>CM035846.1:84969192-86259192 GCA_020510985.1 Pholidichthys leucotaenia | reverse complement strand
ACCGACTGGCACAGTCCACCACCACAGACCTTGTGACAGATGTGTTTATCTGCCAGGATGTCCAGTCTCACCCTGTGTAACTGGGAGTGGTCCACCACAGACCTGTGGCAGATATTGTTTTTAGTTCTGCCAGGATGCCCTGTTTCACCCTCCACGCCCTCAGAAGGGTGGGGATGCCGGTTGAGTCGCCGACGGCCCAACCCATGAGATAGGTAGTACCGGTTTTCATGGTTATCCGGTAGTAAGCAAGCCAATGCCTGACCTGACACAATGTCAGAAACAGCTGACACAAGCTCAGAAACAGACCCCTGTTTAATGGCAAGTGCTTTCCTCTGTAAGCAGGATTTAACTGATTTTGTAACCCATGGCTTGTTGTTGGGATATATTTTGACACGTTTACGTGGAACGATCATATTTTTACAGAAAGCCATGTATGAGCATGTGACATCCACTCAAGAGTCCAAATCATCCCCGCAGGACAGTGTGAAAACCTCCCAGTCCGTACAGTTAAAGCATTCCTGGAGGCAGTGCACTGAATCCTCTGTCCACACATCTATGTCAGAATCAGAATCAGAATAAACTTTATTGCCAAGCATGTAAAAAACACACGAGGAACTTGACTTGACATTGGTGCGCATGCGCGCGACACAACGACACGGTCTCTGGTCTTCACCTTGCCTCTTCTGAGAGCAGTTTTATATGTGGCCAGCAAATGTACACAGCTGTGATCTGAGGATCCTAAAGGAGGAAGGGGAAGTGATTTATAGGCCCCTCTCAATGGATCTATAGCACAGGTCCAATGTCTTTTTTTGCCTGATTGGGCAGGAGACATACTGATAAAAGTTTTTAAGTGTCTTCTTTAAAGAAACATGGTTAAAATCCCCAAGGATAAAGTTTGGAGCCTCTGGGGAAATTGACTGCAACCGCTGTACCACATCAAAGACGGTGCTGGAGGTGGAGTCAGCATCCGCCCTCGGGTGAATGTACACAGTCGTTATGAAAAGTTGGGGGAACTCACGGGGCAGATAAAAGGGGCGTAGTGGCATGGACAGAAGCTCCACATCGGGTGTACAGATGCGCTCTCTGACCGTGACAGATGTGCAGTACTGTTTATTAAAGTCCTTGTACGGTGACATTTTTTTATTGAACTAATAAACTGATTGTATGAAAATATTCCATTCTGGCCATTCCCGTGATTATATGTGTCACCAGCCTCCATAAATGACTTTATTTGGTAATAGCCCATCTTTCACTTAGTGATGCTGCAGTACCGCCATCTGTCGATAGGGGCGGGCAGCAGTGACGTCAGCACAGGAAGAAGTGAGGGTGATATTGCCTGCCTGTGCTGTGAGCCTCATAGGAGAAACATTCCCATCAGATCACTACAAGGCATTTTGCCTACCAAGATTAGATTTGTGAAAAATGATATTTAAATAAAGTTTTGTAAAATCATATATTGAGTTTATTAATGTTCATGTCAATTTTATAATTCTAATATTTCAGCATTCATCAAAGTTGCATGTCATATACATTTGAATCATTTTTCTACCATTTTATGGTATAAAATTCGGGTTCCATTTTTAAAAGCACATTTCTCTTAAAATCTTAGGCTTATATTTGTTTGTCTTAGCAAAATATGTTGCTTCCCTAACAATTGAAAGCTGAACTTTCATTGCTAATTGGAAATTTCTTCTACTTTTACATGTTTGATTTTGAAAATCTAGATACATGTTGCTCAACAGCATCAGCTTTGATGGGACGCTGAAATTTGGCACTCAGTGTTGCAGGAACTCTGGCTTGTACAGAGTGCCACTGCTCCCATAAGTGGGTTGGATCAACCAAGGTTTTGTTGAACAGAGTATTCATCAGATCATCCACATATTCTGAAAAAAAATATATTCAATAAAAATTAGACATCCATTTGACTACAGTATGAAATACAAATTTGACCCAAATTAACATAATTTGATAAAAGCTATGAAATGTGAAAGTTGAATGAAGACCAACCCTCCACCCACTGTAAATATCATATACAAGCCTAGAAAATGATACTAATATTTCTTATACTCCCCAAAAGTTGGATTAACTTTCTTTGCTTGCAGTGTATATCTGCCTTTTTTGAATTTTGGGTACCTGATGATGAAGACCGGCTCACATCACGATTCTGTGCCTGCTTGCGGCCTGCATTTTCATTAAAGTGCATTGCAGCTAAACAAAGTCTGTAATTAGAATATTATCACAATGATTTATTTTTGGACATATAAGTGATCTGTCTATCAGCAGAAACTCTATGTAATTGGCACTGTTATTATAATTGCATTTCATATTTTTGGTCACATATTGCATCTCCTCACCTTGTCAACATTCCAAGGAATGAGAAGTGTACACTCTTTGGTGCAAAATGAATAATCAGACTGTGGAAAGCCTCCACATTTGAAGTTTGCTGCCCTGGACTCAGCTTTCGCACATCCCTGAGGACCCGTGTTTTGTTGATCATATCAACAACTTTTTCACAGCCCTTTGTCCCTAAAATAAATAAATTGTAGGTGTGAGATATGTGACCAAAAATGATGAAAATCAATGGGATAATAATTTTTATATATATATAATACATGCACTGTTGTTTCATTGTGTGAAACTGTTTTTTGTGTTAGGTTGCAGTCTCTCAGGAGCTGGGGGATCGTATGTAGTGCACCGCATCTTTGTATTTGTACTACGCAGGTGTGCGCGCAGCTGAAGCCGCTGATGAGCGGCGAGTCGTGACACAAATTGCATCTTATTCTCGAAATCGCTGTCAACGAAATGTCTACTGCACATGTTGGGTGAGTTACCGACATCATTCCAATTTTTTCGCGTTTTCTGAACGAATTTCACCCATGCCGTTCTGATTTTCCCAAGGACGGGAAATTCAAAAACACTCACCGCATGCTCCGCTGGTATAACGTCGCACCCGTAGACAACACAACGCCAAACCATAATTAATTCAATTCCTGAAATCCTAATCTTAATAAATAATCTATTTGTAATCCACAAGTACTCCGAGAAATATCCGTATTCGCCGATTTTAAAACGTAAACAACAAACAATGTCCGCCGAGCGTGTGCGTGTCTCTCCCTGTGATGATGTCACACAGTCAGTGGCCATCTTAGCCGCTGATTGCTCGGCTGAGTCAGACAGCTCTCAAGGACAGCGTACTTCAAGAGCGTATTGTCACCTTATGCGACATTTGTTGACACCAAAACATGTGCGGTTCAAATTAGCTCGTCTCACACAAAAATTTAAGATATGATTTAGCGATATTGAATTTTCGTCCGGACAAGGCCTTTAATGTATAAACATACGCCGCCCCCCTGACGTTTCCCCATTACCTCTTCCTGCCGATCCGAGCGAAGTGGGGCTCCAAAGCCGTCAATCCACAGGTCCGCATCCGGGTTATGCGCCGTAAGCCACGTCTCCATGTAAGCCATGACACAGCAGTTCTTGACGTCCTTCTGATATCGTACATTCCCTTGAATTTCATCCACTTTATTTCTCAGGGATTGTCATTGGCTCCATCGATCTCGAAAGATCATGGGGGGGTTTTGTGCCTTGGGTCATCATTCAGGGAGCTGCACCATCGGGCGTGGCTGTAGAGGCCGATACGGGATCTGCAGGTCCTGCCGCAGCCGTTGCAGATAAATTCTTCACAGTGTAGTGGGGGTCTCGACAGTCTCCTCTGTCTGCGGAGTCTCTTCTCCCCCCAGCGAGTGTCTCTTCTTTCCTCTGCTGTTCGGATGACATCCTGGGTGATGGCCCACCAGTTGGAGCGGACGGAGGCGGCTGACTCCAGGTCGGAGGGGTTAAAGCCTCCAGCCTTGAGGTCACGCTTGCAAACATCCTTGAATCTGAGAGTTGGGCGTCCCTTTGATCTAGTTCCAGTAGCCAGCTCCCCATACAGTAAGTCTTTGGGGATGCGGCCATCCTCCATTCGGTTGACGTGGCCAAGCCATCGCAAGCGTCTCTTTGTCAGGATGGCAAACATACTGGGCACATCTGCTCTGGCCAGGACGTCGATGTTGGAGACACGGTCCTGCCAAGTGATGTGCAGTAGTCTGCGAAGGCAGCGCTAGTGGAAGGCGTTCAGTCGGCGTTCCTGGCAGGAGTAGAGGGTCCATGCTTCACTGCTGTATAGGAGAGTACTCAGTACACAGGCCATGTAGACTCTTATCTTGGTGTTGATGGTTAGCATAGAGTTGTCCCAGACTCGCTTCGCCAGACGGGCCATCACCGTCGATGCCTTGCCGATACGGGCATTCAGTTCGGCGTCTAGGGAGAGATTGCTGGAGATGATCGACCCGAGGTAGGTGAACTTGTCCACCACCGCAAGTGTGTGGTCGCCGATATTGACATTGGGAGCACTGCTGACATCCTGGCCCATGACCTCGGTCTTTTTAAGGCTGATGGTGAGGCCAAACTCAGAGCAGGCACGAGCAAAGCAGTTGATGAGACGCTGGAGCGCTTCCACGGTGTGGGCAACAAGACCAGCATCATCAGCAAAGAGCAGCTCCCTGATTAGAACGCTTCGCACCTTGGTCTTTGATCTGAGGCGTGCCATGTTGAAGAGGCCTCCGTCGCTCCTGGTGTGGAGAAAGACACCGTCTTCAGAGCCCCGGAAGGCGTAGCACAGAAGCAGGGAGAAAAAGATGCCAAATAGGGTAGGAGCCAGAACACAACCCTGCTTCACACCGTTCTTGATCGGGAAAGGGTCTGAGGATAATCTATCAAACTGGACAATGCCGTTCATGTCCTGGTGGAATGACTTGATCATGCTCAAAAGCTTGGGGGGACATCCAATTCGTTGGAGGAGGGCAAACAGTCCATCCCTGCTGACCAAGTCAAAAGCCTTGGTCAGATCGATAAAGGCCAAAAAGAGGGGTTGTCTCTGCTCCCGACACTTTTCTTGCAGCTGCCTCATAGAGAAGACCATATCTATGGTTGACCTGGTTGCTCTGAATCCACACTGCGCCTCTGGATACACACGTTCGGCAAGTAGTTGTAGTCTGTTGAGGACGACACAGGCAAAGGCTTTGCCAACTATGCTTAGGAGTGAGATACCGCGATAGTTGTTACAATCGCTCCGCTCCCCCTTGTTCTTGTAGAGAGTGATGATTTTGACATCACGCATATCTTGGGGCACAGCCCCTTCCTCCCAGCACTGCAACAGGAGCTCATGGAGGTGTTTCAAGAGCGAGCTCTCCTTTGCGGTTTTGACGATTTCAGGGGGGATGTTGTCACTGCCCGGAGCCTTGCCGTTTGAGATAGAGTCTATCGCCTTGCTGAGCTCCTCGATGGTGGGTGGAGCGTCAAGCTCATCCATGACTGACAGTAGAGGAGTGTTCTCAAGGGCCGTGTTCGAGACGGTGGTTACTCTCGAGTAGAGCTCTTGGTAGTGCTCAGCCCATCTCTCCATTTGTTTACCGCGATCCTTGATGACATCTCCTGCAGCTGATTTAAGTGGGGCGGTCTTGATGACACTGGGACCGAAAGCCTTCTTCATGCCTTCGTACATTTTGCGCATGTTTCCGTGATCTGCAGAAAGCTGAATGTCCTGGCAGAGGTTAAGCCAGTAGTCGTTGGCACATCGCCTTGCAATCTTTTGTGCATTGTTCCTCGCAGCGCGCAGTGTAGCAAGCGTCTGCACAGAGGGCTCCTTCTTGTGGGCAACTAGGGCTGCACGCTTGGCAGCGATTGCAGGTTCCATCTCAGCGGCTCCGGCTTCAAACCAATCCGCACTCTTCCCCACCTTTTTCCCAAAGGTACCTATGGCGGTCTCAAACACAGCCTCACGGATATGGTTCCACCTTGCAGAAGCACAGTCAGTGGGACAGTCCGCCAGGGCTTCATTTACGACTTTAGCATAGCGTTCCCGCAGTTCAGGTACTGTAATCATAGCTGTGTTGATGCGGGGTCGGGGTTTCTGCTTGGAGCGGTTGACACGTCTGAGGCAGAGACGTACCTTAGTGGCGACCAGGGAATGGTCGGTGTCACAGTCAGCGCTGTGGAAACTGCGCGTGACCAGCACTCGGTTCAGCAGGGATCTCCTGGTGATGACGAAGTCCAGCTGATGCCAGTGGCGAGACCTTGGATGTCTCCAGGGCATACGGTGACAAGGCTTGGTGGAGAAGAATGTGTTGGTCAGACAGAGGTCATGAAAGGAGCAGAGTTCAAGGAGGCGTTGACCGTTCTCGTTGAGCTTGCCGATGCCGAAGCGGCCAATGCAGCGGGGCCAGGAGTCATGATCTGCCCCTATCCGTGCGTTAAAGTCGCCAAGCAGAAACAGGTGCTCCTTGGCAGGGATCTGCTGGATCCTGGTTTCGAGCGCCTCGTAGAATGCATCTTTCATCTCAATTGAAGAGCAGAGCGTCGGAGCATAGGCGCTAAGGATATTAGCTGGTCCAGAGGAGGTTATGAGACGGAGAGAGAGGACTCGTGAAGTGCCTGAAGACGGCGGTTCAATAGAGGACAGAAGGGAGTTTCGAACAGCGAATCCAACACCATACAGGCGAGGCTCGTCAGGCTCCTGTCCCTGCCAGAAAAACGTATAGTTCTTCTCCTTCAAGCTACCGTTGCCCGGGAGTCGCGTCTCTTGCAGTGCTGCAATGTCAATATTAAGCCTCTTCAGCTTGCGGTCGATGATAGCAGTTTTCCTGGCGTTGTTGATTTGCTGGAGGTCGTCAGAGAGGCCAGGACACATTGTTCTGACGTTCCAGGTTGCCAGACTCAGCGCTGGCGGCTTTGGTTTCTTGATATTAGCTGGTGCAGTGATTACAGTCCGTGATTCAGCTTTTGGCCTACACTTCAAGCACCCTTTGAAGTAAGCGGACCGTGACGGGCCAGCACCTTACTGACTGGGGGCTGCCCAGCTAAAGGCGGGCGGTAGCTGGCCAGTGGGACACGACGATCCCTCCCACCGTCGGGAGACAGCCCTAGGCGCCCGAGCTTACGCCAATTTGCTCTGGACTTTTAACCAGTAACTGCGTCTCCCCGTATTGAGCTGCCGCAGAAGGCGGCACTGGAGTGACCTCTCCAGGGCACAGGCCAGGGCGAAGTTGTGGAGAAACTGAGATGCCCAGTTGACAGATTCTCCTTCTCGGCCTTGTTGGTAGTGTCCAATGGAAGGGACTAGCCGATACAGTTGGTACCAACTTGGCTACAGGAGTTGCCGGGAGGTCCCGCTACGCGAAGACCAACCGCCTTCGGGGCTCCACTCCGGATTTTCTGTAGGGGTTGTCTCCCTTAGCCTTTGTCACTCCCGTGACGACCACAAGGCAGTGGTGCTATTTGCCCATAGCTGGGGGTTGTTTTGTGTGGCACCAGGGCGTGTCCACGCGCCGGTGGGCCTGCGTGCCACACATTTGGGCCCAGCCCAAGGGGGACACACCTCCTCCCTTAATGCGACAGGTTGTACTGGGCTACATCTTACCAGTAGAGGAGAGAGAAAACTTCCTCCCCCACCTGACATTAGGGATTGTACATCAAACGTACATCAGGGATTGTACGTTCCCCATAATCATGGAAGGAAGAGGAATGCTGTTAAGCTGACGCCTCCTCAGGCTTAATTTTACGCCTCCACGCTTTCCATGTTTCCACCTCTTGTCTCTCTTTTCATCGCTGTGTCCATGAAAATCTCTTAAAATAAAGTCCGGCAGTTGCAGCACAGACTCAATCACAGATGCTGCATTATCCATGTTTGAATGCAGTAACATGTCTCTGGAATACTGTATTCTTCCCAGCATGATCGTGATTGCGCTTACCTCAGAGACAAAGAGCCGGTGGCAAAGAAACAACAGTGCAAATATAAGGAGGAAATCCATACTGATGGAACCAGGGAGCTCTTCGTTATATAGTCCACAAACATTCAAGGACAAAAACAACACAGAGAATTTCATTAAAACACATTAAAGTGCGTAAAAACAGAAACACAGACTTCGGACTTTTTTCACCAGCTGCCGGTCGCTGAGTGCGCATTTGGAGTCACACTCAAAATTAAAGTGGAAAAACACACTACAGGCTGATCCAACCTTGATGTAATGTCCTTAAAACAAGTCAAAACAAGTCAAAATGAGGCTCAGTAGTGTGTGTGGCCTCCACGTGCCTGTATGACCTCCCTACAATGCCTAGGCATGCTCCTGATGAGGTGGCAGATGGTCTCCTGAAGGATCTCCTCCCAGACCTGGACAAAAGCATCCGCCAACTCCTGGACAGTCTGTGGTGCAACGTGGCGTTGGTGGATGGAGCGAGATATGATGTCCCAGATGTGCTCAATTGGATTCAGGTCTGAGGAACGGGCAGGCCAGTCCATAGCATCAATGCCTTCGTCTTGCAGGAACTGCTGACACACTCCAGCCACATGAGGTCTAGCATTGTCTTGCATTAGGAGGAACCCAGGGCCAACCGCACCAGCATATGGTCTCACAAGGGGTTTGAGGATCTCATCTCGGTACCGAATGGCAGTCAGGCTACCTCTGGCGTGCACATGGAGGGCTGTGTGGCCCCCCAAAGAAATGCCACCCCACACCATTACTGACCCACTGCCAAACCGGTCATGCTGGAGGATGTTGCAGGCAGCAGAACGTTCTCCACGGCATCTCCAGACTCTGTCACGTCTGTCACATATGCTCAGTGTGAACCTGCTTTCATCTGTGAAGAGCACAGGGCGCCAGTGGCGAATTTGTCAATCTTGGTGTTCTCTAGCAAATGCCAAACGTCCTGCACAGTGTTGGGCTGTAAGCACAACCCCCATCTGTGGATGTCGGGCCCTCATACCACCCTCATGGAGTCTGTTTCTGACCGTTTGAGCAGACACATGCACATTTGTGGCCTGCTGGAGGTCATTTTGCAGGGCTCTGGCAGTGCTCCTTCTGTTCCTCCTTGCACAAAGGCGGAGGTAGCGGTCCTGCTGCTGGGTTGTTGCCCTCCTACGGCCTCCTCCACGTCTCCTGATGTAGTGGCCTGTCTCCTGGTAGCGCCTCCATGCTCTGGACACTACGCTGACAGACACAGCAAACCTTCTTGCCACAGCTAGCATTGATGTGCCATCCTGGATGAGCTGCACTACCTGACCATCCGCCACCTCATCAGGAGCATGCCCAGGCGTTGTAGGGGAGGTCATACAGGCACGTGGAGGCCACACACACTACTGAGCCTCATTTTGACTTGTTTTAAGGACATTACATCAAAGTTGGATTAGCCTGTAGTGTGTTTTTCCACTTTAATTTTGAGTGTGACTCCAAATCCAGACCTCCATGAGTTAATAAATTTGATTTCCATTGATAATTTTTGTGTGATTTTGTTGTCAGCACATTCAACTATGTAAAGAACAAAGTATTTAATAAGAATATTTCATTCATTCAGATCTAGGATGTGTTATTTTAGTGTTTCCTTTATTTTTTTGAGCAGTATATATATATATATATATAGTATACTTATTTGGGGGGAAAAGTAAAACAACAAATGTGTGGGGGATATTTAATAAAATATCGTAATAAGGTACAGGAATTATTTATTTTATTTAATAGTGGGTGTAAAAGGGGGCGGAGTTAAATTGTCACTCCTGCACTCGCTAAATAAAATCAATAAGCACTCGTAATAGGGGCACCAGTCCTAACGGACACTTATATTAAACTTAGTTTTAATTAATTTTGTACCTTCAATTACTTAATGGATCAGTCTCAAAATTTAAGGGAGTTCTTCTCCTGCCGTGATCTAAGAAACAGATATATGCGAAAGGAAAACGCTTCAACTTCTCTCATTCACCCTTTAATTAAACTCATTCAGGTTACATGATATGGCATTCAAATCATGGATAGAGAGATTCAAATGATAACAGGCGTCCGATATCACATCAACTGTTATTGGATTCCTGAACATGAAATCTAGTGTTAAACCTTTGTAGAACCAAGGAGAAACCAGACTTATGTTTCAACGGTGAATGAAGGCTGAAATGTCTAACAAAACAGAACGCAATTTTATGGGAAAATTCATAAGCTGATTATCTAAAAATGAACGTCTGAATTAATCTACAAAAATGGAGGGAAGTTACTTAAAAATGACTAAGAGTCTTCCTTCAGTTTATAGCTCTATCCTATGGCTGAGAGACTAATTGTACCCTGAAATACGGGTTAGGTTCAGTAGTAATTTTGGAGGTTAGGACAACACGTTTAACTCAGCAGATACGAAAGGAGTTTCACTTACGAACAGCTGTAGGTCCACGTTTTCATCAGCTCGGTACCGCTGGGTTTTGAAGTTAGGACGTCGGAGGAAACGGCTGCTGCTATGCTTCCTCACAGCCCTGGAAGTGATAACTCAGCTGGAGGCCCTTCAAGACAGTGGCAGCAGTGGATGGTTTGTCCCAGAGCGGCATGAAAAGTCCTTCACCATAAGTCCTAATTTCATAAAGTCTCTTGCCATGGGATAGATCAAAAAACTGAAGGATAACTTCCCCAGTCAGGCAAGTCTGAGGCCGGAAAGAAAGTCCAAAACACAATCTCTGTTCACTTTAAATTAGGAAAATTAAAGGTCCACTTTAATGGCGTGAAAAGTCAGAAAAGCTGAGAAAAACATTTACTAGAGTAAGAATGGCTTCTGAGGTGAAGGAAAAAACAGTTTGAGAGTTTGACTCTCTATTTAAGGCGAGCTCATAAGAAAAAGATGGTTTCTCCTCAGTAACCAAAAAAATGAGAAAACTAATGCAGGATTTGACAAACTTCACACAGAACAATTTCATCGTCGGCCTCCGTCGGTCTATGATGGCCTTGGAAGAGAATCCTAAACGTCTACTCTGCTGGAACAGCACCGCCTGTGGCTGAACAGGCCGATGCGCACCGGTGTTCTGCCTTCCAGCGTTGGGCGTTGGTAGGATTCAAGCCTGGGCAGGAAGATATGGAGGACAAGATGTTACCATGCAGCATGTCCCCCCTCTCCACGTCACTGATGAATCCAAAGGAACAGCAGGGCTGCTATAGTTTGGCACCAGCGCCGTCGCAGGAGCTGCCAGAACGATGTTGAGCACAACAGAGAACTGCCTTAGGGGCTCCGACTCCGGATTTTTCCTCAGGGTTGACTCCCGAAGCCTTTCCCGTGACCGGGTGTGCCGTAAGGCAGCGGAGGTTGGAATCAGGGTTTACCTTCCCCTAGATGGGCTACCTTCCCAGGCTGACGAGCCACCATCTACCCGAAGCATCTGGTTTTAAGGCGCCAGAGAACCGCCCTCACCCCTTCTCCTATTAGTAAAAGCAGTTCCGCCGGGCTTAGGGACTAAACCACAAGGGCAGGCTAGGAGTTGGACTTAGTTGTCAGAGGCTTTTCGAGACGCACGCCATAAGGAGCATTTTATGAGCACTGGGAGCTTAACCCCAGTACCGCTTCTGGCTATGACAACCTTGGAACCACAGAGCAATTTAGATAAAATAAAACTACATGGAACCTTGAAACGGTGGAATATAATTTTCCTCTGAGATCTAGATCGCTATTCTGCTTCTTTTATCTTAATCTAGTTCCTAATCTTTCTCAAAATCTACACATCTTTCAATCTTTTCTTTCATCTTTGATCTAAATCTTATTCTCTCTTATTCTGTCCCATTCTGTCTCTTAATCTAACATGCAGGGTGGTTCCTCACTCCCTTTTTACTGAGCATGCTGTTGGGTCATAAAACCTGGGCCGGTCGCAAGACAGACCAATCAACTTTGTAGAAAGGAGCTTGAAATGGCCATCATCCAATGTGAAAACATTTCTTTATTTGGGAGCAGCCAATCAAACGAAGACACCATCCCATGAAAACGCAGAGAAGAATTAATACTCATTCAGTTCTTATAAAACTAGGTGCTCAATATAAGGTCTAACTAAATTAATTGATTTGGCTAATATTTAGTGATCATGCATTTATCATTACTACTGATATTACATTCGTCTGACTAACACTCATGAACATAACATTTCTTATACATAATTATAATACATGCACTCATATTTAGATCAAAGATTAATGAAGTACTGCAAACCATGGTTGGTGATCAAAAAGATGATTTTCAGTGTCCTTAGAATCCGGGGGAAATGATAAGCTGAAAGAAACTTAATGCTTAGTGAGAATTGACAGTCAATTTACACATAATGAAACACATTCTGTAGGTATCCACTAAGAGGTACTGTTGAGCTGTAGATAATTTCTTTAGGTCCATGATATCTGGACAGAGGAACTGGTAATCATCGAAAGTCATAAAACTGTCTGGTTAAGCCGTTTATGACCCTTTATAAATGCTTTTCAGCATTTTTATTAATGACTTGCCGTTACACTGCTCAGCTGCAACATGCCAACTTTATGCAGATGATGCAGTTATTTACACAGCTGCCAAGACTCCAGCACAGGCTGCAGATGTACTGTCTACAAGTATGGTTGATGTCCAAGAGTGGCTCCTCAAGAACCATCTATTGCTGAACCTTCAGAAAACAGTCTCAATGTGCTTTTCAATCAAAAAATGTAACCTGCAACATTTTAAAGTTAATATACATGATCATGACATCAGTTTAGCTACAGAATTCAAATACCTTGGCATTGTACTAGATCCTCAACTCAAATTTAATCTTCATATAAAGAAAATTTCAAAAACAGTAAAAAAAAATCTGAACTGCTTTAAATTAATTAGATATTACATACCTTACGAAGCAGCTGCACTGTATATGCATTCTATGGTTTTTTCTCATATATCATACTGTTTGACAGTCTGGGCTCAAGCAGCCCCTTCCACAATAAGACATATACTGTAGGTTCATTATTTAATCAAACCCTAAAAATCTTGGACAAAAAGCCCATTAGGTGGCATCACTGTAATGTTTTAAAAAAATACAACCTATTGAGTTTTGAGAGCTTCATTGACCTCTGTCTTCTGAAATTAACGTTCAAATGTTTCCATAAATCAGCACCCGAGCCACTTGCTGGTTTCGTCCAAAGACAGGACAGCAGCAGAGCCACCAGGAGTTCTGTTAACAATAACTGTAAAATATTCCACCGCAGAACCACATTTGGACAAACAGCTTTCTCTATAAAGGGCAGTCACATCTGGAACACAATGCCAAATGAAATTAAAATAATAACGGACTTTAAAACATTCACTAAAAATGTTAAAAACTGGCTGAAAAATAAACAAGAATGTACTCATGTATGAATTATTTGTCTGCAAAGTGAGAGTGAATGAAGGGAAGGAATAAATGTGTTTGTTTATAGTGAGTGACGGAGGGAGGAAGGCCTGAAATAGGCAAATGTGAGTTATGTTATATGTGTTAAATGTGAGTCAGGCTGTTATATTTGTGTATTTATAATATTTATGTTAAAGGTGAGTCAGGCTGTTATATTTGTGTATTTAAAATATTTATAATATTTATAATTGTGTATTTATAATTTTTCTGCATTGATGTATGTGGTTATTGTGTATATTTTTATCTTGATTCTTTTTTCTAAAGCCCATCCAGGGACAAGAGTTGCAAATTAGCTAATAGCTATACACTCTATGTGCAACACATCAGATTGATTGACTTTGATTAATTGTCTATGTTTATTGCACTGTCCCTGTCAAATAAACTAATCTACTACTACTACTACTACTACTTTAAGGGCATTAGTTTCCTGTAGGGCGGATGCTATCCACATGAACTGTCCACGTTGGGAATCTGGACTCCTGAGTTTTTATGGTCCCTTTGAGCCTTTAAAAGCAAATTCTGATCCTTACCATCTCTGCAAGAGGCAGCTGTTTACATTGGGGTCCTGAGAAAAACATCCTTGGTCAGGCTTTGAGTGAGTGTAGTTAATGTGAACGCAAGTGATATTCCTGTAGAATGGAGAAAAGTGATTTTCCTGTAGAAGGAAAAAAGTGAAATTCCTGCAGAATGGAGGAAAGTGATCTTCTGTCTTGGTTTGAGGAGATGATGATGCTACAAATGACTGTCTAACTGTTTCTCTATGCAAGTGTCAGCTGATGACTTGGCGTCCAGTAACGACCTCTGCTAATAAAGAAGCAGGCTGTTTGTTTATCATGACAAGGGAAAGGAGTGTGGTTAGTGTTGTTATCTTATTCTCATCATCCTCTAGTAATACTTAATATGGATTATTAAGTTGTTCCATTGCTTTTACATTGTAGAGAATGTTTGCTCCTTAATAACATTAACAGTTAGGCAAAATATCTTTATTGCCAAAATAATACAGTTGCTACAGGCTGGTTTTTTTTTAAAGAGAAAGGCTATATACAGAAATAACATAGCAAACTTCATTTTGAATCACACCTGACACAACACATCACTCCACTGATTACAAACACGATGACACTCCTTACTCTCTGAATGCAAGGTTAATTTCATCAGGGAACTCCTCTTTTTGAAGTGGGGATGTCCCCTTTTCAACAGTTTAACGCTCTCTGAGTATGCAACGGCTTACAGTCCGTCTCTCCCCTGTACTGCTACCCTGCTTGACCAACAAAGCGAGCAAGTGTTATACCAAGGATCTACATTGTCAAAGGTCAATGAGTAATCGGGCGTATTTGCATCTGGCTGGACACTGGGCAGATCTGTGTACCCCGTTTTGGCAACTGACCGTACCCTCATCATGTCGACAGGGCAGGTGGACAGGGTGAAGAGAGATGCTTTTCTACCACATGATGCCATTCATGAAGCATGAATGCAATTTCAGATGAAAAGTACAGGAGTGAGGTTTTGTTCATTGTTTCTTTGAGTGAGAGTGGAAACAAAATACCTTAGGGATTAAAACACTTAATTGTAGACTACAATTATTTACAAAATTATGACAAAGAATAGAATGGTCCTTGATCAACTAATTACCACCCGTAGGGGTGTAGGCCCTATTATAGGAGATTATTGTATTCATGAAAATGATGCAAATGGTCATATTAATACCTCAGATTCGCATAGAAGTTAGTGTTTCTCGTAATGGAGAAGTCTCATCATAAACTTGGTAATGATTTTTATAACTTCAGATTTTTCTTGTGTGAGTCCTTAATATGATGATGAGGATGGTGAGAGGATGCAATACTGGCCTGAGGATGTTTTTGAAGGTTGCAATATAATTTAAGGCTGTTTCATATTATTTTCTAGTATGTTCTTATTTTGACACTGTCTGAGATTAATTTTGGTCACATCACACATATTCACTTTTGATACATTTTATACATGTTTTTAACTGGCAAAGACAAATAACAGCATGTAAATTCTTATACATATCCTTATATTAACCTCTTGCACTCCGGTGTACCGCGGGCGGGCATGTCTCTGCGTCCCAGTGCGCCCTCGTGCGTCCCAGGGCGCCCTCGTGCGTCCTAGAACGCACTGTGCGTCTCAGTGCGCACTGAGATGCACAGTGCGCCCTGTGCGTCTGAGTGCGCACGGAAAAAAAAAAAGCTGCATTGTTCAGCTTTCTTTTCACACAGCCGTGAACAGAAAGCCAAAGGAGTGTATGATTGGTTTAGATTTGATTGACCTCTAATAAGAGCCTTGAATTGGGTTTCTGAAACCTTGAAGAACCAATGACTGAAAACCTAGCAAGAAGGACCTGCCTACCAACGGCTGCGAATACGAGCCAATTGAAGCAGAGAAGTTTGACAGTTGACGTGCGTCTCCCTGCATAAAATCTCTTTTGCCTAAGCCGCTGGGTGACTGACATTGAGACCTGTGCGGAACGGTAGCATCAGCCAGTCTTTTTTGGATTATTTGTTTGGAAAAATGGTTCGCCAAAACCGCAAGCGTGGAAGCGGAGATGTTTTGACCGGGTCGGGTGACCAGAAGCACGAGTCCGTTACAACCGGACCAGCTTCATGTTCGTCTGACAATGAGGAACTTACTGCTGTTGTGGACAGGTAAGTGTTATAAGCTAAATTATTCTTTATCGATGAAAATAGTAATAAAAATCACTTTTGACCGATCGGTAATTCCAACAGTGCATCATGGCCACAAGTTTTTGGGTGTGCAGAGTTCCTCTGTAGTGGGGCGGGGGGGGGGGTTATCCTCTGCATTGCAGATAGATATTTCAGCATAATTTTTATTGCACTGTAGGCTATTTTTTCTTGTAAAAAAGGCCACACATTTTTTACGTGGCATGTTTTTGTGTGTGTATGTGTGGGGGGGGTGTTTTTTATCCATCCATCCATCCATCCATCTTCTACCGCTTTTCCGGAGGTCCGGGTCGCGGAGGCAGCAGTTCAAGCAGAGAAGCCCAGACTTCCCTCTCCCCACCCACCTGCTCCAGCTCTCCAGAGAGGATACCAAGGCATTCCCAGACCAGCTGGGAGACATAGTCTCTCCACCGAGTCCTGGGTCTGCCCCGGGGTCTCCTCCCAGTGGGTTGTTTGTTACCCTCTAGAAATGTAATAATGTTTTTAGTATAATTTTTATTGCACTTTAGGCTATTTTTTCTTGTTAAAAAAAAAAAAAAAAACAGGAACTGTGCTGTGTATGTGAACTCTGGGAAAATAGGAGAATAGTGAAAAATAAAAATTGAACTTTGTAAATGACTTTATTTTCACATAATAGACAAACTTCAGATGAAGACTCTGGTGAGGAGTGGGTGTCAGACGAGCACTCTGCCAGCAAGCGCAGAAGAAGGGAGCTGCAGGCGAGCTCATCAGAAGAGGTAACCCCTACCCCAAAAAGAGGGACACCACTGGGGAGAGGAAGAGGAAGGAGAAGAAGAGGAAGAGGAAGAGGAGGTAGCAGGAGAAGAAGAAGAGGCGAGAGTGGTGATGGCAGCCCTCAGCCTGGGACATCGGCCGGCCCTTCATCAGCTGGGGAGAGGTGGCATGATTCCGACACCCCTGACATCATTCCACCACAGCCCATTTTTCGTCCCAAAAATCCACCTGGACCTCAGCTAATTACAACAGCTTCATACACCCCCGTTCAGTTGTTTGAGTTATTTTTCACTCCATCTGTGCTAGACCACATTGTTGAGAACACCAATCTACATGGCTCTGCACACTACAACACACCCACCAGCCCCTGGATTGACCTCACACGTTCCGACCTGCTCTCATTTTTTGGCCTGATTATTTACATGGGTATAGTCAAGTGCAAATCCTTCAGTGATTACTGGCGAGGGGGACGCCTGTACAGCCTTCCTTTCCCCAAGAGTGTAATGACCAGGACAAAGTTTCTCCTGATCAGCTGGGCCCTTCACCTCAGCAGCCCAGCAGCAGAAGAGGCCAATCAGCAGAAGAGAGGCACGGATATGCATGACCGCCTCAGCAAAATCTTGACACATTTTCTAGGAATCAGTATGATGATGAGTAGGATTAGAAAATTATATTTGATTGAGAGGGTATTGCTGTCAACTTGTAAAATATCTCGTCGCCAAGTGCTTGCTCACAGGGGATCGCCTGATTGCTGGGGTCTTTCTGCAACTGTGGGGGTTCCCCCTACAGTTGATAGTGCTATGAGATGACTGTTGTTGTGAAATGGCGCTATATAAATAAAGTTGAATTGAATTGAATTGAATTTGTTGTTTGTAAATAGTATGTTTTGTATATTGACATTTTTGTTCAGTAAAGCGTGTTTAGAATTGAAACTTCATTTTCTCTGCGTCATTACTACTGACAGTGTTTCTGCATAGCTAACAAGATAGCCCTGAGTGTCACCTTTCATTAGAGCCCAAGATGAAGCTTCTATGTTGAAGTATTCAAAAGTTCTAGACATTTTTCCAAACTGTGCCATTTGGCAGAGTTTGGCACAGTTTGGGCTATCTAACAAGATAGCCCTGAGTGTCACCTTTCATTAGAGCCCAAGATGAAGCTTCTATGTTGAAGCATTCAAAAGTTCTAGACGTGTTTCCAAACTGTGCCAAACTGTGCCAAATGGCACAGTTTGGCACAGTTTGGGCTATCTAAGTGTCACCTTTCATTAGAGCCCAAGATAAAGCTTCTATGTTGAAGCATTCAAAAGTTATAGACGTTTGGCACAGTTTGGCACAGTTTGGGCTATCTAAGTGTCACCTTTCATTAGAGCCAAAGATGAAGCTTCTATGTTGAAGCATTCAAAAGTTATAGACGTTTTTCCAAACTGTGCCAAACTGTGCCATTTGGCACAGTTTGGCACAGTTCAAAAACGCCTGGGAACAACCTGAGAAAAAAAGCTGTGTAATATATTCATTTTTTGTGGTATTGTTACCAAATTTGGACCTCAGCTTGATAACACTTGGTTCTACATTTCTGTTGCATTTTCCAGCCGGATCTGACAGCTGTGTGTTATTTGCAAGCATTTGTATCCAAAAAAACACCCAGGCAAACTTTATTTTCTTCAAGTTCAGTATGTTTAGATGACTGTTACTCAGTGGCAGGAGCACTTAGAGAGATTATGACTGTTTTGCCAAAAAAATTCAGTGTTTTCTTTCAAATGAGACCAACCCCATGAAGATGCTGCAAAGGGTTGAAGAACAGCTTTTGATTTACTTTGGGTACATTATTTTTTGGCGTTTTTAGGGAAATTGACCAGAGTGCAAGGGGTTAATTCATTCACTTTATTATTATTTTTCTTTTAATCCTGATGCTTTATTAAGCATCAAGGGGGGAATATGATAGAAAAATCCCATATTATCTATACTATTATTGCTATTGATAATGTATTATTATATTTGAGAAGTATCATACCTTTCATATGCCATGTTTAATGTTTATATATTCTTGGCCTATTTCTGTGAGTAGTTTCAGAGAGTTCAGACTGAGGATCAGTACATGCGTAAGGAATTATCTAAGCCATTTATTATAAGCTCTCTGACATAACTTGTTTTGGGTCACAGGGATGCACAGGAACTCCTTAGCCTGTTCAGATCAGTGGTAGATGGACATTCTGTTAGTTTTATGGATCTCATGTCTTCATGACCCATGTCTCCAGAGTGTCTGACGTCCGCCTGGATAAGCTCAGTTATCAGGACTGCCCCGTTCTGTCCCTTCTCTTATCCTCATCCTCCCTGTCCTTTCTCCTACCTATATACTGTATATCAGACTTAGAAGAATGGATCCTTTAGAGATTCTAGGTGTGTCTGAATGTCATGCCTTGTAATCCCTCCCCCAGGTGGCCAATGGGGTGATTGCTTATATTTTTGTAATAAATGTACATAAATT
Organism: Pholidichthys leucotaenia; assembly: GCA_020510985.1. Lineage (NCBI taxonomy): Eukaryota > Metazoa > Chordata > Actinopteri > Cichliformes > Pholidichthyidae > Pholidichthys > Pholidichthys leucotaenia. The sequence goes on along the minus strand of CM035846.1, from coordinate 86,240,043 downwards.
CAACTTTCCGCCTGATTATTTGACTTTGAATAATTTAAGCTCAAAATTATTCTAACAGAAAGAGTGGGCGGAAGAGGCTCTGCCTCTTTCGTCATGAAGCCACCTGGCCAGCAGAAGAGTGCCGTAAGCCTCTGTCTATAGTTAAGTGTTATATTTAATAAACCCTGTTAACTGAGCTGAGACTCGCTTTTCATTTCTACAATTATGGACATAACAGTAATGTATTCGGGGTGGTTTGTCTGACTTTTAGCAGGATTACACAAAAACTGCTAGATAGATTTTGACAAAATTCTCACCAGCGGTAACCCTTGGACCAAGGATGAACCCATTAAATTTTGGTGATCATTTGAGACTGAATACCTCCACCAAGGACCTTGAAGCAGCCTTGGTGGAGGTAAATAGCGTTCACTTATATAGCACCTTTTTTACTCATCTCTGGATAGCCAAAGCACTTTACAGATCCTGCTATTCACCCATTCACACACTGATGGGGGCAGAGCTACCGTGCACCGGCATTAGCCTGACCCACCAGGAGCAGCTGGGGGTTCAGTGTGTTGCTCAATGACACTTCGACAGGCAGACTGCAGACAGAACGGGAATTGAACCCCTGATCCTCTAATCAGTAGTCGGCCACACTACACCTGCACCACAGTCACCCCTGTGGTGCAGAAGTATGCGCTCTTTCAACTTTCAAAGCTGGCTGTAAATCTCACGAGACAAGATATTAAGATATTCCACTGAAGAGAGCACATACCTCTGCTAAGGTTGCTTCAAGGTCCTTGGTTGAGGCATGCAGTCTCAGATGAACACCAAAATATAATGGCTTCACCCTTGGCCCAAGGGCTACCTCTGGTGAAAATTTAATCAAAATCTGTCTGGTAGTTTTTGCGTAATCCTGCGAACGGTAAACAAACAGAAAAACCACCCCAATTACATTACCTCCTATATCAGAGTGCATACCTTGGCAGAGGTATGTGCTCTCTGAGTGCTTTTCTGGTTGTACATAAGTTCAAAACTCTCTTTCAGTGGCATATCTTCAAAGAAAACAGATGTGGGGGATATTGCACTCATCTCAGAGTGCTCTCATTAACATGCTGATGAAATTTTTTTGTCTACCAAAGAAAAATTAATCAGTGTTTTACTTCATTAGACTAGAGTATTGGAAATTACCAGGAAACAATGAAAGTGGGGTTATCTTCAAAGGGGCCACTCCAGAATTGATATCTGCTCAACCAATAGTCACTTTTGAAGGTGTTTATATATTTGTGTGCAGTGTAATTTGATTTTAAATTTGCAAACTTTGCATTAAAAAGTGAGTTCATGCCTGACAGTTTTTTTACTCCACTAATATTATGAATGTTATTTCTGTTTCCCCCCCATCTTCTTCCTGAACTTGCTACATTCCCTGGTGGTGGTACCTGTAATGGACTTTGTCAACCTCCTTAAGTCAATCCTGTCATCCATTTTTAAAAGTGGTAAGAAATTACACAGTTAGGTTTACATCAGCTCAGCAACAACTAGGTAGTGTAGGTTTAGTTTTGTCAAACACCATTTCATGCTTAATTACACTGGGCCATATTATGATGTTTTTAAAACGTTCAACTTAAATGGAAATTGATAACACACTACAGTTTTTAGACATGCTTTTTTTCTAGTCAAAGTGCAATACCAGAAAGTCGCAGCATGTCAAAATTGTACCCAGCTGCACCTCTTTCAAAAGAGATAGTTGTTATTTGGATTGGGGGGGGGTGTGGTGCAGGTGTAGTGTGGCCGACTACTGACTGGAAGGTCAGTGGTTCAATTCCCGCTCTGCTTGCAGTCTGCATGTCAAAGTGTTCTTAAGCAAGACACTGAACCCCCAGTTGCTCCTGGTGGGTCAGGCCAGCGCCGGTGTATGGCGGCTCCACCGCCATCAGTGTGTGAATGGGTAGATAGCAGGATCTGTAAAGGACTTTGGTAATCTAGAGATGAGAAAACGCGCTATTTAAGTGAACACCATTTACCATTTGGATGATGCCTGAAAGTGGGTAATGCACCACCAGAATTGACCAAAATCACTTTCAGAAAGCAGAAAATGTGGTGAAAATGCATACTTTACAGTGTTTCCTCTGGCTTAAACGGGTCATTGACTGCACTTTTTCCACATTAACAGCTCACTCATGTCTTAATGAAGTGTTTGTGACATTTTGTTAACATTTTCCTTAATTTTTTAATTATTGGAGCAATTTTTTATCATTATTATTATTGTTTTTTTCTTTCTTGAAACACTCCGATTTAAAGCCTGTCACGTTAAGAAACATCCTTCAACTGTTCAACTCCACCCTCCCTCTTACATCAGTTAGCCATTAGCTGAGTAGCTTCTAGCCTCCTTCTAGCTTGGATGAGTAGCGCTGGTTCACCGATCCGCAGTTATTTGTGCATCTTGCGTCACCCTGGCCCACTCCCCAACAACCCTGCTGAGACACCACAACAAATCACCAGCACCATACGCCGGACGATCCACAGGATCACAAAGGGCAGTGTCTCGCTCCACGGTACGCCATTCCTCTCCCACGGTCACCAGGGGGATGCCCCGTCACAAAGCGGCTCCCCCATGCTATCCGCGAGAGTATGTCCAGAGGATGGTGGGGGAGCTGGCAGCAGCCAGCAGCTCCAGGCAACAGCCCCAGGTCATGGCAACTGCCTGCACCACGACCCGGGGCTGCTGCCTGGAGCTAATGGCTCTCATGGCCAGCTCCCCGTGACTGGCACGCCAGTGACTCGCCACAGAACCACAGTGAAACCACCAGTAGATGGGCTGGAGCGACACGAGGGACATTGTGGACCACAGACCGATGAACCAGGTGGTAATAGGGATGGTTATTAGGGTGCATAAGATCTGAAAAAAAATAACAATACTGGTACCAGTAGACTTGAAAGCAGACTTGAAACTGTTATCTGCGTCTGCGTTGTGTTGTGGAGGGAAATAACTCCAATAGTGGGTTCACAGCTGGCACTTTATTCTGTGAAAGACAGAAATTAATCAGTGGGGCACACACAGCAAGAGCACACTCTCATTCCATCTGTGCAGGGTCCACGCAGTTTTTTTTTATACATGTGCTGTGTTACAAAATTATATATTAACAAAATACACTCCAAAAGTCAAACCAAAAACACAGTAAAACTGAAATAAATAAATAAAAATCAAACATAATTGTACTCAAAAGCATCAATAAATAAAAAGACACTCAAATTAGACAGTTACATATAAAAATAAATACTAAAAAAAAATATAAAGTGACTCAAAGTATTAACTGAAGTGCAGCTTCAAATAAAACTCACATTATAACATTTTTAACATGAATCACATCTATGAAAGACAAGGATTAATCAGTGGGCCACACACAGCAGCAACACACTCTCATCCTGTCTAATGCAAAAAAAAAAAAAATGGCCTCTGAGCGGACACAATGACAAAACAGCAATAAAAGTGATATTTTGCTGCTTAAAAGTTACTAAACCTTAATGAAAGCCTATTGAATTTTATTCAATTGAATCTTTCAGTGTGACCATTGCCCATAGGATGATAGGGTGTTGTCCTTGATTTTTGCACACCAGCCACCTGCAACAATTCTCGAATGAGCTCGCTTTCGAAGTTGGCATCTTGGTCTGAATGAATTCTTTGGGGGAACCTATTAACAAAAGTATCCGTCCCACAACTGACGTGCAACTTGTTTTGCTGTTTGGTCTGTGCATGAGCTATTTTAGTGGTCCGTTACTACTAGAACCCTTTTGAGTCTTCTGCAGACCAAAAATCTATACGAACAAGCTCAAGGGGGCTGGTTTTTGATACTTTATAATGGAGCTCTTCCTTCATGCTCAAGGGTCTTACTAGTGACACAACGTTTGCAACACCTGACAGTCACGGACATCATGCTCCATGCTCACCCAGAAAAACCTCTGTCTCGCTATGTACAGAGTTCTGCTTTGACCTTGATGGCCAGCATTGTCATGGACACCTGACAGGACATGACTGATCAAGGCAGAAGGAGTGACATACTGATGGTGCCTTTTCCCAGTTTGTGAATCCTTGCTCACCCTGTACAGAATAAGATAAGATAAGATAAGATAAGATAAGATAAGATAAGCCTTTATTAGTCCCACAATGGGGAAATTCCAGGATTGCAACAGCACAGGGATAGCAACACTCAGAGCAACAATCAGAAGGCAAGAAAAAAAAAACAAAAAAACAAGAGCAGCTAATATACATATGTACATATTACTATAAATATATATATATATATATATATATATATATATATATATATATATATATATATATATATATACACACAGACACACAGTGCAGAGCATTGTAGCTGGATGGAATAAATATATGAGTATATAAACACACAGTGCGGAGCATTGTAGCGAGATGGAATAAATATGTAGATATATAAACACCCACAGTATGGAGCATTGCAGCTAGGTGGAATAAATATGTAAATATATAAACACACAGTGCGGAGCATTGTAGCTAGATGGAATAAATATATACACTACCGTTCAAAAGTTTGAGGTCACTTAGAAATTTCCTTATTTTTTTTTTTTTTTAATTTAAGTTTTTGTAAAGGGTATACAGGTCGTTACAGCAATGCATTGTTTACATTTTCATCACATGTTCCCTTATTTTCTGATATCTGACAACATTGGAAGAATAATTCTTACAACACCCCTTTTTTTTTAAAGTGAAAGATGGCGCCCACAGCGGTCGACATGGTGCTTCGCTGCGCTCTTTGTTTGTTTTTGTTTGTCAATTGTGTGTCTGCTTGCACTTATACCCGTGAAGAACTTTTAAATATCAGGACTTTGACCCCCACGGACCTCCTCCCAGTTTTTCTAGCCCCTGCCGCCGATCTGGTTTATTGTTTGGCTCGGAAAGTGAGACGGCGGAAGAGAGGAAGACGAGCGGGCGCTCTCGTACGACTTCGCAGGAGAGGCTCGCGAACGGCGCTGCCTGGCATATTTCTGTCCAATACCAACTCTCTCTCTAACAAGGTGGATGAACTGAGACTGCTGATGCGTTTTAAGGACCTCGCCTCCTCAGCTGTCCTCTGCTTTACTGAGACCTGGCTCCGGGAAAATATACCGGACAGCGCGCTGCGCCTCGACGGCTTCCAGCTCTTCCGTGCTGATCGTGACACAGAGCTTTCCGGCAAGACCACAGGAGGCGGTGTCTGCTTCTACATCAACTGTAGCTGGTGCTCTGATGTAACGGTAATTTCCAAACACTGTTCTCCTGCCTTGGAATTTCTTGTTATCAATTGCAAGCCCTTCTATTCCCCGCGGGAGTTTGCTTCTTTCATAATGATCGCTGTGTACGCCCCTCCCGACGCGGACACGCGCGAAGCTCAGCGCGTGCTCGCGGATCACATTCAACACACAGAGCGGAGTTTTCCAGACTCGCTGATTATTGTGGCTGGCGACTTTAATCAGTGCAATCTGAGCCACGATCTCCCCCGCTACAAACAGTTTATTAAATGCCCCACCAGAGGATTAAACACACTGGATCACTGTTACACCACAGTGAAAGACGCATATCGCGCTGTCCCTCGAGCTGCGCTGGGATTATCTGATCACGTGATGGTTCACCTCATTCCCACATACAGACAGAGATTGAAGCTCACTAAACCTGTTGTGAGCACTACGAAGATACGGACCAGTGATGCTGAGGAGAAGCTGGAAACGTGCATGGAAATATCTGACTGGGGCATGCTTAAAGGAGCCACGCATGATCTGGATGAGTACACGGACACTGTGAACTCATATATCCACTTTTGTGAAGAGAACATTCTTCCATCACGCACCAGGGTGAGTTACTCTAATGACAAACCCTGGTTCACAGCTAAGCTCAGACAGATCAGGAAGGAGAAGGAAGCAGCGCTGAAAAGTGGAGACAGGGACTGCTACAGGGAGGTTAAATACCGGTTTAACAGAGAGCTGAAGAGGGCTAAATCTCTATACTCAGAGAGACTCCAGCAGCAGTTCACTGCTAATGATTCGGCTTCCGTGTGGAGAGGACTAAGGCAGATCACCAACTATCGGCCTCAGGCTCCTAAAGGTCAGGATGACAAAGCCCTTTGTCAGAGACTGTCCCAACACTATGCCCGTTTTGACACCTCGTCATCTGTGTCCAACTCCCCCCCTCCCTCCAGCTCCACAGCCTCCACATTCCCTACTTCATTTAAGGCACCCCCCCCTCCTCCCCCCTCCCCTTATCATCAGTGAGCAGGATGTGCTCAAACAGTTCTCCAGACTGAACCCGCGCAAGGCCCCCGGCCCAGACGGCGTGTCTCCCTCCACCCTGAGACTCTGTGCGAAACAGCTGGCTCCTGTATTCACAGACATTTTTAACACCTCCCTTAAGTTATGCCACGTGCCATCCTGCCTCAAATCCTCCACCATCATCCCTGTCCCCAAGAAGCCACGGATCACTGGACTTAATGACTACAGACCTGTAGCGCTCACCTCTGTAGTCATGAAGTCCTTTGAGCGCCTGGTCCTGTCCTACCTCAAGTCCATCACCACCCCTCTCCTGGACCCGCTGCAGTTTGCCTACCGAGCCAACAGGTCTGTAGACGATGCAGTCAACCTGGCCCTCCACTCCATCCTGCAGCACCTGGACTCCCCGGGAACCTACGCCAGGATCCTGTTTGTGGACTTCAGCTCCGCATTCAACACCATCCGCCCCGCTCTGCTCCGGGACAAGCTGTCCCTGCTCAACGTGCCTGACTCCCTCTGCAGGTGGATCATCGACTTCCTGACGGACCGGAGGCAGCATGTGCGGCTGGGAAAGACTGTCTCAGACTATACTAGCATCAGCACCGGATCACCCCAGGGCTGTGTACTTTCCCCCCTACTCTTCTCCCTTTACACCAACTCCTGCACCTCCAGCCACCAGTCTGTCAAGTTGATCAAGTTTGCGGACGACACCACCCTCATCGGGCTCATCTCCAACGGCGACGAGTCCGCCTACAGGAGAGAGGTGGCCCAGCTGGCGTCCTGGTGCAGCAATAACAACCTGCAGCTGAACGCTCTGAAGACAGTGGAGATGATTGTAGACTTCAGGAAAGTCACTACTCCTCTGCCCCCCCTCACCCTCTCAGGCTCTCCCATCACCACTGCTGATTCCTTCCGCTTCCTAGGCACCACCATCACCAGGGACCTCAAATGGGAGCTGACCATCAGCTCACTCATCAAAAAAGCCCAGCAGAGGATGTTCTTCCTGCGGCAGCTGAGGAAGCTCAAGCTACCCACCAAGATGTTAGTGCAGTTCTACACAGCCATCATCGAGTCCATCCTCACCACCTCCATAACCGTGTGGTACGCAGGAGCCACTGCCAGGGACAGACTAAGGCTGCAGCGTGTCGTGCGCACTGCTGAGAAGGTGATCGGCTGCAAGCTCCCATCTCTCCAGGATCTGTACATCTCCAGGACCCGGAGGCGTGCTGGCCGGATCATAGCCGATCCCTCACACCCTGGTCACGTACTGTTTGCCCCCCTCCCCTCTGGTAGAAGACTTCGGTCCATCCAGACTAAAACCTCCCATCACATGAACAGCTTCTTCCCCTCTGCCATTAGACTGCTGAACACTAAGTGACTCTCGTGCACCATGTACAGCAGCTCAACCAGACTCATGTCAATCATCACTGTTTTCTTCCTGCATTACCGACTGCACTATATAGTTCTCCACAGTATCTGCTGCTGGCTAATATATATTTTAACTGTTGACCAGTATCACTTAATCTTATCCTACACTTTATTACATGTATAGTTTATTTCTCTTTATTTCTCTTATCTTATCATGTTTAATGTTGCAGCATTGTACCGAGACAAATTCCTAGTTTGTGTACTACATGAACAATGGCAATAAACCTGATTCTGATTCTGATTCTGATTCTGAAAAAGTGAAATTAAAGAGAAAAAAAAAAAAAAAAAAAAAAAAGCAAAAAACAAACAAAAAGAAAAAGTAAGTAAATAAAGGTAAAAGAGCATCTGAGTAGCGTTGGAACAAAGAGCGGAACCATTATTGAAATGGTATTTGTCAAAGATTAGATCTAATGGAAGACACATATGCGATCCAGGGTTGCCAAAAGTTCATGAACCCATCCATGTCCTGTCTCAGTGCGAATGTCAACTTTTCCATCGAGTAAATGTCTTGGATCACGTTAATCCAATCTTCAGGTGTAGGACAGTCCTTCAACATCCATTTTTTAGTTAGAGCTTTTTTGCTTGCCAGTATTAAAACATTGAATAAATATTTTTCTCCTCGTCTTTCCAGTGAGTCCGGTAGTAAACCCAAATACAAAGTTACAAAAGAAAAGGGAACTGTTATTTTGAATATTTTCCCCAATATTGTCTGTACCTTGGTCCAATATTGGTGGATAACTGGGCATGACCAAAAATGATGAAACATTGAAATGATTGAAACATGAAAATGATTTGCAGTCTTTTCACCACACAAGCGCCAACAGTTCAATCCCTTATGGGTAAATTTGTTTTGTGCAGGTGTTCTGAAAAATCTTACCAAGTTTTTCCATCCAAATTCTCTCCACTGCAGGGATGAGGTACTTTTCCATTGCTGTTTATTTAGCTTTTCCCATATTTCCAGTTGTAAAGTGAAATTCCCCTCTTTTTCCCATCTCTCTTTTATATAAGATGTGTTGTCTCCTTTTAAGTCTTGAAGACCTTGGTATATTTTAGAAATGTATCTGATCCCTGGGATCCCTTTATATGCCATTAAGAAGACCTTCAGAACACCTGACTGGGCTCTTTCCAAATCCTCCTTTTTAAGTATATTGTTTATGTGGCGTCTAAGCTGGAAGAACTTGTAAAGGTCTTGATTTATTAGGCCTTGTTTTTTCAAATCTTCAAAACTTCTTAAGATTTGCCCTTTAAAAAAATCGTAATATTTTATCAGCCCTTTCTCCTTCCACTTTTTAAATCTGGTGTCTGTTTTATTAGGACTAAAGTCTTGATCATAGGCAATCCATTGCAGAAGTCGATAGGGCTCTTTAGTTTGATTCTCTCTGACTATCTTAAACCAAATTTTTAGCGGGGTCTCTATCCACGGGTTAGTGTTATTCAAAAGCTTAGGTAAGGCATTGTTCCCTATTATCGCCTGTAGGGGGATGTCACTTGTTATTTGGCATTCGATCTCCTTCCATTGTGCAGTGTAGACTGGGTTACATATCTCTACTAAAGTTTTAATTTGTGCGGCTTTAAAGTAGTCCCTGATATTTGGCAGCGCGAGCCCACCTTTGTCTTTGTTTAGCTGTAGGGTTCTATATCTGATTCTAGGTCTCTTGCCCTGCCATATGAATCTTGAGATCCTTCTGTCCAGCTCCTGCCATGTTTTTTTGGGAGGTTCTACCGGTATTGTTTGGAAAAGGTATAGAAGACGTGGAAGTATATTCATTTTGACTGCTTCAATTCTTTGTGCAGTACCCAAGAATGGTATCATATTCCATCTTGCTAGGTCAGATTTTATTTTTGTCACCAGTGGATCATAGTTTAGTGACATAATTTTGTTGAGTTGTTTCGGGATATTGACCCCCAGATATTTCATAGATTCCGACTCCCAGTTAGTTTTGAGTTTGCTTAGTGAATAATGATTTGGGTCATAGTTGAATGTTAAAATTTGGGTTTTATGCATGTTTAATTTGTACCCCGATAAATCTCCATACTCTGAAAAAACTGAGGTTAGTTCTGGTAAAGAAGTGTCCGGCTGCCTTAGGTATATTAAAATGTCATCAGCAAAGAGTGCTATTTTATGTTCCTTCTGACCAAGTGTAATACCTTGAATTTTTTGATTTTGTCTTATCCATTGGCTCAGAGGTTCTATGAAGATTGCAAAGAGCAGTGGAGACAGGGGGCAGCCCTGACGACATCCTCTTTCCAGTTCAAAAGATGATGATAAATTACCGTTAATCCTTATTTTAGCTGTTGGTTTTTTATATAATGCCTGTATAGTTCTAATGAAGTTGTTATGAAAATTGAAACTGGATAAGATTCTATATAGAAAAGACCAGTCAACCGAATCGAATGCTTTTTCGGCATCTAATCCCAATATGACTGCATTTAAGTTATATTTTTTTATATGATGAATTATGTGTAAAGTGCGTCGAATGTTGTCTTGTGTCTGTCTTTGTCTTAAAAAACCTGTTTGGTCTAAATGAATTAGGTCTGTCAGTATATTTTCTAACCTTTTGGCAAGGATAATGGTAAAAAGCTTATAGTCCTGATTTAGTACACTGATTGGTCTGTAGTTGGAGCACTCTAGTTTATCCTTTTCAGGTTTAGGTATAACTGCAATGACCCCTTCTCTCCAGGAGGGGGGGATTTCCCCTGTGTGGAGGACATAATTAAATGTTTTCAGGAGGAGAGGAGATAGTTGCTGTTTAAAGGTTTTGTACCACTCTGCTGTATAGCCATCAGCTCCTGGGGATTTGTTAGCTTTAAGTTTCATAATTGCTTTTTCCAATTCTTTAGGATGTATTTCTGACAGTAGTATTTTATTTTGTGACTCCGTAAGTTGGGGAAGGTTTAATGTGTTTAGGAATGCCTCGGATGCGTTTTTATGTTTTTTGTGGGAGTATAAGTTCTTATAGTAATTCTCGAAGCTTTTAAGAATATCCTGAATTCTGAATTTTATTTCCTTTGATACTGGGTCTCTGATTTTGTAGATTGCTCTTTCTGTTTGATGTTTCCTCAATTTATAGGCTAGCAATTTTGCCGATTTACTGCCTGCTTCATAGTATTTTTGTTTCAAAAATGTAAGTTTCTTCTGGATTTCTATTGTGTAGATCTCATTTATTTGGTTTTTAATTTCCTTAATCTTGAGCGAGTCAGTAGAATGAGTGTTGCCTTTGTGTTCTTTTTCTAGGTTCCTAAGTTCTGACTCTAATGTGGATAGTTTTTCTTGTCTTAGTTTCTTTTGGGTTGCCAGTTTTGCAATAATCTTTCCTCTTATTACAGCTTTGCATGCATCCCACAGTATTAAAGGGGATACTTCTCCATTATCGTTTTCTTCCAAATATCTGAGAATATCTGATTCCAATTCATCTTTCAATGGTCCTTTCAGGACATTTGAATTTAACCTCCAAGAAAATGTATTATTTGTGTATTTTTGGATATTTAAGTCCATGTAGATCGGACTGTGGTCAGAGAGATCCATCAGTCCTATTTTACATGTTTCTACTCTTCCAATGTCTCTATTAAACATAAAAAAATAGTCAATCCTTGAGTAAGATGAATGTGGAGTTGAGTAAAACGTATAGTCTTTTACATTGGGGCTGAGTTCCCTCCACACATCACAGATTCCCATTTCTTTTAGTAGCATCCGAGTCTTCCTGCTTTGGGTGTTATATTGATGTGGAGAATTACCAGAAGCATCCCAGTATGGATTCAGTCTAAGATTGAAGTCCCCACCACATATCACTAAACCTTGAGCTTTAGTTATCATTAGGTCAAATACATTTTTATAAAATTTCCAGTTAGCCCCTGGGGGAGCATACACATTCAGCAGGGTGATATCTTCTCCCTCTAGCCGTCCAGTTACCAAACCGTATCTCCCTTCTTTATCTTTGTGTTCTGATTTTTTTTCAAATGTAATTTTGGTTGATATCAATGTCGCTACTCCCCTCCTCCTCCCTGACTTATATGAAGATGAAGAGATCATTTTAAACCCTTGTCTACTGAGTTAATTGTGTTCCAAGTCTGTTAGGTGGGTTTCTTGTAAAAATATTATTCCTGCTTTGTCTTTTTTCATTTTGCCTAGAATCTTGGATCTTTTAACTGGATTCAGGATTCCTTTTACATTATATGAAATTATTTTGGTTACACCCTGTTTCTCCATTGTGTTGTTTTGTTTAGTATAACTGTGTGGTGGCCCTCTTTTGTGCTACTCAGAAACTGAAAGAACATTAAAAACAAGAAAAACATTAAGAACATAGTGTATAAAACTTTAAAACAAAAAGCTGTCAAAAGAACTTCCTGAGCTGAGGTCTTTTTAAAGACCCTGGAAGAGCCTTGATGGAGTGAAGGCTCTGAGGGGAATTCCTCAAACTCTGTTACGTGTTGAGGGCCCTCTCTTACCCCTGTAAGTTGTCCCATGCTTTTAACGTGAGTTTCAGAACCCAATCCGAACTTGTAATGATTTTTTTTTCCTTTTACGCCTATACCCTGTGAAAATGTGTGCACCCTCCCACCCCCCTCACATCAAACATTCACGCAAAAACAGTATTTGTTAGTGTGAGAAGAACATGTGGATTATTGTCACATTTCTATTTTAACAAGTTTTTTTTTTTTTTTTTTAATTAAAAAGACTTATTTGTTTCAAATATTATGACTGTTCCATGAAATGTTTTACCACATGCTGAATATGCATCTCCTTTAATGTTTGTTACCTTGTATGAGGGGGGTTGGATGTGCAGATTGATTCAAGAAAAAAAAAAAAAAAGGTCGCTATTCCAACCTGAAAACGGACAGTTTATCCGCGACGCTCTGGCGCTGGGTTTCCCGCTGCTGGCCCGTGGATTTTGAAGGTCTTTGTGTTGTCCATGTTTGCGTTTTGATCTTCTCACTCGGGTCTGCTGCGGGTTTAAATACCGTTACCGGGAGTCCTCTTCTCGCCATGTCAGCTGTTGCTTCTTCCGCCGAATTATAGAGACATGTTTCTTCGCCGTAGAAGACCCTTAACTTCGCAGGAAATGGCGTCTGAAAGCTCAGTTTCTTCTCTCTTAACACCTTTTTCGCGTCATTGTATTCCCTGCGCTTTTTAAGGACCTCCGGGGCGTAATCGTGTTCCACGAAGACTTTTCTCTCCTGGTGCATAAATCCTTTTTTCTGCCAGGCCAGTCTGACAACCTCTTGTTTTATTTTGAAATTGGAAAATCTTACCAACACCGAACGTGGGGGCGCTTCCGCCGCTGGCCTAGCGGCTAATGAACGATGTGCCTTTTCTATGTTTAAGTCGGTGGTTTGTGGAATATCCAATTTCTCTCTTAGTAAAGATTCCACGCATTCTGCCATTGAGTTAAAACCGTTTTCGGCTCCTTCTATCAGACCATGAATTCTTATATTGTCTCTTCTCTGTCTTCCTTCTTGGTTGGCTAGCTTAGCCTCTATAGATGCTTGTCTTTTGCGTAGGTCCAGCACAGAATCTTCGAGCACTTTTATTCGTTCCTCTGTTTCCAAGATTCGGTTCTCGGCCTGGTCCACTCTGCTGTTTGTCCTTTTCAATTCTTCTCTGAATTCCCGAAATTCGGCCGTAACCTCTCGGCGAAATCATCGTAGCTCTTCAAATAGCGATTTCAGGCTAACCTTTTTGTTAGCTACCACCAGTTCCTCGTCTTCTGAACGGAGATCTTCCAGTTCAGATTCTCCGGCCGATACGTGTCCTGGCCGGGAGAATTTCAGTTTCTTCTGTTTTCCTTTAGACATGATGATTTTGTCTTTTGATTTTCACTCCTCCAAAAATCCGTTAAGTTTGATTTTCAAGGTGTTATCTTGGATTGGGTCTGAGAGCTTCAGTGTTAAGCTGCAGTCGCCATGGCGTCCAGACCGGAAGTCAAGAAATTTCCTTATTTTTGAAAGAAAAGCACTGTTTTTTTCAATGAAGATAACTTTAAACTAATCAGAAATACACTCTAATATCTAATATACATTGCTAATGTGGTAAATGACTATTCTAGCTGCAAATGTCTGGTTTTTGGTGCAATATCTACATAGGTGTATAGAGGCCCATTTCCAGCAACTATCACTCCAGTGTTCTAATGGCACAATGTGTTTGCTCATTGCGTCAGAAGGCTAATGGATGATTAGAAAACCCTTGTGCAATCATGTTAGCACAGCTGAAAACAGTTTAGCTGGTTAGAGAAGCTATAAAACTGACCTTCCTTTGAGCAGGTTGAGAATCTGGAAAAAATTATTATTTCAAATACAAATCATTATTTCTAACCTTGTCAATGTCTTGACTATATTTTCTATTCATTTTACAACTCATGGTGGTAAATAAGTGTGACTTTTCATGGAAAATACAAAATAATTGTCTGGGTGACCCCAAACTTTTGAACGGTAGTGTAGATATATAAACACACCCAGTGCGGAGCATTGTAGCTAGATGGAATAAATATGTAAATATATAAACACACACAGTGCAGAGCATTGTTGCTAGATGGGATGAAACAGCGCAACCGTCTACTTAGTTATCCTACATGGTATGATTATGTACCCATACATATTCTCACCCTCCATAGCGACCGGTATTTTCCTAGTTGTATGCCGGAGGGGACCATTGTGTAAGTCTGTTGCATCTTTTGCATTCAAAACTATTAGGTTGTTACGTCTTTTTGCTATCTCTGCGAGCAGCCCTGCTTAGGTTGTACAGTCTGACAGCCGTTGGTAGGAAGGACCTGCAAAACCTCTCAGTTGTGCACCTGGGATGATGTAGTCTGCTGCTAAATGAGCTCCTCAGTGCATTCAGTATGTCCTGCATAGGGTGGAACTCGGACTCCAGGAGAGATGACAGTTTAGCCACCATCCTTCTCTCTCCTATCTCCTCCACTGGGTCAAGGCGCTGCCACAGGACAGAGCTAGCTTTCTTGATCAGTTTGTTCAGTCTCTTCCTATCGGCTGCTGTAATGCCACTGCCCCAGCAGACCACTCCAAAAGTGATGGCTGATGCCACCACCGTGTCATAGAATGTCTTCAGCAGCGCCCCTTGTACACCAAAAGACCTGAGTCTCCTCAGTAGGAACAGCCTGCGCTGTCCCTTCTTGTAGAGTGTATCAGTATTGTGTGACCAGTCTAGCTTGTTGTTCAGATGAACACCCAGGTACTTGTAGGATGTCACCATCTCCATGTCTGTTCCCTGTATATTTACTGGTGCTGTGAGGGGTTGCCCTTGCCTGCAGCAGTCCACCACCAGCTCCTTAGTTTTCCTTGCGTTGATCTGGAGGCAGTTCCGATGGCACCAGTCCACGAAGTCCTGGATAAGCCCTCTGTACTCAGCTTCATCTCCATTGGAGATGAGGCCAACGATCGCAGAGCCATCAGAGAACTTCTGTAGATGGCAGTGTGTTGTGTTGTGTGAGAAGTCCGCAGTATAAAGGGTGAACAGGAAGGGAGCCAAAACCGTTCCATCCAGCATTCTTAATTTGTCCCACTGTTTCAGTGTTTTTTGCACTCTAAAGGACTGATTGGCTCACTCTCTACGTGATGGACGTCTGCCACATTCAAAAAAGGGGATAACTCTAGCTAGTGTGGGATCTTTCCTCTGTTCATCTTGGAGCTCCTGAAGAGAAAACAGGCAAAGCGTGTTGACCTGGTGGCAGGAGTTGTTCCAGGTGTTGAGCTAGCCAGGAAATGACTCTTTGTTTTGACCCCTGATCCCATTTACAATGGCCTGTCAAAACCGCAGATACTTCATCATCACTCAGACAACAACATGTTAGATTTTCCAAAGGGGGTGAACACTTGATAATCTGCTGGTTGGTGCCAAGTCGCAATGCTTCCTGAACAGAGCTCTCTTTGACCTGCTGTGACTCCTCTAGCAAAGCTGCATAGAGTTCCATCATGAGCCTCTGACTAACCCAATCATGGACAAAGAGCTGTCTGCTCAGAGCGCCAGCCACAACATTTTTGCTGACAGGGATGTACTTGATGCTGAAATTGTAGGGGGACAATTTTGGTGCACAGCCATTTTCGGATCTCTCCAGAGATGTTCAATTGGAGTCCACATGCATCGAGTTTGGGCTTTGTGAGAATATATGTTAATGGGTTATTGTCTGTCCAAACTGTAAAGTTGTGTCCCTTTAACCAATGACTAACTTTGTCACAGACAGACCATTTAAGCATCAAAAACTCAAGATGATGAGCAGGATAATTTTTCTGAGCACAGGTGAGAGCTTTACTTGTGAAAGCAATTGGGTGTGCTTTACTGTCGCCCTCTTGGACCTGAGATAATACAGCACCTAACCCATCCTGTGATGTATCTGTTGACAAGATTAACGATTTATTAAAATCAGGGTGGGTGAGCACAACAGACTCGAAGTGCAGTCTTTAGCTGTTCAAATGAGTCAACGTGTTCCTTCTTCCAGTCAACTGGGCTGAGCCTCCTGAAAGAAGCAGAACCTCAAGCATTTGTTTTTTTTTCTCCCTTTAGGGGCAGCAGTCAATTTAAAGAGGGGCTTGGCAACTTTAGAGCAGTCAGGTATGAACTGTTGATAGTAAATCACCATGCCCAAAAAGGATTTTATCTTTTTTTTGAGATGGTGTCATCCCATCCTCCATCATCAAATCAGCCTCTGTCATAGCGGTGATTGCCCTAATTTTGTCAGGGTCAGTAGAGATTCCATTTTCATCCACAACATGGCACAAAATTCTCACACTTCGCTTTAGCAGTTGGCACTTTTTGGGGGCTAGTTTCAATCCATGCGCACACAGTCATTCGAAAACAATCTCTAACCTCCTGAGATCCTCAGCTTCATTCGGTGCATATATAAGGAGGTCATCCAAATAGCAAAGCAGGGTTAAGAAATTTTGGTCACCAAATATGTCCATTGTGAGATGCATGAAGCTGGCTGGGCTGTTGCAAAGACCCTGCGGCAGTCTGTTAAACTCATAAAGCCCCATGGGTATTGTAAACGCTGTCAGCTTTTTATATTCTTCTGACATGGCAATATTATAGAACCCAGATGTCAAGTCCATGGCACTAAAGATTGCCTTACCACCCAGGGCTGCCAGGCAGTCAGATTGATGGGACAAAGGATGGGCATCCTTGACTGTGGTGCATTCAACCAGCGGTAATCCACACATATTCTGAGATCGCCATTTTCCTTCCATACAGGTACTAGAGGGGATGCCCGTTCACTGTTGGACTTGCAAATAAGCTCACGTTCCTCCATCTCCATCAGCACTTGTTGCAGCTTATGATACTGGCTTGGTGGAACACGATGGTATGGGAGTCTGAATGGTCGGTTGTCAAATAAGTGGATGCGATGAACAAAGTCTTTTTCTAGTCCACAGTCGAGTTTATTTTTTGAAAAGACGTCCGCATATTGATGTACAAGCTGTAGGAGTTGGGCTTTCCAGTGGTATGAAACCTCACAAGAGTCGATGTTTAAATCTTCTAGCCCTAGCTTCTTCAGGCTGTTATGGAAACTTGAATGGGGCAAAGGGCCATGACTGATTTCTGCCTCAGCATACACTGTTTGTGTCTGGGCCTTGAATGTCTCTGGTGGCTTTTGTTCAAGAGTCCCATCAAGGTCTTCAGCAGCAATACAGGGGGATACACCTGCCATCTTAATGCCCCTTTTTAATGTGATGGACTTATCACAGGTGTTCAGGATGTGGACAGGGACCCACCTATCACCGCTCATGGAAGCCACAATCACATCCTTTTTGTGAACTTGTGCCTTTGGTGGCTCAATCAGGATGGCGCTGCCTTCAGAAATGGGGGATGATGCAGGGAGTCTGCCTCATACCAAGTGTTCCTGCTTAGGGAGTAGAGTCACAGCCTGAGTTAATTTGATGGTACCAATAACATCTGGCATTTTGTCACCCCTCCACCTATCAATGCCTGACAGCATATTCAAAAACTGCACCATTTCTGGAGCGTTTGTTGGTTCAGGTTTACTCAAAACATGCCAGAAGTAGGGGGATAGTCTGAATTGTCTCAGGAGACAAACACAATTGTACTCAAAAGCATCAATAAAAGACACACTCAAATTAGACAGTTACATATAAAAGTAAAAACTAAAAAAAAAATATAAAGTGAGTCAAAGTATTAACTTAAGTGCAGCTTCAAATAAAACTCACGATATAACATTTTTAACATGAAACATACCTATGAAAGACAGTGATTAATCAGTGGGGCACACAAAGCAGCAGCACATGCTAGTTCCGTCTAATGCAAAAGAAAAAAAAAAGGCCTCTGATCAGACACAATGACAAAACAGCAATAAAAGTGATAGTTTTCTGCTTAAAAGTTACTAAACCTTGAACCTGATTTAACAAAACTAAATGGGTTTTTGAACGAACTATCTATACCGTGTATTCCAAATGAAAACAGGGAGATATTGGAGTCTAAAATTAGTCAAGAAGAAGTTGGGCTAGCCATTGATAATATGAAATCAGGAAAAAGTGCAGGACCAGATGGTCTTCCAGTTGACCTTTATAAAAAATTTAAGAATAAATTAATAAAACCTTTTTTGGAAATGGTTTTAGAAGCATTTCAAAATAATAATTTACCATCATACATAAATAATGCCTTAATTATACTGCTGCCAAAACCAGGTAAGCCCTCTAATAAATGTGAAAATATGAGACCAATAAGCCTATTAAACGCCAACCTTAAGATAATCTGTAAAATTTTAGCAAGACGAATACAAGAAATTTTACCAAATATTATTAATCGAGATCAGAATGGCTTTATAAAGGGTAGACAAGGCTTCCATAATGTAAGAAGACTATTTAATATTATTTATTTTAATAAAGAAGCACCGGATACAGCTCTCCTATCATTGGACGCCGAAAAGGCCTTTGATAGAGTTGAATGGCCCTTTCTTTTTGAAGTCCTACAAAGGTTTGGACTTGGAAATAATTTCATAAAATGGGTTCAAATAATATACAATAATGCTACAGCAGAAATCCTAACAAATAACAATATTTCAAAACCAATAAAAATCAATAGAGGATGTCGACAAGGCTGTCCACTTTCACCTTTACTGTTTACTATGGCAATTGAACCTTTAGCGATAGCAATACGTTTACATTCACAAATATATGGAATTAAAGTTGGACCAACAGAACATAAAATCTCCCTGTACGCCGATGACATAATTTTGTTTATGTCGAATCTAAAAAAATCAATTCCAACCTTGTTGAATTTAATAAAGAATTTTGGGGAAATATCAGGATATAAAATAAATAAAACTAAATCTTCAATATTAATGCTAAATGAGACCCAGAGAAATTACCCAGCCCCTGAGGTAAATCAATTCAATGTTGTAAATCAGTTTAAATATTTAGGAATCCAAATTATGCCTAAGCTAGAATCAGTCGCCAGTGTCAACTATGAAGCCTTAATGTCAGATATCAATGAGTTAACTCAGAGATGGATGTCACTACCAATGTCGATGATCGGGAGAATCAATATACTTAAAAGTAATATTTTACCTAAAATACTTTATTTATTTCAATACATTCCCTTATCACCACCTTTAGATCTATTCTCAAGAATAAAAAAAAAGTTAGTGGAATTTATATGGAACAACAGGAGGGCTAGATTACGTTTGTCTTTATTATATTTACCATTTGATCGTGGAGGTCTGAAATGTCCAAATTTTATGTTGTATTATTGGTCGGCACAACTGAGGTCTATGACATATTATTTTTCATCAAATGATCTCCCTCACTGGACTGAAATGGAATCATACAATTTACCTTTACCTCTTCCCATATTCATATACTCAGATTCGGCAAAAAAATTACAAAAACAAGTTAAAAATCCATTTGTAAAGCATATGATCAAAATATGGTGTGAAGCTAAAAACTATTTAAAAGAACCACAGTTATTGTCACAATTTAGTCCAATATGGGGTAATCAATATTTTAAACCAGGGAGAGCG
Organism: Pholidichthys leucotaenia; assembly: GCA_020510985.1. Classification (NCBI taxonomy): domain Eukaryota; kingdom Metazoa; phylum Chordata; class Actinopteri; order Cichliformes; family Pholidichthyidae; genus Pholidichthys; species Pholidichthys leucotaenia. The sequence goes on along the minus strand of CM035846.1, from coordinate 86,220,373 downwards.
GACGCTGTATTTAAAGTATGGAATTTAAAAGGGATACAAAAGATTCAGGATTTATATTTGCCATGTGCAGACAACATAATGTCTTTTGAAGAGCTGAGGATCAAATTTAATCTCAATAGAACACATTTTTTTAAATATCTTCAACTTAGAAACTTTATTCGATCAAATCAAAATAAAGCTCTCACTCGACCTATTTATTCATCCTTGGAAAAAATGATGATGAAAAATAGTAAAAGAAAGGGTATTATTTCAGAGTTTTATAACTCATTGACACTATCTTCAAGTGAAAATTCACTGAAAAGATTAAACTACTGGAAAGAAGATCTGCAAATTGAAATTTCAGAGGAACAATGGGAATTGGCTTGTACAGAAGCTCAAACCAAATCAATAAATGCACGCCTTAAATTGATACATTTCAAATGGTTAATGCGGATGTATGTTACACCGGAGGAGTTAAATAGATATAACAAAAATATACCAGATACATGCACAAAATGCATGGAAAGTAAAGGAACCCTATTTCATTGTTTATGGGAATGTAGATTAATAAGAATGTTTTGGGAAGAGGTGAGGGTAACAATTGAAAAAATAATCTCAAAACAAATCATATTGAATCCTAAACTGTTTTTGTTGGGTCTGTACCCAGAAAAGCATAATTTTAATAAAAGTGAAAGAACATTCATAGACCTCAGTTTGCTTAATGCCAAAAAATGTATTGCACTATTATGGAAAAAGACTCATAGACCAGATGTGACTCAGTGGTTAAGACAGATGTTAACAAACCTTCCATTAGAAAGAATAACATATATACTAAAATCAAAGGAAATTGTGTTTGAGAATATATGGAGACCTTTTATTGATTATGTAAAAAATTTAAACATAACTCTTGAAGAAGAAGGTGAATGATGTGTGTGGACCTTGTAAATTCCAAACTGGTGAACATAATATGTATACTTATGTTTTGGATTGTCTAGACTAAACAGAGGAGCATTGTTGAAGACTTGATTTTGTTGGTGGTTGTTGGTGTTTTTAGTGCATTTTTTTTTTTTTTTTGTAGTACTTTAGTGTTAGTGTTTGATTGTTTGTATCATGTTTGTTAAAAAAAAAAAAGGTTCAATAAAGATATTGTGGAAAAAAAAAAGTTACTAAACCTTAATGAAAGCCCTTCTGCAGAGTTATGCGATTATCATTAAGCACTTACTACAGCAAAGAAGACAAGGTTTAAATTTAAAAACTCATTAGAGAGAGGAGAGCCATACAAACCCATCCTAACTGTCCAGGGTCCACGCAGTTTTTGCTGGGAAAACACCTGCATGAGCAGTGAGCCCATTTCTTGTGTCCCACCAATTAATGACACACTAACAACAAGGAAAATCGGAACCTCTTGTCATATACGCGCCTCTCCGAGGTGCAGAGGAAAAGAAGCAAGCCCACGAGCTGAATGAAGCGTGTGTTTATTAAACAAAAGGGCAAACAGTACAAAAGCGTCCAACATAAAATGTCCAAAGAGAGGCGACCCTGCAGTGTCTCAGAGCTCTGGAGAGACTAGCAGCACTGCAGGGGAAACAGTGCAGCTTAAACACAGCATACACAAACTTGGAGTGAATAAGAGGAGACTTACACAATGTGCCTCAGCGCAAGCTGGGCGCCGGGAACAGCACCGGCAAAGTCAGGCAGGAGATAGACAAGCAGGAGGTAGACTAGGAACTTGACTACAAGGAGATAACTACTAGCTTGACAACTAGCATGACTAAAGAAGCGACAAATAATGAATGAACCGGCAGGGAATAAATACAAGGTGAGCTGATGACATGAATGAAGACAGGTGTGAGAGCTGAGCTGCAGGTGATCTGATTGTGAGCTGCTCACAGCTGGGCCGATGACCTGTGAACAGCAAGTAGGAGTGTCTGGAGAGAGAGAGGGGGGCAAAAACAGGAACAATGATCAAAACAGGACATATGAGCAGATAAGGAGCAGAAATATAAACACAACAATAAACTGTGTCTGAGCTCCAAGATGACACTGGAGCTCAGACATATGACAGAGCCCCCCCCCCCCAGAGTGGATTCCAGACACCCCCAGGTAACACCCCCAAAACCACCCCTCCCCCCCCACCCCCCAAAAAAGCAGTACAGCAAAACCACCCCGGGAGGGAGGTGGGGGAAAATGGCTAGGAGGGAAAAACCAACCAGCACAAGCACTCACACCTGCGCCCCGATAACCCTTAAGTCCCCACAGTTCCAGAGCTCCAGGGTTTGGGTGGCCGGCCAAAGTCCCAGGCCCAGCAGACATCCCGCTGAATAGAATCAGGCAGCCTGCTGGGGAAAATGGGCCACCCGACCCAGAGACACAGTTCTTCGGTCGACCGGCCAGCATTGTTCAGCCACCAGGACCAGAGGGGTGAGTGAGGAGGCAGCTTACCCACCGGGAGGCTTAAAGGTGGGTGGCCGGACTGGAGGAGAGGAACCCCCAGGGCGACTGGTGGCAGAGGAGAGAGGACCACAATAGCGCCCAGCAGAGGAGGAAGAGACATCCCGAAGGCCTCTGGAAGTGGAGGGAAAGCCTCGGCGTCCTCAAGATGGCCGGCGACACCTTTGGTGGTCCCAGCTTGGGACATGGCTGCACGCACGGTGGGGTCCGGCTTGGCATTGGCTGCACCCGCGGTAGGACCCAGCTGGGCCACGGCTGCACCCGCGGTGGAACCTGGCTGGGCCACGGCTGCACCCGCAGTGGGAACCTGAGCCAGGAGGCAGTCAATCACAGGCACCCTGGGCCCGAACTGAGCACCCATGACGACCTCCACAGTGGGGAAAATAGGACTCGAGGTAACCTCCAGCGGTGAGCCTGGATCCTTGGACACATCTGGCGGTGTTAGGTTCTCTCCGGCGACCCTGGGAGAGGACTCAGACAGAGGACAAGGAGAGGAGAGGTTAAGGTTGCCGGCAGCGGCGGAGCCCGGTGAGGTGAGCTCAGGTGCAGCGGGTGGCTGCACCTGGCTCTCCTCACCAAGAGCCAGACAAGAATGCTCTAGTATAGAGAGAAGGAAGACAAAAGAGAGCACTTGCCTGAGCTTGAGCTCCACCGCCGTCCAGGACTCCAATGATCTGGGCAATGTATTCTCGGGCTAAGCCCCCTGGAGGTTCAGCTCAGGCGCTGACACTGCTGTGGCAGCCTCCGCAGCAGGCGTGATGGTCAATGCAGTCTCTGGACTCCCAGGTGAAGGGGACCATGCTGGTGACCTCCCCGGCATGGCAGCTAGGAAATGGCTCTCCACTGGCGTAGAAACAGGAGTCTCTAGGGTCACGGCCTCCTCCATCGTCCAGCAGTCAGGGTTCAGGACCAGCAGGCACTCAAGGGAAATAGGAGGAGACACGGAGAGAGCTGGTGGCTAGTGAGTGGCTGCAGCAGGTGGAGAGGTCTCTGGGGACTGCATACCCAGAGACTCTCTACCAGGGATCAGGCAAAATTTATTATCAGTATTTGAAGTAAAAAAGGAGGAAACTTGCCTGTTCTCCTGGTAACCGATGTCCCCTGCTGCAGCTGGCGAAGTCTTTCCTCTCAGTGGCTAGGACAATTCTGGGCCCCCCTGAGGATCATAGAGGCCTTGGGAGCCGGAGCTGCCAGTGAAGAAATCAAACGCCCCTTGACAGTCGGAGGATGCACTGAGGGAGGAGGCCTCGCAGTGGAAGTTGAGAGAGATTTGGCAGGCGGAACTGCCAGTGAGGAAAAAGAAGAGTGGGGATCCGCTGCGGGAATAGCCGTACGAGGTGTTCGAGGAGCGGCTGCCAAAGGGGCTGGATTATTCGTCCAGGACAGGACAACGTCGCCTTTTGGGTACTGGAACTGGCTGGATAGGAGCGGAAACAGGCGTGGGGTTCTGGTGAGCAAAAGAAATGGCGGAGCCCCGGGAGTGCCTTCCCTTCGGTGCGAGCCCGGCCTTCGTCGGGGACTTCCTCACCCTTTCGCCGTTTTCACGTCATAACGCTGCCAACCGGGTTATCCTCTCAGCTCCCTCTGGCTGCTCTGAGAGCTGAGGGCACTGCCGAAATGCTGACTCTGCCAGGTCCACATACCAGAGAATATCTTCAGGGGTGGAATATGTGCTAGCCGAGGAAATTAGCCCGTCGATTTCCATAAGGGTTCGGCAGCACTCCTACCCCAGGCTTATCGGGTAGTTTCAACTCACCAACATCTCCAAAAAAAATGTGAGTGGAAAACACAGAAAAAAGGGTGAAAAAATAGCACACAACTTCACAGCTGGGCTCTTAACTGGTCACTCCGTACTGTCATATACGTGCCTCTCCGAGGTGCAGAGGAAAAGAGATGAGCCCACGAGCTGGATGAAGTGTGTGTTTATTAAACAAAAGGACAAACAGTACAAAAGTGTCGAACACAAAATGTCCAAAGAGAGGTGACCCTGCAGTGCCTCAGAGCACTCCATCTCTGGAGAGGCTAGCAGCACTGCAGGGGAAACAATGCAGCTTAAACACAGCATACACGAACTTGGAGTGAATAAGAGGAGACTTACACAATGTGCTTCAGAGCAAGCTGGGCTCCGGGAACAGCACCAGCAAAGTCAGGCAGGAGATAGACAAACAGGAGGTAGACTAGGAGCTTGACTACAAGGAGATAGACTACTAGCTTGACAACTAGCATGACTAACGGAGAGACAAATAATGAATGAACTGGCAGGGAATAAATACAAGGTGAGCTGATGACATGAATGAAGACAGGTGTGAGAGCTGAGCTGCAGGTGAGCTGATTGTGAGCTGCTCACAGCTGAGCCGATGACCTGTGAACAGCAAGTAGGAGTGTCTGGAGAGAGAGGGGGGCAAAAACAGGAACAATGATCAAAACAGGACATATGAGCAGATAAGGAGCAGAAATATAAACACAACAATAAACTGTGTCTGAGCTCCAAGATGACACCGAAGCTCAGACATATGACACCTCTAAATTATAAATTTGTTCCACTGACTCAAAATGAACTAGATTATTAATATTGTCACCTTACTCTAGTTTTGAAGAAGCTCACTTAAAAATAAACATAATAAACATAATGCCTTAGCTACATTAGCTTGGGGGCTAATAGCTCAGGGGTTAATAGGCAACCTTTAGCACCACTTCCACCTACATGACAGACAGTTCAGCAGGCCAGTAATAAAGCAGTATGTTATGTCCATAACCAATGCTATAATAATGAGGCTAAAGATGCAGTCGAACAGAACTTTATTGAACAGACTCACACAACTCTAAGGTGCTCCCGTCAAGGCAGAGGTGCTGGTCGAAAAGAGACCATGCCTCCTCAGGGTAGGCCTTTTATACTCTGGGTGGCAGCAGAACCGGAAAGATGTAGCCGTCACCCATAACACACAATAATAATAATAATAATTAATACATTACACACACACACACACACACACCATAGAAAAGTCCAAGACACACACCATTAGACCCACCCAAATTTAATCCGAATCACACACTAACAGTAAATACAATAACAAGGCCTGTCTATGCACACCATCCATCCATCCATCTTCTACTGCTTTTCTGGCGGTCCGGGTCACGGAGGCAGCAGTTCAAGCAGAGAAGCCCAGACTTCCCTCTCCCCTGCCACCTGCTCCAGCTCTTCAGAGAGGATACCAAGGCGTTCCCAGACCAGCTGAGAGACATAGTCTCTCCACCAAGTCCTGGATCTGCCCCAGAGTCTCCTCCCAATGGGATGTGCCTGAAACACCTCAAGTGGGAGGTGTCCAGCAGGCATCCTAATCAGATGCCCATACCACCTCAACTGACTCCTTTCAATGTGGAGGAGCAGCAGTTCTACTCTGAGCCTCTCCCGGATGACTGAGCTCCTCACCCTATCTCTGAGGGTGAGTCCAGCAATCCTACGGAGAAAGCTCATTTCAGCCACTTGTATCTGTGATCTTGTTCTTTTGGTCATTACCCAAAGCTCGTGACTATAGGTGAGAGTAGGAATGTAGATTGACTGGTAAATCGACAGCTTTGCCTTAGAACTAAGCTCCCTCTTCACCACAACAGACCGATACAACGTCCGCATCACTGCAGATGCTGCTTCAATCCGTCTGTCAATCTCTCGCTCCATTTTCCCCTCACTCGTGAATAAGACCCCAAGATACTTAAACTCCTCCACTTGGGGCAGGAGCCTGTCTTCAACCCAGAGAGGACAATCCACCTTTTTCCGGCTGAGGACCATGGACTCGGACTTGGAGGTGCTGATTCTCATCCCAGCTGCTTCACACTCAGTGGCAAACCGTCCCAGCAAGAGCAGTAGGTCATTGCTGGATGAAGCCAACAGGACAACATCATCTGCAAACAACAGAGATGAGATCCTGTGGTCACCAAGCATGACGTCCTCCATTCCCTGGCTGCGCCTAGAAATCCTGTCCATAAAAATTATGAACAGGATCGGTGACAAAGGGCAGCCCTGGCGAAGTCCAACTCTCACTGGGAATGACTCCGACCGAGTGTTGGCAATACAAACCAAGCTCTCACAACGGTCATACAGAGACCGAATAGCTCGTAACAACAAGCCCGATACCCCATACTCCCGAAGCACCCCCCACAAAAAACCATGAGGGACATGGTCAAATGCCTTCTCCAAGTCCACAAAACACATGTAAACTGGTTGGGCAAACTCCCACGAACCCTCGAGAATTCTCGAGAGGGTAAAGAGCTGGTCCGATGTGCCACAGCCAGGACGAAAACCCCATTGCTCCTCCTGAATCCGAGGTTCGACCAACGGCCGGACTCTCCTCTCCAGTACCTTGGCATAGACCTTCCCAGGGAGGCTGAGGAGTGTGATCCCTCTAAAGTTGGAGCACACCCTCCGGTCCCCTTTTTTGAAAAGAGGAACCACCACCCAGGTTTGCCATGCCAAAGGCACTGCCCCCAACCTCCACGCAATGTTGCAGAGGCATCTCAACCATGACAACCCTACAACATCCAGGGCCTTGAGGTGCTCAGGGCGAATCTCGTCCACCCCTGGGGCCCGGCCACCAAGGAGATTTTTAGCCACCTTGGCGACCTCAGCCCCTGTGATAGGCGAGTCATCCCCCTCGTCCACAAACCCTGCTTCCTCTGTGGAAGGCGTATCAGTGGGATTGAGGAGATCCTCGAAGTATTCCTTCCACCGCCCAACGATATGCCCAGTCGAAGTCAACAGTGTCCCATCCGCACCATACACAGTGTGGACAGGGAGCTGCTTCCCCCTCCTGTGCCACTGGACAGTTTGCCAGAATCTCTTCGAGGCCAACCGAAAGTCTTGTTCCATGGCCTCACCGAACTCCTCCCATACCCGGGTTTTTTTCTTCAGCAACCACCCAAGCTGCACTCCGCTTGGCCTGCCGGTACACCTCAGCTGCTTCGGGAGTCCCACAAGCCAACCAAGCTTGATAGGACTCCTTCTTCAGCTCAATGGCCCCCCTCACCACTGATGTCCACCACTTGGTTCGGGGGTTGCCACCACAAGATGCACCGACCACCTTGTGGCCGCAGCTCTGGGCTGCCGCTTCAACAACAGAGATGGAGAACATGGCCCATTCAGACTCCATGTCTCCCGACTCCCTCGGAATGTGGTTGAAGTTCTTCCGGAGGTGGGAGTTGAAGACCTCCCGGACAGGGGCCTCAGCCAGATGTTCCCAGCACACCCTCACTATATGTTTGGGTCTACCAGGTCTGAATGGCTTCCTCCCCTGCCATCGAATCCAACTCACCACCAGGTGGTGATCAGTTAACAGCTCTGCACCTCTCTTTTCCCGAGTGTCCAAGACATACGGTCGCAGGTCTGATGACACGATAACAAAATCGATCATTGACCTGCAACCTAGGGTGTCCTGGTGCCAGGTGCACATATGGACACCCTTATGCTTGAACATGGTGTTTGTTATGGATAAACTGTGGTTAGCACAGAAGTCCAATAACTGAACACTACTCGGGTTGGTTCAGACCGGGCAGGCCGTTCCTTCCAATCACCCCCCTCCAGGTTTCACTCTCATTGCCCACGTGCACGTTGAAGTCCCCCAGTAGGACAATGGAGTCTCCAAGAGGGGCACCCTCCAGCACCCCAGTCAGAGACTCCAAAAAGGGTGGGTACTCCGAAACATCATTTGGTGCATAGGCACAAATGATGGTCAGGACTCGTTTCCCAACCCGAAGGCGCAGGGAAGCAACCCTTTCGTCCACCGGGGAAAACTCCAATATAGAGGCAGCATGGTGGGGGGATACAAGAATACCCACCCCTGCTCGTTGCCTCTCGCCCGGGGCAACTCCAGAAAAGGCCAAGCTCCAGCCCCTCTCCAGGAGACTGGTTCCGGAACTGGAGCTGTGTGTTGAGGTTAGGCCAACTATATCTAGCCGGTATCAAAGACAAAAGACAAAAGAAGACAAAAAAAGAGGAAAACAGCAACCTTGTGTGTAGCAGGATGGAATGTATGCACTCTGTTGGACAGAACAACATCACAGTGCCCAGAAAGATAGACCACGCTTGTGGCCCTGAAAATGAACAGGTACAATGTAGACATAGCTGCACTTAGTGAAACAAGATTCCCTGGATATGACAGCTTGGAAGACCATGGGTACATCTTCTTTTGGAGTGGGAGATCATCTCAAAAAAGGAGAGAAGCAGGAGTGGGCTTTGCAGTTAGAAAGGAGATAGTAGCAATGCTTGATGAGGAACCGATGCCAATCAACAACAGGATAATGACTATGAGACTCCCACTACAGCAGAAGATATATACCACACTCATCAGTGTATATGCCCCAACAATGACCAACACAGAGGAGGTGAAGGAAGAGTTCTACAGTGATTTACGTGAGACTATCAGGCGTGTACCGACTGATGACAGGCTGATACTCATTGGAGATTTTAATGCCAGAGTTGGTTCGGACACCGAGAAATGGAAAGTTGTGCTAGGCAGTCATGGAGTAGGCAAGTGCAATGCTAATGGAGAACTTCTACTTGCACTATGTTCAGAGTACAACCTTGTGATAACCAACACTCTATTTAAGCACAAGGACACACACAAGAAGACATGGATGCACCCAAGATCCAAGCACTGGCACTTATTAGACTACATCATAGTCAGGCAGAGAGACAGAAGGGATGTATTGGACACCAGAGCAATGAGAGGCGCGGACTGTGGCACTGATCATGTTATGCTGAGATCTAGATTTAGGATTTGGAGACAAAAACAGCACTGTAGGACAGGTACGAAGCTACCACGGAAGCTAAACACTCGTGCACTGAAAGGCCAAAAGAAGCAGGAAGAACTTACACATGAAATGGATGAAAACTTGAAAGACTGGGACAACAACAACTCAGAGAATGACATAGAAGAGAAATGGGCAACACCGAAGGATACGGTGTATCAGACTGCGAGTGATGTATTAGGCTACCCTGAGAGGAAACATCAAGATTGGTTTGATGAGCATGATGAACACCTGAAGAAACAACTAGAAGCGAGGAATACAGCTAGGCAGGAAAACCTACAGTGTAACACAAGGTCGAAAAAGAAGAAATACTCAAAGGCTCAAAGTGAGCTACAGAAGTACACCAGAGAGATGAAGTCCAACTGGTGGGATGAAAAAGCGGAGAAACTTCAAACTGCAGCAGACAGGAAGGACATGAAAACATTCTTCACAGGTTTGAGAGAAATCTACGGCCCTAAACCAAGAGGACTGATCCAACTAAAGGCTATAGATGGTGAAACGGCTTTGTAGGAGAAAGACAAGACCCTGGACAGATTTGCAGACCACTTTGACCAACTACTAAACAACCCTGGAGATCTCACTGAAGAGGCTAAAGAAGCTCTAGTGCAGCGACCAGCTGTATGAAGTCTGGATGAACCACCAAATTTTGATGAACTAATGGCAGCTATCAGGACAACACAGGAGGGTAAAGCTCCAGGAAGGGATGGAATTCCAGCAGAAGTGTGGAAATGTGGTGGTGTTCAGTTGACCAACTGCCTGCACAAGCTCATCCAAGAGATATGGGATGCCCAGAAAGTACCTCAAGACTGGAAGGATGCAAGTATTGTGCCTTTGTTCAAGAAAGGTGACAGGAAGGATTGTGGAAATTACCGAGGTATATCACTAAAAGCCACTGTTGGTAAGATTCTCTCACGTGTACTACTTAACAGACTCAGTGAACACATCTCGTGAATGTACTACTGGAAACCCAGTGCGGCTTTAGAAGTGGAAGAAGCACAATGGACATGATTTTCTGCTTGAAACAGGTTCAAGAAAAGTGTATGGAACAGAACATGCCGCTTTATGTAGTCTTCATAGACTTCAGTAAAGCCTTCAATACTGTTTCGCGACAAGGACTTTGGCAGGTACTCAAGAAATATGGTTGTACAGAGAAGTTTGTCAGCCTGATCGAGGCACTCCATACAGGTAAGCAAGCAAACGTGGCAATGAGTGGTTCAGTATCTAAAGACTTTTCAGTAAGCAACGGGATGAAACAAGGGTGTGTGCTGGCACCTACACTCTTCTCACTATATCTGGCAGCCATGCTTGAGGTGGCCTTCAAAGACACTTCAGAAGGAGTATACATTCAAACAAGGAAAGAAGCAGACTTGTTCAATGTGGCACAGTTTAAAGCCAATCAGAATCAGAATCAGAATCAGAATGAGATTTATTGCCATTGTTCATGTAGTACACAAACTAGGAATTTGTCTTGGTGCAATGCTGCAACATTAAACATAGAGTAACACTAAAGATAAAAAACTATGCATGCAATAAAAGGTAGAATAAGAATAAGTAATGCTAATCTATGCAATTTTTAAATATATTAACAAGCAGCAGATATTGTGGAGTTCCACATAGTGCAGTCGGCAATGCAAAAAGAAAACAAGTGATAATTGTCATGAGTCCGGTTGAGCTGCTGTACATAGTGCACGAGAGTCTAATAAGTCACTTAGTGTTCAGCAGTCTGATGGCAGAGGGGAAGAAGCTGTTCATGTAGCGGGAGGTTTTAGTCTGAATGGACCGAAGTCTCCTGCCTGAGGGGAGGGGGGCAAACAGTGCGTGTCCAGGGTGTGAAGGGTCGGCTATGATCTGACCTGCACGCCTCCGGGTCCTGGAGATGTACAGGTCCTGGAGGGATGGGAGCTTGCAGCCGATCACCTTCTCAGCAGCGCACTGCAGTCTTAGTCTGTCCCTGGCGGTGGCTCCTGCGTACCACACGGTGATGGAGGTGGTGAGGATTGACTCCATGATGGCCGTGTAGAACTGCACCAACATCTTGGTTGGCAGCTTGAGCTTCCTCAGCTGCCGCAGGAAGAACATCCTCTGCTGGGCCTTTTTGATGAGGGAGCTGATGGTCAGCTCCCACTTGAGGTCCCGGGTGATGGTAGTGCCCAGGAAGCGGAAGGAATCCGCAGTGGTGATGGGAGAGTCTGTGAGGGTAAGGGGGGGCAGAGGGGCTGTGACTTTTCTGAAGTCCACGATCATCTCCACTGTCTTCAGAGCGTTCAGCTGCAGGTTGTTGTGGCTGCACCAGGACGCCAGCCGGGCCACCTCTCTCCTATAGATGGACTCATCGCCGTTGGAGATGAGCCCGGTGAGGGTGGTGTCATCCGCAAACTTGATCAGCTTGACAGACTGGTGGCTGGAGGTGCAGGAGTTGGTGTACAGGGAGAAGAGCAGGGGGGAAAGTACACAGCCCTGGGGTGATCCAGTGCTGATGCTTACAGAGTCCGAGACAGTCTTTCCCAGCCATACATGCTGCCTCCGGTCTGTCAGGAAGTCGGTGATCCACCTGCAGAGGGAGTCAGGCACGTTGAGCAGGGACAGCTTGTCCTGGAGCAGAGCGGGGTGGATGGTATTGAATGCAGAGCTGAAGTCCACAAACAGGATCCCGACGTAGGTTCCCGGGGAGTCCAGGTGCTGCAGGATGGAGTGGAGGGCCAGGTTGACTGCATCATCCACAGACCTGTTGGCTCTGTAGGCGAACTGCAGCGGGTCCAGGAGGGGAGTGGTGATGGTCTTGAGGTGGGGCAGGACCAGGCGCTCAAAGGACTTCATGACTACAGAGGTGAGCACTACAGGTCTGTAGTCGTTAAGTCCAGTGATCCGTGGCTTCTTGGGGACAGGGACGATGGTAGAGGTTTTGAGGCAGGCCAGCACGTGGCATGACTTCAGGGAGGTGTTAAAAATGTCTGTGAAGACAGGAGTCAGCTCCTCCGCACAGTGTCTCAGGGTGGAGGGAGACACGCCGTCCGGACCGGGGGCCTTGTGCGGGTTCAGTCTGGAGAACTGTCTGTGCACGTCCTGCTCACTGATGGCAAGGGCAGGGGGGGAGGAGGGGGGGCCGCCTTTGATGAAGTGGGGACCATGGAGGCAGTGACGCTGGGGGGAGGGGGGGAGTTGGGTACAGCTGATGAGGTGTCAAAACGGGCATAGTGTTGGGACAGTCTTTGACAAAGGGCTTTGTCATCCTGTCCCTTAGAAGCCTGAGGCCAATAGTTGGTGATTTGCCTCAGTCCTCTCCACACAGAAGCAGAGTCGTTAGCAGTGAACTGCTGCTGGAGTCTCTCAGAATACACAGCTTTAGCTCTCCTCAGCTCTCTGCTAAACCGGTATTTGGCCTCCTTGTAGCAGTCCCTGTCTCCACTTTTCAACGCTGCTTCCTTCTCCTTCCTGATCTGTCTGAGCTTAGCTGTGAACCAGGGCTTGTCGTTGGAGTAACTCACCCTGGTGCGCGATGGAAGAATGCACTCCTCACAAAAGTGGATATATGAGGTCACAGTGTCCGTGTACTCATCCAGATCATACGTGGCTCCTTTAAACATGTCCCAGTCAGTTGTTTCCAAGCATGTGCACAGCTCCTCCACAGCTTCACTGGTCCATTTCCTCGTAGTGCTCACAACAGGTTTTGTGAGCTTCAGTCTCTGTCTGTATGTGGGGATCAGGTGGACCATCACGTGATCAGATAGTCCTAGCGCAGCGCGGGGAACAGCGCGATACGCGTCCTTAACTGTAGTGTAACAGTGATCCAGCGTGTTCTCTCTTTGTACCGGGGGAGTTCGTGGCTCAGGTTGCTCTGGTTAAAGTCGCCAAGCACAACAACCAGAGAGTCCGGGAAGGTCCGCTCCACTTGCTGAATGTGATCTGCGACCGCGCGCTGAGCCTCGCGCACATCCGCGTCGGGCGGGATGTAAACAGCGGCCAGAATGAATGAAGCGAACTCACGCGGGGAATAAAATGGCTTGCAGTTGATGAATAAATATTTCAGAGCAGGAGAACAGTGTTGGGAGATCACAGTTACATCGGAGCACCAGCTGCTGTTGATGTAGAAGCAGACTCCTCCGCCTGTGGTCTTGCCGGAGAGCCTCATGTCTCATGCAGCACGAAACAGCTGAAATCCCTCGAGGAGGAGCACGCTGTCTGGTGTCTTTTCCTTGAGCCAGGTCTCAGTGAAGCAGAGGTCACACGAGGTGGAGAGGTCCTTAAATCGCATCAGCAGTCTCAGCTCATCTACCTTGTTATAAAGTGAGTTGACGTTGGACATAAAGCTCCCAGGCAAAGCCGTGCACGTGCATCTCCTGCGAAGCCGCACCAGGGCGCACGCTGGTCTTCCTCTCTTTCGCCGTCTCACTTTTTGGGCTAAAAAGTGAACCAGATCGGGGGCAGGAGCCAAAAAAACTGGGAGTAGGTCCGTGGGAGTGAAAGTCCTGATATTTAGTAGCTCTTAACGGGTGTAAGAGCAGGCAGACACACAACTGACGAACAAAAACAAACAAAACAAAGCGCAGTGAAGCACCATGGCGACCACTGTGGGCGCCATCTTGGATCAAAACAAGAGTAAGACATCGACAAAGATAGTAAGAGAAATGCTCTTTGCCGACGACAGTGCTCTAGTTGCACACAGCGTGGAAGATATGCAATCTTTAGTGGAGAAATTTGCAAGAGCAGCTAGCCAATTCAGCCTCCAAATCAACATCAAGAAGACAGAGTGCCTTTATTAACCACCAAAGCTCCAATTATCAACATCACTACCAGAAGAGATTAGCATTGGTACAGAGCCACTAGTCAAGTGCAAGACTTTCAAGTATCTAGGGAGTACTGTTTCAGAGAATGCTAGGCTGGAGGATGAACTATCTCTCAGAATGGGAAGAGCGAGCGCTGTGCTTGGAAACTTGAGGGAGAGACTGTGGAACAATCGACATGTGTCAATCCATGTGAAATGCAAAGTGTACAGAGTGACAGTACTGGCTACTCTATTGTACGGTGCTGAAACTTGGACTGTCTACAGAGTGCAGGTGAAGAAACTCCACGCATACATGATGAAACACCTTCGAGCCATAATGAACATTTCATGGAAAGACAAGATAACCAACATAGAAGTGTTGAAACGAGCTTGTCATAATGGTCTGTGCGCCAATGTCATCCACGCTCAGGCCATATTCCTCCTCAGCCCAGCTCTTATTATGACAGTGTCTCAGCGGGCTTCCAGCTGTCAAGCTCTATGGGACGGCTGGAGGCCAATTACCTCTCATCAGCTGAGGCGCTGTCAACCACTAAAAAAGGGAGCGGCCCTGATTACTCAGCACTGCGACCTCGCATATGATCCACGCTCATCTCTCGGTGTGGATTAGGCTGGAACCCCTACGTCCGGCTCCAGTCCTCCTCTCATCCCTCATCATTTGTAAGTGTACCTTTTGTATTGTTTGTGTTTTGCCCCACGAGGCTCTTTTCCTTTGTTCCTTCCCTTTTCATTAATAAACAACGCAAACTCACTGGTTAGCCCTTGGCTCTTATTTATGGCTCGCCAGAGCCATACGTAACATTAGGTCGCAGTCAGTGAGTTGCCGGCTGCTGTGAGTTTGCGTTAATTGGACGGTTGTTCCTACCTGTCTGGGTACTGTGCTGAAGCATGCCGTCGCGGAGGTCCCACACTCAGAGTCTTGGCGATATTCTTGCAGACGCCCTCGAGTGCGTGGACGAAATCCTCATCACCGCCTCCCTCCTCGACTTCAACAGCAACGTTCCCCAGTACCCGGACCAAGCCGAGGACATCCTGAATCATCTCCCCCGCTTTGCCGATCACCCTGAAGTAAGCATGAGGAGAGATGACATCGCTGCACAGCGCGAGATACTCCGTGGGCTGGAGGGAAATCCCGGCAGGAAGCCGAAGAGGAGGAGACGTCGCCCCTCGCTTCGGGATCCCGCTCCTGCCTCCGTTCCGGCCCGGGAGTTCGCACCATCCGGAGGTCTTTCCCCATCAGGCATGTCGTCACTCAGGACTCCCCCAGAGGAGGTGCAGCTGACAGCAATCAGGATCTGGGACCGAGTGGCTGCTGCTTGCTCCGCTGTGCATCCATCGTCTGTTATGAAGCATGTGGCGGCGGCAGTTAGACTGGTGGAGAGGAATCCAGAGTTGCGTGAGTTCCCTGAGTTTGCCGACCTGCTCGCCTCTGTTTCTGCACAGGAACGGCGATTCCCGGATCTCACCTTCGCCTCGCCCCCTGCAAGAAACCGTCGTCACACCGGCTGTCAACCTCGGCTTGAATCCCGTCCGGATCCAGTTCCAGGTTGCCGCAAGGGCTCAATCCCCCACACAGCTGCCACTCCTGCGCCTCGTCA
This sequence comes from Pholidichthys leucotaenia, assembly GCA_020510985.1. Taxonomy (NCBI): domain Eukaryota; kingdom Metazoa; phylum Chordata; class Actinopteri; order Cichliformes; family Pholidichthyidae; genus Pholidichthys; species Pholidichthys leucotaenia. Next base: position 86,204,764 of record CM035846.1, on the reverse strand, counting down.
GAGGGGAATTCCCGCAGCCTCTCCCCCCGGGCCATCTTCTTCTGCTGTTCCGTCAGCGCCCCGTGCCCGGCTCGTCTCGGCTGTCGCCCCCTCCTCCTCGTCGCCTATCCCGGCCGCTGTGTGTCTCTGTCGTCCTGTCCTGGCGAGCCCCGTCCTGGAACCATCTCCAGCGGCTCCCCCTCGTCCTCCCAGGGGGCCCGCTGTCAGAATCAGAATCAGAATCAGAATCAGATTTATTGCCATTGTTCATGTAGTGCACAAACTAGGAATTTGTCTCGGTGCAATGCTGCAACATTAAACATGATAAAATAAAAGAAATAAACTATACATGCAATAAAGTGTAGAATAAGAGTGAGTAATACTGGTCAGCAGTTAAAATATATTAGCGAGCAGCAGATAATGGAGAACCATATAGTGCAGTCGGTAATGCAGGAAGAAAACAGTGATGATTGACATGAGTCTGGTTGAGCTGCTGTACATAGTGCACGAGAGTCAATAAGTCACTTAGTGTTCAGCAGTCTGATGGCAGAGGGGAAGAAGCTGTTCATGTGACGGGAGGTTTTAGTCTGGATGGACCGAAGTCTTCTACCTGAGGGGAGGGGGGCAAACAGTACGTGACCAGGGTGTGAGGGATCGGCTATGATCCGGCCAGCACGCCTCCGGGTCCTGGAGATGTACAGATCCTGGAGAGATGGGAGCTTGCAGCCGATCACCTTCTCAGCAGTGCGCACGACGCGCTGCAGCCTTAGTCTGTTACCGTCCGGCGGGGAAAGGGTGGAGCAACGTCCGCTGCAGCAGGCACCATCTAACCTCCAGGAGACAGGCAAGTCCCAGTTCATTCATATTCTCGTCATTGTGATTTGCCTTGTCAGACACCTGGGGGTGGAGTTCGGGGTTTGCAGTCCCCCGAGCTCCCACCACCTGCTGGGGCTTTGATGATTAATCCCGCATCCTCTGTGTCTCCCTCCACTGAGCGGTCCTGGACGCCAGGCCAATGTCGCTGGATGAGGAGGGGGCCTGCGGTTCTGGAGAGCCTGGTTCCGGGCCCGCAGCCACGCCGTGGGCGGAGGAGGAGAGCGGACTGCAGCGTGGAACCTGCGCCGATGAGGAAGCGTCCTCGGGTCTCCACGGACGAGCGGTCCGGTCCAGCGGGTCGAGGGTCCCCTGCCACCACGCCGTGCAGGCCGTCGGCGTGGGCTTTGGTGCTGGAGGATCCAGAGGCTGCAGACACCATCATGCCAGCTGCAGAGCCTGACGTAGCTGAGTGGGAGCCAGATGACGACCTTCTGCCTTCTGAGCCCGGATCTTTGCAGTCCTGGACGGCGTCAGAACCCGAGATCAGGCAAGTGCTCTGTTTTGTCTTTCTCCTTTCCGTCTTAGAGCATTTTAGCCTGTCTCTTGGGGAGACGAGCTCGGTGCAGCCGCCCGCTGCATCCGAGCTTGTCTCGCCGGGTTCTGGCGCTGCCGGTGATCCTGATCCCGGTTCTTCTCTCTCTCCCGAGCCTTCTCCCAGGGTCACCGGTGAAGAGCTGCTTGCGCCCGCTGTGCCAGAGGTTCCAGGTTCGGGGTTGGAGGTCGGTTCTGGTGCGGCGCCGACCCAGTCGGGGTCTGTCGCGGGTGCAACCGAGACCCAATCGGGGTCCGTCGCGGGAGCAACCGTGACCCAATCGGGGTCCCACGAGGGTGCAGCACCAACGGGATCCAAGTTCGGTGAGGGAGCTGCAGATCCCCTGCCACCGGACGCTGGACCGGCTCATCTTCTCCCCCATCGTCACCATCGTCCTCATCTTCACTCCAAGACTTCTCCACCAGGTGCCGTATGGACCTTTCACTGTTGGCCCGGCTCGCCCTCGCTATTCCCCTCCACAGGGAATCCGTTGCCTTTCTCTCCTCTGCGGTCCTGGTGGCTGAGCGATGCGGGTCGGCCGCCAGAAGGACTGCCGCGCTCATTCGGCTCTTTGGTCCGGCCACCCAACCCACTGGACTCTCTATTCGGCGGTCTGGTCCGGCCGCCCGAAGTACTGTTTTTCCTGGCCTGGGATTCGGGTAGGCCGCCTGAATGCTTCCCGTCACCCCTGTTGGCGGTTTGGACGCTGGGTGCGGGGAGACCCCCCGAACTGCATTATTTCTTCTGTTATTCCTGTGCCTTTTGCCCTTTGTGAGTTTGTGAGTGTGCAGGTATAATATGATTTCTTGTAGCCCTATCACGATTAGCGTGTCTTTTTTTTCCCCCTCTCCTGTCGAAGGACGCTCTGTATTTGCTGGATTACGCCTTAGGAGCCTTTGTTTTCCTTTTAGGTCTCCTGTGGTTGTTTTTCTTTGTTGGGTCCTGTTTGCATTTTGTGGCATTTTATGGAGTATTGTGCTTTTTTTCCCCTGTACTCTGTAATTGCTTCGTTTGCTCCCTGCCAATGTTGTGGTTTTTTTTCTCTCTGTCTGCATATTGTTAGCATTTTATGGAATATTGTGTTCTTTTTTCTTTCCCGTACTCTGTAATTGCTTCGTTTGTTCCCTGCCAATGTTGTGGGGGTTTTTTCTCTCGGTCTGCATATCGTTAGCATTTTATGGAGTATTGTATTTTTTTCCCCGTACTCTGTAATTGCTTCATTGTTCCCTGCCAATGTTGTGGGGGGTTTTTCCTCTCCCCCCTTTTCTTGATTCACACCCTCCTGGTCTGTGCCCCATCCGCCCACCCTAGGTGGGGGGGCTTGGGTGTTACTAGCCGTTCAGAGCCCGGCCTCGAGGGGGAGATCCTGTCATAATGGTCTGTGCGCCGATGTCATCCATGTTCAGGCCATATTCCTCCTCAGCCCAGCTCTTATTATGACAGCGTCTCAGCAGGGTTCCAGCTGTCAAGCTCTATGGGACGGCTGGAGGCCAATTACCTCTCATCAGCTGAGGCGCTGTCAACCACTATAAAAGGGAGCGACCCTGATTACTCAGCGCTGCAACCTCGCATATGATCCATGCTCATCTCTCGGTGTGGATTAGGCTGGAACCCCTACGTCCGGCTCCAGTCCTCCTCTCATCCCTCATCATTTGTAAGTGTACCTTTTGTATTGTTGTGTTTTGCCCCACGAGGCTCTTTTCCTTTGTTCCTTCCCTTTTCATCAATAAACGACGCAAACTCACCGGTTAGCCCTTGGCTCTTATTTATGGCTCCCCAGAGCCATACGTAACAGAGCTGGTCTACCATCAATGGAGGACATGCTAATACAGATGAACCTGAGATGGCTCGGACATGTTGAGAGGATGGACCACCAGCGTCTCCCTCGGCAGTGACTCTACTCACAGTTATGTGAGGGCAAACGCAATCAGGGTAGACCAAGGGTCAGATTTAAAGACACTTTAAAAAGAAACTTGAAGAAGTTGGACATAGACAGGAGTTCCTGGCAGCAGAAGGCTAAGGACAGAGCTGTGTGGAAGAATCTGATCAGACCTAAATGAAACAGTCGTCGCCCACGACAGACTGCTATGATGATGATGATCTCTCAACCTCGTACATCGGCTCAGGCTCCTTCCCCACCAGAGAGGTGACATTCCATGTACCAAAAGCCAGTTTAGAAAGCTTGGGATCAGTCCGCCAAAGTCTCCGCCTTTGACCACCACCTAATCCAGATAGCACCGGACCCCCATGATCACTCCTGCAGGTGGTGAGCCCACTGGAGGGCGGACCCATATAACTCCTTCGGGCTGAGCCCGGCCGGGTCCCATGGGTGGAAACCCTGTCTATGCACACAAATAACGAAAACTAGAGGGGGACAGGTGGACTACTGTCCCACCTCCACATGGCCAGATGGGTTATTCTGCCGTCTCTATCATAAAACAGTCCATAGGGCAAGGTAAGTTGCTGTGTTCCTGATGTAAAACATGAAAAATAATCCCAAAACATATGTACAATCAAAATCTATAAAAGCACTCCATAAACGGTCAATATGTACATCCACACATCCACACCCCGCTGTGCCAGCCCCCCACCCCAACACCCTCACCCCACAACTCGGGCAAATTACACATCACGCATGCCATTAAATGCAGCAGTATACACAGTGTTGGGTTGTTTTTGTTTTGTTTTGGGGGGTTTTCAGAACATGAGCCCTTAATCCAGGCACTTTTATGCATCTACCACATTGACAAACAACAACAATGCAGCCCCGGTAGTGCACACATCAACATTACAGTCATTACCATGTTAATAGTTAACCCCAGAACACATCACCCCATTGCTACCATACAGTCTCGATGGGAGACCACTCCCTGGAGACCTGTCTGGCTGGTCCTGACCAAAACTTCTTCTACGCTTCACCCCCGGAGAAGAACCACGTCAGCGCCCCGACACCTCCTTCTCCTCACTGGCACATCTCAGCTTGTTGGGGTGTGTCCATGAACCATCAGACGTTTGAAGACAACCATCCTCCCAGACGGCCACCACCTGCAGCTGTCCCTGGTCCTCTCATCATTTTCTCTTGCCATGGACCCCCCCCCCCCTTAGCCAAGCGTCCTCCCTGGGTCGAACCACGTCAGCAACCCGCAAGGGAGTTCAACTTGGCTTCAAACGTCCACGACATCTAGACCAGGCTTCCTCTCTAGGTTGAACCGCTACACCGACCCCATGAGAAGCCTGACTCGGCCTCCAGTGTTCCTGTGTGGCACGTCTGTCCACCGTGCCACCGATCCAGCCCTGCTCTTTTTCATTTTGAATGCCGGCGAAGCTGTTGCAGCCCCTTGCTTCTCATTATCTCCAGGCCGAACTACGGAAGCAGAGGAAGACGTCCTCACAGCTCCACCCGCCATTGCGGGCGTTCCACCATGCCGCCCAGTTCCAACATCCAGGGTAACTTGGGGTCTGGCACCAGAACCCTCCCACAATGGCCCTGGGTGGGATTGGTCCTGTCCATCTCCCAGAATACTAGGCCAATCTTCGTCCCATACCGCATCATCCACCACGCACGGAACCGGTCGGTCCCACAAACCACAGCCCGACCACTCTTCTCTGATACCGCTGGTGATTGTAAAGCCCAGTCTGTAAACCAGGTCACAGCCCATAACATTCAACCCCTTGACAGTCACCATGAATTGGATATTTGAGATCACAGCCGACTTGTACCTCGCCATCAACTCCAGCAAACCCATGATGGCTAGTCTGTTACCTCCGTAGCCACAATACAGCGTCGACAGTCCTCTTACATGGTAATGTGGGAAACAAACTCCTCACAGTAGGCCAGTTCAACATGGATGCCGCTGCGCCCGTGTTCACCAACAACAGCACTTCCATGCCGTCCAGCATCACGTCACAGTAAATCCACCCATCTGTGCTCAGGGAGACGGTGTGAATAACCATAGCAGTCGTGGTGGGGGAATCCATTCTGTGTCGCCATTCCCCTGGCTCAACCTTTTTGCAGGCCCTGGCGAAATGATGTAGGAGTCCACACTTGCCGCAGTGTTTGCCCCTCACCGGACATTCTCTCGCCTTGTATCAGTGCTTGGTGGACCCGCAGCCCAAACATCTGGGCGACCACAGGACGAACCTAATCTTAATAGCGGTAGTATAGTCTTCTTTATCTTCTGCGCTGTCATCGGTACCCGGGTCCACAGCCTGCGCCGCTGATTGTGAGTCAGACTGCCTCAACGTTGTTCTCTCACCAAGGTCCTTTGATAGTTTATCTGCTGCTTCGTACTGTTGAGCCACCTCCACAGCTGCAGTCAATGCCAGTTCGCCAGAGTGCGTGAGGAGCCTGGACCGTGCCGCAGAACATAGTATGTGCGCCACTAACTAATGGCGGACCATTTCTTCCTCCAAAGCCCCGAATTGGCACTCTCCAGCCAGCTGGTGCAGGTCCACAACATACCGTTGCACCGACTCTCCCGGCTGCTGGTGTCGCTGTCGGAACTGGATCCGTCAGATGATGACATTCTCAGGAGTGTGAAAGTAGCGCCCCATTAGCTCAACCACATCCTCAAAACAATCACTCTCTCCCAATGTGCTGAGCATACATTGCCCTTCCATGCCGAGATTATGGACCAGTGTCACTCGTGCACGTAGTTTCTCCAATTTGCCAAGGTTCAATGCCACCATATAGTTTTGGAATGCTGCAAACCACCTCACCCAGGGAACTGGTGGCTCGCCTGGGAGCTACAAAAATGGCCGAATACTAGAAACTCCTATTTCCATAGCTTTATTCTCGCTGCCAAATGTTATGTCCATAACCAATACTATAATAACGAGGCTGAAGATGCAGTCGAACGGAACTTTATTGAACAGACTCACACAACTCTAAGGCGCTTCTGTCAAGGCGAGGTGGGGGTCGAAAAGGGACCGTGCCTCTTCTGGGTAGGCCTTTTATACTCTGGGTGGCGATGGAACCGGAAAGGTGTAGCCATCACCCATAACACACAATAATAATAATAATAATAATAATAATAAATACATTACACAGTGGACTGGATCTCAAGGACACCGGTGGCTTGGCTTTTTCAGACATGACTGGTGTTTCTGAGAGAGAAAAATGTGATAAAGGCTGTATTGTTTTTTTTTTTTTTTTTTTAGAGAATTAACTATTTTGAAAAATATTGGATAATTAGGTAACCAGCTGACTCATTTCAGACAGTTAAAACCTACAAACACACCATTTTTCAGCCAGTGACCCCTTTAAAGACTTTGGCATGGTGCCAACCTTTTTTTTTGGGGGGGGGGAGGTTGAACATAAAGCATTTGTAAAAATGACAAAACACATGACAATTGAAGGGAAAAGAACTGTCACACATGGCTCTAGGGAGCCGCGCAATAAAAGCCAAGGACGAGCCAGTGAGTCGTGATGTTTTATTTAGGGTGAGGGATGAGGGATGAGGAGAGCACAGATACTCATACAGAAGTACATTCACAGGTTGCACAGCGCAGGGGTAGGAAGCTCGTACCGGACATGGGGGTAACAAGGCGTACATACTCACAGCGGGTTACAATCACAGGAATGCTGCAAGGGGAGTAGAGGCTGACACCAGACGAAGGGGCTTCAGCCTAGCAGTGCTTATGTCGCAGCCCCGAGTCATCGAGGCTGCTCCTATTTACTCTCATTGGCAGCACCCCAGCTGATGAGGACTAATTGGCCCCAGCCGTCCGTAATGCTGCCAGCTGGGAGCCTGCTGAGACGCTGCTCAATGGGAAGCAGGGATGAGGGAAAACATGGGCTGAGTGCTGAGACGGCATCTCAACCCATGGTGACAAGAACCTTCATAATACTGTAGTTATTAACTCATGCATACTTAAATTATATGACTGGAGGTGAGCATAGTTGCCAGAAACTGTACTCATGTAAAACCAGTGTTATCTTAGGAAATTAATAAATAATTCATAATAAGAGCGACATCAAGAAAATTAGTTGAGTTTAATAAGAAAATGTACCCACTTAAAAATACTTGAGTAATGACTTTAGTCTTGAAGGCTTGAGGTTTTTCTTCTAAATTTTTAACCATTTTCTTGTAGTTTTCTACTTTTTTTCTGTAAATTTGTTTTTGCGGCGGCATGAAATAAAGCGGCGTTGTTGAAGGTTTTAAGGAAGTTTATTATCATACCACTGTCACGGGATCCCCTCTCCAGCCCAAGTGTGTGCAGGCTGGAGCGGGATCCTCTGGCTCTCAGAGAAGAAGACACAGAGTGCGTGTCTGCAGCAGCAGTTGAAGTGAGAGAGAGAGTGAGAGGCAGAACCTGTGCAGTATTTGTACCCAACTCGAACAATACATCAAAGCATATTCACAGCAGTTGGTCTGATCACAGGGACTGCAGAACAGGCATGAGACATTTGCATTTGTAAGACCTACATAACAATAGGCAGATCTGCTAGCCTCTGCTCCAGGTGCAGGACAAAGGGGTTACAAGGCACATCTACATATTGAACTGTCTCTAGGTCAAAGCAAGGACAGGACGCATGAACACTATACATGAATGGCCATTACATCACGATACATGCAGGGCACATTGCATCAGAATACACGCAGGGCACATTGCATCAGAATACATGCAGGGCATGTTGCATCACAACACATGAATGGCACATTACATCTCAGTAGTGCAGCGGGGAAAACCAAGAGAAAAGAGCTGACTGTCCTGTGTGTTGTGGGGGGGTTGAGTCAGCCCGCCACACACACTCCCCCCCAGAGGGCACGGCAGGGGGCCGTGACCTCGATAATCCATCTATGGGAGCGAGCTGTGGGGGAAGCTCGCTGCAGGCGGAGGTGGAGGGAGGGGAGGGGTAGTGTGTGCCGGCAGGGGCGGTGAAATCGTCCGAGCCGCGCAAAAATTGCTTGCTGCTCTGCAACGTCGAGGGGTTGTCCCGTTGTGCGTGCGGAGATCACAAGAAGAAAAATTAGTCTCTGACTCCTCTCGTGGCCATGAAGAAAAGCAGGAGTGGCTGTAAGAAAAACATAAAAGCAGAGGGACTGGCATGTTGACTTTAGGTGCGGGCGCAGCCCTAAAGTCCTCGGGGATCGCAAAACCGCTGAATTCCCCATGTCTGCCATGGCTGAGACCATTAACAAATCCTTCGAGCATGCTGCATGCGTGCCTCCAGGTGTGAGAGCAGCCCTGAAGGCTCTGTGTGTAGCGGCGAAGGATGATGGGGGTCTGTAGAGCTGTATGCGTCCCGTGCGTGGTGCACCGTCTTCGTAACTCCCGATGCGTGCGCCGCGGTTCCGTGATGGGTGGGCCAGCTGGAGAGGAGAACCAGGGTCAGGGAGCTTGATCATCCCTGTTCAGTGTGTTGGAGCGGTGAAGGGAAGTAGACGCTCTGTCACTCGCTCGGTCATGGTGCGTTCAGGTCCACGTGTGCTCCGTCGGCCATGGGGATCGCCGTCGTGGAGAGGGGACGAGGTGCATGCGCTCACGTGTGGAGGAGCTGTGAGCGCGGCCGGTCCAGCGTGGATGTGCCGATCTAGGCGTGCAGATCTCACCATGAAACGTTGCTCAGCTTTCCCGGTCATGGGTGTTCTCCGGGGAGTTTCGCCTGGAAACTCCGCGTTGCGGTCTCCCTGAAGCAGAAGGGAGGGCAGATCAGTCAGGCTGCCGCGTTCGCTTGTCGTCGGAGAATCACCGCCGGGTGTTGCGTTCGCTGGCAGCGTGTTTGTTTCAGCGTCGGGTCACCAGTGCGGCGGCATGAAATAAAGCGCCGTTGTTGAAGGTTTTAAGGAAGTTTATTATCATACCGCCGTCACGGGATCCCCTCTCCAGCCCAAATGTGTGCAGGCTGGAGCGGGATCCTCTGGCTCTCAGAGAAGAAGACACAGTGTGCGTGTCTGCAGCAGCAGTTGAAGTGAGAGAGAGAGTGAGAGGCAGAACCTGTGCAGTATTTGTACCCAACTCAAACAATACATCAAAGCATATTCACAGCAGTTGGTCTGATCACAGGGACTGCAGAACAGGCATGAGACATTTGCATTTGTAAGACCTACATAACAATAGGCAGATTTGCTAGCCTCTGCTCCAGGTGCAGGACAAAGGGGTTACAAGGCACATCTACATATTGAACTGTCTCTAGGTCACAGCAAGGACAGGACGCATGAACACTATACATGAATGGCCATTACATCACGATACATGCAGGGCACATTGCATCAGAATACATGCAGGGCACATTGCATCACAACACATGAATGGCACATTATTCAGTATGGCACATCTCAGTAGTGCAGCGGGGAAAACCAAGAGAAAAGAGCTGACTGTGCTGTGTGTTGTGGGGGGGTTGAGTCAACCCGCCACATTTTTACCTAAATTTTCAACTATTTTTCTCAGAAATATGTAATTTCTTCTTGTAATATTATAACTCTTCTTGTACATTTGAGACTTTATTATCATTAATTTGAGGATTATTTTCTGGCAAATTTTTTGTCCCTTTATAATGAAATTACTGCTTTATGTACTGTAAGTACTTACTGGTTTTTATTTACTGGAAATATTTTGACTTTTTTCCCATATAATTGAAACTTTTGAACAAAAATTTGTAGCGTCAGAATAGAACAATAATTTCAACTCTGATTAAAAATAAATATAAAGGTATTAATAAAATTATATTTAATAAAATGATATTTAATGAAATAAAATTAACTAAAATGGCCAAAGATTCAATTATTTCTGTTTTAATATTTCTATATATTTACAGTTTTTTTCTTCTAACACTCCTCACACACCAGACAAGAGGAAAAACCTCTTATATTTTTAAATCCTCAATGAAGCCTCATGAAGCTTTTGAGGCTTTCCATCCAGTTGTGCTGAAAAAGATGCAAAGCTTCATTTTGACAGAACAGTGACATCTGGTGGCCAGCTGAAGCCATGACAACCTCTCCAGAGCGCAACTGAAGTACTGGCACATTTCAGTCCCATGTCAGCAATAAAAAGTCAGAAAAGACTGTGTGGTTGTTTTAATCAGCTAACTTTTTTTATTCCCCACTTTGGGGATGCAGGTAATTACCAAGCCCACACAGGTCTTTGCCCCTTCCACATCAACAATGAAACCAAAAGCCTTGTATTTCCTTTACTTCCTGGCTTTTTTGGTTAATAACTATCAGGAGCTTCACTTTGCCATTTATTTTGATGGAGAGAGTTTTAAAAATTAGATCATAACCTATTTTTTTCAGTCTCTGTAATTTTAATATGATCAAACACTGAGTAGTTTTTATTGTCATTTTCAGTTTTAATTGTGAATTTACAGGATGGGCACACAGATTATGCATTTATATTTTGTTCAGCATAAATCAGATTCATGTGACACCATGGGGCCACAAGATGCACAAGATGCTGGTGCAACGGAAAACAGCAGGGAGAAAAAAAAAAAAAGACTGATGGGAGTTCAGTGGATGTGATCATATAACTCCAGTTTCTGTAACAATTTTGCTTGAAATCATCCTGTTAAAACAATGACAGTGAATAAGGAGTGAAACAGTCATAAAATGAGATACCAATGGATGCATATTGACGGTGCATTCTCCAGTCCCTGCTGCAGAGCGCAGCAGGCAGCATAACTTCACTGTGGCCCAACGATGAGGAGCACTGTGCGGTGACGGCTGTTCCCCGGTCCTCCCAAGGATGGAGGTGGATTGATTCCTTAGACTGACCGAATAAGTACGGTCAAACAGTAGCAAAGGTGCATCTAAAATATTGATTTGTTGTTAATTACCTCCGCCAAGGAGGTACTGTTATTGGGGTAGTTTGTCTGTCTCGCTGTTTGTTTGTGTGATTATTAGCAGGATTATGCAAAAACTACTTTTCATGAAATTTTCACCAGAGGTAGCAATTTAGACAAGGATGATGCCATTACATTTTGGTGATGATCCAAGAACACATACTGTACCTCTGACAAAGGCTCTTATCTTCTCATAGTGTGTTAGCAAGAATCCTCCAAAACTACTGGATAGACTTTGCTGCCCATTTCACCAGAACTGGCTCCCCGCCTACACACGAACCCATTACACTTTGGATGTGATCCATGATGGATGGAAGGAGCTTTGGTGGAGGTATGCGCTCTGAGTGCTTTTCTAGTTCACGCAGTGCCCGGTCGGCCAACTCCTGTGAGGAGAATATGTGCAGACGGAGAACACCGCTTGATAATCGCTATTAAATAACGGTAAACAAATCTGTCAAAATGACAGTGTTATGTCTGAATAACATAGGACTAGAGCCACTTTCAACTGAACACTGAACTCCCTTTATTATAATGAACAACACAATATATACTACAGCGGTAACCCACCTGACGTTATTACCCCAACCCCCTCGGCCAGGCTACGGCAAGCCCCAATAGTCAAAACCCACACATAACACCCCCCCCCTTACAAAGTCAAAAAGCACCCCCCAACAAAAAAAAACAAAACAAACAAACAAACAAACAGTGTCATCTCTGTTTCTTTTTTCTTTAATATACTGTATATATATATATATGTGGCCGACACACATTGTGGGCTCACGTTGCCACAGAGACAGGACTGCAAGTGTATTGGGGGGTGTCACGTCTGCAAGGACAGAGGACTCGAATCTGCAGAAGATAACAAGGAAGTGTGAGATTTGTCTCTTTGTCCCACAGAAGATGCCCCGGAGAGAATTCCGGTTCATCAGGAAATGAGAGACAATGGTGAAGCTTCAAAGGGATGCTTTGTAACTGTATGTTTACTGAAGACACCATGTGACTTGAATTCTGATGCTGGAAACGTATAAAAGGGTGTTGAGATATGATTCTTTCTCTTTCCTGCTTTGAGAATGCTAGAAGCTGTGTTCTGTCAAATAAAGCTGGTTTACGACTAAACTCAGCCTCGTCATTTGAGCACATCTTCTACACTGGTGACCTACGACGGAAAATGAGCAGACAGAATTCTGGGTTCGGCGTTCGGGGTTCGGCGGAAGCCAGCCTGATGGCCGCCTCCATGATCCGGCTGCCCGATTTCTGGCAGCACAGCCCGCGCTCATGGTTTAGCGCAGTCGAGGCGCAGTTCAACCTCCGGAGAATCTCCAACGACGACACAAGATTCTACCACGTGGTAGCGAAGCTGGACAGCGACACGGTCCAGAGAGTGGAGGATCTGGTTAACCATCCACCAGACAGCGACAAGTACAGCGCATTGAAGGATGCGCTGATCAGCCATTTCACCCCCTCAGTCCAACAACGAGCAGAGGGGCTCCTGGCGTTGACGGAGGCAGAAAACGATAGACCTGCGGACCTGATGGTGAAGATGCTGCAGCTCAAAGCCTCTGAGGATGGCGAATTCATTTTCGCCCACCTTTTCCTTCGAACCCTGCCACCAGCAGTGAGAGTGGCCCTGGCAGAGTCGCCCCGATTGGCCAGGCGAGACTACCATGGGTTGAGCAAAGAGGCGCAGCGGTTGGTCGACGCCCACAAGCGGAACGCGGTTTCGGCCGCGGCGGCCAGTCCGGGAACGGCGTCCGGAGACAGCGCAGGTCCAGCAGCCGTAGCGCCAGACGCACCAACGGCGGCGGCGACGGGAGCCAGACGACGCGGAGCGGAGGACGGCCCGTGCTTCTACCACCGCCGTTTTGCAGAGAGAGCGCACAGGTGCGTCCCACCGTGCAACTTTAAGCGCCAGGGAAACGCCAAGACCGAGGGTCGGTAGCAGCTGCGACCCTCGGCAATGAGAACAGGCTGCTTTACCTGACGGATGCACGCTCGGGGAAACAGTTCCTCGTGGACACGGGCTCTCAGCTGAGTTTCGTCACACCCACCTACGCAGAATGGCTGACGCCTTCTAAAGCCCCCTGGGTGTCAGTGTCAGCAGCGAACGGCTCCACGATTAAAACGTTCGGTGAGAGGACCATGCTTCTGTCCTTACAGGGCCGTTCATTTGAGTGGACATTTATTGTAGCAGCAGTCAGTTTCAACATGTTAGGGGCTGATTTTTTGTGCTCACATGGTTTATTGGTTGACCTTGCTAATAGACGTCTGATTAATGCACTGTCCTTTCATTCTATTCCCTGCACAGCTCGGGTGGCCCCGCCGACTGCACATGCCAGCGTCTCAGCTGCGGGTGGTAAGTTTCACACATTGCTTGCACAGTTCCCAGCACTCACAGTCCCCATGTTTTCGGCAACGGTGGCTAAACATGGGGTAGAACATTTCATAACAACCACCGGCCCTCCCGTTTTTGCAAAAGCTCGGCGCTTGGACCCAGCTAAACTGGCCATCGCGTGCGAGGAGTTCACTAATCTGGAAAAACTGGGCATTGTTAGACGCTCCAAGAGCTCTTGGGCTTCGCCGTTACACATGGTCCCAAAGGCTGACGGCTCGTGGCGACCTTGCGGCGATTTCCGCAGGTTGAACAACGTTTCAGCTCATGACCGCTACCCGATTCCGCACATTCAGGATTTTTCTGTTCATTTGGCGGGGGCGCGCATTTTTTCTAAAATAGACTTGGTGCGCGGTTACCACCAGGTTCCAGTGCGCGCGCAAGATGTACCCAAAACAGCGGTCATAACTCCTTTCGGCCTTTTTGAGTTTTTGCGCATGCCTTTTGGCCTCAAGGGGGCCGCGCAGACTTTCCAACGCATGATGGATGCAGTTTTACGCGACCTTCCTTTCGTGTTCGTTTATTTGGACGATATTTTGGTAGCCAGCGCGTCCGAAAGCGAACATGAAAAACACCTCACAGCGGTTTTCCGGAGGCTGGCAGAGCACGGGTTAATAGTTAACCCAGCGAAGTGCCAGTTTGGGGTGGCGCAGATTGATTTTTTGGGACATTGCGTTTCAGCAGAGGGAGCGGTTCCCCTTCCAAATAAAGTGCGTGCCATAACGGATTTTCCGCAACCTCAAACAGTCAAGGCGCTTCAGGAGTTTCTAGGGATGGTTAATTTTTACAACCGATTCCTCCCAAGCGCAGCATGACTCATGCAGCCATTGTACACCGCGTTAAAAAAACAAAAGCCCGCAAATAAAGTTGAATGGTCTCCGGAACGGGAGCACGCTTTTGCCCAGGTCAAATCAGCCCTGGCAAACGCAGTTTTGTTAGCGCACCCAGTTCCAACGGCCCGAATGGCGCTCACCACTGACGCTTCCGATGTTGCGGTGGGGGCGGTAGTTGAACAGTTTGTGGCAGGTACCTGGCAACCCCTCGCGTTTTTCAGCAGGACTTTGCGCGATAGTGAACGGAAATACAGTGCGTTTGACAGGGAGCTTTTGGCCCTACACTTGGCCATCCGTCATTTTCAGTTCTGGTTAGAGGGGCGACGTTTCACCGCTTTTGTGGATCATAAACCGCTAACGTTTGCAATGGCCAAAATTTCAGAACCCTGGTCAGGCCGGCAACAAAGGCAACTAGCCGCAATATCGGAGTTCACTACTGATATTCAGCATGTCACGGGTAAACACAATGTTGTGGCAGACTGCCTCACGCGTGCGGTAGCACCGCCAAGCCCCATAGGGGCAGACTCTGTAGCCGTGGCCGCGGGCCCGGGCAGCGACGCGGGAGCGCGCGCAGCCCCAGTCTGTGTTGGGTTAGATTACGCAGCCATGGCTGCGGAGCAGGTTAACCACGCGGACGTGCGCGCGCTCCAGTCTGGACCAACAGGGTTAAGGCTGGAGCACAGGGTGCAACAAAATGGTATGCCCCCACTAATCTGCGATGTCTCCACGGGACGGCCCCGCCCCGTGGTGCCAGCCCCGTGGCGTCGCCGCGTTTTTGACTTGGTCCATTCTCTCGCGCACCCGGGGGTGCGCACATCGATTAAATTGGTGGGGGAGAAATTTGTTTGGCTCGGGTTGCGCAAACAGGTCAAGGAATGGGCGGCAGCCTGCGTAGCGTGTCAGCGAGCCAATATACACAGACACACTAAGGCCCCGTTAGAACCTTTTCACATCCCCGCTAAGCGTTTTGATCATGTGCATGTTGACCTGGTCGGCCCGCTTCCGTTATCTCACGGGCACACACATCTTTTGACGATGGTGGATCGCACCACGCGCTGGCCAGAGGCGATTCCTCTGACATCAACCACAGCGGAAGAAGTTGCGCGAGCATTTTTAGCAGCGTGGGTTGCGCGTTTCAGTGTACCGTCGGACATAACGTCCGACAGGGGTCCCCAATTTATTTCCGAGCTATGGTCATCGATGGCCCGCAGCTTGGGGGTGAAGATTCATCGCACCACCGCGTATAACCCCCAGGCTAATGGTTTATGCGAACGCTTTCACAGGTCATTGAAAGCAGCCCTCAGAGCGTCGCTAACGGATACAAATTGGGTAGACAAACTTCCATGGGTTTTATTGGGGTTGCGTTCTGCACCTAAGGAAGATTTGCATGCTTCCCCGGCTGAATTAGTTTTTGCACAACCGCTCCATTTGCCGGGGGAATTTCTTCCCGATAATCCCGCACCTAATGGCCTCCCTGCTCAGCCGTGGCAGAGCGGCTCAGGAGCAAACACGCTCCCTGGCCCGGTCCATCACAGTTTCCCACACGTTTTTGTGCCAAAGGCTTTAAAAAATGCAGAGTTTGTTTTTGTTAAACATGATGCTCAGCGTCCAAGTTTGCGGCCGTTTTACGACGGACCGTTCCGAGTGCTGGAGACCGGGCAGAAGCATTTTCTGCTAGATTTAGGGGGCAGAAGGGAGCTGATTTGCATAAACAGGCTCAAACCCGCTTTTGTTCTGGCTGATGAGGAAGTGCAGCTCGCGAGGCCCTCCCGCCGTGGCAGGCCGCCGAGAGGACATTCTCCAAAGTCTTCACAGAAAGATGCTAACAGCTTTAATCTACAGGTGCAGAGAGATGTTGCAGGTGCAGCCAAGCCAGGTTGCAGCAGATTCGGCAGAAAGTTAAAACCTAGGCAGTTGGTGGATTGATTAGCGATGTATGGAGTGCTTTGTGTTTTTCTTTTTTTTTTATGCCATGCAGGTTTTGCCTTACTAGACGTTTGGGGGGGGGGGGGGTAGTGTGGCCGACACTAATTTGGCAAATTTCAACCAGTCAAACGGGCGTCTGGGTAGACTACTAGAATGCCCCACTGTGTTGGAGCAGATTATTCTGCCGCTTAGTCCCAACATGCATTTGCCATTGCTGTCCTTAATGCATAGTCCTCCAAGTACCTGGGCTTCTGACGAACTCTAGCCAGACGTCCCCTAGGCAGGGACCCTGCACCAGGCAATGTCGGCCATGCCCTCGAGTTCTCACTACCCCAATCCAACAAGTCCCACCTCACAGCAGGTTGTCTCGCCGTAATTCTAGTCCTCAGTTCCGGTGGCGACTTCCTGAGTCTACTGGAGTGGCACCGTGACCCATCTGCAAGGTCGAATGTGTCCTGGCCCTGCTGTCTCGTGATCCACAGGGGGCCCGTCCAGAATGGTTGTAGTTTATGTGTGCGGTTAAGGTGCTTGATCCAAACTTGATCTGACACCTTCAGTCCGTGGCCTCTCACCCTGTGCTTTCTGTCAAATCGTCGCTTCATCTTATGTTGTTGTGCTGCGACTCGGTCCCGTGGAGAGTACCTATTCCTTGGAGGGGGGATCGTGGGCAGTCTTAGTCTATCCAAAGGCAGGAGTAGTTCACGTCCCCGCATGAGAGCCACCGGGGAGCAACCTGCCTTAGCATGGGCCGTTGCCCTGTAGTGTAGCAGCATGCTCTGGAGGGCGTCCTGAAATACGAAGCCGTCCGCTAAATGAGCCCTCAGTCCATTTTTCGGGGTCTTATTAAAACATTCAACGCCCCCATTGGCCTGGGGATGGTAGAATGCAGTTGTTAATGTGTTCTACGCCCCTCGTGTTCAAGAACTCTTCAAATGCTCCCGAGGTAAACTGCGGGCCATTGTCTGTCATGATTGCATTTGGGACCCCCCACCTGGCAAACAGTGATGAGAGGAAACCCGTAACCACATCTGTCATGACTGAATTGGTGAGCAGCACCTCCGGCCACTTTGAGAACAAGTCGTAGGCCACCAGCAAAAACCGGAAATTGGGGGGTGTTGCATGTAGTTCACCGCAGATGTCCAACTGTATGGGTTTCCAAGGACCTTTTGGATATGACAGTGACAGCAGGGGTGGAGGGGGTGGTCTGCCAGTCTTCCCGCTCTCCAAGCACAGAACACAGTGTTCCACCATAGTTTCAATGTCCTTATCAATAACTGGCCACTAAACTGAATCCCTGCTGCGCTGTTTTACTCTGACCATGCCCAAATGGTCCTCATGGAGCCTTGCCAGGACACGCGATCTCAGAGACATCGGGATTAGTGTGCAGTGCCCCCTCGCCATGCACACACCATTCCAGCAGCTCAGTTCATCTTTAAACTGGTGGAAGGGTGCTAACTCGCCCTCCACCCTTGCGGGCCAACCCTCCCTAATCACCGAGCACAGTTACAGTATGACAGCACGGGATCTCGTTCCAACTTCGTCCAAAGTTCTTGAAGGGATATCATATCCCGGAGGGCCCCGTGCAGTGTATTAACCAGATCCGCCTCTGTAGGATCGTCGTCATCATCATTGTCCAATTGTACGGGGTTGGCTGTGGCGCAGGACAGGCGATCCGCCACAACATTATCCTTGTCAGGAGTGAACTGGGTGGTAAAATTATAAGCCCATAGCTGCTCCATCCACCTGTGGATCCGCAAAGGCCTGTGTCCTGAATCCGACATCTCCAGTAATATCGTCAGCACTCCATGGACCGTCTGCAGAGTGAAATGGCACCCATAGAGGTAGATATGCCACCGTTCACACGCCCAGACGCAGGTGAGTCCCTCTCTCTCACCCACGGCATACTTTTACTCAGCTGCTGAGAAGGACCTTGATCCGAACGCCACCGAGTGCTCCATACTGTCCTGCACCTGGGACATAACAGCCCCACCGCTGAGCCAGACGCATCGCAGGTCACAATGGTTGGCCACTTTGGATCAAAATGGGCCAATACCGGAGGAGAAGTGAGTTGTTGCTTCAGCTTAGCAACCGCCACTGAACAGGCTGGGGTCCATTGCCACAGCGCATCCTGTTTCAACAGGGCCCGGAGGGGTTCAATCGTCTCCAAGTAGTGGGGAATAAAATGCCCATAAAAGTTCCCCATATCCAGAAACGAGAAAATTTGTGCAGGCGTCAATGGTTCTCGGAGACGGAGGACTGCCTCCATGTTCGAATGCAGGTTCCATAGCCCCCACCCCCACCCCATCACCCGGAACCCCACAAACTCTGAGGAGTCCGCCGCAAAGATGCATTTTTCTCCATTCAGAGTGACCTCGTGTTCCTGCAGCACCATCAGCACCCGTCCCAACCAATCATTGTGCTCCTCACGTGATGTGCCATGTACCACGATATCATCCAGGGTATGCCACCACGCCCTTGAAACCGGCCAGAATCGTGGACATTATTTTTTGAAAACAGCTGGGTGCAGTGCTCAGCTCAAAAGGCATGCGGGTGTATCTAAACACACCCATGTGGGTCACAAACACTGTCAGGTTTCTGCTGGCTGGGTGGAGGGGCCCCTGCAGGTAACCCTGGCAAAGATCCAGCTTCATGAATACCTTTGAACCACTGAACGTCACAGTGAGTTCCTCCATTGTTGGAAGTGGGTATTTATCCGGGATGATCGCTTTATTCACCATCCTGAGATCGATACACAGTCGAATGCCACCCGATTTTTTCTTGGCTACCACAATATTTGATATCCAGCGGGAAGCATCCACCTTCTCAATGATGCCAGGTTCCAGCAGTTTGTTCAACTCCACAGTGACATTGTCCCGTAGAGCGAGGGGAAGCCGCCATAGCAGTTGAATCTTCGGCGTCACACTCGGGTCTATGAGCAGGCAGTGGTGGAACATGCTGTTGCATCCCAGGCCTCTGAACAGCACCGGGCAATGGACATGCCATTCGGGGTATACCATCAGCACCGTTGAGCCCTCAGGGTCCCTGATGGAGAATCCCAATTCATCCAGCAGGTCTATCCCTAGCAGGTCCGCCCCCTGGCGCATAATTTGAACAGCGAATGAGGGGACCGTCTTCAATCCACGTCACTGAAAAGTCGACTGTGCCCGCTATTTCAATTTTGGCATGGCCGTATCTGAACAGTTTCACTGCCCCAGCATTGATGGTTTTATTTGGGAAAAGTCTCTTTAAGGTAGCCAGGCTCAATATGGACTTGCCGGCCCCTGAGTCCACCATAAGAGGCACGTCGACTCCATCGAGTTTTAACACATACCACTTAAATGGCCCTTTCTTCATGCATGCCACACACACCCGTGTCGTGTCTCTGGAATCCGCCGCCGAAGATTTAGCAGTGATAGTGTAGGCTCCATCCCGCACCCTAGTCCGCCGCTTCTTGTGAATCTGCCTCCAAGAATTAGCTTTCTTGCTAACTGTTGTGCTCAGCGGGAAAACTTGGGTGGCTACATTTTTATTAGCCGACACCGGCAGACTCCCCAGAGCTATGGACTTCATCTGCCTAACCAGGTCAAATGCACTTCCCAGTGAGAGAATATCGTCAGTCATTCTTAGCTTGGTCTTCAGCCACACATTGTTAGTACCGCATTCTCTTGCTAGACTGCGGAGCTCCGTAATAAAGGACTGAGTGGACTCACCCGTTCGCTGTTGACGGTCAAAAAACTCATACCTCCACGCCATGATGGTGGAATGGTTCTGAAAACACAGTCCATCAATTCCAGACCGTCTGGAATTGATGGACCTGGTGGGGAGGCTGGGACCTACACTACCGTTCAAAAGTTTGGGGTCACTTAGAAATTTCCTTATTTTTGAAAGAAAAGCACTGTTTTTTTCAATGAAGATAACTTTAAACTAATCAGAAATACACTCTAATATCTAATATACATTGCTAATGTGGTAAATGACTATTCTAGCAGCAAATGTCTGGTTTTTGGTGCAATATCTACATAGGTGTATAGAGGCCCATTTCCAGCAACTATCACTCCAGTGTTCTAATGGTACAATGTGTTTGCTCATTGCGTCAGAAGGCTAATGGATGATTAGAAAACCCTTGCGCAATCATGTTAGCACAGCTGAAAACAGTTTAGATGGTTAGAGAAGCTATAAAACTGACCTTCCTTTGAGCAGGTTGAGTATCTGGAAAAAATTATTATTTCAAATACAAATCATTATTTCTAACCTTGTCAATGTCTTGACTATATTTTCTATTCATTTTACAACTCATGGTGGTAAATAAGTGTGACTTTTCATGGAGAACAAAAAATAATTGTCTGGGTGACCCCAAACTTTTGAACGGTAGTGTATCTTGTCAAAATCCCTGGGTACTACTGAATATATAGATACAACCAAGGAAGTGAGAGGGGGGCTGAATATGAGTGTAAGTGAGAGTGAGGGGGTGATGAATGGAGGTGGTAATGGTGGGTCGGTTTTGTGCGGCGCTTTGCATGCCGGGTGCATCTCGGGGCACCTGCGGTGGTCTGCTGATTGTTCGCTCAGATGGACGCCGGGGGTGGGGGTCTGCTTCTGTGGCCTGCCCCAGTAGTCTCCCTGGTCACCGCCAGGCACTGGTGCATGTTCAGGCTCGCTGCATCTGCTTCGCAGCTGCCTTATGAAACAAAGGTGAATGAGGGGTGAGTTTGAATGGGTACAGGAGTGAGAGAAAATGGGTCGTCTGGGTGGGTAAGAGGGGTGCGCATGGGAGCATGTGGGTGTGAAGGTGTGGGGAGGGGTGTGTCTGTGAGTCAGGAGGTGCTGGATTAAGGGGGGTAGTGGCTCTTGGCAACGTGGACTTCCCTGGGCGGGGGGACTTCTTTGGACATGGGGGTCCCTGGGGTGTGTGACAGAGGCGCTGGGGCGGGCCCGCTGTGGGGGTGCCTGGGGGGGCTCACGCCAGGGGGCGTGGGCTGGTCTCTGCCCCGGGGGGTGGGGTCACTGGCCTCCTGGGGCCTGGGGCCCGGGGGCAGACATTGGCCCCGCTGGGGGGATGGGGGTCAGGCAGGTCCGGGGGTGTGGGCTCACCGCGCCGGCCGCCAAGCAGCCTGACCTCCCTTGATCGTCCCTCCGGGGACGGATGCCTGGCTTTCCTGGGGCTTGCTGACCTCAGACATTTGTGCCCTGTAGGGGTTGGTGGCGCTGCCTTGCCTGCTCTGGGTTCCCGGGGAGAGAGCTGCTGCGACTGGCCCTCCGCTTCGTATGTTTCCTGACAAACCACTCACATGCACACACTTATTTTGCGCACATTCTCAAATACATGCACGCAGACATACACGCACAAGTGTCTCTCCTTTAACAGGTGCGGAAACCAGATTCATGTTGAGACATCTTCGGTGGAAGAAGCAGTTTGTCTTTTGTTTGTTTTAGTTGTTGGTTTGTTTGGGGGGGGGTTTGTCTGTTCCCCTCCCTTTTCTTTTCCCCTTCCATACACTTCCTTTCCTTCTTCCCCATCCTGTTGGGTCTTCCATGTGTAAAATAATTAAAATAAAGTATTAAAAGTTATTACAGGAGGCGTTTACAACAATATATAATGCACAGTTAGGTACTGTATAAGCTCTCTTGGCAAAGTAAATCTGTTTTGGCTCAGTAAGGGTGACAGATCTCTGTTCTGTTTGCCTAGCTGCCTGACAGGACAAGGGAAAATTAAAAAAAATTCCAGACCGTCTTCCAACGGGCTGCTGCCACGCAGCCTAAAGAATATCCTCTGGCCTTCCTCACCGAGGTAGTGGACCATTAGGCTCCTTCGTCTTTCCACATCGGCGTTGCTCAGGCCAGCCGCAGCCACATACACGTCGAACATCTCCTTCCATCAGGCCCACGGTATAGCCGGTGTGCCTGGAGACTGTAAGAATAGAGGTGGTTGTGTGACACATGCCCCCGTGTTTATCTTCGTCACCAAATGTTATGTTGGAATAACATTGGACTGGAGCTACTTTCAACTGAACACTGAACTCCCTTTATTATAATGAACAACACAATATATACCACAGCCATAGCCCACCTGACGTCATTACCCCAACCCCCTCGGCCAGGCTACGGCAAGCCCCAATGGTCAAAACCCACACATAACAGACAGCTCTCAGTTTTTTCTGTCACTGCTATAAATGACAGATACAGTAAATGTCAGGGGTGGCAAACCTGCGGCCCTCAAGCCGTATGCGGCTCATTTCTTGTATTTTTATTTGGCTCTTGTGTCACTCTTTTTTTCCCCTCCCTTAGCATGGCGGGTCAGTTTTTGGCATGGTATCCCACCATGCAGCAATATTGCCAGCTCAAACCATGCTTTATTTTGTGGTAATTGTCATGATTTTCCCTCCGGGCAAAGAACTGGACTCACGCGCACACTTTCTTCTCTTAGGCATGATTTTAATTCCAAATAATCCAGACTTCCAGATGACACAAAAACCAGACGTGAAGAAAACGTGACGAAGAGCTTAACTTGATAGCATAAAACTAGATAGTGTTGTAAGATGTGCCTAATGAAACAAGAAAAAAAAAACAAAACAAGAAAACATAAAACATAAAACAAGAAACCTCTATAAATAAGGGACCAAATCAAGAACACCCATGAACAGTCAATAATCAAGAAATCAAAAGCAGCCGTGAATAATTAACAGAAAAATTAACAGAATTAACAGAAAAAGCTCATAATGTATAACCGGAAGTAAACAAAAGACACTGTCAAAACAAAAGCCCGAATTCAAAGCATGACAGGCATAAACATGATAACATAACTATGAAAATACAAATCATCAAAGTCATAACCGTGACACTAAAATCCAAGCAAAACCAAAAACATGAGACTAATAAACAAGAATATTATAATTAAACTAAGTCTAAGATATCAAAACAGAACTCAGAAGACAAATATAATAAACAGAAATAAAGACAAACTCAAAAACCTATAAGGACAAGAGCATGAACATCACTCTATCACTCTATAAAAGCAAGAAATGTCTGTGTGTCTGTCACGCTTCATAGGACATCATAGGACGTCCTATGAACTCAGGCATCATAGGATGCCATAAGACGACAAATGTGTCTTTATGATGTCACATAGACCACAGAGATCATAAGATGATTTGTCTTTATGATGTCGCACATACATTTTATCTCCCCCTCCCTCTCTCTGTTCTCACCTTCTCTCTCTCGCTCTCTCTCTCTCTCTCTCTCTGAGTGGGAGTGGTTGCAAGTGTGAGCTGGGAGCGTGTGACAGTGTGAGTGAGTTGTCTCAAACTTCTCTTTTTGTGTTTAAGGTGTTTTTTTTGTTAAATAATCTTAAGTTTCGTTGTTTTCTGTAGCTGGGGTGGGGTAGGTGTTCTGGGAGGGGGGTTTCTGCTGCCACCTTTGCTGGTCAGCATAGTTTTGGAGCGAGGCTCCGGGTTTGAGGAGCTGGCACGCCGGAATGCTGTTAAATTGGCTCCGGCTGTCAGCTGCTCAGTGGAAGAATGTAATCTGGCTGTGGGGGAGTTGGTCGGCTATGAAAGCATCAAGTCTGCTTTTAGAATGAATAATGCCGTGGTAATTTTCCTGGACAGTGTTGAAAAAGTTAATCAGGTGGTAGAGAGCGGAGTCATAATTAAAGACACGCTGGTTCCTGTTCTGTCTCTGATAAATCCCACAAAAAGAATCACAATATCAAATGTCCCACCATTTTTAAAGAATGAGCTGTTGGAGAAGGAGCTGTCGAGATACGGGTAGCTTTTGTCCCCCATTAAACACATCCCTCTCAGTTGTAAGTCCCCGCATTTAAAGCATGTCATGTCTTTTAGACAACAGGTGCTCATGATTTTAAAGAACAGTGAGGAAAGCCTCAACTTCATATTTGAGTACCGGATTGACGGCTTTGATTATACCATCCATGTCACCTCTGATAATATGAAGTGTTTTGGCTGCGGAATGGAGGGGCATTTGATTCGATCATGCCCTCAGGGAGTGGGGGGTGATCACCCGGGGGAAGCCGCGGCCGTGGGGCCATCCTCTGAGGCTGCTGGTGCGGCCGCGCCATCGGGCGCTTCAGCCAAGGCCGCAGGGCCGTCTGGCGGCCTGTCAGTCATAAATGGAACAACAACAAAAGTTAAAGTACATCGCAGGGCTAATGCACAGACCAACATTGTGGACAAGGGTGAGATTACTGAGAGGGATCCCGCTCAGGATGAGACAGATGAGCCAAATGAGGCCCAGGTAGACGGTGGGACCATAAAGATGAACATAAAACCACAACACAGGGTGAGTGAAAAACAAGAAGAGACAGCTACCAGGGTGGCTGAGTCAGTGTTGGAGGATGAGGATGATATTGAGATAGATGAAGAGTTATCTAAAGTTTCAGTCAAACGGAAGAATTTGGAAAACAAACAGCAGAGGAGTAAAATAAAAAGGGTTGTCAGAGAAAGTTCTGAGGTTTCTCTATCGCAACCAGATTCTTATGCTGGGTCTGAGAAAGAGAGTGATGGTGAAAGCAGCGATGATGTGGCCAGTGGAGGTGGGTACCCCTTCACGAAAATACAGAAGTTTTTGCAGGGCACTAAGGGATCCAGGATGGTTAAAGTTGAAAACTTTTTCCCTGGCCTAAAACGTTTTGTTGACTCTGCTCGGGCCTACATGAAAAATAGGGGAGAGCTTGAGCAGGAAAGCTTCACTGATCAGGAGATCTACAGACTAAAAAAGCTTGTATTAAAAGTTAAGAACCAAATTGCCCAGGATGATTAGTTTTTTTATTGCTCATCCTTTCTTTTCTGTTGTATTGGTGTTCACCTCTTATACACATGTGTAGTTTTAATTTTGGCACACTCAATATCAATGGATAAAGAGAAATGTCCAAGCAAGCGTGTGTTTTTACTCTTGCAGAATGTAAGAAAATTAATGTTCTGTTTGTTCAGGAAACTCATAGTTCTGAGGACAATGCTGCTGGCTGGAGGAGGGAATTTCAAGGGGAAGTTATCCTCAGTCACAAAAATAGTAGCAGTGGTGGAGTGGGTATTTTATTTTCTCGAGATTTTATTCCACTTTCTTATGACATTGATGAGATAATTGCAGGCCACATTTTAAAAGTTCAAGCTGTTTTTGAGAATGTGAAAGTTGTTTTTATAAATGTGTATGCTCCAACCATAGGCGCAGAAAGATTGGCCTTTTTAAATATTTTAACCTGTTGCACTCCGGTGTACCGCGGGCGGACACGTCTCTGCGTCCTAGAGCGCACGAGGGTGCACGAGGACGCACGAGGGCGCTGCGTCCTAGAGCGCACTGAAAAAAAAAGCTGCATTTCCGTTCTTCCACTACAGACACAGCCGCGAACAGAAATCCAAAGGAGTGCTTTGATTGGTTTAGATGTGATTGACCTCTCATTCGACTAATAAGAGCCTTGAATTGGGTTTCTGAAACCTTGAAGAACCAATGACTGAAAACCTAGCAAGAAGGACCCACCTACCAACGGCTGCGAATACAGCCAGCCAATTGAAGCACAGAAGTTCGAAAGCTGTTTTGTGTAAGGTTGGGTGAAGAGAGACTGACTGCTGCAGCAGATGAAAAAAGGACCCGCAGGAAGAATCGCCACAGACCCAGCAGCACGGAGACCACCCACAAGTGCGACCTGTGTGACAGGGACTGCCATTCGCGCATTGGCCTGTTCAGCCACAGGTGGTGCTGTCCCAGCAGAGTAGACATTTAGGATTCTCTTCCACGGTCATCATAGACCGACGGAGGCCGACGACGAAGGCTGGGTGACACACAGGCGTTCGCCAGTCTTTTTTTCTTACTACTGTTATTTGTTTTGAAAAATCGTTCGCCAAAACCCCAATCATGGAAGCGCAAAACCACAATAACAGAATTATGGTTTGACCGGGTCGCGTGACCAGAACCACGAGTCCGTAACAAGCGGACCAGCTTCATGTTCGTCTGACAATGAGGAAGAGAAGTTCGCCAGCTACACTGCTGTTGTGAACAGGTAAGTGTTATAAGCTAAATTATTCTTTATCCCTGAAAATTGTAATCAAAAATTACTTTTGACCGATCGGTAAATTACAACTGTGCATAGTAGACCGCACAAAGTCAGAAGTCCGTGCTCCGCGGTACACGGTTCGTGTGCCACGTCCGGACCGTGAACGCCCCCCCACCCCCCGCTACTCTTCTGTAGAGGATTGCAGATATATTGCAGATATTTCAGTACAACTGTGCTAGTAGACCGTGGGGACTGTGTGCTGCGGTCGCCACATGGGCGATGTCCGTCCTCTGTAGCGGGGGGGTGGGGGGTGGGAGTTGTTATCTTCTACATTAGATATTTTACAATAATTTTTAGTGCACTGTAGGTTATTTTTTCTTGTAAAAAAAAGCCACACATTTTTTACGTGGCATGCTTCTTTGTGTGTGGGGGCTTGTTTGTTCATGCATTCATGAATGAATGAATAAACACCCCCCCATACACACACACACACAGCCCTGAGTGTCACCTTTCATTAGAGCCCAAGATCAAGCTTCTATATTGAATCATTCAAAAGTTACAGACGTTTTTCCAAACTGTGCCATTTGGCACAATTTGGCACAGTTCAAAAACGCCTGGGAACAACCTAAGAAAAAAGCTGTGTAATATATTCATTTTTTGTGGTATTGTTACAAAATTTTGACCTCAGCTGGATAACACTTGGTTCTACATTTCTTTTGCATTTTCCAGCCCAAATCTGAAGATGTGTGTTATTTGCAAGCATTTGCATCCAAAAAAACACCCAGGCGAAATTTATTTTCTTCAAGTTCAGTATGTTTAGATGACTGTTACTCAGTGGCCGGAGCACTTAGAGAGATTATGACTATTTTGCCAAAAAATTCTAAGTGTTTTCTTTTAAATGAGACCAACCCCATGAAGATGCTGCAAAGGGTTGAAGAACAGCTTTTGATTTACTTTGGGTACGTTATTTTTCGGCGTTTTTAGGGAAATTGACCAGAGTGCAAGGGGTTAAATGACACAACCAAAAATTGCAGTAATGATGACTTTTTATTTGTGGGAGGTGATTTTAATTGTACAGAAAATCCTTTCATGGACAGGAATCACCCAGAGCCACATGCTGCATCCAAGGGAAGTCTAAAGGGTCTTATAGAAGCTCATGATCTGTGTGATGTGTGGAGAAATTTTCATGGTAAGGTTAGACAGTACACGTGGAGCCATAGCAAGGACAATATTCTGTCCTTAGCTAGACTAGATAGGGTTTACAGTTTTAAGCAGCATTTTAGCATTTTTAAAAGTGCTTTTATAGTCCCTGTTGGCTTTACAGATCACTCTCTGGTTCAGTGTTGTGTTTTTATCAAGAATATAAAGTGCAGTAGTGCATACTGGCATTTTAACACATCACTTTTATCGGATAATAGTTTTAAAACTGCTTTTACTTTTTTTGGAGTAATTTTAAATTAACAAAATCAAATTTTAGTTCTTTGCAGCAGTGGTGGGATGTAGGGAAGAGTCAAATAAAGAATCTGTTCCTACAGTATACTCGCAATGCCTCTGGAGACTTGGCCAGGTCTGTCAGGGACCTGGAGAGAGAAGTAGTGGAGCTGCAGTCTTTGGCAGGCTCCACAGGAGAAAGAGGACATTTTGAGGCCCTCAATGGTAAAAAGTGTGTTTTAACTGACTTACTGGGCATGGCCGCTAGGGGTGCTGTGGTACGCAGTAGGTTCCAGAACATCACATTAACGGACGCTCCATCTCATTTTCTCTTTGGTTTGGAGAGGAAGAATGGTCAGAGGAGGATGATCCACTCTCTCAGCTCCAAAGACGGGCGGCTGATCCATGAGTCTGCAGAGATCCGTCGCTTTGCAGCTGCTTTCTATAAAGATCTCTTTAAGAAAGAGTTTGTTGAGAAACCTGATGTGCTGAGTCATTTTTTGGCAAACTTGCTGAAGGTGATGGCTAGTATGAATGCAGAGCTGGAGAGCGAGATCACACTGCAAGAACTAGCAGTGGCTGTCCAATCTCTTCAGTGTGGAAAAGCCCCAGGGATAGACGGTCTACCATCAGAGTTCTACAAGACGTTTTGGTCTGAGATCTGTGAGGACTTGCTGGAAGTACTGTCTGACAGTCTGCGGAAGGGTCACCTGCCCCTAAGTTGTAGGTGTCATGGCCGCCAATCTATTACACCTGCGCACGCACCTGCCTGCCATCTCCATCTGCCTATTTATTCCATCAGGGCCAGTGCTCAGTGCGGAGTCGTCTGGTTCCCAACCCAGAATCCTGCTACGCCAGCCTTCGAGCTTCCCAGCATCACTGTGTGTCTTCATGTCGGCTTCCAAGCCATTGCTGTTCTCTGTCCGGGCCTGTGCCTCCCGGACCACCAAGCAACAAGTAAGCCACCATGCTTTCCTTTCACCCTGTCAGCTTCCCCTGTGCACAGGCGGAGATCCATGGTGGCGGACCATTCCCTTCCCAGCGGCGGACAATCAGCCTCCCTCGCCAACATCCAACTCACCAGCCACCCGCGGGCACTATCTTCCTGGCTGCAGCTTCAGCGCTACCTGGGCTACGCTCTACCACCTCTGACAGTAAGCACAGTTACATCCCAAGAGCCTAACGAGCCAAGCTGTTACTAACAGCCTCTGTCTTTTCCCAGGGTTGCCAGGTCGTATGGCGCTCTGCTGGCCCGGCTGGAATTCCAGATCGCACTACACTACACTACACACCCAGCATACACGCATTCACTCACACACACTTATCCAATAAACAAGTTAATTGTATCTACTTTGAGTCGTATCTGCTTTGTGGGTCACCAGTACCATGTCATTAGGAGAGCAGTCCTCACCCTCCTCCCAAGAAAGGTGACTTGAAAGACATTAAAAACTAGCGTCCAGTGGCCCTCCTCTGTATTGACTACAAAATTCTCTCCAAAGTGTTGGCTAACAGACTGAAGAAGGTGATGGAGCAGGTCATACATGTAGACCAGACCAACTGTGTACCTGGTAGATTGGTTACAGACAACATTTTTTTAATTCGTGATGTTTTGGACCTCTCCAGCTCATTGGTCAAGGAACTTGGGCTCATTTCAATAGACCAAGAAAAGGCGTTTGACCGAGCTGAACATCCATACCTTTGGCAGACACTAGAAGCCTTTGGTTTCAGCTCAGGGTTCATCGCCAAGATCCAGGCCTTGTATAGAGACATTGAGAGGATTCTTAAGATTAATGGTGGTTTGAGTGCTCCTTTCAAAGTTGAGACGGGTGTTCGACAGGGCTGCCCCCTCTCAGGTATGCTGTACTCTCTTGCCACCAAGCCCCTCCTTTGTAAACTAAGGCAAGGCCTCACTGGTTTTAAAGTCCCCAACTCTGACTCTGTTTTTATTTTTATTTTTTTTTTTGTAATTTGAATTTTATTGGGTTTTCAATTAAGAAAATAAAGCAAAAAAAAAAAAAAAATCAAAAACAAATATACCCAGTGAGAGGATAAAACATTCCATTTCCACCCTAATACTCCTAAGATGATTGGCTTAACCCCTTGCACTCCGGTCAATTTTCCTAAAAACGCCAAAAAATAATGTGCCCAAAGTAAATCGAAAGCTGTTCTTCAACCCTTTGCAGCAGCTTCATGGGGTTGGACTCAATTAAAAGAAAACAATTTGAATTTTTTGGCAAAAAAAAATGATCTCTCTAAGTGCTCCGGCCACTGAGTTACAGTCATCTAAACATAGTGAACTTGAAGAAAATAAATTTGGCCTGGGTGTTTTTTTGGATACAAATGCTTGCAAATAACACACAGCTTCAGATCCGGGCTGGAACATGCAACAGACATGTAGAACCAAGTGTTATCTAGCTGAGGTCCAAATTTTGTAACAATACCACAAAAAAATGAATATTTTACACAGCTTTGTTCTCAGGCTGTTCCCAGGCGTTTTGGAACTGTGCCAAATTGTGCCAAATAGCACAGTTTGGAAAAACGTCTGTAACTTTTGAATGATTCAACATAGAAGCTTCATCTTGGGCTCAAATGAAAGGTCACATTCAGGGCTGTGTCTGTGTGTGTGGGGGGGGGGTTGTCCCCCCACCCCCCCGCTACAGAGGACGGAGATCCGCCCTCGCTACATGACGGATTACACTCGGATAAGGCATGTTTCCACAGCAGCGCTGTCACCGCGGCTCCCCCCCCCACCGCTACAGAATCGTAGAGGCGGGGGGGGGGCATTCACGGTCCAGAGGTGGCGAAGAACCGTGTAACGCGGCGCACGCACTTCGGACATCGTGCGCCGCACAGTTGTAATGTACCGATCGGTCAAAAGTCATTTTTGATTACAATTTTCAGGGATAAAAAATAATTTGGCTTATAACACCTTACCTCTTCACAGCCACATTGTCCTGGCCAACTTCTCTTCCTCATTGTCAGACGAACACGACGCTGGTTCTGGTCTCGCGAACCGGTCAAAACATAATTCCATGATTGCGGTTTTGGCGAATGATTTATGACCTTCGTCATCGGCCTCCGTCGGTCTATGATGACCATATAAGAGAATCCTAAACACTCTGCTGGAATTAAAAAAAAAAAAAAGCACTGCCTGCGGCTGCTGAAGCAGTCTCTCTTCACCCAGCTTTAGACAAAACAGCTCAGCGAACTTCTGTGCTTCAATTGGCTCGCAGCCGTTGGGAGGCGGGTCCTTCTGGCTAGGTTTTCATTCATTGGTTCTTCAAGGTTTCAGAAACCCAATTCAAAGCTCTTATTAGTCGAATGAGAGGTCAATCAGATGAACTAATCTGTTCGCGGCTGTGTCTGCAGCCCCACACCACCTACATCACCACCATCAGGATCATGCGTCCGAGTCATGCGTCCGGCATCGTGCGCTCTCGTGCGCCCTAGGATGCAGAGACTTGCCCGTCCGCGGTACAACGGAGCGCAAGAGGTTAATCTACAACACCTATAAAGGTAAGATAGGATCCCCACTTATTGTAAAAGCTGTCCATCCTGTCCAGAAGTTTATATGAAAGGCGTTCTAGTGCAGCAAGCTTGCCCAGCTCCCTGAGCCATTGAGTTACGGGTGGGGCAGAGGAAGATTTCCAGTAAGAAGTGATCAACTTTTGGCCCACCATCAGAGCAGTCTGAATCCACTCGGCATCAGAGATTGGGTCCTGAATAGTTGATGGATCCCCAAGGACAAAAAGTCTCTGAGTAAATGGCACTTCTTGCTTAACAATTGTCATAATATGTCTATGGATCTGCAACCAAAAGTCCTGTATTACCGGACAACTCCAGATCATATGGATTAATGTCCCCTCCCCCTGTAGACATCTCTAGCAGCTTGAAGAATGAATGAGATTCGCTCTCAACATTTTAAGAGGTGTCCAGTAGAATCGATTCAAAATTTTAAATTGAACAAGTCTGGTTTTCAATTCCCTAGACACTTTCTTCCCATTCTTTAAAATATTTGCCCATTCAACATCAGTAAATTGTGAATTCAGATCTTTTTCCCATACGTGTTTAAGGGATGAAGAATCTTTATTTGAGCTCTTAAGGAGCATTAAATAGAAATTTGAGGCCTTACATCTTTTACCACAGGAACTCAATGCTGGGATGAGCCAATCTGCGTCAGGAGGAGGGGTAGTTGTAGATCCAAAGACTTGACACAGCAGATGTCGAAGTTGTAAATATTTCCAAAACTGATTCTGTGGTAGTCCATACTGTGCCCGTAGAACATCAAATGATTTGAGAGCTCCCCCTTCATATAGATCTTTTAACATCAAGATGTCCTTTTTCACCCAGATTTTCCACATAAATGGGGATTTTCCAATATAGAGACTTGGGTTAAGTCAAATAGAAGCCATAGAATGAAGATGAGAGCTAAACTCTAGTATAGAAGCAACTCTCTTCCAAACGTATTGTAAAAAGGATACAATAGGATGCGACTGAAATTCAGAAGGAAGTTTGATTGTGATTAGATGTACTAGGGGAAGAGGGCTGCTCAGATAACTCTCCAAATAAAACCAAGGGGGAGCTCTCTCAGGGGGGAGAGCCCAATGAATCAAATGTCTAAGACTTAAAGCGTAATGATATAAAACTAAATTTGGGACCCCCAAACCTCCTGAATCTGTAGACTTTTGTAATCTTTTCAACTTTAATCTAGGGCGCTTACCATTCCATAAAAACTTATTGCACAACCTATCAAATTGTCGAAAATAACCAACTGGGATCCTAAGAGGAAGAGATTGTAGAAGGTAATTAAATCGGGGTGCACAAATCATCTTAATAACATTGACCTTGCCCCAAAGAGACAAAAAAAGAGGCGACCACCTCTCTATGTCTATTTTAAATTTTTCGAGCAAAGGCTCAAAATTAATCTGAATCAGATCCGATAAAGTGTGAGGAAACAGGATGCCAAGATATTTAATTCCTAATTTTGGCCAAGAAAAGCCTATATTTTGACCAAATGTAAACAGTGTTTTAGGGCAATAAGATGTTAGAGGGAGAATTTCTGATTTTATCCAGTTAACTCTATAACCAGACAGACGTGAAAATTGGTTAATAATTTTAAGGAGAGCTGGAATTGATTTTTGAGGTTGTGTAATCAGTACCAATGCATCATCAGCATACAACATTATCTTATGGGTACTGCCATGGACCTGAATACCTGGAAAATTGCCGTCTTTGCGGATAGCAACAGCTAATGGTTCTAATGCCAAAGCGAAAAGCAGGGGACTTAAAGGGGAGCCCTGGCGCGTACCCTTATAAAGTCTAAAAGGCTGTGATGTAACTTGATTTGATATCACTGAAGCTCTAGGTTCATTATATAGAAATTTAATCCAAGAAAGAAACTTTGAGCCAAAACCAAAAGTCTCTAGAGTCGCAAAGAGATACTGCCACTCAACCCTGTCAAATGCTTTTTCAGCATCCAGGGAGAGGGCTGCTACTGGAGAGAGGTGTGCAAGTGAGGGATCATTTTGAACTGACCATATGATATCAATAAATCGCCTAATATTGTCTGCTGCACCCCTGGAACGAATAAAACCCACCTGATCAGGATTTATAAGAGATATCATTACTTTATCTAATCTTAATGCCAAAATTTTGGAGAGAATTTTACAGTCACAGTTTATAAGACTAATTGGTCTATAACTCTTACACTCTAACGGATCTTTATTGCTTTTTAAAATAAGCGAAATGAAAGCCTCTGTTAAAGAAGGGGGCAGACGGCTTTGTTCAAAAGATTCCGCAAACATTTCTAAAAGTAAAGGAGAAAGCTCATCAACACAGGCCCTGTAAAATTCTACAGTGAATCCGTCAGGGCCCGGTGCTTTTCCATTCGGAAGGCTCTTAATAACTTTCACAATTTCCTCTTTAGTAATTGGGGCGTCAAGCAAGTCTATTTGTTCCTTCGTTAGGGAGGACAAAGACAGGGATGACAAAAATGCATAGATCTCTTGAGATCCAGCCTCCATTTCAGAAGAATAAAGCGAAGTGTAAAATTCTCTGAAAGCACCATTAATTTCATTTAAGTCTGACACCAGAGTACCATCCTGTGTCCTAATAGCAGATATAGTACACTGAGCTTCTTTCATTTTAATATATCTAGCCAGCATTTTGCCAGCTTTGTCCCCCTCCTCGAATTGTTTATGCCTAAGGCGAAATAGGGAAAATTCAACTTTTTGTGTTAGGATTGAATTCAGCTCATACTTAAGCTTCAGAAGGGGTGGCAAATTTACTAAGTTTGTGTCCTGTTTGAATGAAGTTTCTGATATGGCTATTCTCCTCTCCAAATCAATCTGTTTAGCAATGTTAGTTTTCTTTTTAAAAGATGCATATTGAATAATATGTCCCCTAATAAATGCCTTAAAAGCCTCCCAAGCAACACTGGCAGAGGGAGCAGAATCTCAGTTTGTCTCAAGATATAAGGAGATCTCTGCTTTCAAACAGGACACAAAATCTGGATTAAGAAGAAAGCTTGAATTTAGCCTCCATCTAGAATTTTTTTTTAACTGACAAGGCGGGATCATATGTAAAAAACAGGGGCATGATCTGATAGTATTATGCTACCAATGAAGCTCGAATTTACAGAGAAAACAGAGAATTTTGACATTAAAAAGTAATCAACCCTGGAAAACACATTATGAGCGGTAGAATAAAAAGTGTAATCCCTTGTGGACGGATTAAAAAGCCGCCACACGTCTACCAAACCAATTGCATTGCACATGTCTTTCAATATAGAGCCAGATTTAGATGAACGCTGTGAGGGGGTGCGCCGATCTAAAATGTTGTCCATGACCTGATTAAAATCCCCACCTACTAAAATGGGATATTTACCCATTTCGCTTAATTCGTGTTCCAGTTGTGCAAAAAATGCACAATCAACTATATTTGGTGCATAAACTTTAGCGAGTATCATTCTATGGCCTTGAATTTCTATAAGAATTATAAGGAGTCGTCCATCATCATCACTAACCTCTTTTAGACACTTGAACTGCAAATGTTTATGATAAAGGATTGCTACCCCCCTGCTCTGGCTATTACCGCAAGACGCAAACCCGTGACCCACCCAATCCCGACAGAGTGTTTTAGATTCTCTTTTAGTGAGGTGGGTCTCCTGAAGCAACGCTACATCCACTGTTTTTGATTTAATAAACGCCAAAATTTTTTTCCTCTTAATTGGGTGGTTAAGGCCTTTAACATTCCAAGTAATGAGGTTAAGAAAGCTCTGACAATTAGCCGACATCATAAACAGTACATATTACCATCCAAAATATCCAGCAATTCTCCACCAAAAACCCCCTCACTGGGCAAAAGACAAACACAATAAAAATTAAAAATACAAAAAAAGAAACGAAAACCACTTAATCATAAAGTAACATAAACGGTGACCTAAAACCAATGTCACCCATCAGTGCACAAAAACAGCACCAACCAAAAAAAAGAAAATAAAAAACTCTAGGACCGTGACTGTGAACAGTGCAACAAACTTAGGGAGAGCCGCAACATCGCAGCAGCCTCACGCCTACAGATAATAAAGCGCGGGCAGTAAAAAAAAAATGGAACCTTACATTAATACTGCATCAAATCCTCCGTCAAAAATATATAACAAATAAACATATAGCATATATTCATACCATTGTTCATCAATGTCTCATGGTAGTGAAAGAATCAGGTTCAATGCTTTCTTAGGGTCAGTGAACTCCTGTTTACCACTTGCCAACTTCACAACAAGAACTGCAGGATACCTGAGAGAGAATGCAATTTTCTTCTGGTGCAGCAGGTGTTTACACTGCTTGAACGCCACCCTCATCTTGGATACTCGTGTGGAATAATCCGGGAAAATCATGATGTGATGACCATTCCAATCCAGCTTTCCCATCCCGTGCGCTGCCTCCACAATACGCTCCCTATCCTGGAAGCGCAGAAGTCGAATCAGGATAGCCCTGGGTGGCTGGCCGTCTGGTTTGCGTCTGGCAAGGCTCCGATGCGCACGGTCAATTTCCAGCCCTCCAGGGAACTCAGTTTTCAGCAGATCTGGGATAGCTTTGCGCATGAAGGTAAGGGCATCTGACTTTTCACAGTTTTCTGGAAAGCCGACAAAACGTAGATTGTTTCGGCGTGATCTATTTTCCAAGTCATCCAGCTTCAGAAGTAAATCTTCCACCTGCGTCTGGGTTGCGGGGGGATTAGCATCCAGAGCTACATTGGCATCCTCAAGAAAGGCGATGCGAGATTCCACGTCTCCCAGCCAGGTGGCTAACTCCGTTAACTTGGTGTCCACCGCCCTCGTTGACGCCTCAATAGAGTTAAGCTTAGCGTCTTGTCTCTCCGATATTTCTTTCAACAGTGCATAGATCTTAGAAATGTCCTCCGCCATTTGGTCTTTGGCAACACCTGCACCTGTTGAAGGTGGCGGAGAGGGAGGAGGGCTCATTGTGGTATCGCCAGCTTTAGCCAGATTTTCCATGCTAGCACTGGCTTTGAAGCGAATATTAAGTTTCTGTTGTTTCGTTCGCATTTTAATTCTGTTCTCCACAAATGCAGTCTCAATGCAAAGTGTAGTAGTAGTAGTAGTTTCAGCTGAGGAAACAAGAGAAAAACGCCCTTGTAGAAGAAAAAAAAGGCTGTCTGCACTGCGGTGCTCCTCACCTAAGCAGCCATTTTCACTGCCCGCATCTCTGACTCTGTTTTTAAAGTGTCTGCATATGCTGACGATGTTGTTGTTTTTACAAGAAATCAAAATGATGTAGACTACCTTTTAAGAACTGTTAATTTTTTTGGTGAGTGCTCCTCAGCGAGAGTGAATTGGGGTAAGAGTGAAGCTGTAATGATGGGGGGTAGACTACATAAAATCTCCCTACCTGGTGGCCTTTCGTGGACACAAAGTGGTTTTAAATATCTTGGTGTGTTTTTAGGAAATCAGACTTTTACTGGGAAAAATTGGGAGTGTTTTTTGGAAAAAGTTGAAGGAAGATTAAAGAAATGGAAATGGATTTTGCCAAATTTGTCCTTCAGAGATTGTGTTTTAATCATTAACAACTTGATTGCTTCAATGCTGTGGCATTGACTGTCTTGTTTGGACCCTCCAACCAATTTGCTGGCCAGAATACAGTCTATAATCGCAGACTTTTTCTGGGACCGTCTTCACTGGGTTCCGCAGAGCATCCTGTTTTTACCTAGGGAAGAAGGTGGTCAAGGACTCATCCATCTGGCCAGCAGGGGGGCCATCTGTTGTTTACCAAGACGTGGCTAACAGAACTAGCAACAGATGCTAACATCGAACTGGAGGGTTTCCACGCAATTTGGGCAGACCGGACACCAGACAGTGGGAAGGCAAGAGGCGGGGGAGTGATAATGTATGTCAATAACAACTGGTGCAGACCGGGACATATCACGGTTAAGGAACAGCACTGCAGCAAAGACATCGAGTTGCTAGCTGTTAGCATGCAGCCTACCTGTCTCCCGAGAGAATACTCACACGTGATCTGCATTGTTATTTATGCAAATCCAACGGCGAACGCTGGGACAGCGCATGACGTCATCCACTCAGTAACTGGCAGGCTGCAGACAGAACACCCAGATGCTCTTCTCCTCGTCTCAGGTGATTTCAACCATATCTCACTGTCCCCCACTCTACCCATGCTCACCCAGTATGTCACATGCCACGCTAGAGACAATAAAACACTGGATTTATTCTATGCAAATACTAAGGAGGCGTACACCTCATCACCACTCCCCCCACTCGGGAGATCGGATCACAACTTGGTTGATCTCCTGCCGGTGTACAAACCCCTAGTACAAAGACAACCTCCGGTCATGCGCACAGTGAAGTTATGGTCTGAGGAGGCAATGGACGCTCTAAAGGACTGTCTTGAAACCACTGCCTGGGAGCAGCTCAGTGATCCACATGGTGAGGACATCGATGGCCTCACTCACACCATCACAGACTACATCAGCTTCTGTGTGGACAACACCGTACCCACCAAGACCATACGGTGTTGCTCGAACAACAAACCCTGGATCAACCCTGAGATAAAAACACTTCTGAAAGAGAAGAAGAGGATCTTCAGGTCGGGGAACAGGGAGATGCTAAAGTCCGTACAGAGGGAGCTGAGGAGGAAGATCAGAGAAGGCAAGAACAGCTTCAGGAAGAAGATGGAGGACAAGCTGCAACAGAGCGACATCGGCAGGGTCTGGAGAAACCTTAAAACCATCTCTGGGTTCCAGAATACCTCCCCCCAGGCCACGGGGTGCAGGGAGTGGGCGAACAATCTGAACCTGTTTTTTAATAGGTTTGACCAATCGCCCTCCCCCCTGACTGCACAACAACCACTGCTGCCTCTAAAGTCATCAAGACCTGCTGTCCACACCCCACTCCACCAACACCCCCCAACTCCTAGCACACAGCCCCCCAACCCGACCCTCACTAAGACCCAGGTGAGGACGGAGCTGAGGAACATCAAGGCGAGGCCTCAGGACCGGACGGCATCAGCGCGAAGCTCCTCAAGTCCTGTGCAGACCAGCTGTGTGGGATTGTGGAGCACATCTTCAACCTGAGCCTGAAGCTGGGGAGGGTACCACAGTTGTGAAAAACATCTTGTGTTTCACCCCAAAGATCTGAACAGCTACAGACCAGTGGCCCTGACGTCTCACATGATGAAGACCCTGGAGAGACTGCTCCTTGCTCACCTCCGCCCCCTGGTGGGACCAGCGATGGATCCACTCCAGTTCGCCTATCAGCGATGGCATTGGGGTGGAGGATGCAGTGATCTTCCTCCTTCACTGTTCTCTGTCCCACCTGGAGAAGCCCGGGAATGCGGTGAGGATCATGTTCTTTGACTTCTCCAGTGCTTTCAACACCATCTGTCATGACTCGCCGCTCATCAGCGGCGCCAGCTGCGCGCACACCTGCGCCTCGTCAGCGGCGAGGTATTTAACTCACTCTGCCCTGGGCTTCGGCCTGAAGCCGTCTGTTCTCATCGGCATCTCTTGCTGCAAGGAACCCCCTTCTCCAAGCAAGGAAATCTGAGTAAACTTCCCTCACCTCTTTTTCTCCCAGTCTTCTCCCCTATGCACAGGTGGATTCCCCGGCGGCGGACCTCGTCTCCTCGCTGCTGCTGCAGGCGCTCCAGGTTGCTGTCTCCCAGGCTACGCCCTTGTTAATGCCAGCCACCTGCCCAAACCAAGTAAGCCAGCAAACTGTCTTAGTCTTCTGTATTGGTGTGGTGCCCGTTGCCCTTCTCCCTCTGCTTCCTCCCTTAGGGTTGTCCGGCTGAATGGCTTCCTGCCCCCGTGCCTGACGCAGACGCCCACCACCAATACATTCTTATCCCACAGACACGCAGCCACGCACTCTTGTTGTTCAATAAAGCTATTAAATCTACCCTGAGCCTGCGTGTGTGTCTCCTGAGCCATGCGTTATGCCAGTACGGCATCAGCAGAGCAGCTCGGCAGACAGCGGGCTCGCACGCCGTCTTTCCACCCTCGAGGCTTGGGTGGATCTAATAGCCCACCAACAACAAGTGATCCTTAATCAATTAACAATAATTACTAACCGATTAGACCACCTGGACCCCCAACAACCGTTCCCCCCGGTTCGTCTGGGTGGCGCAGCTTCCGCTGCTCTGGCGGCCGTCCAGCCTCCTCTGGGTGCCCCGGCATGACTCACACCCATTCCCACCCCCGCCCGCTTTAGCGGCAAGCTCGGTGGAGCGCGGGGGTTTATCATGCAGTGTGAGTCCGTGTTCCACCGCGTCCCCGGAGACTTCCCCTCAGACCACAGCTGGATTGGCTATATAGGTAACCTCTTGGAGGGTCGAGCGCTTACCTGGGCTTACGCCGTAATGGCGAAGCCCAGCTACGCCACCCTCACCTATGGCCAGTTCTTGCAACAATTTCTGGAAGTGTTCGATCACTCGCGTATGGATAGTGTCCAGGTTGATCCCCTTCTCAGCCTCCAGCAGGGGAGCCGATCGGCGGCCGATTACGTGATCGACTTCCGGGTTACCGCGGAGGAAGTCGGCTGGGAAGAGCGTTCGCTCTGCGGCATCTTCCTTCGCAGTCTTAACTGTGGTCTGAGGGATGGGCTGGCCGGCCGGGATATCCCGGAGACACTAGCGGAGCTGACTTCCCTTGCAATTAGCTTGGACAACAGGCTGCGCGAGCGCGCCTCGGAGCGGAAGTCCTCTTCTCGCTCGCGGGGTGCCTCGGCGCGCCTGCCCCAAGCTCGCCCCCTGGCGTTACCGCCGCCGGAGCCCTCTGAGGAGTCGGAGCCGATGGTGACG
Organism: Pholidichthys leucotaenia; assembly: GCA_020510985.1. Classification (NCBI taxonomy): domain Eukaryota; kingdom Metazoa; phylum Chordata; class Actinopteri; order Cichliformes; family Pholidichthyidae; genus Pholidichthys; species Pholidichthys leucotaenia. The sequence continues at coordinate 86,164,679 of CM035846.1, read as the reverse complement.
GGCCGGACAAAGCTCCCCCTAGCGGAGAAACAATGTCGCCGTGAGTTGGGCCTCTGCATGTATTGCGGGGGCAGCCAGCACACGGTGGAGCATTGTCCGGAGAAACCAAACGGGGAGGTCCGCGAGTCACTGTAGGGAGCCTCGCGGACGCTAATCGGTTAACTCCCCTCACACATTTGACGCTGCCCATCCGCTTCTGCCACAACCCCACAGGGCATCTCACTCACGCACTGGTGGATTCAGGCGCGGAGGGTAGCTTCATATCTCAAAGTCTGGCAACCCGATTGGGCATCCGTTGCCACCCTCTCGATTCTCCTCTCGCCCTAGTCAATCTCTCCCGTATCTCCCTGGGAAAAGTGACTCACCGGACGTCCCCCGTCCCGGTTATCATCTCGGGGAACCACCGGGAGGACATCACCTTCTACGTCCTGCCCTCCTCTATTACACCTGTCATCCTTGGATACCCATGGCTCCGCCTCCACAACCCCGTCCTGGACTGGAAGACCGGTAGGGTGTCTGCCTGGAGCTCATTTTGCATGGGCACCTGTCTCCAATCCGCTGCCTGCGCCCCGTCCTCTCCTCCCTCTGCTAAGGACGCTGCACCTCCGGATCTCACCCTGGTGCCCTCGGAGTTCCATGACCTGGGCGCGGTCTTCAGCAAGTCCAAGGCGATGTCTCTTCCTCCACACCGGCCCTATGACTGTGCCATTAACATCCGCCAGGGAGCACCTCTACCCTCGGGACGCCTCTACAGTCTGTCAGCGCCAGAGAAGGAGGCGATGAACACGTATTTGAAGGAGTCGCTCAGTGCTGGGATTATCCGCCCATCATCATCACCATCAGGCGCAGGGTTCTTCTTCGTGGGCAAAAAGGATGGCTCCCTTCGTCCTTGTATTGATTATCGTGCCCTCAACGACATCACGGAGAAGGACCGCTACACCCTGCCCCTGATGGACACCGCCTTCCACTCCCTCCAGGGGGTGACCTGGTTTACCAAGCTGGATCTCCGCAGGGCGTACCACCTCGTCCGGATCCGGGAGGGAGATGAATGGAAGACTGCCTTCCGTACCCCTTCACTTCCACCCTCCAAAGAGAGCAGACGCTTTTTCTCCCAGCTCCGGCTCCTTATCTCTCTCCTTCCCTAACTGACTGGATCCCAGCTTGCTATTGTCTGTCTGCGTGTCTTTACTGCTGATTATCAAACGAAATTATGGATTTAATAAGCTGAGCTGTGAACGCAATTGACACTGTTTTTTCAACGAGAAACACTGGCCCGGGGGAGCCGATTTGCCCCGCAGGAACAGCTGCCGCGGGTTATTTGAAGGACACAAGTAATTGGAAACTCTTGTGCCTGTGTGATCTCTCTATCGAAGATGTTGAAGATTTATACCTCTTCGTAGCAATGGTCATCGGAATTCTACTGATTGGATCTGGGATTGTTCTGGTGTACCGCAAATTGAAGAAGATGGATGGAGCCTATCAAAAAGCGGACCCGGCGAGGCTCAACCATCAAATTGACCAACTGGGCAGGACTCTGACAGCGGCTAATGGAGAACTGTCTAGGAAAATGGATTACATCACGATCACGCTGAGAGCCGTCCATGATAATTTCAACGTCCAGCCATGAAGGATTTGAGCACTGAATCTGTAAGAGAATATAACGTTTTTTCTCTGAAGTCAGTGCTATTCAACCTGTTTTGACGCCCTCAGCACACAGTCCTCCAGATTATCTTCAGTATACTTGTTGTTTTCATAACATGGTGGGCAGCATTTGACTCTCAAGGACAGCCAGCTGTCTGGCAAATTATTCCATCTGCCGTGCCAAGGACACGCGCCTCTGCCCAGACGGTAGACATAACATCTGCTGCGGAAGAGACTTTGTTGTCCTTAACTGATATCACTGTTTGCACTCAACACCTTCACTTACACTGACTCACTATACTGACTTGAAGTTTATTCATTCACTGCTCTCTTTGTGTCATTGTATAGATTCTATTGTCTGCTATTTGTGCATTGAGAGTTTTTTTCTTGTAATCATAATATTGATCATATATGAACTGTATTCTGATAAACAATGCTTTTTTTTCTCTCTCCTACTGTGTTTATCCTCTTTCCCCCCCATTGCTTCCTGTTCCCATTCTGCTGACAGGCGCGTCACCGACGCTGCCGCGTCACTGAAAATGTCAACTATGTTGTTCTCAGTGTCAAGTCAAATCCCTCGTTATTTACTTGTGAATGTACTTGGCAATAAATCTTTTCTGATTCTGATTCTGATTCTGAATACCTAGTCATGCCGTTCGGGCTGACCAATGCTCCAGCCGTCTTTCAGCGCCTCATAAATGACGTCCTCTGGGATTTCATCGGCCTGTTCGTGTTCGTCTACCTGGACGATATCCTCATCTTCTCCAGATCCAGGGACGAGCACCGGATCCACGTGAGGCGGGTCCTTCAGAGGCTACTGGAGAACCGACTATATGTGAAAGCGGAGAAATGAGAGTTCTACGCCAAGACAACTTCCTTCCTGGGGTTCGTCATCTCCCATGACCAGGTGCTCCCGGACCCAGCGAAGGTCAAAGCGGTGGTAGATTGGCCCACGCCAACCTCGAGGAAACAGGTGCAACAGTTCATCGGGTTTGCCAATTTCTACCGCCGCTTCGTCCCTAATTTTGGAGCCATCGTCGGCCCTCTGACCCATCTCACCTCCCCTAAGGTCCCGTTCCGGTGGACTGAAGAGGCCGCAGCTGCCTTCCAGGCGCTGAAGACGGAGCTTTCCTCCTCCCGGGTCCTCAGCCGGGTTGATCCCGCGCTGCAGTGCATTGTGGAGGTGGACGCTTCGGATACGGGGGTGGGGGCGGTGCTGTCCCAGCGGTCACCAGCCAACGGAGCCAAGCGGCCCTGCGCCTTCTTCTCTCGGCGCTTGTCCCCAGCGGAATGTAATTACGACGTGGGGGACAGAGAACTATTGGCCATCAAACTCGCGCTTCAGGAATGGCGCCACTGGCTGGAGGGGGCCGCCTTGCCGTTCGTGGTACTCACCGACCATAAGAACTTGGAGTATTTAAGAACTGCCAAGCGTCTGAACGCCCGCCAGGCGCGTTGGTCCCTGTTCTTCGCAAGGTTTAGGTTTAACATCCCCTACAGGCCCGGCTCCAAAAACGGCCTGCCAGACGCCCTCTCCAGGCAATTCACCCCTGAGGCGTCAGAAGATGCGGTCCACACCATCCTGCCCAGGTCATGCGTCATGGGGGCCGTCTCCTGGGACATTGAGAGCAAGATCCGGAGGGCACAGGAGTCGGAACCGGACCCTGGCGGCGGACCGGAGGGGAGGCTCTTCGTGCCATCTGCTGTCCGGGGGGAGGTTATCCACTGGCTCCATACCTCGAAGCTCACCTGCCACCCTGGGTCTTCCCGGATGATCGACCTCCTCCAACGGTCCTTTTGGTGGCCGGGACTGCGGAAGGACGCTGCCCGCTATGCCCGGGCCTGCCCCGTCTGCGCCACCAGCAAGTCAGGTAACGCTCCCCCCGTGGGCCTGCTCCAGCCCCTGCCCGTCCCTGGTAGGCCCTGGTCGCACGTCGCCCTAGACTTCGTCACCGGTCTCCCCGTTTCCAACAACTTCGACAAAGTCCTGACCATCGTTGACCGGTTCTCCAAGGCCGCCCACTTTGTGCCTCTACGGGGGCTCCCCTCTGCCTTGGAGACAGCGAACCTCCTCATCCAGCACGTGGTCAGACTGCACGGGATACTGGTTGACGTGGTCTCCGATCGGGGTCCCCAGTTCACTTCGGACGTCTGGAGGTCTTTCTGCAACGCCCTGGGAGCCAAAGTAAGCCTCTCCTCCGGCCATCACCCCCAATCCAACGGGCAGTGTGAGCGGACCAATCAGTTGCTGGAGGCTGCACTCCGCTGAGTTACTGCATCTAAGCCCACGTCCTGGAGCACACATCTCGCCTGGGTGGAGTACGCCCACAACACCTCCCGCTCTTCTGCCACCGGGATGTCCCCCTTCAAGGCATCCCTGGGCTATGATCCACCTCTATTCCCCGCGCAGGAGGGCAAGTTGGCTGTCCCCTCAGTCCAGGCGCACCTCAGGCGGTGCCGCTCCTTTTGGACCATGGCGCGCAATGCGCTTTTACGCACGGCGGAGCGCAACAAGTCCACGGCGGACCGGCGCAGGAGACCTGCCCCTGCCTACCAGGTGGGCCAACAAGTCTGGGTGTCCACACAGGACGTTAATTTAAAGGGTGAGAGGAGGAAGCTGGCACAACGATTCATCGGCCCATTTCCCATTACCCAGATCATCAACCCGGTGGCTGTGTGTGTGGCTATTCCCCCCTCCCTCCGCATCCATCCCACCTTCCATGTCTCCAAGGTTAAACCGGTGGTCTCTGATCCCCTCTGCCCTCCACCTGCAGCGCAGCCCGCGCCCCGAATGATAGGTGGCCATCCAGCCTGGGCAGTCTCCGCCATCCTGGACTCCCGGCGCTGGGGTAGCGGGTTGCAGTATTTGGTGGACTGGGAGGACTATGGACCTGAATGGAGACAATGGGTGCGCTCCTTGTTTGTGTTGGACCCGTCCCTCATCGCTGAGTTCCACCGAGCGCACCCGGAGAAACCATTGCCAGGAGGTGCTGCTAGAGGGGGGAGTACTGTCGTGACTCGCCGCTCATCAGTGGCGCCAGCTGCGCGCACACCTGTGCCTCATCAGCGGCGAGGTATTTAACTCACTCTGCCCTGGGCTTCGGCCTGAAGCCGTCTGTTCTCATCGGCATCTCTTGCTGCAAGGAACCCCCTTCTCCAAGCAAGGAAATCTGAGTAAGCTTCCCTCACCTCTTTTTCTCCCAGTCTTCTCCCCTGTGCACAGGTGGATTCCCCGGCGGCGGACCTCGTCTCCTCGCCGCTGCCTCCTCGCTGCTGCTGCAGGCGCTCCAGGTTGCTGTCTCCCGGGCTATGCCCTTGTTAACGCCAACCACCTGCCCAAACCAAGTAAGCCAGCAAACTGTCTTAGTCTTCTGTATTGGTGTGGTGCCCGTTACCCTTCTCCCTCTGCTTCCTCCCTTAGGGTTGTCCAGCTGAATGGTTTCCTGCCCCCGTGCCTGACGCAGACGCCCACCACCAATACATTCTTATCCCACAGACACGCAGCCACGCACTCTTGTTGTTCAATAAAGCTATTAAATCTACCCTGAGCCTGCGTGTGTGTCTCCTGAGCCGTGCGTTATGTCACCATCCAACCGATGATCCTGAAGGACAAGCTGCTGTGCGCAGGGGTGGACCAGCACCTGTCATCATGGACCCTGGACTACCTCACTAACCGGCCACAGTTTGTGAGAACCCGAGATTTTGTGTCCGACACGATCATCGGTAGCATGGGGGCCCCCCAGGGAACGGTTTTGGCTCCCTTCCTGTTCACCCTTTATACTGCGGACTTCTCACACAACACAACACATTGTCATCTACAGAAGTTCTCTGACGACTCTGCGATTGTCTGCCTCATCTCCAAAGGAGATGAAGCTGAGTACAGAGGACTTATCCAGGACTTCGTGGACTGGTGCCATCGGAACTGCCTCCAGATCAACGCAAGGAAAACTAAGGAGCTGGTGGTGTACTGCCGCAGGCAAGGACAACCCCTCACGGCACCAGTAAACATACAGGGAAAGACTTTGAGATGGTGACATCCTACAAGTACCTGGGTGTTCATCTGAACAATAAACTAGACTGGTCACACAATACCGACCCACTCTACAAGAAGGGATAGTGCAGGCTGTTCCTACTGAGGAGGCTCAGGTCTTTTGTTTTACAAGGGGCGCTGCTGAAGACATTCTACGACACGGTGGTGGCATCAGCCATCACTTTTGGAGTGGTCTGCTGGGGCAACGGCATTACAGCAGCTGATAGGAAGAGACTGAACAAACTGATCAAGAAAGCTAGATCTGTCCTGGGGAAACGCCTTGACCCAGTGGAGGAAACAGGAGAGAGAAGGATGGTGGCTAAATTGTCATCTCTGCTGGAGTCCGAGTCCCATCCTATGCAGAACATACTGAACGCGCTGAGGAGCTCATTTAGCAGTAGACTACATCATCCTAGGTGCGCAACCGAGAGGTTTCGCAGGTCCTTCCTACCTACAGCTGTCAGACTGTATAACCTAAGCAGGGCTGCTCGCAGAGATAGCAAAAAAACGTGACGACCTAATAGTATTGAATGCAAAAGACGCAACAGACTTACACAATGTTCCCCTCCAGTATACAACTAGGACAATATCAGTCACTATGGAAGGTGCAATTTGTATGGGTACATATTCATACTATGTAGGATAACTAAATAGACGGTTATGCTGTTTATTCCATCTTGCTACAATGCGCCGCACTTTGTATATATATTTATGTATTTATGTGTACATATGTATATTCACTGCTCTTATTTTTATTTTTCTTATCTTCTTAATTATTGCTCTGAGTGTTGCTATCCCTGTGCTGTTGCAATCCTGGAATTTCCCCATTGTGGGACTAATAAAGGCTTATCTTATCTTATCTTATCTTATTTTATCTTATCTTTCGCCTACAGTTCATTCAGCAACTGCTGAGTCGCCCTCTTGACCTTGTGTGGAGACCTGTTGCCAGAGCTGTCCTGGCTCACTGTGGAGGGCTGGGACTAGAGGAGTCATTGTTTTTAATGGACCTAAAGAAACAAAAACTCCCAGAACTTCCTCAGTTTTATCAAAGTGCTGATAAAACTTTAAAAAGTGCTGGGGACTTTTTAAAAAGAACTCTCCCCAGGCTTTCTTGTCACCTTTTTGGCTTTTAAAGGAACCACTTGTGTTTGGGACCCGTTTTGATGTGGGCAATGTTTTAGGACCTTCTGTTTTAAAAAAGTTCCTTTCTGCAAAGGTTACAATGCTGGGCCACTTGGTGAACTATTGTGGTCCTAACCTGGACGATGCTGTTGCCCTGTGCTTGGCTCTTGGTGTTTCTTCCGTCAGTTATAATAAACTTGCTGAAAGATTGGAGAGACTGCCTCTCCGCAGAAGGACACTCTGCTATTGTTTTACACTGCAAAAATTCTGTGCGAACTGCTGATGAGCCTTTTCCTTTTAGTGTTTTATGTCCTGATTTTAAAGATGGCACTGAAGTGTTTTTAAACTCTGAACACATTAACATTTGTGACTCTTCTGGTAAAAAAATGTATGGACTCTTGGTGAAAGTTCTAAATGTGAATAAATTAATAGGTCGAGCTGATACACCATAGAGGAAACACTTGGGTTTGGGTTCAGAGGTGAGGCCTGCCTGGACAGCACTCTATAAACCACCATTAACTAAAAAGGTGGGAGACCTGCAATAGCGAGTTTTACATGGTGCTGTGGCTGTAAATGCTTTTATCTCTATTTTAAACCCAAATGATGTTGAGGTTTGTCCATTTTGTCCTCAGAAAGAGACTGTGTTCCATTGTTTTCTGGACTGTAACAGACTGCAATTTTTGTTTGTTTTTTGGGGGAAGCTGTTTTATCTGTTTGGAGAAGTCTTTTCCCTGCAGATTTTTAAGATAAGATAAGATAAGCCTTTATTAGTCCCACAATGGGGAAATTCCAGGATTGCAACAGCACAGGGATAGCAACACTCAGAGCAACAATCAGAAAGCAAGAAAAAACAACATCTAGTAAACATATGTCCATATTACTATAAATGTATATATATAGACACACAGTGCAGAGCATTATGGCTGGTGAATGTGCAGCAGAAAGTCTAAGCTCTCTCTCCGCGGATGCAGCGGGCCAGCTGGGAAGTCTTTGGGCATGATGGTGACCCCCTTAGCGAAGAAGAGACCCACCAGGTGGGCCTCGCTGGTCTCCTGCAGAGCCATGACGGCAAAGCTCAGGAAACGCAGGATTTTTTACATTTTATCTTGGGTTTTCCATATAGACAGAGAAACAAGAAAAAAAGTGAACTCTTAAATTTCATCCTGGGTCAGGCTAAAATGGCTATTTATGTTAGTAGAAAAGAAAAACTGAACAAATGCTGGATTGCAACGTAAAAGACATGCTGGTAAGCATGATCAAGACTCGAATAATGATTGATTACAATTACTATCATCTGATGCAAAATGTTGGAACTTTTGAGGCTATGTGGTGCTTTAAGCACATCCTGTGTTGTGTTAAGGAGGGGAAATTTACCTATGGTGTGGTTCTGATGTAAGAAGCAAGTTTTTGTTTTAGTTTTCTTGGTTTAGTTGCTTGTGTTGGGATATTATTGGATCAGACTTTTATGACGTTCTAATTGCCTGTTACAGAAATGGAACTTTACCTGTCTCCTGCCGGCGTGCAGTACTATCTCTGCTGCCTAAGGAAGGGGACTTGGCCTTGCTTCAAAACTGGAGGCCTGTGGCTCTTCTTTGCACGGACTACAAGGTGCTTTCTAAAGCCCTGTCCAATAGACTGAAAAATGTATTGGGTTTCATCATAGATAGAGATCAAACATATTGTATTCCTGACCGAACCATTATGGACAATATTTTTCTCGTACGTGATGTTCTGCATCTCAGTAAATGTTACGATTTACAGTTCGGTATTATGTCTTTGGACCAAGAAAAGGCTTTTGATAGGGTTGACCATTCTTATTTGTTTTCCACACTGAAGGGGTTTGGTTTTGGCAATATGTTTTTGAGGTGGGTCAATCTGCTATATACTGGAGCTGAGTGTTTGGTAAAGATGGCCGCAGGGCTGAGTCGGCCAATCCCTGTACGTCGGGGAATAAGGCAGGGTTGTCCCATCTCAGGTCAACTGTATAGCGTGGCTATTGAGCCTTTGCTGTGCAGTAGTGATGGGTCCGGCAACACTGATGCGTCGGCGCATGCGTCGAGCTCATAGAGCAAAACCCTGTGTCGGTACATATTGCTTTAAGAAAGTCACGTGACCGATACAGGTACTGTATCGGTCACGTGACGCTGGCGCGTCAAAACAGTGACGCGCCAGCGTTTATAAGGAAGCACATCTGTCAACGGGAGGCGTCTGCCCGAAGAATCTCTGATGTGTTGCGGACGGTTCATCGGCAAATTCCTCAAGAATTATGGAGCACAAGCAGCCTCAAGCTAAAAAGAAAGGTTTCCGCCGTGTGGGATCATTTTGATCTCATATCGGAAAATAAGGTATTTGTTTTAATTTCCTTGTTGTTTCATCCTGTTCCTCTGAGTTTCCACTTGATCTATCTGAATTCCAGTTCATTTCAAAGTGACTCTTAGTTTACTATTCATATTATTTTCTGCAGGTTAAATGTTGATTTAAACAAAAGCACCTCTTCAATGCTGAGGCCTTATAGGGCCAGGCATGACAATGAAGTCCCAGATACACCCAGGATAGACTCAGGTATACAGCCATTCTACAACTTACTCACAGTTGCTTTTTTGGTGAAGGCAGGGTGAAAGAGGGCTGCGTGTTTTAACTGACGCTGTTTCCGCGTTAATTTTTTTTTCCCTCTTAAATAAAAGCTGAAAAAGAATGCAGTTTCATTTTTGCTGATCTTTGATTTTAAACTAGTGGAGTACAAGCAAAAAGATAACGACAGCAGCACTTTTTTAGGGGTGGTGGTTTTTTGGGGTTTTTTTTTGCTTTTTTGTGGTTTTTTTTTTTTTTTTGCTTTATTGATAATTAATTTCTATTAATTTATTCTTTACTTCATTTTTAACCATCAAGCTTCCAGGAAGCAGATCCTGGATGAGGCTCTGCTCAATTTCATCCTGAAGGACTGCCAGCCCCTCAGCATTGTGGCGAGTGAAGGGTTCAGGGAACTGGTTCAGGCCCTTCAGCCCTCATACGTTTTGCCCACCAGAAAGGTTTGTGTGGAAATTATCTAAAGTAGTAGTTGATATATCCAATTTATTTAATCTTTAATTTAAATATATGGATTTTCTTTTGGTTTGACTTGGTGTAATTTTCAGACCATCAAACAAATGGTGGCCAAAAAGTACGAGGAGGAACAGGAACGAGTGAAAAAAGAAGTACAGCAAGCTGTAGCAGTGAGTATAAGAGCTGACATGTGGACATCTGTGAACATGGAGGCTTACTTGGCTCTTACCTATCACTACATTAATGAGAATTTGCAGTTGTGTACATCTGTGTTGGGAGTGCAATACTTTCCACAAAGTCACACTGCTGACAATTTGGCCCAAGTCAAAAGGGGCATGATGGAGGACTGGGCCATAACCAATAAAATGTCTTGTGACCGACGCAGCACCAAACATGATTGCATCCACTAGACAGCTCCAAATTCGGCACTCAATTTGCATTGCACATAGTCTCAATTTAGACGGGACCGTCTTCACAACAGCTGTCTGCACCCACTTCAGCCATGTTATTCAGCATTATTTGTTGTTGTTTGGAAATCATGTACTAAAATGCCAATTTGTTGTTTTTTAGATAACCTTTGGCAACATCTCGACATCGAAGTGGGCAGGCAGACCAAAAGTGCCACAGCTGATGCCATCCAGGAGGTGCAGAGATACCTGGCAGAGGGCAATATTGCCAGGTCCCAGGATCCTATGAGATACTGGGACAACCAAAAGACAATCTATCCAAACTTCTTTCAGCTTGCCTTACAATTTCTCTGCACTCCAGCCTCATCTGTGCCGTGTGAGCGGGTGTTTTCTACAGCTGGAGAAGTTGTCAAAAAAGCATAACAGACTGAATTTCAAAGCGTTGGAAAAACTTTTTTGAATAAAAATTTGTTAAAAAATTTTTTTTAAAAAATCCCAGTCCACAAGCATCTTCATTCACAACATGTTCACTTAGATTTTCACATTATGATGCATGTTCACATTATTTATTGACTGTATCTAAAAATATCAATGATATTTTAAATTAAAATGAAAATATGAAATAATACAATATAAAATACAATGACTTAAATTATATACTGCTCAGAAAAATAAAGGGAACACTAAATGTACACATCCTAGATTTGAATGAATGAAATATTCTTATTAAACACTTTGTTCTTTACATAGTTGAATGTGCTGACAACAAAATCACACAACAGCATGTGAAATTGTCAATCAGTGTTGCTTCCTAAGTGGACAGTTTGATTATTTTTTTGAGCAGTATATTATTGTATATACTAGGTCATCAAATTACTGTCAGTTGAGTCTGTCAACAAGGTTGCCTGTAGGGATTTTTAAGGTCCAGCAGGTGTCGGTATTCAGTGACACAGTATCAACACAGTATCAATACAGTTTTGCAATGTGTCGAAACGCATCATGACGCCTCATCTACCCATCACTACGTGCAGGTTGCGCACTCAGCTGGGTGGTTTGGTTCTGCCGAGGCCCTCCAGCAGTTGTCATCCAATCGTCTTGTCTGCTTATGCGGATGACGTCAACGTTTTCATCACATCCCACAGGGATGTACAGCGTCTGGTGGACACTTTGTCTATTTATGAGAAAGCATCTTCTGCACGGGTAAACTGGGCCAAGAGTGAGGGTCTATTGGTGGGCCAGTGGTCACATCAGGACATTCCTCAGCTTCCTGGAGGTCTTCTGTGGGGGAAAGCCGGTCTCAAAGTGTTGGGGGTATTTTTGGGCTCTGAGGACTTTGAACGCAAGAACTGGGAGGGAATTAAGGAGAAGGTGTGTGCTCGCTTTTCTAAATGGAAATGGTTGCTACCACAGCTGTCATATAGGGGAAGGGTTCTGGTCGCCAATAATCTGGTCGCTTCGGCTCTTTGGCATAGGCTTGTTGCTTTGACACCACCCAGGAGCCTGGTGGAGGAGGTTCATAAGATCATCGTGGATTTCTTTTGGTGTGGTCGACATTGGGTCCGTGCGGCTGTTCTCTACCTGCCTGTTGCCGAGGGAGGACAGGGCCTGGTGGACATACAGTCCAAGATTGCCTGTTTTAGGCTTCAGACTGCACAACGGCTCCTTTACGGATGTGGCCCCTGCTGGATGGACACTGCAAAACTGCTCCTGAGGAGAGTTGGCCGCTTGGGCTATGATAAGCAGCTTTTCCTCGTGAAGTCCGGGGAGATGGACCTTACTGGACTTTCTGCTTTCTACACATCTGTCTTACATGCATGGCAAGTCTTCACCGTAGCCCGCATTCCTGAGGAGACACCAGGCATGTGGATATTCGAGGAACCACTGTTTTTCAATCAATTCATGGACACTCAAGTGCTGCAATCTGTTACTCTACGAACTTGTTTAAGAGAGGCACGCTGTACCAAGCTTGGTCATCTTATGAAGATGTCAACCACGTCGATAGAAACGCTGCGGCGGAGTGCCAACATTACATCTGTCAGACTGGTGCATAGGGTGGTGAAGGAAGTGTGTGCTGCCCTGCCACGACCGCTTAGAGCATTTGCGGAAGACCGGTCTCTTTCCATTCAATGGGATGAGGGCACTGTGTCCAACTTTCCTGCCCTTTCCATAAGTCCAGCTGTGGGAGAGTGGCAGGAGGGTGAGGATCACCTGCTGTCCTTCAGAAATCCTCGTCTGGGCAAGTTCCAGTTTGTGGGGACGAAGGCGGTGTATCACATCTGTGTGAAAGTTCTGAATCTGCGCTCTCTGACGGACATGAAAGAGCCGAAGTGGGTGGGGTTTTTGGGGCCGGTATTCTCCCCAAAAGGCAGCTGGTGGTCCATGTACAAGCTCCCTATTGAGAAACGGACGGCAGATCTCCAGTGGAGGATTGTTCATGGGGCAATAGCTACGAATAAATACAGAGCACACCTGGATCCGAATGTGGGGGAGGAATGTTTGTTTTGTTCCCAAGTTGAGACCCTGGAGCATTTGTTTGTTCAATGTTTTCGTTTATCCGGCCTTTTTGATCTTCTGAAAGTGTGGTTTCATGATTTGGGTGAATGTTTCTCTTTTGGTTTGTTTATTTACGGTCCAAAGTATAAAGTGGCGAAGAAGTCTGTGCACACTTTGATGAACTTCCTATCTGGTACTGCTAAACTTGCCATCTGGCTGACAAGAAAAAATTGGACTACTAACACTGGCAATGTGGATCCTGTGTTTGTTTTCAAGACCTTGTTAAAAGTCAGACTCCAGGTGGAGTACTCTTGCTATAAAATGGTGGACAATTTGGAGGAGTTTGAGTTTTAAAAAATCCCTTTATTGCACAATTCAAAAATGCAAGAGCACCAATATCATTCCACCAAGCGTCTCACATGTCAAAAGTGCAAACATAACTCATCCCCCTCTCCCACACAGGTATTCACCAATAGATGGACTGTAGGGAATATTTTGTGTTCTGTGGGAGAGGGGGATGACTTATGTTTGCACTTTTGAAATGTGAGACACGTGGTGGGATGATGGTATTGGTGATCTTACATTTTTGAATTGTACAATAAAGGGATTTTTTAAAACTCAAACGCTCTCTCTCTCTCTCTCTCTCTCTCTCTCTCTCTCTCTCTCTCTCTCTCTCTCTCTCTCTCTCTCTCTCTGTTTCTGGCGACCGAAGGAGGAGGGCGGAAATAGGGAACTCCGTGGCTTGTTTGGAGTTTTTTTTCGATTTTCTACTACTGGCCGCATTTTCAGTTTTTGTTTTTTTGGGTGGAGGATGGCGACCTTGGAAAAGCCACCTCCGTCTATCCACCAGGGGGTGCGGATCGTTCCCCCGGACAGCACTGTTACTCTGGAGGAGGTGCTTCTGGCTGTGGCCGAGCAGGTGGGCATGATGCGATCTGCTTTGCGTCCTGAATGAATAGAGCTGTAGTTTCGTTTCTGGCTGCTGAAGAGGATGTCCACACACTGGTTGCAAGCGGTGTTGTTATCAGGGAAACGTATGTACAGGTGTCCCCCTTATCTGTCCCATCAACGCGTATCACCGTCTCAGGTGTTCCACGTTTCATCATTGACGAGCAGTTGGCAACGGAGCTCCGCAGATTTGGGAAGTTTGAGGGCCCGTTTAGAACTCTGACTTTGGGATGCAAGGAGACCAAGTTAAACCATGTGAAATCACTCAGGCGACAGGTGTTCATGTTTTTGGACTCGCCAACTGCGACTCTGGAAGTGTAATTCCGGGTCAAACACGGGGACGGCTCCTATATGGTGTATGCGAGCTCAGGACAGATGAAGTGTTTTGAATGTGGAGACGTGGGCCATAAACGGTTCGCTTGTCCACACTGGCAGCGGGCGGGGAGCTCTGATGGAGCCGCGGCTGGTGCCGGCGGTGCGCCCTCCGCTCACGCCACTGCTGCGGACGGCGTGGTGGGGCCTTCCGCCGCAGCTGAGGCTGCCGGCGCGGCCTCCGCTCCCGCCGCTACTACGGACGACGTTGCGGGGCCTTCCGCCAGTCCTGCTCTGGAGCCCGCCGCTGTGTCTGTGGACAGCCCAGCTGTGGCGCCCGCAGCCCAGCTTACGGCCGGGAGCGTCGCTGGTGATGGCGCCCAAACTGTCACTGATGGTGCATCAGAATCTCACTGTGTGACATCATCGGCTGTGCTTCCGGAGGCTGCTACCGTTTCACAGCAGGGGACGGAACAGCGACAGTCAGCTGCTGTGGGTGGCGTCCAGGAAAATGTGGCCCATGATGAATCCACTGGCCCAGAAGAACCAAACAGTCAGCTGAGTTGTGCTGACGAGGAAATGGAATCTGATCCCCACACTGTGTCTAATACTGAGTCTATTGAGGCAAAACGCAGTACAAACACGAGTTTGTATTCACTGGAAGAAATAAATGCTTTTCTGGATGAAACTTATAACAAGGCCATTAAAGTGACTGACTACTTCAGTGACACTGATAAATTCAATAAGTCTGTTAATGTGCTAAGAAGGCAGGTTGGTCTTGACCTCCTGGATGAAAGGAAACGTTTTCGCCTCAAGAAACACCTCACAGCCCTGCGTAAAGCAGCAGGGGGAACAGGGGTCAAGCGCGCCCGACAGAAGGAATAAATGGTGGTCGTTCCTCTGCCTGTTTTACACATTTTTGGGATATTGTTCGATCAGACTTTTATATGACATTGTGGCTCACATATTTGAGATGCTTAAGCTGCATATGTATATTACTTTTGAGATGCTTAGGCTGCATATGTATATCACTGTTACCTCACGTCTTAGAAGGAACAATAAGTCTGGACCCCCTGGGGATGACAGGAGGGTGTGAAATGTGTCTTTAGAAATGGCTCTGAGAAGACTTCCTGACCACCAGGGTTTAGGTGGAGAAGAGAGGATCTGGGGGGTGATGTATTGTCTCTGGGGAGTGAATGACAATGTGATTCTGTACTCTGATGTCCCGGGTATAAAAAGGGGAGCTGTGGGAAGTTAGCTCTTTTTCTGTTTGAGAAGATGTTGGAGACACGTGATGATTAATAAACCTGAATTGAGAAATAAATTCAGCCTCTTCATTTCACGCTCTCCACACTGGTGACCTTAAGACGTATTATGGGCAGAGACAATTCCCCCGAACCAGACTCGCCAGGGACCAGCCGGGCAAGCGCAGTCTCAGTCAAGCTACCAGAATTCTGGCAGGACAACCCGGACTCATGGTTCCTCCTGGCCGAAGCCCAGCGCGCCCTCGGGGGAATAACAGCAGATGACACAAAGTTCTACCACGTCATCGCCAAACTCGACAGCCGCACAGCTTGACATGTGCGGAGCCTGGTGCAGCGCCCACCCACTGGCAACAAATACGGCGGGTTGAAAGCTGCCCTCATCCAGCGTTTCACTCCCTCAGCCCAAGAGAGAGCTGAGAGGCTCCTGGCCCTGCACGACTTGGGAGAAAGCACGCTTGTTGACCTGATGGAAGACATGCTGAAGCTGAGAGGCTCAGACAACGACAATTTCCTCTTCACTCACATCTTCCTGAGAACTCTACCGTCACAGACGAGGGCAACCGTGGCGGGGTCCCAGTTTGTGACCCAGCGGGACTTCCGCGCGCTAGCCCAGGAGGCGCAGCGGATCCTCAAAGCCAGCGGACGGCACACGGCCACCGCAGCAGCGGCAGATCTCGGCGCGACGACCGGGAACGGCAAAGGGCCAGAGGCGACGGAGGCAGATACACCAACAACGGCGGCGGCGAAGCCCCGACACTGCGGAGGAGACGACCTCTGTTTTTACCATTGTCACTTCACAGAGAGGGCACGCAAGTGTATACCGCCATGTCAGTTCCAGAGCTCGGGAAACGCCAGGACCGGGAGTCGGTAGCAGCTGCGGCCCTCGATGAACAGAACAAGCTGCTCTACCTGACAGATGCGCGTTCTGGGAGGCAATTCCTCGTGGACACAGGCTCCCAAGTGAGTTTCATCATGCCGACCTACGCTGACTGGCTGGCGAGCCCCGGGAGTCACGGGGCATCAGCGGCGAATGGCTCAAGCATTAAGACCATCGGTGAAAGGACCCTACTTCTGTCCCTGCACGGCCGCACATATGAGTGGACTTTTATTATAGCGGCGGTGAGTTTCAATATGTTAGGTGCTGATTTTCTGTGCTCACATGGGTTGTTGGTTGATCTCCCCAATAGACGCTTGGTTAATGCACTCTCGTTTTACTCTATCCCTTGTGCAGCTCGAGTGTCCCCGCCCACAGCACAAGCCAACGTCGCCACAGCAGGCGGTAAGTTTCACACACTCCTCATTCAGTTTCCAGCACTAACAGTTCCTACTTTTTCAGCAGCCGTTGCTAAACACGGGGTGGAGCACTTTATCACTACCGCTGGTCCCCCCGTTTTTGCAAAAGCTCGGCGCTTGGATGCAGCTAAACTGACCATAGCGCACGATGAGTTCGCCAACCTGGAAAGGTTGGGCATCATTCGGCGTTCGAATAGCCCATGGGCTTCCCCGCTCCACATGGTCCCTAAGGCTGACGGCTCGTGGCGACCTTGCGGTGATTTTCACAGGTTGAACAACGCCACAGCGCACGACCGCTACCCAATCCCCCATATTCAGGATTTTTCGGTTCATCTGGCAGGGGCGCGCATTTTTTCTAAAATAGACTTAGTCCGCGGCTATCATCAAGTCCCAGTACGCGCTGAAGACATTCCCAAAACAGTGGTAATAACTCCGTTCGGACTTTTTGAGTTTTTGCGCATGCCGTTTGGGCTTAAAGGCGCTGCGCAAACTTTCCAGCGCATGATGGATGCGGTGTTACGCGATCTCCCTTTTGTGTTCGTCTACCTGGACGACATTTTGGTAGCCAGCGCGTCCGAAGAAGAACACGAAAAGCACCTCACGGCAGTTTTCCGGAGGTTGGGGGAGCACGGGTTAATAATCAACCCAGCGAAGTGCCAGTTCGGGGTGGCGCAGATTGATTTTTTGGGGCACCGCGTCTCCCCAGAGGGAGCAGTTCCGCTGCCGGACAAAGTGCGCGCAGTAGCAGATTTTCCCCAGCCACAAACAGTCAAAGCACTACAGGAGTTTTTGGGAATGGTGAATTTTTATAACCGTTTCCTCCCCCGCGCAGCGCAGCTCATGCAACCATTGTATGCCGCGCTTAAAAAACAAAAACCCTCAAATGCAATCAAATGGTCCCCGGAGCGGGAGCGCGCATTCTCGGAGGTAAAAAAAGCCCTTGCGGACGCTGCGTTGTTGGCTCACCCAGACCCAACGGCCCGCATAGCGCTCACCACTGATGCGTCAGACGTGGCTATAGGGGCGGTAGTGGAGCAACAGGTTGCCGGGGCTTGGCAGCCACTGGCCTTTTTCAGAAGGACCTTGCGCGAGACCGAGCGAAAATACAGCGCGTTCGACAGGGAGTTGTTAGCGCTCCACTTAGCCATTCGTCACTTCCAGTTCTGGCTGAAAGGTCGGCGTTTCACCGCGTTTGTCGACCACAAACCGCTCACTTTTGCGATGGCCAAAGTTTCGGAACCATGGTCGGGCCGGCAGCAGAGGCAGCTGGCTGCAATTTCAGAATTTACTACTTAGTAGAGTCATTTTTGGGGGTTTCGTGACCAACCTCCCAGGACCTTTTTTTCTCACTGGATTTAGCATTCTAGACCCATTTTAATGAAAATAAGCTCCCATGTACCTCCCAAAAATTACGGGAAACCTTTTTTTTGCCGAAAATTCAAAATGGCCGCCAAAATGCATACCACCACCTATATCTCAGTAACTAATTCAGCTAGGAGGTTGATTTTGGTGTCTAGACATAGGTTTTTGGGGTCAAGCATTCCATTAATGCTATTAGTTTACTTGTGAAACAAACCCATCATGATGAAATCCAATATGGCCGCCAATATGGCCACCGATTAACATTTTTTTTGTTTCTTGACTACTAAGGCACCTAGAAAGCTGATGTTGGTGTCAAAACAGAGGTTTAAGGGGTCATACTATCTGTTTATTCCAATAAAAGTGTGTTTAAATTATTACATAATCGAGAAATCCAAGATGGCGGCCGGCTGTCATTTTCACATGCAATGGACTTTTTCATATGAAAAATGTTAATAACAGGATAACAGGATTCGACGAATTGACACCCTTTGGTTTGAAAGCCATACACATAGATTTAGTACAGTTGAACAGGATGTCATTTTTTTCACCAAATTTTTCACATACCGAAAGGAGATGTTGCATCGCTGCAGTAGACAAACTTAACAAACAGAGGTCATCAGCGTAGAAAATGTGATTTAACAGTGCACCGTTAAAGGAGCCGCCCACATTAGTATTGTTCAACAGTACACTGAGATCATCAACATAGACATTAAACAACAAGGGTGACAGTATACCACCTTGTTTAACACCGTTGGTCACATGAAATTTGGATGAGGTGACATTGCCCCATCTAACAACCATAGACTGCCTTCTGTACCAGTATAGCAGGATGCTAACAATGTAAATAGGAATACCTCGATCGATCAATTTTCTGAACAAACACCAGTGGTTAATCCTGTCAAAAGCTTTGCTAGCATCCAGGAACGTAGCATAGACACTAGTGGAATGGCTTCTGAAGTAGTCAACAAATTCATGGAGTAGGTAAACAGCCTTGTCAGTTGAAAGAGCTGATTTGAAACCAAACTGATTGTCGTTTGTCCACAGATAATCCTCAATTCTGTTCAGGAACAAACCCTCTAACAGTTTAGATATAACATTTGCAATAGCTATAGGTCTGTAGTTGTTCATATCAGAAAGACTGGCACACTTGTTTTTCACCAAAGGAATAATAACAGAGTCCATCAACATATCTGGCATGTAACCATGAACAAACATATAGTTAAAACACAATGACAACAGAATACACAGATTGAAATCAGCGTTGATGAGGCATTCACTGGTGAGACAGTCAGGGCCAGCTGATTTGCCTTTCTTGAGAACTTTGATCAGTGAATCAACTTCAACAGGAGTAACAGCAGAAATATCAGAGGCATCAAACATGTCGTTATACAGACGAATATCATGCATAACAGAATCCTTCATTGAAACATTCTTGACTGAGTTGAAAATAGCTTCATAATGACATTTCCACTTTTCAGCAATATTAATTTTGGCGGCCATTTTGAATTTTGGGAAAAAAAAAGGTTTCCCGTAATTTTTGGGAGGTACATGGGAGCTTATTTTCATTAAAATGGGTCTAGAATGCTAAATCCAGTGACAAAAAAAGGTCCTGGGAGGTTGGTCACGAAACCCCCAAAAATGACTCTACTAACTGATATTCAACACGTAGCGGGTAAACTTAATGTGGTGGCAGACTGCCTCTCTCGCGCCGTAACCGCTCCAGTCCGCGCAGAGGTAGATTATACTACCGCGGCCGCAGAGCAAAATAGCAGCGCAGAAGCGTACGTGGCCCCAGTCCACGTGGGGATAGATTACGCAGCCATGGCTGCGAATCAAAGTAGTGACGCGGACGTGTGCGCGCTCCAGTCTGGACCAACAGGGTTAAGGCTGGAGAGCAGGAGGCTGCAAGATGGCATGCCCCCCCTAATCTGCGATGTCTCTACAGGACGACCGCGTCCGTGGCGCCGCCGTGTTTTTGACTCGATTCACTCTCTGGCGCACCCGGGGGTGCACGCATCGGTAAAAATGGTAGGAGAGAAGCTTGTTTGGCCAAGCCTGCGCAAGCACGTTAAGGAGTGGGCAAGAGCCTGCATGGCTTGCCAGCGGGCCAAAATGCACAAACACACAAAAGCCCCCTTAGAGCCGTTTCACATCCCGGCCAAGAGGTTCGATCATGTGTATGTCGACCTCGTAGGCCCCCTACCCTCGTCGCAGGGGTACACACATCTTTTGACAATGGTGGACCGCACCACGCGTTGGCCTGAAGTGGTCCCACTGGCATCAACCACAGCCGCAGAGGTGGCACGCGCATTTTTAATGGCTTGGGTAGCACATTTTGGGGTCCCGTCGGATATTACGTCCGACAGGGGGCCTCAATTTGTTTCTGAGCTTTGGTCAGCGATGGCCCACAGCCTGGGGATAACAATCCACTGCACTACCGCGTACCACCCCCAGGCTAATGGTTTATGCGAGCGTTTTCATAGGTCATTGAAAGCAGCCCTCAGAGCGTCGCTGACGGATGCAAATTGGGTAAACAGACTACCATGGGTTTTATTAGGGTTGCGTTCCGCACCTAAAGAGGACTTAAAAGCCTCCCCGGCTGAGTTGGTGTTTACACAACCACTCCGGCTGCCAGGGGAGTTTCTTTCTGATAACCCGGCGCCAGAGCGTCCCCCTGCTCAGCGGTCACTGAACGACATGGGAGCGGACATGCTTCCGGGCCCCGTTCATCACACTTTTCCGCGTGTTTTTGTACCTAAATCTTTAAAAAACGCCGAGTTTGTTTTGTCAGGCACGAGGCTCAGCGCCCAACCCTGCGACCACTTTATGACGGCTCGTATAGAGTGCTGGAAACAGATGATAAGCATTTTTTGCTAGATTTAGGGGACAGGAGGGAAACAATTGCTATAGACAGACTTAAACCTGCTTTTGTGATGGCTGGTGAAACTGTGCAAGTGGCGAGGGCTCCTCGACGCGGCAGACCCCCCAGGGAGCAGGCCCCAGAGCCCTCTCAGGGATTGACTAACAGTTCTCATCCTCAGATAGCAGATTCACTGCAGGATGGCGCCACGCGAGCCGCAAAGCCTGCCTACAGCAAGTTCGGGAGAAGGTTGAAGCCTAGACAGCATATGGACTGATGTTGTGATTTTATCATGTTGTCTAGACTATGTTGTATTGTTTCATCTTCGATGTTTGGGGGGGGGATTATGTGGCTCACATATTTGAGATACTTAAGCTGCATATGTATATTACTTTTGAGATGCTTAGGCTGCATATGTATATCACTGTTACCTCACGTCTTAGAAGGAACAATAATTCTGGACCCCCTGGGGATGACAGGAGGGTGTGAAATGTGTCTTTAGAAATGGCTCTGAGAAGACTTCCTGACCACCAGGGTTTAGGTGGAGAAGAGAGGATCTGGGGGGTGATGTATTGTCTCTGGGGAGTGAATGACAATGTGATTCTGTACTCTGATGTCCCGGGTATAAAAAGGGGAGATGTGGGAAGTTAGTTCTCTTTCTGTTTGAGAAGATGTTGGAGACACGTGATGATTAATAAACCTGAATTGAGAAATAAATTCAGCCTCTTCATTTCACGCTCTCCACAACGTTTCTAATTGACTGTAATTGACTGTCACGGAACTGGTCTTTACTGGTCTCCTGCCGGCGTGCAGCACTATCTTTGCTGCCCGAGGACCGGGACTTGGCCTGGCTTGAAAACGGGAGGCCTGTGGCTCTTCTTTGCACGGACTACAAGGTCACGGTTTACTCACCTGCAGGGCATGGATGCCCCAACGTTTTCTTTCTACAATCTGGACGAGCCTGCTGCAAAGATGACTTGCTTGAAAATCCCGCATGGTCTAAGGACTACAATCCATCTGAGATGAGGAAAATGTCTCTGGGACGTACAACGGAACTGGCTGCGGCCGCACAGCGCTATCTCTGCTGCCGGAGGAAGGGGACTTGGCCTTGCTTAACAACTGGAAGCCTGTGGCTCGTCTTTGCACGGACTACAAGGAAGACTCGGACTACTGCCACCGGCAATGTGGAATAGGTGGACTGCAAGGAATACCTTGTGTTGTGTGGGGGAGGGGGGTGACTTATGTTTGCACTTTTCCAATGTGAGACACTTGGTGGAATGATATTGGTGCTCTTACATTTTCTTGAATTGTGCAATAAAGGCATTTTTTAAAACTCAAACTCTCTCTCTCTCTCTCTCTCTCTCTCTCTGTTTCCGGCGGCCGAAGGAGGAGGGCGTAAATAGGGAACTCCGTGGTTTGTTTGGAGTTTTTTTCGATTTTCTACTACTGGCCGCATTTTCAGTTTTTGTTTTTTTGGGTGGAGGATGGCAACCTTGGAAAAGCCACCTCTGTCGATCCACCAGGGGGTGCAGATCGTTCCCCCGGACAGCACTGTTACTGTGGAGGAGGTGCTTCTGGCTGTGGCCGAGCAGGTGGGCCATGATGCGATCTGCTTTGCGTCCCGAATGAACAGAGCTGTAGTTCCATTTCTGGCTGCTGAAGAGGATGTCCACACACTGGTTGCAAGCGGTGTTGTTATCGGGGAAACGTATGTACAGGTGTCCCCCTTATCTGTCCCATTAACGCGTATCACCGTCTCAGGTGTTCCACCTTTCATCACTGACGAGCAGTTGGTGACGGAGCTCCGCAGATTTGGGAAGTTTGCGGGCCCGTTTACAACTCTGACTTTGGGATGCAAGGAGACCAAGTTAAACCATGTGAAATCACTCAGGCGACAGGTGTTCATGTTTTTGGACTCGCCAACTGCGACTCTGGAAGTGTAATTCCGGGTCAAATACGGGGACGGCTCCTATATGATGTATGCGAGCTCAGGACAGATGAAGTGTTTTGATTGTGGAGACGTGGGCCATAAACGGTTCGCTTGTCCGCACAGGCAGCGGGCGGGGGGCTCTGTTGGAGCCGCGGCTGGTGCCGGTGGTGCGCCCTCCGCTCACGCTGCTGCTGCGGACGGCGTGGCGGGGCCTTCCGCCGCAGCTGAGGCTGCCGGCGCGGCCTCCGCTCCCGCCGCTACTACAGATGACGTTGCGGGGCCTTCCGCCGGTCCTGCTCCGGAGCCTGCCGCTGTATCTGTGGACAGCCCAGCTGTGGCGCCTGCAGCCCAGCTTACGGCCGGGAGCATCGCTGGTGATGGCGCCCAAACTGTCACTGATGGTGCGTCAGAATCTCGCTGTGTGACATCAGCGGCTGTGCTTCCGGAGGCTGCTAGAGCAGGAGACGGAGCAGCGACAGTCAGCTGCTGTGGGTGGTGTCCAGGAAAATGTGGCCCATGATGAATCCACTGGCCCAGAAGAACCAAACAGTCAGCTGAGTTGTGCTGACGAGGAAATGGAATCTGATCCCAACACTGTGTCTAATACTGAGTCTATTGAGGCAAAATGCAGTACAAACACGAGTTTGTATTCACTGGAAGAAATAAATGCTTTTCTGGATGAAACCTATAACAAGGCCATTAAAGTCACTGACTACTTCAGTGACACTGATAAATTCATTAAGTCTGTTAATGTGCTAAGAAGGCAGGTTGGTCTTGACCTCCTGGATGAAAGGAAACATTTTCGCCTCAAGAAACACCTCACAGCCCTGCGTAAAGTGGCAGGGGGAACAGGGGTCAAGTGCCCCCGACAGGAGGAATAAATGGCAGTCGTTCCTCTGCCTGTTTTACACATTTTTGGGATATTGTTCGATCAGACTTTTATATGACGTTTCTAATTGACTGTAATTGACTGTCACGGAACTGGATCTTTACCAGTCTCCTACCAGCGCGCAGCACTATCTTTGCTGCCCGAGGATGGGGACTTGGCCTGGCTTGAAAACGGGAGGCCTGTGGCTCTTCTTTGCACGGACTACAAGGTCACGGTTTACTCACCTGCAGGGCATGGATGCCCCAACGTTTTCTTTCTACAATCTGGATGAGCCTGCTGCAAAGATGACTTGCTTGAAAATCCCGCATGGTCTAAGGACTACAATCCATCTGAGATGAGGAAAATGTCTCTGGGACGTACAACGGAACTGGCTGCGGCCACACAGCGCTATCTCTGCTGCCAGAGGAAGGGGACTTGGCCTTGCTTAACAACTGGAGGCCTGTGGCTCGTCTTTGCACGGACTACAAGGAAGACTCTGACTACTGCCACTGGCAATGTGGACTGGGTGGACTGCAAGGAATACTTTGTGTTGTGTGGGGGAGGGGGATGACTTATGTTTGCACTTTTCCAATGTGAGACACTTGGTGGAATGATATTGGTGCTCTTACATTTTCTTGAATTGTGCAATAAAGGCATTTTTTAAAACTCAAACTCTCTATATTCGCCGGCTGAAGGAGGAGGACGGAAATAGGGAACCCCGTGGTTTTTTTGGACTTTTTTTCATTTTTCTATCACTGCCCGCATATTAAACTTTTGTTTTTTGGGGAGGAGGATGGCGACCTTGGAAATGCCGCCTCCATCTATCCGCCAGGGGGTGCAGATCGTTCCCCCGGACGCCACTGTTACTGTGAAGGGGGTCCTTATGGCTGTGGGTGACCAGGTGGGCCATGATGCGATCTGCTATGCGTCCAGGATGAATAGAGTTGTAGTTGTGTTTCTGGCTGCTGAGGAGAATGTCCACGCTCTGATTGCGAGCGGTATTGTAATCGGGGACATGTCTGTACAGGTGTCCCCCTTATCAGTTCCATCAACGCTTGAGCTCCACAGATTTGGGAAGTTTGCGGGCCCGTTTACAACTCTGACTTTGGGATGCAAGGAGACCAAGTTAAACCATGTGAAATCACTCAGGCGACAGGTGTTCATGTTTTTGGACTCGCCAACTGCGACTCTGGAAGTGTAATTCCGGGTCAAACACGGGGACGGCTCCTATATGGTGTATGCGAGCTCAGGACAGATGAAGTGTTTTGAATGTGGAGACGTGGGCCATAAATGGTTCGCTTGTCCGCACAGGCAGTGGGCGGGGAGCTTTGATGGAGCCGCGGCTGGTGCCAGCGGCGTGCCCTCCGCTCATGCCGCTGCTGCGGACGGCGTGGCGGGGCCTTCCGCTGCAGCTGAGGCTGCCGGCGTGGCCTCCGCTCCCGCCGCTACTATGGACGACGTTGCGGGGCCTTCCGCCGGTCCTGCTCCGGAGCCTGCCGCTGTGTCTGTGGACAGCCCGGCTGTGGCGCCTGCAGCCCAGTTTACGGCCGGGAGCGTCGCTGGTGATGGCGCCCAAAATGTCACTGATGGTGCTTCACAATCATCTCGCTGTGTGACATCAGTGGCTGTGCTTCCGGAGGCTGCTACCGTTTCAGAGCAGGAGACAGAGCAGCGACAGTCAGCAGCTGTGGGTCGCGTCCAGGAAAATTTGCCCCACGATGAATCCACTGGCCCAGAAGAACCAAACAGTCAGCTGAGTTGTGCTGACGAGGAAATGGAATCTGATAACGACACTGTGTCTAATATTGAGTCTATTGAGGCAAAATGCAGTACAAACACGAGTTTGTATTCACTGGAAGAAATAAATGCTTTTCTGGATGAAACCTATAACAAGGCCATTAAAGTCACTGACTACTTCAGTGACACTGATAAATTTATTAAGTTTGTTAATGTGCTAAGAAGGCAGGTTGGTCTTGACCTCCTGGATGAAAGGAAACGTTTTCGCCGTTCTTCTGCCTGTTTTACACATTTTTGGGATATTGTTTGATCAGACTTTTATATGACGTTTCTAATTGACTGTAATTGACTGTCATGGAACTGGATCTTTACCTGCAGGGCATCGATGCCCCAGCGTTTTCTTTCTACAATCTGGACGAGCCTGCTGCAACGATGACTTGCTTGAAACTCTCGCATGGTCTAATTACTACAATCCATCTGAGATGAGGAAAATGTCTCTGGGACGTACAACGGAACTGGCTGCGGCCGCACAGCGCTATCTCTGCTGCCGGAGGAAGGGGAATTGGCTTTGCTTGAGAACTGGAGGCCTCTGGCTCGTCTTTGCACAGACTACGAGGAAGACTCGCACTACTGCCACTGGCAATGTGGAATAGGTGGACTGCAAGGAATACTCTGTGTTGTGTGGGGGGGGGGGGACTTACACTACCGTTCAAAAGTTTGGGGTCACCCAGACAACTATTTTGTGTTTTCCATGAAAAGTCACACTTATTTACCACCATGAGGTGTAAAATGAATAGAAAATATAGTCAAGACATTGACAAGGTTAGAAATAATGATTTGTATTTGAAATAATAATTTTTTCCTTCAAACTTTGCTTTCGTCAAAGAATCCTCCATTTGCAGCAATTACAGCATTGCAGACCTAACATGATTGCACAAGGGTTTTCTAATCATCCATTAGCCTTCTGACGCAATGAGCAAACACATTGTACCATTAGAACACTGGAGTGATAGTTGCTGGAAATGGGCCTCTATACACCTATCTAGATATTGACATAATGCACGGCTCAGGAGACACACACGCAGGCTCAGAGTAGATCCAATAGCTTTATTAGCAACAAGTGTGTATGAATGTGTGTCTGCGAGATGTGAATGTATTGGTGGTGGGCGTCTGCGTCGGGCACGGAGGCAGGAGACCGTACAGCCGGACAACCCTATGGGAGAAGCAAAGGACAAGGGAGACGGGCACACACCAACACAGGAGATGTAAAAATGGAGATGAGCTTACTTGGAGTAGCAGGTGGCTGGCACAGCAAGGACAAGGTCCGGTAGACAGCGACCTGGAGAGCCCGGTGCAGCAGCGAGGGGATGGAGATGGAGAGGAATGGTCCGCCGCCGGGAAATCCACCTGTGCACAGGGGAGCAGACTAGGAAAGGAAAAAGGTAAGGGCTTCTTACCGAAATGTTTGCTGAAGAGGCTGAGGTAGCTCACAGCAATCGTGATGAGTGAAGTCTGACGGCTTCAGGCCGAAGCCCAGGGCGAGGCGGCTTAAATCCCTCGCCGCTGATGAAGTGCAGGTGTGCGTGCAGCTGGCGCCGCAGATGGGTGGCGAGGCGTGACAGATATTGCACCAAAAACCAGACATTTGCAGCTAGAATAGTCATTTACCACATTAGCAATGTATAGAGTGTATTTCTGATTAGTTTAAAGTTATCTTCATTGAAAAAAAGTGCTTTTATTTCAAAAATAAGGAAATTTCTAAGTGACCCCAAACTTTTGAACGGTAGTGTATGTTTGCACTTTTCCAATGTGAGACACTTGGTGGAATGATATGGGTGCTCTTACATTTTCTTGAATTGTGCAATAAAGGCATTTTTTAAAAGTCAAAGTCAAGTCTCTCTCTCTCTCTCTCTCTCTCTTTGCTTCCCAAATGAATAGAGCTGTGGTTGTGTTTCTGGCAGCTGAAGACGATGTCCACACCCTGATTGTAAGCGGTGTGGTTATCGGGGAAACGTATGTACAGGTGTCCCCCTTATCTGTCCCATCAACGAGAATCACCGTCTCAGGTGTTCCACCTTTCATCACTGACGAGCAGCTGGCGACGGAGCTCCTCAGATTTGAGAAGTTTGCGGCCCATTTACAACTCTGCCTTTGGGATGCAAGGCCACCAAGTTCAAGCATGTGAAATCACTCAGGCGACAGGTGTTCATGTTTCTCGATTCGCCCACTCAGACTCTGGAAGTCTCCTTTAGGGTCAAGCACGGGGACGGATCTTATATGGTGTTTGCGAGCTCGGGACAGATGAAGTGTTTTGAATGTGGAGACGTGGGCCATAAACGGTTTGCTTGTCCGCACAGGCAGCGGGCGGAGGGCCCTGATGGGGCCGCGGATGGTGCCAGCGGCAAGCCCTCCGCTCCCGCTACCCCTGCTCCGGAGCCTGCCACTGTGTCTGTGGACGGCCCGGCTGTGCCGCCCGCGGCCCAGCTTGCGGCCGGGAGCGTTGATGGCGATGGCGCCACAAGGGTCACTGATGGTGCGTCACAATCATTTCGCTGTGTGACGTCGACAGCTGGGCCTCCGGCAGCTGCTACCGCTTCGGAGGAGGGGATGGAGCACCGACCTGATGGTGCGTCACAATCATCTCGCTGTGTGACGTCAGCAGCTGTGCCTCCGCCAGCTGCTGCCACTTCGGAAGAGGAGACGGAGCACCGACTTGATGGTGCGTCAGAATCTCGCTGTGTGACATCAGCGGCTGTGCTTCCGGCGGCCGCTACCGTTACACAGCGGGGGATGGAACAGCGACAGTCAGCTGCTGAGGGTGGCATCCAGGAAAATGTGGCCCGTGATGAAACTGGCCCGGGAGAACCAAGCAGTCAGCTGAGTTGTGCTGCCGAGGAAATGGAATCTGATAACGATGCTGTGTCTAACACTGGGTCTATTGAGGCAGAATGCAGTACAAACACGAGTTTGTACTCACTGGACGAAATCAATGCTTTTCTGGATGAAACCTATAACAAAGCCATTAGGGTCGCCGACTACTTCAGTGACACTGATAAATTCATTAAGTCTGTGGATGTGCTAAGAAGGCAGGTTGGTCTGGACCTCCTGGATGAAAGGAAACGTTATCGCCTCAAGAAACACCTGACAGCCCTGCGTAAAGCAGCAGGGGGAACGCCGGTCAAGCGCACCCGACAGGAGGAATGAATGGCGGTCGTTCCTCTGCCTGTTTCACACATTTTTGGGATATTGTTTGAACAGACTTGTATATGACATTTAATTGACTGTAATTGACTGTCACAGATGCATCTTTGACTAAGTGGGCTGCAAGGAATGCTCTGTGTGGTGTGGGGGGGGGACATTTCAGTTTGCACTTTTTCCAATGTGACACACTTGGTGGAATGATGTTGGTGTGCTTACATTTTTTTGAAGTGTGCAATAAAGGCTTATTTTAAAAGGTCAAAGGTCTCTCTCGCTCTTTCCTCTCTCCCTCTCTCTTTCCCTCTCCTGCTCCCTCTCTCTCCCTCTTCATTCAGCAGCACCCAAAGTATTTTGACAACATGACAGGCTCCAGGCCCTCTGCTGGGTCCCCAATGCTGTGTGTGTCTGTCTTACTGTCACGCTTCGTAAGACATCATAGGACGGCCTATGATCTCTGCCTGAACATCATAGGACGTCCTATGAACTCAGGCATCATAGGATGACAACTGTGTCTTTAGAGATCATAGGATGATTTGTCTTTATGATGTCACACATAGATTTGTCTATGTATCTATGTGCATAGGACACGTAGACAAATGTGTCTTTATGATGTCACATAGACCACAGAGATCATAGGACATCCTATGACACATAGACAAATGTGTCTTTATGATGTCATATGACCCCTGCCTGAACATCATAGGACATCCTATAGGACACATAGACAAATGTGTCTTTATGATGTCATAGACTGTGTCTTTGAACTCAGGCATCATAGGACACATAGACAAATGTGTCTTTATGATGTCACATAGAACACAGAGATCATAGGACGTCCTATGACACATAGACAAATGTGTCTTTATGATATCATATAGACCAGGGGTCACCAACGCAGTGCCCGCGGGCACCATGTTGCCCGCAAGGACCACATGAGTCGCCTGCAGGCCTGTTCTAAAAATAGCACAACTCGCAAGTGAGCTGCGTCTAAGATGTAATTTTTTCTGCCGCTATTTTTTAAAATCACACTTGCATTTATATAGATTTTAAAATGACAATGTCTTAAAAATTAAAAAAATGAAAATATGTTTATTATACGTAACGTTACGGTGAACTCTGACCTAGTTCAAAGGTCAGTATTGTGCGCATGACAAAACCTTCGCGCTTGTGGAGCGTAAGCTAGCAGGCAGTGAAGATGGTGGGCGCAGTGCAGTTTCCTAGCCCAAAAACATGGCAAAAAAAAAGACAGAAAATTTATCATTTTCAAAGTGAGCGGGAGGAAGAGTTCTTTTTTACTACCGTGAAAGGAAGCTGCGTGTGTTTCATTTGCGTGGCGACGGCGAAGCGCCACTAAGTGGAGCGACACTTCACTACCCACTCTTTTTTTTTTTTGGACTTATCTTGTACCCGTAGGTGGATTTGTTCTGCAGTCTGGTGACAAGCCACCAGCTGCTGCGTGCGCAAGCACCTCTTAACTCCCTAACCTGCATGTTTTTGCATGAAAAACCAGAACATGCACCACCAGAACATGCAAACTCCACACAGATCACTGTTGGCCGGGGGCAGGGATTGAACCCACGATCCCCGCGATTCCCCCGGCTGAGGGTAAACTGCTGCTGCGGTGCTAACCACTGCTCCACCGTGCATATAAGCGCACTCAGCGCTGTTTAGTTTCTTCTCATGAAAGGACAGCGCTGGTTATTACTCAAGCATGATTCTTGGCAAGAACTGTATGGATATAATTCCAGTGAAGAAGAACACACAAAAGTGTGTTTATTAAATGTAACAGATTTTGAGCAGAATTGCAGCAGATTTGTTCAGTTAAAAATGTGGTAAGATTTATTTAATATGAAAGTTGATTTTTCTTAAATGTTGCATAACTTTTTCAAACATGGTTCAACATAGTTCATGAATTAAAAGGGTTTAGTTTTTTATGGTTAAAAGGGACTGGTGAAAACTGGACATTTTTTTTAATGAAATGTAGAAGTGATCATCTGAACAATTGCTGAGATTAATAAAAATAAAGTGTTGAATATTGATCTTGTCTGTTACCCACTCTAAGTTATTGATAATTATTTATATATACAGTATATATATATATACAGTATATACCGTATATACAATTTGTTATTTTAGAGGAGTGTGTCAAGCTGGTGCCCTTCACATGACTCGATACCCATGAAGTAGCTCTTGGTTTCAAAAAGGTTGGTGACCCCTGATATAGACCATGTGTCTATGATTTTCATGATCCTGTCCATGAACTGGAATTATGATGCACCTATCCCTCAACCAGTGGTCTCAACAAAGAAGAAGAAGAAGAAGACCCACCAGATGGAGAGCAATAGAATGACGACAACTGCTGAACGTCAGAAAAGATGCCATGAAGATGAAACACCTGAGGTTCCAGCAGTACATCGCACCCGTCTGAGACAGGAGGACACCCTTCACCAGCATAGGGAACGACAGACTTTATGCACCTTTCTAGGACATCATAGGACGGCCTATGATCTCTGCCTCATCATTATAGCATGTCTTATGAACTCAGGCATCATAGGACGACTCGCCATGCCTATATGACGGCAAATGTGTAACCTTGACGAATGCCAGTCTACACTACAAATGTGTAAAATGCCAAGCACAGCACTGATTTTCTCCGGGTGCTCCGGTTTCTTGATTTCTACAGGCATGCACAGGCCTTCCTGAACAGGGTTGAAAGCCACTTTTTCAGGACTGTGCCCATAAACTAGAATCGTGACGCACCTATCCCTCAACCAGTGGTCTGAACAAAGAAGAAGACTCATCAGATGGAGCGCAATAGAATGAGAACTGCTGCACGTCAGAAAGGATGCTGTGAACATGAAACACCTCAGGTTCCACCAGTACGCCGCTGGCATGACTGTGAACAACACAGCCGTCTGAGACAGGTGAGACCTTTCAGTGGTCTGAACGAAGAAGAAGAAGACCCACCAGATGATGTCTATATGACAGCACATAGACAGAGACATAGACAGACATACTGTATATACAGACACATACAGTATATACAGACACAAAAGCAACATAACACAGAACAGTGACAGGCAGGAGAAGAAGTAGCAAGCAGGGGCAAACAGCCCCAGATGGCAGGGCATATTTTGTGTGATTTTTATGTTTTGGTGCATACAAAAGCTGTCACATGTGATTGCTACTTAGTGCTGTGTTGCTATACCAACTGTCCTGTAACTGGCAAGAATTCTGTTGCAATGCATCCCCTCTACGGGCATGCACGGGTATGCACTAGTAAACACAATGATCAAACTAAACTGAGGTGGGGAAAATACAGAAAATAACCAAAATAAACTTAAAGCATGAACATGGCTCCCCCGACCATGCTCAGTATTCTGACAGAGCCCCTCTTTAAGGGGTGGATTCCAGACACCTCAAAGTAACATCATAATTTAAAAAAAAAAAAAAATCAAAACTCTCCCCCATCAGCAACAGAAAAATGACCCTTCCAGGGAGGGCAACTAAGTCTCCCCGTCGAGTATGGCTGGATGGATGGATAGATAGATAGATGTATTTTATTGATCGCAAACTGCGAAATTGCAGTGTAACAGCAGCATGACAGTAGACAACCAAACAACACAAACACACGCATGACAAACAGATTACCCATGGAATGTAAAACTAACACTACTATAAAGCCTATAGTACATTGTAGCTGAATAGATGGTGATCCGTATAAACACATGAATCATACCCGCTGCACAATGCAGGACTATAAGGAGCAGAGTGAAATGTGAGGTACCACTTAGTATGGCAGTATAGTTATGACCACAATACAACATCATAGTGAGTTATTATACAGTGAAATGGCATGCGGCAGGAAAGATTTCCTGTACCTGGTCATTCAACAGCAAAGCTGTAGTAGTCTACTGGAGAAAGTGCTCTGCTGTCTGTTCAGTGTGTGGTGGAGGGGGTGATCAGGATTGTCCATGATGGATCACAGTTTATTTAGTGTTCTCCTCTCCACTACTGTCTCAGAGGTCTCCGGCTTGAGACTAATAACAGAGCCAGCCCTCTTGATAATCTTGTCAAGTCTGTTGGTGTCTCTGGCCCTGATACTGCTACCCCAACAGACAGCAGAAAAGAAGATGGCGCTGGCGACAATGGTCTTGTAGAAAAGCTCCAGCATCCTGCTGCACACTTTGAAGGATCTCAACTTCCTCAGGAAGTAGAGTCTGCTCATCCCCTTCTTGTGCGCAGCATCAGTGTTGGATCTCCAGTCCAGCCCATTGCTGATCCTGACACCCAGATATTTGTAGTCCTCAACCACCCCCACATCCTCCCCCCTTATCTGCAATGGCTGAGAAGGTGTCCTCTTCTTCCTGAAGTCAATCACCATCTCTCTGGTCTTGCTGACATTCAGTCTCGGGTGATTCTTCTCTGTCCACTCCACAAATCTGTCTACCAGTGTCCTGTACTCCTATACATCTTTAGCATTGTTTTGCCTAGGTTTATTCTCCAACTTCCTCCTGTAATTGGGCTGCACGGTGGCGCAGTGGTTAGCACTGCGGCAGCACAGTTTACCCTTGGCCGGGGGATTGTGGGGATCGTGGGATCGTGGGTTCGATCCCAGCCCCCGACCAACAGTGATCTGTGTGGAGTTTGCATGTTCTCCCCGTGTTGCGTGGGTTTACTCCGGGATTTCTCCGGTTTCCTCCCACATGCCAAAAACATGCATGTTAGGTTAATTGGCTGTTCTAAATTGTCCCTAGATATGTTTCCTATAGGCCCTTAGAATAGAGGGTTAGTATTAATGAAAGCGCTTTGAGTGGTCTTTGTGACTAGAAAAGCGCTATATAAGTGCAGGTTAGTTAGTTAGTTAGTTAGTAATTGTCTTTGCACCTCCTCAGCATCTCTCTTGGCTCGTGCTGCACTCCTCTCAGCTTCTCCTTGTCTCCCAACCTAAAAGCTCTCTTCTTTTTGTTCAGAAGTGCTTTCAGGTCACTCGTGACCCATGGTCTGTTGTTGGAGAAGCAGTGTACAGTCTGTGCTGGCATGGTTGTGTTTTCACAGAATCTGATGTATTCTGTGATGCAGTCGGTCATATTGTCTATGTCCATCCCATGTGGTTCACAGAGTACGCCCCAGTCTGTCATCTCGAAGCAGCCCTGTAGTGCATCAGCAGCCTCCTGTGTCCACCTCCTCACCGTCCGTGTATAAGCAGGCTGCCTTTGCACAAGACCAACATACTTGGGTGTTAACATGACCATGCAGTGATCCGATTTGCCAGTGGGGGGTACAGCTGTGGCACTATATGCATCTCTTTTTCTTTCAAAGGTCTTTTTATTATTATTAATTGAAGTATCAATACAATACAAAGTATTGGAAATTTTCATTTTTGTTTTAACCAAACAGTGCAAAACTAGAATTTAAAACTAACAAATGTGGATGCTTCAAAACACAAAAACCTTTAAATAAACAATAATAATAAAAAATTAAAAAAAAGAAAGAAAAATTGTGCGTGTGAGGTGGGGGTGGGGTAAAGGGGATACTTCTCAGAAACTATAATCGTGGGTCTTTCAAAGAAATCAAGAAACGGGCGCCATAATTTATAGAATTTGTTTTCACAGCCACGAACTGTATATCTGATTTTTTCTAAATCCAAACAGGACATTATATCTTTTATCCACTGTAAATGTGAAGGGGGCGAAGAGTCTTTCCACTTCAGTAATACAGCACGTCTAGCCAATAATAATAAAAATTTGAATACTTTTAATTTGGAATTTGGCAAGACAAGTTCTGGAGCCACACCAAAAATGGCGCATAATGGATCAGGTTTAATTTGATATTGCAGGACTTCAGACATAGTGATAAAAACAGAATGCCAAAAATTCATCAATGAAGGGCAGGACCAATACATGTGAAGCAAAGTGCCAGGAGCGCTACCACACTTTTCACAAGTTGGGTCTATATCCAAGTAAATACGTGCTAACTTAACCTTGGACAGGTGCACCCGGTGTACGATCTTAAATTGAATAAGAGCGTGACGAGCACACATTGATGCAGTGTGAACCTGGCCAAGAATAGAGTCCCACAGTTGATCAGTAAAAGTAAAATTAAGATCTTGTTCCCAGTTCAATTTAATAGCGGTGTAGAAGAGCTTGAAATAACGAAGCAATGTGATTTTATAAACCAAAGTTTAATATCAGCTTCGCTCCTCTAACAAGTTTCATCTCAGTGCAGAAGCAGAATAAGAGGTCGTGCACAGTCAGACCTTCATACTTATACTTACACACAACAAAAGACATTGCATAACAAAGCTGACATCCCGCATTAACCTAATCCCCCCTGCATTGTCCTCCGTCTCCTCCACCTGACCCTGGGTGATCAGGGGGATCGATCTGGTCTCCACCACTGCGACTCCATCTGCTCTTTGATCCTCGCTGGCGGTTGAGACCTCTTGTCCTGTTCTGAAGCGTGAGGTTATTTCACATACACTACCGTTCAAAAGTTTGGGGTCACTTAGAAATTTCCTTATTTTTGAAAGAAAAGCACTGTTTTTTCAATGAAGATAACTTTAAACTAATCAGAAATACACTCTAATATCTAATATACATTGCTAATCCCGGCTCTCCGGGCGCCACACGAGTAGGCTGCCCTTTGCAACAGCGGCTCGATTCCGAGACTTTTTTCCCCTCCTCTCTTTTTGACCTTATATCACGGACACACAGATCGTCCCAAATGTCTCCTGAGCCGGTGGACGGAGCCACTGTTTATAGCAGGATACGATACAGCAGGGAAGAGCTGCTAGCATTCAACCGCCACCCGGTCCCATTGGAAAAACTCGACATACCGAGAGAACTGAGGCGAAAACGCCGCGGCTGCCGGGCTGGAGTAAGGCGGAGGACAAAAAATATAAGGTACAGACCCTCCCTTCCATCCATTGTCATGAGAAATGTACGGTCGATACTGGGAAAGGTAGATGAGCTAGCGGCTATCTCCCGTTACGATAGCACTTACCGGGAGTGCTCTCTCCTTTTGTTTACTGAGACGTGGCTAACTGAACTAGCAGCAGATGCTAACATTGAGCTGGAGGGTTTTCACATGATACGGGCTGACCGAACACCAGACAGTGGCAAAGCTAGGGGCGGTGGAGTGATAATGTATGTTAACAACAACTGGTGCAGACCGGGACATATCACTGTTAAACAACGACACTGCAGCAAAGACATTGAGTTGCTAGCTGTTAGCATGAGGCCTACATATCTCCCGAGAGAACACTCACACGTGATCTGCATTGTTGTTTATGCAAATCCGACGGCGAACGCTGGGACAGCACGTGACGTCATCCATTCAGTAACCAGCAGGCTGCAGACAGAACACCCAGATGCTCTTCTCCTCATCTCAGGCGATTTCAACCATGTTTCACTATCTCCCATTCTACCCACGTTTACCCAGTATGTCACATGCCACACTAGAGACAATAAAACACTGGACTTATTCTACGCAAACACTAAGGAGGCGTACACCTCGTCACAACTCCCCCCACTCGGGAGATCGGATCACAACTTGGTTCATCTCCGGCCGGTGTACAAACCCCTAGTACACAGACAACCTCTGGCCATGCACACTGTGGAGTTATGGTCTGAGGAGACAATGGACACTCTAAAGGGCTGTTTTGAAGCCACAGCCTGGAAGCAGCTCTGCGATCCACATGGTGAGGACATCGATGGCCTCATTCACACCTTCACGGACTACCTCAGCTTCTGTGTGGACAAATCCATTCCCACCAAGACCATACGGCGTCACTCAAACAACAAACCCTGGATCAACCCTGAGATAAAAACACTTCTGAGAGAGAAGAAGAGGATCTTCAGGTCGGGGAACAGGGAGATGTTGAAGTCCGTACAGAGGGAGCTGAGGAGAAAGATCAGAGAAGGCAAGGACAGCTTCAGGAAGAAGATGGAGGACAAGCTGCAACAGAGCGACATCAGCGGGGTCTGGAGAAACCTCAAAACCATCTCTGGACTCCAGAATACCTCCCCCCAGGCCACGGGGGGCAGGGAGTGGGCGAACAACCTGAATCTGTTTTTCAATAGGTTTGACCAACCGCCCTCCCCCCTGTCTGCACAACAACCACTGCTGCCTCTAAAGAAATCAAGTCCTGCTGCCCACTCCCCACTCCACCAACACCCCCCCACTCCCAACACACAGCCCCCCATCCTGACCCTGACCAGGACCCAGGTGAGGATGGAGCTGAGGAAGATCAAGGTGAGGAAGGCGTCGGGACCGGACGGCATCAGCGCAAAGCTCCTCAAGTCCTGTGCAGACCAGCTGTGTGGGATTGTGACGTATATCTTCAACATGAGCCTGAAACTGGGGAGGGTACCACAGCTGTGGAAAACATCTTGTGTGGTACCTGTACCAAAAACTTCCCACCCCAAAGACCTGAACAGCTACAGACCGGTGGCCTTGAAATCCCACTTGATGAAGACCCTGGAGAGACTGCTCCTTGCTCACCTACGCCCCCTGGTGGAACCAGCGATGGATCCACTCCAGTTCGCCTACCAGCATGGCATTGGGGTGGAGGATGCAGTGATCTTCCTCCTTCACCGTTCTCTGTCCCACCTGGAGAAGCCCGGGAATATGGTGAGGATCATGTTCTTTGACTTCTCCAGTGCTTTCAACACCATCCAACCGATGATCCTGAAGGACAAGCTGCTGCGCGCAGGGGTGGACCAGCACCTGTCATCATGGATCCTGGACTACCTCACGAACCGGCCTCAGTTTGTGAGAATCCGGGACTGTGTGTCCGACACGATCATCAGTAGCACAGGGGCCCCCCAGGGAACGGTGCTGGCTCCCTTCCTGTTCACTCTTTATACTGCGGACTTCTCACACAACACAACACACTGCCATCTACAGAAGTTCTCTGATGACTCTGCGATCGTTGGCCTCATCTCCAATGGAGATGAAGCTGAGTACAGAGGGCTTATCCAGGACTTCGTGGACTGGTGCCATCGGAACTGCCTCCAGATCAACGCGAGAAAAACTAAGGAGCTGGTGGTGGACTGCCGCAGGCAAGGACAACCCCTCACAGCACCAGTAAATATACAGGGAACAGACATCGAGATGGTGACAGCCTATAAGTACCTGGGTGTTCATCTGAACAATAAACTAGACTGGTCACACAATACTGATGCACTCTACAAGAAGGGACAGCGCAGGCTGTTCCTGCTGAGGAGACTCAGGTCTTTTGGTGTACAAGGCGCGCTGCTGAAGACATTCTATGACACGGTGGTGGCATCAGCCATCACTTTTGGAGTGGTCTGCTGGGGCAGTGGCATTACTGCAGCCGACAGGAAGAGACTGAACAAACTGATCAAGAAAGCTAGCTCTGTCCTGGGGCAGCGCCTTGATCCGGAGGAGGAGATAGGAGAGAGAAGGACGGTGGCTGAACTGTCATCTCTGCTGGAGTCCGAGTTCCACCCTATGCAGGACATACTGAATGCAATGAGGAGCTCATTTAGCAGCAGACTACATCATCCCAGGTGCACAACCGAGAGGTTTCGCAGGTCCTTCCTACCAACGGCTGTCAGACTGTACAACCTAAGCAGGGCTGCTCGCAGAGATAGCAAAAAGACGTAACAAACTAATAGTTTTTTTTGAATGCAAAAGATGCAATAGACTTACACAATGGTCCCCCTCCAGCATCGTCGTCGGCCTCCGTCGGTCTATGATGACCATGGAAGAGAATCCTAAACGTCGACTCTGCTGGAACAGCACCGCCTGTGGCTGAACAGGCCGATGCGCGAATGACAGTCCCTGTCAAACAGGTCACACTTGTGGGTGGTCTCCGTGCTGCTGGGTCTGTGGCGGTTCCTCCTGCGGGTCCTTTTTTCATCTGCTGCAGCAGTCAGTCTCTCTTCACCCGCCTTGAGCTGTCTGGTCAGGGTGCCTCTCCATTTGGAGCGGTCCGTTGCAAGGTCCTCCCAGCGCTCTGTGTTGATATCCAGGGCCTTCATGTCTCTCTTGCAGACGTCTCTAAAGCGCAGCTGTAGGCGGCCAACGTCTCTCCTGCCAGTTGCCAGTTCTCCATAGAGGACGTCTTTGGGGATTCTGCCATCCTCCATACGGTGAACGTGGCCTAGCCAGCGGAGCCTGCGCTGCCTGAGTAGAGTGAACATGGAGGGAAGGCCGGCGCGGGACAGAACTTCTGTGTTGGGCACTTTGTCCTGCCAGGATATGTCCAGGATGTGGCGAATGCAGCGCAAGTGGAAGGAGTTCAGTCTCTTTTCCTGCCGGGCATATGTTGTCCACGTCTCACCACCATAGAGCAGTGTGCTGATGATGCAGGCATTGTACACTGCCATCTTCGTCTTGATAGAGAGTTTGGGATTCTCCCACACTCGTGTGGTGAGGCGAGCGAGTGTGAAGGCTGATTTTCCAATCCTCTTGTTGATCTCTGTATCAAGGGAGAGGTTGTTGCTGATCGTGGACCCCAGGTACGTGAACTGATTCACGACCTCCAGCTTGTAGTCATCAGTGGTGATGGTTGGTGGTGCTTCCGTGCCTTGCGCCAAGACGTTAGTCTTCTTCAGGCTGATGGTAAGCCCGAAGTCCTTGCATGCCTGGGAGAAGCGGTCCATCAGGGTCTGAAGCTCCTGCTGTGTGTGGGTTGCGACTGCAGCATCGTCTGTGAACAGCATGTCTCTGATTAGAGCCTTGCGTACTTTGGTTCTGGCTTTCAGGCGGGCGAGGTTGAAAAGCCTGCCGTCAGATCTTGTGTGCAGGTAGATTCCCTCTGTTGCTGTGCTGAAGGCATGCCTCAGGAGCATAGCAAAGAAAATCCCAAAGAGGGTTGGCGCAAGTACACAGCCCTGTTTCACTCCGCTGCGTATGTTGAATGGCTCTGAGACGTTGCCATCGTGCTGCACTATCCCCTGCATGTTGGTGTGAAACGATTCGATGAGGCTTTGCAACTTTGGTGGGCATCCTATCTTTGGCAGGATCTTGAAAAGGCCCTCTCTGCTGACCAGATCGAACGCTTTGGTGAGGTCGATGAAGGCGACGTACAGAGGCATGTTCTGTTCTCTGCATTTCTCCTGGAGTTGGCGGATGGAGAATATCATGTCTACCGTCGATCGCTCAGTGCGGAAGCCACACTGAGACTCGGGGTAGACACGTTCGGCAAGCTTCTGTAGACGAACGAGAACAACTCGTGCGTAGACTTTGC
Source organism: Pholidichthys leucotaenia (assembly GCA_020510985.1). Taxonomy (NCBI): domain Eukaryota; kingdom Metazoa; phylum Chordata; class Actinopteri; order Cichliformes; family Pholidichthyidae; genus Pholidichthys; species Pholidichthys leucotaenia. Next base: position 86,124,950 of record CM035846.1, on the reverse strand, counting down.
CAACAACGCTGAGGAGGGAAATGCCCCTGTAGTTGTTGCAGTCGCTTCTCTCCCCTTTGTTTTTGTAGAGGGTGATGATCTTGGCGTCCCTCATGTCCTGTGGTACGGCACCTTCCTTCCAGCACTGGCAGAGGACGTCATGCAATGGCAGCAGTAAGGCGGTCTTGCAGTGCTTGATCAGGTCAGGGGGTATGCCGTCGTTGCCGGGTGCCTTGCCAGCAGCCAAGCTATCAATGGCCTTACTGAGTTCGTCGATGGTTGGCTCAGCGTCAAGTTCGTCCATGGATGGCAGGCAGTCGATGGCATCAAGGGCTGACGGTGTCACGGTGTTCTGTCTAGAGTAGAGGTCGGAGTAGTGTTCCACCCATCTCTCCATCTGCTTGTTCTTCTCTGTGATCATCTCCCCAGTGGAAGATTTGAGGGGGGCCGTCTTGCTCTGAGCCGGACCAAGTGCTTTCTTGATGCCATCGTACATACCACGGATGTTCCCTGTTATGGCAGCGGTTTGAATGTCTTGGCTGAGCTGAGTCCAGTACTCGTTGGCACAGCGCCGAGCAGTCTGCTGAACTTTGCTTCTCGCAGCCCTGAGAATCTGGAGATTCTTCTCGTTTGGGTACTTCTTGTACTCAGCAAGTGCTGAGCGCTTGGCTTCAATGACGGGGGTCATCTCGGTCAACTTGGCATCAAACCAGTCCTGTGACTTCGAGGTCTTCCTCCCAAAGGTAGCCAAGGCTGTGCGGTAGATGGTGTTTCGCAGCTCTTCCCACTTCTGCTTTGCAGATTCTCCTCCTTGTGGTACACCAAGTTCCTTCTCAAAGGTGGAGGCAAACTGCTCAACAAGTTCTGGTTGGGCCATCTTGCTGGTGTCAATCCGTGCCTTTCCAGGTTGTCTAGCACGATGGAATTTCTTCAGCTGCAGCTTGACCTTGCAACACACCAATGAATGGTCTGTGTCGCAATCTGCACTCTGGAACGAACGGGTGATTAGCACGTTCTTCAGTGAGGTGCGCCTGGTCAGGATCAAGTCTAGCTGGTGCCAGTGCTTTGAGCGCGGATGTTGCCAGGAAACCTTGTGTTGGGGCTTGGTCTTGAAGAACGAGTTTGTGATGCACAGATCGTGATATGTGCAGAACTCGAGCAGCCGCTGTCCGTTGTCGTTCATTCTGCCCACGCCAAAAGGTCCAAGACAGGAGGGCCAGGAGTCGTGGTCAGCACCCACTCTGGCATTGAAGTCTCCAAGGAGAATGAGTTGTTCAGAGTTGGGGATGATCCTGACAGTTGTTGCGAGATTCTCGTAGAACTCGTCTTTTGCCTCTGGTGTGGCTGTCTGTGTTGGGGCATACACACTGACGAGGGTGACTGGGCCTTCAGTGGTGTTCAGGCGGAGGGTGAGGAGTCGTGCAGAGCCAGTGCTGCCCGGTTCCACCATCTTCAGCAAAGTGTTCTTCACTGCGAAGCCCACTCCGTGTTCCCTGTGTTCGTCACTGCCCTTTCCCTGCCAGTAGAACGTGTAGTCCTTCTCTCTCAGTGTGCCTGCATCAGCTAACCGTGTTTCCTGGAGAGTGGCGATATCCACTCCCAGTCTCTTCAGCTCATTATTGATGATGGCAGTCTTCCTGGTGTCGTTGATGTCCTTGAGGTTAGCAGCGAGTCCTGTCATCATAGTGCGGACGTTCCAAGTTCCCAGTTTTAGAGTTGGTCTCTTTTGTTTTATTGTCTTGCCTGGTGCGAAGGTTCTCAGCCTGCTGTTTGGATTTCTCCTTATCCCCATGCACCCAATGAGGAAAGCAAGCTGTGGCGGGACAACACCTTATTGGCTGGGGGCTGCCCAGCTTGAGGCGGGCGGTAGCTGTCCAGTGAGATCTGATGATCCCTCCCACCGTCGGGAACAACCCCTGGCGCCACGCTCTACGCCAATTGAGCAGTGGCTTATAACCGGTAACTGTCATTCTCCGTGTTTTGTCTACGCCAAAGGCGAAGCTGGAGTGTCCTCTCCAGTGATCCGGTGTTCTACCTTCCAGCGTTGGGCGTTGGTAGGATTCAAGCCTGGGCAGGAAGATATGGAGGACAAGATGTTGCCCATGCAGCATGTCCCCCCTCTCCACGTCACTGATGAATCCAAAGGAACAGCAGGGCTGCTACAGTTTGGCACCAGCGCCGTTGCAGGAGCTGCCAGAACGATGTTGAGCACAACATAGAACTGCCTTAGGGGCTCCGACTCCGGATTTTTCCTCAGGGTTGACTCCCGAAGCCTTTCCCGTGACCGGGTATGCCGCAAGGCAGCAGAGGTTTGAAATCAGGGTTTACCTTCCCCTAGATGGGCTACCTTTCCAGGTTGACGAGCCACCATCTACCCGAAGCATCTGGTTTTAAGGCGCCAGAGATCCGCCCTCGCCCCTTCTCCTATTAGCAAAAGCAGTTCCGCCGGGCTTAGAGACTAAACCACACGGGCAGGCTAGGAGTTGGACTTAGTTGTCAGAGGCTTTTCGAGACGCACGCCATAAGGAGCATTTTATGAGCACTGGGAGCTTAACCCCAGTGCCGCTCCTGGCTATGACAACCTTGGAACCAGCATACAACTAGGAAAATACCGGTCGCTATGGAGAGTGAGAATATGTATGGGCACATAATCATACCATGTAGGATAACTAAGTAGACTAGTGCTGTTTCATCCCATCTAGCAACAATGCTCTGCACTGTGTGTGTTTATATATTTACATATTTATTCCATCTAGCCACAATGCTCTGCACTGGGTGTGTTTATGTTTATATATCTATATATTTATTCCATCTAGCTACATTGCTCCGCACTGTGTGTGTTTATGTTTATATATCTATATATTTATTCCATCTAGCTACATTGCTCCGCACTGTGTGTTTACATATTCATATATTTATTCCATCCAGCTACAATGCTCTGCACTGTGTGTCTGTGTGTGTATATATATATTTTATAGTAATATGTACATATGTATATTAGCTGCTCTTGCTTGCTTGTTTTTTTTCTTGCCTTCTGATTGTTGCTCTGAGTGTTGCTATCCCTGTGCTGTTGCAATCCTGGAATTTCCCCGTTGTGGGACTAATAAAGGCTTATCTTATCTCTTATCTTATCTTAATGTGGTAAATGACTATTCTAGCTGCAAATGTCTGGTTTTTGGTGCAATATCTACATAGGTGTATAGAGGCCCATTTCCAGCAACTATCACTCCAGTGTTCTAATGGTACAGTGTGTTTGCTCATTGCGTCAGAAGGCTAATGGATGATTAGAAAACCCTTGTGCAATCATGTTAGCACAGCTGAAAACAGTTTAGCTGGTTAGAGAAGCTATAAAACTGACCTTCCTTTGAGCAGGTTGAGTATCTGGAAAAAATTATTATTTCAAATACAAATCATTATTTCTAACCTTGTCAATGTCTTGACTATATTTTCTATTCATTTTACAACTCATGGTGGTAAATAAGTGTGACTTTTCATGGAAAAGACAAAATAATTGTCTGGGTGACCCCAAACTTTTGAACGGTAGTGTATGTAATCACTAAACATTCTAATATGTCTATACATATGTAGGTATGGAATATATGATTAATATAAACCACAGCCCCCCCAAACGACTAAGAAAAGGACAATTAAACTAAGTTTACAGTTTAAGATAATCTCTATGACATATTATACTGTTAAACCTCTTGACAGGGAAAACAAGGAAAAATCTTTCCAGCAGTCATGTTCCTGTAGAGAATTCAGTGGTAACCATAACAGTGTAGTAATATCACAAATCAGCCTTAAAACTGTCATGGCACAATCTGATAACACAGTTAACAACTCTTGGTTAATTTGCATCAGTCCCTGTGCCGTCTGGGTTTTAATCTTCTCCCGAATCTGCTGTAGGTCCGCTTTGGTGTCCTGGTGGGACCCTCCTGTAAGGAATCTGCAGCCTGGGGAGGAGAGTGGTTACTTGTTCCCTGGAGGGGGGCTGAGTCTTTTTTCTTGGGGGGTCTACCCCGCCGAGGTGCTCTTGCCACCTGTGCAGGTTCGTCTCTCAACAAAAAGGCAGGTTTGAGTCTGTCAATGCTGACTGTTTCTTTTCTGTCCCCTAAATCAAGCACAAAATGCTTATCACCAGGTTCCAGCACTCTGAATGGTCCGTCGTATGGTGGACGGAGGGTTGATTTTAAAGCTTCATGCCTAACAAAAACGAACTCGGCGTTTTTTAAAGCTTGGGGGACAAAAACCCGTGGAAAGGAGTGATGTGCCGGTCCGGGGAGCGTGTCCGGTCCGGTGCTGCCTAAAGGCCTCAGGGCTGGAAGATGCCCTGGCTCTGGATTCTCTGGTAAAAACTCACCTGGGAGTCTGAGAGGTTGTGTAAAAACTAATTCTGCTGAGGAGGTGTCTAGATCCTCTTTAGGCGCAGAACGCAACCCCAATAAAACCCAGGGAAGTTTATTTACCCAATTTGTATCCGTTAGTGAGGCCCTGAGGGCGGCCTTTAAAGATCTGTGAAAACGCTCGCATAACCCATTAGCCTGAGGGTGATAAGCGGTGGTGCGGTGAATTGTCGCCCCTAAGCTGCTGGCCATGGCTGACCAAAGCTCTGAGACAAATTGAGGCCCCCTATCGGACGTGATGTCCGATGGGACGCCGAAACGTGCCACCCAGTTTGTCAAAAAAACGCGAGCGACTTCTGCAGCTGTGGTTGACGCCAGAGGGACCCAGCCTCGGAAAAAACGCGAGCGACTTCTGCAGCTGTGGTTGACGCCAGAGGGACCGCCTCAGGCCAGCGCGTAGTACGGTCTATCATTGTTAACAGGTGTGTGAAACCCCGAGACGAAGGTAGTGGTCCCACGAGGTCGACATGAACGTGGTCAAACCTTCTGGCTGGGATTCGAAATGGCTCTAGAGGAGCTTTTGTGTGTTTGTGTATTTTGGCGCGCTGACAAGACATGCAAGTTTTTGCCCATTCCTTTACATTTTTGCGCAGGCCCGGCCAAACAAACTTTTCCGCGACCATTTTGACCGAGGCGTGCAACCCTGGGTGCGCGAGGGAGTGAACCGAGTCGAAAATGCGGCGGCGCCATGCAGCTGGGACTACCGGGCGAGGTCGGCCGGTTGAAACGTCGCAGATTAGGGGGGGTACACCGTCACGTAAACCCCTTTCCTCCAGTCTTAACACTGTTGGTCCAGACAGGAGCGCGCGCACGTCCGCGTCGCTGCTTTGTTCCTCTGCCATGGCTGCGTAATCTATCCCTACGTGAATTGGGGCCGCGTACGCGTCCGCGTTGGCGAAGAGTTCTGCGGCTGAGGTAGTATAATCTGTCTCCTCGTGCTCTGGCGATGTCACAGCGCGAGAGAGGCAGTCTGCTACCACGTTAAGTTTGCCTGCCACATGTCGAATGTCTGTGGTGAACTCTGAAATTGCAGCTAGCTGTCTTTGTTGCCTGCCTGACCATGGTTCTGAAATTTTAGCCATCGCAAAAGTGAGTGGTTTGTGGTCTACAAAAGCCGTGAAGCGCCGCCCTTCTAACCAGAACTGGAAGTGGCGGATGGATAAATGAAGCACTAGCAGCTCCCTGTCAAAAGTGCTGTATTTACGCTCGGTTTGGTTTAAAGATTTGCTAAAAAATGCTAAAGGTTGCCAGGTTCCGCCAACATGTTGCTCCACGACTGCCCCTATGGCCAGGTCTGAAGCGTCTGTGGTTAATGCTATGCGGACCGAGGGATCGGGGTGAACCAACAATGTGGCGTTCGCTAGAGCACTTTTTACTTCCGTGAAGGCGTGTTCGCGCTCCGGGGTCCATTCGACCGTGTTGGAAGGCTTTTGTTTTCTGAGCGCGGCATACAGGGGCTGCATGAGTTGAGCTGCGCAGGGGAGGAAACGGTTGTAAAAATTCACCATTCCCAAAAATTCTTGCAGCGATTTGACCGTTTGTGATCGTGGAAAATTTTTTACCGCGCGGACTTTGTCTGGCAATGGGACTGCCCCCTTCGGTGAAACTCTATGTCCCAAAAAATCAATTTGTGACACGCCGAATTTGCATTTGGCTGGGTTGATTATTAACCCGTGCTCTTCTAGTCTCTGAAAAACTGTAGTGAGGTGTTGTTCGTGTTCTTCCTCTGACGGGCTGGCTACCAGCATATCGTCGAGGTAGATGAACACGAAGGGTAGGCCGCGTAATACCGCGTCCATCATACGCTGAAAGGTTTGAGCAGCGCCTTTGAGGCCGAACGGCATCCGCAAAAATTCAAAAAGACCGAAAGGGGTTATTACAGCCGTTTTAGGAATGTCTTCTGCTCGAACAGGGACTTGGTGATAGCCGCGGACCAGGTCTATTTTAGAAAAAATGCGCGCACCCGCCAGATGTAGTGAAAAATCTTGGATGTGGGGAATTGGGTAGCGGTCATGCGCTGTCGCATTGTTTAGTCTGTGGTAATCGCCGCAAGGTCTCCAAGAACCGTCGGTTTTCGGGACCATGTGGAGTGGCGATGCCCAGGGGCTCTTCGAGCGTCTAATAATGCCTAATTTTTCAAGGGTGGCAAACTCGTCCCGTGCTATGGCGAGCTTGGTCGCGTCTAAGCGCCGAGCTTTGGCAAACACGGGTGGGCCTGTTGTGGGGATGAAGTGTTCAACCCCGTGCTTCGCTACTGTGGCTGAAAATTTTGGAACTGTTAGTGCTGGAAATTGGGTGAGGAGTTGATCAAACTTACCTCCTGCTGTTGTGACGCTGGCCTGCACGGATGGTGGAGAAACTCGAGCTGAGCAGGGGATAGAATAAAATGACAGTGCATTAACCAAGCGCCTATTTGCTAGATCGACTAACAACCCATGTGCACACAAAAAATCAGCGCCCAACAGGTTAAAACTCACCGCCGCTACAATAAATGTCCATCTATAGTTGCGGCCGTGGATGCAAAGAGGCAGGTTCCTTTCACCGAACGTGTCGATGATCGAGCCATTGGCTGCCATCGCTCCATTTCCTCGGGGACCCATGGCCCGGTCTACGTGGGAAGGGGTGATAAAACTCAGCTGAGCTCCGGTGTCGATCAGGAACTGTCTCCCGGTGTGTCCGTCAGTCACATAAAGTAGCTTATTTTTCTCGCCGAGAGCCGTAGTTGCCAATGTTTTCCGGGCTTTGGCGTTTCCCGAGTTTTTGAAATTGCAGGGGGGAACGCATTTGTACGCCCTCTCGGCGAAACGCTGATGAAAATAGCAGAGGTCGTTCTGCCTGCTGCGCCTTGGTCGTGTTGCCGCCATGGTGGGCGGGCTCTGCTCGGTTGTCTGTGGTTCTCCGCTGCTTTGGGCTTCCGCGCTGAGATTTGCGGATGCTGCTGTGGCCACCTGTTCCCCGCAGGCGTTGATGAGCCGCTGCGCTTCTCGGGCCAGCGCGCGGAAGTCCTGCTGGGTGCTGCACCGCATGTTGACCAGCGTCCCTCTCATGTGTGGCGGCAGAGTGCTGAAGAAGATGTGTTGGAAGAGGAAGTTGTCGTTGTCCTCTTCCTTGAGCTGCAGCATGTCCTCCATGAGGGCCTTGGGTCTGCATCCTCTGTGGCCGTAGATCGCCAGGATCTTCTCTGCTCTCTCCTCGGCTGAGGGGACAAAGTTCTCGACGATGGTCGCCTTAAGTTCTCTGTATTTGTCATGGGCGGGTGGCTGTCGGATTATGCTCCGCGCACATCTTGACGTGGCAGCGTCGAGTTTGGCGATGATGTGATAAAACTTCGTCTCGTCCGCCGTTATGCCCGCCAGTGCAAACTGAGCCTCAGCTTGCTGGAACCACGAGCTCGGGTCTTCTTGTCAGAATTCTGGCAGCTTGACGGTGACGGCGCTTGTGTAGGCCGTCCCTGATGTGTCCGCCGGGTGAGAGCGCCTTTCTTCTGCTCTCACGGCGGAGCTGGGGATGGTGCTCGGTTGAGCCCTCTCTTCTGCCATGGGGGAACGTCTTCCATCCGTTCCCCTGTCTGCATGGGCGCCGGCGCTTGCCTGGGTAGCCTCTGATGAGTTAATCGCGGGAGAACGTCTCTGTTCCATCCTCACGTCTGGTCACCAGTGTAGAAGAGCTTGAAATAACGAAGCGATGTGATTTTATAAACCAAAGTTTAATATCAGCTTCGCTCCTCTAACAAGTCTCATCTCAGTGCAGAAGCAGAATAAGAGGTCGTGCACAGTCAGACCTTCATACTTATACTTACACACAACAAAAGACATTGCATAACAAAGCTGACATCCCACATTAACCTAATCCCCCCTCCATTGTCCTCCGTCTCCTCCACCTGACCCTGGGTGGTCAGGGGGATCGATCTGGTCTCCACCGCTGCGACTCCATCTGCTCTTTGATCCTCGCTGGCGGTTGAGACCTCTTGTCCTGTTCTGAGGCGTGAGGTTATTTCACATATGTAATCACTAAACATTCTAATATGTCTATACATATGTAGGTATGGAATATATGATTAATATAAACCACAGCGGCCAGAGAAGAAGATTGTAAATTTGAAATTAAATTATATAAAACTGATATTACCCCCTTAGAAGTTGGTATAACTAATAAAAAATCATCTAGAGGATTATCAGAAGGTTTTTGAGGGAATTGTTTTGTCATGGTTTGCACATAATGTCTGACCTGAAGGAAGTGGAAAAAATGTATAGAAGTGATGTCGAATTTAGTGGAAAGTAGAGAAAAACTTGCAAATTGTCTATCAAAATATAAATCCGCAAAAGATTTTAAACCTTTTCTGAGCCATATATGAAATGCACTACCAATAGTTGATGGGGTAAATAAATGATTTGCAGCAATTGGACTTCTAATGGAGAAAAACTGAAGACCGAAATTTTTCCTGAATTGAGACCAAATTCTAAGAGACTGACGAACTACTTTGTTATTACCCAGTGTAGACAAAGCAAGGGGAAGTAGTGAACCTAAAATTGCCAGTAGGGAGGTTTGATTGTCCACATGTGACTCCATAAGGATCCAAATGGGTGATTTGGGTTCCAGATAGAAATGTTTCCAATATAACATGCACCTGATATTTGCTGTCCAGTAGTAATGTTGAAAGTTAGGCAGAGCCATGCCAACCACTGATTTGGGTCTTTGAAGAAAAACTTTCCTCAATCTCGTATGTTTACCATTCCAAATAAATGAGGTAATCAGAGAGTCCAAAGACTTAAAAAAGGATTTAGGAATAAAAATGGGGAGACATTGACTTCCGGTCTGGACGCCATGGCGACTGCAGCTTAACACTGAAGCTCTCAGACCCAATCCAGGATAACACCTTGAAAATCAAACTTAACGGATTTTTGGAGGAGTGAAAATCAAAAGACAAAATCATCATGTCTAAAGGAAAACAGAAGAAACTGAAATTCTCCAGGCCAGGACACGTATCGGCCGGAGAATCTGAACTGGAAGATCTCCGTTCAGAAGACGAGGAACTGGTGATAGCTAACAAAAAGGTTAGCCTGAAATCACTATTTGAGGAGCTACGACGATTTCGCCAAGAAGTTACGGCCGAATTTCGGGAATTCAGAGAAGAATTGAAAAGGACAAACAGCAGAGTGGACCAGGCCGAGAACCGAATCTTGGAAACAGAGGAACGAATAAAAGTGCTCGAAGATTCTGTGCTGGACCTACGCAAAAGACAAGCATCTATAGAAGCTAAGCTAGCCAACCAAGAAGGAAGACAAAGAAGAGACAACATAAGAATTCATGGTCTGATAGAAGGAGCCGAAAACGGTTTTAACTCAATGGCAGAATGCGTGGAATCCTTACTAAGAGAGAAATTGGATATTCCACAAACCACCGACTTGAAGATAGAAAAGGCACATCGTTCATTAGCCGCTAGGCCGGCAGCGGAAGCGCCCCCACGTTCGGTGTTGGTAAGATTTTCCAATTTCAAAATAAAACAAGAGGTTGTAAGACTGGCCTGGCAGAAAAAAGGATTTATGCACCAGGAGAGAAAAGTCTACGTGGAACACGATTACGCCCCGGAGGTCCTTAAAAAGCGCAGGGAATACAATGACGCGAAAAAGGTGTTAAGAGAGAAGAAATTGCGCTTTCAGACTCCATTTCCTGCGAAGTTAAGGGTCTTCTACGGTGAAGAAACGTGTCTCTATAATTCGGCGGAAGAAGCAACAGCTGACATGGCGAAAAGAGGGCTCCCGGTAACGGTATTTAAACCCGCAGCAGACCCGAGCGAGAAGATCAAAGCGCAAACATGGACAACACAAAGACCTTCAAAATCCACGGACCAGCAGCGGGAAACCCAGCGCCAGAGCGTCGCGGATAAACTATCCGTTTTCAGGTTGGAATAGCGACCTTTTTTTTTTTTTTTTTTTTTCTCTTGAATCAATCCGCACATCCAACCCCCCTCATACAAGGTAACAAACATTAAAGGAGATGCGTATTCAGCATGTGGTAAAACATTTCATGGAACAGTCATAATATTTGAAACAAATAAGTCTTTGTAATAAAAAAAAAAAACTTGTTAAAATAGAAATGTGACAATAATCCACATGTTCTCCTCATACTAACAAATACTGTTTTTGCGTGAATGTTTGATGTGATGGAGGTGGGAGGGTGCACACAATTTCACAGGGTTTAGGCATAAAAGGAAAAAAAAAAATCATTACAAGTTTGGATTGGGTTCTGAAACTCACGTTAAAAGCATGGGACAACTTACAGTGGTAAGAGAGGGCCCTCAACACGTAACAGAGTTTGAGGAATTTCCCTCAGGGCCTTCACTCCATCAAGGCTCTTCCAGGGTCTTTAAAAAGACCTCAGCTCAGGAAGTTCTTCTGACAGCTTTTTGTTTTAAAGTTTTATACACTATGTTCTGAATGTTTTTCTTGTTTTTAATGTTCTTTCAGTTTCTGAGTAGCACAAAAGAGGGCCACCACACAGTTATACTAAACAAAACAACACAATGGAGAAACAGGGTGTAACCAAAATAATTTCATATAATGTAAAAGGAATCCTGAATCCAGTTAAAAGATCCAAGATTCTAGGCAAAATGAAAAAAGACAAAGCAGGAATAATATTTTTACAAGAAACCCACCTAACAGACGTGGAACACAATAAACTCAGTAGACAAGGGTTTAAAATGATCTCTTCATCTTCATATAAGTCAGGGAGGAGGAGGGGAGTAGCGACATTGATATCAACCAAAATTACATTTGAAAAAAAATCAGAACACAAAGATAAAGAAGGGAGATACAGTTTGGTAACTGGGCGGCTAGAGGGAGAAGATATCACCCTGCTGAATGTGTATGCTCCCCCAGGGGCTAACTGGAAATTTTATAAAAATGTATTCGACCTAATGATAACTAAAGCTCAAGGTTTAGTGATATGTGGTGGGGACTTCAATCTTAGACTGAATCCATACTGGGATGCTTCTGGTAATTCTCCACATCAAAATAACACCCAAAACAGGAAGACTCGGATGCTACTAAAAGAATTGGGAATCTGTGACGTGTGGAGGGAACTCAACCCCAGTGTAAAAGACTATACATTTTACTCTACTCCACATTCATCTTACTCAAGGATTGACTATTTTTTTATGTTTAATAGAGACATTGGAAGAGTAAAAACATGTAAAATAGGACTGATGGATCTCTGACCACAGTCCGATCTACATGGACTTAAATATCCAAAAATACACAAATAATACATTTTCTTGGAGGTTAAATTCAAATGTCCTGAAAGGACCATTGAAAGATGAAGTGGAATCAGATATTCTCAGATATTTGGAAGATAACGATAATGGAGAAGTATCCCCTTTAATACTGTGGGATGCATGTAAAGCTGTAATAAGAGGAAAGATTATTGCAAAACTGGCAACCCAAAAGAAACTAAGACAAGAAAAACTATCCACATTAGAGTCAGAACTTAGGAACCTAGAAAAAGAACACAAAGGCAACACTCATTCTACTGACTCGCTCAAGATTAAGGAAATTAAAAACCAAATAAATGAGATCTACACAATAGAAATCCAGAAGAAACTTACATTTTTGAAACAAAAATACTATGAAGCAGGCAGTAAATCGGCAAAATTGCTAGCCTATAAATTGAGGAAACATCAAACAGAAAGAGCAATCTACAAAATCAGAGACCCAGTATCAAAGGAAATAAAATTCAGAATTCAGGATATTCTTAAAAGCTTCGAGAATTACTATAAGAACTTATACTCCCACAAAAAACATAAAAACGCATCCGAGGCATTCCTAAACACATTAAACCTTCCCCAACTTACGGAGTCACAAAATAAAACACTACTGTCAGAAATACATCCTAAAGAATTGGAAAAAGCAATTATGAAACTTAAAGCTAACAAATCCCCAGGAGCTGATGGCTATACAGCAGAGTGGTACAAAACCTTTAAACAGCAACTATCTCCTCTCCTCCTGAAAACATTTAATTATGTCCTCCACACAGGGGAAATCCCCCCCTCCTGGAGAGAAGGGGTCATTGCAGTTATACCTAAACCTGAAAAGGATAAACTAGAGTGCTCCAACTACAGACCAATCAGTGTACTAAATCAGGACTATAAGCTTTTTACCATTATCCTTGCCAAAAGGTTAGAAAATATACTGACAGACCTAATTCATTTAGACCAAACAGGTTTTATAAGACAAAGACAGACACAAGACAACATTCGACGCACTTTACACATAATTCATCATATAAAAAAATATAACTTAAATGCAGTCATATTGGGATTAGATGCTGAAAAAGCATTCGATTCGGTTGACTGGTCTTTTCTATATAGAATCTTATCCAGTTTCAATTTTCATAACAACTTCATTAGAACTATACAGGCATTATATAAAAAAACCAACAGCTAAAATAAGGATTAACGGTAATTTATCATCATCTTTTGAACTGGAAAGAGGATGTCGTCAGGGCTGCCCCCTGTCTCCACTGCTCTTTGCAATCTTCATAGAACCTCTGAGCCAATGGATAAGACAAAATAAAAAAATTCAAGGTATTACACTTGGTCAGAAGGAACATAAAATAGCACTCTTTGCTGATGACATTTTAATATACCTAAGGCAGCCGGACACTTCTTTACCAGAACTAACCTCAGTTTTTTCAGAGTATGGAGATTTATCGGGGTACAAATTAAACATGCATAAAACCCAAGTTTTAACATTCAACTATGACCCAAATCATTATTCACTAAGCAAACTCAAAACTAACTGGGAGTCGGAATCTATGAAATATCTGGGGGTCAATATCCCGAAACAACTCAACAAAATTATATCACTAAACTATGATCCACTGGTGACAAAAATAAAATCTGACCTAGCAAGATGGAATATGCTACCATTCTTGGGTACTGCACAAAGAATTGAAGCAGTCAAAATGAATATACTTCCACGTCTTCTATACCTTTTCCAAACAATACCGGTAGAACCTCCCAAAAAAACATGGCAGGAGCTGGACAGAAGGATCTCAAGATTCATATGGCAGGGCAAGAGACCTAGAATCAGATATAGAACCCTACAGCTAAACAAAGACAAAGGTGGGCTCGCGCTGCCAAATATCAGGGACTACTTTAAAGCCGCACAAATTAAAACTTTAGTAGAGATATGTAACCCAGTCTACACTGCACAATGGAAGGAGATCGAATGCCAAATAACAAGTGACATCCCCCTACAGGCGATAATAGGGAACAATGCCTTACCTAAGCTTTTGAATAACACTAACCCGTGGATAGAGACCCCGCTAAAAATTTGGTTTAAGATAGTCAGAGAGAATCAAACTAAAGAGCCCTATCGACTTCTGCAATGGATTGCCTATGATCAGGACTTTACTCCTAATAAAACAGACACCAGATTTAAAAAGTGGAAGGAGAAAGGGCTGATAAAATATTACGATTTTTTTAAAGGGCAAATCTTAAGAAGTTTTGAAGATTTGAAAAAACAAGGCCTAATAAATCAAGACCTTAACAGGTTCTTCCAGCTTAGACACCACATAAACAATATACTTAAAAAGGAGGTTTTGGAAAGGGCCCAGTCAGGTGTTCTGAAGGTCTTCTTAATGGCATATAAAGGGATCCCAGGGATCAGATACATTTCTAAAATATACCAAGGTCTTCAAGACTTAAAAGGAGACAACACATCTTATATAAAAGAGAGATGGGAAAAAGAGGGGAATTTCACTTTACAACTGGAAATATGGGAAAAGCTAAATAAACAGCAATGGAAAAGTACCTCATCCCTGCAGTGGAGAGAATTTGGATGGAAAAACTTGGTAAGATTTTTCAGAACACCTGCACAAAACAAATTTACCCATAAGGGATTGAACTGTTGGCGCTTGTGTGGTGAAAAGACTGCAAATCATTTTCATGTGTTTTGGTCATGCCCAGTTATCCACCAATATTGGACCAATGTACAGACAATATTGGGGAAAATATTCAAAATAACAGTTCCCTTTTCTTTTGTAACTTTGTATTTGGGTTTACTACCGGACTCACTGGAAAGACGAGGAGAAAAATACTTATTCAATGTTTTAATATTGGCAAGCAAAAAAGCTCTAACTAAAAAATGGATGTTGAAGGACTGTCCTACACCTGAAGATTGGATTATCGTGATCCAAGACATTTACTCGATGGAAAAGTTGACATTCGCACTGAGACAGGACATGGATGGGTTCATGAACTTTTGGCAACCCTGGATCGCATATGTGTCTTCCATTAGATCTAATCTTTGACAAATACCATTTCAATAATGGTTCCGCTCTTTGTTCCAACGCTACTCAGATGCTCTTTTACCTTTATTTACTTACTTTTTCTTTTTGTTTGTTTTTTGCTGATTTGGTTTTTTTTTTGTTTGTTTTTTGTTTTTTGTTTTTTGTTTTTTTTCTCTTTAATTTCACTTTTTCTTTCACTTTAAAAAAAAAACAAAACTTTGGGCTATATGCATCTCTGACACTGGCATACAGTAGATCCAGTGTTTTGTTTTTGCTGGTGGTATAGTCAACAAACTGGTGAAAGATTCGTAATGTTTTTTCCAGTGAGACATGATTAAAATCACCCTTGATGGCCATAAATGCGTCCGGGTGCTTCTCCAGTAATGTGGCCGTAGTGGAGCTGATGGCTTCACAGGCCACCACTGTGTCAGCTGATGGAGGGACGTAGGCAATAATTATTAAGGCATATATCATTTCTCATGGTATATAATAAGCGTCAGGAATCTGGGTTTGGAGGCCAAACCCGGTTCTGACTTATTGTTATGATTTGACCCAGTTTCCTCCTGACAGCTTGGGCACGCCCCCTCCTCCTGTCAAGCTCCGTCAGCTGCACTGTCTGGTGCTCACACACATACACACACCCACATGCACACACACATGCACTTGCTCTATTCATTCTCATTTCACACACTCTCACACACCTGGTGTTAGTCAGTTCTGCCCACGCATTCACACACCGGCAATCTCTTTCCTCGTTAGCTTCTGGAGTATTTGTTTGGTGCACCAGAGGAAAGAGATTGTTGGGGCATACGCCTCTATACGTGGCAGCTAGTACTCCTCGTATGTTGCATCATTCACTTCATTAATCTCCAGCCCATCTCCTCTGACCTGTGTGTCCCGTTGGTGTTCGGCTGGCTCCGCATCTCAACCCCTTCCTCCAGACTGCACGGTTTTCCCCGGATAGCTCCAGTCCTGTAAGTGTTTTTGCCTTTTCTCCTGTGTTAGCAGCCCTGCAGCTCTAGGCTGTTTGCCTTTCCTATTTCGTGCGCTAAGCACAAGGCTTTGTATTCACCAGGCTGTAGAGCATTCGGCAGGCGCCCTGTATATTTGATGGCCAACTCCATCATTGCATCTTTCTGTATTTTTGTGGTGAACTGAACTGGTGATTTTTGTGAACTTGAATAAACATGACACTCTCTACTCCTGCAATTGAGTTTTTCATTCCCTCCCTCGTGCGCCTTGTCATGGCGCACAGGGGTTTATGACAATAAGGTCGCATAGTCACAGCCAGCAGTTCAATGTCCAGGCTGCAGCACTTTTCCTTCACATAAATGTGTCCAGGATTACATCATTTTTCATTCACAAGAAGTGCCACTCCTCCTCCCTTCTTTTTCCCGCTACTTATATCTCTGTCCCCCCATATCGTCTTGAAGCCAGGTATCGCTACATTAACATCCAGGATCTGTGAGTGTAACCACGTCTCTGTGAAACACATGATACTAAACTCATGATATTCTGTTTGTGTCCTGACCAGTGCTGTGAGGTCATTTGTTTTGTTTCCAAGCGATCGCACGTTCTTGGTGATGACCATCAGTACAGCCAGCTTATGCTTCCTCCTTCTTCTCCTCACCTTAGTTCCAGCCCTTTGCCCACGGCGTCTCCTCTTTAGCTCATCTGGGATGAGAGGCTTCACTTCAGGCAGCATTGCTGGCATCCTCAGTGCAATCAGCTAGTTGCATGTGTAAACAATGCATCCGGCTCCCCCCCTCTGTTGATCTCCATTGCCTGAGGAAGAGAAAAAAAAACCTAAGAGAAAGACTGGGCTAAAGTAGAAAAAACTTGGTCCAGTCATTAGTCCAAATCTTCCTACCGAGCCCTGGTTAATAAGAGACCACTATATATAGGAATAAGCAGATAGAAACACAAGACACAAGAGAGCTGCTGCTGGTATGGCCGCCCTGCTTCCAGCACCATTAAAAAGATCTCTCTTATACTGACATATTAAATCCAAAAAAGAGGACTTGCCTGAACTCTTGTTCCACCGCCGACCATGGCCCCGGTGACTGCTGCTGCAGCCCAAGCGGCAGGCAAAACCTCAGGCGTGACAACAGGAACTGGCAAAACCTCAGGAGTGGCAGCTGGAACTGGCGGAACCCCAGACTGTCATCCTCTCTGATGTGGTGCTCGAAGAAACAGAGAGGGGAAGCGAGTGAGGATGAATGGATGGATGCAGCAGCAGGTGATGAGGGCTCAGCCAAAGTGGATGGCTGTTGCTGAGCCCCCCCCCCCCCACCACCACCACCACCACTAGGAATAAGGCAAGACATTTCATCTATTGATGTTAAAGAATGAACAGGAACTTGCCTTAACCACTTGCACTCCGGGCAATTTTCCTAAAAATTCCAAAAAATAACATGCCCAAAGTAAATCGAAAGCTCTTCTTCAACCCTTTGCAGCATCTTCATGGGGTTGGTCTCATTTAAAAGAAAACACTTTGAATTTTTTGGCAAAAAAAACATAATCTCTCTACGTGCTCCGGCCACTGAGTTACAGTCATCTAAACATACTGAACTTGAAGAAAAAAAATTTGGACACAGTGTTTTTTGGGATACAAATGCTTGTAAATAACACACAGCTGTCCGATCCAGCTGGAAAATGCAACAGAAATGTAGAACCAAGTGTTATCCAGCTGAGATCCAAATTTGGTAACAATACCACAAAAAATGAATATTTTACACAGCTTTGTTCTCAGGCTGTTCCCAGGCGTTTTGGAACTGTGCCAAATTGTGCCAAATGGCACAGTTTGGAAAAACGTCTGTAACTTTTGAATGATTCAATGTAGAAGCTTCATTTTAGGCTCAAAGGAAAGGTCACACTCGGGGCTGTGTCTGTGTGTGTGTGTGTGTGGGGGGGTCGTCCCCCCCCGCTATCAAGGACAGAGTTCGGCCCTCGCTACATGACAGATTACACTCGTTGCATGTTTCCACAGCAACGCTGTCACAGCGGCCCCCCCCCCCCCGCTACTGTGTGTGTGGGGGGGGGGTTGTCCCCCCCCCGCTCACTAGGGAGGATGGACTTTAGCCATCGCTACACAACGGATTAGCCTTATGTGGTGATGTAGGACAGCAGTGCAGTCACCGCGGCCCCCCCCCCTCGCTGCAGAAGAATAGCGGGGGTGGGGGGGCGTTCACAGCCTGTACACTGCAAGCAACCCCTTGTACCGCGGCGCACGAACTTCAGACTTCGTGAACCGCACAGCTGTAATTTACTGATCGGTCAAAAGTCATTTTGGATTACAATTTTCAGGGATAGAGAATAATTTAGCTTATAACACCTTACCTCTTCACAGCGGAGTCTGGGCGAACTTGTCTTCCTCATTGTGAGACGAACGCGACGCTGGTCCGCTCTGGTTCTGATCTCGCGACTCGATCAAAACATAATTCCATTATTGCGGTTTTGTGCTTCCATGATTGCGGTTTTTGGCGAACGATTTTTCAAAACAAATAACAGTAGTAATTAAAAAAAGACTGGCGAAGGCGTGTGTGTCACTCAGCCTTCGTCGTCAGCCTCCGTCTGTCTATGATGACCATGGAAGAAATCATAACGTCTACTCTGCTGGAACCAATACAAAATAAGCACCGCCTGGGGCCGAACATGCCGATCCACGAATGGCACTCCCTGTCACACAGGTTGCATTTGTGGATGGTCTCCATGCTGCTGGGTCTGTGGAGCTCTTCCTGTGCCCTTTTTTGATCCGCTCCAGCAGTCAGTCTTCACCCAGCCTTAAAAAAAAAACAGCTCACGAACTTCTCTGCTTCAATTGGCTCACTGCATTCAAAGCGTTGGGAGGCGGGTCCTCCTTCCTAGGTTTTCATTCATTGGTTTGTCAAGGTTTCAGAAACCCAATTCAAGGCTCTTATTAGTCGAATGAGAGGTCAATCAGATGAACTAATCTGTTCGCGGCTGTGTTTGCAGATTTTTTTTTCAGTGGCGCTTGGAGGGCACACCACCTACACCATCACCATCAATATCCTTATCATGCGACATGCGCCCTCGTGCGCCCTCGTGCGCCTTAGGACGCAGAGACTTGCCCGCCCGCGGAACAACGGAGTGCAAGTGGTTAATTCCTGTGCTGCTGCTGAAAAACCCAGGCGAATCCCTCTCTGTGGCTGCAGGAATTGTCTGGCGAGGAGGTGAGAACGCTGGAACATGGAGTAGTGGACGGGGCGCTGGAGCCAGGGGACGCTCCATCATCGGCTCAGACTCTGACCCTCCCGGTGAATCTCCACCCAGCAGGACCGCATACTTTGGGAGAAGCCATGGCTTGTAATCCAACAGCAATTCAATGTCTGAAAGTAAAACCTGCCGGTGTTCCTCCAACTCCTTGGCAGTAGGCCCGTCAGAGGGCACAGAGGCTGCGTACCCAATCCGACAAACAGCGGACTCATCCTGTGCTGGGGTGGCAGCAGGCAAAGGAGAGCTTGGTGGTGTTGGAGAGAGAGCCAGTAGTGGCACAGTAACAAGTGGAGTGGAGGATGGGAGGGGCCCGGTGGTGAGCAGAAAAGTCTGCAGCCTCAAGGAAACCGTCTGAAGCTCCTCAGGTCTGTTCGCTGCAATCCTGCGAGCCTCCTCCAAAGCCATGGGTTTCCACTCCTCCACCTCTTCATAAATCCTGTGCCACTCAACCAAGTCAAAGGTAACCTCCTCTAACTCTCCCTGGTGTTACTTTGCCCCCTTTGCCCACCTGTAAGATCTGCAGACTAGGTTGTGCTATTGCAATGATCTACAATCCAAGAACCCTCATCCATGAACAAAGCTTCTTGTTCTGCAAGGGGCTTCAACATTTGTGTCAGACATTAGGTTACGAGAAAATCTTTGATATATTTATCTTGTTTTCTACACAGTAACAATGGAGAATCCAGAGCTGCCAGGATGCAGAAAAGCAACTGCATTATCAACTCAGTGGCTCAGTGAGCACATTTTGACTGTTTAACTGACACTGCCACATATCTTTCTTCTTTCATCCATCCATCCATCCATCCATCTTCTACCGCTTTTCCGGAGGTCCGGGTCGCGGAGGCAGCAGTTCAAGCAGAGAAGCCCAGACTTCCCTCTCCCCAGCCACCTGCTCCAGCTCTTCAGAGGGGATACCAAGGCGTTCCCAGACCAGCTGGGAGACATAGTCTCTCCACCGAGTCCTGGGTCTGCCCCGGGGTCTCCTCCCAGTGGGACGTGCCTGAAACACCTCAAGTGGAAGGCGTCCAGGAGGCATCCTAATCAGATGCCCATACCACCTCAACTGACTCCTTTCAATGTGGAGGAGCAGCGGTTCTACTCTGAGCCTCTCCCGGATGACTGAGCTCCTCACCCTATCTCTGAGGGTGAGTCCAGCAATCCTACGGAGAAAGCTCATTTCAGCCGCTTGTATCCGCGATCTCGTTCTTTCGGTCATTACCCAAAGCTCGTGACCATAGGTGAGAGTAGGAACGTAGATTGACTGGTAAATCGACAGCTTTGCCTTAGAACTAAGCTCCCTCTTCACCACAACAGACTGGTACAACGTCCGTATCACTGCAGATGCTGCTCCAATCCGTCTGTCGATCTCTCGCTCCATTTTCCCCTCACTCGTGAACAAAACCCCAAGATACTTAAACTCCTCCACTTGGGGCAGGAGCCTGTCCCCAACCCGGAGAGGACAATCCACCTTTTTCTGGCTGAGGACCATGGACTCGGACTTGGAGGTGCTGATTCTCATCCCAGCCGCTTCACACTCAGCGGCAAACCGTCCCAGCAAGAGCTGTAGGTCATTGCTGGATGAAGCCAACAGGACAACATCATCTGCAAACAACAGAGATGAGATCCTGTGGTCACCAAGCATGACACCCTCCATTCCCTGGCTGCGCCTAGAAATCCTGTCCATAAAAATTATGAACAGGATCGGTGACAAAGGGCAGCCCTGGCGGAGTCCAACTCTCACTGGGAATGACTCCGACCGAGTGTTGGCAATACGAACCAAACTCTCACAACGGTTGTACAGAGACCGAATAGCTCGTAACAACAAGCCCGATACCCCATACTCCCGAAGCACCCCCCACAAAAATCCACGAGGGATGCGGTCAAATGCCTTCTCCAAGTCCACAAAACACATGTAAACTGGTTGGGCAAACTCCCATGAACCCTCAAGAATTCTCGAGAGGGTAAAGAGCTGGTCCGATGTGCCACGGCCAGGACGAAAACCACATTGCTCCTCCTGAATCCGAGGTTCGACCAACGGCCGGACTCTCCTCTCCAGTACCTTGGCATAGACCTTCCCAGGGAGGCTGAGGAGTGTGATCCCTCTAAAGTTGGAGCACACCCTCCGGTCCCCTTTTTGAAGAGAGGAGCCACCACCCCGGTTTGCCATGCCAAAGGCACTGCCCCCGACCTCCACGCAATGTTGCAGAGGCGTGTCAACCATGACAACCCAACAACATCCAGGGCCTTGAGGTACTCAGGGCGAATCTCGTCCACCCCCGGGGCCCGGCCACCAAGGAGATTTTTAACCACCTTGGCGACCTCAGCCCCTGTGATAGGCGAGTCATCCCCCTCGTCCCCAAACCCTGCTTCCTCTGTGGAAGGCGTATCAGTGGGATTGAGGAGATCCTCAAAGTATTCCTTCCACCGCCCGACGATATCCCCAGTTGAAGTCAACAGTGTCCCATCCACACCATACACAGTGTGGACGGGGAGCTGCTTTCCCCTCCTGAGCCGCCGAACAGTTTGCCAGAATCTCTTTGAAGCCGACCGAAAGTCTTGTTCCATGGCCTCACCAAACTCCTCCCATACCCGGGCTTTTGCTTCAGCAACCACCCGAGCTGCACTCCGCTTGGCCTGCCGGTACACCTCAGCTGCTTCGGGAGTCCCACAAGCCAACCAAGCTTGATAGGACTCTTTCTTCTTTCAGAGTATCTTATATTAGATGGAGGAAAAGCTAATTACTATTTAAAACAATCCCTCACAACATACTTCAGGGTTACCCTTTCAGTAAAAAAATTCACCAAATCTTGGCTTTGACAATCCGTGTACTCTTCATTCTTTCAATATTTCATTTCTGAAACAAAAACAGAACCACTGGAAATAACCTTTTGTGCATGGTTTTGGGCTTGTCAAAATAAACTCAGATTTGAGGCAAAATGGGGAAAGGCATCTGACTTTTTTTTCTTCTCATTTTTGCTACATCTGGACGTGCATTTATCTTTTTTCACATTTAAGATAAGATAAGATAAGATAAGATAAGATAAGATAAGCCTTTATTAGTCCCACAATGGGGAAATTCCAGGATTGCAACAGCACAGGGATAGCAACACTCAGAGCAACAATCAGAAGGCAAGAAAAAACAAGAGCAGCTAGTATACATATGTACATATTAATATAAATATATATATATATATATATAGACACAGTGCGGAGCATTGTGGTTGGTGGATGTGCAGCAGAAAGTCTAAGCTCTCTCTCAGATTTAGCTGTTCCTTTTGCGAATGTTTGTTTTTATAGAAATTATCAGACCTTTCTGTATATTAACACAATACAAAGTGTAAAGGCATTTTTTTTTTTTTTTTTTTTTTACTTCTACTTCTAGCTGGGGAGGGAGGAGAATGACCTAACAAAATCAGATCAGTTATCCCATTTTGGCTTAATTTTGACAGTATTTTGACAAGGCCTAAAACCATGTAACGGCCATTTCTGGTTGTTCTGTTTTCATTTCAGAAAGTAAATACTGAAAGAATGAAGAGTACAAGGATTCTTGACTAAATCTTTTTTCTATTCAGTTCTATTTTATTATGCTTTTTATTCCCTGCCCGTCAGAGCCCAAAGCAGTCAAAGAGCCCTTTGAGCAAAGACTGAAGGGGGATTATGTTATGGGTCAGTCCGTCCATCCAACCCACTTTTGTGAAATTAACTCCTCCTGCAGTTTTGATCCAATTGGTTTGAAACTTGCTACCATGGTTTGACAAGGGTCAAAGTTCAGAGTTAACATTGCAGTTGCACTATGGTAAATGCCACATTTACTATCGTCATTCTGTATATAATTCAAGAAATCTGTGTGTCTGTCACGATCATAGGACTTGCTAAAAGATCATAGGACTCACTGTGACACTGTAGCGGATTTATGGGTTTTATCGGTATTTTATTGTTGGTACAAGTATTAATGTAAATATGAATGTGAGTAGGAATGAAGATTTATTTCCATTACATTCATATCCTCGTAGGGCACCAGTCCAGATAATGGACAATTTTATTAACAATTCTTTATTTGTACCAATTATGAATCAGTCTCAAAACAAACCCTTGTGAGTTCTTGTCTGTTGATAATCAAGAAGATGGACATGAAATCAAACAATAATTCCCGTATGTCTTTCAATGGCTTAATAAGAAATGTCAGAATAGCTTAACATATATGGATAACTTTAAAACAGAGAATTCAACATGTAGTATGGGCATCATGGACTGTTATTGAGTTACTGAGTGTAACCTGTGAATCAAACATTTTTGGAACCAAATAAAGCATAGTTTAACTAGATGATGTACTGGAAATTGGAAAACCATAAAATAGCATTGGTTAAGAAAAGTGGATGCAATTTTATGAAGAAAATGATGAGTAAACTATTTATAAAAATAGAAAATTGGTGTTACTCTGAAAAAGAACGTAAATTAATGAAAGGACAAAATGCATCTTGAAATTCTGATGGGGGTTTGCATGAAATTAAGTTTAAAGAACTTACACCAGGTATATTCTGAAGAATTAAGTATAAATTAGACAACAGACCGTCAGCCAAGCAGAATCATTGCGTCCCTGGTGGCAGCAAGGTCCCACATGCCAACCTTGATTCAGCTGGATGTCTGTGGATTCTGTTGATGGAGAGGCTGATAGACAGATTCTCCCACAAGGCCGTGCACCTGAGATCGCAATAGGGCTGTTCTTCAGCAAGCTGGGCGAGGTCTCCTCTTATGCACTGCAAAGGAATTTGTTTATTGTACAAAGTCCCATCAGAAATTCAAATTGGGACAAGAATACGCCACAGATCCATTTCTTCCAATGTATTGTGGCTGGAATGAGTTGGTTTAAGCTTAAAAAAAAACCAAAAAAAAAAAACAGAATCTTCTTGCACGGAAATTTCAAGAAAAAGATTAAAATAAGAAAAATTGAACTTTAAAGAAAAGAAAACATTTTCACAGTGCATGACAGGCTCTGGGCCTACTTGAAGATAGGAAAAAAAAATGGAAGAGCGGAGACGTCTGCTTCTTACAGCTTGACCAACGCCCCAAAACTGAACAAAGGAAAAAAAAAGCAGGTTTTTCCTCGGGTGTGGCAGGATGATTCTAAACTTCATGACATGGCAGAACCAATTACGTTTGAGCTTCTTTGTTTGGCAGAAGTCATAAACTGACTAAAAAGGCAATGAAGATAGGTTTGGGAGCCCATTGGTCAGTTCAAATTTCTGAGGTGGGGGTGTCCCACAGACAGAGGAGAGAAGGGAGAGAGACATTTGATATGAGAAGTGAGATCCCCCCCCCCCCAAGATACATATGTTGCTGAATAAAGCATAAATTCCTTAAACTTTAGTGACTAAGATATTCTACTGAATAATAAGGGAACATACAATGTCTCTACATTGTAACTGTAATTAATTTGTGATAGTAAGCATGCAAAAATTAATTTCTTTCTGAAAATAAAGCAACACATATTAATCATATCAATAAAAGCATTTGAAACCACATTGTCCATCCCAAGAGTTCAACCATGTCTTCAGTAGCGGATACCGTTGTGAGAGAAAGAATATTAACCCCTTGCACTCTGGTCAATTTCCCTAAAAACGCCTAGAAATAATGTACCCAAAGTAAATCAAAAGCTGTTCTTCAACCCTTTGCAGCATCTTCATGGGGTTGGTCTCATTTAAAAGAAAACACTTTGAATTTTTTTGCAAAACAGTCATAATCTCTCTAAGTGCTCCTGCCACTGAGTAACAGTCATCTAAACATACTGAACTTGAAGAAAATAAAGTTCACCTGGGTGTTTTTTGGATACAAATGCTTGCAAATAACACACAGCTGTCAGTTCCGGGCTGGAAAATGCAACAGAAATGTAGAACCAAGTGTTATCCAGCTGAGGTCAAAATTTTGTAACAATACCACAAAAAATGAATATATTACACGGCTTTTTTGTCAGGTTGTTCCCAGGCGTTTTTGAACTGTGCCAAATTGTGCCAAATGGCACAGTTTGGAAAAACGTCTGTAACCTCTGAATGATTCAATATAGAAGTTTGATCTTGGGCTCTAATGAAAGGTGACACTCAGGGCTGTGTGTGTGTGTGTGTGGGGGGGTTGTTTATTCATTTATGAATGAATGAATGAACAAACAAGCCCCCACACACAAAGAAGCATGCCACGTAAAAAATGTGTGGCTTTTTTTTTACAAGAAAAAATAACCTACAGTGCACTAAAAATTATACTAAAATATCTGTAATGTAGAGGATAACAACTCCCACCCCCAACCCCTGCTACAGAGGACGAACATCGTCCATCGCCACATGACGGACCGTGCGCCGCGGTCTACTACGCACAGTTGTACTAAAATATCTGCAATCCGCTACAGAAGAGTAGCGGGGGGGGGGGCGTTCACGGTCCAGATGTGGCGCACGGACCGGTCCGTCATGTGGCGATGACGCACAGTTGTAATTTACCGATCGGTCAAAAGTCATTTTGATTACAATTTTCAGGGATAAAGAATAATTTAGCTTATAACACTTACCTGTCCACAACAGCAGTGTCGCTGGCGAACTTCTCTTCCTCATTGTCAGACGAACATGACGCTGGTCCACTTGTTACGACTCGTGGTTCTGGTCACGCGACCCGGTCAAACCATGATTCCATTATTGCGGTTTTGCGCTTCCATGATTGCGGTTTTGGCGAACGATTTTTCAAAACAAATAAGAACAGTAGTAAGAAAAAAACACTGGCGAACACGTGTGTGTCACCCAGCAGCTTACACAAAACAGATTTGACGCACACTTTCAATAGTCAAACTTCTCTGCTTCAATTGGCTCTCTGTATTCGCAGCCGTTGGTAGGCGGGTCCTTCTTGCTAGGTTTTCGGTCATTGGTTCTTCAAGGTTTCAGAAACCCAATTCAAGGCTCTTATTAGTCGAATGAGAGGTCAATCAAATCTAAACCAATCAAAGCACTCCTTTGGCTTTCTGTTCGCGGCTGTGTCTGTAGTGGAAGAACGGAAATGCAGCTTTTTTTTTTTCAGTGCGCACTAGGACGCACAGTGTGCATCCTAGTGCGCACGAGGGCGCGCTAGGACACAGAGACGTGACCGCCCGCGGTATCCCGGAGTGCAAGAGGTTAATTAATTTGTCCATAATGCAGAAATTCCACTACAAAGGAAAAAAAATCCTGATTCGTCCACCAGATGGCAGTGTGAAACTGTCTGGTTGTTTACTGGAGAATCTTGACTCCCAGGTCTTGATTATATCAACCATAAACCTGCCGAGAGAAACATTCCTTTGCCAAAGAGCAGAAAAGGGAGAATGACGAAGTGTCACGAGCTGAGCACTGGAGGTTTCCGCCATACTCAGTCTCATGGCTTTTTCTCTGCATTTATATATTTGTTGTATTTTGTGCCTTGGGTTTCTGTATTCTTGTATTGGTTCTTATTTTCTTGTTTACGTTATGGCTTTGTTATTCTCATTTTGTATTAGGTTGTATTTATTTCTCTGTCTGCATTTGTTGATATTTTATTCTTTGTATTTCGGACTGTTGTGTTCTTTCTCTGGGTTGACACGTCAAGTGGTGTTTCTGGGCTGTGCTCCACGTGGGCGTCACCCTGTCAGCTGCCAGCTCCCCTCGCTCTCCTCTCATTGCTCACAGCTGATCCTAATCATTAATCATTGTTACCTTTTTGCCCACTCGAGACCCCACACCTGTCGCTACTTGTGTATTTGTTTCGGACCCTATTTAAGGGCAGTATTTTCTTTTCATTTTTGCCACAGTCTTAGTGATTCTTCCTCCTCGCCACCAGAACCCCTTCCCCGTTCTGGTGAGTTTGTTCTGATCCTCCATTTGTAAGTTTACCTTGTTATCTGTTTGAATTTT
The DNA here is from genome assembly GCA_020510985.1 of Pholidichthys leucotaenia. Lineage (NCBI taxonomy): Eukaryota > Metazoa > Chordata > Actinopteri > Cichliformes > Pholidichthyidae > Pholidichthys > Pholidichthys leucotaenia. The sequence goes on along the minus strand of CM035846.1, from coordinate 86,098,144 downwards.
TGTGCGGGTGCACTTTTGGAACTTGTGTGTTTTGTTAATAATACCATAAACAGCAGTCCAGCACCTGGGTCTGTCTCTCTGCCCCGAGGGGCCATTCATGACAGAAGACTGTGGCCAGTAAAAGACCCAGCTGCTGCAGTTTGTGGATTTTTGCCCTTTTTGCCATCACTCACCTGTTCTGTGGGGCTACCATGTCCGTCACCCCGGACTTATCAACCCTAGGACTGAGCGAAGCAGAGCGGTGGTCTGTGTGCGTATTGGAGGACATCACCACGCAGACTCATGCCTTCCGTATCCCTGAAGCAGCCCGAGAGTGTCTGGAGGGCACTGTGCAGGTACTCGAGGCATGCCCCAGCCTGTGGGACCACCCAGAACTCAATGACCTACTTTTCTCCGTATTCCTCCCACCATCCACAACTCACGGGCTGGGAGAAATTACTCTGCTCTGGGGTCTCCTCGCAGTGGGATGTTCCCAAAACACCTCAAGTGGGAGGCGTCCAGAGTGATCCTGATCAGATGCCCAAACCACCTCAACTGGCTCCTTTCAATGTGAAGGAGCAACGGTTCTATTCTGAACCTCTCCTGGATGACTGAGCTCCTCACCCTATCTCTAAGAGTGAGTCCAGCAATCCTACGGAGAAAGCTAATTTCAGTCACTTGTATCCGTGGTCTCATTTTTTTGGTCGTTACCGAAAGCTCATGACCATAGGTGAGGGTAGGAACCTAGATTGACCGGTAAATTGACAGCTTTGCTTTCAAGCTCAGCTCCCTCTTCACCACAACAGAACGGTACAACATCTACATCACTGCAGATGCTGCTCCGATCAGTCAGTCAATCTCACGCTCCATTCTCCCCTCACTCGTGAATGAGACCCCAAGATACATAAACTCATCCACTTGGAGTAGGAGCTTGTCCCAAACCTGGAGAGAACAATCCACCCTTTTCTGGCTCAGGACCATGGACTCGGACTTCAAGGTGCTGATTCTCATCCCAGCCACTTCACACTCAGTAGCAAACCGACCCAGTAACACTTGGCGATCATTGTTCGATGAAGCCAACAGGACATCATCTGCAAACAGCAGACATGAGATCCTGTGGTCACCAAACATGACACCCTCCATTCCTTGGCTGCACCTAGGAATCCTGTCCATAAAAATTATCAACAAGATTGGTGACAAAGGGCAGCCCTGGTGGAGTCCAACTCTCACTGGAAACAAGTTCAACTGGGTGTTGGCAATACGAACCAAACTCTTGCAACGGTCGTATAGGGACCAGATAGCTTGTAACAACAAGCCCGACACCCCATACTCCTGCAGCACCCCCCACAAGAGACCATGGGAAACCTGGTCGAATGCTTTCTCCAAGTCCACAAAACACATGTGGACTGGTTGGGCAAACTCCCACAAACCCTCGAGGATTCTCAAGAAGGTAAAGAGTTGGTCCGATGTGCCACGGCCAGGATGAAAACCACATTGCTCCTTCTGAATCTGAGGTTCGACCAGCGGTCTGACTCTCCTCTCCAGTACCCTGGCACAGACCTTCCCAGGGAGGCTGAGAAGTCTGATTCCCCCCCAAAGTTGGAACACACCCTCCAGCCCCCCTTTTCAAAAAGAGGAACCACCACTGCAGTTTGCCATGACAAAGACACTGTCCCCAACCTCCACACAATGTTGCAGAGGCATGTCAACCATGACAGCTCTACAACATCCAGGGCCTTGAGGTACTCGGGGTGGCTGTGGTGCAGGTGTAATATGGCCGACTAGTGATTGGAGGGTCACAAGTTCGATTCATGCTCTGTCTGCAGTCTGCATGTCGAAGTGTCCTTGAGCAAGACACTGCTCACCCACCAGTTGCTCCTGGTGCGTCAGCTCTGATAGTTCTGCCGCCATCAGAGCTGCCATGAATTGATTTATTTTTGAATTAGAGAATTTATTTTTTTTTTTTTACAAAATTAAACAATTGAATGAACATGAACATGTGTGTGGATGGGTGGATAGCAGGATCTGTAAAGTGCTTTGGTCATCTAGAGATAAGAAAAAGCACTATATAAGTGAACACCATTTATGATTTTCAGGGCAAATCTCGTCCACCCCCAGGGCCTGGCCACCAAAGAGTTTTTTAACCACTTCGGCGACCTCAGCCCCTGTGGTGGACAAGTTGTCTCCCCTGTCCTCTAGCTCTGATTCCTCTGTGGAAGGCGTGTCAGTGGGATTGAGGAGATCCTTTAAGTATTCCTTCCACTGCTCGACGATGTCCCCAGTCAAAGTCAGCAGCACCTCATCCACACCATACACAGTGTGGACAAGGAGTTGCATCCCCCTCCTGAGCTGCCGGACAGTTTGCCAGAATCTCTTCGAGGCCAACCGAAAGCCTTGTTCCATGGCCTCACCAAACTCCTCTCATACCCAAGTTTTTTTTTTCCACAATATCTTTATTGAACCTTTTTTTTTTTTAACAAACATGATACAAACAATCAAACACTAACGCTAAAGTACTACAAAAAAAAAAAAAAATGCACTAAAAACACCAACAACCACCAACAAAATCAAGTCTTAAACAATGCTCCTCTGTTTAGTCTAGACAATCCAATACATAAGTATACATATTATGTTCACCAGTTTGGAATTTACAAGGTCCACACACATCATTCACCTTCTTCTTCAAGAGTTATGTTTAAATTTTTTACATAATCAATAAAAGGTCTCCATATATTCTCAAACACAATTTCCTTTGATTTCAGTATATATGTTATTCTTTCTAATGGAAGGTTTGTTAACATCTGTCTTAACCACTGAGTCACATCTGGTCTATGAGTCTTTTTCCATAATAGTGCAATACATTTTTTGGCATTAAGCAAACTGAGGTCTATGAATGTTCTTTCACTTTTATTAAAATTATGCTTTTCTGGGTACAGACCCAACAAAAACAGTTTAGGATTCAGTATGATTTGTTTTGAGATTATTTTTTCAATTGTTACCCTCACCTCTTCCCAAAACATTCTTATTAATCTACATTCCCATAAACAATGAAATAGGGTTCCTTTACTTTCCATGCATTTTGTGCATGTATCTGGTATATTTTTGTTATATCTATTTAACTCCTCCAGTGTAACATACATCCGCATTAACCATTTGAAATGTATCAATTTAAGGCGTGCATTTATTGATTTGGTTTGAGCTTCTGTACAAGCCAATTCCCATTGTTCCTCCGAAATTTCAATTTGCAGATCTTCTTTCCAGTAGTTTAATCTTTTCAGTGAATTTTCACTTGAAGATAGTGTCAATGAGTTATAAAACTCTGAAATAATACCCTTTCTTTTACTATCTTTCATCATCATTTTTTCCAAGGATGAATAAATAGGTCGAGTGAGAGCTTTATTTTGATTTGATCGAATAAAGTTTCTAAGTTGAAGATATTTAAAAAAATGTGTTCTATTGAGATTAAATTTGATCCTCAGCTCTTCAAAAGACATTATGTTGTCTGCACATGGCAAATATAAATCCTGAATCTTTTGTATCCCTTTTAAATTCCATACTTTAAATACAGCGTCCGCTCTCCCTGGTTTAAAATATTGATTACCCCATATTGGACTAAATTGTGACAATAACTGTGGTTCTTTTAAATAGTTTTTAGCTTCACACCATATTTTGATCATATGCTTTACAAATGGATTTTTAACTTGTTTTTGTAATTTTTTTGCCGAATCTGAGTATATGAATATGGGAAGAGGTAAAGGTAAATTGTATGATTCCATTTCAGTCCAGTGAGGGAGATCATTTGATGAAAAATAATATGTCATAGACCTCAGTTGTGCCGACCAATAATACAACATAAAATTTGGACATTTCAGACCTCCACGATCAAATGGTAAATATAATAAAGACAGACGTAATCTAGCCCTCCTGTTGTTCCATATAAATTCCACTAACTTTTTTTTTATTCTTGAGAATAGATCTAAAGGTGGTGATAAGGGAATGTATTGAAATAAATAAAGTATTTTAGGTAAAATATTACTTTTAAGTATATTGATTCTCCCGATCATCGACATTGGTAGTGACATCCATCTCTGAGTTAACTCATTGATATCTGACATTAAGGCTTCATAGTTGACGCTGGCGACTGATTCTAGCTTAGGCATAATTTGGATTCCTAAATATTTAAACTGATTTACAACATTGAATTGATTTGCCTCAGGGGCTGGGTAATTTCTCTGGGTCTCATTTAGCATTAATATTGAAGATTTAGTTTTATTTATTTTATATCCTGATATTTCCCCAAAATTCTTTATTAAATTCAACAAGGTTGGAATTGATTTTTTTAGATTCGACATAAACAAAATTATATCATCGGCGTACAGGGAGATTTTATGTTCTGTTGGTCCAACTTTAATTCCATATATTTGTGAATGTAAACGTATCGCTATCGCTAAAGGTTCAATTGCCATAGTAAACAGTAAAGGTGAAAGTGGACAGCCTTGTCGACATCCTCTATTGATTTTTATTGGTTTTGAAATATTGTTATTTGTTAGGATTTCTGCTGTAGCATTATTGTATATTATTTGAACCCATTTTATGAAATTATTTCCAAGTCCAAACCTTTGTAGGACTTCAAAAAGAAAGGGCCATTCAACTCTATCAAAGGCCTTTTCGGCGTCCAATGATAGGAGAGCTGTATCCGGTGCTTCTTTATTAAAATAAATAATATTAAATAGTCTTCTTGCATTATGGAAGCCTTGTCTACCCTTTATAAAGCCATTCTGATCTCGATTAATAATATTTGGTAAAATTTCTTGTATTCGTCTTGCTAAAATTTTACAGATTATCTTAAGGTCGGCGTTTAATAGGCTTATTGGTCTCATATTTTCACATTTATTAGAGGGCTTACCTGGTTTTGGCAGCAGTATAATTAAGGCATTATTTATGTATGATGGTAAATTATTTTGAAATGCTTCTAAAACCATTTCCAAAAAAGGTTTTATTAATTTATTCTTAAATTTTTTATAAAGGTCAACTGGAAGACCATCTGGTCCTGCACTTTTTCCTGATTTCATATTATCAATGGCTAGCCCAACTTCTTCTTGACTAATTTTAGACTCCAATATCTCCCTGTTTTCATTTGGTATACACGGTATAGATAGTTCGTTCAAAAACCCATTTAGTTTTGTTAAATCAGGTTCATTTTTGGTATCATATAATTTTTCATAGTAATCTCTAAAGGCTCTATTAATTTCTAAAGGATCTATAACTACCTGTCCGTTACTTATAATACTGGTAATTGGTGTTTTAATTTCCAACTGTTTAATCTGCCATGCTAATAATTTTCCCGATTTTTCACCTTGTTCATAAAAAGATTGTTTCAATCTTAGAAGACTCGAGGCAGCTCTATTCGCTGATTTTTTGTCGTATTCAGCTCTCAAAATCAGTAATTCATTCTCCAACCTTGGGTCACTTCCTGCATACACTTTTTCCTGAAGACTTTTTATTTTATGTTCCAATTTAGCTCTCTCCTCTCGAGTCTTCTTAGATTTTGATCCTGTATAACTAATAATATGTCCCCTAATAAAAGCTTTGAAAGCCTCCCACTTTACACATGCTGATGTTTGTGTAGTATTGATGTCAAAGAACTCGTCTATCTGTTTTTCTATATACTTGACAAATTCCTCATCCTGAAGCCATTTATGCTGAAATTGCCATCTACCTGATTCCTTTGTCAATTTTTTATCTACATATATTAGACAACAGGGTGCATGATCAGAGATCACGATGTTATCATAAAAGCAGTTTTGAATCTTGGACCTTAATTCTGTGGAAATCAAAAAATAATCAATACGTGAGAATGTCTTGTAGGTACTGGAATAACAAGAATAGGCTTTAACTTGTGGTTTCATTTCTCTCCATATATCTAACAATCTCAATTCTTTCATAAAATGATTAATAGTCATCCTACATCCAATGTGCGTACAATCCAGTCCTGTTGATCTATCCACACCTGGATTCAATGTACAATTAAAATCCCCTGCTATTATATGTTGCCCTGTAAGTGATGATAAGATGAGAAATAAATTAGCAAAGAACTTCTGATCATCTATATTGGGACCATATAAGTTCACAAGATTTATATTTTCTAATAGCAAAGAACCTTGAATGATTACATATCTTCCAAATTTGTCTCCAATTACATTTTTCACTTGAAAAGGAACTGATTTATGTATGAGAGTCATAACTCCCCTGGCTCGGGATGAAAATGAAGAGGTGAATACACTTCCCTGCCATCTACTCCTAATTCTTTTAACATCCTCCTCTATCAGATGAGTTTCTTGTAAAAACACAATTCTTGAACCCATGTCCTTTATTTTATTCATAACTTGTTTAAGTTTTTTTAAATTTTGTAGACCTCTGCAATTCCATGAAGTTAAATTAAGATTAACACTTTGGTCCATGATCAATAGAGAGTTTGGAATTACCTTGCAGTGTAAACATGCTCATACAGAGAAGCAAAAACATGAGTGGTTGAACATTCATCCTACAAACTACACACAAACAAATTTCCCCTTCCCACACTTGTGGCAAACCCCCCAAAATCAAAAGAAAAATTCTGTCTCCCGATATAGCCATCGACCGTTCCACACCCACGGGGAACAGCCTAAGCCACTCCTTCTTCATCCTCCCAATCACCCTAACTCTACTGCTTTTAATGACGTAACATTAACTCTCCTCTGTAGTTTTCCAACTTAACTCCAAAATTTTTAACAACTTTGTACATCATAGGTTTTTTTTTTGTTTGTTTGTTTTGTTTTTGTTTTGTTTTTTTAATATATAATACAATTTATATTTTGTAAACTTACTATTTACTTCAAGTCAGTCAGATGCCTGTGCAAATGCTTAATTATTCTACCTTATATTTTGTTCATGCTTAGCTCCCACCAGTCTCTTCTTCTTCTTTGATCTTCTTGATGAACTCCTGCGCCTCCTCTGGGGTCTTGAAGATGTGGGTTCTGCCCTCATACGTGGTCAGCAGTCTCGCAGGATAGATTACACCATGACGAATCCCAAGGTTGCGCAGCTCCTTACGTATGGGATCAAACTGCTTCCTCAATTGCTGGATTCCTGTGGCCAAATCTGGGTAGAACCGCACCTGCTGGTCCTGGTGTTTAATCTCTCCTTTTTTAGCTCGTGCAGCGTTGAAGATCTTCATCCTGTCTCTGTTGCTAAGAAACTTCATAATTAAGGTCCTCGGCGGTCCCTTATCTCTCCGTGGGCCAATACGATGTGCTTTTTCCAGAACCACTGCTGATTGCAACTCCTCGCTGCCCAGCACCTCCGGAATCCACATTTCCAGAAAGGAACATACGTCCCGACCTTCTGATTCCTCTGGAAGACCCACCAGCCTCAAATTATTCTGTCTCGACCGAGATTCCAAATCCAAAATATTATCTTCCAGAGATTTATTTTTTTTTTCCAAAGTGCGCACCTTTAATTGAAGACGGGTGACGTCATCTTCAGCACTAGCGAGACGGAGCTCCATCTGCGCCGTTCGTTCTACACAGTCACCCAATTCCTTTCTTATTCCTTCCAACGCTGTCATAATCCCATCAAATCTAGAGGAAAAGTCCGCTCTCATTGAACTCATGGCAGCCATCAGCGCATCTGCGCCATTCCCCGCAGATATCGCAGCGTTGCCAGCCTCCTCCGCCATATATGGAGTTTTGTTTACTGCGTCACAGACCTGAAAGTCCGTTAATTTGGACTGTTTCGGCGGCTCGCTTTTTCCTTTTCCTGGTTTTCCAGCCTTAGGCTTCGCCGACATATCTTCGCCCAAATGCTGGGATACGTTCTGTCCCAAATGAGAGAGTTATTTGCCGATTTTTTTTTTTCCAGGAGCAGAGCAGAGCGAGACACGTCCGTCCTACGTGGCAGCCATAACCGGAAGTCCATACCCAAGTTTTTGCTTCAGCAACCACCCGAGCTGCACTATGTTTGGTCTGTCTGTACACCTCAGCTGCTTCGAGAATCCCTCAAGCCAGCCAAGCTCGACAGGACTCCTTCTTCAGCTTGGTGGCCCACCTTAGCACTGGTGTCCACCACTTGGTTCGGGGGTTGCCACCATGAGATACACCAACAACCTTGCAGCCACAGCTCTGGGCAGCTGCTTCAACAATGGAGGTGAAGAACATGGCTCATTCAGACTCCATGTCTCCAGACTCCCTCAGAATGTGGTCGAAGTTCTTCCGGAGGTGGGAGTTAAAGACCTCACGGACAGGGACCTCAGCCAGACGTTCCCAGCACACCCTTACTATACCTTTAGGTCTACCGGATCTGTAGTATCCACCCCTGCCATCGGATCCAACTCACTACCAGGTGGTGATCAGTTGACAGCTCTGCACCTGTTTTTATCCGAGTGTCCAAGACACATGGTCGTAGGTCTGATGACACGATAACAAAATTGTTCATTGACCTGCAACCTAGGGTGTCCTGGTGCCAGGTGCACATATGGACACCCTTATGCTTGAACATGATGTTCATTATGGACAAACTGTAGTTGGCACAGAAGTCCAATAACTGAACACCACTGGGATTCTAATTGGGTAGGCTGTTTTTTTTCCCCTCCCAATTACACCCCTCCAGGTTTCACTGTCGTTGCCCATGTGTGCACTTAAGTACCTCAGCAGCACAATGGAGTCTCCAAGAGGAGCACTCTCCAGCACCCCAGTCAGAGACTCCAAAAACGGTGGGTACTCTGAACCATCATTTGGTGCATAGGCACAAATAATGGTCAGGACCTGTTTCTCAACCTGAAGGCATAGGGAAACTACCCTTTCACCCCCTGAGAAGAACTCTAATGTTGAGGCAGCAAGGTTGGGGGATACAAAAATACCGACCCTTGCTTGTCGCCTTTCACCCGGGGCAGCTCCAGAGTAGGCCAAGCTCCAGCCCCTCTCCAAGAAACTGGTTCCAGAACCGGAGCTATGCATTGCAGTGAGCCCAACTATATCTAGCCGGTATCTCTCACCTTCGTACACCAGCTCAGGCTCCTTCCCCACCAGAGGGGTGATGTTCCATGTACCAAAAGCCAGTTTTAAAAGCCGGGGATCAGACCACCAAGGTCTCTGCCTTCAACCGCCACCTGATCCACACAGCACCAGAGCCCCATGGTCCCTCCTGCAAGTGGTGAGCCCACTGGAGGGCGGACCTATGTAACTCTTTCAGGCTGAGCCTGGCCAGGTCCCATGGGCAGTAACCCGGCCACCAAACACTAGCCACTGAGGCCGCCCCCCCCCTCCCCCAGGCCTGGCTCCAGGGCGGGGCCCCGGTAACCCCATACCAGGTGGGGTAGACTCAATCCTTGTTTATTCAAATTCGAACTCGTCTGAGATTTTCCATAGATTTGAAAAGCCTACGTCATTTCTTTCTCTAGTTATCGCGTTCACAAGGTAGGTGTTAACGTTACCGCCGTCTCGCCCAGAGCAGTGACGACAATATCCCTTAAGCCTTTTAGAGGCTGAGGGGTAATAAAAATGTCCCTATGTATAGTGCTGACTAAATATTGTGATTGTTTTGCTGTACACAAATTTAAGCTGCCTGTCACGTGTTTGCCACTCAGTATTGTGTTACTATGGTAACTACCCTGTAACTGCCAAGAGTTCTGTTCCAGTCCATCCCCTCTATTGTAGCAAAATAAATAAAATAAAAATAAGCAGCCACATTAATACTTTTGGTTCTTTTTTTAAATACAAAATTAAATGACTGGAATGTTTACAAGTTGTGACAATAGAAAAAATAACAATGCAGTTACATGAACATATACTGTACTTTTAACTACTGCAGTGATTAAATGAGCACAAGGGTTATTTATAGAAAATGTACAATAGTATTAAAAAAAGTTTAAAATTAACAATTGCAACTTGGCACAAGGAACATATGCATGACAGCCTGAAAAAATCAGTCTTCATAAACCAATACCATTAAAGATTCAGAGTTATAATAAAGTAACAAAGAGGAGACAATAGGACAGTTAGAAAATGTGCACAGGTTGAGGTTTTAAAACATTTTTTTCCTTCATTAAAACTTTATTGTAAATTTTTTGTCCACAGATACACCATCCCACACTGTTAGAGGATGAAAGGAAGGAATTTAAAAAAAAGAGAAATGTAATATTAAATGTCAAAGACTGTAAAGGTAGCCAAATTAAATATAGAAATAGTATTGCAGTATCATCAAAAATAAAAAGTACAAAATGTTAAGGAACATCACTTGGAAAAACTCATTTGACACCATATGGGTGAAGTTGCCAACAATACAGAGCACACAGGAAATACAAGGATAAAAAAAGATACACATTTAGTTTGTTTTTACACCAAACTAAGACCACTTATACAGCCGAAGAAAACAGACCAAGAAGGTATCCATAAACGATACATATACCGTACTGTATTCCCCAGAAAGCTGTAGAACTCCTGTTTATTTAGTACAGACGTTGTCTATTTGGGGTAAGCACAGACTTGGAGAAACACTCAAAAATAAATATGCATAAAAATAAATAAGTACATCGACTACACCACTGTGGCTGCATTAGGCCTGATGACCCAAGAGCTTATACATATGGAGCGAATGTGTCAGAGAAACAATGCTAACGTTGACTTCATTATTCAGGTTATACAGTATGTTGAGCTACTAGGATCTGACCTTGCAAGGCACACATTTAGCTGACCAATCCCTCAGTCTATACTGTAAAACAGTGGGTGTCATTTTAAGTACCTTCTCTTTAATTAATAATTAAATTGTACATGATTAACTTTTCATCATATTCACTTCAGTAATTGACCAGAACTGCTTCTTAAGTTAAATCTCACCTATTCATTAAACAAAAGTTAAAACATACCAGGTTTTCACATTTTCTGTCACAGTAATTCTACACATAAATTCATTTTCTTCCCACATTCACAGTCTGCAGTGTAAGGCATGAAACACTAGGCCACGACTCTTCTTTAGGGGTAAGCTACTGCACATCATCATCATCAAGGAGGGTGAGGAGATGTTTGTCCCTTCAGCAGGACCCGTGAATGCTGGCTGGTGAAGAAACTGGTACAAGTAAGGTTTAAATGGCTGATTGTGGATGCTGCCTAATGAAACAGCTGGTTGGAGTGAAGCCTGGATGAGGCTATGTGCTGTACAGTTATTTAGCAAATAACTTGGGTGTTTAAGGAAATGTAACGTGAGAGCTGGTCAAAATGACCAGTGTGAGAATGTGAATGTGTGTCAGCAAGCTTAGGAAAGTGCCACAAATGGTGCAAAGCAGCAAAGATGCATCACAGGTCCAAGAAAGAGTTCATATGGACACTGGTATCTGTGGAAAAGCCTTTGAGACAAGACTTTCATGCAAGCCCTCAGTATTCAGGAATGAGAAGACCTTCCTTTCTTTGTGGTTCTTACAGCAGGTATCTTCATCTACCTTCTTCTAATGATCGAGTTTCTGACTTCAGTCTCACAAACTCCTTTGCCACATCATCGTTGGACCGCTGAGAGAGGATTCTCATGGCTGTGAGGCCTGTGTCATCCATGTATATGCGCTGGCCCAGAGGGCACCAGCAGGCGCAGTTTCGCTTCTCCATGATGTCTTTTAACTGTATCACAGCCAAACCCACCACTCTGTCAGCACGGCCAAAACAGTAGTCTTTGACACAGGCTTGCAACTCATAGCACTCAAAGCCCTCCTCCTTACCCAGAATACTGTAAAGAAAGGGAAAAGAGTTGTGTTTTCAGTCAACAAACATAACAGGAGGTTTGTTTACACCTGCAAAGCAACTCACTATTACTTATTTAAACATGAACATCTTTGAACCAGCAGCAGAATCTCACACAGGTTTAACATTTTCTAATAATTTTCCATTTGCAGCAAGCTACAGAAGCACAAAAAATATTAAAATAGTGTGTCCTTTAAAAAGTGAAGCCCAAAGCTGATTTAAATTTTTGGCTCTTCTTCCCCTTAAATTTGTCATGTTAAGCTATTTTTCTTTTACGCTGTGAGTCATGTTCCGACCACTTAACCTTGTGCCTCTGCCATGAATGTTAACTCGCAATGTATTTGGAAAACAAGAGCACTGTGAGGCGAGTGCAATATCCCCGGTTTCTGTTTTCTTTGAAGATGCCAATATGTCACTGAAGGAGAGCAGTTTTCAACTTTTCCAAATACTAATTATTGGGGCAGAACCAAAGAAATTATGAGCCTATCATCCATGATAACAAAAGGTATACCTTTATTAGTAAATTACATAAATTTACAACAAAAATAATTATATATAACCCATAACCACAGCTGTGGAAAACATCTTGTGTGGTACCTGTACCAAAGACTTCCCACCCCAAAGATCTGAACAGCTACAGACCAGTGGCCTTGACGTCCCACATGGTGAAGACCCTGGAGAGACTGCTCTTTCCTCACCTCCGCCCCCTGGTGGGACCAGCGATGGATCCCCTCCAGTTCGCCTACCACCATGGCACTGGGGTGGAGGATGCGGTGATCTTCCTCCTTCACCGTTCTCTGTCCCACCTGGAGAAGCCCGGGAATGCGGTGAGGATCATGTTCTTTGACTTCTCCAGTGCTTTCAACACCATCCAACTGATGATCCTGAAGGACAAGTTGCTGTGCGCAGGGGTGGACCAGCACCTGTCATCATGGATCCTGGACTACCTCACAAACCAGCCACAGTTTGTGAGAACCTGGGACTGCGTGTCCGACACGATCATCGGTAGCACGGGGGCCCCCCAGGGAACGGTTTTGGCTCCCTTCCTGTTCACCCTTTATACTGCAGACTTCTCACACAACACAACACACTGACATCTACAGAAGTTCTCTGACGACTCTGTGATCGTTGGCCTCATCTCCAACGGAGATGAAGCTGAGTACAGAGGGCTTATCCAGGACTTCGTGGACTGGTGCCATCGGAACTGCCTCTAGATCAATGCGAGGAAAACTAAGGAGCTGGTGGTGGACTGCCACAGGCACGGACAACCCCTCACAGCACCAGTAAATATACAGGGAACAGACATTGAGATGGTGACATCCTATAAGTACCTGGGTGTTCATCTGAACAATAAACTAGACTGACACAATACTGACGCACTCTACAAGAAGGGACAGCGCAGGCTGTTTCTACTGAGGAGACTCAGGTCTTTTGGTGTACAAAAGCCGCTGCTGAAGACATTTTATGACACGGTGGTGGCATCAGCCATCACTTTTGGAGTGGTCTGCTGGGGCAGTGGCATTACGGCAGCCGACAGGAAGAGACTGAACAAACTGATCAAGAAAGCTAGCTCTGTCCTGGGGAAGCGCCTTGACCCAGTGGAGGAGATGGGAGAGAGAAGGATGGTGGCTAAACTGTCATCTCTGCTGGAGTCCGAGTTCCACCCTATGCAGGACATACTGAATGCACTGAGGAGCTCATTTAGCAGCAGACTACATCATCCTAGGTGCACAACCGAGAGGTTTCGCAGGTCCTTCCTACCTACGGCTGTCAGATTGTACAACCTAAGCAGGGCTGCTCGCAGAGATAGCAAAAAGACGTGACAACCTAATAGTATTGAATGCAAAAGACGCAATAGACTTACACAATGGTCCCCTCCGGTATACAACTAGGAAAATACCGGTCGCTTTGGAGGGTGAGAATATGTATGGGTACATAATCATACCATGTAAGATAACTAAGTAGACGGTTGTGCTTGTTTCATTCCATCTAGCTACAATGCTCCGCACTCTGTGTGTTTATATATTTATTCCATCTAGCAACAATGCTCCACACTGTGTGTGTTTATATATTTACATATTTATTCCATCTAGCTACAGTGGGGCAAAAAAGTATTTAGTCAGCCATCAATTGTGCAAGTTCTCCCACTTAAAAGATGAGAGAGGTCTCCAATTTTCATCATAGGTATACCTCAACTATGAGAGACAAAATGAGAAAAAAAAAAAATCCAGAAAATCACATTGAAGGATTTTTAATGAATTAATTGGTAAATTCCTCAGTAAAATAAATATTTGGTCACCTTCAAACAAGCAAGATTTCTGGCTCTCACAGACCTGTAACTTATTCTTTAAGAGGCTCCTCTGTCCTCCACTCGTTACCGGTATTAATGGCACCTGTTTGAACTCGTTATTAGTATAAAAGACACCTGTCCACAACCTCAAACAGTCAGACTCCAAACTCCACTATGGCCAAGACCAAAGAGCTGTCAAAGGACACCAGAAACAAAATTGTAGACCTGCACCAGGCTGGGAAGACTGAATCTGCAATAGGTAAGCAGCTTGGTGTGAAGAAATCAACTGTGGGAGCAATTATTAGAAAATGGAAGACATACAAGACCACTGATAATCTCCCTCGATCTGGGGCTCCACGCAAGATCTCACCCCGTGGGGTCAAAATTATCATGAGAACGGTGAGCAAAAATCCCAGAACCACATGGGGGATCTAGTGAATGACCTGCAAAGAGCTGGGACCAAAGTAACAAAGGCTACATCAGTAACACACTACGCCGCCAGGGACTCAAATCCTGCAGTGCCAGATGTGTCCCCTTGCTTAAGCCAGTACATGTCCAGGCACGTCTGAAGTTTGCTAGAGAGCATTTGGATGATCCAGAAGAGGATTGGGAGACTGTCATATGGTCAGATGAAACCAAAATAGAACTTTTTGGTAAAAACTCAACTTGTCATGTTTGGAGGAGAAAGAACACCATACTTACTGTGAAGCATGGGGGTGGAAACATCATACTTTGGGGCTGTTTTTCTGCAAAGGGACCAGGACGACTGATCCGTGTAAAGTAAAGAATGAATGGGGCCATGTATCGTGAGATTTTGAGTGAAAACCTCCTTCCACCAGCAAGGGCATTGAAGATGAAACGTGGCTGGGTCTTTCAGCATGACAATGATCCCAAACACACCGCCCGGGCAATGAAGGAGTGGCTTCGTAAGAAGCATTTCAAGGTCCTGGAGTGGCCTACCCAGTCTCCAGATCTCAACCCCATAGAAAATCTTTGGAGGGAGTTGAAAGTCTGTGTTGCCCAGCGACAGTCCCAAAACATCACTGCTCTAGAGGAGATCTGCATGGAGGAATGGGCCAAAATACCAGCAACAGTGTGTGAAAACTTTGTGAAAACTTACAGAAAACGTTTGACCTCTGTCATTGCCAACAAAGGGTATATAACAAAGTATTGAGATGAACTTTTGTTATTGACCAAATACTTATTTTACCGAGGAATTCACCAATTAATTCATTAAAAATCCTTCAATGTGATTTTCTGGATTTTTTTTTCTTATTTTGTCTCTCATAGTTGAGGTATACCTATGATGAAAATTGGAGACCTCTCTCATCTTTTAAGTGGGAGAACTTGCACAATTGGTGGCTGACTAAATACTTTTTTACCCCACTGTACAATGCTCCGCACTGTGTGTTTATATAGCTACATATTATTCCATCTAGCTACAATGCTCCGCACTGTGTGTGTTTATATATTTACCTCTGCCAGGCCGGAGGCCAGGAGGAGGTTATGTTTTTGCCAGCGTTTGTCTGTCTGTTTGTCTGTCTGTCTGTTGGTTAGCAAGATAACTCAAAAAGTTTTGGACGGATTTCAATGAAACTTTGAGGCGTTGTTGGAAATGGTACAAGGAAGAACTGATTAAATTCTGGGGATGATCTGGATCACCGTGTGGATACAGGAATTTTTTAAAGGATTATTTAACATTGTGAGATACGGCCATTTTCAACATGTGTGCAGGCCCAATGGAGGGCGCTGCTCGTCATGTCTGACCAACACAAACTCCGCCTTCTTCAAAGTTTTAGGCACAAAAGCACGCGGAACACAGTGCTGGGCAGGGCTCGGCAGCGTGCCTGTGTGCCTGTGTTTGCGCTACGCTGCAAAAGCTCAGACGGGCAGCTGTCCGCCGCCGGATTATTTGGCAGAAATTCCCCGGCCAGCCATAGTAGCTGCGCAAAAAGAAGCTCTCTGCCGGGGACGCTTCCAAATCATCTTTTGCCGTGGAGCGCAACCCCAATAAAACCCATGCCAACCTGTCTACCCAATTTGCATCCGTCAGTGAAGCCCTCAGTGCTGCTTTCAGTGATCTATGAAAACGCTCGCATAACCCATTGGCCTGTGGGTTGTATGCGGTTGTGTCATGATTTCTTTTGTCTTTTCTTTGGAATTCTTGGATGGAGCATGGGTGGGCAATATAAGCTGCGGATTCAGCCATCACACATTTCGGATAACTTATGTTGAACTGTATAATCACAGGAGTTCTTGTCTAATTTCACCTTGTTGGATTTTATTACCCCCTTTGTTATATTATTCACTTTCTTTTAACCTGTACTCTTAATCTATTCGAAATAAAGATTCATTCATTCAATTGCAACGCCCGCAGCCTGGGAGTTTGCAGATGCAGGAGATGGACACAACACCAACACTTCAGTTTATTACCTCCACCAAGGAGGTAATGCTTTTACTACTGAACCACTAATCCTATCATTGTGAATCCAATTGCTAGTCGTATGTTTTCATGGTCAAGGAATCTGAAAATGTACACACAAACACTGTATGGGGGGGAACTGTGGCGCTTGGCGGAGGTCTGCGCTCTCCGAGTGCTTTTCTAGTTACATGTTTATTCCATCTAGCTACAATGCTCCGCACTATGTGTGTTTATATATCTACATATTTATTCCATCTAGCTACAATACTCTGCACTGTGTTTATATATTTATATATCTATCCCATCTAGCTACAATGCTCTGTACTGTGTGTCTATATATATATATATATTTATATTTATATGTACATATGTATACTCGTTGCTCTTGTTTTTTCTCTTGCCTTCTGATTGTTGCTCTGAGTGTTGCTATCCCTGTGCTGTTGCAATCCTGGAATTTCCCCATTGTGGGACTAATAAAGGCTTATCTTATCTTATCTTATAAGTAAGTCAGGATCCCAAGGTAAACCTGTGTAGAAAGTTTAGTGACCCCAGCATTCTTTGTTGTTGAGATGTGAATGTGTCTGTGAATGGTGAAGGGATTGGCACCATACTGTGGCTGCCTCATCCATCCAAGTGGATGCCCTGAATTTCCCTCTGGGGATTAATAGTATACAAAATACAAAAGAATAACTACAAAATTATGGCATTTTGACATTAACCTTTGACGTCAAACCCATAGTCAAGAGTTCAGGGTCACAGGGTGAACCTGTGTACAAAGTTTGGTGACCCTAGCTTTACTTGTTCTATAGTAATAGTGCAATGGAATGTTAACATTGACCTTTGACCTTTTGACCACAAACCCATAGTCAAGTCAGGGTGTAAGCCATCCACAATTTGTCTTAAAGATAACTATGGTATTGATTTGAAAAGCCTATATCATTTCTTTCAGTAGTTATTATGTTTACAAGATTTAGGGAAAAACTAACCTCTGTCCATGTCCTCAAGGTCTATAATTCCTGGAAAAATAATCTAATCAGAGCCAAATTGCAATATGCACATCATCATTCATCATCATCATTTTTTTTTTTTTTTTTTTTTGAATGCAAAAGATGCAATAGACTTACACAATGGTCCTCTCCGGCATACAACTAGGAACATACCGGTCGCTATGGAGGGTGAGAATATGTATGGGCACATAATCATACCATGTAGGATAACTAAATAGACGGTTATGCTGTTTCATCCCACCTAGCAACAATGCTCTGCACTGTGTGTGTTTATATATTTACATATTTATTCCATCTAGCTACAATGCTCTGCACTGGGTGTGTTTATATTTATATATCTATATATTTATTCCATCTAGCTACAATGCTCCGCACTGTGTTTTTATATATCTACATATTATTCCATCTAGCTACATTGCTCCGCACTGTGTGTGTTTATATACTTGCATATTTATTCCACCTAGCTGCAATGCTCCATACTGTGGGTGTTTATATATTTACATATTTATTCCATCTAGCTACAATGCTCTGCACTGTGTGTCTGTGTGTGTGTGTGTGTATATATATATTTTATAGTAATATGTACATATGTATATTAGCTGCTCTTGCTTGCTTGTTTTTTCTTGCCTTCTGATTGTTGCTCTGAGTGTTGCTATCCCTGTGCTGTTGCAATCCTGGAATTTCCCCGTTGTGGGACTAATAAAGGCTTATCTTATCTTATCTTATCTTATCAGTGTATCTCAAACCCCGGTACCAAGTTTCAAAAGAATCAGAACAAAACTGTAGGAGGAGTTATAGTAATTTCCCAAAAATGGGACAGACGGACGGACAGACTGCCATACCATAATCCTTCACTGGTCAAAGAATAAAGTCCTGATCTAAATGTGCTCTGGGGAAACACAATTGTAGTAGACAACCCAGTGAGCAAAAAGATGGGCACATTATTGAATTCACTCTAAAGTGATGCGCCTTCTGTGGTAGCTTGATGGGTATGATGCAGTTACAAGATGTGCAAATGATAATGATCAAAGTCCTTTAGAGAGGAATCTAAACAGCAACAGCAGAACAATGGTTCACAAGTATACAAGGAGATACTTGTATGACAAGTGGGCTAAACTCTAAATCCTATTTGCTTATCAAAGTTGAAATTGTGTACTTGATCTATGCATTAATGATGGGAAGGCAGACTCCGGAGCGCCGAGGGTTGTTCTGAGCTTATCCAGGAAATATTTGGCAAAGCGCGTTTCGAGGCATGCATTGTGACATATGTGTTGACGTCAGACCACGTGGCTGGGTCAGGAAGTCGTTCATGATTTTGCACTCAACATGAAATAAAGTGAGCAGCGATACCCAATGGAAATCCCCGTCCCCCATGTTTTGTATTGTCATGTTTGACTGTGTAAGGGATTTGTCACAGCCAGTTTTCACTTGGAGGCAGCAGCAAAAAGACGGACTTCTCCCGTTTGGGAACATTTTGAGCGCATTTCTCCCATTAATGTATTTTCCACAAATAGTGGATATTTAATGCAGCTGAGGTGATGGCTTAGCTGTAAAACATCTGCACTACAAGCGGAAGGCCTGGGTTCAAATCCCAGCTGTGTCATTCCTGTCATTTTATTTTTATTTGCAAGGTGAAGTGTCTGTTGTGTTTCAAAGAGCTTGAATCATTATTACGCATCATTACGCTGACACACTATTGCTATTGTGCCCTGCATGAGAATAAGGCCAGAGTAAGATATACTGGGACAGTATAAGACTGTTGAAAATTTATTATTTCTTAATAAAAATGGATAAGTAGTACAAGCACACAAAGTAGCACAGACACATTCACTGGAGTCACCCCAGTTTTATTATTTCTTTTTTCCCTTATGAGCATTGATATTTCTTAAAAGGCAGCACATTTATTGAAATGGAAAAAAAAAATACATTAAATGAATAATACCCTTGTAAAAATCAGCATGTTGTATACGTTTTGTCCACTAGATGGCCTGGTAGAGAAAATGAAGTCCCACACAAGGCCTTGCCTATATGAGCCATTTTGATGAAAGGCCTCAAGTCCTCCAGAAAGCCTCATTTGGCCATCACTACTATGTATATTCAAATTATTAAGTAGCTAATTCTAATAATTCGTTGCTTCAATTATATAACATGGGGCGTCCAATCACGTACCATGGAGGACCAAGACCCTGCAGGCTTTACCTCCAGCCAGTGTCTTCAACAGCAGATTTCACTGAATTTTTTCCCACTGATTGCTGATAAGTGAAAACACCTGCTGAAGAGACTGGGTAGAAGAGAAAACCTGCAGGGTCTTGGCCCTCTATGGCAAATGAATGGATATCCCAGATAAAACAAAATAATTAAACTCTAAAAGACAGGAATGGTCATTTCTGGAAAAAAATGAAGACAAAATCAATAAGCTTAACACTTTTTTCCCTTAATATATAAACTGAGAAATGGAAAGGAAGTTTGTACTGCCTTGTAATCGATGAGTCCATGGTGGACTCTACCTCTACTAATAAACTAGATGAGCTGTTAAAGCATGGACAGGTGAATAGATGGGTTTATATACTTACAAATGGAAGCTTTCGTTGAACCTTGGAGACCAGCTGTTGTTCTTGGATTTGGTCTGGAATTTGCGTTTCTTATCACTGAGGTGAGGCCCTATCATGGTGACCTCCACGAATGGCCGGAACATCCCAGATGTTTGCCATTTTAAATCGTTAGCCCCAACCACTGTGGGAACACACGCAGAACCAAGTTAATGTGATTTAAGGAGACAACTACATGATGTTATAGAAACTCAGACTGACCTTTGACATTAACTTTGCGTTCTCTGTTTTTTGGATTTGTGTACAACTCGATCTGAAGACATGCTTCACCAATTGGCTTGTCCACTCCTGAACCTAATTTAATGTAAACACACATACATGCACATATACTGTGTTTACATTTGGCCCCATTAAAAAAAAAAAAATCCTGTGATGTGTTTTGTAAATTCAGAAGAAAAAATAGCAGGCGAATAGAGATGGAGAATTTGGCTTAGGATGAATCCATCCAAATTAGTTAAAGTGCTGATGACATGTTTGACATTTTTTAGCATGTTGCGTAAACCCAAAAGTCATTGTCTAAGATCAATATAATATTTACAACAGCACCTGCATAAACTAGTTATCAATAAAAAAAAAACGCAGCTGCTGACTGGACTGTGGTGCCGCCCACCGAATTAAGGGCGGCACCCCAATGACGTAATCGACAGAACGGACTCCGGTGTTGTTAACTAGAATGACAGCAGCTTTGTAGCTCACAGGTTCTCTGGTCTCTTGTTTTAATTTTACAGCTAAGCCTTCGCGTTGTGTCGCAGGCTTAGATAAACAGCAGGCATGAAAGACCACATCACACGCTTCAGCTCCAACTGTCATAAGCCTCCTATGCGCTCCTCATGCGCTTTTATGCAGGAGGAGCGCACCGAGGAGGGAAGGATTAATGGAGTTACGTGCAGCTTTGACCTACTTTCTCTGATCGCATGCTGGTCCTGGCACGTCCCCTCTCTCATTATTACCAGCTGATTCCCCTCCCACTGATCATGTTTCCCGGTCCTCACCCAGGTGCTTCTAATCACACCATCACCAGCAGTGCGTGTACTTCGCAGCCGTTTGCCAGTCATCTGTGCTGTTTGTCTGCCAGTATTTTCAGCACTCTCACGATGTGTTAGTCACTCCATGTTCGCTGTGGTTCTCGTGCGTTCTTGAAGCGATGTCGGCCCTGCGTAAGAGCGCAAGGAGGGTCATGATGAATGGATTTACGCGCAGAATTCACCACAGCACATATATTGAACATAAGAATGATGACAACAGTTCCCAAAAAGGTGAAAACTTACTAAAATAAACAAACACTTACAGTTGGCATTCGGGGCTGACATCGCCAAGCGAACATGGAGAGGAGATGTGTTAACCACGGTTGCGCCCCAGAGCTGACATCGCTTCAAGGGGCGCAACAGAACCACGGCTGTGTGGAGTGGCTAACACGTTGTGATAGTGTTGGCAATACTGACTGGCTGACAACACGGCAGATGATGCAAGCAAACCATGAACAGCTGACTGTCAAAAAGAGAGGGCGCATGTGTTCAGACCGGCGAATCTTGGACAGTGCCCACCTGAAAGTGGTGCAAAATGCACATAAAACACATGTACAAAACAAAAACAACAAGAACTCAAAATATAATCCATAATAAACCCGATGCCTGAGCCACAGAGAAAACACTGCTATGATTTTATTGAAAAATCAGGTTTAAATAAATTATATTTATGAACAAATAATTTGTTGCAATATCCGTAATAAAAGCATACCACTATACCAGTCGGTGTTCCCCTGCCGTGTGTTTGTCGCTGCTGCTGCGGCGGGCATGTGTGCCTCTCCACTGTCACTCTCTGAGTGTGATTCACTTGGCACGGTTCAAACCTATATGGTCTGATGCCCCCAAATTCTTCATTGTCATCCAGTTCTTCTGAACTATAATCATCTGAAGATTGGACAACACAAACCAATTCCAGACTACATGTGCTGGAACCATCGTTGATGTTTTCAACCGCTTCCATCCTGTGTGTACAATGAGCAGGCAAGCGCTGTGTTCTGTCGATGACGTGACTACATGGCAGCGAGGTTTTCCAGCCACTGACGTAATTGGTGATGTGGCACTCATGAAAACATTGGATATTCACGTGGAAAAAAAGCCTGTTTGACTTACAACTGCACAGACCAACCGATTTTGTCATATTGTATTGTGTTGAAAAATTAAAAATGTGTCATCAGCACTTTAAGCAATATTAAATTTTACATTTCAGACATCAATGATGAATTCAGGCCTCCGCTATGTGTCAAGCAGGCCTACAACCGAATCACCGCAGTGATATAGTCATTGATACCATACTCTCTCTCATGCAATATTGCTTCTATACAACAGTCCCACAAGCAAGTTTATAAAACGGCAGCAGTACAAGACAAAAATATTACAATTTTTCCAGTTACTTTGCTCCATGGAGAAAAATAGTCCCTTCTGAATTTACCCATTTAACTGCTGCTAAGCACCTCAATGAGCATAACATAGAAAAGAATAGGATTATTGTCATTTTACACACATGTAACCAAATTAAATATTGTCCAGTGCAGAAGTTTGTGTTTATGCACGTACTGGCCACCTGCTGAGTGTATTTTGCTGGTCAAATTGCTCGCACCAATGGCTAGTTAGCGCGTTAGTGATTTAGCTCCACCACATTTCCGTGTTAGTTTCCACACACGTCACTTGCTTTTTCTTGGCATTTTTCAGATGAAATAAAGAGTCCTTCACCACAAAAGGATTATGGTTTGCTAGTTGAGACAATAAATCCAACTCTAGCTTGTCTATTTTGTTGTATACTAATGTGATTAGCCAGATATTTACAAGGGCAGGACTTCCAGGTCACAGAGGTCTGGATTTTTAGGACCATTTCTTTTCAAACAGTGCCTCACTGTGGAAATTAAGGTATCCAACACAGCATTACAATTCTCATGTATTATAAAGAGCCACTGATATTAACTAAAATTTAAAGATTATTAGAACACAGCTGAAGTGGAGTGATAGATATTTGGTGAAACGTCCAAGTGTGATTATTGGGGAATACAGTAACACCTGGAACCCCTATTGTCCAATCAGATTGCTCAGTCTGAACTAACTGTTATATAATGTTACAGAAGAGTAAAACCAAAATGTAGGACAGTAAAGCTGGTCAGAGAGACCTACCTCTGCTGGGCTGCATTTTTTCATTGGGAGTCAGCCTAATACCCTTTCCATTATGTACTGGCACAGACAAGACAGAAATGTGATCATATATACATTAGCAGCTAAAACATATTTTTAATGCATACAGTAATATAAAGGCTCAAAATAGAAACAGTAATTACTTGTAGATCAAGCACACAAAAGGTACTCCTACCTTGTAGATGTTGTGTGGTCACAAAGGTCTTAATGAGTATGTCTGTTGTCTGAGTGTAGAGGGACAGAGCGTGGCGAAGAGAGGAAAGCTCAGGGCTTTTCTCCAAAAACGTCTTCTTCAGCCCATTCCCTCCTGCATGGAAGTATTGCTGCAAAAATATTTGTCCAAATTATTATTATTATTATTATTATTATTATTAGGGAATTTAAGCAAAAATGGATTAAGGAATGCTATGCTATCCACAGAACATTCTACTGAACAGATGGAGACCAAACATGACCAAAGAAATAACAGTAGTAGTTTCACTGCAGCTACTTCTTAATTAAGCAACATTACATGAGTAGGAGTGCAATATCAAGGAATATATTAACTGTGGTGACTCATCGTACTATACGTATTCATGATACCACACAACCTAGAGTGTAATATTGCTTGATTGAACGTTGATTGCTGGCTTCCTGTGGTAAAGTATCGTCACTTCCTGTGTTGTGGGCTGTCTGTGTGGTTTGCTCTGTGCTTAGCTCTCCTCACTCTCCTGAGGATTATCGCCTTTAATTGAATTTTTATCACTTTTTTCCATCTACCGTCACCTCTCACTTCTGTTTAACAAGCCTCTTGCACCTGTGTGCGCACTCAGTGTCACCTAATCACCCTCTTTAGCCTTCTGTTCACCTTTCATTGGTGTTTGTGTTAGCTTCGGATTAGCCACTAGCTGTGGCTACTAGCTCTCCTTCCCCTTCTCTGGTGTGCTCTCTGTGTCAGAAGTTTAGCTACACCTCTGCCTCTTTTATTGATAACGGTAAATGTAATAAATGTTGTCTTTTTGAGGCACTCGATATGAGGTTGTGCGATTTGGAATTCCGGCTCCGCTGCATTGAAACACCGTCAGCGCCAGTTAATAATGACGGACTCCCCTTAGCTGCAGCGGAGCACCCTAGCATAGGTCTCCCAGCTTCCACCTCTCCTGAGCAGCCAGGAGAGAATGGGTGGGTGACGGTGGGTGGGTGGGTGACGGTGAGAAGGAAGCATAGTCGTAAGCCCCTGGTTCACTACCAACCTGTTCATGTTTCTAATGGCTTTCCCCCCTCAGTGACACACCCGCTGAGGAAAAAACTCTGATCATTTGTGACTCTATAGTCAGAAATGTGAACCTAGAGACTCCAGTGGCCATAGTCAAATGCATTCCCAGAGCCAGAGCAGGCGACATCAAATCAAATTTGAAAATGCTGGCTAAAAGTAACTGTAAAATATTCCACAATTGTTATCCACACCGCATTAACGACATCCAACTCCGGCAGTCGGAAGTTACAAAACTTAGTGTGGAATCGGTCTGTAACTTTGCCAAAATAATGTCTGCCTCTGTAGTATTCTCTGGGCCCCTCCCCAATCTGACCAGTGATAACATGTTTAGCCACATGTCATCCTTCAACCACTGGCTGTCTGTGTGGTGTCCTGCAAACAATATGGCCTACATAGACAATTGGAACTCATTTTGGGGAAAACCTGGTCTTGTATTAGACAAGACGGCATCCATCCCACTTTGGATGGTGCGCCTCTTTTATCTAACAATCTGGCATCATCCATCCATCCATCCATCCATCTTCTACCGCTTTTCCGGAGGTCCGGGTCGCGGAGGCAGCAGTTCAAGCAGAGAAGCCCAGACTTCCCTCTCCCCAGCCACCTGCTCCAGCTCTTCAGAGGGGATACCAAGGCGTTCCCAGACTAGCTGGGAGACATAGTCTCTCCACCGAGTCCTGGGTCTGCCCAGGACTGCCCAATCTGGCATCATTTTTATCTAAATTTCCAAAACCTTGACAACTCAAGAGTTAGAACCAGGAAGCAGAGTCGCAGTCTTACACGCCTCTCTGCAGCTCCTCTTCATCCACCACCCCTCAACTTAGCCCCTGTCTTCCCCATCAGAGAATGACTGTCTGCTCCCTCCAAATTAAATAAAAATATAATGTATAAGCATCCCAAAGTGTTTAAACACAAAGCTGGTAAAACTCAAATTAAACATGGAGCCTCTAAATTTAATGATTTGGCCTCTGTTCCTCCTCATAATTTTAAAATTAAATGCAGTTTGTTAAATATTAAGTCTCTAACTCCTAAGTCTCTGCTAGTCCATGATCTGTTAATTGATCATCAGATTGATTTAATATCCCTTACAGAGACTTGGTTAGGGCAAGAGGATTATGTTGGTTTAAATGAATCAACTCCCTCTGGTTATTTAAACTGTCAAAATCCCAGAAGAGGAGGAAGAGCAACAATTTACCATTCCAAATTACTAGTTAATGTAAAACAAAAAACATGTTATAATTCTCTTGAGGGCCTGGTCCTCAGTGTTGAGCATTTTAGCAATTTTAGGTTAAACCCAATTTTATTTGCCATAGTTTATCGTCCTCCCTCAGCCTACTCAGTTTTTATCCGAATTTGCCAAATTCTTAGATTGAGTGCTGAAATCAGAATAATTATAGTAGGGGGCTTTAATATACATGTAGATAGTGACTGCCTTAATATGGTATTTAATTCAATATTAGACTTGATGGGGTTTTCTCAGAAAGTAGGAAATTCTACCGATTATCTCCACCACACGTTGGACCTTGTTCTGACATATGGCATAGAAATAGAAAATCTGGTCGTGTCTCCTCATAACCCTGTACTATCATATCCCTGTTCACTGCAACCTTCGAAGGCTGCAGTGAACAGTCAAAACATGTAGAGAAGGTAAAAACATCTACAAGTACATCTCAAAAAATTAGAATACCATGGAAAAGTTCAATATTTTTTGTCACTCATTTCAGAAAGTGAAACCCATATATAGATTCATTACACAGAGAGTGAAATATTTCAAGTATTTATTTTATTTTTGATGATTATGGCTTGCAGCCCATGAAAACACCAAATTCAGTTTCTCAAAAAATTAGAATATTACATAAAATTAATTTTAAAAAATAATTTTTTTAATACAAATGTGGACTGACTGAAAAGTATGTCCATGTACACACTCAATACTTGGTTGGGGCTCCTTTTGGATTAATTACTGTATCAGTGTGGCGTGGCATGGAGGTGATCAGCTTGTGGCACTGTTGAGGTGTTCTGAAGGCCCAGGTTGCTTTGATAGTAACCTTCAGCTCGTCTGCATTGTTGGGTCTGGTGTGTCATCTTCCCCTTGACAATACATCATAGATTTTCTATGGGGTTTAGGTCAGGAGAGTTTGCTGGCCAATCAAACACAGTGATGCCATGGTCATTAAACCTGGTTTTGATACTTTTGGCAGTGTGGGCAGGTGCCAAGTCCTACTGGAAAATGAAATCAGCTTCTCCATAAAGCTTGTCAGCAGAGGAAAGCATAAAATGCTCTAAAATTTCCTGGTAGACGACTGTGCTGACTTTGGTCTTGATAAAACACAGTGGACAAACACCAGCAGATGACCGCTGTTCGGATAAAAGTAAATTTTGCATTTCATTTGGAAATCAAAGTCCCAGAGTCTGGAGAAAGAGTGGAGAGGCACAGAATCTAAGTTGCTTGAGGTTTAGTGTGACATTTCCACAGTCAGTGATGATTTGAGGAACCATGTCATCTGCTGGTGTTGGTCCACTGTGTTTTATCAAGACCAAAGTCAGTGCGGTCGCCTACCAGGAAATTTTAGAGCACTTTATGCTTCTCTCTGCTGACAAGCTTTATGGAGAAGCTGATTTCATTTTCCAGCAGGACTTGGCACCCTTCCCCCACACACACACATTGCCAAAAGTTGAAAACCTGGTTTAATGGCCATGGCGTCACTGTGTATGATTGGCCAGCAAACTCTCCTGACCTAAACCCCATAGAAAATCTATTGAGTGTTGTCAAGAGGAAGATGACACACCAGACCCAACAATGCAGACGAGCTGAAGGTCACTATCAAAGCAACCTGGACTTTCATAACACCTCAGCAGTGCCACAGGCTGATTACCTCCATGCCACACCACATTGATACAGTAATTAATCCAAAAGGAGCCCCGACCAAGTATTGAGTGTGTACATGGACATACTTTTCAGTCGGTCCACATTTGAGTCGGTGAATTCAAAAAGGGCCCAAGTCCCCATTGAAAAAGTGTGGACTTGGGCCCTTGTTGAATTCACCGATTCATTTGTATTAAAAAACTATTTTTTAAAATTAATTTTATGCAATATTCTAATTTTTTGAGAAACTGAATTTGGGGTTTTCATGGGCTGTAAGCCATAATCATCAAAATTAAAATAAACACTTGAAATATATCACTCTGTGTAATGAATCTATATATGGGTTTCACTTTCAGAAATTAGTGACAAAAAATATTGAACTTTTTCATGATATTTTAATTTTTTGAGATGTACCTGCATTTTTGTCTTTAATAAGAACAAAAGGTAATTTTTTACTTGATAGATTAGAACACCATGTTGAACTAAATGGAATTTTGTTGCAGTGGTTCAGATCTTATTTATCCGATAGGTTCCAGTTCATGTTAATGAGTTTTCTTCCAACTCAAAGCTCAGTCACGGAGTTTCACAGGGATCTGTGCTAGGCCCTGTTCTTTTTAGTTTATATATGCTTCCGCTAGGCAACATTAGAAAGTACTGTATATATTTTCATTATTACGCAGATGACAATTATACATGTCAGTGAAGCCAGATGATAGTAATCAATTAGCCAAGTTAGAGGCCTGTCTTAAGGAAATCAAAGCTTGGATGACTTGTAATCTCCTGCTATTAAATTCAGATAAGACTGAAGTCATTCTAGTTGGTCCAAAAAACCTTAGAAATACCTTTCCAAATCAAACTCTTTGGATGTGGTTACTCTCTCTTAATAGTTCTGTGAGGAACCTTGGAGTTATTTTTGATCAAGATCTGTTTTTTTTATTCACATATTAAACTTGTTTCTAAGACTGCCTTCTGTGTTTTGCATAATATTGAGAAACTAATCCAAGCTTTTGTTAGCTCTAGATTATTGTAACTCTTTGTAACATGTGACAGAGAGTAGTTAAAAACAACTTCAGGTTCTTTAAAACCAGATGAAGAGTCAGGTAGCAATCAAAGGGGAACTTATGAGGATGCTCAAAGGGATTTTATTACAAATTATGTACAAGAAATGCCTATTAAAATAAAAAGCCTAAACTAAAAAGACTAAAAGTGGGCTAAAAACAAATAAAAGTCCATAAAAGCTGAGGAGGAGGATCCCCTCTTCCAGGCCATGCTCCATCTGCCACCACAACATCGACGCCCTCAGGAAACCTGTACAAGGGAGACCCTTGCCAGCAGTATATCCAGATTCCTATTGTCATCATCATCATCATGGGGTGCTGCTATCTGGGAACAAGATACTTACAGACCAGGCAGAGTTCCTCACTCTGCCTCTTTCCTGCCACTCTTCCTCTTTTTGTCTTTCGCCCGCAGCACCACTAACTGCTCCACACAGAAGTGACTCCCCCAAATACCAGCATCATGGTGGTCCTGGCCATTACTGCTCCTCCTCCTCCGTCATGCCCTTGTGCAGCCATCTTCCTGGGACCAGCAGCCTTCTCTTGTCCAACCAGGCTCTCATCTGGCTGACTATCCAGGCAGGGCATTCCTCTCCAGGCAGAATTCCTTCCTTCTGGCAACAAAACTCTCTGGCCAGGACCCCACCCGGGGCGCTGCCCTCAGGCAAGACTCCTTCCTCCTGACAAAAACTCCCTGGCCAGGCCCCCACCCGGGGCCCTCTCCTCAGGCAAAACTCCTTCCTCCTGACAAAAAAAACTTCCTTCCGGACTGCCAGAGCACCTCTTATCATGTGCAGCCACAGGTGCTGCACACCCCCAATCAACACAGGTGTTGTTCATTAGTAATTGGGGGAAGCACAGGGTGGAAGTAAACAACATTTCCAATAAGCAACTTTCGCATTACGAGTGCGCATGTGCAGACTATATGAGTTCAAAGTTCACGATTACCAAACATTCCGGTAGCCTACTTGCTTTTGTATACAAACAGTACTGATACACCTGAACAACTGCCACTTAAAGTCTGCTTTAAGCTTCAAATCTCCATTATGCCAGGTGCACATTGTGCCGTAGTGAAGTGTGGGAACAGCATGTATCATCTAGAATGGTGGAAAAAGAAAACTTGCAGCATACATGCGTGTAACTTCGGGACCAGCGTGTGTACAGGTCCGCTGCCATTCACGTTATATATATTCCCCACAGAGCTGAAGGATCTGGACGGATGTAATTGTTGGATTAAAGCAGTAAGTCTATATTATAACATAATTAAATAGTGTTGTGTATTGTTCAAGTTCTAGCCTAACTGACACGAGTCTAAACCCTGAAGTAGTAGGTACGGACAGGCAGGCCTGGATCTAGGATATAGTTCTTTGTATATTAGTAATGAAGCTTGATCTACACAAACATGTAATTAAGGCCAATGATAAGTAGGCTGGTATAAAATAAAATTGCAAATCATTGAAAACGTGTGGTACTTAAACTATAGTAGTATCGACCTATAGATCTAAGTAAGCAGGCTATGCCTTGTAGTGAAATTTACTCAAAATGACAAAACCAAAGTTGAGCTGTCAAACCACTCGCTTACCTTCTTTGAAGTCGTTTCGGAGTCTGGCAAGTAAGGGTGCTTGGTCCTTTGACAACAAAAAATCTGCTATGTCAGCGTACGTACGGGGGGCCATTTTCGCCAATTTCTGCAACGTGGCCGCGAATGCAAGCGCAACTAGTTCATCCTTGCATTTGCGGGTACAACCGGGAAGACCCCTACGCATACAATATGCTCGTAGATCACTAACTTTCCATAAATTAAATGTATCGATACAGCATGTATGGTAGCCACGTTCCCATGATGCTTTGTGCGAGCCGAGATGCGAAAGTTGCTTATTTACAAACACTGATTAAAATATAAAAACCACAAAACATGCAAACTAAAACATGCAACACAAAACTAAAAACCACATGAAACCCAAAAACAATAAAACACTTCCACCCAGTGACATCTTTATTATTAGGCTGTCCTAAAATATCTTTAAAAAGTATTAAGCTGATCCAAAATGCTGCAACAAGAGTTTTAACAGGTACTAGAAAGAGAGATCATATCTCTCCGGTTCTGGCCTCCCTTCATTGGCTTCCCATAAAGTTTAGAATTAAGTTTAAAATCCTTCTTCTGACTTGCATAGCTCAAAATAATCAGGCCCTTTTTATTTAAAAGATCTGATACTATCCTATTATCCTAACAGAGCACTACGCTCCCAAAACGCAGCAATACTTGTAATACCTAGAGTACAATGCCTCCCATTGTACTCCAGAAGTACAATGGGAGGCAGAGACTTCAGTTATCAAGCTCCTCTCCTGTGGAACCAGCTGCCAATCTGGATTCGGGAGTCAGACTCGATCTCTATTTTTAAGAATAGGGTTAAAACCTTCCTTTTTGATATAGCCTATAATTAGGGTGGGATCATGTGCCCCTGAACCCTCCCTTAGTTATGCTGCTAATAGGTTTAGACAGCCGAGGGGACTGCCAACAATGCACTGGGGGCTTCACTTCTTTCTTCACTCTCAATGAAATATTTTTGCCGGTCATTAACATCTGTTTGTTTTCTCCCATAGATTGAGTCCCCGTCATGCTGTTTGCTCTCTACATGTCTGTTCTTTTCTTCTTCTTCTCTATTCCCTCACCCCCCAGCCAGTTGCAGCAGATGACTGCCCCTCCCTGAGCCTGGTTCTGCTGGAGGCTTCTTCCCGCTAAAAGGGAGTTTTTCCTCTCCACCATTGCCAAGTGCTTGCTCACAGGGGACAACCTGATTGCTGGGGTCTTTCTGCAATTGTGGGGGTTTCCCCTACAGATGAAAGTGCTATGAGATGACATTTGTTGTGAAATGGCACTATATAAATAAATTTGAATTGAATTGAATTATATACTATATTATATTATTATATTTTTTTATTTTTTTTATTTTTTTTACTTCCGGCGCCACACGAGTCGGCTGCCTTCTGCAACAGCGGCTCAATTCTGAGTCTTTTTATCTTCCTTCTTCTTTCTGATCCGGTGATAACTTTCTGATCCGGCACACCTTTCACTCTATATATATCACGGACACACAGATCACCCCAAAGGTCTCCCGAGTCGGCGGACGGAGCCTCTGTTTACAGCAGGAGACGATACAGCAGGGAAGAGCTAGCTAGCACTCAACCGCCACCCGGTGCTAACCGAGGAACTCGACATACCGGGGAACTGAAGCGAAAACGATGCGGGTGCCGGGCTGCAGTTTAGGCGGCGTGCAAGAAATATAAGACAGAATAATAAAGAGCGATGGCAAGAACCAAGCAGACCGCCTGTAAATCTACTGGAGGAAAAGCCCCCAGGAAGCAGCTAGCCACCAAGGCTGCTCGGAAAAGCGCTCCGGCCACCGGCGGAGTGAAGAAGCCTCACCGTTACAGGCCCGGTGCCGTGGCTCTGAGGGAGATCCGTCGCTACCAGAGGTCCACGGAGCTGCTCGTCCGTAAGCTGCCCTTCCAGCGCCTGGTGAGGGAGATCGCGCAGGACTTCAAGGCCAACCTGCGCTTCCGGAGCTCCGCCGTCATGGCTCTGCAGGAGGCCAGCGAGGCCTATCTGGTGGGTCTCCTCGAGGACACCAATCTGTGCACCATCCACGCCAAGAGGGTCACCATCATGCCCAAAGACATCCAGCTGGCCCGCCCCATCCGCGGAGAGAGAGCTTAGACTTTCTGCTGCATATCCACCAACCACAATGCTCCGCACTGTGTGTCTATATATATATATATATTTATATTAATATGTACATATGTATACTAGCTGCTCTTGTTTTTTTCTTGCCTTCTGATTGTTGCTCTGAGTGTTGCTATCCCTGTGCTGTTGCAATCCTGGAATTTCCCCATTGTGGGACTAATAAAGGCTTATCTTATCTTATACAATTCCACAAGCAAAGTTTATTAAATCACAGCAATACAGGACAAAAAAATTATGATTTGCTAAGAAAAATAGTCCCTTGTGGTCACCCAGCACAATGAAGACTGATACTATTCATGCTCAGCAGGGATTGCATATGGACAGAGAGAACAATGGACTATTGTTTATACATCCCCGGATTAAGGAGAAGGCGTCCGGGTGCCAGTTGGTCAGGCTAATCATATGTATTGACTGATATGTACTGTATATCAATATGTTAATGTGCCATGCATTCTCTCTGTTTGTATAACATATAAAAGAGCAGATGATACATGCCTCAGAAACACAACACAGCACACACAACACAGTAGCACAGTAGCGCACAGCGCTACAAGTGCGTCTCATTTTGATGGAGGAAATAAAACTCTGCAACCTTCCAGCTCGTCTGATCTCGCCTGAACTTATTCCTCCACACTGGTGACCCGACGTGTCATGATGCGCCCCTCGCCTGATCTTTTCCATCCACACTGGTGACCTGACGAGAGAGAATGACCGCCTGCTCCCTCTCACCGCGATGTGGACCCCAGAGGACCAGAGAACACCTGCAACCTCTTCATCCTCACTGGAGCACGCTCCCCGAAGCGGGCAGCGCTGGGACCAACACGCACCATGAATGGCGACACGAGCAAAACGAAGGAAGCAGCCTGAAATGGGATGGTCACCGGCGCCAACTCCGTTGATTTCCACCAAGCTCCCCGACTCTGACTCAGCTCGCGACAACGAAGCCCCACATGCAAACCGTAGGATTACGAGGACAGTGCAACTGCCAGTTATGTGGTCAGTGCGCCAAGCGCGCGCCACGCAGGGGACAAAACCGGCTCCACAGACTGATACAGCGTCCTTCGCCGCTGCACATGCCCGAGAAACATGGCCGATCGCCACCCTCAGAACCTTCAGGGCTGCTCACGCACCTGAAGCAGACGTGCAGCCCGCACACAGGACTTTGTATGTGTTTCTCAGCCACGGCACACAAGAGGAATTTAGCCGATTGCTGTCCCCGATGGCTTTAGGGCTGCTTAAGCACCTAAAAGCCAAATCACCAGGTCCCTCACACAGCTGCAAGTGTTTCACAGCTGCTATGCATCCTTGGGGAATTTGGCCGCTCACCTTCCCCACCCCCTTCCCCACCTTGCCCCACCCCCTCCCCCTCCTCCTCCACAGCGCTCTTCCCACACCTCACTCCCTAAAGCCAGCCGATCACCGTCTTGTTCCATTATGTATGTATGTTCCATAATTGTTCCATCATGTATGTATGCATGCATGCATACATGCATACATACATACATGAAAAAGTGATTACCCCCTAAACCTAATAACGGTTTGGGCCACCCTTAGCAGTAACAACTGCAATCAAGCATTTCCAATAACTGGCAATGAGTCTTTTACAGCACTGTGGAGGACTTTTGGTCCACTCATCTTTGCAGAATTGTTCTAATTCAGCCACATTAGAGGGTTTTCGAGCATGAACCGCCTTTTAAGGTCATGCCACAGCATCTCAGTTGGATTCAGGTCAGGACTCTCACTACGCCACTCCAAAGTTTTCATTTTGTTTTTCTTAAGCCACTCAAAAGTGGACTTGCTGGTGTGTTTTGGATCATTGTCCTGCTGCAGAACTCAAGTGCGCTTCATCTTAAGGTCATGAACAGATCGCCGGACATTCTCCTTCATGATTTTTTGGTAGACAGCAGAATTCATGCTTCCATTTACCACAGCAAGTCTTCCAGGTCCTGAAGCAGCAAAACAGCCCCAGAAAATCACACTATCGCCACCATACTTTACTGTTGGTATGATGTTCCTTTTCTGAAATGCTGTTACTTTTACTCCGGATGTAATGGGACACACACCTTCCAAAAAGATCAACTTTTGTCTTGTCAGCCCACAGAGTATTTTCACAAAAGTCTTGGGGATCATCAAGATGTTTTCTGGCAAAACTGAGATGAGCCTTTATGTTCTTTTTGCTCAACAGTGGTTTTCATCTTGGAACTCTGCCATGCAGGCTATTTTTGCTCAGTCTCTTTCTTATGGTGGAGCCATGAACACTGACCTTAACTGAGGCAAGTGAGGCCTGCAGTTCTTTGGATGTTGTTCTGGGGTCTTTTGTGACCTCTTGGATGAGTTGTTGCTGTGCTCTTGGGGTAATTTTGGTTGGCCGGACACTCCTGGGAAGGTTCACCACTGTTCCATGTTTTCACCATTTGTGGATAATGACTCTCACTGTGATTCGCTGGAGTCCCAAAGCTTTAGAAATGGCTTTATAACCTTTTCCAGGCTGACAGATCTCAATTACTTTCTCATTTGTTCCTGAATTTCTTTGGATCGCAGCATGATGTCTAGCTTTTGAGGATCTTTTGGTCTACTTCACTTTGTTCGGCAGGTCCTATTTAAGTGATTTCTTGAATGAGAACAGGTGTGGCAGTAATCAGGCCTGGATGTGGCTTGAGAAATTGAACTCAGCTTTCCAAAGATGTGATAAACCAGTTAATTTATGTTTTAACAGGCGGGGGCAATCACTTTTTCATGTGGGTTTGGATTTTTTTTTTTTTTACCATTAATAATTAACACCTACATTTAAAAACTGCATTTTGTGTTTACTTGTGTTATCTTTGTCCAATATTTAAATTTGTTTGATGATCTGAAACATTTAAGTGTGACAAACATACAAAAAAATGAGAAATCAGGAAGGGGGCAAACACTTTTTCACACCAGTGTGTGTATGTGTGTGTGTGTGTGTAAAACAGTGCATTAATATTTGATTTGTTCTGAAATGATGTTCTTGATTGTTCAGAATTTGACAGAATATCGACAGAATATCAGCTGTGGCTATACCACTGCTGTGCTAGCATGTTGTTTTTTAATAATCAAGGCACTTTAACACAAACATTTATTTTGTTAAAAAAAAAACCTGTGAGCTTTGAATGACTTCAGCAGGACCCGTCTCAGCACAGTGTCTCACCGTTTAAGACAATCTGGACTCAAAGATCACTCTGCAGTGACCAAACCTCTCATCAGCAGAAAGAATAAATATATATATTTATATATATAAATTTATATATATAAATAAATAGACTTGCCTTTGGTGTAGAGCATGTTGTGTGGACAGAGGAGAACTGGTCCAGAGTGCACTTCAGTGATGAGAGTAAGTTCAGTTTATTTGGGTCTGATGGAAAACGATATGTTAGGTGTCAAACTGAGAAAGACTGAGCCTAAAGTGTGTAAAGAAGTCAGATAAATTTGGAGGAGGAAGTGTCATGGTTTGGGAGAAGTTTTCTGTAGCAGGAGCTGGGCCTCTTGTACAGCTACATGGCAGGGTGAATGCAAATGTTTATGTGAACCTCCTTCGGTAACATGCAATTCCTTCACTGCAATTGTCTACCAATCAGCCCACAATTTTCATTCAGGACAATGCCCCCTGTCACCCTGCAAAACAGGTTAAACAGTTTCTTGAATCTAACAATATTGAAATAATGACATGGCCAGCCCAAAGTCCAGATCTACACTACCGTTCAAAAGTTTGGGGTCACTTAGAAATTTCTTTATTTTTTAAAGAAAAGCACTTTTTTCCAGTGAAGATAACTTTAAACTAATTAGAAATACACTCTATACATTGCTAATGTGGTAAATGACTATTCTAGCTGCAAATGTCTGGTTTTTGGTGCAATATCTACATAGGTGTATAGAGGCCCATTTCCAGCAACTATCACTCCAGTGTTCTAATGGTACAATGTGTTTGCTCATTGCGTCACAAGGCTAATGGATGATTAGAAAACCCTTGTGCAATCATGTTAGGTCTGCAATGCTGTAATTGCTGCAAATGGAGGATTCTTTGACGAAAGCAAAGTTTGAAGGAAAAAATTATTATTTCAAATACAAATCATTATTTCTAACCTTGTCAATGTCTTGACTATATTTTCTATTCATTTTACAACTCATGGTGGTAAATAAAAGTGTGACTTTTCATGGAAAACACAAAATTGTCTGAGGTGACCCCAAACTTTTGAACGGTAGTGTAAACCCCATAGAGAATCTCTGGAAAATCCTTGGTGACAAAGTAATGGCTAAGAAACCCATTACAGTTACTGAACTGTGGGACAGACTGCAAGAAGAATGGACCAAGATCAAACCAGAACAGTGTGAAACTAGTGCAACTAGTGATGTCCTGTGGGCGCAGATGTGCTGAAGTTATTCAGAGCAGGGGACTCTACAGTTCCTATTCATTTTTTAATCCTATAGCCCAAAAGAAATATTGTTGAAATCTCCTCTGTGTGAACAGTCACACAGTGGTGACTGTTCTCTGGTTTTGCTCACTGTTTTTTTTTTTTTTCAAAATAAATGTTTGTGTTGAAGTGCCTTGGTTATTCAAAAAAACATGCTAGTACAGCAGTGGTATAGCCACAGCTGATATTCTGTTAAATTCTGAACAATGAAGAATAGCAATATTTCAGAATAAACTAAGTATTAATACAGTGTTCCCTAATTTTGATCTCCACTGTATTTTCAAAATTATTCTCACAATTTTCAGATTCTTTCTCATAAATGACTTTTATGTAAATTTGGAACTTTCCACAAAAAAAATAATGCTATCTTTCTTGTAAATTTGCAACTTTTTATATGTGAGTCTGAGACTCTTCTGTCGTAACTCGGCACTTTTTTGTTGAAAAAGTTTTCTTTTAATTTTGTAAGTTTTTCTAGTAAGTTTTGGACATTTTCTTGTAAATTTCCAACCTTTTTTTTAACTTGTGAGCTTTGCTTCTTTGTCAAAACCACAAGGAGCCACATTAGCTCCTTTGGCTTTGCCTAATCCTGGTTTTTAAACACACTCCTCCCCCTGACATTCACTCTGTCCTGTTCCAGCAGCTGTGTGGTCATTGTGGTCACCCGCATGAACAGCAAGTAAAGCTAACGAAGGCTGCAGAACCCACTCACCTTAATAGTATCCAGTGCCACATCCATGACAGCACACTGCCTGGGAGACAGGCTTTTAGCCTCCCCCGCCATGTGATCCTTCACCGCCACAACAGTGAGCAAAGAAACGAGTTAGTCTCATTTTTTTTAAATATACACCTGCTTGACATAAGCACTTTTGTGGGCAGTTCTGAAGACTGTTTGAGAGCAAGGAGGCATTAAGACACCTTGAGTTTGGAGAGTTGTCCCAGTTCTTTTGCAGCTGAGAGGATCTGTGCTCCCTAAAGGGGAAAAAAAATCAAGTTACAAGCCTCCCTTTCTGTCTCATCTATACTAGGCAAGGCAAGTTTATTTGTACGGTGTAGCAGACACAAAATGCATATTGTAGAGACTAGGGTGAGTCAGACAGCGTCTCAGCCAGGATGCAGTGGTTAAACATAAGAGGACAATAGCCAGGGACGTCATGGGGAGTTGGCAAGCAGAGGGAGACAGGGGTTCAAGGGGAATGTATTGTGTTGTTAGATGTCATGCAGTGTGATGTGAAATGTCATGCAGATGTGAGATGATCTGTTGGGATATAAGGAGAAACTGTGCTTGGCTGCTTAGGGCTTTTGATGTGTATGACTGATGAGAGAGTGTTAATAAACTTCGTCTGCTCGTAAACCGGCCTCCTCATTTCCCACACTCTCCACAACAGCACATTTCGTGTATAAGACAATTCAAAGTGCTTAACATAAAAACATTAAAGCATTACAGCAGGTTGCAAAAAGAATACAGAAGAATTTAAAAGCAAACTAAAAAGTAAATTAAAGAGAAACTAAAACGAGCTAAAACAGAATATGACTACTTAAAATTCTACTACTACTTCTAATACTGCTTAAAATTCAAATCAATTTCCAAAAATCAGAAATACTGAGAACAACCAGACTTACAAATGTGTCGTTGCCCTGTGGAAGAACAATAATCTTTTCCAGGCTGGCCATTACAATCCTCCACAACTCCTTGAGCACGCGCTTTAACACAGTCTTCTCACATACAGTAGCAAACAGTGTAAGCCTGTAATTATGTAAATATACATAGACACGAGTTACTAAGACACATTAAAGGAGTCATTGACTGAAAAATGGTGTGTTTGTAGTTTTTAACTCTCTGAAATGTATCTGTTGGTCACAATGATCTAAAAAGTATCGAAACAGTCAATTCTCTTAAAAAAAAACAGCCTTTTTCTCATTTTTTTTGCCAAATTCTTAGCAGATTTAGTGCTGAAATCTGATAGAATAATTATAGTAGGGGGTTTTAATATACATGTAGATAGTGACTGCCTTAATATGGCATTTAATTCAATATTAGACTCGATGGGGTTTTCTCAGAAAGTAGGAAATTCTACCCATTATCTCCACCACACGTTGGACCTTGTTCTGACATATTGTATAGCACAGAAATAGAAAATCTGGTAGTGTCTCCTCATAACCCTGTACTGTCAGACCATTGTCTGTTAACCTTTGATTTTATTATTTCTGACAATTTGGCTACTAAAGAAAAATATTACTACAGTAGATGCCTCTCAGATGATGATGTTACCAAATTTAGGCAGATTGTTTCCCCTATGCCATGTGTCAACACAATGGAGATAAGCTATGGAGAACTTGCTCCTTCTGTAATTGATAGCATGGTAGATAGTGTTACAGCTTCTCTGCATCAGACTCTAGACATGGTGGCCCCTTTAAAAAAGAAAAAGTCTAATCAGAGATTTCTAACTCCTTGGTTCAACACAGAAACTTGTAGCTTAAAACAGAAGACTCATCAGTTACAAAGAAAATGGTGCTCCACTAAATTAGATGAAATCTATTTAGCTTTGAGAAATCATCTTCTAATTTATAAAAAAAAATCTCTGAGGAAAGCTAGAACAAGTTATTATTCCGCATTAATAGAAGACAACAAGAATAATCCCAGGTTTCTTTTCAGCGCTGTAGCCAGGCTGACAAAGAGTCAGGACTCTGTCAATCCTAGCATTCCCTGAGAGCTTACTAGTCAGGACTTTATGAACTTTTTCAATAATAAAATTTCCTCTATCAGAAAAAAAAAAATTGGTCAGTTTCTTCCCACAGTTAAATTAAATACATTAACTACTACAACTCCTTCAATTGATATCTGTTTGGATGAGTTTACTCCAATTGACCATTTTACAGTTAGAAAAAATAATTGCCTCATCCAAGCCTTCAGCTTGTCTTCCAGACCCTATTCCTACCAGGTTATTTAAAGAAGTCTTCCCATTTATTGGTAGCTCTATTCTTCAAATAATCAATTCTTCATTAACATTACGCCATGCGCCGCAGGCTCTTAAAACTGCTGTAATTAAACCCTTACTCAAAAAGCCAACGCTCGATCCAGGAGTTTTAGCTAACTATAGACCAATCGCTAATCTGCCTTTCATTTCAAAAATCTTAGAAAGAATTGTTGCTATGCAATTATTTGACCACCTGCAGGGAAATGGTTTATTTGAAGAGTTTCAATCTGGGTTTAGAATCCATCATAGCACTGAAATAGCCTTAGTGAAGGTCACTAATGACCTCCTTATCGCATCTGATAATGGACTTGTTTCTGTACTTGTCCTTTTAGACCTTAGCGCAGCTTTTGATACTATCAATCATAATATTCTACTTGATAGATTAGAACACCATGTTGGACTTAACGGAACTTCGTTGCAGTGGTTTAGATCTTATTTATCTGATAGGTTCCAGTTTGTTCATGCCAATAATGAGTTTTCTTCTAACTCAAAGCTCAGTCACAGTCACGGAGTTCCACAGGGATCTGTGCTAGGCCCCATTCTTTTTAGTTTATATATGCTTCTGCTAGGCAACATTATTAGAAAGCACTGTTATGGAAGTCAGGTTATTTCGCACCTCAGACAGAGACAATGAATACACATGGGAGAACAATGCCCAAGAGGGTGAGAGGGGGTTGAATGAAGTGTAGTGTACTTATCATGCTGTGTATGAGGAAGTGCCTTGAAGCTTGTGAAGGTGACTTGTTATATAGAGAGGAGTGCTTGCTGTAACCAGTCAGTCTGTTCTGTGCTTGTGAGATGTGAGTGTGTAATAAATCGTCTGACATGAAGCTGCCTCTTCATTTACACACTCCACACCGGTGACCCAAGATGTGTTATGGAACACGAGGCGAGAACCCCGGAGCCGGCCCGGTCGGGAAGCCCCAGAGACGCAGCAGCCATTCCACAGACAGCCAGGACTGGAACCCCCAGCAACGCGTGTGCAGTTTCAGTCAAGCTACCGGATTTCTGGCAGCACAACCCGCACTCTTGGTTCCACCACACCGAGGTCCAGTTCGTCCTCCGGGGAGTAACGGCAGACAACACCAAGTTCTATCATGTGGTAGCAGCGCTGGACTGCCGCACAGCCCAGCAGGTAGCGAGCCTGCTCGATCAGCCACCAGCCCACAACAAATGTGAGGTGCTCAAGGCTGCGCTCACCCGGCGCTATACGCTCTTGGAATGTGAGAGAGCGGAGAGGCTCCTGACGCGGACCGAGTTAGGAGATGGGTCGGCCGTAGACCTGATGGAGAAGATGTTGGCATTAATGGGCACGGATGACGGGCACTTTCTGTTTGCCCACCTTTTCTTCCGGAACCTTCCAACAGTGGCGAGAGTGGTTCTGGCCAATTCGCCATTGCTGGCCGCACGTGACTACCGTGCGCTAGCCCAGGAGGCAGACCGGATCATCCTCACCACCAGGGCGATCACAGTCAACGCGGCAGCAGCGGAGCCCAGCGAGACGACCAGAGGAGGCGAGGAGCCACCGACGGTAGCAGCAGTGGGGGCCAAGGCGCGCCAGAGAGACACGCTCTGTTTCTACCACCGCCGCTTCGGAGAGAACGCACGCAGATGTGCGCCACCGTGCCAATTCAAGCGCTCGGGAAAACGCCGAGGCCGGCGGTTGGTAGCAGCTGCGACCCTCGGTGAAGAGAACAAGCTGCTCTACTTGACGGACGCGCGCTCGGGGAGGCGTTTCCTCATGGACACCGGACCCCAGAAGAGCTTCATCCTGCCGACCTATGCCAACCGGCTGGCAGGACCTAGCGGCCCCGTGATGTTGGCAGCAAACGGCTCGGAAATTAAGACCTTTGGTGAGAGGACACTGATCTTATCTCTACACGGCCGTACATATGAGTGGACTTTTTTTCATAGTAGCACTGAATTACCATATCCTGGGGGCTGATTTTCTGTGTGCACATGGTTTACTGGTTGATGTTGCTAACAGGCGCCTGGTTAATGCACTGTCCTTTGACTCTCTCCCCTGTATAGCTCGAGTGACCAAGCCAACAGCACAAGCCAACGTCACAGCTCCAGGCGGTAAGTTCCACGCACTGCTCACTCAGTTCCCAGCACTCACGGTCCCGACGTTTTCGCCAGCCATCACTAAACACGGGGTGGAGCACTTTATCACCACCACCGGGCCACCCGTTTTTGCAAGACCTCGGCGCTTGGACGCAGCTAAAGTGGCCATAGCGCGCAAGGAGTTTGCCAACCTGGAAAGGTTGGGCATCATCAGGCATTCGAACAGCCCATGGGCATCCCCGCTAGACATGGTCCCTAAGGCTGAGAGATCGTGGCGACCGTGCGGTGATTTCCGCAGGTTGAACAACGCCACAGCACACGACCGCTACCCGAGTCCCCACATACAAGATTTTTCCGTCCACCTCGCCGGAGCACACATTTTTTCCAAAATAGACCTGGTCCACGGTTACCATCAAGTCCCAGTGCGCGCGGAGGACATACCCAAAAAACTCCGTTCGGTTTATTCGAGTTCCTGCGCATGCCATTCGGGTTAAAAGGCACGGCACAGATGTTCCAGTGCATGAGGGATGCAGTGCTGCGGGATCTCCCGTTCGTGCTCGTCTACCTGGACGATATCCTGGTAGCCAGTGCGTCCGAAGACAAACACCAAACCCACCTCAGGACGGTTTTCTGGAGGTTGGAGGAGCACGGGTTAATAATCAACGTGGCGAAATGCCAGGTCGGCGTGACGGAGATTGATTTTTTGGGGCACCGCGTCTCTCTGGAAGGAGCGATCCCGCTGCCTGACAAAGTGCGTGCCGTGGCGGATTTTCCCCGGCCTCAGACGGTCAGGGCGCTGCAGGAATTTTTGGGGATAGTGAACTTTTATAACCGTTTCCTTCCCCGCGCGGCGCAGCTCATGCAACCATTGTACGCCGTGCTCAAGAGACAGAAACCCGCGGATAGGGTCGAATGGACCCCGGAGCGAGAGCGGGCGTTCTCGGAGGTTAAAGCAGCCCTGGCAAACGCCGCACTGCTGACGCATCCGGACCCGGCGGCCCGGATAGCGCTCACCACCAACGCTTCAGACGTGGCCATAGGGGCTGTCGTAGAGCAGCGTGTCGCCGGGGCTTGGCAGCCGCTCGCTTTTTTCAGCAGAACTTTGCGCGACAGCGAACGTAAATACAGCGCGTTCGACAGGGAGTTGCTGGCTCTCCACCTGGCCATACGCCACTTCCAGTTCTGGCTGGAAGGACGCAGCTTCACCGTGTTCGTGGATTACAAGCCACTAACATTCGCGATGGCCAAGGTTTCGGAACCGTGGTCAGGCCGGCAGCAGAGACAGCTGGCCGCAATCTCAGAGTTTACTACCAATATTCAGCATGTGTCGGGTAAACTGAATGTGGTGGCGGACTGCCTCTCACGTGCCGTGGTGGCCCCAGTCTATGTGGGGATAGATTACGCAGCCATGGCCGCGAAGCAGATTAGCAATGCAGACGTGCGCGCGCTCCAGTCTGGACCAACAGGGTTAAGGCTGGGGAGTAGGGTGCTGCAAGACGGCATGCCCCCCCTAATCTGCGATGTCTCCACAGGACGCCCGCGTCCAGTGGTCCCGGTCGCGTGGCGCCGCCGCGTGTTTGAGTCGGTTCACACTCTGGCGCACCCAGGAGTGCGCGCGTCGGTCAAAATGGTGGGAGAGAAATTTGTGTGGCCGAGCCTACGCAAACAAGTAAAAGAGTGGGCTGCAGCCTGCGTGGCATGCCAACGAGCCAAGGTACACAGACACACGAAGGCTCCCTTGGAGCCGTTTCGGGTACCGGTTAAGAGGTTCGACCATGTTCACGTGGACCTCTTGAGCCCCCACCCGCCATCACAGGGGTGCACGCACCTCCTGACAGTGATGGACCGCACCACGTGCTGGCCAGAAGCAGTCCCACTGGCGGCAACCACGTCCGCAGACGTAGCACACGCTTTTTTAACAGCATGGGTGGCGCATTTTGGAGTCCCGTCGGACATTACGTCCGACAGGGGCCCTAAATTTGTTTCCGAACTCTGGTCTGCGATGGCCCGTAGCCTGGGTGTTACAATTCATCGCACAACCGCATACAACCCAATACAACCCACAGGCCAATGGGTTATGCGAGCGTTTTCATAGATCACTGAAAGCAGCACTCAGCACTCAGGGATTCACTGATGGATGCAAATTGAGTGGACAGGTTGCCGTGGGTTTTATTGGGGTTGCGCTCCGCACCAAAAGAGGATGTGGAAGCTTCCCCAGCAGAGCTGGTTTTTGCGCAGCCCCTACGGCTGCCCAGGGAATTTTTGCCAGATAATCCCGTGCCGGACAGCTGCCCGTCTCAGCTTTTGCAGCTTAGCGCAAACACAGGCACGCTGCCGGGCCCGGCCCACCACTGTTTTCCGCGTGTTTTCGTGCATAAAACTTTGAAGAACGCGGAGTTCGTGTTCGTCAGACACAACGCCCACCGCCCTCCATTGCGCCCACCCTATGATGGACTGAAACAGCATGTGGACTGATATTCTATTGTTCTATCTAAGATGCTGGGGGGGGGGGGGTGGTATGGAAGTCAGGTTATTTCGCACCTCAGACAGAGACAATGAATACACATGGGAGAACAATGCCCAAGAGGGTGAGAGGGGGTTAAATGAAGTGTAGTGTAAATATCATGCTGTGTAT
The DNA here is from genome assembly GCA_020510985.1 of Pholidichthys leucotaenia. Lineage (NCBI taxonomy): Eukaryota > Metazoa > Chordata > Actinopteri > Cichliformes > Pholidichthyidae > Pholidichthys > Pholidichthys leucotaenia. The sequence continues at coordinate 86,053,865 of CM035846.1, read as the reverse complement.
GAGGAAGTGCCTTGAAGCTTGTGAAGGTGACTTGTTATATAGAGAGGAGTGCTTGCTGTAACCAGTCAGTCTGTTCTGTGCTTGTGAGATGTGAGTGTGTAATAAATCGTCTGACATGAAGCTGCCTCTTCATTTACACACTCCACACTGTATACATTTTCATTGTTATGCAGATGACACACAATTATACCTGTCAGTGAAGCCTGATGATAGTAATCAATTAGCCAAGTTAGAGGCCTGTCTTAAGGAAATCAAAGCTTGGATGACTTGTAATTTCCTGCTATTAAATTCAGATAAGATTGAAGTCATTCTAGTTGGTCCAAAAAAACTTAGAAATACCTTTCCAAATCAAACTCTTAGTTTGGTTGTGGTTACTCTTTCTCTTAATAGTTCTTTGAGAAACCTTGGAGTTATTTTTGATCAAGATCTGCTTTTCAATTCACATATTAAACTTGTTTCTAAGACTGCCTTCTATCATCTGCGTAATATTGCCAAGATTAGGAGCATCTCGTCTCAGAGTGATGCCGAGAAACTAATCCATACTTTTGTTAGCTCTAGATTAGATTACTGTAACTCTATTATCAGGTTGTCCTAAAACATCTTTAAAAAGTCTTCAGCTGATCCAAAATGCTGCAGCAAGAGTTTTAACAGGTACTAGAAAGAGAGATCATATCTCTCTTGTTCTGGTCTCCCTTCACTGGCTTCCCATAGAGTTTAGAATTAAGTTAAAATCCTTCTTCTGACTTACAAAGCTCAAAATAATCAGGCCCCTTTTTATTTAAAAGATCTGATTCTACCCTATTATCCCAACAGAGCACTACGCTCCCAAAATGCAGCATTACTTGTAATACCTACTGTAAAATCTCCAGAAGTACAATGGGAGGCAGAGCCTTCAGTTATCAAGCTCCTCTCCTGTGGAACCAGATGCCAATCTGGATTCGGGAGTCAGACTCTGTCTCTATTTTTAAGAATAGGGTTAAAACCTTCCTTTTTGATATAGCCTATAATTAGGGTGGGATCATGTGCCCCTGAATCCTACCTTAGTTACGCTGCTAATAGGTTTAGACAGCCGGGGGACCTCCAACAGTGCAATGGGCTTCACTCCTTTCTTCACTCTCAATGAAATATTTTTGCTGGTCATTAATATCGGTTTGTTTTCTCCCATAGATTGAGTCCCCGTCATGCTGTTTGCTCTCTACATGTCTGTTCTTTTCTTCTTCTCTATTCCTTCAATCCCCAGCCAGTCGCAGCAGATGACTGCCCCTCCCTGAGCCTGGTTCTGCTGGAGGTTTCTCTCTGCTAAAAGGGAGTTTTTCCTTTCCACCGTTGCCAAGTGCTTGCTCACAGGGGATCGCCTGATTGCTGGGGCCTTTCTGCAATTGTGGGGGTTTCCCCTACAGTTGAAAGTGCTATGAGATGACTGTTGTTGTGAAATGGTGCTATATAAATAAAGTTGAATTGAACTGAATTTTTCTCTCCCAGAAACGTTCTTGACTCTTCTGGGTAAACTGTATATGTCATGATTAGACAAAGCCAACCCACCGCTGTCTTTGAGACCTGCCCCCTGCTTTATTATTGGCCCACTTAGCTGTATGTCATGTGGATGGAAGGATGCTAAAGGTAACCTATTAGCCTCTGAGCTATTAGCCCCCCAGCTAACACTGGTACCAGGAGGCTCACACCAAGTGCGGCTTATATTGTTACTTTCCTCAGATCTTAATCACACTAGTAGCATCCCTGTTACCACCTGGTTCATTGGTCCACAGTCGACAATATACCTCACATCAATTCGGCCCATCTCCCAACAATTTTGCCGTGATTCTACAGCAAATCGTCAGCACTGGCGCGCCAGTTGCAGCAACTAAGCTGGCCACCTACATCGGGACCGGAGGACGCTGACCATCTTCCACGCGACTTCGCTCTCGCCGGGAGCCACCTTGTGATGGGGCATCCCCCAGCTGGCTGTCAGAGTGGAGTGGCATCCCGTAGAGCGAGATGCTGCCGTTTGAGATCCTGTGGCTCGGCAAGCAGCTTCGGGTCCTGGGCCAGCTTGGTTGCAACAATCGGGGGGCCGCTCGGTGCACGGTGTTAGCGATTTCTTGTGGAATCACGGCAAAATTATCGGGCGATGGGCTGGAGTGACGCGAGATACACCATCGACTGTTGATCAGTGACGGAGGCTAAAAGCTAAAGGCTAGAAGCTAATCAGCTAATGGCTAACTGAAATAAGAGGGAGGGCAGAGCTAAATAGTTGAAGGATGCTTCTTAAAGTGATAGGCTTTAAATCAAAGCGTTTCTAGAAAGCCATGAAAAATACAAAACAGATTTGCTTCAATAATTACAAAAAAAAAAAAATGTCAACAAAATACATCACAAACCCTTCATTAAGACATGTGTGAGCTGGTAAAATGTGGAAAAAGTGCAGTCAATGACCCCTTCAAAGATTTTTAAGGTATAGTGGGTACAAAAAAGTTGACATTTCTGTTAAAATGCCAGGTCTTTGTCAAGTAAAAAAAGACCATCATAAAAGGTGCTTTAACAAAGTACAGTACTAGTTTAAGTGTCTGAAAACGTATGCAATCAGCTTCCGTCCATCCATCTACTGCTTATCCGGGGGTCACGGGGGCAGCAGTCCAAACAGAGTAGCCCAGACTGCCGTCCGGTTCACATCGCACCATGATCCCTCACGCAGGTGGTGAGCTCACTGAAGGGCGGACCCATGTGGTTCCTTTGGGTACACTGGGTTCTAGATGGAACTTTTTTCATAGGGATCTACTGGACCGCTCTTGGTCTGGCCCTTCACCAAGGACCAGTCTGTCTTGGCTGGGAGATACTTCCAGGCGCAAACTGCTCCTGGCCTCATAGTTCCTGGGATCATTAGGGCACACAAACCCCTCCACCACAAAAAGGTGGCGATCCATGGAGAGGTTTTTTTTTTTTTTCCTCTCCTAACAGATTTGTTTTTTACTTGAACAGTACAGGTTGTACTATACGCAACATTCAAGGTTGGAACTTATTTCTCTTGGTCTCATTTTTTTAGATGACAAAAACCTGGCATTACAAAAGCAGTGTATGCACTTTTTATATCCACTGTATTAATTTTTACAAGATCAATCTAAAAACACAGAAAATGATGAACATAGTAAATGAGCCAAAATTGACTAACGAGAAATAGCAGCAGTTTGGGTATTAGAGTCACTCACTTTCCATCCAAGAAATCCATGAGTGGCCGCAGCATGTTGTCAGAGTCGGCCTCCACTTGGTTTTTATTGTTGGCATTTAGTGGGCCTTTGATCTGGTACAGGAGAGAAGACATCTGCCGCATACAGTCATTGATACGGCTCTGGAAACTGGGATGTAAAAGTATTAATCAACCACACCCGCGGGCTTCCAGAATTACATGGATTTGGGGAAATAGTCCAGCTATGTACCTGTTCCCAAAAGTTCTGCTGAGCTCATCCAGCACGTTGTTGAGCCTGACCTGCAGGTCGTTCAGTAAGTCACTGGCCTCTGTGTCCATCTGAAGAAAAACACACACAAATATCCAGGAGGCATAAAAAAAACACTTAACAAATTTTAATAAAAACGAAGAGGGGAAAAAAGTATGCGGCAGGACCTGGAAACCATTAACAGAAGGTCATTTCATATTTGCAGCTTTTAGCCAAAAATATCCTAAATCACCTTTGAACATCTGAAAGCTGCACTTCAGAGCAAAAGCTAGAAGCTATGAATGGTAGCACGAATTTCACATTTTTAACACCAACTTCAATAGCAAGTGAAGATGAATAAATGTAATTCAGCGTTTTCAGGTGTGGACTGAAATGTCGGTAGTGTCTGTGCCAGCAGCAGAAAAATGCTCATTACAGACACACTGTGACGCAAAGTGAAAACAATAATTAAAAATTACCACACATCTGAGCAAATGCACCTGCAGCAGTAACAAGGCTAAAGCTAAGACTTTTTAAGACCACAAGTTCAAATTTAAGACCTTACATTTGCAAAGTGGCAAAAATTATGCAACCATATTTCAATTAGCCAGGTCCAGCTATATCAGGGGTCAGTAACCTGTACTAAACAAGAGCGACTGTTTTTAGTGTGAAAAAAAATCTACATGGAGCCACAAAAATATCTGAGCTTAAAAACTGAAAATAGCAAATTACAACTACAGTCTGATCTGACAACGTCACGATTAAGAGGTTTTTTCTTGTATATTTGCAGGTTTTTTTAATTCTAAATTTGTTACCCTTTTCTCATAAAGTTGCTGCTTTTTTCTGGTAATTTTTTAATTATCTGCTAAAAGGTTGCGTCAGTTTTTCCTGCAAAATTGTGTGAGCGTTTTACTCATTACACTGTAATGGGTTGTTTTTTTGTTTTTTCAAAATTTGTTGCATTTTTGGCCTAAATGCGTTTTGTTTTTCCTAAATTTGGCATATTTTTCTTTGCAAATTTAAAACCTTTATCAAGTACATTTTTATATTTTTTGACAGAATCTAACTTTTTCATGATTGTCTTATCTGATTGTTACCTTTTTTAACCCCAGGTAAAATGCTGTCTTTTACATATAAATTGGCAACCGTTTTCTCATAAAATTGTGGCTTTTTCTTGTAAATTTGTGACTTTTTTCTTGCCAATTTGTGTTTTTTTCCCTCATTAAATTGTAACATTTTCCCTAAAATTTCAAGCACTTTCAGCTATCCTCTTAAATTCATTATATTATTCCTTTGTAAAGTACCTTTCATGGGTAAAACTGCAGCATTTCTTACATAAATTACATTTTTCTCATAAAACTCCAACTTTTCACAACAAATTTGTGATTTCTTTTCCATTTATGAAGGGTTTTTGCATAAATTTTCAGGTTTTCTCATTTTCTGCTTTTTAGGAGATATATACACTACTGTTCAAAAGTTTGGGGTCACTTAGAAATTTCCTTATTTTTGAAAGAAAAGCACTTTTTTTCAATGAAGATAACTTTAAACTAATCAGAAATACACTCTATACATTGCTAATGTGGTAAATGACTATTCTAGCTGCAAATGTCTGGTTTTTGGTGCAATATCTACATGGGTGTATAGAGGCCCATTTCCAGCAACTATCACTCCAGTGTTCTAATGGTACAATGCATTTGCTCATTGCGTCAGAAGGCTAATGGATGATTAGAAAACCCTTGTGCAATCATGTTATGTCTGCAATGCTGTAATTGCTGCAAATGGAGGATTCTTTGACGAAAGCAAAGTTGAAGGAAAAAATTATTATTTCAAATACAAATCATTATTTCTAACCTTGTCAATGTCCTGACTATATTTTCTATTCATTTTACAACTCATGGTGGTAAATAAAAGTGTGACTTTTCATGGAAAACACAAAATTGACTGAGGTGACCCCAAACTTTTGAACGGTAGTGTGTGTGTGTGTGTGTGTGTGTGTGTGTGTGTGTGTGTGTGTGTGTGTGTGTGTGTGTGTGTGTGTGTAAATTTATTGCCTCTTAGAAATTTCCAAGTTTTTTTTCTTCAAGGCCTCCAGCAACCAATGTCTATGGGCAAAAGAGTCGCAGGTTGCAGACCCCTGACCTATATCATGGAATATGCACTTCCACAGGATCAATGATGCCAATGTACAGTATCCGGATAATATTCACAGCACTTCACTTTTTCCACATTTTGTTATGTTACAACCTTATTCTGAAATGGATTAAATTCATTTTTTTCCCTCAAAATTCTACACACAATACCCCATAATGACGATGTGAAAAAAGTTTGAGAGTTTTGCAAATGGCTGCACGGTGGCGCAGTGGTTTAGCACTGTGGCAGCACAGTTTTACCCTTGGCCGGGGGATCGCGGGGATCATGAGATCGTGGGTTCGATCCCAGCCCCCGACCAACAGTGAGCTGTGTGGAGTTTGCATGTTCTCCCCGTGTTGCGTGGGTTTACTCCGGGATTTCTCCGGTTTCCTCCCGCATACCAAAAACATGTAGGTTTAGGGCGCTCGCGCACGCAGCGACCGGCAGCCAGTGGCTTGTCACCAGACTGCAAACCAAATCTTCCTACGGGTACAAATAACAAAAAAAAAAAAAAAAAAAAAAAATGTATTAAAAATTAAAGACTAAGAAATTACATGTACATAAGTATTCACAGCCTTTGCCATGACGTTCAAAATTGAGCTCAGGTGCATCCCGTTTCCACTGATCATCCTTGAGATGTTTCTACAGCTTAATTGGAGTCCACCTGTGGTAAATGCACACGCCTGTCTATATAAGGTCCTACAGTTGACAGTGCATGTCAGAGCACAAATCAAGCATGAAGTCAAAGGAATTGTCTGTAGACCTCCGAGAGAGGATTGTCTCGAGCCATAAATCTGGGGAAGGGTGCAGAAAAATCTCTGCGACTTTGAAGGTCTCAATGAGCACAGTGGCCTCCATCATCTTTAAATGGAAGAAGTTTGGAACCACCAGGACTCTTCCTAGAGCTGTCCGGCTTTCTAAATTGAACGATCGGGGAGAAGGGCCTTAGTTAGGGAGGTGACCAAGGAACCCAATGGTCACTCTGTCAGAGCTCCAGCATTCTTCTGTGGAGACAGGAGAACCTTCCAGAACGACAACCATCACTGCAGCAGTTCACCAATCAGACTTGTACAGTAGAGTGGCCAGACGGAAGCCACTCCTTAGTAAAAGGCACATAGCAGCCTAACTGGAGTTTGTCAAAAGGCACCTGAAAGGACTCTCAGACCATGAGAAACAAAATTCTCTGGTCTGATGAGACAAAGATTGAACTCTTTGGCGTGAATGCCAGGCGTCATATTTGGAGGAATCCAGGCACCACTCATCCCCAGGCCAATACCATCCCTACAGTGAAGCATGGTGGTGGCAGCATCATGCTGTGTGGATGTTTTTCAGTGGCAGGAACTGGGAGACTAGTCAGGATAAAGGGAAAGATGAATGTAGCAATGTACAGAGATATCCTGGATGAAAACCTGCTCCAGAGCACTCTTGACCTCAGACTGGGGTGACGGTTCATCTTTCAGCAGGAAAACGACCCTAAGCACACAGCCAAGATATCAAAGGAGTGGCTTCAGGACAACTCTGTGAATGTCCCTGAGTGGCCCAGCCAGAGCCCAGACTTGAATCCAATTTAAAATCACTGAAGAGATCTGAAAATGGCTGTGCATCGACGCTTCCCATCCACCCCGATGGAGCTTGAGAGGTGCTGCAAACAGGAATGAGTGAAAATGCCCAAAGATAGGTGTGCCAAGCTTGTGGCATCATATTCAAAAAGACTTGAGGCTCTAATTGCTGTCAAAGGTGCATCAACAAAGTACTGAGCAAAGGCTGTGAATACTTATGTACATGTGATTTCTTAGTTTTTATTTTTAATAAATTTGCAAAAATCTAAAAAAAAACAAAACATTTTTCACATTGTCATTATGGGGTATTGTGTGTAGAATTTTGAGGAAAAAAATGAACTTAATACTCTCCAGATGTACTGTACGATATTCAAGCCAATTTTCTGAAACTAACCCTTACTCCAGGGGTTGGTAAACTGCACAACACAACGAGCCGCTTTGATTTGTGTCTAAAGAAATCTGTGTTGAGCCACAAATATCTGAGCCTAAAAACTGAGGTAAAGCAGCACGGTCTAACAAAAAGATGCAAATTTTAAAAAGTCAAATTTATTAGAAAGAAGTTGCAAATTTATGAGGAAAAAGTTGCAAATCTAGGAGAAAAAAGGAGCAAATTTTATGAGAAATTAAGTGGGATTTCACCTTCTGTTAATGTGCAAAAAAGGGACCAGAAACTACAAAATGACAAAGTTGAATATGAGGAGTTCACTCTACAATGCTAGAAAACATCGCTGTCACATTTATCATATCTGTGGTACTTTTAAGATTTTTTTTTTTTTTTTTTTGTTACTTATTTGTACCCGTAGGTAGATTTGGTTTGCAGTCTGGTGACAAGCCATTGGCTGCTGGTCGCTGCGTGCGCGAGCGCCCTAAACCTACATGTTTTGGTATGCGGGAGGAAACCGGAGAAATCCCGGAGTAAACCCACGCAACACGGGGAGAACATGCAAACTCCACACAGCTCACTGTTGGTCGGGGGCTGGGATCGAACCCACGATCCCCCGGCCGAGGGTAAACTGTGCTGCCACAGTGCTAAACCACTGCGCCACCGTGCAGCCCGGATGTCTGAAAGATGTCTGAAAGGACACAACTAAAGACTGATTGCCATCTTTAAGGATAATTTAGGCTTTCATTTTGGATACACACACTGTAGGCTTTTTAAAGGATCTGCTAACACTAACTTTAAAAAAAAAAAAAAAAAAAAAAATCAGACACCGATTCTAAATCAGTGTTGCAGCATATGAAGGGTTAAGGTGAGGGGGGAGTTCCACAAATGACCTACAATATTCAACTAGAGGTACACAGGGATGCCAGATGAATAAATGCTCCCTAGAGGGAGGCTCAGCCAGACGGATGAAGCTATGGTGTGGCTCATTAAGTCAATAATCCAATAGCCTTTTGATTCATGACCTGTCAGGGTTGTGCAGCACCATTAGTGCCAGGAAACTAGAGGTCTGTGTGAGACAGCACGAACAGAAAGCTTCAGGGCAGGAAAGGCGGCTAAGAATGGATGGTGTATGGTTAGGACTGTAACGTGCTTGGCGTTTTTCTGCATGGGGACACTAATATACATGTTTGTGTGGACCTTCACTCACTTTTTTGTCTTCAAGAGCATTTTCACTCTGTGGCAGCACAGAAAGGCGGAGGATAACACAAGGGGGCAAATAAAATTGAGATTTTCCTTTTCAAATTAGCTTTTTATTTGTATTTTAAGCTACAGTCACAAAGATTCTTACAAATGATGGGTTTGTAAGAATCTCCCAGTTCCTATGAATTCTGGAGCTTGTAGACATTTGTGGAGGGGGGCAGAATTTCTTACGGCTGCCGCTGAATTTGTAAGAGCAACTTGAGGCATTCTTGAGAAACTGAGGTCCTTTTCTGTCGTACAATGGCTGTAGAGTTCTTGTGTTCTTCATAAGGATGCCTTGGGATCTTCCTACGGCATACTTACTGCCATCTTACAAAACATTTTGTGCAACTCAAGGCACTCTCAAGTCGTTAGTAGGAACATCGTATGGCTTTCGACACGTTTTGTCAGCACAAATGTCATACAAATGACGTACTTCCACCTGATGAGTGCTTCACTAATACCTTATGCACACTGTAGAAATTTCTGTACGAATCCCGTTTCCTACTGTAAGAGGCCCTCAAGAACAACTTAAAGTGTTCTTGAGGCAGACTTACAGCCAACGTCTTGCGTAGTTCTTACGTTGTTCCTATGGCATTCGTACAGCCACCCTACAATGACGGGTGTTCATGGGGTGCTTGTAGAAATCTTGGACAAAACCATCGACCTGGCCATGAACTTATGGTCTACGAACACTGGATTCTCCTATGGCCGCCTTAAGAAGGCCATACGAAATTGTCCAAAAGTAGTTTATTGGGTGTTTACAGCCATTCGTAAGGGTATTTGTGACCATAGCTTAAGAAATCACTATAGATGAAGGGTGATTTCACAAAAAACAAAACAAACAAACAAAAAAAAAAACACTGTGGCAGCCACACATGTGCCTACCTTTTCTATTGGTGGATCCATCTTCGTGTGACAAGAAAGAAAGTATAAAATAAAAAAGGAACTTGAAATAAAAACAGTCAAAAATACTCCTGTGTCGTTAAAAATAATGAATAAAACTCTAATAATGAATATTTTGTGTTGAGAAATGGGAAGCGTTGAAACCCACCTTCATCTTGTCAGTCTATTGCAAACAAATGAAAATTAGAAAATAAAATTACAGGAAGAACACATGAAATGCTTCAGAAATAACAAATGAAGTGGATGAGAGCAGTTTTAAAGCAGTACTACATAACTTTCTCGTTCTGGGTAGGAACACTGAAAAGACTACAACTATGGCCACTCAGTCCCAACAGCCAATCACAGGGTGCTTTGTTGTTGGTGGCTAAAGCTGTGCCCTGTGATTGACTGTTGGGACTGAGGTCATCGTCACCATAGTGTTATGTTTGGGAATGAGGTGTGGACAGCGGTATGAACTGCACTCTCTTTTATTCCATACACAACTGAACTATATACAGAAAGGTATGGCGCCACGGCCAGCTCGCCACGTGATGACATCACCTACGGTGAGCCACCATGTCCAAACACCACATTTAACCCCCCTCTTGAAAAACATGAAAAACTATGTACAACTACCTGGGCACCCGGGTAGACTACCGATATGCCTGTGTGACCAAGTGGATTATTCTGCCACTGTTGTCAGTCACGTCCTGGCTACACTTAAGGGTCCATTATTTCAAAATTTAGTTAGAAAGACCCTAAGATAGCAGGGTCTCTGCCGAACCCAGGCCAAGTGGTGCTCGGGCTATGTCACCGTCGCTGGCTCTGGCGGACGTTTGTCGGGGATTGTGGGTCTTGTGTCACCAAAGTCCCAGCCTGATCTTGCAGTGTCCGTAGCAGTCTCCCGATCCAGGGTCGAAGTCAGTGTCACTTTTCTGAGGCGGCTGGCATGCCACCGTGACCCATCAGTGAGACAAAAGGTGACTGGGCCCAACTGCATTATGATCTGTATCAGCGTTGTCCAAAACGACTGCAACTTGTGGGCACAGTTGGGATGTTGGATCCAAACCCAGTCCAGCACTGCAAGTCCGGGTCCCCTCACCCTGCACTTCTTGTCAAACCTTTGCATCATCCGTTGTTGTTGTTGACCACCCTCCCTCTAGGTGAGGGCATCTCTGGCAGCGTAGCTGCTGATGGGGGGCATTGTTGGTCCAGGGGTAGGCTCATTTCACGTCCCAGCATCAGTAATGCCAGGGAGTGCCCGTCGTGGCATGAGGTGTTGCTCTACAACAGGGGTGTCCAATCATGTGCCATGGAGGGCCAAGACCCTGCAGGTTTTCTCTTTGACCCAGTCTCTTCAGCAGGTGTTTTCTCTTACCAGCAATCAGTCGGAAGACATTCAGTGAAATCTGCTGTTGAAGACACTGGTTGGAGGTAAAGCCTGTAGGGTCTTGGCCCTCCATGGCACATGATTAACACCCCTGCTCTATAATGTAACAGGGAGCCCTGTAGTGCGGCTGAAAATGGGAGCCCATCCGCTAGATGTGCCCTGAGACCCTCCTTGAAGGTCTGGTTGAAAGCCTCCCCCCCCCCCCCCGTTTGCCTGAGGGTGGTAGAAGGCGGTTCCTTATGTGTTTGATGTCCCTTTCTTTCACAAAGGCCTCGAAATCTGCTGAGGTGAATTGCGATCCGTTGTCCCCTGTGATTGCATCCGGCACACCCCAGTGGGCAAAAAGAGAAGTGAGGAAAATTGTGTCTATGTCGGTGGTGATTGAACCGGTTGGCCACACAGCGGGCTATTTTGAGTGGAGGTCATAGGCCACTAATAGAAAGCGTTAGTGTTGGGGGTCGCTGTGCAGTTTGCCGCAAATGGCTAATTGGACGTGTTTCCATGGGGCTGATGGCCATGGCAGTGGCTGCAGGGGTGGGGGTGGTGGTACGCCAGTTTTCTCGCTGGCCAGGCAGGGCGCACAGTCTTTTACTATGATCTCCATGTCCTTGTCAATTCCTGGCCACCATACTGAGCCTCTACACCGTTGTTTAAACGCTGACGACACCCAGGTGACCCCCGTGTAACATGGTCAGGATGCGGCCTTTAACCGGTTGAACTCGGGAGATTCCGCGGGCGGTCACGTCTGTGCCTCTTAGTTGCGTCTCAATGCGCACTGAAAAAAAAAAGCTGTATTTCCGGTCTTCCAGTACAGACACAGCCCTAAACAGAAAGCCAAAGGAGTGTTTGATTGGTTTAGAATGGGATTGACATCTCATTCGACCAACAAGAGCCTTGATTTTGGTTTTTAAACCTTGAATAACCAATGATCGTAAACCTAGCAAGAAGTACCTGCCCATCAACGACCGCGAATACAACAAGCCAATTGAAGCCGAGTAATCTGACGATGGACGTGTCGTTTAGCCAATCAATTTCTGACTTCAATGACATCTACATGCCTAGTTCAGTGTTTATATTTCCGGTAAAATACCACGCGTTCTCGTGCGTAAAATGTCTTTTGACTCCGCCGCTGTGTGACGCGCAGTCCTTTGTGATACTGTGCAGAAGGGTCTGGGTAAGATTAGCCATTATTTTACTTGTTTTGAAAAATGGTTCACAAAATAAACCGAACGGGCGTGCATGAAAACGTAGATGGCTTGACCGGGTCAGGTGACGTCGACGATGAACGGCGGAGATTTCAATAACAGAATAGCTGACGATCCAGACGCCAGTGGACAATACCAGCGACAGTGCGGTTGTGGACAGGTAAGTCTTATAATCTAAATTATTCTTTATTGATAAAAATAGTAATAAAAATAACTTTTGACCAATCGCGGGTTCCAAGGTTGTCATAGCCAGGAGCGGTACTGGGGTTAAGCTCCCAGTGCTCATAAAATGCTCCTTACGGTGTGCGTCTCGAAAAGCCTCTTACAACTAAGTCCAACTCCTAGCCTGCCCGTGTGGTTTAGTCTCTAAGCCTGGCGGAACTGCTTTTACTAATAGGAGAAGGGGCGAGGGCGGATCTCTGGCGCCTTAAAACCAGATGCTTCGGGTAGATGGTGGCTCGTCAACCTGGGAAGGTAGCCCATCTAGGGGAAGGTAAACCCTGATTTCAAACCTCCGCTGCCTTGCGGCACACCCGGTCACGGGAAAGGCTTTGGGAGTCAACCCTGAGGAAAAATCCGGAGTCAGAGCCCCTAAGGCAGTTCTCTGTTGTGCTCAACATCGTTCTGGTAGCTCCTGTGACAGCGCTGGTGCCAAACTATAGCAGCCCTGCTGTTCCTTTGGATTTATCAGTGACGTGGAGAGGGGGGACATGCTGCATGGGTAACATCTTGTCCTCCATATCTTCCTGCCCAGGCTTGAATCCTACCAACGCCCAACGCTGGAAGGTAAAACACCGGTGCGCATCGGCCTGTTCAGCCACAGGCGGTGCTGTTCCAGCAGAGTAGACGTTTAGGATTCTCTTCCATGGTCATCATAGACCGACGGAGGCCGACGTGACGTGACCAATCGCGGTAATTACAAGGGTCCCGCATGGCGACGTTTTTGTGTGTGCCGTGTGTGTGTGGGGTATTTGTTACTGTGTATATTGCAGAAAAATTTAATAATTTTTTAGTATAATTTTTATTTCACTGTAGGCTATTTTTTCCTGTAAAAAAAGGAACTGTGCTGTGTATGTCTGGGTTATTATGCCTTTGTTTTACTGTGTAAATGTGATCTGGTGAAATGGAGCCCTGACCATGTGAGCACACTAATGTGTGGACCCCAGGTGGACCTTGGTATTCAATCTGTACATTTTCAATCCAGTGATTTACAAAGTGATTCATAATTTTCTAAAGCCTCATTCAGAACATTATAGTCCCACAGACTGGCTTTCATCTGGGGCAGCATTTATAAATCACTGGATGGAGAATGTACCTGTACATGTACAGATTGGATTCCGTGGTCCACTTGGGGTGCGCACTTGGTCAGGGGTCCAGTTGACCTGTATCTGTGTAAACTGGTGAGATAGTGAACTCTGGAAAAATTGGAGGGGGGAGAGGGTTGTTTTTGTGTATACTTTAGTGAAATGTATTAATTTTTCGCATAATTTTTCTTACACTGTAGGCTATTTTTGCCTGTAAAAAAAAAACCAGGAACTGTGCTGTCTATGTCTGGGTTGTTACCCCTTGGTTTTACTGTGCAAACTGCTGAGATGGTGAACTCTGGAACATAGCTTTCCAAACTGTGCCATCTGGCACAGTTTGGAAAGCTTTTTGTCCACCTGTAGATGTGCAGGAGTCTGTGCCCCGACCCCAATGTTTCCAGCAGTGCCGTGAGGGCTGTGGTCTGTCTGCAGATAGATGCAATAGAACGGCTCCTACTGCTGTGTTAGAAGTGTCACACGTCACAAATGTGGGGCTTTGTGGGTCGAAGTGGGTGAGTACTGGTGGGGAGGTGAGCTGCATCTTCAATTCACTGACGGTGGCAGAGCACGCCAGGGTCCATACTCAAGATGCATCCTGCTTCAGAAGGACACATAATGGCTCTGTCGTCTCTGAGTACTGGGGAATAAAACACCCATAAAAATTCACCATGCCCAAAAAGGACGAGAGCTGCGTGGGGCATGGTTTATCCCACCCTCATCGCATTTGTTATGTCTGGGAATGAGGCGTGGACATCGGATATGAACTGCACTCTCTTTTATTCAATACACAACTGAACTATATACAGAAGGGTGGGGCCATATGGTGCCACGGCCAGTTCACCACGTGATGATGTCACCTACGGCGAGCCACCATGTCCAAACACCACATATAGTTGTAGTCATTTCAGTGTTCCTATCAAGAACAGAGGTGTTGTAGGCAATGCTGGCCCACTCAAGCTATGCGGGAAGTGACATTCACTAGATCAAAGGTTGACGTACCATCAAAACAATTTTGGAAACATTATTTTAAGGTGAAAATCTTACATAGTATTGCTTTAAGGAAGACCATGAAGAATGACGGGGGAAAAAATGGATGTCTTCGCACACGCTGATGACAACTTAACACAATGTGTTCCACCATGAAAATCACAAGGATTCTTTGTTTGGGAGGCTGATTATGACTGACACTGAATAGGAAGAACAGGGGAAAATGTAAGCGATGACTCAGGCTTGAATGAAAGAATTTAACTTGGAGTCTGACAAACCTCAGCTTCTATTTTCTCCCCTTCCTCCCCCACTTCCTCTTCCTCACTTTCCTCACACTACAAGTGGCAGTAATGGGACAATAACAACAGTTTTGTATGGGTCATTGTTGTCACCATAACTATACTGAAAAATGTTCAAACTGAGTATATGCAGTCATGGGCCACAACACATGTATGCATATACAGTATGGTGGACTTGCCTGCCATGCTAGCGCAGAATTGTTGAGCTATAAAAGAGGACAAACACGAAGGTGACTTCATTCTCCTAAAAAAATAATTTGGCCACAGATATCTAATAAATACACTATTTAGACCATAGACTGTATATGAAGATGCATGGTTCAAGTGGTGGGCCTCATCACCAACAACGAGAGAGCCAACTTCAGAAATGAGGTAAGCCAGCTGCTCCAGTGGTGTAAAGACAATAATCTCTTCCTGAATGTGGGGAAAACAAAGGAGATTGTGGTCGACTTCAGGAGGGGACACACACAGCACCTCCCTCTGATCATCGATGGTGCAGCTGTGGAGAGGGTGAGCAGCACCAAGTTTCTGAGGGTGCACATCTCCAAGGACCTCTCCTGGTCCATCAACACCACATCGCTGGCCAAGAAGGCTCAAACTCGCCTCCATTTCCTCCGCAAACTGAGGAGAGCACGAGTCCCACCTCCCCCCCCATCATGTGCTCATTCTATTGGGGCACCATTGAGAGCATCCTCACCAGCTGCATCACGGTGTGGTATGGAAGCTGTACCGCCTCCTACTGGAAGACACTACAACGCACAGTGAAAGCAGCCAGCAAGATCATCGGGGCCCCTCTGCCCCACTTCTCGGACATCTACCTCACCCGCAGAGCCATCAACACTGCAGGCGATACCTCCCACCCCTCACACTTCCTCTTCAGCGCCCTGCCCTTGGGGAAAGGGTACCGGAGCATCTACGCCCGCTCCACAAGACTGCTCAACAGCTTTGTTCATCAGGCCATCAGGACCCTGAACTCTGCCCCCCCCCACCAAACCATAACCCACTCACCCGCACAATAACTACCTCAGCTGTTGGCACAGAAAGACTGGCACACCAACAGTAATACATTTGCATGTGTGTGTGTGTGTGAGAGACAGACAGTTCAGTCTGTAATTACAGCTCCTTTTTCAGGATGGGTCTGCCGTTGCTGAATAAAACTCACCATTACTGTCAAAGGAGCTTTATTGTGACTACCACTGTGATTATCATCATATTTGGTGAGAAAAGTGCTCAGTGGACAAAGTGTTAGGACAATTAGAACAGCATACAAGCAAAGTATACTCTGTGTGTGTGTGTGAGTGAATCCATGTGATGGTGTTTGGAGAATAGATTAGCAAGTATACATACGCAAAGACTCCTACATAAATGTAAATGAGTCTCTGCTTACACCCATAGAGAATACATAATAATAATTCTCTACCTACATCCACAAGCTCCAACCTGCCCTTATTTTTTCAAGTATCTATATTAGCAAGTGTTGACAAATTATAGCAAGAACAGACAATTAAAGGGTAACCCCTGGCCCAGAGGGAACAGGTAAGTAAGACCTTGTGTCGGCAGCATCAGCATCCCAGCCCAGGTCCCCCCATGGGGGGCAACACAGGGAAACCAGCAGACAACCCCAATCAACAACCAAACCCATCACCCACGAGCCCCCACCATCGAACCAAGGAAGCACAGCTCCCACCCCAGGGGCCTCAACCCAGAGAAGCCAACCCCTGCCCCCGCCCCCAGTGAGCAGCACCCGACCCACCAGCATGAGACGCACAGTCAAGGGAGCTCCAGCCAACACCAAGGCGGCCCCAAACCACCACAGCCAAACCCCCAGCAAGCCTGGCATTGTTGTTCATCTTTATATACAAGTTTAAAGGTTTGACGTGAAACTCTTTCTGACCCATTTTATTTGACTTCTAATATAGTAACAGCTAGCTATAGATATTACTTTAAATGAAAAGATGTATTTTGATAAACTTTAGACACTGTTATTTCAGTCGTTGTAGAACAATAAATGACGCATAGCAGCTTGTGAAAATGTGTTTATCAGACAGTTAAGCTCAGCTGCTGTCTCAGCTTTGTTTCTTAGGCTAATTTGTCCAGTTAAGGATCATCATCCCAGGTGCACAACCGAGAGGTTTCGTAGGTCCTTCCTACCAACGGCTGTCAGACTGTACAACCTAAGCAGGGCTGCTCGCAGAGATAGCAAAAAGACGTAACAAACTAATAGTTTTTTTTGAATGCAAAAGATGCAATAGACTTACACAATGGTCCTCTCCGGCATACAACTAGGAACATACCGGTCGCTATGGAGGGTGAGAATATGTATGGGCACATAATCATACCATGTAGGATAACTAAATAGACGGTTATGCTGTTTCATCCCACCTAGCAACAATGCTCTGCACTGTGTGTGTTTATATATTTACATATTTATTCCATCTAGCTACAATGCTCTGCACTGGGTGTGTTTATATTTATATATCTATATATTTATTCCATCTAGCTACAGTGCTCAGCACTGGGTGTGTTTATATTTATATATCTATATATTTATTCCATCTAGCTACATTGCTCCGCACTGTGTGTGTTTATATACTTGCATATTTATTCCACCTAGCTGCAATGCACCGTACTGTGGGTGTTTATATATTTACATATTTATTCCATCTAGCTACAATGCTCTGCACTGTGTGTTCATATATTCATATATTTATTCCATCCAGCTACAATGCTCTGCACTGTGTGTCTGTGTGTGTGTGTGTGTGTGTATATATATATTTTATAGTAATATGTACATATGTATATTAGCTGCTCTTGCTTGCTTGTTTTTTTTTTTTTCTTGCCTTCTGATTGTTGCTCTGAGTGTTGCTATCCCTGTGCTGTTGCAATCCTGGAATTTCCCCGTTGTGGGACTAATAAAGGCTTATCTTATCTTATCTTAAGGTACATTTAAATCAAATGCAAAACATATTAAGCATTTTTATATAAATAATATGAAATGGAATTATATTAATTAATCATAAAGTAGTTTTTAAATGTGTTTTAACAGAGAAACATGCAGGAACAAAAAGAATATCTTGTTGTATACATACCACACATAGAGAAGGATCTAATCTCTGACAGTAACAATCACAGTAACAATCTATCCATGAGGATTTAGAGAGGTCAGTGGAAGACAAAATAATATGCTAGCTGCAATTCATATCACTTAAAAATCAAGGTTCAAATTGATCAGGAACAGCCACCTAGCCTGTTAAAAAGAACATTTCATTCTTCCTCATTATGAGGGTTCTGCATTTGAAACTACTGCCAATCTGCAGTTTATGTTGCCGTCTTGGAATAACAGCTCTGGAGAGAAATAGTTTTTTTTTTTTTTTTAATCCAAGTCATGTACATTCACACATGAAATGTCCACTGACAGCACTATACTTCCTACTTATTCTTTATACTATCCTCTGCAAAAGAAAGGTTACTTATTTGCTGAAATTGACAGTAAACTTGTAAATGATTGAAATTATTGCATAACTAAATCTATAGAATCCATGTGAAATTCATTCTGTCAGAGTAAAACAGTGTTGGGAATATTAGTATGTTTATTAACGGATTAAAAAATATAAAAGCAAATTAACGCCCCCATGGCACTTTCTGTTATAGTGGAACTTGAAATGCACAACTATTCCGCTCAAACAATCTTTCGTGTGACACAGTCCATAATCAATACAGTCCGCAATTAAAATTCATAATTTTATTTAACTGTGGGTGTTCTGTCATACTATGTGGACATTTGGACCATAGATTACATTTAATTAGACATCAATACGAGCGACCACATAGAATGAATCTTCAGCGAGCAACCTGCTAACCGGAAGTTAGCGCGAGGCAAGCCACAGCAACGCCATGTTCAAAGTGTTCACTTGTTCCCTACATAGTGCCCTATATAGTGAATCAACCACTTTGTAGTGCTGTTTGAAATTTTAAATGATAATTTACTTCACTATATGGTGCACTCAATAGTGCATTTTGAAAAGTAGTGTACAACTGATGGTCAATACCAGTGCTACATTAGCCAACGTGTCCTATTGCTGCAATGTGCAACCAAGCAATAAGAAGAGAGCTTCACATCACAGCATAAACTGCTTTAAGTACATTGATTAAAGTGCATCTCAGTAATGTAGAATATTGTGAAAAACTACCACAGTATTTATTACAGGCATAGTGAAATATTACTTTTCGATTCATTGTTAATGGTTATGGTTATTGAAATTTAATTTCAAATCTCAACATTCCAATTTACTGAGTTGCAACAGTATTAAATCAGAGTTGACTAAGCCCTACTCTTTCTCTACGGGAGTTACACTTTAAAAGATATTCCACAGTGGCAGCTATGAGCTAGTCATGTCACAGTACAACAAATGTAATTACTTTAAGATTCTACTGATAAATTTAAACTACTACCATCTACAGCACCCACCACAGCCTTTGCCTCCTCATCCTCAGTTTCAACCATCTGTCCAAGGCACATAACAGTGGAATTAATCAATACAGTATTCCACTGCACACCATTAAACTGATTAAATAATAAAATATATGGGCAAATATCTGCCCTTAACAGACCATGGTGTAACCTACCTCCTCCCCCGCCTCCTCCTCCTCTTCCACCAATTCATTTTGCTTTGATGAAAGTAAATACACAGAGTCAAACTAAAGCAACTACTGCATCCATCACTTATATTCCCACAATCCTAAGAAAGTTCACCGCCATAATTTTCCACAACAAAATGTAGTACAAGCTCAAACAGATGAGGTCACCACTGAGAAACTAGCAATCGTCCCAAATGCCACTACAATGTTGACACAGGGATCTAAGTCTCTGCTTTAACTATTACACTTTGATCTAAAAAAACAACAACTAGTGACTAAAGTCAAACAGAAAAAGCACCAGAAGCTAAGCATACAGACCTATACCAAACAACATATAAAGCATTAAATCCACTATACAGGACCCTCAAAGAATACCAGCAATCACAGTCACCTGCTTCAAATGATCTAAACTATCGCGGCAGTACATACCTGTGCTTCCTCTGTTGCAATCTGACACAGAAGAGACACAAATAACTGATGTACAACCAAATCTGCAATCGATATTACTCATGGTTGATTGAAGCTGTGTTGATGTGTTTGGGGGTTTTTTTCTTCTTCTTAAATTGAGCTAATAAGTCATAGGTCAGACACCAAAGTATAACTGCACTTCCTTGACTTACCTGCTTAGCACCCATTGATTCAAACATTTTTTCCAACTGAATTCGTAACTGCTGCACATTGTTCATGAGAACACAGGGCTACAGAGAAACATAGAAAAGAAGAGTGAGAGAAAACCAATCCAGCCTCTGAATTAACTTTTCTCTTTATTTGAATGGTATGCATTGGCTTTTTTATTTTTTTTTATTTACAAGCAGGGCATGACATTAACTTTTTTGCTCACCAGCCACTGTGCCTAGTGATTTTCCGAATTTACTAGCCACTCAGCCATTTCATTAGCCACAATTTTTTGGTTGGAAAATTATGTTTAATACAATCAAACTGGACTATGGCATGCTAAAATTTACTTGAACTAAATTTACAACCCTTTTTGATGTAAACTACCCTTATACATACATAAAAAAAATAGCAAGAGAAACACTGCCTGTTTATTTGTTTAGCAAGAGCAGTAAATATTGTAAAACAGTAGAGAAAAATATCTGCAATATGAGAATGAAGTCCAGGTAGATTTGGGTCTGTCCAAATTCTCATTTGTACCCCTACCCCTTCGCCTACCCCTATGATATTGGGACACCCTTTCATGGCTGCATGATGTCATTAGTAGTTGCTGATGGATTTCATCTAAACGGATACCACCTGTTTTCACCAGAAAAAAAGAAGAGAAAGAAAAAAAAAAAACTGATCAGAAAAAAACAGTTCTTATGGGAGTTGTAGTTTCGTAGTCTCACATTGCAATAGGTTTATTATTTTAGATGCCATTTGAGAAAACTACACAACCGGCCAAAGAGGCTAGTGAGTGTGGCTGTCTTACCGGCCACTGTTGAAATCCACCAGCCATTGGCCAGTTGACCGGTGTTAATGTCAAGCCTTGTTTGCAAGTGACAAGCTAAGCAACAGCAACAACTTGTTTCAGTTTGTCAAACATAAAACAAAAACAAAGGCAGTGACTTACAATTTTCTCCTTATCAATGTAAGAAGGGAAATTATTGGTCAGGATGGCACTATACTGCAGGAGAACTTTGGCAATCGTCTGCAAAACATCAGAAGGAATACAGTGTTGTTTAAAATGCAACTACTTTGATTAAAACCATTCAGGATAGAGCATTATCTTATCTATCAGCTATTAAAGACATGGCATGGTGCTCCTTAGTTTAAAACAAAACTTTTCCCTGGAGCAAACTTTCTATGTCCAATACAACAATTCTTTTTATTCCTGCACTACTAAATGCCCTTCAGAAACAGTTTAATTCATCCAGACAGTGTAATAAACCACATTCAAAATTATTATGCAAACGATATTTGTCTGATTTTTATAAATATTCGATGCAAATGACAGTATAATTTTAAAGTCACCAACCGTTAGAGCATAATTCAAATTTTACTGAACAAACCTCCCAATAATATTTTTTTTGCAAAAATCAAAAAACTCAAAATGCACTGTTCCAAATTATTATGCACAACAGAGTTTCAAAACATTTTATTGGTTGTAAAGAACTGAAAATGGTCATTTACTGAATCTGCAGCATCAGGAGGTCATGTTTTCTGAAATCAAAACCTATTTCCATCAAAAACATCTTAACAAGCCAAGTTACATGTCAACATGGGACCCCTTCTTTGATATAACCTTCACAATTCTTGCAGCCATTGAACTTGAGTTTTTGGAGAGTTTCTGCTTGAATTTCTTTGCAAGATGTCAGAATAGTCTCCCACAGCTGCTGTTTTGATGTGAACTGCCTCCCACCCTGGTAGACCTTTTGCTTGAGGATGCTCCAAAGGTTCTCAATAGGCTTGAGGTCAGGGGACTTCTCATCGTTTTCCATGGAAAGCCTGGTCCTTCCATAAGTGTTGGTTATCTCCAGCATGAGTTGGAGATACAGGACAGGAGCTTGGCGACATTTAGGCAATGTGTCCAGAGTGTGATAAAACACTATAGATTTGTTTTTGTGGGTGTTCACAGATTCTCTGAAAAAAAGGCATACACTCTGTATCCTAGCAACCACGTGATCTGGCACTCAAAGCTTACTGTTGGGGTTGATCACATTTTGCACTGAAGCACTCTACGAACTGCACTAAACTGCATCAAAATGGTAAGAAAACATCCATTCTTTCAAGCTTCTGCTGTTAAATACTGATCATGGTATACTTTTAGTCTAAATCTGATGCTGGACTACATAAAAAAGTAACAAGAAGAGATGCTCAGAGTGGAAAAGAATGTCTTAGTGGCCATGCAGCCTTAATATTTTTTTTAAAGACTTATTTGTTTCTAATATTATGTCTGTTCCATGAAATGTTTTACCACTTGATACTTGCTGATTCTGCATCTCCTTTAATGTTTGTTACCTTGTAGGAGGAGGGTTGGATGCGCAAATTGACTAAAAATATCGTTATTCCCTCCTGAAAACGCTCAGTTTTTCCTTATAGCTCTGGCGCTGGGTTTCCCGCTGCTGGCCCGTGGATTTTGAGGGTCTCTGTGTGGACCACGTTTGAGCCTTGATTCTTTCGATCGGGTCTGCTGCGGGTTTATACACCGTTACCGGGAGTCCTCTTCTCGCCATATCCGTGGTTGCTTCTTCCACCGAGTTGTAGAGACACGGCTCATCTCCGTAAAACACCCTCAGCTTCGCCGGAAATGGAGTCTGAAAGCGCAGTTTCTTCTCTCGTAGTACCTTTTTAGCGTTGTTGTATTCCCAATGCTTTTTAAGGACCTCCGGGGTGTAGTTGTGCTCCACGAAAACTTTTCTCTCTTGGTGCATAAATCCTTTTTTCTGCCAAGCCAGTCTTACAACCTCTTTTATTCTGGAGTTGGAGAACTTCACCACCACCGATCTTGGTGGCGCTTCCGCCGACGGCCTAGGGGCTAATGTACGGTGTGCCCTTTCTATCTTCAAGTCGGTGGATTGGGGAATTTCCAACTTCTCTCTCAGTATGGATTCCATGCATGCCGTCATTGTGGTGAAACCGTCCTCAACTCCTTCTTTCAGACCATGAATTCTTATGTTGTCTCTTCTTAGTCTTCCTTCTTGGTCGGTTAGCTTAGCCTCCGGTCTTGACTGTTGTTTAAGTAAATCCAGCATGGTTTCTTCCAGCCCTTTTATTCTTTCCTCTGCTTCCATGATTTGGTCCTCAGCCTGGTCCACTCTGCTGTTTGTCCTTTTTATTTCGTCTTTAATTTCACGAAATTTGGCCCAACACTCTCGGCGAAATTGTCTTAATTCTTGAAGTACCATTTTTAAGCTAACCTTGTTGCTAGCTTCATTCAGCTCCTCCTCTTCTGAATGGATATCCTCCGGATCAGATTCTCCGGCCGATGCGCGTCTTGGCCTGGTAAATGTCGATTTCTTCTGTTTTCCTTTAAGCATAATGACTTTGTCTTTTGATTTTCACTCTTCCAAAAATCCGTTAAATCTGATTTTCAAGGTATTTTCCTGGATCGGGTCTGGGAGCTTCAGCGTTAAGCTGCTATCACCATGGTGTCCAGACCGGAAGTCAGCCTTAATATTTTTTTTAAATTCCATTTTACAAGGGGGCAGTGGTGGCCTAATGGTCAAAGATGTGGACTGGTGAGTGGAAGGTCGCCGGTTCAATCCCTGGACTGGCAGGACCAGATCTGGGTGGGACAGATAACATAGCAGTGTTTGCCCCACCCTCCTTAACCCCACTGTGGTGCCCTTGAGCAAGGCCCTTAACCCAAGTGCTCCAGTGGAGCTGCTCAGTGGCCACAGGCCAGTCTGTGGTTGTACCAGGCACCTTCCAGGTGTGAATGTGTACTGTGTACCTGTGTGAGTGTGAACAGGGCATCCTTGAAAAAGAGAGGATGCCTCTCATTGGAACTCCCCTGTATGAATAAAGGTTAAAGGTTAAATTAAAAAAAAATAAAATAAAATGATCCAGAACCACAGGATACCCTGGAGAAGCGGCGGCTGTACTGAGCCATGACGTTGGGATCTGGACATTCCAGTTTCTTGATGATCTCAAAGCTCTGGTTGAGCTGGGTGAAGATGTCTACCACGGAGCAGGAGAACAGAGCATGTTCAGATGTCTGCTGGAACTGAGAAGAGACCACAAACAAAACACTGTTTTTCTTAATATTTAAACTGGAAACAACAACTGGAACAGCTTGCAACAAGTTCAAGCTTTCTGATATTCAAATACTGATAGTTTGTGAATAGAAAGTCCATTTATTTAAAGATCCCATAGTGTCCATTTTCCAGATTAATTAGTTTAAAATTTTAGCATCCTCCAGGGCATACAGATGTACTTTTAAAGACCAAAAACCATGTCTGATGTTTTACAGCTCATCAAAAAAAAAGCTGTCTGTACAGTTCTGTCTGGAACAGTCAGCTTTCAACCTGCTCTGACCCTTGTCCTGAGACCCTTCATTGGGTAATGTTTTTTTTTGAACTGGATAACTACAAGTAAGGAGGCAGGTCAGGGTCTGTCTGATTTGCCAACTTAAAGTGTACCTGTGGTGGTCGTGAAGACGCATTTGACTTGAAAACATTATGAAAAAGTATTTCTTATTTTGGTAAATAATTTTTGCCAGCCATATACCACCAGACATATATTCAAACAGGACCTTGGCCATGGGCAGCCAATGAAAACTGTGGGCGCAGCCATGACACATGCGGATGTGACGTCACTTCGTTGATACTCAACAGTCAATGCTCCGCCTGTATGAGAGACTAAGGTGCTGTTGTGAGTGTTTTTATTCTATTATGGCTGAATTGTCGGACTCTGAGGAAAAATTTGTCCAACATGGCTACAGGTTTGAGCCAGAAAGGTCTTCTGAGGGTTAAAGTGACGAAGTGGTCCTCACACACAACGCAATTTCGTCTGAAATTATTCGTCTGTGCCCTGTTTCCGCTCCGATCTTCTGACAAGGTGAGCTGGGTTTGGGTATACAAAAAAAGTCTCTTTGTTTTTTTCGCTTATTATTAAGACATCCAAAGGCTTTACATTCCGCCATGTTGCGATATCCATATCGCATTGTATGTTTTTGTTTTTACAAGAGCACCCAGTGTCTGCTGCTCTGTATAATATCCACGAAGCAGCTGCACATCCGGGTACTCAGATCGCAGTTTTATAATCATCGTCCTTGTACGAGCTGAGATCAGAAAAGATGGCTCGCTGAATTTAAACATTTATTTATTTATTTTCTACTCGTTTTAGTTCTGCATTTAATATGAACCCTGAGTTTGAAATAAACGTTTGAATTTGAATATCCACGAAGCCGCTCCACATCCGGGTACTCGAGGCTCAGCCAATACTGATCCAGATCGCGGTGTCAACGAAATTACATCACAGGAAGCGTCCCGGAAGTCCCTGTAGCCGCTAGTATGGCTGTACCCATGTTTTGCTGACATAGCTGAACCAGCAGATCAGCAATGGATTTATATCAAATTGCCTTAAACTTGAATTTTACCTTGAAATTGAACTAGAAAGTGAGCCAGGGGCTCAATATATCTTTTTTTGCACGACCACCACAGGTACACTGAAGGTGGTACTTGTTGGTTTGTGAAATCATAAAACCCAAGTGAAAACCTGCTTATTTCTTTCAGAGTACAACTGCATAAAAATAATTTGCCTTTTTTGAAGTGAGTGTTTTGATATTTTAATGGTACAGCTGTGACACACAGATGTATTTTATAAAATCAAAATTGACAAAAAATATCATTTTGCAGATAGTGGCAAATGGCATTCACTTATATAGCGCTTTTATTCTCATCTCTTGATGACCAAAGCATTTTACAGATCCTGCTATCCACCCATTCACACACTGATGGCGGCATGCTACCTAACATGGCGCTTCCAGACCCACCAGGAGCGATTAGGGGTGAAGTGTCTTGCCCAGGGGCACAACGGCAGGATATCTGGGGAGAGCGGGATTCGAACTGCCAACCATGTGGTTATTGGACGACCTGCTCTACCTCCTGAGCCACTGCTGCCCCCCTAGTGGGACCTCTAAAGTTCTCATACTGCACATTTTTAAGGGATTATTTTTAGATACGTCAACAAGAGATTTCACAAGGACATACAGTCGATATAAAAAGTCTACACACCCCTGTTCAAATGCCAGGTTTTTGTGATGTGAGACAAAGATAAATCATTTCAAAATGTTTTCCACCATTAATGTGACCTATAACCTGTACAACCCAACTGAAAAACAAACTGAAATCTTTTAAGGGGAAAAATAAAAACTTAACAATAACCTGATTGGATAAATATGCACACCCTGCTATAACTGGGGATGTGGCTGTGTTCATAATTAACCAATCACGTTCTGTTCGTAAAGAGTTCTGACAACTGATAGTTTGTGTGCTGTGGGATGTTCAGATGACCAGAGTAGGTACTGATCTGTGTGAGTTGGTTTTCTGTATACTAATTTTTAATGATGTAATTTTTATGCTGCCGTCTTCTTTGTGGTGGATTGTGATGTCCAGAAAGGCTATGGTCCTGTTTCTTTCCGCTTCATGTGTGAATTTCATGCAAAAGGACACCATGAACCAGGATTAGGGAGCATTCATGCTCTCCCACACCTGGGATTCCATCTTCCAGACACCACCTGGCGACAGGAGGTGTGACCGGCATGGTGGATATATCAATTCCATCACGCTGGCCATTTTTAAGGAAAACAGCTGATAAACGACATGTCACAGCGATCAGCTGACGCTTCTGAAGATGACTGCAGGTGTCAGTCGAAACATGTTAAGGTAAAAATAAACATCTTCTACCTTTTTGTCTGCCACAGAGTCAATACATGTTTTTAAGAACAGGCTCAAGACCCACCTTTTTAATTTGGCGGCTCAAGACCCACCTTTTTAATTTGGCTTTTAATAAACTTGTTTAACTATTACTGAAGTAGTAATTTATGTTCCATTGTTTTATGTTCTTTTTGGCATCATTTGTTCTTAGATTTTCACATCTTCTTGTTGATGTGTTTAGTTCAGGTTTTTTTTTTAAGTATGGGTTTTTTAGTTCCTGTTTTGATGTGTTCTTAGTTCTTTTTGTACCTTTTTAAATTTTGCCTTTTAACAAACCGTTTAACGATTATTGAAGTAGTCATTTATGTTCCATTGTTTTTACATTCTTCTTAGCTCCATTTGCTTTTAGATTTTCTTATTTTGATGTGTTCTTAGCTCAGTTTCTAAGTATGGGTCTTTAGTTCCCTTTGCTCTTTGTGTTCTTAGTTTTATTCTGTATTTATGTGTTTTAGCTCCAGTGTTTCCTCAGGATGGTTGCTCCTTCACGTGGTGCCTCGGTGCCGAGCAATGTCTCCTTTATTTTATATATGTGTAAGAGAAGTAGGGGGTGATGTATGTGCCTGTGTGTGTTGTGTTTGTGGGTATGTTTATGGGAGGGTTGGAAGGGGTGGGGCTGTATCATGTAAATATGTTATTAAATGTGTCTGTTGTTTTTATCTATGTCAGGGGTGTCCAACCATGTGCCATGGAGAGCCAAGACCCTGCAGGTTTTACCTCCAACCAGTGTCTTCAACAGCAGATTTCTGTGAACTTCTTCCCACTGATTGCTGATAAGTGAAAACACCTGCTGAAGAGACTGGGTAGAAGAGAAAACCTGCAGGGTCTTGGCTCTCCATGGCACATGGTTGGACACCCCTGATCTATGTAAAGCACTTTGCGCAGCATCTAATGTTTTAAAAGTGCTATACAAATAAAGTTTGATTGATTGAAAAAAAAACCCTGTAAATTAATTATGGAAAAGAAGACAAAATGAACGTACTTGGCTATAGGTCCATATACAGTATATATATATATATATATATATATATATATATATATATATATTTATATTTGTACACTGACAAGTTTTGTTATTTTAACTATATATATATTTGGCCACTGACACAAGTTTTGTTATTTTAACTATTTACCAAAACACATTCAAGATCACTTCCGGTTATGGCTGCCACGTAGGACGGACGTGTCTCGCTCTGCTCTGCTCCTGGAGAAAAAAAATCGGCAAATAACTCTCTCATTTGGGACAGAACGTATCCCAGCATTTGGGCGAGGATATGTCGGCGAAGCCTAAGGCTGGAAAACCAGGAAAAGGAAAAAGCGAGCCGCCGAAACAGTCCAAATTAACGGACTTTCAGGTCTGTGACGCAGCAAACAAAACTCCATATATGGCGGAGGAAGCTGGCGGCGGTGCGATGTTTGCGGGGAATGGCGCAGATGCGCTGATGGCTGCCATGAGTTCAATGAGAGCGGACTTTTCCTCTAGATTTGATGGGATTATGACAGCGTTGGAAGGAATAAGAAAGGAATTGGGTGACTGTGTAGAACGAACGGCGCAGATGGAGCTCCGTCTCGCTAGTGCTGAAGATGACGTCACCCGTCTTCAATTAAAGGTGCGCACTTTGGAAAAAAAAAATAAATCTCTGGAAGATAATATTTTGGATTTGGAATCTCGGTCGAGACAGAATAATTTGAGGCTGGTGGGTCTTCCAGAGGAATCAGAAGGTCGGGACGTATGTTCCTTTCTGGAAAAGTGGATTCCGGAGGTGCTGGGCAGCGAGGAGTTGCAATCAGCAGTGGTTCTGGAAAAAGCACATCGTATTGGCCCACGGAGAGATAAGGGACCGCCGAGGACCTTAATTATGAAGTTTCTTAGCAACAGAGACAGGATGAAGATCTTCAACGCTACACGTGCTAAAGGAGAGATTAAACACCAGGACCAGCAGGTGCGGTTCTACCCAGATTTGGCCACAGGAATCCAACAATTGAGGAAGCAGTTTGATCCCGTACGTAAGGAGCTGCGCAACCTTGGGATTCGTCATGGTGTAATCTATCCTGCGAGACTGCTGACCACGTATGAGGGCAGAACCCACATCTTCAAGACCCCAGAGGAGGCGCAGGAGTTCATCAAGAAGATCAAAGAAGAAGAAGAGACTGGTGGGAGCTAAGCATGAACAAAATATAAGGTAGAATAATTAAGCATTTGCACAGGCATCTGACTGACTTGAAGTAAATAGTAAGTTTACAAAATATAGATTGTATTATATATTAAAAAAACAAAACAAAAACAAAACAAACAAAAAAAAAAACTATGATGTACAAAGTTGTTAAAAATTTTGGAGTTAAGTCGGAAAACTACAGAGGAGAGTTAATGTTACGTCATTAAAAGCAGTAGAGTTGGGGTGATTGGGAGGATGAAGAAGGAGTGGCTTAGGCTGTTCCCCGTGGGTGTGGAACAGTCGATGGCTATATCGGGAGACAGAATTTTTCTTTTGATTTTGGGGGGTTTGCCACAAGTGTGGGAAGGGGAAATTTGTTTGTGTGTAGTTTGTAGGATGAATGTTCAACCACTCATGTTTTTGCTTCTCTGTATGAGCATGTTTACACTGCAAGGTAATCCCAAACTCTCTATTGATCATGGACCAAAGTGTTAATCTTAATTTAACTTCATGGAATTGCAGAGGTCTACAAAATTTAAAAAAACTTAAACAAGTTATGAATAAAATAAAGGACATGGGTTCAAGAATTGTGTTTTTACAAGAAACTCATCTGATAGAGGAGGATGTTAAAAGAATTAGGAGTAGATGGCAGGGAAGTGTATTCACCTCTTCATTTTCATCCCGAGCCAGGGGAGTTATGACTCTCATACATAAATCAGTTCCTTTTCAAGTGAAAAATGTAATTGGAGACAAATTTGGAAGATATGTAATCATTCAAGGTTCTTTGCTATTAGAAAATATAAATCTTGTGAACTTATATGGTCCCAATATAGATGATCAGAAGTTCTTTGCTAATTTATTTCTCATCTTATCATCACTTACAGGGCAACATATAATAGCAGGGGATTTTAATTGTACATTGAATCCAGGTGTGGATAGATCAACAGGACTGGATTGTACGCACATTGGATGTAGGATGACTATTAATCATTTTATGAAAGAATTGAGATTGTTAGATATATGGAGAGAAATGAAACCACAAGTTAAAGCCTATTCTTGTTATTCCAGTACCTACAAGACATTCTCACGTATTGATTATTTTTTGATTTCCACAGAATTAAGGTCCAAGATTCAAAACTGCTTTTATGATAACATCGTGATTTCTGATCATGCACCCTGTTGTCTAATATATGTAGATAAAAAATTGACAAAGGAATCAGGTAGATGGCAATTTCAGCATAAATGGCTTCAGGATGAGGAATTTGTCAAGTATATAGAAAAACAGATAGACGAGTTCTTTGACATCAATACTACACAAACATCAGCATGTGTAAAGTGGGAGGCTTTCAAAGCTTTTATTAGGGGACATATTATTAGTTATACAGGATCAAAATCTAAGAAGACTCGAGAGGAGAGAGCTAAATTGGAACATAAAATAAAAAGTCTTCAGGAAAAAGTGTATGCAGGAAGTGACCCAAGGTTGGAGAATGAATTACTGATTTTGAGAGCTGAATACGACAAAAAATCAGCGAATAGAGCTGCCTCGAGTCTTCTAAGATTGAAACAATCTTTTTATGAACAAGGTGAAAAATCAGGAAAATTATTAGCATGGCAGATTAAACAATTGGAAATTAAAACACCAATTACCAGTATTATAAGTAAGGGACAGGTAGTTATAGATCCTTTAGAAATTAATAGAGCCTTTAGAGATTACTATGAAAAATTATATGATACCAAAAATGAACCTGATTTAACAAAACTAAATGGGTTTTTGAACGAACTATCTATACCGTGTATTCCAAATGAAAACAGGGAGATATTGGAGTCTAAAATTAGTCAAGAAGAAGTTGGGCTAGCCATTGATAATATGAAATCAGGAAAAAGTGCAGGACCAGATGGTCTTCCAGTTGACCTTTATAAAAAATTTAAGAATAAATTAATAAAACCTTTTTTGGAAATGGTTTTAGAAGCATTTCAAAATAATAATTTACCATCATACATAAATAATGCCTTAATTATACTGTTGCCAAAACCAGGTAAGCCCTCTAATAAATGTGAAAATATGAGACCAATAAGCCTATTAAACGCCGACCTTAAGATAATCTGTAAAATTTTAGCAAGACGAATACAAGAAATTTTACCAAATATTATTAATCGAGATCAGAATGGCTTTATAAAGGGTAGACAAGGCTTCCATAATGTAAGAAGACTATTTAATATTATTTATTTTAATAAAGAAGCACCGGATACAGCTCTCCTATCATTGGACGCCGAAAAGGCCTTTGATAGAGTTGAATGGCCCTTTCTTTTTGAAGTCCTACAAAGGTTTGGACTTGGAAATAATTTCATAAAATGGGTTCAAATAATATACAATAATGCTACAGCAGAAATCCTAACAAATAACAATATTTCAAAACCAATAAAAATCAATAGAGGATGTCGACAAGGCTGTCCACTTTCACCTTTACTGTTTACTATGGCAATTGAACCTTTAGCGATAGCGATACGTTTACATTCACAAATATATGGAATTAAAGTTGGACCAACAGAACATAAAATCTCCCTGTACGCCGATGATATAATTTTGTTTATGTCGAATCTACAAAAATCAATTCCAACCTTGTTGAATTTAATAAAGAATTTTGGGGAAATATCAGGATATAAAATAAATAAAACTAAATCTTCAATATTAATGCTAAATGAGACCCAGAGAAATTACCCAGCCCCTGAGGTAAATCAATTCAGTGTTGTAAATCAGTTTAAATATTTAGGAATCCAAATTATGCCTAAGCTAGAATCAGTCGCCAGTGTCAACTATGAAGCCTTAATGTCAGATATCAATGAGTTAACTCAGAGATGGATGTCACTACCAATGTCGATGATCGGGAGAATCAATATACTTAAAAGTAATATTTTACCTAAAATACTTTATTTATTTCAATACATTCCCTTATCACCACCTTTAGATCTATTCTCAAGAATAAAAAAAAAGTTAGTGGAATTTATATGGAACAACAGGAGGGCTAGATTACGTTTGTCTTTATTATATTTACCATTTGATCGTGGAGGTCTGAAATGTCCAAATTTTATGTTGTACTATTGGTCGGCACAACTGAGGTCTATGACATATTATTTTTCATCAAATGATCTCCCTCACTGGACTGAAATGGAATCATACAATTTACCTTTACCTCTTCCCATATTCATATACTCAGATTCGGCAAAAAAATTACAAAAACAAGTTAAAAATCCATTTGTAAAGCATATGATCAAAATATGGTGTGAAGCTAAAAACTATTTAAAAGAACCACAGTTATTGTCACAATTTAGTCCAATATGGGGTAATCAATATTTTAAACCAGGGAGAGCGGACGCTGTATTTAAAGTATGGAATTTAAAAGGGATACAAAAGATTCAGGATTTATATTTGCCATGTGCAGACAACATAATGTCTTTTGAAGAGCTGAGGATCAAATTTAATCTCAATAGAACACATTTTTTTAAATATCTTCAACTTAGAAACTTTATTCGATCAAATCAAAATAAAGCTCTCACTCGACCTATTTATTCATCCTTGGAAAAAATGATGATGAAAGATAGTAAAAGAAAGGGTATTATTTCAGAGTTTTATAACTCATTGACACTATCTTCAAGTGAAAATTCACTGAAAAGATTAAACTACTGGAAAGAAGATCTGCAAATTGAAATTTCAGAGGAACAATGGGAATTGGCTTGTACAGAAGCTCAAACCAAATCAATAAATGCACGCCTTAAATTGATACATTTCAAATGGTTAATTCGGATGTATGTTACACCGGAGGAGTTAAATAGATATAACAAAAATATACCAGATACATGCACAAAATGCATGGAAAGTAAAGGAACCCTATTTCATTGTTTATGGGAATGTAGATTAATAAGAATGTTTTGGGAGGAGGTGAGGGTAACAATTGAAAAAATAATCTCAAAACAAATCATACTGAATCCTAAACTGTTTTTGTTGGGTCTGTACCCAGAAAAGCATAACTTTAATAAAAGTGAAAGAACATTCATAGACCTCAGTTTGCTTAATGCCAAAAAATGTATTGCACTATTATGGAAAAAGACTCATAGACCAGATGTGACTCAGTGGTTAAGACAGATGTTAACAAACCTTCCATTAGAAAGAATAACATATATACTGAAATCAAAGGAAATTGTGTTTGAGAATATATGGAGACCTTTTATTGATTATGTAAAAAATTTAAACATAACTCTTGAAGAAGAAGGTGAATGATGTGTGTGGACCTTGTAAATTCCAAACTGGTGAACATAATATGTATACTCATGTATTGGATTGTCTAGACTAAACAGAGGAGCATTGTTGAAGACTTGATTTTGTTGGTGGTTGTTGGTGTTTTTAGGGTATTTTTTTTTTTTGTAGTACTTTAGTGTTAGTGTTTGATTGTTTGTATCATGTTTGTTAAAAAAAAAAAAGAAGGTTCAATAAAGATATTGTGGAAAAAAAAAAAAACACATTCAAGATACAGTTCTATAACCAATATGGCCTTAAAGTACAGACTCTCTGCTTTGAGGGAATTCACATCCATATTGGAGTTATGGTTTAGGAATTGCAACCACTTTGATACAAAACTCATTTCAGGGGCTCAAAAGATGGAACAACAGATTTCTAGAAGTAACACAAGGGGCCTCTGGAATGGCATGAAATCTATGACTGGCTATAGTATAAATAATTCAAATACCCTTAGCTCTCCACTGAATATTAATGAAATGAATAAATTCTTTGCCAGGTTTGATGAAGTAGATTTCTCTATTGATCAGAAAAGCATATGTGCCATCCTTGCTCAACAAAGTTCTAATGACCGTAGTCCTCCCATTGTCATCAGTGTGGAGGTCAGGTAGCAGTTAGAGCATCTTAACATCAGAAAAGCTGCTGGTCCTGATGGGGTTCTTCCCCGTACTTTGAAAGTTTGTGCTGACCAACTGTGCTCCGTCCTTCATGTCATTTTTTTCTTTATTGCTGTGCTTAGCTAGAATTCCAGTATTATGGAAAACATCTTGTTTTGTCCTCATTCCCAAAACAATGCAGACTGTACCTTGAGAGATCTGAGACCCATAGCTCTGACTTCTTATTTAATGAAATGTTTTGAAAAGGTTGTTTTGGGTCACTTGAGTCAACAAGTTAAATTTTTTCAGGACCCTTTACAATTTGCATATAGGAAAGGGCTGGGAGTGGATGATGCTTTGCTTTTTATGCTTCACAGTATATACAGTGGTGTGAAAAAGTGTTTGCCCCCTTCCTGATTTCTCATTTTTTTGTATGTTTGTCATACTTAAATGTTTCAGATCATCAAATAAATTTAAATATTAGACGAAGATAACACAAGTAAACACAAAATCCAGTTTTTAAATAAAGGTGTTTATTATTAAGGGGAAAAAAACCAAACCTACATGGCCCTGTGTGAAAAACTGATTGCCCCCTAAACCTAATAACTGGTTGGGCCACCCTTGGCAGCAACAACTGCAAGCGAGCGTTTGCGATAACTGGCAATGAGTCTTTTACCGTGCTGTGGAGGAATTTTGGCCCACTGATCTTTGCAGAATTGTTGTAATTCAGCCACACTGGAGGGTTTTCGTGTATGAACCGCCTTTTAAGGTCATGCCACAGCATCTCAATCAGATTAAGGTCAGGACTCTCACTAGGCCACTCCAAAGTCTTCATTTTGTTTAGCTTAAGCCCTTCAGAGGTGGACTTGCTGGTGTGTTTTGGATCACTGTCCTGCTGCAGAACCCAAGTGTGCTTCAGCTTAAGGTCACAAACAGCTAGCTGGACATTCTCCTTCAGGATTTTTTGGTAGACAGCAGAATTCATGCTTCCATTTACCACAGCAAGTCTTCCAGGTCCCGAAGCAGCAAAACAACCCCAGACCATCACACTACCACCACCATATTTTACTGCTGGTATGATGTTCCTTTTCTGAAATGCTGTGTTACTTTTACACCAGATGTAAAGGGACACACACACCTTCCAAGAAGTTCAACTTTTGTCTCGTCAGTCCAAAGATTATTTTCCCAAAAGTCTTGGGGATCATCAAGATGTTTTCTGGCAAAACTGAGACGGGCCTTTATGTTCTCTTTGCTCAGCAGTGGTTTTCGTCTTGGAACTCTGCCATGCAGGCCATTTTTGCCCAGCTTCTTTTTTATGGTGGAGTCATGAACACTAACCTTAACTGAGCCAAGTGAGGCCTGCAGTTCTTTGGATGTTGTTGTGGGGTCTTTTGTGACCTCTTGAATAATTGTTGCTGCACTCCTGGGGTAATTTTTGTCGGCCGGCCACTCCTGGGAAGGTTCACCACTGTTCCATGTTTTCGCCATTTGTGGATAATGGCTCTCACTGTGGTCCACTGGAGTCCCAAAGCTTTAGAAATGGCTTTATAACTTTTTGCAGGCTGATCGATCTCAATTATTTTGTTTCTCATTTGTTCCTGAATTTCTTTGGATCGCAGCATGATGTCTAGCTTTTGAGGATCTTTTGGTCTACTTCACTTTGTCAGACAGGTCCTATAGTGATTTTTTGATTGAGAACAGGTGTGGCAGTAATCAGGCCTGGGTGTGGCTACAGAAATTGAACTCAGATTTCCAAATATGTGACAAACCACAGTTAATTTATGTTTTAACGAGGAAGGGGGGACAATCGTTTTTTTCACACAGGGCCATGTAGGTTTGGATTTTTTTTTTACCCTTAATAATAAACACCTTCATTTAAAAACTGCATTTTGGGTTTACTTGTGTTATCTCTGTCTAATATTTAAATTTGTTTGATGATCTGAAACATTTAAGTATGACAAACATACAAAAAAATGAAGAAATGAGGAAAAGAAAATGAGAAAAAAAAGTCAAAAAAATGAGAAATCAGGAAGGGGGCAAACACTTTTTCACACCACTGTACAGTCACCTCAAAACATCTGCTAGTACTATTAGGATTATGTTTTTTTTTACTTTTCAAGTGCTTTAATACCATTCAACCATACACTTTAACCACTAAATTACTTAATTTTAACTTGCATAATATAACTATTGACTGAATTTTAGATTATCTTTTATCGTTATTCGTTATCGTTATTCCTCCTGGCTGTCTGCAGACTGTGTTTTTTCAAAATCATGAGCACAAGGCCTTGGACAGCCAGCTGCAGCGCCAGATAAGACTGGCGCCAGACAGACAAAACATCTTCTGCCAAGGGTCCTTGGGTCTCTCTTATTATCATCAACACTGCTCAACACCGCACACACATTGATCCATGAACTGAATAAAGATAACACTGCTCTCTTGTGTCCTGTGAATTCTGTGTGTAGCGAATATATGTGCATTGAGCTTTTTTTTTCCTTGAACTCTTAATATTGATTAAGTATGTAACCAGTATTTTGAATCAATGATTTTTTTTGCTCCTTCCTATTGTATCATCTTTATGCGACCTGTACCCTCCTGCTGACAGGCGCGTTGCAGATGCGCCGCGGCACGGAAATGCAGGTTCATTACTGTGTCAAGTCAAATTCTCTGGTATGTTATCAGTGATCTGTTAATGTACTTGGCAATAAATCTTTTTCTGATTCTGATTCTGATCGTGGTCCCAGTTTGTCAGGGTTGGCAGTAGAGTGTCCGACACTATTTTAACTAACACAGGAGCTCCTCAAGGTACAGTGTTGTCTCCTTTTCTTTTAACTCTGTACACTGCTAACTATAAGTGTAGTCAGGATTCCCTTTTGGTGCAGAAATTTTCTGATGATACTGCCTTGGTGGGTTTTCTGAATAAAGGAAATGACTTCAAATATAAAAGTGAGATTGAAGTTTTCATCAGCTGGTGTGATAGAAACTTTTTAAAATTAAATGTCACAAAAACTAAAGAGCTTGTAATCAATTTTAGGAAAATAAGAGAAGAAATCTCTCTGGTCACCATTAAGGGACAGATAAGATAAGATAAGATAAGATAAGATAAGATAAGCCTTTATTAGTCCCACAATGGGGAAATTCCAGGATTGCAACAGCACAGGGATAGCAACACTCTGAGCAACAATCAGAAGGCAAGAAAAAACAAGAGCAGCGAGTATACATACACTACCGTTCAAAAGTTTGGGGTCACTTAGAAATTTCCTTATTTTTGAAAGAAAAGCATTTTTTCAATGAAGATAACTTTAAACTAATCAGAAATACACTCTATACATTGCTAATGTGGTAAATGACTATTCTAGCTGCAAATGTCTGGTTTTTGGTGCAATATCTACATAGGTGTATAGAGGCCCATTTCCAGCAACTATCACTCCAGTGTTCTAATGGTACAATGTGTTTGCTCACTGCGTCAGAAGGCTAATGGATGATTAGAAAACCCTTGGGCAATCATGTTAGGTCTGCAATGCTGTAATTGCTGCAAATGGAGGATTCTTTGATGAAAGCAAAGTTTGAAGGAAAAAAATATTATTTCAAATACAAATCATTGTTTCTAACCTTGTCAATGTCTTGACTATATTTTCTATTCATTTTACAACTCATGGTGGTAAATAAGTGTGACTTTTCATGGAAAACACAAAATAATTGTCTGGGTGACCCCAAACTTTTGAACGGTAGTGTATGTACATATAAACATAAATATACAGACACATAATGCGGAGCATTGCAGCTAGATGGAATAAATATATACATATATAAACACACAGTGCGGAGCATTGTAGCTAGATGGAATAAATATGTGAATATATAAACACACACACAGTGTGGAGCGTTGTAGCTAGATGGAATAAATATATGAATATACTAGAAAAGCACTCGGAGAGCGCAGACCTCCGCCAAGCGCCACAGTTCCCCCAATACAGTGTTTTACATCATAAATATTAATCCTACATTTATTGTGTGTACGTTTTCAGATCCCTTGACCATGAAAACATATGAGTAGCAATTGGATTCACATGGATAGGATTAGTGGTTCAGTAGTTATTCAGGAAAATCGCATTTCGCATAATGGCGGTTTTCTTCTGGACGGTGATCCGGATCACCACCAAAATGTAATCATCTGTAGGATACCCCATTTCTGACAATCTGTGAAAATGTCATGAAAATCCGTCCATAACTTTTTGAATTATCTTGCTAACAAAGAAACAAACAGACAAACAGACAGACAAACCAACGCCGATAAAAACATAACCTCCTTGGCAGAGGTAATAAACACACACAGTGCGGAGCATTGCAGCTAGATGGAACAAACATGCAAATATATGAACACACACAGTGCAGAGCATTGTAGCTAGATGGAACAGACATGTAAATATATAAACACACACACAGTGCGGAGCACCGTAGCTAGGTGCAATAAATATGTAAATATATAAACACACACAGTGCGGAGTACTGTAGCTAGATGGAATAAATATGTAAATATATAAACACACAGTGTGGAGCATTGTCGCTAGATGGAATAAATATATAAATATACAAACACACACAGTGTGGAGCATTGCAGCTAGATGGAATGAAACAGCATAACCGTCTACTTAGTTATCCTACATGGCATGATTATGTACCCATACATATTCTCACCCTCCGTAGCTACCGGTATTTTCCTAGTTGTATACCGGAGGGGACCACTGTGCAAGTCTATTGCATCTTTTGCATTCAATACTAATACGTTGTCTTTTTGCTATCTCTGCGGGCAGCCCTGCTTAGGTTATACAGTCTGACAGCCGTTGGTAGGAAGGACCTGCGAAACCTCTCGGTTGTGCACCTAGGATGATGTAGTCTGCTGCTAAATGAGCTCCTTAGTGCATTCAGTGTGTCCTGTATGGGGTGGAACTCGGACTCCAGCAGAGATGACAGTTTAGCCACCATCCTTCTTTCTCCCATCTCCTCCACTGGGTCAAGGCGCTTCCCCAGGACAGAGCTAGCTTTCTTGATAAGTTTGTTCAGTCTCTTCTTATCGGCTGCTGTAATGCCACTGCCCCAGCAGACCACTCCAAAAGTGATGGCTGATGCCACCACCGTGTCGTAGAATGTCTTCAGCAGCGCCCCTTGTACACCAAAAGACCTGAGTCTCCTCAGGAGGAACAGCCTGCACTGTCCCTTCTTGTAGAGTGTGTCAGTATTGTGTGACCAGTCTAGTTTATTGTTCAGATGAACACCCAGGTACTTGTAGGATGTCACCATCTCAATGTCTGTTCCCTGGATGTTTACTGGTGCTGTGAGGGGTTGTCCTTGCCTGCGGCAGTCCACCACCAGCTCCTTAGTTTTCCTCGCGTTGATCTGGAGGCAGTTCCGATGGCACCAGTCCACAAAGTCCTGGATAAGCCCTCTGTACTCAGCTTCATCTTCGTTGGCGATGAGGCCAACAATCGCAGAGTCGTCAGAGAACTTCTGTAGATGGCAGTGTGTTGTGTTGTGTGAGAAGTCCGCAGTATAAAGGGTGAACAGGAAGGGAGCCAAAACCATTCCCTGTGGGGCCTCCGTGCTACCGATGATCGTGTCGGACACACAGTCCCAGATGATTGAAATTGTCCAGTCTTATAAATATCTTGGTGTTCATTTGGACAACAGACTAAACTGGAAGAAAAACAGTGAAGCCATTTTTAAAAATGCCCAGACTCGACTTTTCCTGAAAAAGTTAAGCTCATTTAATATTAGTAAAAAGTTTCTCAATGTCTTTTATCAGGGAATCATAGCTAGTGTCTTGTTTTATGCTGTGTTGTCTATTGGGACAGGGAGTGTTGGGGTAGAGGATAAAAACAGGATCAACAAGTTGATAAAGAAGGCTGGCTCCGTGATTGGCCTTACTCTGGACTCTCTTGAGGTCATAATGGAGAAGAGAATGGGGTTCAAATTAAAGACTCTGTTGCAACTTGAAAGTCATCCTTGTCATCATGTTTTTAATAAATGTCACAGTTCTCTTAGTGAGAGACTGTTGATGCCTCAGTGCTCCATAGACAGACTGAGGAGGTCTTTCGTTCCTGGAGCAATTAGATTTTATAATAAGCATTTTTTTTTTTTGGGGGGGGGGGTTATTGCATTTTATTGTTATATTATTTTATGTATTTGCTTCTGTTTTTAAATGTTATGTTGCTATGAATATGTTGTGAATGTTTGTTCTGGACTGGTGGCAAGTGAATTTCCCCTGTGGGATTAATAAAGTTATCTTAAAAGTAATTGGACAATTGACTCAAAAGCTATTTCATGGGCTGTTCCCTCATTAATCCATCATCAATCAAGCAGGTAAAAGGTCTGGAGTTAATTCCAGGTCTCACAGTTGCTGTGAACCCACAACATGCGGTCAAAGGAGCTCTCAGTGGAAGTGAAACAGACCATCGTTGGGAGTGAAAAAAGAAGAAATCCATCAGCAAGATGACAGAAATGTTGAGAGGGTCCAAACCAGGGTTTGGTACATTCTGAGAAAAAAAAAAAGAGTGCACTTGTGAGCTCAGGAACTCAACAAGGCCTGGATGTTAATGGAAGACCGCAGTGGAGGATGATTGCAGGACTCTTCCCATGGTGAAGAAAAACCCATTCACAACATCCACCCGAGTGAAGAACAATCTCAAAAAAAGGTGTATCAGTATCTAAGTCTACCATGAAGAGAAAAATTCATGAGAGCAAATACAGAGGGTTCACCACAAGGTGCAAACCATTAATCAGCTTCAAAAATAGAAAGGCCAGGTTAGACTTTGCCAAAAAACATCAAAAGAGCCAGCCCAGTTCTGGAACACTATTCTTTGGATAGATGAAACCAAGATCAACCTGTACCAGAATGATGGAAGAAGAAAGTATGGAAGACTCTCGAAATGGCTCATGATCCAAAGCACTCCACATCTTCTGTAAAACATGGTGGAGGCAGTGTGATGCATGGACATGCATATCCTCCAATGGCACAGGGTCACGTGTGTTTACTGATTATGTGACAGAAGACAGAAGCAGCCGGGTGAATTCTGAAATGTGTAGGGATGTACTGTCTGCTCAGATTCAGTCAAATGTAGCAAAGTTTGTTGGACAGCACTTCACAGCACAGATGGACAAGGACCCAAATCATACTGTGAAGAAACACAGGAGTTGTTTAAGGCAAAGAAGTGGAATATTCTGCAATGGCCGCGTCAATCACCAGATCTCAACTCAATCAAGCATGTATTTCACTGGCTTAAGACAAAAAGACCCACAAACAAGCAACAATTGAAGACAGCTGCAGTAAAAGGCCTGGAAAGCATCACAAAGAAGGAAACCTAGTGTTTGCTGATGGTCATGGGTTCCAGACTTCAGGCAGTCACTGCTTGCAAAGGATTTTCAACAAAGTATTGAAAATGGACTTTAAAAAATGGTTTATCTTATTACTTTTGAGCCTCTGAAATGAGGAGATTTTGTATAAAAATGTTTGCGATTCCTAAACCGTAACTCCAATTTTGATGTGGATACCCTCAAATTAAAGCTGAGAACCTGCACTTTAAGCCATATTGATTATATAACTGTTATTTTAAAGAGGTTTTTTTTCCACAATATTTTTTATTGAACCTTTTTTTTTTTTTTTTACAAACATGGCACAAACAATCAGACACTAACACAAAAGTAATTTAAAAATTAAAAAGAACAATAAATTTTTTTTAAAAAAATTGTGTAATAAAAACAACAACAACAACCATTAACAAACACAAGTTAACAACAATGATCTTCTGTTTAGTCTAGGTAATCTATTACATAAGAATACATAATATACATTCAACAGCTTGGAATTTGCAAGGTCCACACATATCATTCACCTTCTTCTTCAGACGTTATGTTTAAATTCTTTACATAATCAATGAAAGGTCTCCATATATTCTCAAACACATTTTCCTTTGATTTCAGTATATATGTTATTCTTTCTAGTGGAAGGTTTGTTAACATTTGTCTTAACCACTGAGTCACATCTGGTCTATGAATCTTTTTCCACAGTAGTGCAATACATTTTTTGGCATTAAGCAAACTGAAGTCTACGAATGCTC
The DNA here is from genome assembly GCA_020510985.1 of Pholidichthys leucotaenia. NCBI lineage: Eukaryota > Metazoa > Chordata > Actinopteri > Cichliformes > Pholidichthyidae > Pholidichthys > Pholidichthys leucotaenia. Next base: position 86,011,882 of record CM035846.1, on the reverse strand, counting down.
TTTCACTCTTATTAAAGTTATGTTTTTCTGGATACAGACCCAACAAAAACAGTTTAGGGTTCAATGTGTTTTGTTTTGAAATTATTTTTTCAATTGTTACCCTCACCTCTTCCCAAAACATTCTGATTTTTCTACATTCCCATAAACAGTGAAATAGGGTTCCTTTACTTTCCATACATTTTGTGCATGTATCTGGTATGTTTTTGTTATATCTATTTAATTCCACTGGTGTAACATACATCCGCATTAACCATTTAAAATATATCAGTTTAAGACGTACATTTATTGATTTGGTTTGAGCTCCTGCACAAGCCATTTCCCATTGTTCCTCTGAAATTTCAATTTGCAGGTCCTCTTTCCAGTAATTCAGTCTTTTCTGTGAGTTTTCACTTGAGAATAGTGTCAATGAGTTGTAAAACTCTGAAATAATACCCTTTCTCTTACTATCTTTCATCAAAATTTTTTCCAAAAATGAATAAGTAGGTCGGGTGAGAGCATTATTTTGATTTGATCAAATAAAATTTCTAAGCTGAAGATATTTAAAAAAGTGTGTTCTATTAAGATTGAATTTAATCCTCAGTTCTTCAAAAGACATTATGTTATCTGAGCGTGACAAATATAAGTCTTGAATCTTTTGAATCCCTTTTAAATTCCATACTTTAAATACAGTATCCGCTCTCCCTGGTGTAAAATATTGATTACCCCATATTGGGCTAAATTGTGACAGTGAGTGTGGTTCTTTTAAATATTTTTTGGTTTCACACCATATTTTGATCATGTGCTTTACAATTGGATTTTTAACTTGCTTCTGTAGTTTTTTAGCCGAGTCTGAGTATATGAATAAGGGAAGAGGTAAAGGTAAATTGTATGATTCCATTTCAGTCCAGTGAGGGAGATCATTTGATGAAAAATAATATGTCATAGACCTCAGTTGTGCTGACCAGTAATACAACATAAAGTTTGGACATTTCAGACCTCCATGATCAAATGGTAAATATAGTAAGGACAAACGTAATCTAGCCTTCCTATTGTTCCATATAAATTCCACTAACTTTTTTTTAATTATTGAGAATAGATCTGAAGGTGGAGGTAAAGGAATGTTTTGAAATAAAGTATTTTTGGTAAGATATTACTTTTAAGTATATTAATTCTCCCGAACATCGACATTGGTAGTGGCATCCATCTCTGAAGTAACTCATTAATATCTGTCATTAAGGCTTCATAGTTGGCATCGGCGACTGATTCTAGCTTAGGCAAAATTTGAATTCCTAAATATTTAAACTGATTTACAACATTGAATTGGTTTACCTCAGGAGCTGGATGATTTCTCTGGGTCTCATTTAGCATTAATATTGAAGATTTTGTTTTGTTTATGTTATATCCTGATATATCCCCAAAGTTCTTTAATAAATTTAACAAGGTCGGAATTGATTTTTTTAAAATTCGACATAAACAAAATTATGTCATCGGCATACAGGGAGATTTTATGTTCTGTTGGTCCTACTTTAATTTCATATATTTGTGGATGTAAATGTACTGCCATCGCTAAAGGTTCAGTTGCCATAGTAAACAGTGCAGCCCACACCGTGGGCTGCACGGTGGTGCAGTGGTTTAGCACTGTGGCAGCACAGTTTTACCCTCGGCCGGGGGACCGCGGGGATCATGAGATCGTGGGTTCGATCCCAGCCCCCGACCAACAGTGAGCTGTGTGGAGTTTGCATGTTCTCCCCGTGTTGCGCGGGTTTACTCCGGGATTTCTCCGGTTTCCTCCCGCATACCAAAAACATGTAGGTTTAGGGCGCTCGCGCACGCAGCGACCAGCAGCCGGTGGCTTGTCACCAGACTGCAAACCAAATCTACCTACGGGTACAAATAAGTAACAAAAAAAAAAAAAAAAAAAAAAGGTGAAAGTGGACAGCCTTGTCGACATCCTCCATTGATTTTTATTGATTTTGAGATATTGCTGTTTGTTAGGATTTCCGCTGTAGCATTATTGTATATTATCTGGACCCATTTTATGAAATTATTTCCAAGTCCAAACCTGTGTAGGACTTCAAAAAGATAGGGCCATTCGACCCTATCAAAGAACCTTTTCGGCGTCCAATGATAGGAGAGCTGTATCCGGTGCTTCTTTATTGGAATAAATAATATTAAATAGTCTTCTTACATTATGGAAGCCTTGTCTTCCCATTATAAAGCCATTCTGATCTCGGTTAATAATATTCGGTAATATTTCTTGTAGTCGTTTTGCTAAAATTTTACAGATTATTTTAAGATCAGCATTTAATAGGCTTATTGGTCTCATGTTTTCACATTTATTAGGGGGTTTACCTGGTCTTGGCAACAGTATAATTAAGGCTTTATTCATGTATGGTGGTAAATTACCATTTTGAAATGCTTCTAAAACCATTTCCAACAGTGGATTTATTAATTTATTCTTAAATTTTTTATAGAGGTCAACTGGAAGACCATCTGGTCCTGCTCTTTTCCCTGATTTCATATTATCAATGGCTTGCCCAACTTCTTCTTGACTAATTTTAGACTCCAGTATCTCCCTGTTTTCATTTGGAATACATGGTATAGATAATCCACCCAAAAACCCATTTAGTTTTGTTAAGTCAGTTTCATTTTTTGTATCATGTAGTTTTCCATAATAATTTCAAAAGGCACTATTAATTTCTAAAGGATCTATAACTACCTGTCCATTACTTATAATACTGGTAATTGGTGTTTTAGATTCTAATTGTTTAATCTGCCATGCCAATAATTTTCCTGATTTTTCACCTTGTTCATAAAAAGTTTGCTTCAATCTTAGAAGACTCGAGGCAGCTCTATTCGCTGATTTTTTTTGTCATATTCAGCTCTCAGAATCAGTAATTCGTTCTCTAACTGTGGGTTACTTCCTGCATACACCTTTTCTTGAAGGATTTTTATTTTACGTTCCAATTGGACTCTCTCCTCTCGGGTCTTCTTAGATTTTGAACCTGTATAACTAATAATATGCCCCCTAATAAAAGCTTTGAAAGCCTCCCACTTTATACATGCCGTTGTTTGTGTAGTATTGATATCAAAGAACTCATCTATCTGTTTTTCTATGTACTTAACAAATTCCTCATCCTGAAGCCATTTATGTTGAAAATGCCACCTAACTGGGTCCTTTGTCAATTTCTTATCTACATATACTACACAGCAGGGTGCATGATCAGAGATCACAATATTATCATAGAAACAGTTTTGAATCTTTGACCTTAATTCTGTAGAGATCAAAAAATAGTCAATACGTGAGAATGTCTTATATGTATTAGAATAACAAGAATAAGCTTTGACTTGTGGTTTCATTTCTCTCCATATATCTAGCAATCTCAATTCTTTCATAAAATGATTAATGGTCATCCTACATCCATTATGCGTACAGTCCAGTCCTGTTGATCTATCTATACTGGGATTCAATGTACAATTAAAATCCCCTGCTATTATATGTTGCCCTGTAAGTGATGATAAAGTGAGGAATAAATTAACAAAGAAGTTTTGATCATCAATATTGGGGCCGTATAAGTTCACCAGATTTATATTTTCTAATTACAAAGATCCTTGGATGATTAGATATCTTCCAAATTTGTCTCTAATTACATTTTTCATTTGAAATGGGACTGTTTTGTGTATGAGAGTCATAACTCCCCTAGCTCGGGATGAAAATGATGAGATGAGATGAGATCGAGGTGAACACATTACCTTGCCATCTTCTCCTAATTCTTTTTACATCCTCCTCTAATAGATGAGTTTCTTGTAAAAATACAATTTTTGAATCAATGTCTTTTATTTTATTCATAACTTAAGTTTTTTTAAGATTTTGTAGACCTCTGCAATTCCATGAAGTTAAATTAAGATTAACGCTTTGATCTATGATCAATAAGGAGTTTGAGATTACCTTGCAATATGAACATACTCTTACAGAGAAGCAAAAACATGGATGATAGAACATTCATCCTACAAACTAAACAAAAACAAATTCCCTTTCCCCACATTCGTGGTAATCCCCCCAAAATCAAAAAGTTCCGTCTCCCGTTATAGCTAGTGACTGTTCCACACCTACAAGGATCAGTCAAACCACTCTCTCTTTCTCCTCTCAATCACCCTGACTCTACTACTATTCTTATGACATTAACTCTCTTCTGTATTTTTTTCAACATAACTTCAAAGTTTTATAGCAACTTTGTACATCATAGCTTTTTTTTTAAATACAGTCTGTATTTTGTAGACATGTTATATGTTTCAGATCAATCAGATGTCTGTACATATGCTTAAAAGTTCTACCTTTGTCATGGTTATGCTTAGCTCCCGCCAGTCTCCTTTTGGATCTGCTTGATGAGCTCCTGCGCCTCTTGAGGGATCTTGAAGGTGTGGGTTCTCCCTTTATATGTGACCAGCAGTCTTGCTGGATGAATCACTCCAAGACGAATCCCTAGATTGCGCAGCTCTTTGCGGGCGGGGTCGAACTGCCTCCTTAATTGTTGAATTCCTGTGGCCAAATGTGGGTAGAACCGCACCTGTTGATCCTGGTATTCAATTTCCCCTTTAGCTCGCGCCGCATTGGTGACTGTCATCTTGTCTTTGTAGTTGAGGAACTTCATAATCCGCGTCCTCGGTGGTGTCTTATCTCTTGGTGGGCCGATTTGGTGAGCTCTCTCTAAAACGACAGATGACTGTAGATCCGCGTTGTTCAGCGCTTCTGGAATCCACTTTTCCAAAAAGGAACATGGGTTCCGTCCCTCCGCTCCCTCCGGGAGGCCCACCAGCCTCAAATTATTCCGTCGCGAGCGGGATTCCAAGTCCAGGACGTTATCTTCCAGACGTTTACATTTTAATTCCAGTGTTTGCAACTTAGATTGTAGGCTGGTGACGTCATCTTCAGCGCTTGAAATTTGGAGCTCCGCCTGCGACACTCGCTCCATACAATCGTTTATTTCCTTTCTCATTCCTTCTATCGCTGCTATAATCCCATCAAATTTAGACGAAAACTCTGTTCTCATGGAGTTGATGGTAGTGAGCACTACGTTTGTCCCTTCTTCACCAGTTCCCGCTCCGCCGCTGGCTCCCTCCTCCGCCATTGTCTCTGGAGTTTTTTCTGTTTCGCCTCGAGCGTGGAAGTCTGTTAGCTTGGGTTGTTTTGTCGAGTTACCTTTTCCTCCACCTAATTTCCCAACCTTGGTCTTTACCATATCCGCACCAAAACGCTGGGATGGGTTTTTGTTCCAATTAAGAGAGTTTTAGTAAACTTTTTATTTTTAGGAGCAGAGCAGTGTGAAACACGTCTTCCTACGTGGCCGCCATAACCGGAAGTCGCCTTAAAGATGTTTTGATAAACAGCTAAAATAACAAAAATTTTTTTTTTTTTTTTTTTTGTTACTTATTTGTACCCGTAGGTAGACTTGGTTTGCAGTCTGGTGACAAGCCACCGGCTGCTGGTCGCTGCGTGCGCGAGCGCCCTAAACCTACATGTTTTTGGTGTGCGGGAGGAAACCGGAGAAATCCCGGAGTAAACCCGCGCAACACGGGGAGAACATGCAAACTCCACACAGCTCACTGTTGGTCGGGGGCTGGGATCGAACCCACGATCTCATGATCCCCGCGATCCCCCGGCCGAGGGTAAAACTGTGCTGCCACAGTGCTAAACCACTGCGCCACCGTGCAGCCCAAACTTGAGTCACTGTCCAGTTTTATATGGACCTAACTGTAGATGTAGATTTAAAGAAGACAGCCATTGCTCTGTTGTTTTACAGCTCATCCAAAAAACTGTCTATAAAGCTCAGTTACAAGTAAAGAGACTGTAAGCAGGGGCGTGCACAGACATTTTGAGGAGCTTTTGCGCTAACCTGAAACAAGAAAAAATGTGAATTTATAAGAAAGAAGTCACTAATTCATGAGAAAAGTTTCAAATTTATGATAAGAAGAGTCACATATGTACAATAATCATTGAAAATGTATAAGAAAAAAGGAAACATTAAAAAGACGCACTAAATTCATCAGAATTTTTTTTTCGAAAAGATCACAAAATTACAAGACAAAAATTAGGAAAAAATCTATTACTGACAACAGTGGCAAAGTTGGAAGAAACAATGATATAAATTTGTTGTTATTTTTAATTATTCATTTTTTGGCCTCTGGAGGAGCAGCTCAGATAAAAATATCAAATGGGCTGTTGCCCGGGCAACAATAGCCCATACCTGTGCATGTGATTGGCTGTTAGGATGTTTGTTTTGCTAACTTAGAGAAGTGAAGGTGGGGCTTGTTGGTTTATAACACATTCCAGGTGCAATCTGTTAGTTTTTTAAGAGCTTAATTTAAAAAAGGCAGTATCTGCACGGTGGCGCAGTGGTTAGCACTGCGGCAGCACAGTTTACCCTCGGCCGGGGGATCACAGGGATCATGAGATCGTGGGTTCGATCCCTGCCCCCGGCCAACAGTGATCTGTGTGGAGTTTGCATGTTCTCCCCGTGTTGCGTGGGTTTACTCCGGGATTTCTCCGGTTTCCTCCCGCATGCCAAAAACATGCAGGTTAGGGATACGGGGCGCTTGCGCGCGCAGCAACCAGCAGCTGGTGGCTTGTCACCAGACTGCAAAACAAATCTACCTACGGGTACAAAATAAGTACAAAAAAAAAAATCTATTTCTTTGTGAAGTTAGTTTTAATATTTTAATGGTATACATGTGAAGAGTGGCTGTATTTTAGAAGGTGACCCCCCCAACACACACCAAAAAACACAATTTTACACAATGTAGGACCTTTAGTTCATATGACACTCAATCCAACATCAACTCTATAAATTTTCTTACTCCATCTTTTTTATCTCTCTCCAGGGCTCCATGCATAAACTCCATCGATACGTCCTCATTTTCATCCAACCACTGTAGCACAAACTGTAGAAACCATCTAAAATGATTAAAAACGATCCCAGTTGATTTTTGTTCTGATGGATGTGAGACAATCAATACCTGAGGTAATGAGCCACATGCACTTACGATGGGTAGTCTGGAACGACACCCTTAAACGCTGGCAGCTCCTTGACATACTCATTGTAGAGCCACTTGACCTTGAAGTGAAGGTTCATGTAGTCTGTGCTCTTGCACAGTCGGTGCTTTTCATGCTCTGTGGGTACAAAAACATGGAGAGCTGTGAGTCCCGTGAAGCTCTCAGGAAAAGGGGGTTAAGCCCATGCTGTATTCAAAATGTTCACTCATTCCCTATATAGTGTACGCTATATAGTCAATCAGCCATTGTGTAGTGCTGTTCGAAATCTTTACTGAAAATTTCATTCACTATATTGTGCACTCAAAATATAATGCATTTTGAAAAGTAGTGTACAACCGATGGTCACTACATTAAGCTACAGTCACAAAGATTCTTATGAACTATGAGTTCATAAGAATCTCCCAGTTCACAGAGGGGGACATCGTTTCTTACGGCTGCCGTTCAATTCGCAAGAGCAACCTGAGGCATTCTTGAGAAATGAGGTGCTTTTCTGTTGTACGATGGCCCTACAGTCATTACGTTCTTCGTAAGGGTGCCTTGGGATCTTCCTAGGGCATACTTACTGCCATCTTTCAAAAATTTCTGTGCAACTCACAGCACTCTCAAGTTGTTGGTAAGAAGATCTTACAACTTTCGGCACATTTTGTCAGCACAAATGTTGCACGAATGACGTACTTCCGCCTTATGACCACCTCACTACCGCCTTACGCATGCTGTACAAATCTTCGTACAAATGGGGATTCGTACAGCGTTTCCTACAACCGCTGTTAAGGGGCCCTCAAGAACAACTTAAGGTGTTCTTGAGGCATACTTATGGCCAACATCTTGCATAGTTCTTACATTGTTCCTATAGCATTTGCACGACTGACCTATGATGAGGGGTTTTCGTGGAGAGTTTGTCAAAATCTTGGACAAGACCATCGACCTGGCCATGAATTTGCGAACGGTCTACATATGCTGGATTTTCCTATGGCCGACTTAAGGCCATGCAAAATGGTAAAAAGAAAAAAAAAAAAAAACGTTCATACAGTGCTTGCAGCCATTCATAAGGGTATTTGTGACTGTAGCTTTAGCCAGTGTATCCCATAATGTAATGCACAGCCAACAGAGCAGTGAGAGGAGAGCTTCATATAACTCCATAAACTACCTCAGGTGTTTATATTTATTAATACAGTAAAAATGATTTGATTTAATATATATTTACTACTAAAACATGCAGGTATTCATTTTTAACACCATTAATCTGTTACGATTTACTGTCTCACCACACCATTAACAGCAAGAAGAAAACATGCAGTAGTGTCTCACAGCTGAAAATGTTAGTTATATTGAGTTTACTGTATAGTCCATTATATCTGAATTCACTATGTAGTGAGTAGGGAGGTAGGGAATGAGTGAACATTTCAAACACAGCACAAGAGTCGCCGATTTAGCTGAAAATAATACAGCACAGACAAGAGGAAACTTTAAACAAACCAAATATTTAAAATTAAAAAAAAAATCAACAGGAGCCTGTTGTTCACCTCAAAAATGGACAATATATAAGTTTATGGCATTTCAGTCTATTCCTAGTACAGTCATGACATAATTTCCAAATATCCCCTCATTTAATCATATAAGAGCATACAGTGGTGTGAAAAAGTGTTTGCCCCCTTCCTGATTTCTCTTTTTTTTGTATGTTTGTCACACTTAAATGTTTCAGATCATCAAACAAATTTAAATATTAGACAAAGATAACACAAGTAAACACAAAATGCAGTTTTTAAATGAAGGTGTTTATCATTAAGGGAAAAAAATTCAAACCTGCATGGCCCTGTGTGAAAAAGTGATTGCCCCCTAAACCTAATAACTGGTTGGGCCACCTTTAGCAGCAACAACTGCAATCAAGCATTTGTGATAACTGGTAATGAGTCTTTTACAGCGCTGTGGAGGAATTCTGGCCCACTCATCTTTGCAAAATTGTTGTAATTCAGCCACACTGGAGGATTTTCGAGCATGAACTGCCTTTTTAAGTTGATGCCACAGCATCTCACTCGGATTCAGGTCAGGACTTTGACTAGGCCACTCCAAAGTCTTCATTTGTTTTTCCTAAGCCATTCAGAGGTGGACTTGCTGGTGTGTTTTGGATCACTGTCCTGCTGCAGAACCCAAGTGCACTTCAGCTTGAGGTCACGAACAGCTAGCCGGACATTCTTCTTCAGGATTTTTTGGTAGACAGCAGAATTCATGCTTCCATTTACCACAGCAAGTCTTCCAGGTCCTGAAGCAGCAAAACAGCCCCAGACCATCACACTACCACCACCATATTTTACTGTTGGTATGATGTTCCTTTTCTGAAATGCTGTGTTATTTTTATGCCGGATGTAATGGGACACACACCTTCCAAAAAGTTCAACTTTTGTTTCGTCAGTCCACAGAGTATTTTCTCAAAAGTCTTGGGGATCATCAAGCTGTTTTCTGGAAAAACTGAGACGAGCCTTTATGTTCTTTTTGCTCAGCAGTGGTTTTCGTCTTGGAACGCTGCCATGCAGGCCATTTTTGCTCAGACTCTTTCTTATGGTGGAGTCATGACACTGACCTTAACTGAGGCAAATGAGGGCTGCAGTTCTATGGATGTTGTTGTGGGGTCTTTTGTGGTCTCTTGGATGAGTCGCCGCTGCGCTCTTGGGGTAATTTCAGTCAGCCGGCCACTCCTGGGAAGGGTCACCAGTGTTCCATGTTTTTGCCATTTGTGGACAATGGCTCTCATTGTGGTTCGCTGGAGTCCCAAAGCTTTAGAAATGGCTTTATAACCTTTTCCAGACTGATAGATCTCCATTACTTTGTTTCTCATTTGTTCCTGAATTTCATGATGTCTAGCTTCTGAGGATCTTTTGGTCTACTTCACTTTGTCAGGCAGGTCCTATTTAAGTGATTTCTTGATTGAGAACAGGTGTGGCAGTAATCAAGCCTGGGTGTGGCTAGAGAAATTGAACTCAGCTTTCCAATGATGTGATAAACCACAGTTAATTTATGTTTTAACTGGGGGAGGGGGGCAATCACTTTTTCACACAGGACCATGTAAGGTTTGGATTATTTTTTTTTTTTACCTTTAATAATAAACACCTTCATTTAAAAACTGCATTTTGTGTTTACTTGTGTAATCTTTGTCTACTATTTAAATTTGTTTGATGATTTGAAACATTTAAGTATGACAAACATACAAAAAAATGAGAAATCGGGAAGGGGGCAAAGACTTTTTCACACCACTGCATATTTAAGGAAACAGTCAGTACTCAATTGGAAAAATCATACAAATTGCATACCTTTTTATTGTAAACTGATGAGCCCAAGATAAAGATAAAGCACATCTTTAGTTTCATGCATAAAATAACATGGACCATTCTTAAAATGTGAACATCTATGACAAAGATGGAAGCAGCCATCACTTCTCCATGGCCCCCGCTCGTCTGGATTCATCTTGAGGACAAGCACTTGAATGAAAAGCCAGGGACCTCTGGGGACTAATGATGCTGTGCAGTACTGTATAATAGACAAAAAGTGCAGAGAGGCTCCAGGGAGGCATAAGCAGCTTTCAAACTCTGCAAAGCTATGATTTCCTCTCCAGCTCCTTTACTTCTATTGTGTCACTGCTTCCACCAAAAATCTGTCCTCTTTCTGCTCATTTCCCATTTCATTACAGCCTCCCTTCTCATTCACTCACTCTGTCCATTTCACCACCACCACTTTGCCCCACTTCCAGCAGGAGAGGGGGGAAAAAATACATGTTCCTACCTTCCATGGCATATTTCATGTCCTGAGCAAACAGTGTCCACATAACTTCTGCTGAAACCTTTCCAACACTGAGTTCCTGAGGGAATCTGAGGGGACAATTTAACAAAGACATGCAGAGTTCTGAAACCAAGCACAGAAAAGTAGAAATGCAACAAGGAGTTCAGAATACACAATTTCATCTGTGTTAAATGATCTGTTTTATTACACACGTGTAGCAAAAATCCAGCTAGTTTAAGAAGATATGGTTACAGAAGATTTAAAAAAAAAAACACTAACTGGTTGAGCACAGGTGTGTATGAGTTCCTGTCTTCTTCAATGATAGAGACGATTAGCATGATGAGTTTGGGCCAGAAATCCAGGTTCTTGATGCTTGGACCCTGCTCCTCCAGAGGGAGCTCCTCCTTGTTCTGGAAAAGAGCATTAAAATCCATTTACATAGCACTTTTTGACAGCCATTTCCCCCTTTTCTTGTTCCTATTTTAGTAGGGCCACAGGTATGCTCCCTGCAGCTATGAGGAAGGTAAATTCAATACTTTATAAACGTTGTTTGAATGCCACTTGATGACCTCACAGTCACAAAATGCCAAAAAAAAATAAAAATAAATAAATCTCTGACCACATAACAGTTAGTGTTGCCCAGTTAATTACCAAAAGTGGAAGTACTGCAAATGCTGGGTCATCAGTCCAGCTCACGTTATATTGTAAATGCTGCCACTAAATAATTAGGTTATTTCGGTAAATTACCTGTAACTAGCCCCTATTCACACAAAGAAATGTTGCAAGATAATCATAAAAATACTATCAGCTGCCAGTGGTACTCCTGCTCTGGCTGGCAGAATTTTTATGTGAAGTCACGCAAAATCAAAATCATCACAGATTTGCCACAGACGCAACTATGTGATCAATATGAAAAGCCTACATTATTTCATTCACAAGTTATCCCATTGACGAGGTTTTTTGAGAGTTGACCTCTAGGTAGGCAAAGTTCAAACTTGTCCTAGATTTTTCAGAGATGGAAGTATGGTATCTACGTGACACATGTCATGTCCTTGTTATTATGTTGGCAAATCTGACCTGTGACCTTGACACTGACTTCAAGGTCACCCAAATTCAAACTTGTCTGAGATTTGTCATAGATATGAGAAAATTCCCAGTGGAAATTTTGAGAGTGTACCTGTGCGATTGCCCATTGGTTGTAACCTGTGAGAATCTAATAAAAAAAAAAATCATGAAACTCAACTGAATTTGAATAAAAATCAAAAACCAAAGGTCAAAGACATTTGACCTTTTGACCCTAGACACATAGTCTGAGGTGAGAATGCCAATGTGAACTTGTGTACCAAGTTTGCTGGCCCGAGCTTTACTTGTTCTATAGTAATAATGCATAGGCCAGGGATCGGCAACCTGTACTACACAAAGAGCTGCTTAGAGTGATTTTTGTCTTTAAAAAAAAAAAAAAAAAAAATCTTCATGGAGCCACAGCAATATCAGAGCCTGAAAACGCTGCTAAAACAACAGTTACAACTACAATCTGACCTGAAAACATCAGGTTTTTTTCTCATAAATTTGCAGCTTTTTGGATTGCAAATTTGTTTTCTCACAAAGTTTCCCACAAAATTTTGGATTATTTACAAAAAATTGTGATTTTTTTTTTTTTATCCTTACGTTAGTGTGGCTGTTTTCCTCATTGAACTGGAATATTTTTGCAAAATTTGTTATATTTTTGAAATAAATGTGTTCTGCTTTTTTCATAAATTGTACATATGTATTCGCCTTTGAAAATTTGATACCCTTGTTGAGAAGACTGAAGGTTTTTTTTTTCATGTAAATTTGCATCATTTTTCACAGCAAAATTGCAACTTTTTCAAACATTTTGTTCTCAAAAATGTCTTTTTTGGGGGGTAAACTTGCTATTTTTCATGTAAAAATGCAGCCATTGTCATATAAATGTGTCATAGTTTTCTAACAAAACTGCAGCTTTTTCTGGTAAATTTGTCTTTTTTCAGCAGTTTTTTTTTTTAACTTTTTCTTGCAAATTTAGTTTTTTTCCTCAAAAAACTTTTACATAAATTTTGAATATTTTTGGCCTACATTTTCAGCTATTCTCACAAATTTATTACCTTTTTCTTATAAATTTATTACCTTTGTCCCAGAAATATTGGGACTTGTCTCTTGGAAAACACGGGTATCTTTTCCTTAAAAAAAAAGTAACGTTTTCTCTAAATTTGTCAGTTTTTTCAGGTTTTCTCACTTTTTTCTTGATATTTTTCTCATGGATGTACAATCACTTTTCTTAAAAAATTGCTCCTTCTTTTCTTGGAAATGTGTGTTTTGTTTTGTTTTTTTCCCTCAAGGCTTCAGGGAACTGCTGGCTGTGGGCAAAAGGGCCACATGTGACTCCAGAGCCACAGGTTGCAGACCCCTGGCTTAGGCAATGAGAACCTTGGCCTTTTTGACCTTTTGACTGCCAAACCTATAGTCTGGGGTCAGGGTCTCAGGGTGACCATAGCTCTACTCATTCTATAGTAAAGGGTATAGGGAACGCTAACTGTGACCTTTGACCTTACAATCTCAAAACACAGTCAAAGCTCAGTGTCTTGGGGTAAGCTTGTGTACCGTTTGGTGACAATACTTTTGTTTTATAGTCATAGTGCAAAAGGAATGTTAAAGTGGACCTTTGACCTTTTGAGCTCAAACCCATAGGTCAGGATGTAACCCATTTAAGTTTTGTCTTAGATAAAACTATAGTGTTGACTGAAAAACCTACATCACTTCTGTTATCGTGTTTACAAGCTAGGTTTTGACACCACTGCCACCCATTCTCCCAGCAGGGTGACAGCAATACCCCATCAGCCTTTTTAAAGGTTGATGGGGTAAAAATGTACTTGTCATTTTTGTAGACAATTAAAGCCTTAATTTTGGATAAATATATGTGACTTTAAGAATTTGAAGACACCGACTGAATGTCCACATGAGGTTCCCTATAAATGTAGTTTGAAGAGAGCAGAGCCGATATGCAGCACTGATCTATCAGCCAGCCAGCATGTCCATGTGGGCCCCTCCGAAGGTTAAATCTGGGTTGTCTTATGGGTCCCATGTGGGTTCTATGTTGGCCTCATCTGTGTTTGACCACATGGACTTTACCTGTTTACCTGTTTTCTTATAAATTTGAGACTGTTTTCTTGTAAATTTGTGACTTCTTCCTAAATGGATACATTTCCTTGAAAATTTCAACTAAATTTCCAACCGTTTTTACTGTAAACTTGCAACTTTCTCATAAATTTAAGATTTTTTTCCTTGTAAATTTGCAACTTTTTTTCATAAATCTGTTAGTTTTTCTTGTAAAACTGTGACTTTTTCTTGCAAATTTAACTTTTTCTTGTAATTTTGGAATTTTCTCATAAATTTGCCTTTTTTTTTTTTTACTGTAATGTCGCAACATTCTCATAAATTTGTTACTTTTTCCCTTGTAAATTTGCTATTTTCTTGTAAATTTGTGATTTTTTTCCATAAATTTGAGAGATTGTTCTTGTAAATTTGGAGCTTTCTCAAAAAATTTCAACTTTTTTTTTTTTTACTGTAAACTTTGGGACTTTTTTCTCATGAATTTTCACTTTATTTACTCATATTACACATGTGGACAAAATTGTTGGTACCCCTCTGTTAATGAAAGAAAAACCCACAATGGTCACAGAAATAACTTGAATCTGACAAAAGTGGTAATAAATAAAAATTCTATTAAAATTAACCAATGAAAATCAGACAATGCTTTTGAATTGTGGTTCAACAGAATTATTTTAAAAAACAAACTCATGAAACAGGCCTGGACAAAAATGATGGTACCCCTAGAAAAGATTGAAAATAATGTGACCATAGGGACATGTTCAACCAAGATGTGTCCTCTAATTAACATCACAGGTCTACAAACTTGTAATCAGTCAGTCGGCCTATTTAAAGGGTGACAAGTAGTCATTGTGCTGTTTTGTGACATGGTGTGTACCACACTAAACATGGACCAGAGGAAGCAAAGGAGAGAGTTGTCTCAGGAGATTAGAAAGAAAATTATAGACAAGCATGTTAAAGGTAAAGGCTATAAGACCATCTCCAAGCAGCCTGATGTTCCTGTGACTACAGTTGCACATATTATTCAGAAATTTAAGATCCACGGGACTGTAGCCAACCTCCCTGGACGTGGTCGCAGGAGGAAACATGATGAAAAATGGAAGAGACGGATAATATGAATGGTAACAAAGGCACCCAGAACACCCTCTAAACACATTCATGGTGAACTCCAAGGTCAAGGTACATCAGTGTCAGATTGCACCATCCGTCGTTGTTTGAGCCAAAGTGGACTTCATGGGAGACGACCAAGGAGGACACCACTGTTGAAAACAAATCATAAAAAAGCCAGACTGGAATTTGCCAAACTGCATATTGACAAGCCACAAAGCTTCTGGGAGAATGTCTTATGGACAGACGAGACAAAACTGCAACTTTTTGGCAAGGCACATCAGCGCTATGTTCACAGATGTAAAAATGAAGCATACCAAGAAAAGAACACTGTCCCTACTGTGAAACATGGAGGAGGTTCTGTTATGTTCTGGGGCTGCTTTGCTGCATCTGGCACAGGGTGTCTTGAATCTGTGCAGGGTACAATGAAATCTCAAGACTATCAAGGTATTCTAGAGAGAAATGTGCTGCCCAGTGTCAGACAGCTTGGTTTCAGTCGCAGGTCATGGGTCTTGCAACAGAATAATGACCCAAAACACACAGCTAAAAACACCCAAGAATGGCTAAGAGCGAAACATTGGACTATTCTAAAATGGCCTTCTATGAGCCCTGATCTAAATCCTATTGAACATCTGTGGAGGGAGCTGAAACATGCCATCTGGAGAAGGCACCCTTCAAACCTGAGACAACCGGAGCAGTTTGCTCATGAGGAGTGGGCCAAAATACCTGCTGAGAGGTGCAGAAGTCTCATTGACAGTTACAGAAATCGTTTCATTGCAGTGATTGCCTCAAAACGTTGTGCAACAAAATATTAAGTTAAGGGTACCATCATTTTCGTCCAGGCCTGTTTCATGAGTTTGGGGTTTTTTTGTTTTATTTTCCACAATATTTTTTATTGAACCTTTTTTTTTTTTTTTACAAACATGGCACAAACAATCAGACACTAACACAAAAGTAATTTAAAAATTAAAAAGAACAATAACAAAAAAAATGTGTAATAAAAACAACAACCATTAACAAACACAAGTCAACAACAATGATCTTCTGTTTAGTCTAGGTAATCTATTACATAAGAATACATAATATACATTCAACAGCTTGGAATTTGCAAGGTCCACACATATCATTCACCTTCTTCTTCAGACCTTATGTTTAAATTCTTTACATAATCAATGAAAGGTCTCCATATATTCTCAAACACATTTTCCTTTGATTTCAGTATATATGTTATTCTTTCTAGTGGAAGGTTTAACATCTGTCTTAACCACTGAGTCACATCTGGTCTATGAGTCTTTTTCCACAGTAGTGCAATACATTTTCTGGCATTAAGCAAACCGAGGTCTATGAATGCTCTTTCACTCTTACTAAAGTTATGTTTTTCTGGATACAGACCCAACAAAAACAGTTTAGGGTTCATTGTGATTTGTTTTGAAATTATTTTTTCAATTGTTACCCTCACCTCTTCCCAAAACATTCTGATTTTTCTACATTCCCATAAACAGTGAAATAGGGTTCCTTTACTTTCCATACATTTTGTGCATGTATCTGGTATGTTTTTGTCATATCCATTTAATTCCACTGGTGTAAAATACATCCGCATTAACCATTTAAAATGTATCAGTTTAAGACGTACATTTATTGATTTGGTTTGAGCTCCTGCACAAGCCATTTCCCATTGCTCCTCTGAAATTTCAATTTGCAGGTCCTCTTTCCAGTAATTCAGTCTTTTCTGTGAGTTTTCACTTGAAAATAGTGTCAATGAGTTATAAAACTCTGAAATAATACCCTTTCTCTTACTACCTTTCATCAAAATTTTTTCCAAAAATGAATAAGTAGGTCAAGTGAGAGCATTATTTTGATTTGATCGAATAAAATTTCTAAGCTGAAGATATTTAAAAAAATGTGTTCCATTAAGATTGAATTTAATCTTCAGTTCTTCAAAAGACATTATGTTATCTGAGCGTGACAAATATAAGTCTTGAATCTTTTGAATCCCTTTTAAATTCCATATTTTAAATACAGTATCCGCTCTCCCTGGTGTAAAATATTGATTACCCCATATTGGGCTAAATTGTGACAGTGAGTGTGGTTCTTTTAAATATTTTTTGGTTTCACACCATATTTTGATCATGTGCTTTACAATTGGATTTTTAACTTGTTTCTGTAGTTTTTTAGCCAAGTCTGAGTATATGAATAAGGGAAGAGGTAAAGGTAAATTGTATGATTCCATTTCAGTCCAGTGAGGAAGATCATTTGATGAAAAATAATATGTCATAGACCTCAGTTGTGCTGACCAGTAATACAACATAAAGTTTGGACATTTCAGACCTCCACGATCAAATGGTAAATATAGTAAGGACAAACGTAATCTAGCCTTCCTATTGTTACCTCCGCCAAGGAGGTTATGTTTTCATCGGCGTTGGTTTGTCTGTCTGTCTGTTTGTTTGTTAGCAAGATAACTCAAAAAGTTATGGATGGATTTTCATGAAATTTTCACAGATTGTCAGAAATGGGGTATCCTACAGATGATTACATTTTGGTGGTGATCCGGATCACCGTCCAGAAGAAAACTGCCATTACGGAAAATGCCATTTTCGTCAATAACTACTGAACCACTAATCCTATCATTGTGAATCCAATTGCTAGTCATATGTTTTCATGGTCAAGGAATTTGAAAACGTACACACAAACACTGTATGGGGGGAACTGTGGCGCTTGGTGGAGGTCTGCGCTCTCCGAGTGCTTTTCTAGTTCCATATAAATTCCACTAACTTTTTTTTAATTCTTGAGAACAGATCTGAAGGTGGTGGTAAAGGAATGTTTTGAAATAAATAAAGTATTTTTGGTAAGATATTACTTTTAAGTAAATTAATTTTCCCGATCATCGACATTGGTAGTGACATTCATCTCTGAAGTAACTCATTAATATCTGTCATTAAGGCTTCATAGTTGGCATCGGCGACTGATTCTAGCTTAGGCAAAATTTGAATTCCTAAATATTTAAACTGATTTACAACATTGAATTGGTTTACCTCAGGAGCTGGATGATTTCTCTGGGTCTCATTTAGCATTAATATTGAAGATTTTGTTTTGTTTATTTTATATCCTGATATATCCCCAAAGTTCTTTAATAAATTTAACAAGGTCGGAATTGATTTTTTAAAATTCGACATAAACAAAATTATGTCATCGGCATACAGGGAGATTTTATGTTCTGTTGGTCCTACTTTAATTCCATATATTTGTGGATGTAAACGTACTGCCATCGCTAAAGGTTCAATTGCCATAGTAAACAATAAGGGTGAAAGTGGACAGCCTTGTAGACATCCTCTATTGATTTTTATTGATTTTGAGATATTGCTGTTTGTTAGGATTTCTGCTGTAGCATTATTATATATTATCTGGACCCATTTTATGAAATTATTTCCAAGTCCAAACCTGTGTAGGACTTCAAAAAGATAGGGCCATTTGACCCTATCAAAGGCCTTTTCGGCGTCCAATGATAGGAGAGCTGTATCCGGTGCTTCTTTATTGGAATAAATAATATTAAATAGTATTCTTAGATTATGGAAGCCTTGTCTTCCCATTATAAAGCCATTCTGATCTCGGTTAATAACATTTGGTAATATTTCTTGTAGTCGTTTTGCTAAAATTTTACAGATTATTTTAAGATCAGCATTTAATAGGCTTATTGGTCTCATGTTTTCACATTTATTAGAGGGTTTACCTGGTTTTGGCAACAGTATAATTAAGGCATTATTCATGTAAATTACTATTTTGAAATGCTTCTAAAACCATTTCCAACAGTGGTTTTATTAATTTATTCTTAAATTTTTTATAGAGGTCAACTGGAAGACCATCTGGTCCTGCTCTTTTCCCTGATTTCATATTATCAATGGCTTGCCCAACTTCTTCTTGATTAATTTTAGACTCCAGTATCTCCCTGGTTTCATTTGGAATACATGGTATAGATAATCCACCCAAAAATCCATTTAATTTTGTTAAGTCAGTTTCATTTTTTGTATCATATAGTTTTCCATAATAATCTCTAAAGGCACTATTAATTTCTAAAGGATCTACAACTACCTGTCCATTACTTATAATACTGGTAATTGGTGTTTTAGATTCTAATTGTTTAATCTGCCATGCCAATAATTTTCCTGATTTTTCACCTTGTTCATAAAAAGTTTGCTTCAATCTTAGAAGGCTCGAGGAAGCTCTATTCGCTGATTTTTTTGTCTTATTCAGCTCTCAGAATCAGTAATTCGTTCTCTAACTGTGGGTTACTTCCTGCATACACCTTTTCTTGAAGAATTTTTATTTTACATTCCAATTGGACTCTCTCCTCTCGGGTCTTCGTAGATTTTGAACCTGTATAACTAATAATATGCCATATGCTGCCTCCATGTATTAAAGTCAAGCAGCTCCCATTACAGCATTTCATGTAAGTGAGTTTGGTTCCCTCTAGTGGTGTAGTAAAAGCATCGTTTTGAACTGATACACAAAGTGTTGCACATGCGCAGTAATGATATAACGGGAGACCGATCAGAACGTCACTCAATGTACGAACGCTGTGAACGTTGTTTAATTATCGGCGCCTTGGACATCATTAGTCCGTGAGTATCTGCATGGTTTGACAGTGTTAACAGCTACAATGAGAACTGCATGGTTGTGTTGGTGTATTTTAAGCGACTGTCTAGTCCATGGCCAACATTCTTGCCAGCTAAGCTAGAGCTAACGCTAACATGTGCTAAGCTAAATACGGTGACCATATCATTGACGGCGTGTATATGTTTACTTTGTTGCAGTTTTACACGGATGTAGGAACAAATGTAAATGGATGTAAAACCAAAAAGACGAGTGTACATCACATTGAGTTCCTTGTGGGGTAGCTTCAATAAACGAGATAAAAGGAATACATCTTGTCACCATTGAGGCCTGCACCACACGTGTTAGCTTGCTGTCTACCAGTCGAACACTAGGAAACTCGATGGGAGGGCAGTAAAGTAAAAGGACTACAGCGCGGCGGGCTCAATAAACAAACAGCATGCAGCAAATGAGCCTCAGGGCAGGAGAGCAGCACCAGCCAACTCCCCAACTCAGAAGTGAAGTTATGGAGACGGAACACACAGCTCCCTTGGCTACAGCTGCACAAGCTAGCTCATTATATTCACGTAGGTCCAAGTCAAGCAAGGCTTCTTCAGCTACCTCCTCAGCCATAAAGGCTAGAGCCAAAGCAGATGCTGCATGGGCTAAATTATCTTATTCAGAGAAAGAAGCAGCCCTCATCACGCAGAAAGCTAATCTTGAGGCACATATGCACATTCTGAACCATCAGAAGGCTGCTACAGCTGCAGAAGCTGAAGCTGCGGCCTATGAAGAAGCAGAGCAATGTGCAAGAAGTGAATTCAGTCAAGCACTAATGGACTTGCCAGTTGGCTCAGCACAACACACATCTGAGTATGTACAGAAACACTTTGATGTGCGCTTTGAGGAAACTCCATTTAAAACTGATCCAGCCACCCCCTCTAAGATCCAGTGTGAACAGTTTGAAATAGCCACAAATGTACCATTCATCTCATCTAATGCTGTAGATGGTAAGAGCAGGGTCAGTGTCAACATGAAGGAGGAGCATGGAGCTGCAGAGACAATTAATCCCCCAACATTACGACCCTATTATGCCCCCGCAACACATTACGCAGAAGCACAAAGCATTCAGGATCTGACCAAATACCTCACACGCCGGGAGATGTTGAGCACGGGACTCCTACAGTTTGATGACCTCCCAGAGAATTATTGGGCATGGAAAGCATCCTTCCAGAACGCCATTCAAGACCTCAGCCTCTCACACCACGAGCAATTGGATCTGATGATAAAATGGCTTGGCACAGAATCAGCAGAACAAGCAAAGAGGATCCGCTCTGCACATGTCTTCAACCCAAAAGCAGCCCTCAACTTAGTCTGGGAAAGGCTAAAAGAGTGTTATGGGTCACCCGAAGCAATAGAAAATGCACTGTTAAAAAAGCTTGATGATTTTCCCAAAATCAGCAACAAAGATGCACTCAAGCTGAAAGAACTTGGTGACGTTCTACAGGAAATCGAATGTGCAAAGGATGGCGGATACCTACCTGGGCTCGGATACCTGGACACAGCCCGTGGAGTGAATCCTGTTGTAGAGAAACTGCCCTACAACCTACAGGAGAAGTGGATTGCAGCAGGCGCCAAATACAAAGAAACACACAAAGTCGCCTTTCCTCCTTTCAGCTTTTTTTCCAGCTATGTCAGATGACAAGCCAAAATAAGAAACGACCCAAGTTTCAGTTTCTCTCCACCGGCCCACATGAACACCAGAGTTGAAAAAGCCCCCAAGTTCGCCAGTAAGCACCTCATCAGTGTCCACAAAACGGACATCCCACCAGCTTCACCCGCAGCTAAAGGTAACCACACACATCAAAGAACAGAAAGCCCAGATGAACAATGTCCCATACACAGAAAGCCACACCCGTTAAAGAAATGTAAAACGTTTAGAGCAAAACCAATAGAAGAACGCAAACTGTTCTTGAGAGAGAATCACATCTGCTTTAAGTGTTGTGGGTCCACTCAGCATCTGGCAAAAGACTGTAAACAGTCAATCCAGTGTTCTGACTGTGGTAGTGATAGACATGTAGCAGCACTACATCCTGGCCCCTCTCCTCCTCCCATGACACCTCAGGAAGCTGAGATGGATCATGGCGGGGAGTCCCATGATTATGAGGGCACACTAGTCACGTCTAGATGCACAGAAGTTTGCGGTAATGCAGAAAACCCACGATCCTGCTCAAAAATTAGCCCTGTGTTAGTTTATCCTGCAGGACACAGAGAGGAAGCCCAGAAAATGTATGTAGTGCTCGATGAACAAAGCAACAGATCACTCGCTAAATCAGAATTTTTCCAGCTGTTCAACATTAGAGCACCTTCCGACCCTTACACACTGAAAACGTGCTCAGGGGCTACTACGGTTTGGGGGCGGAGAGCTTCAAACTTCATGATAGAATCAATGGATGGAAAAGTATAGCTCCAGCTTCCAAACTTGATCGAGTGTGACATGATCCCCGATGACAGGAGGGAGATTCCATCTCCAAAGGCCGCACTTGTGCATCCACACCTGAGAAAAGTCGCAGACAAGATTCTACCTGTAGATGAACATGCTCCCATCCTCCTACTGCTGGGAAGAGACATCCTACAGGTACACAAGGTGAGAGAACAAATAAATGGGCCCCACAGTACTCCCTATGCACAGCGCTTGGACTTGGGATGGGTTATTGTGGGAGAAACGTGTTTGGAGACAGCACACAAGCCTTCTTCTACTGTTAACGTGCTAAAGACACATGTGCTCTACAATGGTCGTGCATCATCCCTCAGCCCATGCCCAAACACATTTCTTGTCAAAGAGGTTTCAGGTTACTCTACCTCACGCCCCAACAGCATACTACCATATGCTTTGCAGGGTGAGAGAGACACAGACCACTTAGGAAACACAGTCTTTGATAAAACAAAGGACGACGATAAACCAGCGCTGTCAATAGAAGATCAAGTTTTTATTGACATCATGGACAAAGAAGTAAGAGACTACAGAATGAAAGTGCATGTGTTCGGCAATAGCCCTTCTCCAGCCGTGGCTATTTACTGCATGAGACGTGCTGCAGCTGAAGGTGAGAAAGAGCATGGACATGACACAACACAGTTCATAATGAGACGTTTCTATGTAGATGATGGATTAGCCTCCACGGCCACACCAGAAGAAGCTGTTGACATCCTGACAAACACACAAAAGATGTTAGCACAATCCAATCTCAAATTACACAAAATAGCATCTAATGACTACAGGGTCATAGAAGCCTTTCTGGCAAATGAAAGAGCAAAGGACTTAAAAGACTCAGATCTCAAACGTGACGAGCTCCCACTACAACGCAGTTTAGGGGTGCCTTGGAATCTTGAAATTGACAGTTTTATGTTTCAGGTTGTCCATCAACAGGAAGCCCTGCACACGAAGGGGAGTCTTAGCGACGGTCAACAGCCTGTATGATCCTCTAGGGTTTGTGGCGCCTATCACGATGCAGGGGAAGAACCTTCTGCGTGAACTGTCAACAGGACATGGCGACTGGGATGAACCACTTACTGCTGAGAGAGAAGAGGAATGGAACAAATGGAAAGATTCCCTGAAAGACCTAGAAGACCTACAGATACCAAGGTGTTACCTGCCATTGTCGCAGCCTTCTGTTCGAAAAAGAGAGTTACGCATTTTCTCAGATGCACCAACCTTGCCAATCGGAGCAGTAGCCTACCTGAGAACCACCAACATTGAAGGTCAGTGCCACTCAGGGTTCATTATGGGCAAAGCTAAAATAGCACCACGCCCTACACACACCATCCTTCGTTTGGAGCTATGCGCAGCTGTTCTAGCTGTTGAGATGTACGAGCTGATCAGGGATGAGATAGACACTGCAATGGATGCTGTCAGGTTTTATACAGACAGTAAGATTGTTCTCGGATACATAAACAATAACACAAAAGGGTTCTACGCATATGTGGCAAACCGTGTAACCCGCATCAGAAAGTCAACACTTCCATCACAGTGGTATTACATAGCAACCAGCAACAGATGGGCTCTACTTTTCACATGCATGTCAACAAGAGCTGTGCACATCCAACTGATTGAATCAATGCCAACGTCCAGACGAGTGTATATCACGTTGAGTTCCTTGTGGGGTAGCTTCAATAAACGAGATAAAAGGAATACATCTTGTCATCATTGAGGCCTGCACCACACGTGTTAGCTTGCTGTCTACCAGTCGAACACTGGGAAACTCGATGGGAGGGCAGTAAATGCCCCCTAGGATGTTCTTCCTGCGGCAGCTGAGGAAGCTCAAGCTACCCACCAAGATGTTAGTGCAGTTCTACACAGCCATCATCGAGTCCATCCTCACCACCTCCATAACCGTGTGGTACGCAGGAGCCACTGCCAGGGACAGACTAAGGCTGCAGTGCGTCGTGCGCACTGCTGAGAAGGTGATCGGCTGCAAGCTCCCATCTCTCCAGGATCTGTACATCTCCAGGACCCGGAGGCGTGCTGGCCGGATCATAGCCGATCCCTCACACCCTGGTCACGTACTGTTTGCCCCCCTTCCCTCTGGTAGAAGACTTCGGTCCATCCAGACTAAAACCTCCCGTCACATGAACAGCTTCTTCCCCTCTGCCATCAGACTGCTGAACACTAAGTGACTTATTGACTCTCGTGCACTATGTACAGCAGCTCAACCAGACTCATGTCAATCATCACTGTTTTCTTCCTGCATTACCGACTGCACTATATAGTTCTCCACAGTATCTGCTGCTCGCTAATATATTTTAACTGCTGACCAGTATCACTTACTCTTATTCTACACTTTATTGCATGTATAGTTTATTTCTTTTATTTTATCATGTTTAATGTTGCAGCATTGCACCGAGACAAATTCCTAGTTTGTGTACTACATGAACAATGGCAATAAACCTGATTCTGATTCTGATTCCTAATAAAAGCTTTGAAAGCCTCCCACTTTATACATGCCGTTGTTTGTGTAGTATTGATATCAAAGAACTCATCTATCTGTTTTTCTATGTACTTAACAAATTCCTCATTCTGAAGCCATTTATGTTGAAAATGCCACCTAACTGGGTCCTTTGTCAATTTCTTATCTACATATACTAGACAGCAGGGTGCATGATCACCGATCACAATGTTATCATAGAAACAGTTTTGAATCTTGGACCTTAATTCTGTAGAGATCAAAAAGTAGTCAATATGTGAGAATGTCTTATAGGTATTAGAATAACAAGAATAGGCTTTGACTTGTGGTTTCATTTCTCTCCATATATCTAGCAATCTCACTTCTTTCATAAAATGATTAATGGTCATCCTACATCCATTATGCGTACAGTCCAGTCCTGTTGATCTGTCTACACTGGGATTCAATGTACAATTAAAATCCCCTGCTATTATATGTTGCCCTGTAAGTGATGATAAAGTATTTATTTAGCGAATGCAAAGTCCTTAAGCCAAGCTTTTGCCTCCTGGTTTGCTGTATGGAGGGTGTGTAATCCTCCTTCCAGTCTTTGGAGCGGGCAAGCCTCTATGATGTGTTCCATAGTTTGCTCCTCTCCACATGCGCACAGTGGGCTAGGGCTACTGCCCCATCTGTGAAGGCTGGCCAAGCAGGGGCCATGTCCAGTCCTGAAGCGATTGAGTGTAGACCACTGTCTCCTTGGGAGGTTGGTGCCCGGGACCTGTTGGTTGGGGTTTATCACCAGCTGTTTGTTTGGGACCTCCTTGGTTTCCCATTCCTCTTGCCAAGCTGTCTGGATGGTAAAGTCAGCTGGGGGAGGGTTTTTCCAAATCGGCCGTCTGGATGAAAGTCGGGCAGTGGGTGGGGTGTAGATATCTGCATGGATTGGTAAGTGAGGAAAATCTTTAACTTTTTGGAGCATCCTTTGAGTTAATGCTGCTCGCCGGATGTGTGGAGGGGCTATGTTTGACAGTACAGAGAGCCAGGGGAGTGGTGTTGAGCGGATTGTTCCAGTTATAGTTCTCATGGTTGAGTTGAGCTGGGTGTCTACATGGTGTGTGTAAGATGACCTGGACCAGACAGGGGCACAATATTCTGCTACAGAATATGAAAGGGCCAGTGCTGAGGTGCGCAGGGTGGAGACTGCCGCCCCCCATTTTGCACCAGCGAGCTTGCAGAGCAGGTTGTTTCGTACTTTCACCTTAGCAGCCGTCCCCTTTAGATGTTCCTTGAAGGATAAGGTCCTATCAAGGGTCACTCCAAGATAAGATGGATTTGGGGCATGCTTAAGCTTGAGTCCGCTCAGGTGGATGTTTAGTTCTCTGGCAGCTTTTGCATTGTGGAGATGAAATACACTGGAGACGGTTTTTGCTGGGCTTGGTTTTAGGCGCCAGATTTTGCAGAACTGGTCCAGTTTAGCAAGATCTTCCGTGAGCACCCGTTCCAGTGGTTCAAAGTCTGGTGCTTGGAATGCCAAACAGATGTCGTCTGCATAGATGAATTTGCGGGATTTTGTAGTAGGCAGGTCGTTTATGTAGAGGTTGAACAGAGTTGGAGCTAGAACTGAGCCTTGTGGGAGTCCGTTTTTCTGCATTCTCCATGCACTTGTGTTCTGACTGAGGTGGACTCTGAACCTTCGGTTGGTCAGCAGCGTTTTTATAATTGCTGTTGCCCAAGCAGGGATCGCCTTTATAAGTTTCAGGAGGAGGCCTTTGTGCCAGACCGTATCATAGGCGGCTGTAAGATCGAGAAACACAGCCCCTGTCTTCAGTCTGCTCTCGAAGCCATTTTCAATGAAGGTGGTTAGGGCCAGTACTTGTTCTCCTGTACTGCGGTCCTTGCGGAAACCTGCTTGATCCACACTTAGAATATCCTCTATTTCTGGGGAAATGCATTGCAGTATTAGGCGCTCCATGATTTTGTAAGGAACGCTGAGTAGGGAGATTGGGCGGTAGCTTGCTGGTAGTTTGTGGTCTTTGCCAGGTTTTGGGATGGCAATGACCTTTGCTGCCCGCCATTTCTTTGGGATCGAGTTCGTTTGTGTGATCCTTGTGTAGAATTGTGTCAACCAGGTTAGGGCTCGGGGGCCAAGATTTTTCATGAATTCTGGGAAGATGTTATCGTATCCTGCTGCCTTTCCACATTTCAGGCCCTGTAGGACTTTCTCCAGTTCAGCAGCCTCGAAGGGTTCAGGGTTCGTTTCCTCTACAGGCATTTTTTGGTGTTTTTTTAGCTCAGTTGTAACTGCTCTTCTGGTGTCTTTGTCTTGGGGTGCTTTGGCGATAGTCAGTAGGTGGGATGCAACTTGGTTGGGTGTGACGGATGCTCGGCTTTGGCTAGGGGGCTTCTGTGCAGCTCCTAGGCGACGGATGAGGCTCCAACATTTCCTGCTAGAGTGGGTAAAGCTCCGGTCAGCAACTGTCTCCTCCCATTTCTTTCGCCGGGCTGTATTTAGCGATTCAATGAGATGGTCTGCTATCTCTGGGTCCCCTGATGTTTGATAGGATTGTAGGAGGGCAGCACTTTCTCCGTCCAAACATGGGACATAGAGGGGTCGGTAGCCTCGTGGGATTGCAGTATGGGCAGCCTTGAAGATTGCGCTGCAGAAGCGGTTGTATGCTTCATCTACAGTGATGGTGTGGAGTGGGATGGTAACAACGCTCCAGTCCAGAGTTTCACTGAATTTCTTCCAGTTGGCTTTGCGGAAGTTCCAGCGCATCTTCCTTGGGCCGTATATGACTGGAAGTTGTAGGCCAATGTGTACAAGCAGGGGCCGGTGTTGGCTGTGTGGAAAATCATCAAGAATGAGGATCTGTGTAGGATATGGCTCCCCATTCAAAGAGCTGACCCAACACAGGTCAGGAGAATAGTCCTTCTTCCACCTAGCAGAGTGGAAGGTTCCTCTTTGTTTGGGGTCGTATATCAAAGCGAGGTCATTTCTGGATGCCCAGTCTGAAAGTGCCTCCCCATCACTGTCCACTGCTGGGTACCCCCAGTCAGGGTGATGGCTGTTAAAGTCCCCCACATAGATGGCAGGGTGGGGTAGGGTGGGTAAGACCTGCAGATCCCAGTTGGCATTAGGGGGCTTGTACACATTGACAATATGGAAGCCACCAATGATTATGGTGTCTGAGAAATGTGTTATCAGGTGATTTGCTTCAACTATGTCAGAACGCACATAGGTGGCACGTCCATGTTTAGCATGTAGAACATAGCACAGGAGGTCAAAGCCTTTGATGGTGAAGCGGCCAGCTTCCTCTGTGCCAATATGAGTCTCTTGGAGGCAGATTACATCAATTGAATGTTGGAAGGCGAGGACTTCGATAAGGCTTCGCTTGGCTGCAGATAGGCCTTCAACGTTTAGTTGTAATATGCGAAGGGCAGATCCTACCACAAAGTGCTCTTGGGGCTGTTTGCTTTCGGCTTTAGGACTGTGACTAGGATTCTTCTTTGACTTGGCACAGAGGCGTCGTCTCTTCGAATTTAGTCTGCTGGTAGGATCATTAGCTTCCCCAGGCGAGCCCGGGTACTGGCGGAGGGCGCGACGAGAACGCTGATCCATTGATGATAAAGTGAGGAATACATTAACAAAGAAGTTTTGATCATCAATATTGGGGCCGTATAAGTTCACCAGATTTATATTTTCTAATAACAAAGATCCTTGGATGATTAGATATCTTCCAAATTTGTCTCTAATTACATTTTTCATTTGAAATGGGACTGTTTAATGTATGAGAATCATAACTCCCCTAGCTCGGGATGAAAATGATGAGGTGAACACATTACCTTGCCATCTTCTCCTAATTCTTTTTACATCCTCCTCTAATAGATGAGTTTCTTGTAAAAATACAATTTTTGAATCTATGTCTTTTATTTTATTCATAACTTGTTTAAGTTTTTTAAGATTTTGTAGACCTCTGCAATTCCATGAAGTTAAATTAAGATTAACGGTTTGATTTATGATCAATAAGGAGTTTGAGATTACCTTGCAATATGAACATACTCTTACAGAGAAGCAAAAACATGGATGATGGAACATTCATCCTACAAACTAAACAAAAACAAATTCCCTTTCCCCACATTCGTGGTAATCCCCCCAAAATCAAAATATTCCGTCTCTCGTTATAGCTAGTGACTGCTCCACACCTGCGAGGATCAGTCAAACCACTCTCTCTTTCTCCTCTCAGTCACCCTGACACTACTACCATTCTTATAACATTATAACATTAACTCTCTTCTGTAGTTTTTTCAACATAACTTCAAAGTTTTATAGCAACTTTGTACATCATAGCTTTTTTTTTTTTAAATACAGTCTGTATTTTGTAGACATGTTATATGTTTCAGATCAATCAGATGCCTGTGTGGTCTATATTAATCATATATTCCATAACCAACATATGTTTAAGCATGTGAGAGTGTTTGGTGATTACATATGTAAGGCGACTTCACACCTCAGAACAGGACAAAGAGTCTCAACCGCCAGTGAAGATTAAAGAGCATCCAAGGCACTGCGGTGGAGACCGGATGGGTTGCCCTGACCCCCCAGGGCCAGGCGGAGGAGTACGAAGACAATGGGGGGATTAAGATAATGAGGGATGTCAGCTTTTGATATGCATGTCTTTTGTTATGTGCGAGTATAAGTTCGTAGAGCCGAAGGTGTTCGCTCTCTTACTTCTTCTGCTGCTGCACCTAGATGAGACTTGTTAGAGGAGCTGATAATAAACTTTGGTTTATGAATCACATCGCCTCGTTATTTCAAGCTCCTCTACACTGGTGACCCTGACGCGAGAATGGACCAGAGGCGTTCCCCCGCGATCGACTCATCTGTGGCGACCCAGGCAGACGCCGGCGCCCATGCAGACAGGGGAACAGATGGACAACGTTCCCCCACGGCAGAAGTGATAGAGAGGGCTCAACCGAGCACCAGCGCCGCGGAGAGAGCCGAAGCAAGGCACTCTCACCCTGCGGACACATCAGTGACGGTCCACACAAACGCCGTCACCATCAAGCTGCCGGACTTCTGGCAGGAAGACCCCGCCTCGTGGTTTCAGCAAGCTGAAGCCCAGTTTGCACTTGCGGGCATCACGGCTGACGATACAAAGTTCTATCACATCGTCGCCAAACTCGACACCGCCACTTCGAGATGTGCGCGGAGCATAATCCAACGGCCGCCGGCCCAGGACAAATATAAAGAACTGAAAGCGACCATCGTGGCAAATTACGTCCCCTCAGCCGAGGAGAGAGCCGAGAGGATCCTGGCGGTCTACGGCCACAGAGGAGGCAGACCCAAGGCCCTCATGGAGGACTTGCTGCAACTTAAAGAAGAGGACAATGACAACTTCCTCTTCCATTTCATATTCCTCAGTACGCTGCCGCCACACATGAGAGGGACGCTGGCCAACATGCGATGCAGCACACAGCAAGACTTCCGCACGCTGGCTCACGAAGCTCAACGGCTCGTCAACGCCTGCAAGGAGCAGACACCCACAGCAGCACCCGCAGACCTCAACGCTGATGTCCGGAGCCACGAGGAGCCACAAACCACCGAGCAGAATCAGCCCGCGGTGACAGCGACACGGCCAGGACACAACAGACGGAGCGACGTTTGTTATTACCACCACCGCTTCGCCGAGAAGGCTTACAAATGTGTTCCCCCCTGCAAATTCACGATTTCAGGAAAACGCCGAAGCCGAGAGCCGTTAACAGCGGCGGTTCTCGGCGAAAAAAGCAAGCTGTTATATGTGACGGACGGACACACCGGCAAGCGGTTCCTTATCGACACGGGAGCTCAACTAAGTTTTGTCATGCCCTCCCAAGCAGACCGGGCCATGGGCCTCCGGGGCAATGGAGCGGTGG
This sequence comes from Pholidichthys leucotaenia, assembly GCA_020510985.1. NCBI lineage: Eukaryota > Metazoa > Chordata > Actinopteri > Cichliformes > Pholidichthyidae > Pholidichthys > Pholidichthys leucotaenia. The sequence continues at coordinate 85,981,408 of CM035846.1, read as the reverse complement.
CAGCCAACGGCTCCATCATCGACACTTTTGGCGAAAAGAGCCTGCCCCTCTACATCCACGGCCGCAACTACAGATGGACATTTGTTGTAGCGGCGGTGAGTTTTAACTTGTTGGGCGCAGATTTTTTGTGTGCACAGGGGTTATTAGTTGATCTAGCGAACAGGCACTTGGTTAATGCACTGTCCTTTGCTTCTATTCCCTGCTCAGCTCGACTTTCTCCACCACCCGTGCAGGCTAGCGTCACCACAGCAGGAGGTAAGTTTGAGCAACTCCTCACCCAATTTCCAGCACTCACAATTCCCAAATTCTCAGCCACAGTGGCTAAACACGGGGTCGAACACTTTATTCCCACAACGGGCCCACCCGTATTCGCCAAAGCTCGGCGCTTAAGACGCGACCAAGCTCACCATAGCTCGGGACGAGTTCACCACCCTTGAAAAATTAGGCATTATCAGACCCTCAAAAAGCCCCTGGGCGTCACCACTTCACATGGTCCCGAAATCCGATGGTTCTTGGAGGCCGTGCGGCGATTACCGCAGATTAAACAATGCGACAGCGCATGACCGCTACCCAATTCCTCACATCCAAGATTTTTCACTACATCTGGCGGGTGCGCGCATTTTTTCAAAAATAGACCTCGTCCGCGGTTATCATCAAGTCCCAGTTCGAGCAGAGGACATTCCGAAAACAGCTGTAATAACCCCCATTCGGTCTTTTTGAATTTTTGCGGATGCCTTTCGGCCTCAAAGGCGCTGCTCAAACCTTTCAGCGGATGATGGATGCAGTATTACGCGACCTCCCTTTCGTGTTCGTCTACCTCGACGATATGCTGGTAGCCAGCTCGTCTGAGGAAGAACACGAGCGGCATCTCACTATGGTTTTTCAGAGACTAGAAGAGCACGGGTTAATAATCAATCCAGCCAAATGCAAATTTGGCGTGTCACAAATTGATTTTTTAGGACACAGAGTTTCTCCGAAGGGGGCAGTCCCACTTCCAGACAAAGTTCACGCAGTAAAAAGTTTCCCACGGCCACAAACGGTCAAATCGCTGCAGGAATTTTTGGGCATGGTTAATTTTTACAACCGCTTCCTCCCCCACGCAGCTCAGCTCATGCAGCCCCTATATGACGCGCTCAGAAAACAAAAACCTTCCAACGCGGTCGAATGGACCCCGGAGCGCGAACGCGCCTTCGCGGAAGTAAAAAGCGCCCTAGCTGGACTTCCGGTTATGGCTGCCACGTAAGAAGGACACGTCTCACTCTGCTCTGCTTCTGGAGAAAAAAATCGGCAAATAACTCTCTCATTTGGGACAGAACGTATCCCAGCGTTTGAGCGAGGATATGTCGGTGAAGCCTAAGGCTGGAAAACCAAGTAGAGGAAAAAGCGAGCCGCAGAAACAGTCCAAATTAACGGACTTTCAGGTCTGTGACGCAGCAGAGAAAGCACCAAATATGGCGAAGGAAGCTAACAACAGTGCGGGAGCTGCGGGAAACGACACAGGTGCGTTGCTGGCGGCAATGAGTTCAATGAGAGCGGACTTTTCCTCTAGATTTGATGGGATTATGGCAGCGTTGGAAGGAATGAGAAAGGAATTGGGTGACTGTGTGGAACGAATGGCGCAGATGGAGCTTCGTATTTCCAGTGCTGAAGATGAAGTCAATTGTCTCCAATTAAAGGTGCGCACTTTGGAAAAAAAAAATAAATGTCTGGAAGAAAACATTCTGGATTTGGAATCCCGGTCGAGACAGAACAACTTGAGGCTGGTGGGTCTACCGGAAGAATCCGAAGGTCGGGACCCGTGTTCCTTTCTGGAAAAGTGGATTCCGGAGGCGCTGGGCAGTGCGGAGCTGCGGCCGGCGGTGGTTTTGGAGGGCGCGCATCGTATTGGCCCACGGAGAGATAAAGGACCACCGAGGACCTTAATTATGAAGTTTGTCAGCAACAGAGACAGGATGAAGATCTTCAACGCAGCACGAGCTAAAGGAGAGATTAAACACCAGGATCAGCAGGTGCGGTTCTACCCAGATTGGGCCACAGGAATCCAACAATTGAGGAAGCAGTATGATCCCGTACGTAAGGAGCTGCGCAACCTTGGGATTCGTCATGGTGTAATCTATCCTGCGAGACTGCTGACCACGTATGGGGGCAGAACCCACATCTTCAAGACCCCAGAGGAGGCGCAGGAGTTTATCAAGAAGATCCAAGAAGAAGAGACTGGTGGGAGCTAAGCATGAACAAAATATAAGGTAGAATAATTAAGCATTTGCACAGGCATCTGACTGACTTGAAGCAAATAGCAAGTTTACAAAATATAGATTGCATTATATAATTAAAAAACAAACAAACAAAAAAAAAACTATGATGTACAAAGTTGCTAAAAATTTTGGAGTTAAGTTGGAAAACTACAGAGGAGAGTTAATGTTACATCATTAAAAGCAGTAGAGTTAGGGTGATTGGGAGGATGAAGAAGGAGTGGCTTAGGCTGATCCTCGTGGGTGTGGAGCAGTTGATGGCTATATCGGGAGACGGAATTTTTCTTTTGATTTTGGGGGGTTTGCCACAAGTGTGGGAAGGGGGAATTTGTTTGTGTGTAGTTTCTAGGATGATTGTTCAACCACTCATTTTTTTGCTTCTCTGTATGAACATGTTTACACTGCAAGGTAATCCCAAACTCCCTATTGATCATAAACCAAAGCGTTAATCTTAATTTAACTTCATGGAATTGCAGAGGTCTACAAAATTTAAAAAAACTTAAACAAGTTATGAATAAAATAAAAGACATGGGTTCAAAAATTGTGTTTTTACAAGAAACTCATCTAATAGAGGAGGATGTAAAAAGAATTAGGAGTAGATGGCAAGGAAGTGTTTTCACCTCATCATTTACATCCCGAGCCAGGGGAGTTATGACTCTCATACATAAATCAGTCCCTTTTCAAGTGAAAAATGTAATTGGAGACAAATTTGGAAGATATGTAATCATTCAAGGATCTTTGCTATTAGAAAATATAAATTTGGTGAACCTATATGGTCCCAATATAGATGATCAAAAGTTCTTTGCTAATTTATTTCTTATCTTATCATCACTTACAGGGCAACATATAATAGCAGGGGATTTTAATTGTACATTGAATCCCGGTATAGATAGATCAACAGGACTGGACTGTACGCACAATGGATGTAGGATGACCATTAATCATTTTATGAAAGAATTGAGATTGCTAGATATATGGAGAGAAATGAAACCACAAGTCAAAGCCTACTCTTGTTATTCCAGTACCTACAAGACATTCTCACGTATTGATTATTTTTTGATTTCTACAGAATTAAGGTCCAAGATTCAAAACTGCTTTTATGATAACATCGTGATCTCTGATCATGCACCCTGCTGTATAGTATACAGTGGTACCTCTACTTACGAACGTCTCTACATACTTCTCTACATACATAATTTTCAGGTTACAAGACGCCTCAATGGGAAAATATTGCCTCTAGTTACGAACGAAATTTCAGGATACGAAAGGCAAAAAAGTATGCGCTCCTCGCAGCTTCCGTAGTTTACCGAACGTAAACATACCTGTAGCTGCTCTGCCATTGGCTATCGCCTAGCATCTTCCTGGTATCCCATTGGCCACAAAGTTTTTTTTTTTTTCCCAAAACTTTATGCGTTTGGTTGATCTCGCCAAAGAATATGGCCGTAATACATCAACGATCAGCACGGTATTAAAACAAAACGAAGCACTTACAAGCCGACAAAAGCAAACGTCCTTGGATCAGAACATGAACCAAAGAAGGCAAAAGGTGACGACGTCGACGACGATAGCAGTTAAAGGGTAAATGAACAAATTTTTTATTATTCTTTCTCTTTTATTATTCTCTTTTATTATTCTTTCTCTCATTTTAAACTCTCATTTTATGTTTATTGTGCAGTAATCTAATTGTAACATGTATTTGTTACATGTTTTGATGCGTTTTTACGATTTATAAAAAATTTATGCCCGAATTTTGGGGGCTTGGAACGGATTACGGCATTTACATGTAAAACACGCCTCTACTTACGAATTTTTCACGTTACGAGAATTCTTCCGGAACGAATTAAATTCGTAAGTAGAGGTACCACTGTATGTAGATAAGAAATTGACAAAGGAATCAGGTAGGTGGCAATTTCAGCATAAATGGCTTCAGGATGAGGAATTTGTCAAGTACATAGAAAAACAGATAGATGAGTTCTTTGATATCAATACTACACAAACATCAGCATGTGTAAAGTGGGAGGCTTTCAAAGCTTTTATTAGGGGACATATTATTAGTTATACAGGTTCAAAATCTAAGAAGACTCGAGAGGAGAGAGCCCAATTGGAACATAAAATAAAAAGTCTTCAGGAAAAAGTGTATGCAGGAAGTGATCCAAGGTTGGAGAATGAATTACTGATTTTGAGAGCTGAATACGACAAAAAATCAGCGAATAGAGCTGCCTCGAGTCTTCTAAGATTGAAACAATCTTTTTATGAACAAGGTGAAAAATCAGGAAAATTATTGGCATGGCAGATTAAACAATTAGAAATTAAAACACCAATTACCAGTATTATAAGTAACAGACAGGTAGTTATAGATCCTTTAGAAATTAACAGAGCCTTTAGAGATTACTATGAAAAATTATATGATACCAAAAATGAATCTGATTTAACAAAACTAAATGGGTTTTTGAACGAACTATCTATACCGTGTATTCCAAATGAAAACAGAGAGATATTGGAGTCTAAAATTAGTCAAGAAGAAGTTGGGCTAGCCATTGATAATATGAAATCAGGAAAAAGTGCAGGACCAGATGGTCTTCCAGTTGACCTTTATAAAAAATTTAAGAATAAATTAATAAAACCTTTTTTGGAAATGGTTTTAGAAGCATTTCAAAATAATAATTTACCATCATACATGAATAATGCCTTAATTATATTGTTGCCAAAACCAGGTAAGCCCTCTAATAAATGTGAAAATATGAGACCAATAAGCCTATTAAATGCCGACCTTAAGATAATCTGTAAAATTTTAGCAAGACGAATACAAGAAATTTTACCAAATATTATTAATCGAGATCAGAATGGCTTTATAAAGGGAAGACAAGGCTTCCATAATGTAAGAAGACTATTTAATATTATTTATTTTAATAAAGAAGCACCGGATACAGCTCTCCTATCATTGGACGCCGAAAAGGCCTTTGATAGAGTCGAATGGCCCTTTCTTTTTGAAGTCTTACAAAGGTTTGGACTTGGAAATAATTTCATAAAATGGGTTCAGATAATATACAATAATGCTACAGCAGAAATCCTAACAAATAACAATATTTCAAAATTAATAAAAATCAATAGAGGATGTCGACAAGGCTGTCCACTTTCACCTTTACTGTTTACTATGGCAATTGAACCTTTAGCGATGGCGATACGTTTACATTCACAAATATATGGAATTAAAGTTGGACCAACAGAACATAAAATCTCCCTGTACGCCGATGACATAATTTTGTTTATGTCGAATCTAAAAAAATCAATTCCAACCTTGTTGAATTTAATAAAGAATTTTGGGGAAATATCAGGATATAAAATAAATAAAACTAAATCTTCAATATTAATGCTAAATGAGACCCAGAGAAATTACCCAGACCCTGAGGTAAATCAATTCAACGTTGTAAATCAGTTTAAATATTTAGGAATCCAAATTGTGCCTAAGCTAGAATCAGTCGCCAGTGTCAACTATGAAGCCTTAATGACAGATATCAATGAGTCAATTCAGAGATGGATGTCACTACCAATGTCGATGATCGGGAGAATCAATATACTTAAAAGTAATATTTTACCTAAAATACTTTATTTATTTCAATACATTCCCTTACCACCACCTTTAGATTTATTCTCAAGAATTAAAAAAAAGTTAGTGGAATTTATATGGAACAACAGGAGGGCTAGATTACGTCTGTCTTTATTATACTTACCATTTGATCGTGGAGGTCTGAAATGTCCAAATTTTATGTTGCATTATTGGTCGGCACAACTGAGGTCTATGACATATTATTTTTCATTAAATGATCTCCCTCACTGGACTGAAATGGAATCATACAATTTACCTTTACCTCTTCCCATATTCATATACTCAGATTCGGCAAAAAAATTACAAAAACAAGTTAAAAATCCATTTGTAAAGCATATGATCAAAATATGGTGTGAAGCTAAAAATTATTTAAAAGAACCACAGTTATTGTCACCATTTAGCCCAATATGGGGTAATCAATATTTTAAACCAGGAAGAGCGGACGCTGAATTTAAAGTATGGAATTTAAAAGGGATTCAAAAGATTCAAGATTTATATTTGCCATGTGCAGATAACATAATGTCTTTTGAAGAGCTGAGGGTCAAATTTAATCTTAATAGAACACATTTTTTTAAATATCTTCAACTTAGAAACTTTATTCGATCAAATCAAAATAAAGCTCTCACTCGACCTATTTATTCATCCTTGGAAAAAATGTTGATGAAAGTCAGTAAAAGAAAGGGTATTATTTCAGAGTTTTATAACTCATTGACACTATCCTCAAGTGAAAATTCACAGAAAAGATTAAACTACTGGAAAGAAGATCTGCAAATTGAAATTTCAGAGGAACAATGGGAATTGGCTTGTACAGAAGCCCAAACCAAATCAATAAATGTACGTCTTAAATTGATACATTTCAAATGGTTAATGCGGATGTATGTTACACCGGAGGAGTTAAATAGATATAACAAAAATATACCAGATACATGCACAAAATGCATGGAAAGTAAAGGAACCCTATTTCATTGTGTATGGGAATGTAGAATAATAAGAATGTTTTGGGAAGAGGTGAGGGTAACAATTGAAAACATAATCTCAAAACAAATCATTTTGAATCCTAAACTGTTTTTGTTGGGTCTGTACCCAGAAAAGCATAACTTTAATAAAAGTGAAAGAACATTCATAGACCTCGGTTTGCTTAATGCCAAAAAATGTATTGCACTACTGTGGAAAAAGACTCATAGACCAGATGTGACTCAGTGGTTAAGACAGATGTTAACAAACCTTCCATTAGAAAGAATAACATATATACTGAAATCAAAGGAAATTGTGTTTGAGAATATATGGAGACCTTTTATTGATCATGTAAAAAATTTAAACATAACTCTTGAAGAAGAAGGTGAATGATGTGTGTGGACCTTGTAAATTCCAAACTGGTGAACATAATATGTATACTTATGTAATGGATTGTCTAGACTAAACAGAGGAGCATTGTTGAAGACTTGATTTTGTTGGTGGTTGTTGGTGTTTTTAGTGCATTTTTTTTTTTGTAGTACTTTAGTGTTAGTGTTTGTTTGTGTCATGTTTGTTTAAAAAAAAAAAGGTTCAATAAAGATATTGTGGAAAAAAAAAAAGCGCCCTAGCTAATGCCACATTGTTGGTTCACCCCGATCCCTCGGCCCGCATTGCGCTAACCACAGACGCTTCAGACCTGGCCATAGGGGCAGTTGTAGAACAATACGTCGGCGGAATCTGGCAACCTTTGGCATTCTTCAGCAAATCGCTAAACCAAACTGAGCGTAAATACAGCACTTTTGACAGAGAGCTACTAGCGCTCCATTTATCCATCCGCCACTTCCAGTTTTGGTTAGAGGGGCGGCGTTTTACGGCTTTTGTAGACCACAAGCCGCTCACCTTTGCTATGGCTAAAATTTCCAAACCGTGGTCAGGCAGGCAACAAAGACAGCTAGCTGCGATTTCAGAGTTCACCACAGACATTCGACATGTGGCAGGCAAACTTAACGTGGTAGCAGACTGCCTCTCGCGCGCTGTGACATCGCCAGAGCGCGAGGAGACAGATTATACTACCTCAGCCGCGGAACTCTTCACCAACGCGGACACATACGCGGCCCCAATGCATGCAGGGATAGATTATGCAGCCATGGCAGAGGAAGAAAGTAGTGACGCGGACGTGCGCGCACTCCTGTCTGGACCAACAGGGTTAAGGCTGGAGAAAAGGGGTCTACGCGACGGTGTGCCCCCCCTAATATGCGACATCTCAACCGGCCGACCTCGCCCGTTAGTTCCAGCTGCATGGCGCCGCCGTATTTTTGACTCGATTCACTCCCTCGCGCACCCAGGTGTGCGCGCTTCAGTTAAAATGGTCGCCGAAAAGTTTGTGTGGCCTGGCCTGTGCAAAAACGTAAAAGAATGGGCAAAGACTTGCATTTCTTGTCAGCGCGCCAAAGTACACAAACACACAAAAGCCCCTCTGGAGCCTTTTCCAATCCCTGCTAGAAGGTTCGACCACGTTCATGTCGACCTCGTGGGGCCACTACCTTCCTCCCAAGGTTTCACACACCTGTTAACAATGATAGACCGCACCACGCGCTGGCCAGAGGCAGTCCCTCTGGCGTCAACCACTGCGGAGGAAGTCGCTCGCGTTTTTTTGACAAACTGGGTGGCATGTTTCGGCGTCCCATCGGACATCACGTCCAATAGGGGGCCTCAATTTGTCTCGGAGCTTTGGTCAGCCATGTCCAGCAGCTTAGGGGCAACAATTCACCGCACCACCGCTTATCACCCTCAGGCTAATGGGTTATGCGAGCATTTTCACAGATCTTTAAAGGCCGCCCTCAGAGCCTCACTAACGGATACAAATTGGGTAAATAAACTTCCCTGGGTTTTATTGGGGTTGCGTGCTGCGCCCAAAGAGGATCTAGACGCCTCTCCAGCAGAATTAGTTTTTGCACAACCTTTCAGGCTCCCAGGTGAATTTTTACCAGAGAACCCAGAGCCAGGGCATTTTCCAGCCCCGAGGTTTGTAGGCAGCAACGGACCGGACTCTCTCCCCGGACCGGCACATCACTCTTTTCCACGAGTTTTTGTCCCCCAAGCTTTAAAAAACGCTGAATTCGTTTTTGTTAGGCATGAAGCTTTAAAACCAACTTTCCGCCCACCATACGATGGGCCATTCAGAGTGCTGGAACCTGGTGATAAACACTTTGTGCTTGATTTTGGGGATAGAAAAGAAACAGTCAGCATTGACAGACTTAAACCTGCCTTCTTGTTGAGAGACAAGCCTGCACGGTTGGCGAGAGCACCTCGGCGGGGTAGACCCCCCAAGAGAAAAGACTCAGCCCCCCTGCAGGGAACAAATAATCACTCTCCTTCCCAAGCTGCAGATTCCTTACAGGAAGGTCCCAGCAGGACGCCCAAGCGGACCCACAGCAGATTCGGGAGAAGATTAAAACCCAGACGGCACAGAGACTGAAGCAAACTACTCAACAGTTGTTCATTAATTGTGCTGTAACAGTTTAGAACTGACTTGTGATTTTACTATGCTGTTATGATTACCACTGAACTCTCTTAGGAGCATGGCTGCTGGAAAGTTTCTTCTGTGGCAAGAGGTGTAGCAGTTAGTATGTCATAGTAATTATCTTAAACTGTGAATTTTTCTATTGTCCTTTTCTTAGTCGTTTGGGGGGGGGGCTGTGGTCTATATTAATCATATATTCCATAACCAACATATGTTTAAGCATGTGAGAGTGTTTGGTGATTACATATGTAAGGCGACTTCACACCTCAGAACAGGACAAAGAGTCTCAACCGCCAGTGAAGATTAAAGAGCATCCAAGGCACTGCGGTGGAGACCGGATGGGTTGCCCTGACCCCCCAGGGCCAGGCGGAGGAGTACGAAGACAATGGGGGGATTAAGATAATGAGGGATGTCAGCTTTTGATATGCATGTCTTTTGTTATGTGCGAGTATAAGTTCGTAGAGCCGAAGGTGTTCGCTCTCTTACTTCTTCTGCTGCTGCACCTAGATGAGACTTGTTAGAGGAGCTGATAATAAACTTTGGTTTATGAATCACATCGCCTCGTTATTTCAAGCTCCTCTACAGCCTGCACAAATGCTTAAAAGTTCTCCCTTTGTCATGTTCATGCTTAGCTCCCTCCAGTCTCCTTTTGGATCTGCTTGATGAGCTCCTGCGCCTCTTGAGGGGTCTTGAAGGTGTGGGTTCTCCCTTTATATGTGACCAGCAGTCTTGCCGGATGAATTACTCTGTGACGAATCCCTAGGTTGCGCAGCTCTTTGCGGGCCGGGTCGAACTGCCTCCTTAATTGTTGAATTCCTGTGGCCAAATGTGGGTAGAACTGCACCTGTTGGTCCTGGTATTTAATTTCCCCTTTAGCTCGCGCAGCATTGGTGACTGTCATCTTGTCTCTGTAGTTGAGGAACTTCATAATTAGCGTCCTCGGTGGTGTCTTATTATCTCTCGGTGGGCCGATTCGGTGAGCTCTCTCTAAAACGACAGATGACTGCAGATCCGCGTTATTCAGCGCTTCTGGAATCCACTTTTCCAAAAAGGAACATGGGTCCCGTCCCTCCGCTCCCTCCGGGAGGCCCACCAGCCTCAAATTATTCTGTCGCGAGCAGGATTCCAAGTCTAGGATGTTATCTTCCAGACGTTTGCATTTTAATTCCAGTGTTTGCAATTTAGATTGCAGGCTGGTGATGTCATCTTCAGCGCTTGAAATTCGGAGCTCCGCCTGCGACACTCACTCCATGCAGTCGTTTATTTCCTTTCTCATACGTTCTATCGCTGCTATAATCCCATCAAATTTAGACGAAAACTCTGTTCTCATGGAGTTGATGGCAGTGAGCACTACGTTTGTCCCCTCTTCAGCAGTTCCCGCTCCGCCGCTGGCTCCATCTTCTGCCATTGCTTCTGGAGTTTTCCCTGTTTCGCCTCGAGCGTGGAAGTCTGTTAGCTTGGGTTGTTTTGTCGAGTTACCTTTTCCTCCACCTAATTTTCCAACCTTGGTCTTTACCATATCCGCGCCAAAACGCTGGGATGGGTTTTTGTTCCAATTAAGAGAGTTTTAGTAAAATTTTTATTTTTACGAGCAGAGCAGTGTGAAACTCGTCTTCCTACGTGGCCGCCATAACCGGAAGTCCATGAGTTTGTTTTTTAAAATAATTCTGTTGAACCACAATTCAAAAGCATTGTCTGATTTTCATTAGTTAATTTTCATAGAATTTTTATTTATTACCATTTTTGTCAGATTCAAGTTATTTCTGTGACCATTGTGGGTTTTTCTTTCATTAACAGAGGGGTACCAACAATTTTGTCCACAGCTGTATTTTCTACTTTTTTGTTAATTGGCAATTTTTTCTAATTTTTTTCTCATAAATTTGTAACTTTTTTCTTGCAAATTTGCTAAATTTTTCTTGTAAGTCTGTAATTTTTTTCAAGTACTTTTAAAAATGTTTTCTTTTAAATCTGTAACTTTTTTCTCCTAAATTTTCACTTTTTTCATAAATTTATATTTTTTTTCCAGGAAATTTGTGACTTTTTTCTCATAAATTTGTGACTTTTTTCTTATAATTTTTCACATTCTTCCCATAAATTTGTGACTTTTTCCCCACATAATTTTGCCTCTGGCACAAGTGTTGCTGAAACCTGCTCACCGACGTTAAACCCAGCTGAGGCCCAGTTGGGTTTAAAGCAGGGAAATGTGTTTCCTGCTTACCTGCACCACAGGTAAAAGTCCATGTGGGCAAACACAGATGGGGCCAACATGGAACCCACGGACAAACCCACATGGGACCCAGAAGACAGCCCAGATTTAACCTATTGTGGGGCCCACCTGGACATGCTGTTTGGACACTTTGAGATTGCAATAACGTGACACCACACCCTGTAAACGGTAGTGGGATATGACTCACTGCGTCAGCAGGCTGGTACTGCCTGCTGTACAGCTCGTGGCAGTTATTGAAGATGTAGTCATATGTAGAGTTAAGGCATGCTTTGACACAGTCCCTCACCACCTGGCTGGCTCTGGGAGGAGACTGCAACTCTTGGACCTGAAACACCCCACATACACTATTAGTGAATGACTGGAAACAACCACTGAACACAATTAAGAAATAGTACATGAAATGCTGTTAGTTACTTTCATTCTGAAGAATGTGATGCTGGTTAGAAGGTCCACTGTGGATTTCAGATCCTGCAGCCGTTCCTTGTTGCTTGCAGGGAAGTGGTTCTGTGAAGGAAGAAGCATGCGTTTATTGTCACCGTACATGTTAAAATACTGCATGAAGGCAGACTGTCCCACGAGTCACTCATAGGGTACGACTTAAGCCACTGACTAACAAAGCACCCTATGATACCCTATGCACATGACAATGCTTTTACTCCAAACCGATAAACTTTTGATTATGAAGCATCTTGTTTTCAAGACGCTCAAGGGAGGTAGACTGAAAAAAAGAAAAAGGTTTGAAATCCAGCTTTACCCAAGCTTTTTCTCAACCCCATCCAGCACTCCAGTTTTTCCCCTCTTTCTTATCTAAATGTTATGACTGAAGCAGGCCTGTAACGATAACAGCTAATACGAATAATTATACGATAAAAAAAAAACATCCACAATAAGTTTTCTGACCAACATAAGTTGCTATTTATGTGTGTGTGTTTCTTTACATAACTCGCCAACATTTAACCATCACACCATCACAGTGAGCACAGGAGCCCCACAAGGGTGTGTGCTCATCCCACTGCTCTTCACCCTGCTGACCCATGACTGGGTACCAGCCTACAACACCAACCACATCATCAAGTTTGCACATGACAACAGCGGTGGGCCTCATCACCAACAACGAGGAGGCCAACTACAGAAATGAGGTGAGCCAACTGGTCCAGTGGTGTAAAGACAATAATCTCTTCCTGAACGTGGGGAAAAACCAAGGAGATTGTGGTTGACTTCAAGAGGGGAGGGGACACACACAGCATCCCCCTCTGATCATCGATGGAGCAGCCGTGGAGAGGGTGAGCAGCACCAAGTTCCTGGGGGTACACATCTCTGAGGACCTCTCCTGGTCCATCAACACTACATCACTGGCCAAGAAGGCTCAAACTCACCTCCATTTCCTCCGCAAACTGAGGAGAGTCCCACCCCACATCATTTGCTCATTCTACTGGGGCACCATTGAGAGCATCCTCACCAGCTGCATCACAGTGTGGTATGGAAGCTGCAACGCCTTCTGCCGGAAGACAGTACAACGCACAGTGAAAGATGCCAGCAAAATCATCTGTGCCCCTCTGCCCCCCCACTCGAACATCTACCTCACCCACAGAGCCATCAACGTTGCAGGTGACACCTCCCACCCCTCACACTCCCTCTTCAGCCCCCTGCCCTCGGGGAAAAGGTACTGGAGCCTCCGGGCCTGCTCCACAAGACTGCTAAACAGCTTTGTTCACCAGGCCATCAGGACCCTGAACTCTGTCCACTACCCGCCATCCCACCCCACCCCTGGACTGTAACGCTCTCACCTGCCCAATAACTACCTCAGCTGTTGGCATAGAAAGACTAGCACACCAACAGTAACACATCTGCTACTGTATGTCTCTGCACCTTACTGCAACCATTTGCACAAATGCCATACCTGCTGTTGTCTGTTATTGTGATATTGATCATGGGCAGTCCAATCTGTCACTGTCTGCACCTATAATACCACATCAAACTTGCAACTAAGAGTATTGCTGTTCTACTCTTTCTGTATATAGGATTGCTGGGTTTTATCGTTTATCTTTATTTCCACTACGGGATGTCTGGGTTTTATCTTTTACTGTTAGTTGCACTATGGGTAGCATTACTGTGCATAGACTGTTGTTGTTTTTCCAGCCTTAATCCTTTTTTTTCTTTCGTTTTTTTCTTTTTATATTGCACACACCACTGAAGAGAGAGAAACGGCAATTCAATTTTCCTGTATGTCCTGTACATATAGTAGTATTGACAAATAAAATCGTTGAATTTGAATTTGAACTGGAGTGACGTGAGATACACCATCGACTGTGGCTCAATGAACCAGCGCCGCTTATCCAAGCTGGAAGGAGGCTAAAAGCTGAAGGCTAGAAGCTAGTCAGCTAATAGCTAACTGACATGAGAGGGAGGGCGGAGTTGAATAGGTGAAGGATGTTGCTTTCAGTGATAATCCTTAAATCAGAGCGTTTCAAGAAAACCAGGGAAAATACAAAACAAATTTGCTTCAATAATTAAAAAATTAAAGAAAATGTGAACAAAACGTGTCACAAACACTTCATTAAGACGTGAGCTATTAAAATGTGGAAAAAGTGCAGCCAATGACCCCTTTCAAAGAAACTGAACAAAGACCCCCTGCTAGGAGCAGAGGAGACTCTTATATTATCGGGGGCTGTTACTGCAGCTGCCAGAGGAAAGGCTTCTGGAACTCTTCCACCAACCAGCAAGCCTGACTCAGACTGCTTGCATTATTTGTCTGTTGTAAAATATCTGTGCCTGCTTTTCCTCATTATGAATTCTTATAGATAGAGTAAACCAAATTTATCTAGAGAAATTAGAAGTGTTACGTGAGCTTTTTCATTTCTGGAGATTCTGTTCCGTTTGTGTTGTGGGATCCACCTCTGATGACCCAGTGTGTGACATATGACCAATACCAGCAATCAGTTCCCCATATCAGGACACATTCCATCTGGGCGACCGTAGCTTTAGGTATAAGACATATCTCTGTAACGTACTCAAAACATGGTCATCCTCCCACATAATTCTTACAAGTTGAAAGAAATAGTTTATTTCACCTTTTTTTTTTTTTTTTTAAACCGAGTAATCAGAAATGCATTTGAAAATGTGAAAACGATGGTTGGAGACTCAGTCAGTAGTGGCAGATACTGTGTATTTATCTTAACTTACCCTATAAGTGGAGAGGTCGATCCGCAAGGAGTTGTGCAACTGGTCTAACAGCTTGACAAAACGTTCTTTCTGTGTGGTGAAGAGGACAAAAAAACAAACAGTTTTAGAGAAAAAAAATTAAAAACATTAAAAAGCACAAAGGAGCAGCTGCATGGGGGTATATACACTAGTGTAAAAAAGGCAATAAGAAAACTTTTCAGTGTTTATGTGTGTTACAGCAGTTACACACCCCAAAATTGGAAGCAGCAAAGCGGTCAGAGGCGGACACGTTGGTGGAGGCAGTGGTGTGGGCGTAGAAGGCATTGATATTGGCCAGCAGGGTGCTCATCACTGCAGGAACCCCGGGACACATGTACTTGGATGACAGGCAGGCAAAGTGGCTGAAAAGTACATGCAAAGCTTTGTTATGATCCTCTTCCTTCAGTATACCCCTCCTCACACTTTAAAAAGCAAAGTATTCATTTGTATAACCCACAACCTCTCAACGTCCTGTTTTTACATGACAGGGATCGTTTTGATATTAACAGGCACTAAAATGAGAGATCATATGTCTCCCTCCATTGGCTCCCTATTGAATCTAGAGTCAAATTTAAAATCCTCCTCTTGACATCCCAATGTTATCATAAAGAATTCAATCTACCCTACTATCCTAACAGAACATCACATTCTCAGAATGCAAGACTTATAGTAATCCCAAGGACAGGGGTCACCAACTGGCAGACTCCGGTCCGGATCCGGACCCCGAGAGTCCTCTGTCCGGACCTCGAAGCCTTTTGATACAATTTGGGAAAAAGGGAGACTGTTTTGTTTTGATGGGGAAAAAAGGCGGAATTGAACTGCTGTATTGGCGATTGCCCGGACAGATTATGACACTAGCCCTTGGGCGCTGTCCTGCTGCAAACCCCCCCCCACCACCACCACCACCACCACCGCTGTCCCACGAACGGCACTCTCACTCTGCGGCTCCAACCACTCCAGAATATATGCAGCAGGTCGCAAAATCCCGGTTCACTGCACCCCCGCCCCTTCCTCCTCCTGACACAAGGCTGTCAGCCAGGACAGCCACCCTGGACAGACATGCTTTGTTTAAGGTCTGTATCCATGAAATGAAGTGCTGTTGTGAAATTGAATGTATTTACCAGGGTACTCCTTAATCTTTTCTGCCCAGAGTAGTCCATGCTAGGATGCAGAGGTGAGGTCGCTGGTTATGGAGGCCCTTTTTGTAGCCTTCAATATTACACGAAAATTCAGTAAAAGCTCTCTGTGTTACTGAA
The DNA here is from genome assembly GCA_020510985.1 of Pholidichthys leucotaenia. Classification (NCBI taxonomy): domain Eukaryota; kingdom Metazoa; phylum Chordata; class Actinopteri; order Cichliformes; family Pholidichthyidae; genus Pholidichthys; species Pholidichthys leucotaenia. The sequence continues at coordinate 85,965,387 of CM035846.1, read as the reverse complement.
CATGAAAATTTCCACCTCCCCTTTGCCTGTAATCATGGAGTTACAGCTCCATCTATGCTGTAACACAGTTTACTGTTGAGATAAAAAAGAAATGTTGGAGGAATTCTGTAGTTCGGAATTATATTTTGTGTCCTTTTATTTTTTGTCTTAAGGTGCGTTCACACCAAACGCAAACGGGTGAATTTTTCACATGGTACGATTACATTATAACTCAATGTAAACATGCAAACAGACATGAATTCCATGCAGACAGGCAAAGCTGCCTTTAAAACTTCTGCAGCCGTGTTCAATCTGCTGTAGAAGTTCCCAAAACAACATCATGCTTATGTTTACATTATCCAGCCAGAGGCTCACCTGAAAATGTTGTCTCAAGCCTCCAAACCTTCACAGATGATGGGTATTTACGTTGCTAGCTTGCTAGGACGTCCATGGCCGGAAACCATGGGTAAATAACTTTGAAATCCCGATTCAGCTGAAGAGTTCCCGGTCCTCCTGTCTCCCGGTAAGTGAGTTTCATTTTCAAACTAGTTTACTCTGCAATGGTGATACTTTTACTCCAGTAACGGCAGAATCTCAAAGCTAGCAGCTAGCTAGCAAACGCACGGACGTGGAATTTCACGTGTACTCGCGTCTTTCCATTGACTTTGTATGGATTTGCGCCACCCATTTGCGTTTGGTGTGAACACACCTTTAGTTTGAAACAGTTTTTTCTGCACTGAAAATGGTGTATAGAGGTGGACTTTTTGTGAAGTTTTGAATTTTAGATAGTAATCTTTTTTTAAAATGTTATACAATTTAGTTTGTGTTCTCCTGGAAAACATTTTTAGGATTTTAGTTGTGGATTTCAGACCTATTTATTTGGTGTCAACAAACACATTTAGTGTTCTCCTGTATTATAAAATTTTAAATTACATATTTTGTTTGAAATTGAACAAAGGATTCGTTTTAAATTTTTTGTTTAAAAATTAATACAGCGCTAAGAACAGCTAAAACATGAGCTTAATAAAATAATGTGTGAAAGCAAGATAAATGATACTGGCCTGTCTATAGACAGCTGTGGTCTTCTGAAAGAATGTCCCTGAAATGATGGCAGTTTTTAAAAGCACATTTTGAGATAAATTTGTCCATGTGCCAGATTTCTCTTCCATTTGTTTTAATAAAAGATGTTGGAAGTAAATTCATAGGTCATTGCAAATACTTTGCTTTAAAGGGACCAAGTTGTCACACAGAGGGAGGGAAAAATTCTGAATAGAGAAAAAAAATGCATCAAGATGCACTGAGAATGGTTTTAGAATCAAATCGGAGTTCTGAATCCTAATCGAATCATGTGGTGCCTAAAGATTTCCACACCAAGCTCAGACCTCGGCTGGGGAGGACGACCTACTTATTGGATCTCTTGCAGTTTTAGTTGGTGACCCCTGCACTAGGGTTTCTAAAAGTACTATGGAGGGTAGAACTTTCAGTTATCAGGCTCCAATTATCAGCCTGGGTTTGTGAGGAAGAAACTCTCTCTGCCTTTAAGAAAAAAACCTGAAAACTTTCCTATTTGAAAAAGATTTTGATTAGACTTCCCACATGTTACAGTCAAATTTCCTATTATTATCTACCATGCCTACTGTATTACTAGTCGTGTGCATCGCATGAAGGCACCGTTTCATCAGGGCCCGGCTACGCATATGCTTGATTGTGTGTTTAAGCAATGTGAGAAGATGGCTAGCTAGAACATGACAGTGTGATTTAACTAAACACTATTCACAAGTTAGATATTCCTGACATAGTTATGAATTTTACTATTACTAACCACGATGTCTACTGCTACACTGCTAGTTCGTGTGCATAGTGTTTGGATAAGCCAAGCTAAGCATGAGTCTGCTTGTAGTCCTACCTGTGAGAATTGTTAGCTTGCTTGAAAAAGCCTATAACCAGACAGTCAATGATGGACTAGCACATTCCGGCCTGACAATGTTTGACAGCGGCCTTGACCTCATCTTGGATGCAGACCACGTGAGGGTCATTGTGAGTTTTATGAGAAAAATATAGCGAATTTATCTAAAAAATGTCACAGTTTTACTAGTGAAAGGTAATAAAAATGTAATAAATTTATGAGAATAGCTGAAAATTTATGCCAAAAATATTCCAAATTTATTTTAAAAAAGCTACAATTTTATGAAGGAAAAAATCTTCAAATTTCCAAGGAAAAAGTTAAAATTTCTGGGGAAAAAAACTGAAATTACCTCAAAAAAGTTGGGAGTTTTCTGAAAAAAATTTAACATTTTTTTTTAAAAAATGTTGCAGTTTTACTAGTAAAAGGTGATAAACTTAGAAAAATTTAAAATTTATGAGAATAGCTGAACATTTATGCAAAAAATATTCAAAATTTATGGAAAAAGCTACAATTTTATGAGAAAAAAACCCAGAAATTTGCAAGAAAAAAGTAAAAAAAAATCTGCTGAAAAAGGGCAAATTTACCAGAAAAAGCTGCAATTTTGTTAAAAAACTGTGGCACATTATAAAACAAAGGCCGTTTTTTTTACCTGAAAAAGTAACAAATTTACCCCAAAAAGAATATTTTTATGAGAACAAAAGCTATGAAAAAAGGTAGAATTTTAATGTGAAAAATGGTACAAATTTACATTAGTCTTCAGTTTTACTCCACAAGGGTATCAAATTTTCAAAGAAAAAATGTGTCATAGTTATGAAAAAAGCAGAACACATTCCCAAAATATAAGAAATTTTGCAAAAACATTACAATTTGATGAGGAAAACGCCCCAACACAAACCTGCAAGAAAACAATACACAATTTTTTGCAAATAATCATAATTCTACCAGAAAATGTTGATGAAAAACGTAACAAATTTGCAATTAAAAAAGCTCCAAATTTATGAGAAAAAAAAATCATGTCGGTCAGATCGTAGTTCTTACTCTGCTGTTTTACCTCAGTTTTCAGGCTCAGATACAGTTGTGGCTCCATGCAGATTTTTTAGATAAAACACACTCAAAGCGGCTCTTTATGGAGTACAGGTTGCCGACCCATCGCAGGAGATCGTTTCATTGCTGGGGTTTTCTCTGAATTACTTATGATTCATGCCTTACGTATCTAGCACCTTGAGATGATTTTTTGTTGTGGTTGGGTGCGATACAAATAAAGTCGAATTGAATTTTGTGAATGGGCAGGATGAGTTTCTCAGCTAACAGATGTCTGTATGGATCATACAACCTTGACTACTCAGAGTTGGGACCAGGAAGCAGAGTCACAGTCTTACACGCCTCTCTGCAGCTCCTCTTCATCCGCTACCCCTCAACTTAGCCCCTGTCTTCCCCATCAGAGAATCATTGTCTGTTCCCTCCAAAGTGAATAAAAATATAATGTATAAGCATCCCAAAGTGATTAAACAAAAAGTTGGTAAAACTCAAATTAAACATGAAGCCTCCAAATTGAATGATTTGGCCTCTGTTCCTCCTCATAATTTAAAAATTAAATGCGGTTTGTTAAATATTAGGTCTCTAACTCCCAAGTCTCTGCTAGTCCATGATCTGTTAATTGACCATCAGACTGATTTAATATCCCTTACAGAGACTTGGTTAGGACAAGAGGATTATGTTGGTTTAAATGAATCAACTCCCTCTGGTTATTTAAACTGTCAAAATCCCAGAAGTTCTGGTTGTGGATGAGGAGTAGCAACAATTTACCATTCCAAATTACTAGTTAATGTAAAGCAAAAAACACATTATCATTCCTTTGAGGGCCTGGTCCTCAGTATTGGGCATTTTAGCAATTTTAGGCTAAACCCAATTTTATTTGCCATAGTTTATCGTCCTCTATCAACCTACTCAGAGTTTTTATCCGAATTTGCCAAATTCTTAGCTGATTTAGTGCTGAAATCAGATAATTATAGTAGGGGACTTTAATATACATGTAGATGTAGATAGTGATTGCCTTAATATGGCATTTAATTCAATATTAGACTGGATAGGGTTTTCTCAGAAAGTAGGAAATTCTACCCATTATCTCCAACATACGTTGGACCTTGTTCTGATATATGGCATAGAAACAGAAAATCTGGTAGTGTCTCCTCATAACCCTGTACTGTCAGACCATTGTCTGTCAACCTTTGATTTTACTATTTCTGACTATTTGGCTCCTAAAGAAAAATATTACTACAGTAGATGCCTCTCAGAAGATGTTACCAAATTTATGCAAATTGTTTCCTCTATGCCATGTGTCAACACAACGGAAATAAGCTATAGACAGCTTGCTCCTGTAATTGATAGTATGGTAGATAGTGTTACAGCTTCTCTGCATCATACTCTAGACTTGGTGGCCCCTTTAAAAAAAGAAAAAGTCTAATCAGAGATTTCGAACCCCTTGGTTCAACACAAAAACTCGTAGCTTAAAACAGAAGACCCGTCAATTAGAAAGAAAATGGCGCTCCACTAATTTAGATGAAATGTATTTAGCTTGGAGAAATCATCTTTTAATTTATAAAAAAAAATCTCTTAGAAAAGCTAGAACGAGTTATTATTCTGCATTAATAGAAGAGAACAAGAATAATCCTAGTGTGGGACAACCCCCACAGACTAAGGACAGACAGCTCGCTACTCCTGGTTATTTTCCGCAGCACTAGTGTGATGTTAGTGTGCCATTCATGCTTTGTGTTCACACGTCCTGTCCTCACTGTGACCTAGAGACAGATCAATATGTAGATGTGACTTGTCACCTCTTTGTCCTGCAAGCTGGAGCAGGGGCTGGCAATCTGCCTATTTGATATGTATGTCTCTCTCATATGCAAATGCCCATGCTCTTTCATGCATTGTCTGTAACTGGTATAAATACCGCACATATCCTGTAACTCACCCTCACTGCTACTGCTCAACTGACTGCACCTGTCTTCACGCTACTGAGAGCCCTCAGGGCTCGCTCTGGGCCGCTCTGCACAGCACCAGAGCGAGCTCGTGTTGGCGATGTGATTTAATAAAGGCACTTTAAACTCCTCAGTTCGCCGCTTATTATTCCATGTCGCCACACTAGGTTTCTTTTCAGCACTGTAGCAAGGCTGACAAAGAGTCAGGACTCTGTCAATCCTATCATTCCCTTAGAGCTTACTAGTAAGGACTAGTAGGTTCTTCATTAGCTTTAGGCCATGTCCTGCAGGCTTTTAAAACGGCTGTAATTAAACCCTTACTCAAAAAGCCAACGCTCGATCCAGGAATTTTAGCTAACTATAGACCAATCTCTAATCTCCCTTTCATTTCAAAAATCTTATAAAGTTGTTGCTATGCAATTATTTGACCACCTGCAGGGAAATGGCTTACCTGAAGAGTTTCAATCTGGGTTTAGAATCCATCATAGTACTGAAACAGCCTTAGTGAAGGTCACTAATGACCTCCTAATCGCATCTGATAATGGACTTGTTTCTGTTCTTGTCCTTTTAGACCTTAGTGCAGCCTTTGATACTATCTATCATAATATTCTACTTGATAGATTAGAACACTATGTTAGACTTAATCGAACTTCGTTGCAGTGGTTTAGATCTTATTTATCTGATAGGTTCCAGTTTGTTCATGTCAATAATGAGTTTTCTTTCAACACAAAGCTCAGTCATGGAGTTCCACAGGGATCTGTGCTAGGCCCTACTCTTTTTAGTTTATATATGCTTCCGTTAGGCAACATTATTAGAAAGTACTGTATACATTTTTCATTGTTATGCAGATGACAGACAATTATACCTGTCAATAAAGCCTGATGATAGTAATCAATTAGCCAAGTTAGAAGCCTGTCTTAAGGAAATCAAAGCTTGGATGACTTGCAATTTCCTGCTATTAAATTCAGATAAGACTGAAGTCATTCTTGTTGGTCCAAAAAACCTTAGAAATACCTTTCCAAATCAAACTTTTAGTTTGGATGCGGTTACTCTTTCTCTTAATAGCTCTGTGAGGAACCTTGGAGTTATTTTTGATCAAGATCTGTCTTTCAATTCACATATTAAATTTGTTTCTAAGACTGCCTTCTATCATTTGCATAATATTGCCAAGATTAGAAGCATCTTGTCTCAGAGTGATGCTGAGAAACTGATACACGCTTTTGTTAGCTCTAGATTAGATTATTGTAACTCTTTATTATCAGGTTGTCCTAAAACATCTTTAAAAAGTCTTCAGTTGATCCACAATGCTGCAGCAAGAGTTTTAACAGGTACTAGAAAGAGAAATCATATCTCTCCGGTTCTGGCCTCCCTTCATTGGCTTCCCATAGAGTTTAGAATTAAGTTTAAAATCCTTCTTCTTACTTACAAAGCTCTAAACAATCAGGCCCCTTTTTATTTAAAAGATCTGATACTACCCTATTATCCTAACAGAGCACTATGCTCCCAAAATGCAGCATTACTTGTAATACCTAGAATCTCCAAAAGTACAATGGGAGGCAGAACCTTCAGTTATCAAGGTCCTCTCCTATGGAACCAGCTGCCAATCTGGATTCGGGAGTCAGACTCAATCTCTGTTTTTAAGAATGGGGTTAAAACCTTCCTTTTTGATATAGCCTACAATTAGAGAGGGATCATGTGTCTCTGAACCCTCCCTTAGTTATGCTGCTAATAGGTTTAGACAGCCAGGGGACCTCCAATAATGCACTGCGCTTCACTCCTTTCTTCACTCTCAATGAAATATATATATATATATATATATATATATATATATATATATTTTTTTTTTTAAATTTTATTTATTTATTTATTTTTTGCTGGTCATTAACATCTGTTTGTTCTCTCCCATAGACTGAGTCCCCATCGTGCTGTTTGCTCTCTACATGTCTGTTCTTTTCATCTTCTCTATCCGCTCACCCCCCAGCCAGTCGCAGCAGATGGCTGCCCCTCCCTGAGCCTGGTTCTGCTGGAGGTTTCTTCCTGTTAAAAGGGAGTTTTTCCTCTTCACCATCGCCAAGTGCTTGCTCACAGGGGATCGCCTGACTGCTGGGGTTTTTCTGCATCTGTGGGGGTTTTCCCTACAGTTGAAAGTGCTATGAGATGACTGCTGTTGTGAAATGGCGCTATGTAGATAAAGTTGAATTGAACTGAATTGAATCATGACATCTCAACAAGACAAATCGTTCCTCTGCCTATTTATAGTCGCCTTTCTTCATTTAAAGGACAGGGAATGACGACAGTACAAATTACTCCGATACAAGCAAACGGTAGACGGGAAGGATGGCAGCTAACAAAGGAAAGAAAGGGCAAGTTTACAATGACAGTTCTCACGTCATAGCCTGGTAGATTGACTCAATCCCATAACGCATGGCAAACTCATCCACTATTTCCTGTGCCACGTCATCAAAGTAGACTTTCCAGGAATCGTCTCCATGAGCCTCTGGGATTTTCACCACACCTTGACCGAGCATATCGGTGGAATGGTGGAATAAGTTCTGTAAAACAGACAGAAACAGAGTTAAGTGAATCCAAACAAGAACAATAAATGGAGGAAGGTTACAGTGGCTTTTACAGATCTACAACAGTTATGAGGATGTGGGAATTTCTGACACCTTATATACAGTAAACATACAGCTAGTATGGCTGTCCTGAACACCAGACGCAAGTTCAGTTCACGAAACACTTCGACGGACATAGTTTGCAAGGCGAACTAACCTAAATGGACCAGAGTGAGCCACCGGAGTGGTGGCTCAGTTGGTAGAGCATCCGCCCCACACCCGGGAGGCTGGGGTTCAAATCCCGGCCGGGTCATGCCAAAGACCATATAAAAGCAGAACTTCCTGCCGTCCAGCTTGGTGTTCAGCAATAATGGAATGGAAGAGGGAAATCTGTGGCAGTGCCTTGCATGGCAGCGACCCCTCTGATTCTATATATGTGTGGGATTAACATTGTAGATAAGAGAAACATAATTTCGTTCTACTGTACATGATTGGCTGTATGGATTTGAATGACAAAGAAGGCTTATCCTTATCCTTAAATGAACGGGCAGTTCTTGGCGAACAGTTTTTCTGTTCGGCTCACACATTCTGTAGTTGTGTAGATCTATGGTCCTCTGTCAGCCGGTAGAGGATACGGCAACTATGGCATAGACTGTAGCCTACTTCAACTACCGTATTTTCCGGACTATAAGCCGCTACTTTTTCCCCACGCTTTGAACCATGCGGCTTATACAGAGATGCGGCTTTTCTATGAATTTTTCTTCAGCCCTCAGGGGGCGCTCTAGCAGGAAGTGCAAAAACGAGACAGGCAGCGGGAGTCAGTGCAAACAAGAAAGCACCAGTTTTTATTCTTAGCACATGCAACCCAAGACGCACAACAGCAAAATATGGTAATATTTTTACACCCTCACCCCCTCATAATGGAAAACACACTGACAGAGAGACTGGGGAGTGCAGCACAACTTCAGAGGTAACTTTGCCTCGAGATGAGAGTGACTGGAGCAACACCAAAACAGAGACTGAAAAGGTATGTGACGAAGATTATCTGAGGCTGTTCAACTCCGACACTGAAGAGGACGACTTCAGTGGCTTCAGTGCACAGGAGGAAGATGAATAAGTGACTTGTGGCTTCAGCGCACAGGAGAAATGAAGTAACAGTGGTTTGGTGTTCAGTAGTTTCAATGCTCGGGAGGAAGATGAATAGTGACTTGTGGTTTCAGTGCACGGGAGAATAAAGCGACTTTAATACCGTAGTTGCTTTAACAGTGCGCAGGAAGAAAAAGTGACAGTGGTTTCAGTACGCAGGAGGAAGAAAAATAAAGCAACTTTGTTTTAGTGCACAGGAGGAAGATGAATAAAACCATCAATGACTTTTCTGTTTTGTTTGATCAGCACTTATACTGCCGTGTTACAGGCACTGTTCGGAAACAATCAGTTCAGGTATATGAATAAACACTTATGGTACAAAATCTTTCTATGTAAATATCTTATTTCTCAGCCTGGATATCGGCGGCTTATAGTCCGGTGCGGCTTATATGTGACAAAACAGGGATTTCTTTTAAATTTTAGTGGGTGCGGCTTATATTTAGGTGCGCTCTATAGTCCAGAAAATACGGTACATATTACCTAAGAATTCTCTGTTATACCCCAACCAAAAACAATATTTTAAGTGTGGTATTGTTTTACTTACAAACTGACATAACCTCTACTCTTAAATTGATGGAATTGCTCCGAAAAGAAAAGAAAACAAAAGGACATCGCTGTGGCGGTTTGATTTAACCCCCACAACAGGCTAAAGACAATCACCTCACATTCTGGTTGTTTCTGCTACAGTCTGCCGGTTATGCATGTCACTGCTTTGAGTTAATGTATCATCCATGTGTTATCCATGCATTGTGCTCATGCATCCTGTCTGTTCCTTTGATATGCAAATGCCAGATTGACTGCTGTGAAGGTCCTTTGATCTATTGTTTGAGTTGGGTATAAATGCTGTGCCAAGTTGTGATTCTGCCTCTCTCACTCTGACTACTGCATCTTGATTTCTGTACTGTGCTGAGACACACACGTCTCCTCTTGGAGAGCTGGAGGAAGGAAGCTGCAGCCTGCTCAAGCCATGGGCTGCAGCCGAGTTCTGATGAAGGCGGGTGATAATAAAGCTATTTAAAAACCCAACGCTGCCTTTATTCCATCATCCTCTTCACTGGTGACCCCGAAGACGCACACGCTTTGTGCGACGCAACCTTCTGATCTGAACAGCCACGCTGGCGACCCGAGACTGAAGAAAACGAGCGGCCAGCGAACGCAGCACCCGGGCATGAATGCTCTGTCGCAGCGGCCTGACTGGTCTGCCCTCCCTGCTGCGTCAGGGAGGCCTCAACGCAGAGCCCACGGCGGGCGAGCTGCTCTCAGGGCATCAACCAAGACCGGGTAAGCGGCAGAGAACGTCATGGCGCGCCCTCGCCGAGATCGGCACATCCACGCGGGACCGGCCGCGCAGCTCCTCCACATGAGAGCACATGCGGGCGACTCCCATGGCTGACGGAGCACACGTGGACCTGAACGCACCATGACTAATCTGCTGCCACGGCTCGTCAGAGATGTTTTTCGGCGCAGACTGCGCCGATCTCCACCAAGTTTCCAACCCTGATTTCCTCTCCAGCGGGCCCACCCACGCACGGAGCCCTGGCACGCGCACCGGGGGTGACGAGGACGGCGCACCACGCACGGGACAAGTACGGCTTTTCCGACCGCCTTCCTTCTGCTGCACACTGGCCCTTCAGGCTTGCTTGTACACCTGAGGCCCGCAGCTTGCTCAATGGATTTTATGGTCTTAGCCACGGCACACAAGGGGAATTCAGCTGTCTGCGGTTCCCGAGGCTTTAGGGTTGCGCCTGCTCTAAAGTCAACATGCCAGTCCCTCTGCTTTTATTTTTTTCTTACCGCCGCTCCTGCTTTTCTTCATGGCCACGAGAGGAGTCAGAGACTAATTTTTTTCTTCTTCTGATCTCCGCATGTTCAGACGGGACATCGCGGAGCAGCAAACACTTTTAGCGAGACTCGAACGATTTTCCCGCACCCGGTCAGCATTTGCTACCCCCCTCCCCCTCCTCCTGCACAGAGCTTTTCCCTGCTCGCTGCCCAAACTGCAACATCGAGGTCACGGTCCTCTACCGTGCCCTCTGGGGGGGAGCAGTGTGGCGGTTTGATTTAACCCCCACAACAGGCTAAAGACAATCACCTCACATTCTGGTTGTTTCTGCTACAGTCTGCCGGTTATGCATGTCACTGCTTTGAGTTAATGTATCATCCATGTGTTATCCATGCATTGTGCTCATGCATCCTGTCTGTTCCTTTGATATGCAAATGCCAGATTGACTGCTGTGAAGGTCCTTTGATTTATTGTTTGAGTTGGGTATAAATGCTGTGCCAAGTTGTGATTCTGCCTCTCTCACTCTGACTACTGCATCTTGATTTCTGTACTGTGCTGAAACACACACGTCTCCTCTTGGAGAGCTGGAGGAAGGAAGCTGCAGCCTGCTCAAGCCATGGGCTGCAGCCGAGTTCTGATGAAGGCGGGTGATAATAAAGCTATTTAAAAATCCAACGCTGCCTTTATTCCATCATCCTCTTCAATCGCAAACTATCTTACCTTGCTGCCATCTTTGTTCGCTATGCGGGTCACCTCCCCAAGGAGTTCGGCCAACAAGAAAATGGTTCGCAACAACTGTCGTTCAGTTACGGAAACTAACGAACAATTCCGAACGGTTGCAAATGGTTTTGTCAACTGAACACACGGCTGGTTTAGGGCTGTAAATATACAGCAGCAATCCAGAAAGAAATTTACAACTTCTTTTTTTTTTAATTAGTTTTTCTTGCAAATTTGAGAACTTCTGGTAAATTTACATTTTTTCATCAATTTAGTATTTTTTTCCTCATAAATTTGCCATTTTTGTCATAAATATGAGTTTTCTTATGTATTTGCAAATGTTTTCATCTAACTTTGTACTACCATTGGCTGCTTTTTTCTTGTGAATTTGTGAGATTCTTTGCAGGACCTTTACTATACATTTGTTAAAGGTAAATTTGTATTCTACCTTGAACAAAACTACACAGTTAGGGGGAGGGGGAAAGCAAATATCTGAATTCCAAATTTTTAAACCAAATACCAATGTAACAAATGAATAGTCAGATAATCAAATACTTGGGTACAGCCCTAAAAGCAAGGTAACGAGCTTTTGGCATTTCTGATTATGTGACCGTGTTTTATAAGCACAGATAATTTAAGCTCCAAATTCAGTTTGGATAAAGGTTTCAGGGAAGAGACGGGATTATGTGATTGCCACAGAAGTGTCCCTGTGATTATAATCTCGTGCAAATCTGCCACATCTGCACAAAATCTATCTTTCATCACAACAGCAGCTGTTACCTTACTAACCTCTGTTCATTTCATACTTAATGCTTAGGTTTCTGTACCTCATGCAAACAAGTGTACTGCATATGATATGGAGCCACTTTCTCCTCTCCTTTGATCTCTACGCTTATCTGGAGGCGAATGGCACCAGACACGGCCGACTTGTCCGTCCTCTTCTCTGTAATCAAACACACAAACACAGACAAGTTCATGTGATGATATCTGCATCCTACTGAATCACAACTGGAGTCCAGATCTGTGTCTGTGACACAGAAGCACATGGAACCAGATCTGCTAAAATAACACTAATCACAGACTATGCTGGTTGGCTTAAAGCAACATATTCAGTTTTTTCTTGGTCTTCTGCTACTCTCACGTCTCTCCCGTTTTCCTCCTGATATGTGATTATCAAGTAGCAGCACTCGCATGGCAGCTCTATTGTGTGTGTGTTACTGTAGTGTGATGGTAGTCGCTAATACAAATCCCCCAGCTACTGAGCCACAATGGCAGTGGGCTGTGAGCTTGGAGGCTCACCACTGCTATTTGCTCTGACAGGCAAATCATTAGGGGTAATTTGTACATGCTGGTAACGCGGTCAATTTCCGATGCGAGTGCTGCTACTTGATAATCACATAACAGGAGGAGAACGGGAGAGGCTTGAGAGTAGCAGAAGACCAAGAAAAAAACTGAATATGTTGTTTTAAGCCATCTGGCATGTTGCATACATTATTAGACCAAAATATACATTGTTGATGTGATTAACGAGGAATATGAAATGGAGAATTACTTACTGTATCTCCCAATATGAAAAAACAGCAACGGATTTATAGGCACACTTCACATTCAATGACATGCTGTTTCATAGGAAGATTTATTTGTGCTATGGTGAAGTCAGTTTTAGCACTTTAATCAAGTTCAAAGAAACAATGCGCTCTATGCCTCACTCTGATATGCAGCATAGATACTGAAACAAGAAGGAAGTATAGTGACAACAATTAAACAAATATGGAAACTTATTCAGGAAAATCAATCTGATCGAACTACAGTATTTATTCAGTCGACATGGCTGAACAACCAACAAGCACACAAAGTGGTAAAAAGGACAGCAACATCGGCTTTGTTGCACTTTATAGCTCTTAGTCTTTCTACAACCCCAGTACCAAAAAGGCTGGGATGCTCTGTAAAATGTAAATTATAAACAGAAGGCAAACAACTATTTCATTCACACGAGTATAGAGAAAGCATCCAATGCTGAGATATTTTACTGTTTTATGAAAATATTCAGTTATCTTGGATGGCAGTGCAATATCTTTGTTGGGACAGGGTCAACAAAACATTGGAAAAGAAGGGGGTGTGAAGGACCCAGCCAGTATGTTCTCTACTCAGACTGAATGGCATGGCAGGAGGAGATGCATGAGAGAGGAGAAACGGATATGCAAGGCAGTCTATGGTTTTCGCATGAGAATATGCATTCTCCTCCAGTCTGCATAATAATGCGCCGACAGGCTGGGTAACAAAGGGAATTGTCATAGGGGATATATGTGTGTTTATGCAAACAGCGACAAAGGGGACTGTCATGGTAAATGTATTCACGTTAATGCAAACACCACAAGCCGCAGGGTGAGTTGTATGATAAAAAAAGAGAGATGCCCACGACCTGCTTTTTAGGCTTCTGATTCTTGTTGATGTTAGAGAGAGATTAATAAAGTCTGCTCTGCTCCAGATCGCCTCACCTGATTATTCCTCTCTCTACACTGGTGACCCTTGACAATGGAACTCGAGGCGAACACCTAGGAGACGACCCGGACTGGAGGTGCCAGCACCGCCTGCGCCGTTTCGGTCAAACTCCCAGACTTTTGGCTACATGACCCAAAGTCTTGGTTCCTCCACACCGAGGCCCAGTTCGCACTCCGGGGAGTGACGGCTGATGACACCAAATACGATTATGTGGTTGCAGCACTGGACACATGCACAACACAGCAGGTGGCGAGCCTGCTCCAACAGCCCCCAGCCCACGACAAATACGACGCTCTCAAAACCGTGCTGACCCGGTGCTACACGCTCTCGGACTGCAGGAGAGTGGAAAGGCTCTTGATGCACTCCGAGTTGGGAGATGGGCCGGTGGTCGAATTAATGGAGAAGATGTTGGCGTTGATGGGCACAGATGTTGAGCATTTCCTCTTTGCCCACCTTTTCCTCCAGAACCTCCCGACAGCGGCCAGAACGGTCCTTGCCAGTTCGCCGCTGCTGGCCACACGCAACTACCGGGCGCTAGCACAAGAGGCAGATAGGATTATCCTCACCACCAGAGTCTTTGCTGTGAACGCAGCGGTGTCGGAACCCAGCGAGATGGCCAGCGGAGGTGAGGAGCCAACGACGGTGGCTGCAGTGGAGGCCAAGAAGCACTGGAGAGACAAGCTCTGTTTCCACCACCACCATTTTGGAGAAGACGCACGCCGATGCGTGCCACCGTGCCAATTCAAGCGCTCGGGAAACGCCAGGGCCGGCAGTCGGTAGCAGCTGCAACCGCCGGTGACACAAACAAGCTGCTCTATGTGACAGACTCACGCCTGGAGAGACGGTTCCTCGTGGACTCCGGCTCCCAATAGAGCCTCATCCTGCTGTCCTACGCTGACTGGCTGGCGGGAAGTAGCGGCCCTGAGCTGGCGGCCGCAAACGGCTCAGACATTAAGACTTTTGGTGAGAGGACACTGACTATATCCTTGCACAGCCGTACATACCAGTGGACATTCGTCATAGTGGCATGCAGCTTCCCCATTTTGGGCGCTGATTTTTTTGTGTGCACACGGACTATTAGTCGATGTGGCTAACAGACGCCTGATTAACGCAATGTCTTGATTCTCTGCCCTGTACAGCTAGAGGAGCCAGGTCCACAACATTAGCCAACGTCACAGCTCCAGGGGGTAAGTTCCACACACTACTCACCCAGTTCCCAGCACTCACAGTTACTAAACACGGGGTGGAGCACTTCATTACCACCATGGGGCTGCCTGTTTTCGCACGACCTCGGCGCCTGGACACAGCTAAACTGGCCAGTGTGCGCGAGGAGTTTGCCAACTTTGAAAGGTTGGGCATCATCAGGCGCTCAAACAGCCCATGGGCATCCCCGCTACATATGGTGCCTAAAGCCGAGGGATCATGGCGACCATGCGGAGATTTCCGCAGATTAAACAACGCCAGAGCGCACGATTGCTACCCAATCTCCCATATTCAGGATTTTTCCATTCACCTCACCTGGGCATGCATTTTTTCCAAGACAGACCTGGTCCGCGGTTACCACCAGGTCCCGGTGCGTGCGGAAGACATACCCAAAACGGCAGTAATAACCCTGTTTGGTCTTTTTGAGTTCTTACATATGCCTTTCGGGTTAAAAGGCGCGGCGCAGACATTCCAACACATGATGGATGCGGTGTTGCACGATCTGCCATTTGTGTTTGTCTACCTGGACGACATCTTGGTGGCCAGCGCGTCCGAGGACGAACACGTAACTCACCTCAGGACAGTTTTCCAGAGATTGGACGAGCACAGGTTGATAATCAACCCGGCGAAGTGCCAGGTCGGGGTGACGGGAATCGATTTTTTGGGCCACCGCATCTCACCGGAGGGTGCAATACCCCTGCCGGACAAAGCGCACGCAGTGGCAGATTTTCCCCAGCCTCAGACAGTCAGGGCGCTGCAGGACATTTTGAGGATGGTTAACTTCTACAACCGTTTCCTCCCCCGCACAGCCCAGCTCATGCAGCTGTTGTACGCAGCGCTTAAGAAACGGAAACCAGCGGACAGAGTTGACTGGACTCCTGAGCGAGAGCAGGTGTTTTCCGAGGTTAAAACGGCTCTAGTGAATGCTGCACTACTGGCGCACCCGGACCTGGCGGTTCGGATAGCACTCACTACCGACACATCGGACGTGGCCATAGGGGCCGTCGTGGAGCAGTGCGTCGCTGGTTTGTGGCAGCCGCTTGCCTTTTTTTTAGCAGGTCTTTGCACGACAATGAGCATAAATACAGCGTGTTCGACAGGGGGTTACTGGTTCTCCACCTGGCCATACGCCACTTCCAGTTCTGGTTGGAAGGGCACAAATTCACTGCGTTTGTGGACCACAAGCCGCTAACGTACACCATGGCCAAGGTTTCGGAACCATGGTCGGCCCGGCAACAGAGACAGCTGGCCACGATCTCAGAGTTTATGACCAACATTCAGCATGTGGCCGGTAAACTCAACGTGGTGGCAGACTGCCTCTCGCGCGCATTAGTGGCCCCAGTCTACGTGGGGATAGATTACACGGCCATGGCCGCTGAGCAGATCGGCGATGCGGACATTTGCACACTCCAGTCTGGACCAGCAGGGTTAAGGCTGGAGAGCAGAGTACTGCAAGACGGGGCGCCCCCCCCCAATCTGTGACGTCTCCACGGGCCACCCAAGCCCAGTGGTCCCATGCGCTCAGCGCCACAGCGTTTTTGAGTCGGTTCACTCCCTGGCACACCCAGAAGTGTGCGTGTCAGTCAAAATGGTGGGAGTAAAGTTCGTCTGGCCAAACCTGTGCAAACAGGTGAAAGAGTGGGCTGCAGCCTGTGTAGCGTGCCAACGAGCCAAGGTGCACAGGCACCTGAAGGCCCCCCTTGAGCCGTTCCATGTACCGGCTAAGAGGTTCGACCACATTCACGTGGACCTCGTAGGCCCCCTCCCACCATCGCAGGGGTTCACGCACCTCCTGACAGTGGTGGACCATACCACGCGCTGACCCAAGGCGGTCCCACAAGCTTCCACCGCGTCCACAGAAGTTGCACAAGCTTTTCTGACAACATGGGTGGCACGTTTCGGTGCCCCTTCGGATATCACATCCGACCGGGGCCAGCAGCAAACATTTTGTATTAGACTTGGGGGGACGCAGAGAAACAATGTGTATAGACAGGCTTAAGCCCGCCTTCGTTTTAGCAGACGAGCAGGTGGTGTTGGCCCGAGCTCCTCGGAGTGGACGACTCCCACTGACAATTCCCCAGGTAAATGACTCGTCAGAACAGTCACAATGGCATGCTGAAGATGCCCCCCCAATGTCCCCCCACAGATGGACGCGCCTCCAAGAGCGCCCCACCGGCACAGCAGCGCATCGGAGCCGCAGACCCCTGTTACAGCGGCTATGGACGTAGGCTGAAGCCCAAAAGACATGAGGGTTAAGGCTCAGTCTAAGTTTCTGGGTTGGGGCAGTGTGGGGGACCCAGTCAGTACGTTCTCTACTCAGACTGAATAGCATGGCAGGAGGAGATGCATAAGAGAGAAGAAATGGATATGCAAGGCAGTCTATGGTTTTTGCATGAGAATATGCATTCTCCTCCGGTCTGCATAATAATGCGCCGACAGGCTGGGTAACAAAGGGAATTGTCATGGGGGATGTATGTGTGTTAATACAAACAGTGACAAAGGGGATTGTCGTGGTAAATGTATTCATGTTAATGCAAACACCACAAGCCGCAGGGACAGTTGTATGATATAAAAAGAGAGGTGCCCGCGACCTGCTTTTTAGGCTTCTGATTCTTGTTGATCACCTTGATCACCTTGAGATCGCCTGATTATTCCTCTCTACAGGGGTACTAAAAAGAAACAGCCACAGAAACATGTTGGATCTAATTAAGCCAATGGGCAACAAGGCTATAACATGACTGGATATAAAAAGATCACCTTAGAGAGATGATGGAATTAAAGAGGGGCAGAAGTTCAGCAAAAACTATATAAACCAATTGTGGAAATTTTAGAATAATGTTCCTGAATTGGGAAAATTCTGAATATTCTACCAGTACATAACATCAAAAGATTCCAAGAATATGAAGCCATCGCTGGCCACAAGGGACATGGCTGAAAATCAATATTGGATGCCTGTGATCTTTTGCCGCTCTGGTGGCACTGCATCAAAGCAGGTACGATTCTGTCATGGAAGTCACGGCATGAGCTTAGGAACACTTCCAGAAATCACTGAACACTGTTCACCCTGCCATCTACAAATGCAGGTTAATGCTCTGTCATGCAAAGAGAAAGCCATCTTCTCTGGACAAAGCTCTTTAAAAATAGACCGAAGTAAGATGGAAAAATATTCTGCAGTCAGATGAATCAAAATTTAAAACCCCTTCTGAAAATCATGGACACTGTGGCCTCCGGACTAAAGAGGAGTTGCACATTATTATTATTATTATTATTATTATTATTATTAGTTATTGGTCTCTTCAGCTCCCAGACATTTATAGGGTGTTTAAGTGACACACCAGTGAAAATCAAGGGTTTTTTTCTCGTTAACATGTCTCTAACATGTTTTTATGATTTACGAGATATATCAAGAGCATATTCACTCAAATGTGTCATGTCTGTGTTTTTCGGCTGTGAAATTTCAGTGAAGTTCTGGCTCCTCTGAACAGGCAAGTTTAGACAAATTGTTTTAGTTATATTGTGGAGATGTGAAAATGACGAGGCAGAGTTTATCTCACGAGTCAGGTTTATTCACATCTTCCAACATCAGCAAAAACAGAAAGAGGAAAGAAACTCAGACATTCGTCCTTTATATACCCAGGACCTTCAAAGCTCACAGTCACATTGCATTTAATCCCAAGTAACAATGCATCTCTCTTAGATCTTATCACCTCCACCCAAAGTCTCTGGCAGACCAGGAAATCCCCCAAGGCCGTCTCTTTGCATACCAAAGACTAAACTTTCACATCCTCCTGTTATCTCCAAGGAGACTCAGTCCTTTGTTCATTCTGAGATGTGAAGCATAAAGTGATATACATATGTGGCATAAAGTATACATATGTGGCATAAAGTGATATACATATATGTCCCACATGACCCCCCCCCCCCCAAACATCTAAGATGGAACAACAGAATAACAGTCTGCATGTCATGATAAAATCATTACACATTAGCCCACGTGCTGCTTGGGCCTCAGTCTCCTCCCGTATCTGCTATAAGCGGGCTTCACCACTTCTGCGGCGCCCTCCTGCTGGGGAGCTGCTGTCTGGGGGTGAGAACTGTTTGTCAATCCCTGTGGGTGTTCTGGGAAATTTCCCCGGGGGGGTCTGCCGCGCCGAGGAGCCCTGGCCAACAGCACATCCTCGTCTGCCATCACAAAGGCGGGTTTGAGCCTGTTTATGCCAATCTTTTCCTTCCTGCCCCCCAAATCTAGCAAAAAATGCTTGTCCCCCGTTTCCAGCACTCTAAATGGTCCATCATAAGGTGGCCGCAGCGGTGGGCGATGGGCATCGTGTCTGACAAAAACAAACTCTGCGTTTTTTAGAGCCTTAGGCACAAAAACGCGCGGAAAACTGTGGTGAACGGGGCCAGGAAGCGTGCCCGATTCCGTGCCACGCTGCAACCGCTGAGCCGGGGAGCATTCTGGCGCAGGATTATCTGGGAGAAATTCCCCGGGCAGCCGAAGTGGCTGCGTAAAAACTAGCTCAGCCGGGGAGGCTTCTAAATGCTCTTTAGGTGCAGAACGCAACCCCAATAAAACCCACGGTAGCCTGTCTACCCAATTTGCATCCGTAAGCGACGCTCTGAGAGCCGCTTTCAATGACCTATGAAAACGTTCGCATAACCCATTAGCCTGCGGATTGTACGTGGTTGTGCGGTGGATCGTTGCCCCCAGGCTGCGGGCCATTGCTGACCAAAGTTCGGAAACAAATTGAGGGCCTCTGTCGGACGTAATGTCCGACGGGACTCCAAAGCGCGCTACCCATGCTGTTAAAAACGCGCGCGCCACCTCCTCGGCTGTGGTTGACGCCAGTGGGACCACTTCCGGCCAGCGCGTGGTGCGGTCTACCATTGTCAGAAGGTGTGTGCACCCCTGTGACTGCGGGAGGGGGCCTACGAGGTCCACGTGAACATGATCAAACCTCTTAGCCGGGATGTGAAACGGCTCCAAGGGAGCTCTTGTGTGTCTGTGTACCTTGGCTCGTTGACAAGCCATGCAGGCTGCAGCCCACTCCTTAACTTGTTTGCGCAGGCTCGGCCATACAAATTTCTCTCCCACCATTTTGACCGACGCGCGGACTCCCGGGTGCGCCAGAGAATGAATCGAGTCAAAAACGCGGCGGCGCCACGCGACCGGTACCACACACAGGACGCGGTCGCCCTGTGGAGACATCACAGATTATGGGGAGCATACCGTCTTGTAGCACCCTGTTCTCCAGCCTTAACCCTGTTGGTCCAGACTGGAGCGCGCGCACGTCCGCGTCGCTACCCTGATCCGCGGCCATGGCTGCATAATCTATCCCTATGCGGACTGGGGCCGCCACGGCACGCGAGAGACAGTCTGCCACTACATTCAGTTTACCCGCCCCATGCTGAATATTGGTAGTAAACTCTGAGGTGGCGGCCAGCTGCCTCTGCTGCCGGCCTGACCATGGTTCTGAAACCTTGGCCATCGCGAATGTGAGCAGCTTGTGGTCAACGAACGCGGTGAAACGGCATCCCTCCAGCCAGAACTGGAAGTGGCGAATGGCCAAGTGGAGAGCTAACAACTCCCTGTCGAATGCACTGTATTTTCGCTCGCTATCGCGCAAAGTCCTGCTGAAAAAGGTGAGCGGCTGCCAAGCCCCGGCTACATGCTGTTCCACGACCGCCCCTATGGCCACATCTGACGCGTCAGTAGTGAGCGCTATGCGGGCCGTTGGGTCTGGATGTGCTAACAACGCAGCGTTTGCCAGGGCTGTTTTGACCTCCGAGAATGCTCGCTCTCGCTCCGGAGACCATTCGATCTTACTTGTGGGTTTTTGTTTTTTTAGTGCGGCATACAATGGTTGCATGAGCTGCGCTGCGCGGGGGAGGAAACGGTTATAAAAATTCACCATTCCCAAAAACTCCTGTAATGCCTTGACCGTTTGTGGCTGGGGAAAATTTGTTACCGCGCGCACTTTGTCAGACAGCGGAACCGCTCCTTCTGGGGAGACGCGATGCCCCCAAAAAATCAATCTGCGTCACCCCAAACTGACACTTCGCTGGGTTGATTATTAACCCCTGCTCTCTCAATCTCTGGAAAACTGCCGTGAGGTGGTTTTCGTGTTCGTCTTCAGACGCGCTGGCTACTAAGATGTCGTCCAGGTAGACGAATACGAAGGGGAGATCGCGCAACACCGCGTCCATCATGCGTTGGAACGTCTGCACAGTGCCTTTGAGCCCAAATGGCATGCGCAAAAACGCGAATAGACCAAACGGAGTTATTACCGCTGTTTTGGGTATGTCCTCAGCACGCACTGGGACTTGGTGGTAACCGCGGACCAAGTCTATCTTAGAAAAAACGCACGCCACCGCCAAATGAACGGAAAAATCTTGGATATGCGGGATTGGGTAGCGGTCGTGCACTGTGGCGTTGTTCAACCTGCGGAAATCACCGCAAGGTCGCCACGAGCCATCAGCTTTCGGGACCATGTGAAGCGGGGAAGCCCAAGGGCTGTTCGAATGCCTGATGATGCCCAACTTTTCCAGGTTGGCGAACTCCTCGCACGCTATGGTCAGTTTAGCTGAATCCAAGCGCCGAGCTTTTGCAAAAACGGGCGGTCCGGTGGTAGTAATAAAATGTTCCACCCCGTGTTTAGCGACGGCCGCCGAAAATGTGGGGACCGTGAGTGCTGGGAACTGGGTGAGCAGTGTGTGGAACTTACCACTTCAGCTGTGACGTTGGCTTGTGCTGCTGGCGGGGCCACTCGGGCAAAGGTCTTAATCGCTGAGCCGTTCGCTGCTGACACCCCGGGACCTCTGGAAACTGCCAGCCGGTCAGCGGAGGAAGGTGTGATGAAACTCAACTGGGAGCCTGTGTCCACGAGGAATTGCCTCCCCGAGCGCGCATCCTTCAAGTAGAGCAGCTTGTTCTCCTCCCCGAGGTCTGCAGCTGCTACCGACCCCCGGTCTTGGCGTTTCCCGAGCGCTTGAACTGGCACGGTGGTATACATTTGCATGCCTTCTCTGCAAAGCGGCGATGGTAGAAACAGAGGGCGTCTCCTCCGCGATCCTTGGCCCCCGCTGCTGCCGTCGTCGGTGGTTCTGCTACCGCCGTCTCTGGCCCCCCGCCGTCTCCGGCCATCGCGCCGAACTTCGTCGCTGCTGCGGTGGCCGTGCGCTGTTTGCTGGCGTTGAGAATCCGGTGTGCCTCCTGGGCCAGCACGCGGAAGTCCTGCTGGGCCAACAACGGCGAACTGGCCAGGGTCGCTCTCGTGGCCGACGGTAGGGTCCTGAGGAAAATGTGGGTGAAGATGAAGTCGTCGTCGTCTGAGCCCCTCAACCTCAGCATGTCCTCCATCAGGTCAATGGGCGTGCCATCTCCCAAATCGTTCAGAGCCAGGAGCCTCTCCGCTCTCTCCTGGACTGAGAGAGTGAAGCGCTGGATGAGCGCAGCCTTCAACCCGCCGTATTTGTCGTTGGCCGGTGGCTGCTCCAATAGGCTCTCCACATGCCGAGCCGTGCGGTTGTCGAGCTTGGCAATCACATGGTAGAACTTCGTGTCATCTACCTTTATCCCCAGGAGGGCGAACTATGCTTCGACCAAGTGGAACCAGGAGCGCGGGTTGTCTTGCCAAAAGTCCGGTAGCTGGACGGCAGTGGCATACGCTTGGCTGGGAGCTCCTGACCCAGCTGGCTCGGGGGAATTTCTTTCATCCATGATACGTCTTAGGGTCACCAGTGTGGAGATGTGAAAATGACGAGGCAGAGTTTATCTCACGAGTCAGGTTTATTCACATCTTCCAACATCAGCAAAAACAGAAAGAGGAAAAAAACTCAGACATTCGTCCTTTATATACCCAGGACCTTCAAAGCTCACAGTCACATTGCATTTAATCCCAAGTAACAATGCATCTCTCTTAGATCTTATCACCTCCACCCAAAGTCTCTGGCAGACCAGAAAATCCCACAAGGCCGTCTCTTTGCATACCAAAGACTAAACTTTCACATCCTCCTGTTATCTCCAAGGAGACTCAGTCCTTTGTTCATTCTGAGATGTGAAGCATAAAGTGATATACATATGTGGCATGAAGTATACATATGTGGCACAAAGTGATATACATACTGTATATGTCCCACAATATCACTGTAACAGGTGAACCAATCAGGACTAAGCACTGGCTATGGCCTCAGGGCAAGAGGGCGGCACTAAAGAGTGAGCTTAGCCTACAGTGCCAGTTAGCATTTTTAGCGAGTTTTAGAGAGGGTTTTTTTTTTTTAATGTCAACAATGTTCTGATCTTTTTAACCTTGTTTGTCTTTGTTTGGGCAACACTATGCCTGGGAGGACAGGGAGAGGGAAGATGGATGAGTGTGGCACTTTTCATGTTCAGTAACACACAGAGCAAATTATTGTTTTTAAGTGATATTGGAGGGTCATGGACATTACCTCCTCCATAACCGGTGTCATACGGTCCCCGGGAGAAGTGACCTCCCCCTGCGTCACAGCACGCATGGACTACTTTCGGCAGAATCGCAGAGATGCGGGGGAGGTGGGGGACCTTTCGTCAACAGACCCCCAGGTGGACACGTACCATCAGAGGCAGTCAGAGCGGCGGTAGATACACAATTTCCCAACAGCGCGTCGTTCTGCAGGTACACACCAGGAAGAAACTGTGACTGTCCGCCTCATGTGACACCAACAGCAAATGGTGATTTTGCCTCCCGCTGCATCTCCGCTCTGCGAAGAATGCCCAAGATGTTGCGCCACAAAATGTCCGGGCGGCTGCTGATGGAGTGTTTCATTTCTGTTTTTTCATTCCGTTAAAACAAAACAGTATCATTTTTCCCCAAATTATATTAAAAGACTTCAGAGTTCAAACGGAGGACTCTCGGGGTCTGGATCCAGATCGGAGTCCGGCAGTTGGTGAACCCTGCTCTAAACAGGCATGGTGGGGTTAACTTTTGATGTTTTGGATATTATAGGCATGCCAGCACCAGCGGGAACTTGCAATGTGCTTTTGGGCGGCTGCATGTAGCTTGTGTCCTGACAGACGACTGTGGCGACGACTGGTATGCGCACCGTGTCACTTTGCTGTGGTGCTCATGTGGTCCACAAGTGCCAAGCGGTTCTTTGGAAACCAGTCACAGCAGCATTACATTGTAATTTTTTTCAACATTTGATCTTCAGTACTATCCTTTTCTGATCAAATTTTGCCAGCTTGCAGACTTCTGTGGGCTGTGGTCATGGAGGAGAGGCGGCACATTGCCATCCTCATGGACAAGACATGGGTGGGCCTTTTCATAGAGCCTGGCATTTGAAGGAAGAGGAAAAGTAAAAAGATTCTGACAAACAACTGTAAAACAAGAAAGGTGTTTTTTGTAGGAAAAAAATTGGCATAAAATACCATTTTAAACAGTGTAGATTTGTTTTTAAGGGGATTCATACCCACTATGGTGGGTCTTTAAAGGACGAGGGGACACTACATTGTTGTGAGCATGACCCTGTTCCATGTTGAAATATGCTGCTATCATCAAATTCACCTTGAATAAATATTTTTCATGAAATAGCAAAAGCTCTCCCTTTCAACATTTGATACGTTTTCTATGTTTTACTGTGAATAAAACAGTGGTTTATGAGATGTGCAAATCATTTCATCCTGTTTTTATTTACATTTTACCAAGTGTTTCAAACTTTTTGGAACTGGAGGTGTACACCAAAGTAAACTAATAGGGGTTAATGTAAAACAACTTCCATTCACTAAAATTAGCACAACTGCCAGTGCAAAGAGACCCATTAAAAACATGGTCAAATAATCCAATACTGTGACACACACTCCAGTAGAGGCCAAGGGGCAGTTCCATGCATGTGTATACATATATTTGCTGCAGGCAACAGAGATGTGACTTATGAAGTACAAACAAACCACTGAATGGACGACCTGAAAGCTAAAACGTCTTGGCTCCAACCAAAAGCATATGGGCGTGATATTTATGTAACCCAGAAATGACAGCCAAGCTTGTTGTTGATGGTGGCCTTGCAGGCTAGAGAGGAAACATTAGAAATGAAGAACAAAGGTGAAACTGTTGAAATTAGAGCCATAACACCAATGAAGAAGACAGAGCACAAACCAAGCTGTAGCCCTTCATTCTTACGTTAAATCAGAAATTTTAGCACAGTAACTTAAATCTTTATTGCTGGAGGCTACATTTAAAAAAGAACTCTGTGATGTGTCAGTTCAGCAAAACCAATCTATGGTCTCTTCCTTAGAAAACAGCCATTTTAACAGAAAAACCTTTCCAATAGCCCATTTAAAGAAGCATCATTGTGTATTTGAGACAAAAACATCTGTGAATTACTAAGAAACAATAATATTACTAATAATTTACAAATTACCGATCAATTCTTTCCATATCCAAGTTCACAACGAAGATACAATAATCACAAATACTGCAAATGTGCTCACCAAATACACTTATCAATATAGTCCCATTCAGCCTTATAGTAATATGTGTTATGACTGCACAATTTTTAAACACTTTTCAATGACAAATTCCAAAAACACAAGGATGCATATTTCAGCAACTTGTTGTCCCAGGATGATTTTAATAGAGATGCAGGAAGAAACCCTCCTGCACTCAGCAGACATAACTTTTTTTGAAGATACCCCATTGAAATAACCTAACAAAGATTTTTAAGGAGGATTTTTTTCCCCATTCCACTGTGTGTTGTGCAGTTTCCAAGTTAAGACATTCCATGTTTTACAGCAATTTTATTTTTAACTGAACATTTTTAACAAAAGAGACCAACTCTAAAACTGGGAACTTGGAACGTCCGCACTATGATGACAGGACTCGCTGCTAACCTCAAGGACATCAACGACACCAGGAAGACTGCCATCATCAATAATGAGCTGAAGAGACTGGGAGTGGATATCGCCACTCTCCAGGAAACACGGTTGGCTGGCGCAGGCACACTGAGAGAGAAGGACTACACGTTCTACTGGCAGGGAAAGGACAGTGACGAACACAGGGAACATGGAGTGGGCTTCACAGTGAAGAACACCTTGCTGAAGATGGTGGAACCGGGCAGCAATGGCTCTGCACGACTCCTCACCCTCCGCCTGAACGCCACTCAAGGCCCAGTCACCCTCGTCAGTGTGTATGCCCCAACACTGACAGCCACACCAGAGGCAAAAGACGAGTTCTACGAGAATCTCGCAACGACTGTCAGGATCATCCCCAACTCTGAACAACTCATTCTCCTTGGAGACTTCAATGCCAGAGTGGGTGCTGACCACGACTCCTGGCCCTCCTGTCTTGGACCATTTGGCGTGGGCAGAATGAATGACAACGGACAGCGGCTGCTCGAGTTCTGCACATATCACGATCTGTGCATCACAAACTCGTTCTTCAAGACCAAGACCCAACACAAGGTTTCCTGGCGACATCCGCGCTCAAAGCACTGGCACCAGCTGGACTTGATCCTGACCAGGCGCACCTCACTGAAGAACGTGCTAATCACCCGTTTGTTCCAGAGTGCAGATTGCGACACAGACCATTCATTGGTGTGTTGCAAGGTCGAGCTGCAGCTGAAGAACTTCCATCGTGCTAGACAGCCTGGAAAGGCACGGATTGACACCAGCAAGATGGCCCAACCAGAACTTGTTGAGCAGTTTGCCTCCACCTTTGAAAAGGAACTTGGTGTACCACAAGAAGGAGAATCTGCAAAGCAGAAGTGGGAAGAGCTGCGAAACACCATCCACCGCACAGCCTTGGCTACCTTTGGGAGGAAGACCTCGAAGTCACAGGACTGGTTTGATGCCAAGTTGACTGAGATGACCCCCGTCATTGAAGCCAAGCGCTCAGCACTTGCTGAGTACAAGAAGTACCCAAACGAGAAGATTCTCCAGATTCTCAGGGCTATGAGAAGCAAAGTTCAGCAGACTGCTCGGCGCTGTGCCAACGAGTACTGGACTCAGCTCAGCCAAGACATTCAAACCGCTGCCATAACAGGGAACATCCGTGGTATGTACGATGGCATCAAGAAAGCACTTGGTCCAGCTCAGAGCAAGACGGCCCCCCTCAAATCCTCCACTGGGGAGATGATCACAGAAAAGAACAAGCAGATGGAGAGATGGGTGGAACACTACTCCGATCTCTACTCCAGACAGAACACCGTGACACCGTCAGCCCTTGATGCCATCGACTGCCTGCCATCCATGGATGAACTTGACGCCGAGCCAACCATCGGCGAACTCAGCAAGGCCATTGATAGCTTGGCCGCTGGCAAGGCACCCGGCAACGACGGCATACCCCCCGACCTGACCAAGCACTGCAAGACCGCCCTACTGCTGCCACTGCATGACATCCTCTGCCAGTGCTGGAAGGAAGGTGCCATACCACAGGACATGAGGGACGCCAAGATCATCATCCTCTACAAAAACAAAGGGGAGAGAAGCGACTGCAACAACTACAGGGGCATCTCCCTCCTCAGCGTTGTTGGCAAAGTCTACGCACGAGTTGTTCTCGTTCGTCTACAGAAGCTTGCCGAACGTGTCTACCCCGAGTCTCAGTGTGGCTTCCGCGCTGAGCGATCGACGGTAGACATGATATTCTCCATCCGCCAACTCCAGGAGAAATGTAGAGAACAGAACATGCCCCTGTACGTCGCCTTCATCGACCTCACCAAAGCGTTCGATCTGGTCAGCAGAGAGGGCCTTTTCAAGATCCTGCCAAAGACAGGATGCCCACCAAAGTTGCAAAGCCTCATCGAATCGTTTCACACCAACATGCAGGGGATAGTGCAGCACGACGGCAACGTCTCAGAGCCATTCGACATACGCAGCGGAGTGAAACAGGACTGTGTACTTGCGCCAACCCTCTTTGGGATCTTCTTTGCTATGCCCCTGAGGCATGCCTTCAGCACAGCAACAGAGGGAATCTACCTGCACACAAGATCTGATGGCAGGCTTTTCAACCTCGCCTGCCTGAAAGCCAGAACCAAAGTACGCAAGGCTCTAATCAGAGACATGCTGTTCACAGACGTCGCTGCAGTTGCAACCCATACACAGCAGGAGCTTCAGACCCTGATGGACCGCTTCTCCCAGGCATGCAAGGACTTCGGGCTTACCATCAGCCTGAAGAAGACTAATGTCTTGGCGCAAGGCACGGAAGCACCACCAACCATCACCATCGACGACTACGAGATGGAGGTCGTGAATCAGTTCACGTACCTGGGGTCCACGATCAGAAACTACCTCTCCCTTGATACAGAGATCGACAAGAGGATTGGAAAATCAGCCTTCACACTCGCTCGCCTCACCACACGAGTGTGGGAGAATCCCAAACTCTCTGTCAAGACGAAGATGGCAGTGTACAACGCCTGCGTCATCAACACACTGCTCTATGGGAGTAAGACGTGGACAACATACGCCTGGCAGGAAAAGAGACTGAACTCCTTCCACTTGCGCTGCATTCGCCACATCCTGGACATATCCTGGCAGGACAAAGTGCCCAACACATAAGTTCTGTCCCGCGCCGGCCTTCCCTCCACGTTCACTCTACTCAGGCAGCGCAGGCTCCGCTGGCTAGGCCATGTTCACCGTATGGAGGATGGCAGAATCCCTAAAGACGTCCTCTACGGAGAACTGGCGACTGGCAGGAGAGACATTGGCCGCCCACAGCTGCGCTTTAGAGACGTCTGCAAGAGAGACATGAAGGCCCTGGAGATCAACACAGAGCGCTGGGAGGACCTTGCAACGGACCACTCCAAATGGAGAGGCACCCTGACCAGACAGCTCAAGGCGGGTGAAGAGAGACTGACTGCTGCAGCAGAGGAAAAAAGGACCCGCAGGAAGAACCACCACAGGCCCAGCAGCACGGAGACCACCCACAAATGCGACCTGTGTGACAGGGACTGCCATTCGCGCATCGGCCTGTTCAGTCACAGGCGGTGCTGTTCCAGCAGAGTAGACGTTTAGGATTCTCTTCCATGGTCATCATAGACCGACGGAGGCCGACGGATTTTTAACTGCACTTTTTTGATAATTTAAAAAAATGAATTTCACCCTAAAAAAAAAACAAAACTGAACTACTTTTTTTTTCATGCCATGTTCTTTTAAACTCCTCAAATCTATTTTATATTTTACAGATGATAAGGGCTGATTGTTGAATTTTATAATTGAGTTATCCAGCCACAGGGAGAGGACCAGACAGTGTATTCCCTGTGCCAGTCCCAAGCCCAGATAAATGGGGAGGGTTGCGTCAGGAAGGGCATCCGGCATAAAAATCCTTAAAAATCCATAAAAATCCAATGCCAAATTGACATGAGGATCATGACAGTATCAGGTGATGATATGCTGTGGCGATGCAAAAAGGAAAGGGCTGATTGTTGAATGAAGATTTGTTCAAAGGAGTTTCTCACAGGTGTATCAGAGATTCATAATGCTGCAAGGATTTTCTGTCACCTAAATAGATTTCTTTATATTATCTACACTATAGCCATTGTTAACCATTTTGAAGAAAGGGTGTGAAAATGTATGACAAATGAAAATAGACTGATACGTTTGCAAAAGTAGACTTCTTCTGCTGTATGTGCTAGTTGCATCATAAAACAGACGAGCTGCAAGCCAATAATAACCACATGTATGAATATAGGATTGCATCCATTCTTGCTTTTATGGAAACATGGCTAAATAAGAGCATCAGTGATCAGTGAGACACCGAATACAACGGCAAACAACATGGAGGCGGCGTGTGTTTCTTTGTAAATAAACGCTGGTGCTCAATGGTTGTCATACGTAAGGAGTTCTGCAACAATGACATCAAACTTCTGACTGTCTCCCTCCACCCGTTCTATCTTCCCAGAAAATTCCCTCTGCTCTTTTTCTTTCTGGTTTACATTCTACCCAGGGCAAATGCAGCCACAGCCACTGAATACATGAAGGAAACAATCAACAGACTGGAACTTAAGTCCCCTGACTTCATTCTGGGAGACTTCTGGGAAATTCATTCTGGGAGACTTCAACCACTGATCACTTGGAAAGTCTCTAGTCTAGTCTCTCTATCAGCAGTACATCACCTGCACCACCTGCCTGGGGAAGACCTTGGATAAATGCTGTGGATCTGTCCCGGATGCATTTAAATCCTTTACCCCGCCTTGGCTCTGCTGACCACTACACCATCCTAGCTCCAGCCTGCACCCCGGTCATAAAGAGAACAGAGAAAGTTGTCCAAAACATCCAGCGGCAGACCCACAACAGCAATGTAACTCTGCAAAGATGTTTCAAATCCACGGATTGGAATAACCTCCTTTCCATCATTGAGCAAGTGGATATGGTGTCCTCATACAGTGCATCCAGAAAGTTTTCACAGCGCTTCACTTTTTCCACATTTTGTTATGTTACAGCCTTATTCCAAAATGGATTAATTTCATTTTTTTCCTCAAAATTCTACACACAATACCCCATAATGACAAAGTGAAAATTTTTTTTTGAGATTTTTGTGAATTTATGAAAAATAAAAAACTAAGAAATCACATGTACTACATAAGTATTCACAGCTTTTGCCATGAAGCCCAAAATTGAGCTCAGGGGCATCCTGTTTCCACTGATCATTCTTGAGATTTTTCCACAGCTTAACTGGAGTCCACCTGTGGTAAATTCAGCTGATTGGACATGATTTGGAAAGGCATTCACCTGTCTATATAAGGTCCCACAGTTGACAGTGCATGTCAGAGCAAAAATCAAGCATGAAGTCTAAGGAATTGTCTGTAGACCTCCGAGACAGGATTGTCTTGAGGCACAAATCTGGGGAAGGGTACAGAAAAATTTCTGCTGCTTTGAAGGTCCCAATGAGCACAGTGGCCTCCATCATCCATAAATGGAAGAAGTTTGGAACCACCAGAACTCTTCCTAGAGCTGGCCAGCCATCTAAACTTAGCGATCAGGGTAGAAGGCCCTTAGTCAGGGAAGTGACCAAGAACTCGATGGTCACTCTGTCAGAGCTCCAGGGTTCCTCTGTGGAGACGTTCCAGAAGGACAACCATCTCTCTAACAATACATCAATTGGGCCTGTATGGCAGAGTGGCCAGATGGAAGCCACTCCTTAGTACAAGGCACATGGTAGCCTGCCTGGAGTTTGCCAAAAGGCACCTGGAGGACTCTCAGACCATGAGAAACAAAATTCTCTGCTCTGATGAGACCAAGATTGAACTCTTTGGCGTGAATGCCAGGCGTCATGTTTGGAGGAATCCAGGCACTGCTTATCACCAGGCCAATACCATCCCAACAGTGAAGCATGGTAGTGGCAGCATCATGCTGTGGGGATGTTTTTCAGCGGCAGGAATTGGAAGACTAGTCAGGATAGAGGAAAAGATGAAAGCAGCAATGTACAGAGACATCCTGGATGAAAACCTGCTCCAGAGCACTCTTGACCTCAGATTGGGGTGACGGTTCATCTATCAGCAGGACAATGACCCTAAGCACACAGCCAAGATATCGAAGGAGTGGCTTCAGGACAAGTCTGTGAATATCCCTGAGTGGCCCAGCCAGAGTCCAGACTTGAATCCAATTGAAAATCAATGGAGAGATCTGAAAATGGCTGTGCACCGACACTTCCCATCCACCCTGATGGAGCATAAGAGGTGCTAGAAAGAGGAATGGGCGAAACTGCCTAAAGATAGGTGTGCCAAGCTTGTGACATCATATTCAAAAAGACTTGAAGCTGTAATTGCTGCCAAAAGTGCATCAACAAAGAATTGAGCCAAGGCTGCGAATACTTATGTACATGTGACTTCTTAGTTTTTTTTAAATTTTTAATAAATTTGTAAAAATCTAAAAAGAAAAAAATGTTTTTTCATGTTGTCATTATGGGGTATTGTGTATAGAATTTTGAGGAAAACAATGAATTTATTCCATTTTGGAATAAGGCTGCAACATAATGAAATGTGGAAAAAGTGAAGCGCTGTGAATACTTTCCGGATGCACTGTACATACTGTACATCTCTATCGCTGTCTCTCTCTACGGTGGGGAAAATAAGTATTGAATACGTCAACATTTGTCTCATGAAACATATTTCTGATGGAGCCATTGACCTGAGATTTTCATCAGATATCAGCAACACCCCAAGTAATCCATACATACAAAGAAATCAAGGCAACTGTGTTCACAAAACAAGTCATATCTAATAAAGTAGAATAAAACAGGGAATAAGTATTGAACACATGAAGACATATTAAAGGAATAAAAAGCCAAGAAACCAGCTGAAATCCATCAGAAAATAGGAAGCCATCCCATCCCCCATCAGTGCAAATTAATTTCAGATGGTTAAGTGCTGTCTGATAGCCTTTAAAAAGGTCTGTGAATATCAGATTGTCACACCATAAAGAACTCATGATGGGGAGAAGCAAAGAGCTCTCTCTAGACCTTTGCAACCTTATTGTCGCAAAACATAATGATGGCATTGGTTACAGGCACATTTCTAAACTGCTGAATGTTCCAGTGAGCACTGTTGGAGCCATCATTCAGAAGTTGAAAGAACATCATTTTACCAAAAATTGGCCACGACCAGGAGCTCCTTGCAAGATTTCTGACAGAAGAATCAAAAGAATTATCATAACAGTTATCCAAGAGCCAAAGACCACTAATGGAGAGGTCCAGAAAGACCTGGAGTTAGCAGGTACTGCTGTTTCAAAGAAAACAATAAGTAATGCACTCAACTGACATGGGCTCGATGCCCACTCACCTCGCAAGACTCCTACTGCTGAAGAAAAAATACGTTGAAGCTCATTTAAAGTTTGCTGCACAACATTTGACAAAGCCAGTAATACTGGGAGAATATAGTCTGGTCAGATATGACCAAAATTGAACTTTTGGGATGCCACAACACACAGCATATCTGGAAGATAAATAACACTGCACATCAGCCCAAAAACACTATACCAACAGTGAAGTTTGGAGGTGGGAGCATCATGGTGTGGGGGTGTGTTTCAGCGCATGGTACAGGCAGACTTCCTATAATTGAAGGAAAGCTGAATGGACAAATGTACAGAGACATTGTTGACAAGAACCTGTTGCTGCCAAGACGCTGAAGATGAAACGAGGGTGGACATTTCAGCAAGACAATGATCCCAAACATACAGCCAAGGAAACTCTCAACTGGCTCCAGAGAAGGAAAATAAAGCTGCTAGAATGGCCCAGTCAGTAACCTAACCTGAATCCAATTGAAAATCTCTGGAACGAACTGAACATCAGAGTTCATAGAAGACACCCACGGAACCTTCAAGATTTGAAGACAGACTGTGTGGAAGAATGGACTAAAATCACTCCTGAGCAATATCCATGCCTAGTTTCTCCATACAGGAGGTGTCTGGAAGATGTTATAAACAACAAAGGCTTTTTAGCTAAATATTAAAAATTTCACCAAGCGTGTTCAATACTTATTCCCTGTGTCATTCCACTTTATTAAATATAACTTGTTTTGTAAACATGGTTACCTTGATTTCTTCGTATGTATGGATTACTTGGGCTGTTATTGACACCTGGTGAAAATCTCAGGTCAATGGCTCCATCAGAAATATATTTAATGAGAAAAATGCTGACTTGTTCAATACTTATTGTTCACGGTGTACAGTGGTGTGAAAAAGTGTTTGCCCCCTTCCTGATTTCTCTTTTTTTTGCATGTTTGTCAGATCATCAAATAAATTTAAATATTAGACAAAGATAACAAGAAAACACAAAATGCAGTTTTTAAATGAAGGTGTTTATTATTAAGGGAAAAAAATCCAAACCTACATGACCCTGTGTGAAAAAGTGATTGCCCCCTAAACCTCATTACTAATTGGGCCACCCTTGGAAGCAACAACTGCAATCAAGCATTTGCGATAACTGGCAATGAGTATGTTACAGTGCTGTGTAGGAATTTTGTCCCACTCACCTTTGCAGAATTGTTGCAATTCAGCCACATTGGAGGGTTTTTGAGCATGAACCGCCTTTTTAACCCCTTGACGCCTGTTGTCGCGAATTCGCATCAAACTGCTTCCGCTCCAAATGCAACCAAAATGCCGTCTGTATTCCTCCACTTCCGGTTGGAGCACTTCCAACACATACCTAGGAACCTTTTGCAAGCATTAGTTTCTCGTAGGAACGGTCAGAGACGGAGCACCATCCATTTCCTGATTGCTAGGGTTAGGGTTAGGTTTAGGGTTATAGTTTGGCAGTCATGAGAGTTGAAAATACTGAAAATAACTTTGTTGCATAAATAAAAGATTCTTCATACTTGAGATGGGAACAGGTGCTTTTTTTACCACTTTTTTTACCATAGATGCCTGTTGTCGCTAATTTGCATCATACCTAAAATTATATCCATTTTATGTGCTATAGTCAAATTAACTTTCTCAACTTAATTTAGCATCTACTTGAAAGCAAAAACACAAGTGAAAATTTTTTTTTCATAATTGGAAATAAATTCAGGCGTTAAGGGGTTAAGGTCATGCCACAACATCTCAATCGGATTCAGGCCACGACTTTGACTAGGCCACTCCAAAGTCTTCATTTTTTTTTCTTAAGCCATTTAGAGGTGGACTTGCTGGTGTGTTTTGGATCCTTGTCCTGCTGCAGAACCCAAGTGTGCTTCAGCTTGAGGTCACGAACAGATGGCCAGACATTCTCCTTCAGGATTTTTTGGTAGACAGCAGAATTCATGCTTCCATTTACCACAGCAAGTCTTCCAGGTCCTGAAGCAGCAAAACAGCCCCAGACCATCACACTACCACCATCACATTTTACTGTTGGTATGATGTTCCTTTTCTGAACTGCTGTGTTACTTTTACGCCAGATATAGTGGGACACACACCTTCCAAAAGGTTCAGCTTTTGTCTCGTCAGTTCACAGTGTATTTTCCCAAAAGTCTTGAGGATCATCAAGATGTTTTCTGGCAAAACTGAGATGAGCCTTTACGTTCTTTTTGCTCAGCAGTGGTTTTCGGCTTGGAACTCTGCTACGCATGCCATTTTCGCCCAGTCTCTCTTTTTTTTTTTAAATGAATGAATGAATCTTTATTTCGGTTAGATTAAAAGTAACGATTAAAAAGAAACAGAATAATATAACAAAGGAGAAAAAATCCAACAAGGTCAAATTAAACAATAACTCCTCTGATTATACAGTTCAACATAAGTTATCCGAAATGGGTGATGGCTGAAGCCGCAGCTTATATTGCCCACCCATATTCCATCCAAGAATTCAAAAGAAAAACAAAACAAGAGCAATTACAATTCGGAACAAAGCTAAGACAAAATGTGACAAAAAAAACTAAGCAACAACACAACACAGACTGGATATGACAATCCTTATGTGATTTTACATGTCGTCTTGGATATATGTTTGGAGTATTTCTTCCTTTAGTTTTTGTTTAAATTGTCCAAGCGTTGTACATGATTTTAATTCAGGTCCAAAATCGTTCCATAATCTGACTCCTTGCACTGAAACATAGTGTTGCTTGGTGGTAGTTCTCACTGAAGGTTTTTGAAATATACATGTTCCTCTGAAATGATATTGTTTCTCCCTTATTTGGAACAGCTTTTGGATATTTGCGGGCAGTGATAGATTCTTCACTTTAAACATTATTACTGCAGTTTTAAAGTCAACCAGATCTTTCAACTTGAGAGCTTTTAATTTAAGAAAAAGTGGGTTTGTTGGTTCCCTGTAAGCAGCTTTGTTTATTATTCTAATAGCTCTCTTCTGAAGCATAAAGACTGGATATATGTTTGTTTTATATGTATTTCCCCATACTTCAGTACAATATGTCATGCATGGGAGTATTAATGAATGATACAAAGTATATAATGTGGGTTGATTCAGCAAATATTTCGCTCTGTGTAGTACTGCGATTGATTGTAGTACTTTTTTTATGATTGATTGTAGTACTTTTTTATGGTGGAGTCATGAATACTGACCTTAACCAAGACAAGTGAGGCCTGCAGTTCTTTGGATGTTGTTCTGGGGTCTTTTGTGACCTCTTGGATGAGTCGTTGCTGTGCTCGTGGGGTAATTTTGGTTGGCCAGCCACTCCTGGGAAGGTTCACCACTGTTCCATGTTTTCCCCATTTGTGGATAATGGCTCTCACCGTGGTTTGCTGGAGTCCCAAAGCTTTACAACCTTTTCCAGACTGATAGATCTCAATTACTTTGTTTCTCATTTGTTCCCAAATTTCTTTGGATCGCAGCATGATGTCTAGCTTTTGAGGATCTTTTGGTCTACTTCACTTTGTCAGGCAGGTCCTATTTAAGTGATTTCTTGATTGAGAACAGGTGTGGCAGTAATCAGACATGGGTGTGGCTAGAGAAATTGAACTCAGCTTTCCAAAGATGTGATAAACCACAGTTAATTTATGTTTTAATGGGGGGGGGTGTCAGGGTCAGTTTTCCACACAGAGCCATGTAGGTTTGGATTTTTTTACCCTTAATAATAAACACCTTCATTTAAAAACTGCATTTTGTGTTTACTTGTGTTATCTTTGTCTAATATTTAAATTTGATGATCTTGAACATTTAAGTGTGACAAACATACAAAAAAAATGAGAACTCAGTAAGGGAGCAAACACTTTTTCACACCTTTTGTACACCGCTGTATATATAAAAGCGATTCTGCAATATGGGTATGTAC
Source organism: Pholidichthys leucotaenia (assembly GCA_020510985.1). NCBI lineage: Eukaryota > Metazoa > Chordata > Actinopteri > Cichliformes > Pholidichthyidae > Pholidichthys > Pholidichthys leucotaenia. Next base: position 85,928,955 of record CM035846.1, on the reverse strand, counting down.
TGTATGTATATGGTATTTTGTCCCCCTGCTAACTCAGAAGCCACTTGATCGTGGGCTCTCATCTTTTGCATGGTGATGCCACAATACCTGAAGAGTGAACCTGACTTGTTCTCACTGACTGCTTGACCATAAAAGAGATCAAAGGTGACCCTTTTTAATCAACCTTTACCTGTGGAGGTGTACAGCAGGGGAGGAATCAAGCGCACCTAACACAGACGGTATTTAGGACCTCTGGGTCTCTCTCCACAATACATGTATTATGAACTGACAGGAAGACGGAAGTACAGGTCACCCACCTGGTGCTGGGACACTAAAACTATATTTACATTTAATTATGTTCACATTAATTTCTTTAATCCTTTCATATATCCCCCACTGAGGTGTACGCTGGTGATAGAATTGAGCGCACCTTGACGGTTTGTGTGGGGTGTGATGAGAAGCTGGAAGCTGGGAGACTGAACCTACACTTAATCCACTCATTTCTATTTGTGCGCTGCTTTGAACGCATTCTTGTGTTGTCAAAATGGTTTCTGCTGTGTCCAATCATTTCTGTTCAAATCGTGTCTTTTTTAATTTATTAAATGGCAATGGACAAGAGCAGAGAACAACTTTTCATGCAATCACTGCAACAGGCAAAAAAAAAGACAAGACGCGACACAAAACCATATGTACACCCACTGCCGTGATCTAATTTAACAATGTATATAATTATTAGGGTTAGGACGAGTCATACAACTGTTCTGTGTCAACTAACTTCCTAAATAATCTTTTGAATTCAGACTGTCGTTTATCCCACTTGCTGTAAGTGCAGGAAATGTGAAGAACACAGTTGTCTCCTACTATTAGTAATGTGTTTGAGCTCCAGTTTAAATTTTTTTTTCTCTTTTTATCTCTTTTACTGATATTAACTTTTTACTTAGTGTTAGCTCAGTAAATATAACAGCCCGTACTGGCTCACAGGTGAATCAGACCCCAATCAGGGCTGTTCACTGGGTTAGGCTAACCCATCTGTTTTAGCTAACTAGCTAGCCACTTCTGGCCTGGAAAGCTATGGCTCTATCCCCAACCTGTGTCAGCTGTGTTTCCCTCTCTAAGAAGGTTTCTGAGTTGGAATTGAGACTCTCTAACCTCTATAAAATTTGGGAGGCTGAAAACCATCTGGATACTATCACTTTTGGATGGACATAGGCGCCAGCAACGTACTCACAGCTAGCAGAGACGGCTACTTACCTGGGTGAAATTAGCATATCGCCAGCCACCTCCACCCCTACTCCGGTCACCTCAGCTGTCCAGGACTCCAGCACCAAACACTGGCTTCAGCTCGGAGCTAAACCCAAAGCCTCAGATGGTTCTTCACAGCCTCAATGCATGCCCTGGACCATGGTTGAGCCCAATAGCAAACGTCGGGGATTGACCAGACATGGTCGCGCTTCCTCCCTTCCCCTTTTGCTGGAAAACAGATTCGACATCCTTTTCCTGGAAGATTTCCCCCACCTGGACGTTGATCTTCCTCCCATGGCCACCCCTCCTCCTTCAGCAGTGGCCCAGACCCGTAAGCCCCGGATCAAAACTACCTTAGGTGTGCCAAACTTTACACCAGCTTCAAAAAGAAGAGAGCACAACCCCCCACATCACCCCCGCACTGGCACCCCGCCGCCACTGCAGCAACAACAGCAGCAAAATTATCCACCATTTCAGAAACCACCGACAAAGTCCCCCCAGACGACGCTGGTAATCAGTGATTCAATTATGAGGAACGTCAGAAGCAGGTACTGTGTTATAAACTTTTTTCCTGGGGCTAAAGTGTCAGACATTGAGGCTCTTATCCCTGACCTATTAAATGAATACCCCCACGCTAAAACTGTCATTGTGCATGTCGGATGCAACAACATCCCAGATGAAGCATCTGAGATCTTACAGAGACACTTCAGGAGCCTTCTGTCCACTCTTAAGAACTGTGGAAGACGTGTGTTTATTTCTGGGCCACATGCTCCTTTTAGAAGGGGTTGCAATTATTTCAGCAGAACTCTTAGCCTTAATACCTGGTTGTGTTCAACATGTCCTACTTTTAACATTGGTTTTATAGACAATTTCAACCTGTTCTGGAACCGCCCATCATTTATGAGGCCAGATGGCATCCATCCAAATAGACTCAGTGCACGTGTTCTAAGGGATAATCTGTTTTATTCCATTCAGCATTTTTTAGTACAGTGACTGAAAGCTGGTGTGTTAACTCACCCCAAAGTACCTGGGTCTGCCAACCAGCCCTTCTTTGTTTCCACTTCTCATATTAATCCTATTAATCCAAATAATCCCCCTCATGGATCGTCACCTTATCGTGGTGGGGGGGTTTGCGTGCCCCAGTGATCCCAGGAGCTATGTTGTCCGGGGCAATTTGCCTCTGATAGGGTCTCCCAAGACAAACTGGTCCTGGGTGAAGGGCCAGACGAAGAATGATCCAACAGACTCTCATGATAAATTGTATATCAAGGATTCAGTGTACCCCGCCCGGTATGGGGTTACCAGGGCCCCACCCTGGAGCCAGGCCTGGGGGAGGGGCTCGAAGGCTAGCGTCTGGTGGCCGGGTTTCCACCCATGGGACCCGGCCGGGCTCAGCCCGAAGGAGTTACATGGGTCCGCCCTCCAGTAGGTTCACCACCTGCAGGAGGGATCATGGAAGTCCGGTGCTATGTGGATTAGGTGGCAGTCAAAGGCGGAGACCTTGGCGGACTGATCCCAAGCTTTCTAAACTGGCTTTTGGTACGTGGAATGTCACCTCTCTGGTGGGGAAGGAGCCTGAGCTGGTGTACGAGATTGAGCGATACCGGCTAGATATAGTCGGCCTCACCTCAACACACAGCTCCGGTTCCGGAACCAGTCTCCTGGAGAGGGGCTGGAGCTTGGCCTTTTCTGGAGTTGCCCCGGGCGAGAGTCGACGAGCAGGGGTAGGTATTCTTGTATCGCCCCACCTTGCTGCCTCTATATTGGAGTTTTCCCCGGTGGACGAAAGGATTGCTTCCCTGCGCCTTCGGGTTGGGAAACGGGTCCTGACCATCATTTGTGCCTATGCACCAAATGATGTTTCAGAGTACCCACCCTTTTTGGAGTCTGTGACTGGGGTGCTGGAGGGTGCTCCTCCTGGAGACTCCATTGTCCTACTGGGGGACTTCAATGTGCACGTGGGCAACGACAGTGAAACCTGGAGGGGGGTGATTGGGAGGAACGGCCTGCCCGATCTGAACCCGAGTGGTGTTCAGTTATTGGACTTCTGTGCTAACCACAGTCTGTCTATAACGAACACCATGTTCAAGCATAAGGGTGTCCATATGTGCACCTGGCACGAGGACACCCTAGGCCGCAGGTCGATGATCGATTTTGTTATCGTATCATCAGACCTGCGACCGTATGTCTTGGACACCCGAGTAAAGAGAGGTGCAGAGCTGTCAACTGATCACCAGCTGGTGGTGAGTTGGATCCGATGGCAGGGGAGGAAGCCATTCAGACCTGGTAGACCCAAACGTATAGTGAGGGTGTGCTGGGAGCGTCTGGCTGAGGCCCCTGTCCGGGAGGTCTTCAACTCCCACCTCCGGAAGAACTTCAACCACATTCCGAGGGAGTCTGGAGACATGGAGTCTGAATGGGCCATGTTCTCCACCTCTGTTGTTGAAGCGGCAGCCCAGAGCTGCGGCCGCAAGGTGGTCGGTGCATCTCGTGGTGGCAACCCCCGAACCAAGTGGTGGACACCAGTGGTGAGGGGGGCCATTAAGCTGAAGAAGGAGTCCTATCAAGCTTGGTTGGCTTGTGGGACTCCCGAAGCAGCTGAGGTGTACCGGCAGGCCAAGCGGAGTGCAGCTCGGGTGGTTGCTGAGGCAAAAACCCGGGTATGGGAGGAGTTCGGTGAGGCCATGGAACAAGACTTTCGGTCGGCTTCAAAGAGATTCTGGCAAACTGTTCGGCGGCTCAGGAGGGGAAAGCAGCTCCCCGTCCACACTGTGTATGGTGCGGATGGGACACTGTTGACTTCGACTGGGGATATCGTCGGGCGGTGGAAGGAATACTTCGAGGATCTCCTCAATCCCACTGATACGCCTTCCACAGAGGAAGCAGGGTTTGGGGACGAGGGGGATGACTCGCCTATCACAGGGGCTGAGGTCGCCAAGGTGGTTAAAAATCTCCTTGGTGGCCGGGCCCCGGGGGTGGACGAGATTCGCCCCGAGTACCTCAAGGCCCTGGATGTTGTTGGGTTGTCATGGTTGACACGCCTCTGCAACATTGCGTGGAGGTCGGGGGCAGTGCCTTTGGCATGGCAAACCGGGGTGGTGGTTCCTCTCTTCAAAAAAGGGGACCGGAGGGTGTGCTCCAACTTTAGAGGGATCACACTCCTCAGCCTCCCTGGGAAGGTCTATGCCAAGGTACTGGAGAGGAGAGTCCGGCCGTTGGTCGAACCTCGGATTCAGGAGGAGCAATGTGGTTTTCGTCCTGGCCGTGGCACATCGGACCAGCTCTTTACCCTCTCGAGAATTCTTGAGGGTTCGTGGGAGTTTGCCCAACCAGTTTACATGTGTTTTGTGGACTTGGAGAAGGCATTTGACCGCGTCCCTCGTGGATTTTTGTGGGGGGTGCTTCGGGAGTATGGGGTATCGGGCTTGTTGTTACGAGCTATTCGGTCTCTGTACGACCGTTGTGAGAGTTTAGTTCGCATTGCCAACACTCGGTCGGAGTCATTCCCAGTGAGAGTTGGACTCCGCCAGGGCTGCCCTTTGTCACCGGTCTTGTTCATAATTTTTATGGACAGGATTTCTAGGCGCAGCCAGGGAATGGAGGGTGTCATGCTTGGTGACCACAGGATCTCATCTCTGTTGTTTGCAGATGATGTTGTCCTGTTGGCTTCATCCAGCAATGACCTACAGCTCTTGCTGGGACGGTTTGCCGCTGAGTGTGAAGCGGCTGGGATGAGAATCAGCACCTCCAAGTCCGAGTCCATGGTCCTCAGCCGGAAAAAGGTGGATTGTCCTCTCCGGGTTGGGGACAGGCTCCTGCCCCAAGTGGAGGAGTTTAAGTATCTTGGGGTCTTGTTCACGAGTGAGGGGAAAATGGAGCGAGAGATCGACAGACGGATTGGAGCAGCATCTGCAGTGATGCGGACGTTGTACCGGTCTGTTGTGGTGAAGAGGGAGCTTAGTTCTAAGGCAAAGCTGTCGATTTACCAGTCAATCTACGTTCCTACTCTCACCTATGGTCACGAGCTTTGGGTAATGACCGAAAGAACGAGATCGCGGATACAAGCGGCTGAAATGAGCTTTCTCCGTAGGATTGCTGGACTCACCCTCGGAGATAGGGTGAGGAGCTCAGTCATCCGGGAGAGGCTCAGAGTAGAACCGCTGCTCCTCCACATTGAAAGGAGTCAGTTGAGGTGGTATGGGCATCTGATTAGGATGCCTCCTGGACGCCTCCCACTTGAGGTGTTTCAGGCACGTCCCACTGGGAGGAGACCCCGGGGCAGACCCAGGACTCGGTGGAGAGACTATGTCTCCCAGCTAGTCTGGGAACGCCTTGGTATCCCCTCTGAAGAGCTGGAGCAGGTGGCTGGGGAGAGGGAAGTCTGGGCTTCTCTGCTTGAACTGCTGCCTCCGCGACCCGGACCTCCGGAAAAGCGGTAGAAGATGGATGGATGGATGGATGGATAATCCAAATAATTCCCGCTGTTTAGATCAGTCTTCAATTCATAACCCCATAGAGATTATGTTTGTCTCCCATTACCCAAAACATTATAACCCAAGACAAATACAACATAACTTGATAAAGATTAAACCCACTAATTTACCACAGTTAAATAATTAAAAGCGGACTGCTGAATTTAAGATTTCTGTCAGATAAAGCAACCTTCATTAATGGTATGATCACGAATTACAATATAAATATACCCTGTCTCACAGAAACATGACTACGCCCCGAGGATTTTGATAGTATCAATGAGGCCCCCCCCCCCAGCTATGGTAATATTCATATTCCTAGAAATACTGGCTGAGGTGGTGGTGTCGGGGTAATATATGAATCCACATTACCAATGAACCCTCAGCCTAAGTTAAACTCAAATTTTTCTCTTTTGAATGCTTAATTTTTAGCTTAGTACATCCATCCTGGAGGTCAGAGCAGCCTATTTTATTTACCACAGTATATCGCCCTCCCAGTGCTTCTTTTGCTGAATTTATGTCTGAATTCTCTGAGTTCTTAACAACCTTAGTTCTTAATTCAGACAAGATTATCATAGCTGATGACTTTAATATTACATATAGATGTTGATAATGATAGTCATAGTGTAGCATTTCTCTCCCTCTGAAATTCAACTGGTTTTGCTCAGTGTGTTAGTAAACCAACCCATCATCATAATCACACCCTTGACCTGGTCTTGGCCTACGGTGTAGAAATTGATGAGCTGCTTGTCATCCCTCAAAATCCTACACTGACTGACCACTATTTGATAACGTTCAAATTTGTGCTATCCGATTTCACAGCATCAAGCAGAAATACAGTTACCAGATACTTATGTGATAGTGCCATGGCTCGTTTTAAAGAATTAATCCCTTCAGCGCTTATTGTATTACCATGTCTCAATATAGCAGACAGCACTGACTACTTGAATGCATCAGAATTAGACCACTTAGATGATAGTACTGCAGCCTCACTGTAGTCAACACTTGACACCATAGCCCCTCTTAAAAAGAAAACTATTAAAAATAGGAGATTAGGACTTCCGGTTATGGCTGCCACGTAAGACGGACGTGTCTCACTCTGCTCTGCTCCTGGAGAAAAAAATCGGCAAATAACTCTCTCATTTGGGACAGAACGTATCCCAGCGTTTGGGCGAGGATATGTCGGCGAAGCCTAAGGCTGGAAAACCAGGTAAAGGAAAAAGCGAGCCGCCGAAACAGTCCAAATTAACGGACTTTCAGGTCTGTGACGCAGCAAACAAAACTCCATATATGGCGGAGGAGGCTGGCAACGGTGCAAAATCTGCGGGGAGCGGCGCAGATGCGCTGATGGCTGTCATGAGTTCAATGAGAGCGGACTTTTCCTCTAGATTTGATGGGATTATGACAGCGTTGGAAGGAATAAGAAAGGAATTGGGTGACTGTGTAGAACGAACGGCGCAGATGGAGCTCCGTCTCGCTAGTGCTGAAGATGACGTCACCCGTCTTCAATTAAAGGTGCGCACTTTGGAAAAAAAAAATAAATGTCTAGAAGATAATATTTTGGATTTGGAATCTCGGTCGAGACAGAATAACTTGAGGCTGGTGGGTCTTCCAGAGGAATCAGAAGGTCGGGACGTATATTCCTTTCTGGAAAAGTGGATTCCGGAGGTGCTGGGCAGCAAGGAGTTGCAATCAGCAGTGGTTCTGGAAAAAGCACATCGTATTGGCCCACGGAGAGATAAGGGACCGCCGAGGACCTTAATTATGAAGTTTCTTAGCAACAGAGACAGGATGAAGATCTTCAACGCTGCACGAGCTAAAGGAGAGATTAAACACCAGGACCAGCAGGTGCGGTTCTACCCAGATTTGGCCACAGGAATCCAACAATTGAGGAAGCAGTTTGATCCCGTACGTAAGGAGCTGCGCAACCTTGGGATTCGTCATGGTGTAATCTATCCTGCGAGACTGCTGACCACGTATGAGGGCAGAACCCACATCTTCAAGACCCCAGAGGAGGCGCAGGAGTTCATCAAGAAGATCAAAGAAGAAGAAGAGACTGGTGGGAGCTAAGCATGAACAAAATATAAGGTAGAATAATTAAGCATTTGCACAGGCATCTGACTGACTTGAAGTAAATAGCAAGTTTACAAAATATAGATTGTATTATATATTAAAAAAAAAACAAACAAAACAAACAAAAAAAAACTATGATGTACAAAGTTGTTAAAAATTTTGGAGTTAAGTTGGAAAACTACAGAGGAGAGTTAATGCTACGTCATTAAAAGCAGTAGAGTTAGGGTGATTGGGAGGATGAAGAAGGAGTGGCTTAGGCTGTTCCCCGTGGGTGTGGAACGGTCGATGGCTATATCGGGAGACGGAATTTTTCTTTTGATTTTGGGGGGTTCGCCACAAGTGTGGGAAGGGGGAATTTGTTTGTGTGTAGTTTGTAGGATGAATGTTCAACCACTCACGTTTTTGCTTCTCTGTATGAGCATGTTTACACTGCAAGGTAATCCCAAACTCTCTATTGATCATAAACCAAAGTGTTAATCTTAATTTAACTTCATGGAATTGCAGAGGTCTACAAAATTTAAAAAAACTTAAACAAGTTATGAATAAAATAAAAGACATGGGTTCAAAAATTGTGTTTTTACAAGAAACTCATCTAATAGAGGAGGATATAAAAAGAATTAGGAGTAGATGGCAAGGAAGTGTATTCACCTCATCATTCTCATCCCGGGCCAGGGGAGTTATGACTCTCATACATAAATCAGTCCCTTTTCAAGTGAAAAATGTAATTGGAGACAAACTTGGAAGATATGTAATCATTCAAGGTTCTTTGCTATTAGAAAATATAAATCTTGTGAACTTATATGGTCCCAATATAGATGATCAAAAGTTCTTTGCTAATTTATTTCTTATTTTATCATCACTTACAGGGCAACATATAATAGCAGGGGATTTTAATTGTACATTGAATCCAGGTATAGATAGATCAACAGGACTGGATTGTACGCACAATGGATGTAGGATGACTATTAATCATTTTATGAAAGAATTGAGATTGTTAGATATATGGAGAGAAATGAAACCACAAGTTAAAGCCTATTCTTGTTATTCCAGTACCTACAAGACATTCTCACGTATTGATTATTTTTTGATTTCCACAGAATTAAGATCCAAGATTCAAAACTGCTTTTATGATAACATCGTGATCTCTGATCATGCACCCTGTTGTCTAATATATGTAGATAAAAAATTGACAAAGGAATCAGGTAGATGGCAATTTCAGCATAAATGGCTTCAGGATGAGGAATTTGTCAAGTATATAGAAAAACAGATAGACGAGTACTTTGACATCAATACTACACAAACATCAGCATGTGTAAAGTGGGAGGCTTTCAAAGCTTTTATTAGGGGACATATTATTAGTTATACAGGATCAAAATCTAAGAAGACTCGAGAGGAGAGAGCTAAATTGGAACATAAAATGAAAAGTCTTCAGGAAAAAGTGTATGCAGGAAGTGATCCAAGGTTGGAGAATGAATTACTGATTTTGAGAGCTGAATACGACAAAAAATCAGCGAATACAGCTGCCTCGAGTCTTCTAAGATTGAAACAATCTTTTTATGAACAAGGTGAAAAATCAGGAAAATTATTGGCATGGCAGATTAAACAATTAGAAATTAAAACACCAATTACTAGTATTATAAGTAACGGACAGGTAGTTATAGATCCTTTAGAAATTAACAGAGCCTTTAGAGATTACTATGAAAAATTATATGATACTAAAAATGAATTTGATTTAACAAAACTAAATGGGTTTTTGAACGAACTATCTATACCGTGTATTCCAAATGAAAACAGGGAGATATTGGAGTCTAAAATTAGTCAAGAAGATGTTGGGCTAGCCATTGATAATATGAAATCAGGAAAAAGTGCAGGACCAGATGGTCTTCCAGTTGACCTATATAAAAAATTTAAGAATAAATTAATAAAACCTTTTTTGGAAATGGTTTTAGAAGCAATTCAAAATAATAATTTACCATCATACATAAATAATGCCTTAATTATACTGCTGCCAAAACCAGGTAAGCCCTCTAATAAATGTGAAAATATGAGACCAATAAGCCTATTAAACGCCGACCTTAAGATAATCTGTAAAATTTTAGCAAGACGAATACAAGAAATTTTACCAAATATTATTAATCGAGATCAGAATGGCTTTATAAAGGGAAGACAAGGCTTCCATAATGTAAGAAGACTATTCAATATTATTTATTCTAATAAAGAAGCACCGGATACAGCTCTCCTATCACTGGACGCCGAAAAGGCCTTTGATAGAGTTGAATGGCCCTTTCTTTTTGAAGTCCTACAAAGGTTTGGACTTGGAAATAATTTCATAAAATGGGTTCAAATAATATACAATAATGCTACAGCAGAAATCCTAACAAATAACAATATTTCAAAACCAATAAAAATCAATAGAGGATGTCGACAAGGCTGTCCACTTTCACCTTTACTGTTTACTATGGCAATTGAACCTTTAGCGATGGCGATACGTTTACATTCACAAATATATGGAATTAAAGTTGGACCAACAGAACATAAAATCTCCCTGTACGCCGATGACATAATTTTGTTTATGTCGAATCTAAAAAAATCAATTCCAACCTTGTTGAATTTAATAAAGAATTTTGGGGAAATATCAGGATATAAAATAAATAAAACTAAATCTTCAATATTAATGCTAAATGAGACCCAGAGAAATTACCCAGCCCCTGAGGTAAATCAGTTCAATGTTGTAAATCAGTTTAAATATTTAGGAATCCAAATTGTGCCTAAGCTAGAATCAGTCGCCAGTGTCAACTATGAAGCCTTAATGACAGATATCAATGAGTTAACTCAGAGATGGATGTCACTACCAATGTCGATGATCGGGAGAATCAATATACTTAAAAGTAATATTTTACCTAAAATACTTTATTTATTTCAATACATTCCCTTATCACCACCTTTAGATTTATTCTCAAGAATAAAAAAAAAGTTAGTGGAATTTATATGGAACAACAGGAGGGCTAGATTACGTCTGTCTTTATTATATTTACCATTTGATCGTGGAGGTCTGAAATGTCCAAATTTTATGTTGTATTATTGGTCGGCACAACTGAGGTCTATGACATATTATTTTTCATCAAATGATCTCCCTCACCGGACTGAAATGGAATCATACAATTTACCTTTACCTCTTCCCATATTCATATACTCAGATTCGGCAAAAAAATTACAAAAACAAGTTAAAAATCCATTTGTAAAGCATATGATCAAAATATGGTGTGAAGCTAAAAACTATTTAAAAGAACCACAGTTATTGTCACAATTTAGTCCAATATGGGGTAATCAATATTTTAAACCAGGGAGAGCAGACGCTGTATTTAAAGTATGGAATTTAAAAGGGATACAAAAGATTCAGGATTTATATTTGCCATGCGCAGATAACATAATGTCTTTTGAAGAGCTGAGGATCAAATTTAATCTCAATAGAACACATTTTTTTAAATATCTTCAACTTAGAAACTTTATTCGATCAAATCAAAATAAAGCTCTCACTCGACCTATCTATTCATCCCTGGAAAAAATGATGATGAAAGATAGTAAAAGAAAGGGTATTATTTCAGAGTTTTATAACTCATTGACACTATCTTCAAGTGAAAATTCACTGAAAAGATTAAACTACTGGAAAGAAGATCTGCAAACTGAAATTTCAGAGGAACAATGGGAATTGGCTTGTACAGAAGCTCAAACCAAATCAATAAATGTACGCCTTAAATTGATACATTTCAAATGGTTAATGCGGATGTATGTTACACCGGAGGAGTTAAATAAATATAACAAAAATATACCAGATACATGCACAAAATGCATGGAAAGTAAAGGAACTCTATTTCATTGTGTATGGGAATGTAGATTAATAAGAATGTTTTGGGAAGAGGTGAGGGTAACAATTGAAAAAATAATCTCAAAACAAATCATATTGAATCCTAAATTATTTTTGTTGGGTCTGTACCCAGAAAAGCATAATTTTAATAAAAGTGAAAGAACATTCATAGACCTCAGTTTGCTTAATGCCAAAAAATGTATTGCACTATTATGGAAAAAGACTCATAGACCAGATGTGACTCAGTGGTTAAGACAGATGTTAACAAACCTTCCATTAGAAAGAATAACATATATACTGAAATCAAAGGAAATTGTGTTTGAGAATATATGGAGACCTTTTATTGATTATGTAAAAAATTTAAACATAACTTTTGAAGAAGAAGGTGAATGATGTGTGTGGACCTTGTAAATTCCAAACTGGTGAACACAATATGTATACTCATGTATTGGATTGTCTAGACTAAACAGAGGAGCATTGTTGAAGATTTGATTTTGCTGGTGGTTGTTGGTGTTTTTAGTGCATCTTTTTTTTTTTTTTTTTTTTTTGTAGTACTTTAGTGTTAGTGTTTGATTGTTTGTATCATGTTTGTTAAAAAAAAAGAGGTTCAATAAAGATATTGTGGAAAAAAAAAATAGGAGATAAGCTCCATGGTACAACTCCCACACCCACAAGTTAAAACAGAAAGTTAGATCCTGTGAAAGGCTTTGGTGTGCAAATAAGACAGAAGAATCTTGTTCAGCCTAGAATGCCAGCCTTACCAGCTATAAGAAATCTCTCCGTAGTGCTAGGCGACAGTACTGTTCATCCTTGACAGAAGAAAATAAAAACAACCATAGATTTCTCTTTAACACTGTGGCTCAGCTAACCAAGAGCTAAAATGTAATAGATCCCTACATCCCTCCAACTCCTAGTGCTGACGACTTTTTGAATTTTTTTTGAATGATAAAAATGTCAGTATTAGGAATAATATTCCAAAAAATAGCCCCCTGGAAAATACCAAGCCTCTACCTAACATTGCTGTGCCCACAGGCTCAGAACTCCACTTTTCTAAATTTTCTCATATTAATCATTCTGATCTATCCCTAATAGTGTCAGCCTCTAAATCAACTACCTGTCTTTTAGATCCAATCCCCACTAGACTAGTGAAGGAATCGCTATCTCTGCTTAGTCCATTTCTTTTGAACATAATACAGCAGTGAACAAACTTGTTGGTACCCCTCTGTTAATGAAAGAAAAACCCACAATCGTCACAGAAATAACTTGAATCTGACAAAAGTGGTAATAAATAAAAATTCTATGAAAATTAACCAATGAAAATCAGACAATGCTTTTGAATTGTGGTTCAACAGAATTACTTTAAAAAACAAACTCATGAAACAGGCCTGGACAAAAATGATGGTACCCCTAGAAAAAATTGAAAATAATGTGACCATAGGGACATGTTCAACCAAGATGTGTCCTCGAATTAACATCACAGGTGTCTACAAACTTGTAATCAGTCAGTCGGCCTATTTAAAGGGTGACAAGTAGTCACTGTGCTGTTTGGTGACATGGTGTGTACCACACTAAACATGGACCAGAGGAAGCAAAGGACAGAGCTGTCTCAGGAGATTAGAAAGAAAATTATAGACAAGCATGTTAAAGGTAAGGGCTATAAGACCATCTCCATGCAGGTTGATGTTCCTGTGACTACAGCTGCACATATTATTCAGAAATTTAGGATCCACGGGACTGTAGCCAACCTCCCTGGACGTGGCCGCAGGAGGAGACGGATAATACAAATGGTAACAAAAGAGCCCAGAACAACCTCTAAACACATTCATGGTGAACTCCAAGGTCAAGGTACATCAGTGTCAGATCACACCATCTGTCGTTATTTGAGCCAAAGTGGACTTCATGGGAGACGACCAAGGAGGACACCACTGTTGAAAACAAATCATAAAAAAGCCAGACTGGAATTTGCAAAACTGCATGTTGACAAGCCACAAAGCTTCTGGGAGAATGTCCTATGCACAGACGAGATAAAACTGGAACTTTTTGGCAAGGCACATCAGCTCTATGTTCACAGACGCAAAAATGAAGCATACCAAGAAAAGAACACTGTCCCTACTGTGAAACATGGAGGAGGTCATAAGATAAGCCTTTATTAGTCCCACAATGGGGAAATTCCAGGATTGCAACAGCACAGGGATAGCAACACTCAGAGCAATAATCAGAAGGCAAGAAAAAACAAGAGCAGCTAGTATACATATGTACATATTACTATATATATATATATATATATATATATATATATATATAGACACACAGTGCGGAGCATTGTGGTTGGTGGATGCGCAGCAGAAAGTCTAAGCTCTCTCTCCGCGGATGCGGTGGGCCAGCTGGATGTCTTTGGGCATGATGGTGACCCTCTTGGCGTGGATGGCGCACAGGTTGGTGTCCTCGAAGAGACCCACCAGGTAGGCCTCGCTGGCCTCCTGCAGAGCCATGACGGCAGAGCTCTGGAAGCGCAGGTCGGTCCTGAAGTCCTGAGCGATCTCCCTCACCAGGCGCTGGAAGGGCAGCCCACGGATGAGCAGCTCCGTGGACCTCCGGCAGCGACGGATCTCTCTCAGAGCCATGGCAACGGGCCTGCAACGGTGAGGCCTCCTCACTCTGCCGGCGGCCGGAGCGCCTTTTCGAGCAGCCTTGGTGGCCAGCTGCTTCCTGGGGGCTTTTCCTCCAGTAGATTTACGGGCGGTCTGCTTGGTTCTTGCCATCGCTCTTTATTATTCTGTCTTATATTTCCTGCACGCTGCCCAAACTCCAGCCCGGCACCCGCGTCAGCTCTCCTGGTATGTCGAGCCTCTCCGTTAGCACCGGGTGGCGGCCGAGTGCTAGCTAGCTCCTCCCCACTGCATCGTCTCCCGCTGTAAACAGAGGCTCTGTCCACCGACTCGGGAGACTCCCGGGGCGATCTGTGTGTCCGTGATACACATAGAATGAAAGGTGTGCCGGATCAGAAAGTTATCACCGGATCAGAAAGAAGAAGGAAGATAAAAAGACTCAGAATTGAGCCGCTGTTGCAAAAGGCAGCCAACTCATGTGGCGCCGGAACCGGAAGAACAAAACACACAGCTAAAAACACCCAAGAATGGCTAAGAGCGAAACACTGGACTATTCTAAAGTGGCCTTCTATGAGCCCTGATCTAAATCCGATTGAACATCTGTGGAAGGAGCTGAAACATGCCGTCTGGAGAAGGCACCCTTCAAACCTGAGACAACTGGAGCAGTTTCCTCATGCGGAGTGGGCCAAAATACCTGCTGAGAGGTGCAGAAGTCTCATTGACAGTTACACAAATCGTTTGATTGCAGTGATTGCCTCAAAATGTTGTGCAACAAAATATTAAGTTAAGGGTACCATCATTTTTGTCCAGACTTGTTTCATGAGTTTGTTTTTTAAAATAATTCTGTTGAACCACAATTCAAAAGCACCGTCTGATTTTCACTGGTTAATTTTCATAGAATTTTTATTTATTACCACTTTTGTCAGATTCAAATTATTTCTGTGACCGTTGTGGGTTTTTCTTTCATTAACAGGGGGGTACCAACAATTTTGTCCACGTGTGTACGTCCCTATTGACAGGACATGTACCGCAGTCATTTAAAGTGGCAGTAATTAAACCTCTACTTAAAAAACCTTCGCTTGATTCTGGGATTTTGGCCAATTATAGACCAATATCTAACCTCCCCTACTTTTCCAAGATCCTCGAAAAAGTAGTCGCCAATCAACTATGCACTTTTTTTTAGAAAAAAAATTCTATATTTGAGAAATTTCAGTCAGATTTTAGGAAAAATCACAGCACAGAGACAGCCTTAGTGAAAGTTACTGATGACATCCTTATGGCATTTGACAAAGGACTTTTCTCCATCCTTGTTTTACTGGACCTCAGCGCTGTCTTTGATACCATTGATCACCATATTCTGCTAGAGAGACTTGAACAGCAAATTGGCCTGAATTGAACAACGCTAAGATGGTTCCTGTCTTATCTATCAGATTGGTCCCAGTTTGTTCATGTCCATAACAAGTCCTCTACTCAGACCACGGTTAGCTATGGAGTTCCGCAGGGATCAGCACTTGGACCAGTATTGTTTACATTATACAGTACATGCTGCCTTTGGGAGACATTATGAGGAAGCATTCTATTCATTTTCATTGTTACGCTGACGACACTCAGTTGTATTTATCCATCAATCCAGATGATCTCAGCCAGTTGGATTTACTCCAGGAGTGTCTTACGGATATCAAAACCTGGATAAACTACAACTTTCTATTGCTGAATACAGATAAAACTGAAGTCATCATCCTTGGCCCCAAACATGCTAGAAGTACTCTTTTTAGCAAGATAACAACACTAGATGGCATTGCACTTGCTTCTACGTCTTCCGTTAGGAATCTTGGAGTTGTCTTTGACCAAGATGTGTCTTTCAACTCTCATATACAGCAAACCATTAAGACCACCTTCCTCCATCTGCGTAATATTTCTAAAATTAGCTCCATCCTGTCTCATAAAGATGCAGAGAAACTTGTCCATGCCTTTATCACCTCTAGACTTGACTATTGTAACTCACTTTTATCAGGTTGCCCAAATAAGTCCATAAAGTTTCTCCAACCCATTCAGAATGCAGCTGCACGTATCCTTTTGAGAACAGGGAGAAGAGATCACATTACTCCAGTTTTAGCTTCTTTACATTTGGCTCCCAATAAAATACAGAATTGAATTCAAGATATTGCTCTTAACCTATAAAGCTCTTAATGGTATGGCTCCTTCTTACCTGCAAGAACGCTTAGTTCCTTATCATCCAACCAGAGCTCTGCGCTCCCAAAAATCCAAACTGCTAGTGGTCCCCAAGGTATCTAGAAGTAGATTGGGAGGTAGAGCTTTCAGCTATCAAGCTCCCTTCCTGTGGAACCATCTTCCCAGTACAGTTTGGGAGGCAGACACTCTCTCTTTATTCAAGAGCAAGTTGAAATCTTTTCTCTTTGATAAGGCCTTTAGTTAGAAATGTTGCCCCTGCCAGGCCTTCGCTTGCATGTGCAGCCTGGCCAGGCTTGGTACTGGACTGTTTGGCTTTGAATGTTGTATTTGTATGTTTGTTTCTGAATGTAGCTACTCAACCCAGCCGGTCGAGGCGTATGGCCGTCCTCTATGAGCTATGGTTCCGCCCAAGGTTTCTGCCCATTAAAGGGAAGTTTTTCCTCGCCTGTGTCACTGCAGTACTTGCTCTTAGGGGTCTCTGCTGGGTTCTATAAACTAAGAGTGTGGCCTAAACCCACTCTTTTCTGTAAAGTGCCTTGAGACGGCCTGTGTTGTGATTTGGCGCTACAGTGGGGCAAAAAAGTATTTAGTCAGCCACCAATTGTGCAAGTTCTCCCACTTTATGTTGGCATCTCTCAGTCTTCTCTTGGCCGCCTTCAACTTGTGCAAAATGCAGCGGCCCGTCTTTTGACCAACACACCTAGGCGAGAGCACATTACTCCGATCCTTTTTTTACTTCATTGGCTTCCAGTCCATTTTAGAATTAATTTTAAACTTTTGCTTTTTGTTTTTAAAGCTCTTAATGGCCTTGCTCCGGTTTATATGTCTGAGGTTTTGACTGTCCGTGACCAAGGCAGAGCTTTGAGGTCATCCAATCAGCTTTTGCTGGATGTGCCTAGGTCAAGGTATAAACATTGGGGTGACCGAGCCTTTTCTGTTGCTGCCCCCAGGCTCTGGAATAATCTCCCCCCTGACCTATGTGCTATCTCTGACCTGACCCTTTTTAAATCTAAACTTAAGACATATTTGTTTAGGATGGCTTTTAATACCCAGTAGTGGTGATATTTGTCTTGGCATTTGTTTTTATTTTATTTTTAGGTTGTTTTTGTTTATGTTATTTGTTTTTAATGCTGTGTGTGTTTTTAATGCTGTTTATTTTTTGTAAAGCACTTTGGTCACCTACGGGTTGTTTTAAAGGGCTATATAAATAAAGTACATTACATTACATTACATTAAAAGATGAGAGAGGTCTCCAATTTTCATCATAGGTATACCTCAACTATGAGAGACAAAATCAGAAAAAAAAATCCACAAAATCACATTGTCTGATTTTTAAAGAATTTATTTGCAAATTATGGTGGAAAATAAGTATTTGGTCAATAACAAAAGTTCATCTCAATACTTTGTTATATACCCTTTGTTGGCAATGACAGCGGTCAAACGTTTTCTGTAAGTCTTCACAAGGTTTTCACACACTGTTGCTGGTATTTTGACCCATTCCTCCATGCAGATCTCCTCTAGAGCAGTAATATTTTGAGGCTGTCGCTGGGCAACACGGACTTTCAACTCCTTCCAAAGATTTTCTATGGGGTTGAGATCTGGAGACTGGCTAGGCCACTCCAGGACCTTGAAATGCTTCTTACGAAGCCACTCCTTCGTTGCCCGGGTGGTGTGTTTGGGATCATTGTCATGCTGAAAGACCCAGCCATGTTTCATCTTCAGTGCCCTTGCTGATGGAAGGAGGTTTTCACTCAAAATCTCACGATACATGGCCCCATTCATTCTTTCCTTTACACGGATCAGTCGTCCTGGTCCCTTTGCAGAAAAACAGTCCCAAAGCATGATGTTTCCACCCCCGTGCTTCACAGTAGGTATGGTGTTCTTTGGATGCAACTCAGCATTCTTTCTCCTCCAAACACGACAAGGTGAATTTTTACCAAAAAGTTCTATTTTGGTTTCATCTGACCATATGACATTCTCCCAATCCTCTTCTGGATCATCCAAATGCTCTCTAGCAAACTTCAGACGGGCCTGGACATGTACTGGCTTAAGCAGGGGGACACGTCTGGCACTGCAGGATTTGAGTCCCTGGCGGCGTAGTGTGTTACTGATGGTAGCCTTTGTTACTTTGGTCCCAGCTCTCTGCAGGTCATTCACTAGGTCCCCCCGTGTAGTTCTGAGATTTTTGCTCACCATTCTCATGATCATTTTGACCCCACAGGGTGAGATCTTGCGTGGAGCCCCAGATCGAGGGAGATTATCAGTGGTCTTGTATGTCTTCCATTTTCTAATAATTGCTCCCACAGTTGATTTCTTCACACCAAGCTGCTTACCTATTGCAGATTCAGTCTTCCCAGCCTGGTGCAGGTCTACAATTTTGTTTCTGGTGTCCTTTGACAGCTCTTTGGTCTTGGCCATAGTGGAGTTTGGAGTCTGACTGTTTGAGGTTGTGGACAGGTGTCTTTTATACTGATAACGAGTTCAAACACGTGCCATTAATACAGGTAACGAGTGGAGGACAGAGGAGCCTCTTGAAGAAGTTACAGGTCTGTGAGAGCCAGAAATCTTGCTTGTTTGTAGGTGACCAAATACTTATTTTCCACCAAAATTTGCAAATAAATTCTTTAAAAATCAGACAATGTGATTTTCTGGATTTTTTTTTCTCATTTTGTCTCTCATAGTTGAGGTATACCTGTGATGAAAATTGGAGACCTCTCTCATCTTTTAAGTGAGAGAACTTGCACAGTTGGTGGCTGACCAAATACTTTTTTGTCCCACTGTATATAAATAAATTGAATTGAATTGTTTAAACAATATTATTAGCAGCATACTGATACAAAGTGTGAATTATTGTGGATTTAAGATGTTGGTATAAACACCCAGGAAAATGTCTTTTTTATGATATATCCATTTATCCACCAAAACCTTTAAAATGGACCCAAAAAACCCAACATCTCTTCCTACAAAAACATTAATAAATAAAATTGGATCATTGTCCAGATCTGCCGAAAAAATAAACCATTACACAGAACAAAAATTTCACCAGCATCCATATGGACAGTGCAAATTTACAGAAAAAAAGTAGTAGATTTATGAGGAAAAAAAATTGGTAAGTTTGAGAAAGTTTTTCATTTACAAGAAAAAAATCTAATTTGCAAAAAAAATGCAAGTTTATGAGAAAAGTTTCAACTGTATAAGAAAAGTTACAAATTTACAAGAAAAAGTCAAATTTGAGGAAAAAATGTTGCAAATTTATGAGCTACAAATGTAAGTGGCGAAAAAGTTCAAGTTTTGAGACAAAAGCGGCAAATTTACAAGGAAGTAGCAGCAATTTTCAGAAAATAAATAACCTTCACTAGAGTTAAGCAGTCATCAAAATGAAAGGACATTCAAGAGTGAAACACTATATCATGACTGAAAAAGAGATGCATTAAGTAAATGAGGTACATGTAAATTACACCTACATGCTATGATCATCCTATGGTCCATTTTACTTTGTGCAATAAAAAACTAAAATTAAAAAATTAATAGGTGTTTAATGCTTTGCATACCCTTGAGAACATAGGAATGCTGGAGCAATAAATATCCTAGAATGTTACACAAAAACAACGTATGACCGACATTTGGAAACATCAGCTTTTTAAGTCATGTTGACACATGACATTATGTAATTCCGACATTGTCACATGTAGGGTGCTGTCTGGGAAAGGGACCAATTACATGGAAGGTCATCCCATTCAAAATGTTGCCATAATGTATAGTTATGTTTCTGGAGAGACATGTCAGGTCAACATAAGCTATATATTCATCGCAGCCCAGCTGAACTCTGGGAGGAGCAGAGGTTGGCCAGCAGGTCCTTCATATCACTGTTGTAGGGTCAGGACTAAAGACTGCATGTCTTATTCATGGGGTATTGCTGCTAGTCTCCTTATGTGTGGACAATATCATCCCCACCTACAAGGTAATAACCTTCCCAAACAACAAGCCCTGGATCATCAAAGAACTCAAAGCCATAAAAAATGCCAAGCTGAGGCTTAGGTGAAGAAAAAATTTGCTCAAAGGAGCCTGTGCTCAGCTTGGCAGGGAATCAAGAACATGTACACTGTGAACACAGCTCCCACCATTAGCAGGACCATCCAGGTGGCTGGTAACAGTCCAGCTTCTCTCCCCAATGACCTCAACTCCTCCTTCTCCAGGTTTGAGACAGACAACACCTGTCCCAGGGCAGCCACCTCCTTCGTCACACCAGTGGGAATGGACCTCACCTTCACCAGAGAGGAAGCTGTGAGAGCCCTCAAGAGGACAGAGGAGAGCACAGCATCAGGTCCAGGCAACACTCGCAGTCACATCCTGAAGTGCTGTGCAGAGCAGCTGAGGGGCGTGTTTCAGCTTCTGTTTCAAAAACTGGTGGACAGCAGCACTGTTTTCCAGCTATAGAAGCACTCCACTGAGGTCCCCATCCCCAAGAAGAGCTCAGTCAGGGCTCGAAACGACCTTGGGCCTGTGGCTCTCATCTCACTCATGATGAAGGTCATGGAGAGGGTCATAAAGAAGCATCTTCAGTCTGCATACCAAACAGGCAGGGAGGTTGACCATACACAAATATACAGCATGGACATGGTATACAGGCACCTGGAACATCACAGCCAGACTCCTGTTTGCAGACTTCTCATCGGCATTCAACACTCTGCAACCACATAACTCTCCACCCAATTTCATCTGGATGACCAGCTAATCCTATCGATCTTAGATTTTCTGACCAACAGGACACAGAGAGAGCTGGTTAGTAATTCCTTCTCCAACCTCTCCTTCACCTCCACTGGCTCCCCTTAAGCCTGTGTCCTCTCACCTCTGCTCTTCATCCTCTACACCAGGGTTGTCAAACTCATTCCATGGAGGGCCAAGACCCTGCAGGTTTTACTTCCACCCAGTCTCTTCAGCAGGTGTTTTCACTGATCAGCAATCAGTAGGAAGAAATTCAGAGAAATCACCTGTTGAAGACACTGGGTGGAGGTAAAACCTGCAGGGTCTTGGCCCTCCATGGAATGAGTTTGACACCTGTGCTCTACACAGATGATTGCAGGTCCACCCATCCAGACTATCATCTGGTCAAGTACACAGATGACACAGTTCTCCTTCTCCTGCTCTCTGGCCCTTCACATCACCACACCTCAGTGCTCCACAAGATTTTGGTGTCACAACGCCTCCATGGTGCTGAACATGGAGAAAACCAAAGCGATGGTGATTTTTACCAACAAGCAGAGGGATCTGGCTACAGTGGCCATCAGTATAATCCACAGACAGTGGAGATCGTGGATGAGAATGCCTACTTGGGTACTATTTTTGACAACATGTTCATCAGGTTTGCATCCAACACTGAGGAGATCCTGAGGAGGTGCCAGCAGCGGCAGTATCTCCTGAAGAAGCTCAACAGCTTCAGAGCCATCAAGCAAATTCTCAGCACATTTAATTACTCTTTCATTAAGAGTGTCATCACATTCTCTAATAGCTGCTGATTCCATGCAATCAGCCAACAAAACAGATCCTGCCTGCAGAGCATGGTCAGAGTGTGCTCTAAAAATCATTGGACTCCCTGTCAGAGCTTTGTCCATTTTCTGTGACCAGCAAACCCCAAGAACAGCATGCAGAATCCTCCAGGACCCATCACATGCCCTGTTTCCACCATTTGAAAGGCTCCCCTCAGGATGTCGACTCCACTGCTCTGGCTGTAGGACTTACAAGAGAAGATCCACCTTTGTTCCAAGGGTTGTTCAATTCCTCATCTTACAGCCATCTTTACCCCCCTACATTTCAGCACTGAACCCCTCCCTCCTCCTATCCATGACCACACCTCGCCTCTTCCCACTCAACACATCTCCCTCCCTGCCTGATGGACAACAACATCTTCTGTTAATGGCCTTTGTAGCGACCATAACGTTGAAGTGAATACAATCTGCCTCACAACTCAATTTTGCACTTTATGTATAGACTGCTGTGAATTTTATTTGCGCTCTTCCTGACTTAAATATTTCAGATCATCAAATAAATTTTAATATTCAACAAAAATAATCCAAGTAAATACAAAATGCAGTTTTTAAATGATGATTTCATTTATCAAGGGAAAAAAGCTATCCAAACCTACCTCACCCTATGTGAAAAACTAATTGCTCCCCTTGTTATATCATGAATTAACTGATTAACCACATTTTTTGGAAACCCAAGTTCAGCCACACCCAGGCCAGATTACTGCTAGGCTGAATCAAGAAATCACTTGAAATGGAACCTGTCTGACAAAATGAAGTAGGCTAAATGATATCAAAAAGCAACACATCATGCCGCGACTTAAAGAAATTCAAGAACAGATGAAAAACAAAAACCAAGAACAACATCTAAAGAACTGCAGGCCTCACTTGCCTCAGTTTGGACACTAGTCCATGATTCAACAATAAGAAAGAGACTAGGCAAAAATGGCATTCATGAGACAGGTCCAAGGCCAAAACGACTGCTGGCCAAAAAGAACACAAAGGCTCGTCTCACATTTGTCAAAAAACATCTTGATGTTCCCCAAGAGTTTTGGAAAAAATAATTCTGTGCACTGGCCAGGTTATCTTTGTCTAATATTAAAATTTGTTTGATGATCTGAAACATTTACGTGTGACAAATATGCAAAAACATAAGTCAGAGAGAGGGCAAATACTTTTTTACAGCACTGTATGCTGTTTGTACATCTGAACTCTTATCTTAGGCAAAAGATTATATTTTGGATGGTTGTTGGACTATTCACACCACTACACTGAGGGTCGGCTGTGGCGCAGTTATAGTGCACATTTTACATTTTGCACCTTATGTAAATACAACTTGCTTATTTAAAGCAGCACAATGAAGGATTTCTACCATAAAATAGTGTTTCCAAATATTTTATGATGGTACAATAACCTTTGACTGGGTTTAAGTCCCTTCCACCATAGCTGGGAGGGGGCCCCATCACCAGCAATAGCACTATGCAGCTTTCCTGTTTGGGTCAGTGCACTGAAAAAAACCCAAAACAAAACAAAAAAACTTCCATCTCGCACACTTTATGGCATGTATCCAGTTAGCCAATCACAGGGCACGATGTGTTGGCTCAGGTAGCGTGAGAACAAGCAGACAAGCTTAGTATTCTTTGAGCGGATGTTGTGGTAAAGCCACCTAAAAAACATAGAAGATGACTGAGAAAATGAGGAAAAGAAATCAGAGTACAACTGAGCAAGAGCCCGGACAAGAGTGAATATCGACTGCTTACAGAGGGAAAAACCCTATAGATGGTTGCTGTTGGACTAGTAAGTTGAATTTTTTGTTTACTCTTTGTTTTGTAGTTTTGTGCTTTATGGTGTTAGGATGTGTTGATGAACTAATCTATTTTATATGTCAAACAGTCTTAGGTAGGGAGCGGAGTAGCCATCATTAATTAGAAGGCTAGAGGAAGGAGGATGGCCTCTTCTGCACCAGCTACTGCATCATTCCAGTGCCCTTTCTGCCCCCACATGTGCGCTTCCAGGATTGGACTTGTCAGCCACACCCGGGCCCACAATCAAAGACAGCTGCACAACTAGACATCATCGTTCTCGATGGTCTACCAGTAGTATTTTGAGACAAATACGGGTGTTGCAAATAGGCTGCAAAACCACACTAAATGTGAGTATAAAAACTGTTAGCTCTTCTTTTGTCTGTAACTCTTCATATAGATTGTAGCTGTGCCTAACATGCTTCATATTACCGGAAGGATAGCATGCATGCTTACGATTACCTGCTGCATTCATTGCCGTGGTTAAAAAAATCGACAAACCAAACTGTGAGTGTAACAAGTTGTCATCAACCTATGTCCCCAAGTACAGTTATATGGGGCGGCTGTGGCGCAGGTGTAGTGTGGCTGACTACTGATCTGAGGCTCAGTGGTTCGATTCCTGCTCTGTCTGCAGTCTGCATGTCAGAGTGACCTTGAGCAAGACAATGAACCCCCAGTTGTGCCGGTGCATGTCAACTCCGTTGCCATCAGTGTGTGAATGTGTGTGTGAATAGGTGGATAGCAGGATCTGTAAAGCACTTTGGTCATCTAGAGATGAGTAAAAAAAGCACTATATAAGTGAACACCATTTAACCATTTTTATAATTCCAGGTATAGCTAGTAGCCATGAGTTAGCTCATGTTACTCATGCATGCTATTTTTGCTGTTATATGTGATGAATGCAGTCAAAAACTGCATATCTTAGTGAACATGTAAATACAGCCGTGGACAAAATTGTTGGTACCCCTCTGTTAATGAAAGAAAAACCCACAATCATCACAGAAATAACTTGAATCTGACAAAAGCGGTAATAAATAAAAATTCTATGAAAATTAACCAATGAAAATCAGACAATGCTTTTGAATTGTGGTTCAACAGAATTATTTAAAAAAAAAACCAAACTCATAAAACAGGCCTGGACAAAAATGATGCTACCCCTAGGAAAGATTGAAAATAATGTGACCATAGGGACATGTTCAACCAAGATGTGTCCTCGAATTAACATCACAGGTGTCTACAAACTTGTAATCAGTCAGTCGACCTATTTAAAGGGTGACAAGTAGTCACTGTGCTGTTTGGTGACATGGTGTGTACCACACTAGACATGGACCAGAGGAAGCAAAGGAGAGAGTTGTCTCAGGAGATTAGAAAGAAAATTATAGACAAGCATGTTAAAGGTAAAGGCTATAAGACCATCCCCAAGCAGTTTGATGTTCCTGTGACTACAGTTGCACATATTATTCAGAAATTTAAGATCCACAGGACTGTAGCCAATCTCCCTGGACATGGCCGCAGGAGAAGACGGATAATATGAATAGTAACAAAAGAGCCCAGAACAACCTCTAAACACATTCATGGTGAACTCCAAGGTCAAGGTATATCAGTGTCAGATCGCACCATCCGTCGTTGTTTGAGCCAAAGTGGACTTCATGGGAGACGACCAAGGACGACGCCACTGTTGAAAACAAATCATAAAAAAGCCAGACTGGAATTTGCCAAACTGCATGTTGACAAGCCACAAAGCTTCTGGGAGAATGTCCTATGGACAGACGAGATAAAATTGGAACTTTTTGGCAAGGCACATCAGCTCTATGTCCACAGATGCAAAAATGAAGCATACCAAGAAAAGAACACTGTCCCTACTGTGAAACATGGAGGAGGTTCTGTTATGTTCTGGGGCTGCTTTGCTGCATCTGGCACAGGGTGTCTTGAATCTGTGCAGGGTACAATGAAATCTCAAGACTATCAAGGTATTCTAGAGAGAAATGTGCTGCCCAGTGTCAGACAGCTTGGTCTCAGTCGCAGGTCATGGGTCTCGCAACAGGATAATGACCCAAAACACACAGCTAAAAACACCCAAGAATGGCTAAGAGCGAAACATTGGACTATTCTAGAGTGGCCTTCTATGAGCCCTGATCTAAATCCGATTGAACATCTGTGGAAGGAGCTGAAACATGCCGTCTGGAGAAGGCACCCTTCAAACCTGAGACAACTGGAGCAGTTTGCGCATGAGGAGTGGGTCAAAATACCTGCTGAGAGGTGCAGAAGTTTCACTGACAGTTACAGAAATTGTTTGATTGCAGTGATTGCCTCAAAAGGTTGTGCAACAATATATTAAGTTAAGGGTACCATCATTTTAGTTCCAGGCCTGTTTCATGAGTTTGTTTTATAAAATAATTCTGTTGAACCACAATTTAAAAGGATTGTCTGATTTTCAATGGTTTATTTTCATAGAATTTTTATTTATTACCACTTTTGTCAGATTCAAGTTATTTCTGTGACCATTGTGGGTTTTTCTTTCATTAACAGAGGGGTACCAACAATTTTGTCCACGGCTGTATATTGATATGACAAGTTAAGACACTATGCTATTCTGTCTTGAGGTTCTGTTTATCTTTGTAAAATACAATAGACAAAGTTGTTTCATACCATTTCAGAAGTTCTGTCTAGTTACTGTTGTACAAAACATCTATCTATAAATGCAAGGAATCTGTGTGTGTGTCTTTTCCACACATATCTCTCAAACCATTCGTCAGACTGGCCTCAGATTTTATAAGTGCTTTGCTGAGGTTACAAGAGTGTGCATCCCCGAGTATGGAGTTGTTCAGTCAAAATATGTAATTTTTATCAATAAAAGTTCATCCACCACTGTGACTGCTCATGCCCAGGCTTCTAGAAGTGTGGGTGGGGTTTTGGATTGACTTCGTACTGATTGGATAATATGAAACATCACGACCAGTCACCACAGTACTCTGTAAACAAAACAAGGAAGTGAAAAGCGACAAATTTGACCAGAAAAAGATAATACTGGAGATTTAATGCTTAAAAAAATTATACTACAATGTTGCCGTGATTGCTTAGGTCTCAAGGATAATTCGGCATATGCGGAGAACATGAGGTGCGTGAGTACATTGGAAGGAGCGCCAGCAGGGACCCGGGGTCTGACAAAAAACACCGGCATTTGGAGAAGCAGCAGCTGGACCGGCACACTGCAGTCCTTTGCAGGGAGGCAAGCCCAGCCTGCCCAGCCAGTGGTAGACGGGAGTCCCAGCTGCCGCTTCACCCGTGTGCCACCACTGTCCTTTGCAGAACCGCAAGTCCCTGATGGCACCAAAAGTTAATAATACCACCATGATTGTGGAGTGGAATGGCCAGATCAATAGCATATCATTTGCAGCCACATATGCACACTTTGACTAAATGACGACCATGACCAGATAGGACACAAAAATGCCCAAATAACAAAATAAATCTTTTTTTTTTTTTTCCACAATATCTTTATTGAACCTTTTTTTTTAACAAACATGATGCAAACAATCAAACACTAACACAAAAGTACTACAAAAAAAAAAATGCACTAAAAACACCAACAACCACCAACAAAATCAAATCTTCAACAATGCTCCTCTGTTTAGTCTAGACAATCCAATACATAAGTATACATATTATGTTCACCAGTTTGGAATTTACAAGGTCCACACACATCATTCACCTTCTTCTTCAAGAGCTATGTTTAAATTTTTTACATAATCAATAAAAGGTCTCCATATATTCTCAAACACAATTTCCTTTGATTTCAGTATATATGTTATTCTTTCTAATGGAAGGTTTGTTAACATCTGTCTTAACCACTGAGTCACATCTGGTCTATGAGTCTTTTTCCATAATAGTGCAATACATTTTTTGGCATTAAGCAAACTGAGGTCTATGAATGTTCTTTCACTTTTATTAAAATTATGCTTTTCTGGGTACAGACCCAACAAAAACAGTTTAGAATTCAATATGATTTGTTTTGAGATTATTTTTTCAATTGTTACCCTCACCTCTTCCCAAAACATTCTTATTAATCTACATTCCCATACACAATGAAATAGGGTTCCTTTACTTTCCATGCATTTTGTGCATGTATCTGGTATATTTTTGTTATATCTATTTAACTCCTCCGGTGTAACATACATCCGCATTAACCATTTGAAATGTATCAATTTAAGGCGTACATTTATTGATTTGGTTTGAGCTTCTGTACAAGCCAATTCCCATTGTTCCTCTGAAATTTCAATTTGCAGATCTTCTTTCCAGTAGTTTAATCTTTTCAGTGAATTTTCACTTGAAGATAGTGTCAATGAGTTATAAAACTCTGAAATAATACCCTTTCTTTTACTATCTTTCATCATCATTTTTTCCAAGGATGAATAAATAGGTCGAGTGAGAGCTTTATTTTGATTTGATCGAATAAAGTTTCTAAGTTGAAGATATTTAAAAAAATGTGTTCTATTGAGATTAAATTTGATCCTCAGCTCTTCAAAAGACATTATGTTGTCTGCACATGGCAAATATAAATCCTGAATCTTTTGTATCCCTTTTAAATTCCATACTTTAAATACAGCGTCCGCTCTCCCTGGTTTAAAATATTGATTACCCCATATTGGACTAAATTGTGACAATAACTGTGGTTCTTTTAAATAGTTTTTAGCTTCACACCATATTTTGATCATATGCTTTACAAATGGATTTTTAACTTGTTTTTGTAATTTTTTTGCCGAATCTGAGTATATGAATATGGGAAGAGGTAAAGGTAAATTGTATGATTCCATTTCAGTCCAGTGAGGGAGATCATTTGATGAAAAATAATATGTCATAGACCTCAGTTGTGCCGACCAATAATACAACATAAAATTTGGACATTTCAGACCTCCACGATCAAATGGTAAATATAATAAAGACAAACGTAATCTAGCCCTCCTGTTGTTCCATATAAATTCCACTAACTTTTTTTTTATTCTTGAGAATAGATCTAAAGGTGGTGATAAGGGAATGTATTGAAATAAATAAAGTATTTTAGGTAAAATATTACTTTTAAGTATATTGATTCTCCCGATCATCGACATTGGTAGTAACATCCATCTCTGAGTTAACTCACTGATATCTGACATTAAGGCTTCATAGTTGACACTGGCGACTGATTCTAGCTTAGGCATAATTTGGATTCCTAAATATTTAAACTGATTTACAACATTGAATTGATTTACCTCAGGGGCTGGGTAATTTCTCTGGGTCTCATTTAGCATTAATATTGAAGATTTAGTTTTATTTATTTTATATCCTGATATTTCCCCAAAATTCTTTATTAAATTCAACAAGGTTGGAATTGATTTTTTTAGATTCGACATAAACAAAATTATATCATCGGCGTACAGGGAGATTTTATGTTCTGTTGGTCCAACTTTAATTCCATATATTTGTGAATGTAAACGTATCGCTATCGCTAAAGGTTCAATTGCCATAGTAAACAGTAAAGGTGAAAGTGGACAGCCTTGTCGACATCCTCTATTGATTTTTATTGGTTTTGAAATATTGTTATTTGTTAGGATTTCTGCTGTAGCATTATTGTATATTATTTGAACCCATTTTATGAAATTATTTCCAAGTCCAAACCTTTGTAGGACTTCAAAAAGAAAGGGCCATTCAACTCTATCAAAGGCCTTTTCGGCGTCCAATGATAGGAGAGCTGTATCCGGTGCTTCTTTATTAAAATAAATAATATTAAATAGTCTTCTTACATTATGGAAGCCTTGTCTACCCTTTATAAAGCCATTCTGATCTCGATTAATAATATTTGGTAAAATTTCTTGTATTCGTCTTGCTAAAATTTTACAGATTATCTTAAGGTCGGCGTTTAATAGGCTTATTGGTCTCATATTTTCACATTTATTAGAGGGCTTACCTGGTTTTGGCAGCAGTATAATTAAGGCATTATTTATGTATGATGGTAAATTATTATTTTGAATTGCTTCTAAAACCATTTCCAAAAAAGGTTTTATTAATTTATTCTTAAATTTTTTATAAAGGTCAACTGGAAGACCATCTGGTCCTGCACTTTTTCCTGATTTCATATTATCAATGGCTAGCCCAACTTCTTCTTGACTAATTTTAGACTCCAATATCTCCCTGTTTTCATTTGGAATACACGGTATAGATAGTTCGTTCAAAAACCCATTTAGTTTTGTTAAATCAGGTTCATTTTTGGTATCATATAATTTTTCATAGTAATCTCTAAAGGCTCTATTAATTTCTAAAGGATCTATAACTACCTGTCCGTTACTTATAATACTGGTAATTGGTGTTTTAATTTCCAATTGTTTAATCTGCCATGCTAATAATTTTCCTGATTTTTCACCTTGTTCATAAAAAGATTGTTTCAATCTTAGAAGACTCGAGGCAGCTCTATTCGCTGATTTTTTGTCGTATTCAGCTCTCAAAATCAGTAATTCATTCTCCAACCTTGGGTCACTTCCTGCATACACTTTTTCCTGAAGATTTTTTATTTTATGTTCCAATTTAGCTCTCTCCTCTCGAGTCTTCTTAGATTTTGATCCTGTATAACTAATAATATGTCCCCTAATAAAAGCTTTGAAAGCCTCCCACTTTACACATGCTGATGTTTGTGTAGTATTGATGTCAAAGAACTCGTCTATCTGTTTTTCTATATACTTGACAAATTCCTCATCCTGAAGCCATTTATGCTGAAATTGCCATCTACCTGATTCCTTTGTCAATTTTTTATCTACATATATTAGACAACAGGGTGCATGATCAGAGATCACGATGTTATCATAAAAGCAGTTTTGAATCTTGGACCTTAATTCTGTGGAAATCAAAAAATAATCAATACGTGAGAATGTCTTGTAGGTACTGGAATAACAAGAATAGGCTTTAACTTGTGGTTTCATTTCTCTCCATATATCTAACAATCTCAATTCTTTCATAAAATGATTAATAGTCATCCTACATCCAATGTGCGTACAATCCAGTCCTGTTGATCTATCCACACCTGGATTCAATGTACAATTAAAATCCCCTGCTATTATATGTTGCCCTGTAAGTGATGATAAGATGAGAAATAAATTAGCAAAGAACTTCTGATCATCTATATTGGGACCATATAAGTTCACAAGATTTATATTTTCTAATAGCAAAGAACCTTGAATGATTACATATCTTCCAAATTTGTCTCCAATTACATTTTTCACTTGAAAAGGAACTGATTTATGTATGAGAGTCATAACTCCCCTGGCTCGGGATGAAAATGAAGAGGTGAATACACTTCCCTGCCATCTACTCCTAATTCTTTTAACATCCTCCTCTATCAGATGAGTTTCTTGTAAAAACACAATTCTTGAACCCATGTCCTTTATTTTATTCATAACTTGTTTAAGTTTTTTTAAATTTTGTAGACCTCTGCAATTCCATGAAGTTAAATTAAGATTAACACTTTGGTCCATGATCAATAGAGAGTTTGGGATTACCTTGCAGTGTAAACATGCTCATACAGAGAAGCAAAAACATGAGTGGTTGAACATTCATCCTACAAACTACACACAAACAAATTTCCCCTTCCCACACTTGTGGCAAACCCCCCAAAATCAAAAGAAAAATTCTGTCTCCCGATATAGCCATCGACCGTTCCACACCCACGGGGAACAGCCTAAGCCACTCCTTCTTCATCCTCCCAATCACCCTAACTCTACTGCTTTTAATGACGTAACATTAACTCTCCTCTGTAGTTTTCCAACTTAACTCCAAAATTTTTAACAACTTTGTACATCATAGTTTTTTTTTTTTTGTTTGTTTTGTTTTTGTTTTGTTTTTTTAATATATAATACAATCTATATTTTGTAAACTTACTATTTACTTCAAGTCAGTCAGATGCCTGTGCAAATGCTTAATTATTCTACCTTATATTTTGTTCATGCTTAGCTCCCACCAGTCTCTTCTTCTTCTTTGATCTTTTTGATGAACTCCTGCGCCTCCTCTGGGGTCTTGAAGATGTGGGTTCTGCCCTCATACGTGGTCAGCAGTCTCGCAGGATAGATTACACCATGACGAATCCCAAGGTTGCGCAGCTCCTTACGTACGGGATCAAACTGCTTCCTCAATTGCTGGATTCCTGTGGCCAAATCTGGGTAGAACCGCACCTGCTGGTCCTGGTGTTTAATCTCTCCTTTAGCACGTGCAGCGTTGAAGATCTTCATCCTGTCTCTGTTGCTAAGAAACTTCATAATTAAGGTCCTCGGCGGTCCCTTATCTCTCCGTGGGCCAATACGATGTGCTTTTTCCAGAACCACTGCTGATTGCAACTCCTCGCTGCCCAGCACCTCCGGAATCCACTTTTCCAGAAAGGAACATACGTCCCGACCTTCTGATTCCTCTGGAAGACCCACCAGCCTCAAATTATTCTGTCTCGACCGAGATTCCAAATCCAAAATATTATCTTCCAGAGATTTTTTTTTTTTTTCCAAAGTGCGCACCTTTAATTGAAGACGGGTGACGTCATCTTCAGCACTAGCGAGACGGAGCTCCATCTGCGCCGTTCGTTCTACACAGTCACCCAATTCCTTTCTTATTCCTTCCAACGCTGTCATAATCCCATCAAATCTAGAGGAAAAGTCCGCTCTCATTGAACTCATGGCAGCCATCAGTGCATCTGCGCCATTCCCCGCAGAAATCGCACCGTTGCCAGCCTCCTCCGCCATATATGGAGTTTTGTTTGCTGCGTCACAGACCTGAAAGTCCGTTAATTTGGACTGTTTCGGCGGCTCGCTTTTTCCTTTTCCTGGTTTTCCAGCCTTAGGCTTCGCCGACATATCCTCGCCCAAATGCTGGGATATGTTCTGTCCCAAATGAGAGAGTTATTTGCCGATTTTTTTCTCCAGGAGCAGAGCAGAGCGAGACACGTCCGTCCTACGTGGCAGCCATAACCGGAAGTCAAATAAATCATTTTATTTAAATATTTACTGACAAATGGGCAAGACTGATGCAACGGTTGAAGCCAAATGGGTCATTCTGCTGTGTATAATAATATTGGGTGTTTTGTACTTATAATATTGCTAACATATAAAAGGATGCACTACAATGGGTCTCAAATATTTGTAAACGTGTCCTGT
Source organism: Pholidichthys leucotaenia (assembly GCA_020510985.1). Taxonomy (NCBI): domain Eukaryota; kingdom Metazoa; phylum Chordata; class Actinopteri; order Cichliformes; family Pholidichthyidae; genus Pholidichthys; species Pholidichthys leucotaenia. The sequence goes on along the minus strand of CM035846.1, from coordinate 85,896,034 downwards.
TATAGTCATGCATGAGTTAGTGATGACAGACTATAAACTACACATACAGTATAACCTAAAACAATTATAATGGTGATCGAACAACTCCCATTCCCCAAAGTGCAAGATACAACACTTATGAATTCATTCATTCATGAATACAAGCCATAAAATATCACACAAATAAATGATCTGACAAACAAATAAACAAGGGCTCTTAAACAGTCGCTAATATTGGATGTCCCATTTGCTTTCAATAATTAAGTATTTTGTAATTAATATTCACACAATCAAATAAATCTTAGTGCCCTTCAGTCCCTTTTATATTTGTCAAAGTCTCACGTGTGTGATTGCCTACAAATAGGCTACACCTCTTTATATTCCACTTTCAAACACAGCCTACATTTGGGGCTGTAAAGCCTAATTGGGATACCTGTTGTAGACAAGAATACTTGCTTTCTACGAGCATACAGTAGTACTGCCTGAATAAAGTGTGTACACACACACACACACACACACACACACACACACACACGTGTGTACAATATACAAATTTTCACTATTACATTTTGATTTTACAGAGGCTAAAATCAAGCATAATGAAACTGTCTGGCTATATCGTTTACACCTTATTTAATTTATTTTCGAGGCTGCAACACTGGGGGAGCTTTTAGAAATCTCTTGGATCAAAAACACTGTCAACCATTTCTGGTGTTGCTGTAAGTAAGCGTCATCTGAGGAAGAGTTCAAGGTATATTTGGGGGAAGTGGGATGTTGTGCGGTCATTATTTTGGTGTGTGTACAGAGAAGGATCACATGTGTTCTGTTTCTGCAGCTGAAATGGCATCCGTCCACACCCACAACCACACATGGACATCTAGGTGCTGGGAGCATGAATCACTGACTGACAGTACCCTGGAAAAGCCATGGATGAAGCAAGGTAGTCACACAAGGTCTTTTCATGGGGTGTCTTGTGTGTTACTTTTAAGTTATATAATCCTATAAACTATATAATCTGATGACAGGTTCAGCAGCTCACTGGCACTTGCAGCCTTCATTCTGGACAATCATTGGCTGAAAGATGTGCAGACGTTCATCAACTTCAGGTATGAACTTCATCAAGCTTACAAACTGATGTGTCTGTTACAAACTAAATGTTACCGATAAAGTAAGTTTTCCTATTGTTTTCCCAATCAAGCTAATTTCAGAATGTACTGTATGTTCTGTTACATTATCAGGCCTGTCTGCTTGAACAATCAGTATTTACGGTTGTACTCAGATTCACTGACCCCCATAGCTAAGCATTTTGATGTTTTTGTGCAAAAAAAAAATATTAATCAATCATTAAACGATGTGAATGTTTTTATCAAAAAGCTGAAAGTTAATAAATTGTGAAAATAATCATAAGTTCCAATGAAGTCTGGATAACTAAGTACAACTGCACAAGAAGAAAAGGAACAGAGTATATTGTCACTTATCATAGTGATATTTTTTTCTTCGTGTTAGCGGCACATACATTCAAAATATATAACAAATCAATTAAAAAGTGCCAGAGGAGCAAACTGGCTCTTCTAACTTGGTTGATTTCTAATCATTTTAACTGGTCAAGCGATAATGAATAAAGTTGAAGTGATCACTTGGATTTTATTACATCACCTTTTGTGCCTTTGATTTTCAGATCATCACCAATCTGAAATATTGTAAGTCTCAAATGCACATTAAAAATACAATTTTATAAAAACACAGCAAAATTATGAGGGAAAAAGTTACAAAAAATTAATGATTGATGAATTTGTACAATTGATTTTTTTCAGTATGTAATTTAAAATTAAAAAAAAGAGATTGTGTTTTTGATGAAATTATTATATCTAAACTATAGAATTTACAGAAAATGTATATCATGATATACATACACACACATACACTACCGTTCAAAAGTTTGGGGTCACCCAGACAATTATTTTGTGTTTTCCATGAAAAGTCACACTTATTTACCACCATGAGTTGTAAAATGAATAGAAAATATAGTCAGGACATTGACAAGGTTAGAAATAATGATTTGTATTTGAAATAATATTTTCCTTCAAACTTTGCTTTCGTCAAAGAATCCTCCATTTGCAGCAATTACAGTATTGCAGACCTAACATGATTGCACAAGGGTTTTCTAATCATCCATAAGCCTTCTGATGCAATGAGCAAACACACTGTACCATTAGAACACTGGAGTGATAGTTGCTGGAAATGGGCCTCTATACACCTATGTAGATATTGCACCAAAAACCAGACATTTGCAGCTAGAATAGTCATTTACCACATTAGCAATGTATAGATTGTATTTCTGATTAGTTTAAAGTTATCTTCATTGAAAAAAAGTGCTTTTCTTTCAAAAATAAGGAAATTTCTAAGTGACTCCAAACTTTTGAACGTTAGTGTATATATATATGAAGACAGACAGAGAGACATTACAGCTGTGGGCAAAATTGTTGGTACCCCTCTGTTAATGAAAGAAAAATCTACAATGGTCACAGAAATAACTTGAATCTGACAAAAGTGGTAATAAATAAAAATTCTATGAAAATTAACCAGTGAAAATCAGACAATGCTTTTGAATTGTGGCTCAATAGAATTATTTTAAAAAACAAACTCATGAAACAGACCTGGACAAAAATGATGGTACCCTTAACTTAATATTTCGTTGCACAACCTTTTGAGACAACCACTACAATCAAATGATTTCTGTAACTGTCAATGAGACTTCTGCACCTCTCAGCAGGTATTTTGGCCCACTCCTCATGAGCAAACTGCTCCAGTTGTCTCAGGTTTGAAGGGTGCCTTCTCCAGACGGCATGTTTCGGCTCCTTCCACAGATGTTCAATAGGATTTAGATCAGGGTTCATAGAAGGCCACTTTAGAATAGTCCAATGTTTCGCTCTTAGCCATTCTTGGGTGTTTTTAGCTGGGTGTTTTGGGTCATTATTCTGTTGCAAGACCCATGACCTGCGACTGAGACCAAGCTGTCCGACACTGGGTAGCACATTTCTCTCTAGAATACCTTGATAGTCTTGAGATTTCATTGTACCCTGCACAGATTCAAGACACCCTGTGCCAGATGCAGCAAAGCAGCCCCAGAACATAACAGAACCTCCTCCATGTTTCACAGTAGGGACAGTGTTCTTTTCTTGGTATGCTTCATTTTTGCGTCTGTGAACATAGCGCTGATGTGCCTTGCCAGAAAGTTGCAGTTTTGTCTCGTCTGTCCATAGGACATTCTCCCAGAAGCTTTGTGGCTTGTCAACATGCAGTTTGGCAAATTCCAGTCTGGCTTTTTTAGGATTTGTTTTCAACAGTGGTGTCCTCCTTGGTCGTCTCCCATGAAGTCCACTTTGGCTCAAACAACAACAGATGGTGCGATCTGACACTGATAGTAGTAGATTAGTTTATTTGACAGGGACAGTGCAATAAACATAGACAATTAATCAAAGACAATCAATCTGATGTGTTGCACATAGAGTGTATAGCTATTAGCTAATTTGCAACTCTTGTCCCTGGATGGGCTTTAGAAAAAAGAATCAAGATAAAAAATATACACAATAACCACATACATCAATGCAGAAAAATTATAAATACACAATTATAAATATTATAAATATTATAAATACACAAATATAACAGCCTGACTCACATTTAACATAAATATTATAAATATTATAAATACACAAATATAACAGCCTGACTCACATTTAACACATATAACATAACTCACATTTGCCTATTTCAGGCCTTCCTCCCTCCGTCACTCACTATAAACAAACACATTTATTCCTTCCCTTCATTCACTCTCACTTTGCAGACAATTAATTCATACATGAGTACATTCTTGTTTATTTTTCAGCCAGTTTTTAACATTTTTAGTGAATGTTTTAAAGTCCGTTATTATTTTAATTTCATTTGGCATTGTGTTCCAGATGTGACTGCCCTTTATAGAGAAAGCTGTTTGTCCAAATGTGGTTCTGCGGTGGAATATTTTACAGTTATTGTTAACAGAACTCCTGGTGGCTCTGCTGCTGTCCTGTCTTTGGACGAAACCAGCAAGTGGCTCGGGTGCTGATTTATGGAAACATTTGAACGTTAATTTCAGAAGACAGAGGTCAATGAAGCTCTCAAAACTCAATAGGTTGTATTTTTTTAAAACATTACAGTGATGCCACCTAATGGGCTTTTTGTCCAAGATTTTTAGGGTTTGATTATATAATGAACCTACGTACTGTATATGTCTTATTGTGGAAGGGGCTGCTTGAGCCCAGACTGTCAAACAGTATGATATATGAGAAAAAACCATAGAATGCATATACAGTGCAGCTGCTTCGTAAGGTATGTAATATCTAATTAATTTAAAGCAGTTCAGATTTTTTTTTACTGTTTTTGAAATTTTCTTTATATGAAGATTAAATTTGAGTTGAGGATCTAGTACAATGCCAAGGTATTTGAATTCTGTAGCTAAACTGATGTCATGATCATGTATATTAACTTTAAAATGTTGCAGGTTACATTTTTTGATTGAAAAGCACATTGAGACTGTTTTCTGAAGGTTCAGCAATAGATGGTTCTTGAGGAGCCACTCTTGGACATCAACCATACTTGTAGACAGTACATCTGCAGCCTGTGCTGGAGTCTTGGCAGCTGTGTAAATAACTGCATCATCTGCATAAAGTTGGCATGTTGCAGCTGAGCAGTGTAACGGCAGGTCATTAATAAAAATGCTGAAAAGTAAAGGACCAAGAATGGACCCTTGTGGGATACCCATGCGGTTGTTTAAAAATGAGGATTTATCCTGGTGAACTTTTACACACTGTTCTCTATTCTGGAGATAAGATGCAAACCATTCTAATGTATTTGGGGAGAAGTTAAAAGATACCATTTTGGATAAAAGCAAACTGTGGTTTACAGTATCGAAAGCCTTTTTGAGATCTAGAAAAACAGCTCCTACCACATTACCCCTGTCCAAGGACTGTTTGACGTTTTCAATAAGGCAACAATTTGCTGTTTCTGTTGAGTATCCTGGTCTAAAACCAAATTGATGTGGATGAAGAAGTTGACTGTCTTGTAAGTAGTCTATCAGCTGTGTAGCTACAACTTTTTCAAGAACCTTAGATAGGACTGGTAAGATAGAGATTGGGCGGTAATTGCATATATCGTCTTTACTGCCTGATTTATGAACTGGTATGACGACAGCTTTTTTCCAGCCAGATGGAAATGTACTAGACCTAATGGAGAGATTAATGAGATGAGTCAGTGGTTTGATTAATATTTTGCTGTGCATTTTGAGAAAGGAGGTGCTCATATTGTAGATATCATTAGTTTTTGAGTTTGACAGTGTTTTAACAATACCAGCAATTAACTTCTCATTTACCTCATCGATGTGAAAAGTGTCTGTTGGAAGTATGGAATTTGTGTTGTTGAGCACATTTGGCAGCACAAAAATTTTTGTTAAGTCTTCCACAGAGCCCACAAAGTGTGAATTAAATTCATTTGCCAAAGTAGCCTTGTCACTGACGGTCTTGCCATTGATTCTAAGTTCCTTTACCCCCTTCTGATCGTTTTTTTTTATTAGTTAAGTTATTTAAATGCCTCCATAGGGAACTGTTGTTACCCTTTGCATGATCTATCAGTTTATTGTAATAAGATATTTTTGATTTTCGCAGCTCATGTACCACTTTATTTCTTAAACTTTTGTACACAAGGTGATCATTTTGTAGTTTGGAGGTTAGTGATGTTTTCAGTGCATAGTCTCGCCTCTTCATAAGTTTTCTTATTTCATTATTTAACCATGGTAGGCTAATCTTCTGTTGTCTACTTTTAATTTGCTTTGAAAATTTTTCTATAGACTTTGTGATTGTTGCAGTTATAAAATTACAACAATCATCTACTTCACATGTTGACATGAGCTGCTCCCAATTTTGATTCTCTAAGTAATGTTCAAACTCCTCATTTTTTGATTTGGGGATAATAAAATTTGATTTGTCAATATCGACTCCCCCAAAATACTGTAGTCGCTTTTTAGTAAGTTTCCTGACAGCAAGAACCATGTTATGATCTGAGAGACCAGTTACAAGATTATAGGTTCTGGTTATTCGTTCTGGTTTATTAGTAAATACCATGTCAATAAGTGTTCTGGATTGTTTGGTTATCCTGGTGGGTCCTTTGATCATTTGCTGGTAATTAAATTTAGTCATGAGGCTTTTCAGTTTTTGTTTGTCTTTTTTATCAGACCAGTTGATATTAAAGTCACCATGAATTATTGTTTCTCTGTTCTTCTCAAGGCATCTTGATATACCTTGACCTTGGAGTTCACCATGAATGTGTTAAGAGGTTGTTCTGGGCCCTTTTGCTACCATTCGTATCATCCATCTCTCCCATTTTTCATCGAGTTTCCTCCTGCAGCCACGTCCAGGGAGGTTGGCTACAGTCCCATGGATCTTAAATTTCTGAATAATATGTGCAACTGTAGTCACAGGAACATCAGGCTGCTTGGAGATGGTCTTATAGCCTTTACCTTTAACATGCTTGTCTATAATTGTCTTTCTAATCTCCTGAGACAACTCTCTCCTTTGCTTCCTCTGGTCCATGTTTAGTGTGGTACACACCATGTCAACAAACAGCATAGTGACTACTTGTCACCCTTTAAATAGGCCGACTGACTGATTACACATTTGTAGACACCTGTGATGTTAAATAGAGGGCACAACTTGGTTGAACATGTCCCTATGGTCACATTACTTTCAATCTTTTCTAGGGGTAGCATAATTTTTGTCCAGGTCTGTTTCATGAGTTTGTTTTTTAAAATAATTCTGTTGAACCACAATTCAAAAGAATTGTCTGATTTTCATTGGTTAATTTTCATAGAATTTTTATTTATTACCACTTTTGTCAGATTCAAGTTATTTCTGTGACCATTGTGGGTTTTTCTTTCATTAACAGAGGGGTATCAATAATTTTGTCCACGTGTGTAGACAGACAGACAGACAGATAGGCAGACAGATAGACAGACATATGAAATTTTGGTCATATTGCACAGCCCTACCCATCATACGTCTATTTGCCCTACCCATCATGAGATGAGATGAGATTCAACTTTATTGTCATTACACATGTATAAATACAAGGTAACGAAACGTGACTTGGCATTTGGGCACGCTCTGCAGAGCGCATCCAAGGCCGGGGCAGCCGCTAGGCGCCAGTCATAAAGAAGAAAGGAAAAAAAAAAAAGAAAAAGGGAATGGATATGACACAGTAGGCAAGAGAAAAAAAACATGTTTTATCAAAATGGCGCTCAGTGAGTGAGCGAAATTTTGATTGCAGGCAAAAAAAAAAACCCTCAATGCACATTTAGCAGACATTTAGCAGGAGATCACACACAAAAGTTGAGAGAGGCAGTGTATTTGTATGCATGTAATGTTGTATGCATTGTGTAGTGTAAGTGTGACAGTTGTTAGTGAGCAGCAGAGGGCGCCTCCTGGCAGTGGATAGATGTTATAATCATGCGACTTATAAACAAGTCCAGAGTCTATCTCTCTTGCTTGCAGAAGGCACATGGGCACTGTCCTTGAGGGTTCAATCCGCTGATACGACAACTGATTGTCGATTGTTTGAGTTAAGAGCCGCTCCTTCTGCTGATCTTCATCAGGAGGAATGTAAACACGGGGCACCAAAGACAAGGTCAAATCAAATCAGCACAGTGCACTCAGAGAATAGAATTTTCCTCACCCGTGCAATTCTGTGCTTTCATATGTGCAGGCTTAAACTTTTTTTCCCATGGAGAGCACAGGGCTCCAGATGTATTCCTCCACTGAATCACTGTCATTCAGTTCACCGTTTGCCGCTACTCGTGCCCTCCCCAACTGGTCGAATTTGATGAAGGAGCTTGCCGGGTCCGCTTTGATCAGCTCTCTCACCTTCCTTCAATTTCTGATGCATCAGGGAACTTCACAGCCAAAAATAGAGGTCCTGAGATCATAACCAATAATGTTTCCACAGACGCATGAATTCCAATGTCCATGAGTCTCCTCGCAGGTTCCAATTCTTGGGCTCCCCCTTGGCCCGATTCTTGTTGAAAAATAGTGACAATAGCACATTTAAGCCGCTTCCAAATCCATAATTTCCGTTTAGATTAAGATTCAGCAGAAGAAGAGCGGCTAAACACAGACAAAAACGCAACATTGCAAAGCTGGGAATAGGTCAGGAAGGCAGACGAGAGGAGGGAAGAAAAATGCGACTGCTCTCTCTCAAGGCAAGAAGAGGAAAAAAAAAAAATCATACGGGGCGGCAGTGGCTCAGGAGGTAGAGCAGGTCGTCTAATAACCTGATGGTTGGCAGTTCGAATCCCGCTCTCCCCAGATATCCTGCCGTTGTGTCCCTGGGCAAGACACTTCACCCGCATTGCCTCCAGTGCCCATAACACTCGGTATGAATGTGTATAAATGTATAAAAATGTTTGGTGGTGGCCGGAAAGGCCATTGGCGCAGATTGGCTGCCACGTTTCCCTCAGCCTGCCCCAGGGCAGCTGTGGCTGCAGAAGTAGCTTGCCACTACCATTGTCTGTCTGGAGTGAATGAATAATGTACCTATTTGTAAAGCGTCTTTGAGTATATATGATAAAGCGCTATATAAAATCGATGCATTATTATTATTTCTGATGGTCTCTACTTTAACCACACCGCTATTCACTTCATTTCTGTAAATATTGTTAAGCTGTTGGATGCTTTTTAAAAATCTTACTTTTTTTAAAATGTATTTTTATAGTTTAGGCATTGTGTTTTTTCCTGTGTAAACTGCTGTACGTACCTTGAATTGCCCCTTTGGGACAAATAAAGTTCTTTGAATTGAAATGAACTGAAAAAGCCCTAACCAGAGTGTATGAGGTGATCTGACAGGAAAAGAGAAGACGTCCGTGGTGACTAAGGGGACACACAGAATGAGAAGGGCCACTATGAGCCAGAGAGGGTTAATTATGTGTAATTTTACCAATCAAACAAGAAGATAAGTGGTTGTCCCCTCTCTCTAATTAAGACCTGCTCCAAATAAAGGGCAGTACAAAAAATTGAACAGTTTCGTCTTCCTTCTCAAACGAATACTTGCAAGTCGGGAAAGTTCATTAGCAAGACAAGACGGTGTACTGACCCAGGTTGTACCAGACATCCATCTCTCCGCTCAGTGTTCGGACTTCAATGATACTCTGGCCCAGGAAATCATCAGATTCCCTCTTGAGACGCTGCTTCACCCTGGACTTGATGTCATCGTCTTCGTCCCACACGCGCACTTTGATTCGGTCTGAAGAATTGTGACATTCACTGGAAAAAAAAACAGACAAAACTAATAAATAAAAGAGGAGACATATCTATAAAAAGAATGGATATAATTTCTTAGAAAGTAATACAAGTGAATACAAAAGTCAAAAAATATAAGTTAAAGAGCCCCGATAATGATTTTTAGAGTTTCCCCTTCATTTTAGTGAATTGTGGAGGATTTTTGTGACATTATATGGTCTGCAAAGTCAAACAGCCCAAAATCCACCTGGACTGGTGCTGCAATAGTTAAATTCTGATGTATTTTGCACATAGCATGTCACAGATACTTCATAAAGAACTCTGGGAACTGTGTCAACATGTAGGAAAAATGTATGATCAATCAATCAATCAAAGCTTTATTTATATAGCACTTTTCATACAAAAAGATGCAACACAAAGTGATTCACACATTGGAATAAAACACAATTTAACCCCCCCCCCCCCACGCACAGACACAAACACACACACACAAAAAACTTTCATCAGTGTAAAATTTATGGCTTAAGGCTTATGGCTGGGCACTGAGGTTCCAAGTGTGGAAGCACCAATATGAGGGAGCCATCACCAGCAGGGAAAGTGCCAAATCCATGGCCACAGGAACACCACCACCGAGCCCGCCCAAATCCAACCCGAGGGGTCGACACCGCAGGTGCGGTGCCACAGCGCACAACTCCCTCAGCCGGGCAGACCAGGGCAGTCACAGACCAGCGCCCCGCAGCCAGAAAACAGCCACAAACCCCCACAGGAAGGCCCCCATGAAGAAACACCACAGCTTGGACAGGGTGATAAAAAGTCACTGATGAATAATAAGATAGTTTGCTGATAAAAAGACTAGGCAGTTAAGATGACTAGAAGAATAAAACAACACCTAAATACAGTCAAACAGACATATTCATAAGTATTAATAATTCGCAGTAAGGTAAGTAATTGTGACATAAAATAGATTTAAAATCAGAAATTAAGCGCATTAAAACTGGAACCTAATCAAAAGCAAGTAGGTCTTGAGCCTGCTTTTGAAAACATGAACATTCTCGGCAGCCCTGATGTTATCCGGCAGGCTGTTCCACAGACGTGGGCTGTAGTAACTAAAAGCCGTCTCACCGTGGATGCATCTTCTGACTGTAGGAATAATTAAAAGGTCAGGGTCAAAGGACCTCAAGGACCGCAGTGGCTCATATGCCAAAAGCAATTTTGATAAATAAGAAGGCCCCAGACCACGCAGACATTTATAAACCAGTAAAAGAACCTTAAAAATTGATCCTGAAGGACATGGGGAGTCAATGCAGTGATTTTAAAACAAGCGTGATGTGAGCCTGCCATCTGGTTCTCATCAGAACACGTGTAGCTGAATTCTGTAGTAAGTGCAGATTTCATATCGTCTTTTTGGGAAGACCAGAGAGAGAAGGGCATTCCAGTAATCAATACGGCTGGTGATAAAAGCATGCATCAGCATCTCCGTGTTTGCTCGAGAGAGAAGTGGGCAAACTCTAGTTATGTTCTTTAGATGGTAAAATCCTATTCATGTTATATTTTTAATGTGTGGAGTAAAACCAAGCTCAAAGTCTAAGGGTGTTTTCACAACTAAATTTGTTTAATTTGGTCCAAATCAGTTGACAAGCTTGTTACTTTGTATCATTTTCTCCTTGGTTTGGTCCCCTTTCACACAGGCAAAAATTCAAGCAGACCAAATTGCGTCATATTAAATCCCACGAGACTTGCATCAGAACGTTCTTTGTTCTTATTGGTCAGATTTTTTTGCCGCAAAAACAGGAAAGGTAAATACAGGATGTAAGATGACTGTGTATTTATGCATTTCTGGGGAGAAAATGACACAAATTGTAGGGTAATCTCCAGGGGGTTTTCATCTCTCTGGTTATCGTTTATTACACACGTGCAATATACCACTTTCGGCAAATCATACAGAATGAAAATGAAGCGCTGCTACAGATGGGAAATAACATGTTAACATTCATTAATCCTCCAGAACCGTGACATGCTCAGCCACATATTTTCAAAGATCCATCAGGCATGTAAAGTGACATAAAGTGTTTAACCGCTTGCCACTGGTCCTGTTTTAGTGCGGTTGCTTTCTCACCTGCAGGACCACACCAGAGTTTGCCATTTGATTCAAATCAAGACCACCTCTAATGAAGAAAACAAACTGGAGTTCGACTGAAATGAACTAAAGCCTGTAGGTGTGAAAGCACCCTAAGATGCCGCCCAAATTCTTAACCTGTTGGGATGGGGTAAAGGACATGCAAACTATGTAGTTTTGGTAATATTTTCTCTCTCTGAGCTTCAGGACCAATGACTAAAATGTTAGTTTTGTCCTGGTTGAGCTGAACAAAGTTTGCTGCCGTCCATGACTTAACCCTTTGAGTGTGTATGGTGCAGAACTGCAACATACCCCCAGTGGTCAAGAGTGGTAAATATATTTTGTCAATAAAATGGTTCAGTCTTTTAACACCGTTTTTTGTACAGAGGTACCTCATCATATCTTCAAAGTATATGAACAAGAAATCAGTACATTTAAAAAAACCCAGAAATTTCTCACTTACTTTTGACAAAGTCAGAGTGAGAAGGCAGGCGCAGTGCCGCACGCACTCCGCACTCACGCATGCAAATTCTCACACTTAAAGGGTTAATGTCTATAATACAGTTAATAAAGGGTGTTAATTGGTTCCATGTCATCAGGAGACACAGCGACATACAGTTGTGTGTCATCAGAATAACTATGGTAACTGACACCATGTTTCCTGATAACATTCCCCAGGGGCAGCATGTACAGATTAAAAAGTATTGGACATAAAATTGAACCTTGGGGCACACCACAATTTATTTTGTAGACTTTGGAAGAACATGTATCTATACTTATAAATAAGTTCTGTCTGTGAGGTAGGACTTGACCAATTAAGAACAGTACCAGAGAGGCCAACCAGATCCTTTAGTCTGGTTAAAAGAATGTGGTGGTCTACTGTCTCAAAGAAAGCACTTAGATCCAGTAGAACCAGAAATGAAATTCTGCATCATAAGTCCACGTTGTGCCTCAAGTCATTAACAATCCTGACCAGGGCAGTCTCAGTACTGTGGTTCATCCTAAAACCAGACTGGTTTTCATCAAATATGTTATTTGATAATTAAAAATAATTTACCTGAGTAAAAACAAGTTTTTCTAAAATTTTGCTTAAAAATGGTAAGTTGGACACTAGTCTGTAATTATTAAGGTTTTCAGGATCTAAATTACTCTTCTTCAGGAGGGGTCTCGATTAGATATGGAAAAGGCTGGTAATAGTAAGATGGCGGCCGGGTTGGACATGGGATAGACCGGGGTGGCTAACTGCCGGTTTCCAGTAGTGATGCTACTCATGGTATAAAGGAGGTGGGCGGAAGAGGCTCTGTCTCTTTCATTGTGGGAGCCACCTGGCATGCAGGCGAGTGCCGTAAGCCTTATGTATATAGTTGTATCCTGTATTAAAGCCCTGTTCACCGAGTTACTAGTATCTCGTTATTCCTTATAATTATGGACACAACATTTGGCAACGAGGTAAAAGCGGTAATGGAGCGTTCCATTGCCAGCTTTCGTCCGTTTTTGGAGGCCCCGGGTGAGTCGCCCGTGCCGTGGCCTCGTTGGTTTGCTGCCTTTACCAACTATCTCGTTGTCTTAAACCTGGGTGAGATGGAGAAGCTCCGAGCGAGAACTGTGTTGGTCTATAATTTGGGAATGGAAGGGCAGAGAATCCTAGAGAAACTTGGAGGTGTTGATAGCTTCGATGAGGTAGTGAAGCTAATTGCGCGTAACTTTAGGGCACCGGAAAACGTCACGGTTAGACGCATTCAGTTTCGACAGTGCCGCCAGCAGTCGGAAGAGCCAGTTAGAAGATTCTTGGTGGACCTCCGTGAGCTGGCAAGGGAATGCAGGTTTGGACCCCTGTAGGACAAGATGATTCGGGACCAGCTGGCAGAGCACATCCGGTGCACAGTGGCCCGGTCCAGGTTGTTAACACACCCAGGAGAGTTGACATTCGCTGAAGCTATCGAGCTTGCCCAACAGTTTGAGGCAGCAGACACCATCGTGAGAGGCCTTACTGAAGGGGCTTCTTTGGACGGGGGTGAGTCTCGCACTGAGGCACTGATCCTGGACCCTTGTGATGGCGAATGCGGAGAGGATGATTTTGCCTCCATGGCCAAGATAAGGTCCGCCCCAGGTACACCGAAATGTTATGAATGTAGGTCCACTGAGCACCGCTATAAGTCCAGGGTGTGCCCGGCGAAAGGAAAAGTATTGTGGCAAGTGCGGTGTGTTGAACCATTTTGCCAGGATGCGCGCTAACTTCGTACGCAGGAGCCATAGGGGTGAACCCAGTGCTGCGCAGAAGACTCCAACAATTGTGCATACCGTCTCCCCAGAGACGACAGGGAGGATCGGTTGCGCTGTCACACTAGATGGCGTCGAGGTTCCACTGTTGGTGGACACTGGAGCGATTATTTCCGTCCTGAATCTGACGACCATGCAGAGACCGTTTCCCCACCGACAGATTAGGAGGCAATGCAGAGAGTATTCTGGATATGGACGGAACAGGTTGACCATTTTGGGCTATGTGGAAATGGAGGCCCGATATAAGAAGAATGTGGCACCCAGAGTCCGCATCAATGTTTCAGCGTCTGGAGTCAACATTATGGAGTGTAACCCGTTTTACAGCCTTGGGTTCTCCATATCTAACATGTTGTGTGAAAAATGGTCTGGATGTGGACTTTGGGCTGGCCTGTTCCAGTGGTGGAGGGTGCTGAGGTGTGGGATTCAGACTGGCTGGACAGAGTTTTAGAGGGAGAGCACATTCGGTGCCATGCGGAGCCGTCTCGGGATGGACCCGATGCCATCATGCAGGCTGCCCTGGACGAGGGTGCCAGACGGCACTCCGGGATCCCTGATGAGGCTCATAAGGACGAGGTGTCCACACTGGGAGAAAAAGGGGCGAGACCGCGGAGTGTGGTGGTTGTAAAGTGCTCCCAACAACGGCCTGCCAAAAGGAGACCGAAGCAGACCCGTGAGCTGGAGAGTTCGGTGAAGGAGGCCAGTCGCAGGAATAGTGATCCGGATAAGAGGAAGAGGGCTCCCTCACTGACCAAGGTTGATGCTCGAGTACGACGGGATCACAGTCCACGTGAGCAGCGGGATGACCAGAGGCGGTTCCAGGTGGAGCCCGACTGGATGGAGGCACACCAGCGTAGGTCCATCTATATCTGGAGACACCCAAGGGATCTGCGGCTGCCAGTGATGGAGAGACGGCACAGCAGGAGCCCTGAGGTTAAACAATGGAGATGCCTGGAGAGGGATCCATCCAAGGACTGAGGGTTTTGTGTGTGTCTGTTGTGTTTTACCCTAGTCCTTTGTGTGTGGTCTTTGCTGTTTGGTGCCCTGGTAAATTTAAAAAAAAAGATAGAGAAAGAAGAGAGATGGTACTGTGATTTGGTTTGTGTATGACATTTTCGTGTGTAATTTTAGGAGTTTATTAACCAGGATGGTGGTGTGCCTAATTAAGTACTGATGATTTAGTGTGCTAATGTTTAATTGAGTGTTTATGTAGATTTGGAATGCCCAGCACGGTTTGTTTCTCTGTGTGTGCCTGTCACGGGGAGGGTGTTGGGGTGGGGGCCGCCAATAGTATGTATATGTTGTGATTTTGTATGTGATGTTTGTGTATTGTTGTCTATAGGGGTTGTTTTGAGTTAGAAACACAGCTGTTTTATTTGAACTGTTCTTTCTCTGGCGGCAAAATAACCTGCCCAGCCGAGTAGGGGGTGCTGGCAGTCTACCCGGCCCCCAGCCTCAGTTGTGTGAATGGGAGTTTGTTTATTTTTGTACATATTTTCTTCCCCTTTTAGAGCATGAGTTGGGAGACAAATTAGGGTGGGTTGTTTGTGTGCTTGACATTTTTTTAAAGGGGGGGGGGGGTTAGATATGGAAAAGGCTGGTAATAGTAAGATGGCGGCCGGGTTGGACGTGGGATAGACCGGGGTGGCTAACTGCCGGTTTCCGGTAGAGACGCCACTCATGGTATAAAGGAGGTGGGCGGAAGACGCTCTGTCTCTTTCGTCGTGGGAGCCACCTGGCATGCAGGCGAGTGCCATAAGCCTTATGTATATAGTTGTATCCTGTATTAAAGCCCTGTTCACCGAGTTACTAGTATCTCGTTATTCCTTATAATTATGGACACAACAGTCTCACCACTGCCATTTTAAAGGCAGCAGGGAAAACACCCGTCTGGAGAGAGTAATTCCTTATGTTTCAAAGTTCCTCCTGGAAAAATCCACAAAAAGTTTTTAATAATGATGTGGGAATGGGATATAACAGGTTGTTGAATTTATTTGGGGAAAAAAACTCTACCATGAATTTTAGCATTAACCAGGGCAAAACTCTCCAGCGTTTCCTCAGATAAAAGCAAAGGTTCCACAGTACTAAAAACAGTATCTTGTAATAAAAGACTGGATCAAATAACATCTATTTTACTTCTGAAGTGATCTGCAAAGTCCTCACATAGTGAGTCTGTTGGCATTATGCTAGACTTCTTAAAATCAGGGTTGAACAGGTGATCTATGGTGGAGAAAAGGATTCTAAGATTGTTTTTGAGAGTACTTATTATTTTGGAGAAGTGGGAGTTTCTGGTTTGTTTGACCGTGTTATTATATATTTTCAATTGTTCACGCAGAGTTCGGTAGTGAACAGTTAATTTTGTTTTTCTCCACCTTCTTTCTGCTGCTCTGCATTTTCCTTTCTGCTGTTTTATATCTTCATTCCACCAGGGCAGGACAGGCTTAGTTTTTGCATTTTTGGTCTTTAGTGGTGCAACCAAGTCAGTGCGGTTTTTGATGAACAAAGTTTATGATGAACAATGAACGGCAACTGGCAGCCCATGGGCCACATCTAGCCCACTGGAGTGTTCCATCCGGCCCCCAGAATATTACTGAATTCAGGAATAGCTTAGCTCAGACTTTGTTTCATTAATTAATTTATATTTATGAAAAATTTCAACAGTCACATTTCTGAATGTAAGTGAATGCAGCATCAGATTACTTGCCCCTCCCTTCCTGGACAGCAGGATAGTGTGAGGAGACAGGCCTGCTGCAGATCTTCTACAAGCAAACTACTTTTGATACACATTATGAGTCTTGGCCACAGTCTTAACTTTTATTATTATTATTTTATATTATTATTATGCAAAATGCTGAATATTTTTTCAGTCTTTTTGAACTTATTTGATATAGTAGAGAATGCATACCTGCCAATATTTAGGTTTTAAAAACTGGGAAGTTTTCATGCATAAAAACTTAAATAATATTATAAAAGGACTATATATTTGGTCATTTTAATTATTTTTATGAATTTATTATTATTATTATTATTTTGAGAATCAGAGTTGAAATCATTGTTTTATTCTGGCTCTGTAAATTCAACTTAAGATATATGGGAAAAGTCCCAATTTTACTACAAGCTTTTCAAATACTGAAAGAAAAATTGTGTTTTTAGGTTCTTTTATTTCATCTTTCTTCTTCTTCTGTATGATCTTTGTATTTGTCATACAAGAATTTGATGTAATATGTTTAATCATGCTTAGACCTTCAGGGGCGCCAAGAAGATGAACAGTGTGAATGTACTCTGTGATTAGAATGGTTTATACACGTGAAGACCATGTGCTACTGTAAGATAACACTTGTGATGAATAGACCTTGTGTGCAGCTTAAAAAGGAGTCAGCTCTATGATCACTGCACACATATGCTCATCGCTCAGGCTGTGTTGACTGTGTATCTCTTTTTGGCCAAAAAAAAAAAAATAATTTTTTGCTCACACTTAATTCTCTTCTCTCATTTTTTCAACTTGCTGTCACACTGAGTCTATTTCTTACAAATACGTTAGAAAAAACAGTAAATTCATTTTAAAAATAGACAAATTTAGTAGAAAAAGTCAACAGCTTGATGTGGGAAAAAGTGATAAATTTACAAGAAAAATGTCTGAAATTTAAGAGAAAACCCCTTACAAATGTATGAGAAATCTCAAATGTATAATAGTGCTAAATTTACAGCTGCGAAAACAAAAATGAGGAAAAAAGGTTCACAATTTAAGTGACAAGAATCTTCCAAATTTACAACAGAAAAGTTTTTAATTTACAAGAAAACTGTCAAATTCATGAGAAAAAACCCTAGGTCAAGAATAAAATCACATCTCAAATAAGTTTTTAAGTACACTACCCGTCAAAAGTTTTAGAACACCCCAATTTTTCCAGTTTTTAGTGACATTTATACAGTGTATTCCAGCACTACTTTTATGCAGACAGAGGGGGTTGTAAGTAATCAAGAAAAGTTGAGACAACTGTAGGAATTGGTAGCACCAACGTTCAAGGCTTGATCAACCTCCACTGCTGCATAACAGCTTTAAGTTTTTAACCCATTTCTTGTTCCTTGAAAAAGGCCTTTTTGTATTATTTTGAAATGTACATTATTTTCTATTTTTGGGTAACCTTACCTTTTGTTTTAACCCCTGGCATTTCAGCACTTGCCTTTGGACCATTTCAAGCTATTCATTGGATTTGAACTGCTTGAATTTCAGTAAAACACTGGAAAACTGGGATGTTCTAAAACTTTTGACCGGTAGTGTACAATGTATATATACAGTGGTGTGAAAAAGTGTTTGCCCCTTCCTGATTTCTCATTTTTTTGTATGTTTGTCACACTTAAATGTTTCAGATCATCAAACAAATTTAAATAGTAGACAAAGATAACAACTAAACACAAAATGCAGTTTTTAGGCAAGGACAGCTTCAGGAAGAAGATGGAGGACAAACTGTAACAGAGCGACATTGGTGGGGTCTGGAGAAACCTTAAAACCATCTCTGGGCTCCAGAATACCTCCCCCCAGGCCACGGGGGGCAGGGAGTGGGCGAACAATCTGAACCTGTTTTTTTAATAGGTTTGACCAACCGCCCTCCCCCCAGACTGCACAACAACCACTGCTGCCTCTGAAGACATCGAGTCCTGCTGCCCAGACCCCACTCCACCAACACCCCCCCACTCCCAACACACAGCCCCCAAACATGACCCTCACTAAGACCCAGGTGAGGACGGAGCTGAGGAAGATCAAGGCGAGGAAGGCCTCGGGACCGGACGGCATCAGCGCAAAGCTCCTCAAGTCCTGTGCAGACCAGCTGTGTGGGATTGTGCAGCACATCTTCAACCTCAGCCTGAAGCTGGGGAGGGTACCACAGTTGTGGAAAACATCTTGTGTGGTACCTGTACCAAAGACTTCCCGCCCCAAAGACCTGAACAGCTACAGACCAGTGGCCCTGACGTCCCACATGATGAAGACCCTGGAGAGACTGCTCCTTGCTCACCTCCACCCCCTGGTGGGACCAGTGATGGATCCACTCCAGTTAGCCTACCAGCATGGCATTGGGGCGGAGGATGCAGTGATCTTCCTCCTTTACCGTTCTCTGTCCCACCTGGAGAAACCCGGGAATACGGTGAGGATCATGTTCTTTGACTTCTCCAGTGCTTTCAACACCATCCAACCGATGATCCTGATGGACAAGCTGCTGTGCGCAGGGGTGGACCAGCACCTGCCATCATGGATCCTGGACTACCTCACTAACCGGCCACAGTTTGTGAGAACCCGGGACTGTGTGTCCGACATGATCATTGGTAGCACGGGGGCCCTCCAGGGAACGGTTTTGGCTCCCTTCCTGTTCACCCTTTATACTGCAGACTTCTCACACAACACAACACACTGCCATCTACAGAAGTTCTCTGACGACTCTGCGATCGTTGGCCTCATCTCTAACGGAGATGAAGCTGAGTACAGAGGACTTATCCAGGACTTCGTGGACTGGTGCCATCAGAACTGCCTCCAGATCAACGCAAGGAAAACTAAGGAGTTGGTGGTGGACTGCCGCAGGCAAGGACAACCCCTCACAGCACCAGTAAACATCCAGGTAACAGACATTGAGAATGCTGACATCCTACAAGTACCTGGGTGTTCATTTGAACAATAAACTAGACTGGTCACACAATACCGACGCACTCTACAAGAAGAGACAGCGCAGGCTATTCCTACTGAGGAGACTCAGGTCTTTTGGTGTACAAGGGGCGCTGCTGAAGACATTCTACGACACGGTGGTGGCATCAGCCATCACTTTTGGAGTGGTCTGCTGGGGCAGTGGCATTACAGCAGCCGATAGGAAGAGACTGAACAAACTGACCAAGAAAGCTAGCTCTGTCCTGGGGCAGCGCCCTGACCCAGTGGAGGAGATAGGAGAGAGAAGGATGGTGGCTAAACTGTCATCTCTGCTGGAGTCCGAGTCCCACCCTATGCAGGACATACTGAATGCACTGAGGAGCTCATTTAGCAGCAGACTACATCATCCTAGGTGCACAACCGAGAGGTTTCGCAGGTCCTTCCTACCTACGGCTGTCAGACTGTACAACCTAAGCAGGGCTGCTCGCAGAGATGGCAAAAAAACGTGACGACCTAATAGTATTGAATGCAAAAGACGCAATAGACTTACACAATGGTCCCCTCCAGTATACAACTAGGAAAATATCAGTCGCTACGGAAGGTGACAATATGTATGGGTACATATTCATACTATGTAGGATAACTAAGTAGATAGTTATGCTGTTTATTCCATCTTGCTACAATGCTCCGCACTTTGTATATATATTTATATATTTATGTGTATGTATGTATATCCGCTGCTCTTATTTATATCTTCCGTATCTTCTTAATTATTGCTCTGAGTGTTGCTATCCCTGTGCTGTTGCAATCCTGGAATTTCCCCATTGTGGGACTAATAAAGGCTTATCTTATCTTATCTTAAATGAAGGTGTTTATTATTAGGGGTAAAAAAAAAAAAAAAAGCCAAACCTACATGGCCCTGTGTGGAAAAAGTGACCCCCCCCCCGTTACAACATAAATTAACTGTGGTTTATCGCATGTTTGGAAAGCTGAGTTCAATTTCTCAAGCCACACCCAGACCTGATTATTGCCACACCTTTTCTCAATCAAGAAATCACTTAAATAGGACCTGCCTGACAAACTGAAGTAGACCAAAAGATCCTCAAAAGCTAGGCATCATGCTGTGATCCAAAGAAATTCAGGAACAAATGAGAAACTAAGTAACAGATCTATCAATCTGGAAAAGGTTATAAAGCAATTTCTAAAGCTTTGGGACTCCTGCAAACCACAGTGAGAGCCATTATCCACAAATGGCAAAAACATGGAACAGTGGTGAACCTTCCCAGGAGTTGCCAACCGACCAAACTTACCCCAAGAGTGCAGTGACGACTTATCCAAGAGGTCACAAAAGACCCCACAACAACATCCAAAGAACTGCAGGCCTCACTTGTCTCAGTTAAGGTCAGTGTTCATGACTCCACCATAAAAAAAGAGACTGGGCAAAAAATGTCTGCATGGCAGAGTTCCAAGGCAAAAACCACTGCTGAGCAAAAAGAACATCAAGGCTTGTCTCAGTTTTGCCAGAAAACATCTCGATGATCCCCAAGACTTTTGGGAAAATACTCTGTGGACTGACGAGACACAAGTTGAACTTTTTGGAAGGTGTGTGTCCCATTGCATCCGGTGTAAAAGTTAACACAGCATTTCAGAAAAGGAACATCATACCAACAGTAAAATATGGTGGTGGTAGAGTCCCAGTCTGGGACTGTTTTGCCGCTTCAGGACCCGGAAGACTTGCTGTGGTAAATAGAACCATGAATTCTGCTGTCTACCAAAATATCCTAAAGGAGAATGTCCGGCCATCTGTTCATGACCTCAAGCTGAAGTGCACTTGGGTTCTGTAGCAGGACAATGACCCATAACACACCAGCAAGTCCACCTCTGAATGGCTTAAGAAAAACAAAATGAAGACTTTGGAGTGGCCTAATCAAAGTCCTGACCTGAATCTGATTGAGATGCTGTGGCATGACCTTAAAAAGGCCTTTCATGCTCAAAAACCCTCCAATGTGGCTGAATTACAACAATTGGATGAGTGGGCCAAAACTGAGTGAAGATGAGTGGGTCAAAATTCCTCCACAGCGCTGTAAAATATTCATTGCCAGTTATCACAAACGCTTGATTGCAGTTGTTGCTGCCAAGGGTGGCCCAACCAGTTATTAAGTTTAGGGGCAATCACTTTTTTTTTTTTTACACAGGGCCATGTAGGTTTGGATTTTTTTTCCACTTACTAATAAACACCTTCATTTAAAAACTGCATTTTGTGTTTACTTGTGTTATCTTTGTCTAATATTTAAATTTGTTTGATGATCTGAAACATTTAAGTGTGACAAACATACAAAAAAATTAGAAATCAGGAAGGGGCAAACACCCCCCCCCCCCCCACACACACCTCACAAAAAGTTAGGGATATTTGGTTTTTGGGTCATATTTCAGGATGCACCTAAAATGCACTATAACCCTTCCAGGTGAACTTAATTTGACTTTCTCTAACCTTTTGAATGCACATTTCCAGCTCTTCAATGTTTCAGTACTTTTTGCATAACTTGCTGTTCTCTAACAAGGTAGGTGGCAAAATTCACAACAGGTGTTTGATCCATGAATCGACCAATAAATTCTCTAGTTCAATTGCAAGTGGTATTTAAGCAGTCCTCTTCATCATGCTGTTTACATTTTGACATCATGAGACCAAAATGACACCTAACAATTGATCAACAGTACCTCCCCATTTGCGAGGCTTCAAACAGGATGTTCTCAGAGGGAAATGGCCACTGAGCGTTGAGTGCCACAGAGTGTCATCAGTAGGTTGCAACAGAGATACAGACGGACTGGACGAGTCACAGAAAGGCATAGAAGTGGACGTCCTTTGACCACATCCCACGCTGACGACTGCTTCATTGTGAACAGTGCCCTGCGTAACTGGATGACGGATGCCACTCAACTCCAGGCACATTTAAGGGAGGTGAGAGGCACCCAAGTGTCACGTCAGACCATTCGAAACCATTTATATCAGCGTGGTCTGTGTGCTAGACGACCCGTAAGGAAACCTGACCACACCGCCAGGCACAGGCGTCACTATAGGCCCTTTTCCACTAGCCTCACTTAGCCCTACACCGCACCACTCAGCCCGCTTTAGGCGCTTTTCCATTAGCCCCAGCACCGGTTAGCAGGTACTTTTTTCGTACCTGATCCAGGGCAGGGTCTAACCGGGCTGAGTAGGGCTGTGATATGACTTTAAGAGACTGGTCGCCGCTGATTGGTCAGGTTGTAACGTCATGAAAGCGACTTTTTCTGCTGAATTTACTCCACAGCCGCCATTTGTAATTGTTCAGCAGTGAACACAGTGCGCCCCTTTAATACGGTATATTATATTAAAATACTGTATAATATACTTATATAATAATATACTCCTAATATTATATATTAGGAGGTGCGCAATTTTCTTTCTATATTAGGCGACGATCGCATCCAGCGCGAGTTGGACGGATCTACTTGAAATGCAGGTGTCCGAGCAGATGGCTTCCCAAGGGCACATCCGCACTGCCAAACAGTGTCGGGAGAAGCTGAAAAAGCTGAAAAGAGATTACCGAGCAGTGAAGGACCACATTGCTCGAAGTTCAGCGGATGGAAGGAGTGGAAGTGGTTCGCTGAGAGACATTGGGCTCCACACGGTCACTGTCACAGTCACAGTCACGGTCACGGCCCTTGGAAACCGTGGATGGTGAGTGTTTATTTGATATTGCGCATCTTTTCGCCACTTAATCCTTTCTGTGTCAAGCTCACTGTTTTTAAGAAATAGGAAGGTTGTTAGATTGTGGGTAATGGTTGTTACTGAGACTTGCGTATTGTTTTGCAGCCAACTGCAGATTCACGCTTGCTTTGTGTTAAGTATTAGCGCGAACAAAACGCTGAATTACGCTTATTGTATTCCGGTTAAAAACTTAAGTGTTGTGTACATGTTGCACTTTGGTGTTAAGTTTTAAATTGCGTGCATTTTCTTTCTAGAATCGCATTTCATATCACAGGGGTCCACCTCAGTGGAGATGACTGACACAGCGGACTCTCCTGGCGCTGCGTCTGGCTGAGCGCCAGTTGGATCAACTCCCATGTCAGCCACATCACCAGCTCCATCTGGATCACGTTCAAGTGCCAGTAAGGCACAATAACCACGATTTTTTTTTTTGGTTGAAACAGGTCCAGCAGCGGAAACCAGGGTCGAAAATCCATCCATCCATCCATCCATCCATCTTCTACCGCTTAATCCTTTACAGGTCGCGGGGGGGCTGGAGCCTAACAAGTTATGTACCAAATTGATTAATGCAATTTCCTGTAGCTGCATATTAATTAATTGAAAATGTCTTTTTAAATGTACAAAAAGGTTATTCTTTGGTCTTCACTTATCGGTGTTCCACAACCATTTTTAGGTGTGGTGATTGGTGCTGTTGTAACTCCTGTTTTAGACAAAGTGCATGAACTGCCGTTGAAATCAACATGCTTCATTGAAATGCTTCGCGTCAGCTGACCGTATTAACCCATTCAGATTTCTGCGGCCACACTACAAGCAACTAGTTTAAACATTACCCATCCATCCATATTCTTAATCTTAATCCTTTTTAGTTTTGCAGGGGGGCTGCAGCCGAAGACAGCACACTGCGTGTTGCAAAAACTGCTCTACTGAGGGGCAGCAACATGACAGTTCAGCTTATATACAGCAACGAAGCATAATATAATAGTGACATTCCACCACAGACTTTCACCTGTGTAATTCCATAATATATGTAGTGATCCAGCTTTAACGACCATGCCTTTCTGTCTTTCCATCTAGGCAAGACGAAAACAGACAACTCCATCGCTGACCTTACATTAGCGATGGTCAACATGCATGACGAAGAGATGCGGCTCTTGGAACGGCAACATGACCAGCGGCAAGAATCAGGAGTACATGCAGCATTTGCAACAGGTGGCCGCAGATGTGCGGGCAGATGCGCATGAAGCCCTGGAGCAGGACGCTGCGTTACGAAGGGAAGAGCTCGCAGAGATGTCATCGCCCAGTCTGTTTTTTTGTTTGTAAATTTTGCTTCAGGAATAAAATTGTATTGCTTGCATCAAAAGTCTGGTTTATCTGTTATGACACCGTATGAGAAAAGCCAGTAATTACATACACATTCCATTCTCTGTTCACTCCACATGCTGCTGTTCATCAGGTCAGGTGTATAGCCTTCTAATGGTAATTTAATTTTTAACAACACAACGAAACGTAATGTCTTGGTAGTTTTTTTTTTTTATTTTAAACAAATTTGCAATGCGGAATCCATTTCTCTTGAACGGGTACATTTTTTAGGTTATAAGCAGTTGTACAGGTGTGCTTGAACTTGTAGACATTGCTAAAGGTAAGTACGTGTAAGTTGAATGTTGCATCGCCAGTCAAAATTTAATAAAATAAGAAGGAATCTAGCAAAAATTTGACACTAATAACAGTAGACAAATCGGACAAGGATACACAACTGTGTTTTTGTTGCACACAACTGTTGTTACCAACAAGTGCAAAATTTATATTCCCTTTTCCCAAAAATTAAAAATCAATTTGTAAGTAAAAGTGGGAGACCTTTACATGGGAAAATATGACATGTATCAGCACATGATTTATAGTTCAATTTGCATTTCCACCTAAGCAAAAGTGGCTTGTCGAGCTGGATTTTTGTGAAGATGGCCTGTGTGGTGTTTCTGCATGTAATTACATACCTGTCAAGTGATACGGTTTCGCCGTATTTTAATACGGGGAAAATGCAATTTTAGCAAATACGGGCGTATTGTCATTTCTGTACGCCAAAGAGAAAAATATACGGGAAAAAAAATTGAGAGTGTGGGGAGGAACACGTCGTATGTGACCCCCACAGCGTACGGGGCTGTCAGAGCGCTCAGTGTGAGCAATTATCACAACAGAAGTGTGGACTCATCATTAGGCTGATGGCTTCGCACCTTCTTAACAGATAAGTGTTATGAACAAGAGGACAGGTAGATGGACCATGCACAACATTTTATTTACAAAAAACATTTTTGAAATATGTATGCACATAAATGTGGACAAAATAGACAAGTATTGCATCACAGCATCTCGTGTTATATTGTAACGTGCAGCTTGACATGGCGACGTCCCACCGGGAGGTTTGAACTCACGCCTCTCGCTCCGGAGTCCCCCACTCTACCTGTGTCGCCAATAGGGTCAACCCACTTGTCAAGCCAAGTAGGGTGCTTATATTGAGTTCGCTACAATGTCACCACCCTGCTCCTCTGCTCTCTGTGCCGCTGCCACCACTGGTTCATCTACTTCATCATCCAATGTAGCGTCAAACGTCTCTCCATGACTCTCACACAGATTGCGCAGAGCACAACAAGTCAGCACCATAGATTTAACCAGTTTCATGTCACAGTCATTCCTCTCTCCTTCCTCCTTCCTTCTCTCCTCATCATCAGCCATTTTGTTTGTTGTGGAGGATTCCGTCGCATGTTTCACGTCACGAGGGTGTGGCGCCGCCTGCTGTTCAACAAATCCCACCCACAGCAGGTGTGCCAGCAGGTGTGCAAGCAGTAGTTGAAAAGCAACTGAGGCTGAACCGAACCAAAGTGAGTAGAGCCGGGTTTTCAAATCGGGGTTGAGCGGGGCTAGTGGAAAAGGGCCTTATCTTGCATGGACCAGGGAGCATTTATGCTGGACAAGGGACCTGTGGGCCTCAGTGCTGTTCTCTGATGAAAGTCAATTCACATTGAGCAGAAATGATGGCCACCAACGATGTTGAAGATGTCAAGGTGAGCGCTATGCATCAGCCACTGTTCTCACTTGACAAGCCTTTGGTGGTGATGGTGTTACAGTCTGGGCAGGTGTGTCTAGTCAATACAGAACTGCCCTACACCTTGTGAATGGTACAGTGACAAGCTGATACTACTCGAATAACATCATTAATCCAGTCATTTTGCCCCTGCATGAACACAGGCCTAATTTCATTTTCATGGACGACAATGCTCCAGCTCATCGAGGTTGCATCATTAGGGAACGGCTGCTGGAGGCTGGGGTAACTCACATGGAGTAGCCTGCCCTTTCTCCAGACATGAATCCCATAGGAAACCTATGGGATCAGCTGAGTCACTGTGTAGAGGCTCACAACGCTACACCTCACAACCTCAATGACCTGAGGGCCACCCTTCAAGAAAAGTGGAATGCCATGCCTCAGCAGACAATAAGTTGACTCGTTAACAGTCGTTGTCAAGCTATAACTGATGCTCAAGGGCACATGACAAGTTATTGAGACATTGACATTTTTAGTTGTGGTATACCCACCACTGTTGTTGGCTTTTGTTTCAATAAATTGTTTGAGATGAGGAAATCACCACTGCATGCTTCTACTTAAATGCCCTACTTTCACACTATAATATCACTGTAGTGTGAACTTAACGTTTAACATAAATTTCATCTGAAAACCAAATATCCCTAACTTTTTGTGAGTAGTGTGTGTTTGTATATACATATGTATACATGCATATACACACATACATATATATATATACACACACACACGCACACACACATATACAGTACATATCTAGATATCTAGATAAATAGATGGATAGATATAAAGGATATCTTGAGATCTCCTACAAACCAATGTATAAATGTGAAACCTTTGCATAAAATGACACCAGCATGATAATGGAAACAGACTCATGTACTGCATTGTTTTAAATTGCATGGGGGGGGGGAATCAAAGTTACATTTAGCAAACTTTATTGAACCAGTCAGACAACCCCACTCATAAATTTGCAACAAATCAGAATAATGGTAGGCCTTTCTATACTGAACTACAAAAGAAACGTCGCACTTTTCAAATTTATATCTTTTACACATGATATTGGAATTTGATACGTAAATTCACATTTTATGCTTTTTTAACACCACAGATATGGCATTGACCGTCCATAACACATCATCATAACAAAATGTGATTTCTGTGTAGGATTAAAACTCATATCCTTTCCGTGAACATGGTAGTGCTCTCGAACGCAGCTTTTTGAAAAGCATGATGCACGTGCACATCCTCTATCCAGTGGTTATAAAAGGGACCCAAAACCTTCATCCTGTCATTCGTTTCCTGAGCGCTGTCACCATGCCACGTCTGACTCGAAATCAGAGGGAACAAGCCATCGGACGTCTTCATGCTGGTCAACGTCCTAGAGTCATTGCCAACAACTTCAACTGCAGCGTTCGGACAGTAGAGAGACTGCGGGAGCGATACAATGCAACCAACAGCACCAACGATCGTCAGCGCAGTGGTCGTCCCAGGATGACAACAGCACGTCAAGATCGCCATCTTCACCGGGACCACTTGCAGGATCGCTTCCGCAGAGCAACAGAATCGGCTCAACAGACTATTGGCACACACAACAGACCAATTTCTGCAGCAACTGTTCGTCGTCGGCTGAGAAGTTTCAACTTGTCCTGTCGGCGTCCTGCTCGGGGCCCTATCCTCACCGATCGACATCGTCGGGAACGTCTCCTGTGGGCCCAACAACGTCAGAACTGGCGCTATCAGCAGTGGAGGACTGTCATCTTCTCCGACGAGAGTTGTTATTGCATATCTGTGGCTGATGGCAGAGCTAGAGTTTGGAGAAGAATGGGCAAACGTTACACTGATGCATGTCATATGGAGAGGGACGCATGGGGAGGACCAAGCATCATGGTTTGGGGTGGCATTGGACTGAACCACACGCTTGGACCCCAAGTCTTCCAGAATATTGGTCCAGGTCGAGGCAACGGAGTGACTGCTGTTCGCTACATCGATCAGGTGTCAAGACCCCACATTGTGCCACATTTTGCTCGTCATCCCAACCACGTGTTTCAACAGGACAATGCATGTGCTCACACTGCCAGATTAACGAGAGACTTCCTCCAACAACACAACATCCGCACACTGTCATGGCCTGCTCTAAGCCAAGATCTAAACCCGATAGAGCACCTCTGGGATGAAATTCAGAGAAGGCTGAATGACATTCGACCAAGGCCCACAACTGCTGCAGAACTCACCGCAGCCTTTCAAAGAGTGTGGAATGCTGTCCCGATGGCCTTCATCAACCGTTTGATACACTCCATGTACAGGCGTTGCATGGCGGTTATCAACGCTAATGGTGGACACACACGCTACTGACTTTAACCCTGAAGGTCAAGGACATGACTTCATCATGTGGCACCATGTGACCTCAAACTTGTTCAAGGAGTACTTGTTAATCAAAACAAAGCAAAACAGTTTCTCAATTGTCACTCTTGAATAAAGAATATGTTTCATTGTAAATAAAACAGTTTCAAACACATACATGTGCGACGTTTCTTTTGTAGTTCAGTATATTATGGCCTGTAATAAAACCATTACAAACAAAACAAAACAAAAAAAAAGGACTCAACACAATAAAAAAGTGCATTAAGCAAGAATTCTAGACAAAGATATTTTAAAACCATATAAATTAAAGTCCACTTTCAGGTTCAGGTTACTTTATTTGTACCCGTAGGTAGATTTGTTTTGCAGTCTGGTGACAACCATATTTACAAGCCACTAATTACATTCAACATAGACACAAACACAGGCACACATGAAGCTGACTATAAACATGATAAAAATACTCAAGGCTCCATCAAACAGGGTATAAAAAGACAAAGAGATGAGGGAGAAACCAGAGGTAAGAGAGAGGGGTCATATTGAAATTAAAAGTTAAAAACTAGTCAGAGGTTAAAAAACTCAAAGGTCTAAAACCCAATAAAGTATTTAGAACCCAAGTGACATCATACAAAATAAGTAAATATAAAATATGTACAATATATTTTTATAGCTTGTTCAACTCTTTGACAGCAGCAGGGACAAAGCTGTTTTTGTAGCGCTGGGTTTTACTTTTTGGGACAGCAAACCTCCGTCTGGAGGGAAGAAGCTGAAAGTTGCAGTGCAAAGGGTGGGAGTCATCATTTAAAATGGAGGCAGCCATCCTCTGTACTTGTCTGGTGTACAGGGATGTCAGGCTCAGCTGTGACTCACCAAGCAAATGACTGGACCATCTAACTACCTGATCCAAGGATTTCCTCTGTTTCAGTTTTATCTGACCAAACCATGACACTAAAGAAAAGGATAAAACAGATTCAATAAAAGCCCGATAAAACATTGTCATTATGGTTCGGTCAATTTGGAAGCGTGCAAGTTTCCTCAAACAATGCAAATTTTGCTGACCCTTTTTGCACACCCTTTCACAGTTCACTTCAAAGTTTAAATTACTATCAATAATTGTCCCAAGATATTTGTATGATTGTACACATTCGGTGGTCTGTGTGGTCTATATTAATCATATATCCCATAACCTACATATGTATAAGCATGTGAGAATGTTTGGTGATTACATATGTAAAGCGACTTCACACCTCAGAACAGGACAAAAGGTCTCAACCGCCAGTGAAGATCAAAGAACATCCGAGGCACTGCGGTGGAGACCAGATAGGTCGCCCTGACCTCCCAGGGCCAGGTGGAGGGGTACCAAGACAAAGGAGGGGAATTAAGATAATGAGGGATGTCAGCTTTGATATGCACGTCTTTTGTATGTGTGAGTATAAGTACGTAGAGCCGAATGTGTTCGCTCTCTTACTTCTTCTGCTGCTGCACTAGATGAGACTTGTTAGAGGAGCGAAGCTGATAATAAACTTTGGTTTATAAGTCCCATCGCCTCGTTATTCCAAGCTCTTCTACAGTCTGGCCTTTTAGTATGGTGACTTTGTGCCTGGGAGTTTTCCTCCTAAAGTCAATAATCATATCTTTCGTTTTTGTTGTATTCAGCTGTAGGTAGGAATCCTCACACCAGTGAACAAAATCATCAACTACTGGGCCGTGGCCACTCTCGCCATCCTGGAGGAGACTGACAATGACTGAGTCATCAGCATACTTTATAATGTGTCTGTTGTCATGACTGCTCCGGCACATGTTTGTGTACAGGATGAAGAGTAGTGGTGACAACACACACCCCTGAGGAGAGCCAGTAGAAGAGCACTTTAGGTCAGACAATGTACCATTGACCCTTACTCTCTGCGTTCTGTTGGTTAAGAAATCCAGAATCCAACCCACCAGATTATTGCTCAAATCAAATTGTTGCAGGAGCCTTTCAACTAAAATATGAGGTTGGATTGTATTAAAGGCGGAAGAAAAGTCCACAAATAAGAGCCTGGCGTGTGTCCCATTAAAATCCAGATGTTTAAAAAGCATGTTAAACATAGTGACAGTGGCATCCTCCACTCCTCTGTGAGGCCTATAGGCAAACTGCAGAGGATCCAATGCATGTTCAGTCTACTTTTTCTGTTAGGTCATGTTTTTAACAATAAGGGCCATGCCTTTGGCAGTATAATTTGTGACCACAGTTGTGATCTCTTTCCATTTTGCACTTTTGTTGTATGGGATAAATTTTCCAAATGAAAAAGCCATATAGCCATTTTGTTAGGGCTGGTTCCTTTATTTTTTGTAGGGGCTACCTGGGATGTTGAGAGCGATTCTTAATGCATTCTTCATATTATAGTGGATGACATCTCAAGTAGTGAAATAAATTAGTGGTAGTGCGACATAGTTTGCACAAAACTGTATTTTGTTCAGTTTTTACCTTCGGAGCTGGTCCTTTTTAATCCTTTCATTAAAGTCTGCTGCACTGCAGCCAGTATGTGTCATTTCATTTTTTCCCCTCTCCCTACACTCTGCTAGTGTTGCCAGATTGTGCATAAAAAAACAAACGTCTCTGCTCCACGAAAAGAGGCTCAAAAGAAGCAGTTTCTAAAGAACAAAATTGCAGGGAAAAAAAACAGACCTGGCAATGACCCTGAAATGAAACATGGCACGGGGAGGTGGGGTGAAGCACCTGAGTGCAGCTGTGTGAGAGGAGAGAGAAGAATGCTTGATACATTTTTTGTATCGCGCAAAGTAGAATGTATCAATATAATGAATATATTCATTGTATCGTCCAGCCCTATTACTTACCATAGTAATTTTATTGTACAAGAGCATCTGGCCCTCACAGTGTCTGCTGAGAAAAATTCTGACCCTTGGACAAATGTAGTTGATGACCCCTGGTGTGTATGTTCCATTTAAATCCAATTTATGTGCAAACACAGTCTTACATTCTAAGAGCAAGAGCTATGTTTGTGACTCACAAGTGGTACTTCTCATCCCAGACTGGATTGAGGTTGCCATAGATGGTCTTAGTTCTCTTCTTCGTCTTGCCCACCTGAACTGTGACATATGGGTCACTGGATCCTGTCTTATCTTTTGCCTGCAGTCCCTGAGCACAAACAACTGACAAGGAGACAGAGAAGTGTGACACAAATAATATTAACAAGTCCAAGGTTTATCAGATAAAAAAGGAATAGAGCTGTATTTACATTTATTTGTTTTAGGTTTAAATACCTGTGATGGTGATCTTGGCTGACCACTTTGAGGTGCCGTCCAGGACACTTTGTTTGATGGTTTTCATCTGCTGTGCGTGGATGGCTTTGCTGATGGCAAACACTTCTCTGATCAACTCAAATATTTCTGGTTTGTTCCTTTCCCTGATCTTCATCCTGTCCTTCATGGCCATGATGATGTTCTGAGTGCGGTCTTCAGCCCCATGCTTGGAGCTCTTCTCCGCAGCACCTGAACGTTTCACAAAGATAAACAAATAGAAATCAAAGTTGTCCTAAAAGAAGTGGCTGATGTTAAAAATCACCTGCTTTTTTTTTTTTTTAAATACTCACGCTGCAGGCAGTCAGCATTCAAGAGCTCTTGGCACTTTTCGTGGCACTTGACCCCACACTCGGAGCAACGCATGCCTTGTCGGGCAATTCCCCACAGCAGGCCCTCACACTCATAGCAATATGTGGGCGTAGTGGCTGTCCACACCTCAAAGTTATGTGGCGTCGTGCAGGATATGGGGTAGATGAGAGCCTGCAGGGTCTTCTTGTACACGTGGTTTTTCTAAAGGAAAAACGTAAAAGCAATTCATGATTCAGTTACAACAAAATCCTGGAGATCAGGGGAAGGGAAGATGCTAATCAGAGGGCCACAAAAATATTGAAAAGAAAGTAATTTAATTTAATTTAAAAAGCCACCTTAACTGCTCCTCATTTTGCCTACTCCTCTCCTTGTCTCTCTCCATCTCCAAAATTCACCTTTCTTTGTTTCTTTTTCCCTTCCTCCCATCTTCTTGTCCCCTAATTTCTCTTCCTCCTTCCTCCTCTGTTTCTTCTCTCCTCATCTCCTATCTCCTTGTCTTTTTTCTTTGTCTTCCCTTCACCTCCTCCTCTTACTGCCTCTCTCCTCTTCTCTTCACCTCCTCTCCTCAATCTTTCCTCCTCCCCTCCTTTCCTCTCTGCCTCTTTCTCTGCAGATCACTTTCATAAGAGTTGTTTTATTTCCCTTTATAGATGCTGTGGGGCCTGACAGACTGTCCAGGGCCCCCTATTGGCCCTAGGGCCTTATTGTGCCTGCATTTGCTGTAGCTGGACAAAGGTGGTATAATCTATTAAGCAAATAAAGTCTACTATAAGGACGCTGCCAAACTTTGCCCAGCTTTGGTCATATCTGTCTTCTTTTATGTATATCCCAGCTAGACAGCACATTAATTATACCCACAGACTTAGACACAGATTTGCATTATTATGGATACCTTCTAAAAGTACAAATTACACTGTATGACACTGTATACCGCCAATTGATAATCAATCCAAAAAAGTGAGAAATCAACTGTATGGTCCGTATTACAAAGACGTGGTCCATATTCTGTTGTCACTGACGCATAACGCATTTATGGGCGTTTCCAAGTTCATTTCCTTATCACAGCAGCACAAAAAAAAAAAAAAATCCACCAGGTGCAAGGTGTAAAAGAGGCTCGTCTAATTATTCAGAGGTGTGTTTTGGATAATCCAATTCAAAGCACTCCTGCTCACCCCTTTAATGCACCGAGGTGCATTATTTAAAGTGAACTCTGATCATGACAGCTTGTTTAAGATGGGCTTTGCACTGGCTAAAGGGCATGCACTTGAGCAAAAATATGTGATTGTAATGCTGCTTGGTAATAAGGAAGACATCAATCACAGTTGATGCCCAGTTATTTATTTTAGAGAGAACAATCGAGTAAGAGATAATACTGGGCTGAAAAACCAAGCTGAATGGTTTAATGTGCATACGGATGCAACACAGACATGAATTTGATGGATTTGAAACTTCAGGAAAAGAGGATGATGCCTGTGCAAACTTTCATAAAACAGAAGGATCATTAACGGTGGTGCGGAAGTCGCTCCCAGCCCATGGGGAGATGGAGTGCTCCCTCTCCTGTTGCTTTCGCCAACTGAGGGTCTCCCCTATTTCGTGCGGGGGTTTGCTGAGGTTTGTGGCTATCCGTCCTAGGCAGGAGAGAAGGAGGAGATTCGGTGCGGTGTCCCGTCCACCATTGACCCCCACCATGAAGCGAGCCCGCGCTCGACGACCCCTCCCAAGTGCTGACAGGTGGCAGTCAGTGAACCTGCAGCTCGAGAACCCTGAACATAGGAGCGCATGCAGGTGGCCTTGACCCGGCTGGAAACCTGAAGACGTGTGGACGCATCTCCTGTCTCTCTGGGGAGTTACAGTGAAAAGTAAAACCCTGTTCATTCATTCCTTAATTCATTCCTTTATTCCACTAAAAATAAACATATTAATGCCTAATAAGTCTGTGATGAAAATGTGGATGGAATAAAAATCTTCAGACTGACATGCCTCCCCCCCAAGCACCGCATCCACACCAGAACACACACATGCTCCCTCTTCATTCATTCATTTGCCTAAAAAAAAACAAAACATACATTAATGCCTAATCTACAGACTCCAACGGTAAGTCAACCATTAAAATAATGATGGACTGCATTTATATAGTGCCTTTCATGATACTCAAAGTGCTTTACAATGAGTCCATTATTCATTTACTCCACAGACAAACAATGGTAGTGGTAAGCTACTGCTACAGCCACAGCTGCCCTGGGGCAGACTGACGGAAACGTGGCTGCCAATCCATGCGAAAAGCCTCTCCAGCCACTACCAAACATTTATATACATTCTTACCCAGTGTCATGTACACTGGAGGCAAGGTGGGTAAAGTGTCTTGCCTAGGGACACAACAGCAGGATGGCTGGGGAGGTCGGGATTCAAATCACCAACCCTCTGGTTATTGGACGACCTGCTCTACCTCCTGAGCTACTGCTACCTCTGTGTAAAACAGAGGTGGCAGTGACAGTCAAAGCTAACAGCGATAAAAAATGGACGTGCACTTAAGTTAATAATAAAAGAAGTCACACAATCACTGGAACTAAAGCACGTTTCGGTGTGATTCATAGGTTCATTAGAGCCCCTCCAGTGTCACCTGGAATGGTTGAAAATGCTTGACAAGAGATGCAAACAAACACAATCACTACACTACGTGCTGCTATCCAAGCTAACAGAATATAACCAAGGAACACCATGCACATTAGTTAATAAAATAGGCCACATAATAACTAGGCGTCATATGTTCCGGTGTGATTCACAGGGTCATTAGAGCCCATGCCAAGATATTTAGAATAGGTAAATGTTTAATAACAAGCAACCAAAATATTAGCTGTGCAATGTAGCCACTCACTCCCATAAGCCTTTACAGTATTATGGCATTTGACATCATATTGCCAAGCAACAGAGGTTGGCCAAAGCTTTTAAGGGGAGGACCTAGAAAAGTAGGCAGCTGTGTAAACAAGAGTCTAAGCATCAACAGAAAGACAGCCAGATGGAGTCAGTTTATAAGAATGAGAATGTGGATGTAATAAAAAAAAAACAGTGTATCATCATATAAATAAAATGACAGGTGACTGT
Organism: Pholidichthys leucotaenia; assembly: GCA_020510985.1. Classification (NCBI taxonomy): domain Eukaryota; kingdom Metazoa; phylum Chordata; class Actinopteri; order Cichliformes; family Pholidichthyidae; genus Pholidichthys; species Pholidichthys leucotaenia. Next base: position 85,860,793 of record CM035846.1, on the reverse strand, counting down.
TACAACTCTCTCCATTAAAATAACAGAAAATGCTGTTTCCTCATGAGCTCAGGAACTGCGTGATTTCAAAACACACCACTGAAATAGCATTAATCAATGCGCTTCTGACGACAGACCTCCTTTTTCCTGATCGAAAGCGCATTGTCATCACATGCACCATGTCTCCAGTGGAGGAGAAAGGCGAGAGGAGGATGGTGGTTAAGCTGTCATCATCCATCCAGGTGGATGCCCTCAATTTCCCCTCTGGGGATCAATAAAGTAAACAAAATCAAATCAAAATTAAAAAAAATCTCTACTGGAGTCCGAGTGCCACTCCACGCAGGACACGCTGAACGCACTGAGGAGCTCATTTAGCGGTAGGCTGTGCCATCCTAAGTGCTCGAGGGAGAGGTTCTGCAGGTCTTTCCTACCTGCTGCTGTCAGACTTTATAATCTAACCTGTGCTGCTCATAGAGGCCGTCCGTATTTAACGTCACAGCTTTGCACAATAGAGATCGTCCCCTTCAATACACAACTTATACAATTACAATTATTATTGAGGGTGGCAACACTGTTCATTCAATTGTGAAATATACTATCTGGGTCTATATTTATATATTGCTGGTAATGTAACTAACTGTAATGCTGTTGACACCCTCTAACTGCAATGCTTCTGCACTGTGTATATAACTGTGTACATATGTATATTTATTTACTGCTTTGGCTAACCAATTCTTATCTTATTTACTAGTGCTCTGAGTGCTGTTATCCCTTTGCTGCTGCAATCCTGTAATTTCCCCATTGTGGGACTAATAAAGGTTATAATAGTGTGCAAGAGATTGCACGCTGTCAAATCTCTTAAAAAGGACTCTCCACCTCCCAGGGCACACTGTCTATTGGTAATTAGATGGTGTGACACAAAGCGTAAAAAACAGACAATATGCCAACAGAAACTAACAAAAACACTGGCATATGGCAGGAAGTCTGGCACAAAAGTTCCCTGATGACCTTCAAAATACAGCCCTATGCGTTTTTTCAACTGAAGCACTCACCAGCTCCTCATCCTTGATGGAGGACCGTGCAGCCATAGCAGATGCAATCCCAGCTTTTCGGGCTTGAACAAGGGACTGGACAAAGAAAAGGAATTCTTTTTATCAAGTTTAAATATATAGTACGTACAACCCAGAACCAATATTACTGTTATGGTGAAAATGTCAGTGTGGTTTAAAAAGGTGACAGGATGGGTAGTGGGTAAAGGTGGTCAGTAGGGTTATTGTGGTATGTCTTCCCTAAAATTGACAAACCCATGTGAGTAGTATTAGTTTTAAGCAAATAGCATAAAAGTCCAAAAAACAAACTTGGCTCACTGTCAATAGTGGCCAAATCTTCCTCTTTGCTTCTAAGTGTTATTTATCTGTTACTCATTTAGTAAGGGAGAGACGTGTAAAATAACAAGATGGGGAATGGTTTGTATTTTAAAAGTAATATCAAGTAGGAAGAAAAGCTACCCATAACCCAAAGGATGCATGCAAGTGGAATTTGTATTTAAAACAAAAGGTAAGCCAGAGATCACCATGCTGTGCTTGAAGCAACTACTGCTTTATTTGTCCTACTTGATATTTTGGTATTTAGCAGAAACGGGAGTGGCAACTATGTTCTATAACTTACCATAGCCTGACCAAGGAGAGTGAACGCATTCAAGAGAGTTGTGGGGAATAGTTTTGGGTTTAAGAGAGGAGGGAGAGAGAAATTAGTCTGATTTCATACTTTTCTCGATTCTTTGATAGCACACCCAAATTTAGCTTTAAGATAAAAGAATGACCACGATTTTTGTGGAAGTCTCAAATACAGAAAGATTCAGACCGAAAGATGACAACAAACAGAATGATATATGACAAAGTACTGTGTAGCAAAGGCATGACAGGTAGAAATACCTACCACATCGCTGACCAAGGGAATAGGCTTCTTTTTACGCAGGTCGGGCATGCTGTCGATTCCATACAGACCCGATCCTCCACTAAGCATCACAAAAGGGTAAAACTGAATATCAAGAGCTTCAGTACAGTAACACAACATGCACAACGGGGAATTGCACAACTTACCCTGGTTTGGCCCAGCCCTGTTTTGCACTGGGTTCCACATCTCGGACCTGTAACATTTCAAATGTGACATGGTAGGCTCACACTTATAAAGGGTGACATAAAGAGACCCGATAAAAGAGGAGGTGGTGTCATGGAAACAGGTTTGGTTGAGTTTCACCTCTCTGATACATGCATGCAAAGTCAAAAGATAAATGTGATGATATTTTTATTATTTTTTTCCTGAACTTATTAATTAAACAACATGCAATGTAAGATGCAGTCTCATCAATAATTATATATAGAATCTGGGGCCAAAGAACAAACTTTTTGGCGTTAAAAATCTTCTGCTTTCCCTATTTTTGAGGGACATTTTAGGCCAAATGTTATGTTGGACTAGTCTTTGGTTGAATGCAGAATAACATGTGAGGAGACCCCAAGAATACCTCAGATAATTGGCCAAGCTTGTAATAGCATTCGTACATGATGACATGGGTAAAGCTATGGTCACAAAGATTTTTATGAATGATGGGTTTGTAAAAAGTTCCTACGAATTCTGGAGTTTGCAGACATTCGTGGAGAGGGGCACAGTTTCTTACGGCTTTTCTGTCATACGATTTCCAAGAGCAAAGTGCTCTTCTGTCGTATGATGGCCCTAGAGTTCTTACGTTCTTCATAAGGGTACCTTGGGATCTTCCTACAGCATACTTACTGCCATCTTGTGAAATTTTTTGTGCATCTCACAGCACTCTCAAGTCATTGGTAGGAAGACTTTGTGGCTTTCACCACAAATGGTGCACGAATGACGTACTTTTGCCTTATGAGTGCCTCACTACCATCTTACACACGCTGTATGAATCTCAGCACGAACGGTGATGTGTACAGCGTTTCCTACAGCCACTGTAAGGGGCCCTCACGAACAACTTTAGGTGTTCTTGAGGCATCCTTACAGCCAACATCTTGCAGTTCTTACGTTGTTCCTATGGCATTTGTACGGCCGCCGTACTATGAGGGGTTTTTGCAGGGCATTCATAGAAATCTTGGACAAGCTCATCGATCTGGCCACGAACTTACGAACAATCTACAAACACTGGCTTCTCCTATGGCCGCCTTAAAAAGGCTGTACGAAATGGTCCAAAAATCGTTCATACAGTGTTCACAGCCGTCCATAAAGGTATTTGTGAACATACCTTTAGGAAGTAGAAATCTGGCTTTAGTCAAAGACCAGAAAAATTAGACACTGTCAACTCAACCAGCTTTTTTCGGATTGTAAGACTATATAAAATATGATTTTATAAAGAGCATAAACAGACCCTTTGATGACTGAGAAAAAGCACAAAATATAAAACATTGAGAAATATATCAACTACATCAAAATTACCAGAACAGCTACTGGAACATTAAAAAATATAAAATTTACAAAAGCACAAACTGTCTGTACTTCCATCTGTGGAATCTTCTCACAGGTTCTGCCTCGTTAATAAATCTGTGGGGGAAACATCAAGCAGTTGCAAACTACTAGAAACACTAATTCTGGGCTCTCGCTGTAAAGTCACAAACCAGTAAACTATTTATTACACAGAAAAACTAAAGCCATGAGACAAACATCTCAAACTGAGTTTTCCTTTAATACTGCATAGCTACCCCATACCTTGATACTTTCCATTAAAAAAAAAAATAGAATTTGGACTGCAGGCAGGTATTTTTATTGACAAAGTAAGACAGAAAATGGAAAGTAAATTAACACAGATACGCAACAAAACAAAATCAAATCAGCAGGAATGAAGACAAAAATGTTACGTTAAAGTCATATTAATACCAAATGAGTAACCTGTTTTTCTTCTCTCCAACACTCTGCAAGGAAAAAGAAAAATCAGAGAGAAATTAAAGTCAACTAGTGTAACTGTAACTGAACAAACCGACCTGAGCACATGTTCAAAATGCCATAACAGAAAGACCTCGAATCAACAAAACATGTAGGGACTGAATTAATACAACTGTGTATGGCTATATCAAATTAAATTAGTTGATTAATGATAAAAAATTGTCTTTTTGCTTTTCGTATTGGGCTTGCACAATCAAATTAAGGTTGTCTAAAAATACCTGGTATAAGTTCATCTTGAGACTGGGATCCCTGAGAACCTTGAGAACCAAGTGATCCCTGAGCAGATTTGGACAGTCTGTGACGAGTTTCCTTCTTTTCCTTCAGAATGCGCCGAAAATTAGCTATGCGTTCCCTGTGACTGGCGTCAGTGAGCTTTTCTTGACCCAAATCATCAAGAACATGGTTTTCTCCAATGGGGCTTAGCCGAGCCTCCTCTGTGCTGGGAAGTGGAACCAGTGAAGTTTTTTCCTTCCTCTGTGGACAGTGATCAGGAGTTGCATCAAAATTGGACAGTTCCTCATCTGATGCAAAGTCCCCTTTGCCATGTGAAATATCAACAGAATAATATTCGCTAAGAGTGCATGGAGATTGACTGGATTCGTTGGGAGATGGTTGATGGGAACAAGGAAGATTCTCATGTGTCTCTCCACAATCTACATAGACAGAAGTCTCACTGTCTTCTTCTGGAGTGGCAAATTTTCTGTGATTACTCTCTGTGAAACTAATTTCTTCCTCTGTACTGCTTTCCTTATCTTCCGGTTCACTGGCTTGTCTAAGTAAAGATGGAGAGGTGTCACGATCATCATTCACACCTTGAGCTTCTCCTCCTTCCAGCTTTTTTAAAGCCCCCTTCAAAGCTGATCTAAAAGTGTGTACAGCCTTGCTAAATGTTGGAACATAATCAGAACCTACTTCAGGGGTCTTAGGTGTACTCTCATTATCTTTTTCTGATGACTCCCCAGACAAAGATTGTCCTTCATCCTCCCTAGAAATGCTGTGATCTGTCCACTCTTTGTCCAAGCTCTCTACAGATCCCAGATCAAGAGTATCACCAGACGATGGACAATCATCACACGTTGAATGTGGCTCCAGGTAACCATCATCAGTGTCTGTCAACAGTACAGTAGAGCAGCTCAGGCTCCTGGAAGGGCCACTCCCAAGTTCATTTGCACAGGCATCCACTGTGTGATAACCAGAACTACGTGAAAATGGGCAGTTTGCAGTACAGTTGCACTCCATGTTTTCTTCCTCAGCCTGTTGTCTGAGATGTCTCCAGTTGACCATACTGGAAGAACTTGAGGGTGAACCGTAGGTGTGTCCAAATAACAATGAGAGGTGCTCAGAACTGTTGTGTGAAGAATGGCCCGGTGTGCTGCTTTGTGTCTCCTCAGTTGCACAATGGTTCCAAACACCTAAACAATCCCCTCGCTCCTCTCCACTGTTTGCACAAGAGGAGATGTCCTCACTACTCCAACCTCCTTCTCCACTAATACTGTGCTGCATATCAGTTGATGGCCACCTGCTGTACTCTGCATTACCAGAATCAAAGCCTTCTTCTTTACAGTTGGGACTATGACATGATGACAAAGAGCTGGTGCTTTGGTAGTTGTGGTTGCAGTAAAGCTCCAGGTAGCAAAGGTCTGGCACATGCAGGTCTGAAATGTGCCCCAACTTCTCTCGGTCCGTTTCATGGTCTGATTTGGGAATATGTTGATAAACTTGCCATTGTTTTGGAGATCTGTGAGATGACACAAATCCTAAATCTTTTTCAGAATTGTTGAAATCAACGACAGGATTGCGGTGTCTCATTTGAGGGGATGAGATGGCATTCTGTCTACCAAGACTTCCTCGTCTCATATGAGAGGCTTGGAAAACAGGGCTGGAATGAGGTACAGCTGAAGCACCAGAGCATAACTCTCCAATTTCACTGAGTACTGCATCAACACAACAAGACACTTCATCCACCGAGCCTCGCACAGATGATAGATACTGCCTCAGGTCAGAAATTTCCTCCTGGATCTTGTTGATGCCTTTTAGTTCCTTCAAGATATGTTCAACTATATTACTAGAGCCATGTTCAGGATCCTCATTTTCCATTTTCTTATTCTCGTCATCCTTTCTGATCGTTTCAAAGAGCCTGGGGATTGCATCCTGCCCAACTCCACTGTCATCTTGCAAATCAAAACTTTCTTCCGCTGAAGGTGCATGGTCATTTTTTGGGATTGTAGTGTTAATTAATGATATGTCCTGAAGGGGATTATCTTCAGGCTCCTGTAGGCACTTCTGCAGTTTTGTACACAATCTTTGTTGAACACTGGGGGTCTGGGACCTCTTCTTTTGCAGATCTCGCCTCTTTGGAGAAACAGAAACAGGCTCAGATTCGTAGGGCTCATCCTGTCCATGGAGGTGTCCACTGGGGAACATCCCTGAGAAGTGGCAATTGTCATCAACTGTTCCCACACATGGACAAACCACCGTCTCACTGACAGCTCCTTAGGATCGTTTGAGTAGAAGCCAACACCTCACCCTCCATATTATCTGTGCAATGACTGAGAAAAGAAAACTGGACAATAAGGCATTTAAGCAATAGGCAGGACGGATGTGGAAAAAGCTTGGGGTTTGCACTTCTGCTATGTTTGCATTAAATTACAGATAAGTAATATCAGTAACAATGATTTCTTTTTTATTCTGGAAATCATTTGGGCATAGCTACAGTTGACACCAGAAGTTTACAAACACTGTATAAAAAGACAACTTTTTTTTCTCACTGTCTGACATTAAATCAGACTAAACCTTTCCTGTTTTAGGTTAGTTAGGATTACCAAAATTATTTCTATTTGCTAAATATTTTTTTAATATTTGCTAAATAATTTTTAGATTTATTTTTTTTTTTATTTTCTTCAAAGTCAGAAGTTTACATACTCTAATATCAGGAGGAGAACTGTGGACCTCCACAAGTCTGGTCCACTCTTAAGTACAATTTTCAGATGCCTGAAGATGCCACATTTATCTGTTCAAACAATTACATGCAAGTATAAACACAACGGGAATGTCCAGCCATCATATCGTTCAGGAAGGAGATGGGTTCTGCACCCCAGAGATGAATGCGTTTTGGTGCCAAATGTGCCTATAAACCCAAGAACAAAAGCAAAAGACCTTGTGAGGATGCTGACTCAAGTTGGTACAAGAGTGTCATTATCCACAGTGAAATGAGTCCTATACCAAGGCCACTCTGTGAGGAAAAAGCAATTATTCCAAAAGCAACATTTAAAAAAAGCCAGATTACAGTTTGCAAATGCACACAGAGACAAAGACCTTAAATTTTGGAGGCATATCCTGTGGTTTAATAAAATTGTACTGTCTGCTCATAATGATCATTGTTACATTTGAAGGAAAAAGAGGGAAGCTTGAAAGCCTGAGAACACCATCCCAACTGTGAAGTGCGGGGGTTGCAGCATCATGTTGTGGGGGTGTTTTGCTGCATGAGGGACTGGTGCACTTCACAAAATAGATGGCATCATAAGGAATATTGAAGCAACATCTCAAGATATCAGCCACGAAGTTAGTTTGGATGCAAATGGTTCTTTCAAATGCACAATGACCCTAAGCATAGCACTTCAAAGTGGCTAGTTTCTAAGTGGCTTAAGGACAATAAAATCAATGTTTTGGAGTGGTCATCACAAAGTCCATAGAAAATGTGTGGGCAGAGCTGACAAGACATGTGCGAGCAAGGCGGTCTACAAACCTGACTCAGTTCCACCAGTTCTGTCAGGAGGAGCAGGCCAAAATTCCAGCAAACTATTTCTGAGAAGCTTGTGGAAATGTTTGACCCAAGTCACACAGTTTAAAGGCAACGTGACCAAATACTAAGTAAATGTATGGAAACTTCTGGCTTTCAAGAAAGTAATAAAAAATTCTCACAAAATTATTTAGCAAATATAAAAACTATTTAGCAAATAGAAATAATTTTGATAATCCTAACTGAGCTAAAACAGCTAAAGTTTAGTCTGATTTTAATGTCAGACACTGAGGGGAAAAAAGGTTGTGTGTTTTCATACAACTAGGTTTCAACTGTACATAAAATAATATTAAGTAGCTGAAACACATTAGAGAACAACATACAGTATGTATGAATTTTAACTATTTCTTCCCATACAGGAAAGAAAATTTGCTCTCTTCTCAAATTCATATCCCTCATTTTAATTAAAATCAGATTGAATACATTTATATCATTTTTATTGTTTTCAATGGCAACTCATCTAAATAACTGTTCTTGTGAACAGCCTAATTTTTTTTTTTTTTCCCACTGGAAGGAATGCTGCTTTAGTTTTGTACCACAGAGATGAGCTTGCATGAAACCCTATACTTGTATTTGATGGAAGCAACTGTAGTATCGAGTACAGAACTCAAGTTGGACAGACAGTTTTAACTGACCTCCTCAGTCAAACAGACGACTTCCAGAACAAACAGCAGGCAGCTGCACAAATCTATGTAATTAGGATGCTTTGGAAAGGCAGCACAGTAATTACATGGCAAGTCAATTGTCTCCTCTGATGCGGTGTCATTCAGTCACACCCATACCAGCTGTGGGGCCTGATCGGTTCTGACCCACCTGCTATAGGCTTCACACAAGAGGGACAATTAAATATGCACAGAAATGTAGAATTGTACCAAACGTTTGACTCTCCAAATGTTTTCATTCATTAATTGTGTAGATATTCAACTTCAACTGTCAGTTTTGATGTTTCACCAATAACGTCACTGTTACTAACAGAAGATTTTGCATTTGAGCACCTGAAACTGGTGGGTTTTTTTTTTTTTTAGTAATTTTTAGTAATTACTCTTCTCTCTTCAGAAAAGCACCAAACACCACCAAGTACAGCACTGCTATGAGATGCAGAGAAAAACCAATGGTCAAGGGAGCTTGACAATGAGCTTCAACACCGTAATAACACTATTATCAATATTAATATTTGCCATTTAATTCAAGCAAATATGTGCATGCTAATACACATCTATGTAAACGTGCATGTGTGTCTTTATGCGTGCGCATATACAGCGGGGAAAATAAGTACTGAACAAGTCAACATTTTTCTCATTAAACATATTTCTGATGGAGCCATTGACCTGAGATTTTCACCAGATATCAGTAACAACCCAGGTAATCCATACATACAAAGAAATCAAGGCAACTGTGTTCACAAAACAAGTTATATTAAAGAAAGTGGAATCACACAGGGAATAACTATTGAACACACTTGGTAAAATTCATTTAATATTTAGTAGAAAAGCCTATGTTGGTATTAACAGCTTCCAGATGCCTCCTGTATGGAGAAACTAGGCACAGGCATTGCTCAAGAGTGATTTTAGCCCATTCTTCCACACAAACTGTCTTCAAATCTTGAAGGTTCCATGGGTGTCTTCTATGAACTCTGATCTTTAGTTCATTCCATAGTTTTTTAATTGGATTCAGGTCAGGTGACTGACTGGGCCATTCTAGCAACTTTATTTTCCTTCTCTGGAGGCAGTTGAGAGTTTCCTTGGCTGTGTGTTTGGGATCATTGTCTTGCTGAAATGTCCACCCTCGTTTCATCTTCAGCATCTTGGCAGATGGCAACAAGTTCTTATCAAGGATGTCTCTGCACATTGGTCCATTCATCTTTCCTTCAATTATATGAAGCCTGTCTGTGCTATGTGTTGAAAAACACCCCACACCATGATGGGATGTGCAGTGCCATTTCTCCTCCAAACATGCTGTGTTGTCTGGCATCCCAAAAGTTCAATTTTGGTCTCATCTGACCAGACCATATTCTCCCAGTATTTTACTTCCTTGCCCAAATGTTGTGCAGCAAACTTTAAACGAGCTTGAACATGTTTTTTCTTCAGCAATGGAGTCTTGCGAGGTGAGTGGGCATAGAGCCCATGTTGGTTGAGTGCATCAGGCTGCGTGTCCACCAAACGCGTTTTTTGTTGCCCGACTGCCCTGAGCATTTTTTTTTTTCAGCGTTTGTGCGCTGCACTCTGGGGGAAAAAAAAGTTTGTGCCCCGCTTCCCAGCAACAGCTTGTCACTCTCAGGTCACCACTTCTGCTTTGCCCATCGAGACTTTTTTAATAGCAGTATCAACAGTCTCTTAATAACAATGTACAAGAAACACATTCTGGCATTTGCGGCAGCTCTGGATGACAAATTTGATGAAACAGAAAAGAAAATCAGAGTCTGGATACATGACATCAACAGGTCGAGAAATCGGCTGGGAGAGTACCACCGTCTTGTGCATGAGTTGCAACTTGGTGGTGCCCATTTCAAAGAGTATTTTAGATTGACTAGGAGTCAGTTTTAAATTGTGATCATGATAGCCTTTTAGCGTCAGATCAAACAATACCAGATTGTCTGATACAGCGAGTATCAGCCTCTCCTCCGCAATCATATCAGTTGTCTTCTTTGTATGTCCCGCCCTTCCTCAATTCTGATTGGCTACTTAGAAAGGTCTGACTTTGACGAACTCAGCTGCACTCCATCCATCCATCTTCTTCTGCTTAATCCTTTTTGGGTCGTGGGGGGGCTGGAGCCTATCCCAGCATCTTTGGCCGAGAGGCAGGGTACACCCTGGACAGATCGCCAGTCCATCGCAGGGCCAACACAGAGAGACAGACAACCATTCACTCTCACAGTCATACCTAAGGACAATTTAGAATCCCCAGTTTGATGCCAATTAACCTAACTTGCATGTTTTTGGCATGTGGGAGAAAACCGGAGAAATCCCGGAGTAAACCCATGCAGACATGGGGAGAACATGCAAACTTCACACAGACACAGATCACTGTTGGTCAGGAGCTGCGATCGAACCCAGGATGCCCTGGCCAAGGGTGAGTTGCTGTGCAGCTGCAGTGCTAACCACTCCACCACCGCGCTGCTCTCTCAGCTGCACTCTGAAAAGTTAAACATTTTTAACGCTGAATGCCCTGAGCGCTGCGACAAAAAACGGCCACCTCCAAGAGCATTGCAGTGCCGTGGGCGCTCAGCGCTGTAAGCGCTGAACTACCTAGAGAATGAATGGAAAATAGCCGCCCAGAGCTGAAAAAATGCATTTGGTGGACACACAGCCTTACTTATTGTTTTCTTTGAAACAGCAGTACCTGCTAACTCCTGGGGCCTCATGTACAAACACTTGTGTGGATTTCCTACTGAAAGATGATGTACATTTAAATCAAGAAAATGGCGTAAGCACAAAAAATTTCAGATGTATGAAACAGTGCGTATGCAGGAATCCAAGCAAATTTCCTTTGTACATCCCAATCTACCTGGAATTGAGCACACATGAGGGAATACCAAACTCCTCCCTTGAGACGCCTCCATTTGAATATGCAAATAGATGTAAATATGCTTGGCATGTGAAATTCTCCTCACTGCATGATCAGAAATCATGTCTACACATGAGAAGAAGAGGAACTTCACCTTTATAATGACTTCAATTAACATAAAATGTAATTTTATCTTTATTGTATTCTTGAAATAGAAAGCTGAAAACATATACTGTAGCATTCTGGGGAGTGCAACCACAAGGACTGATGGGAAATGATTAATGTCTAAATATAAGCATGTTCTCTTTAAGCAAATTATTTGAAAATAAGTTAAATGGGCAGTTACTGTGCTAAAGTTGTTCTGTTGAGATTTTCTTGTGTTGTAATTTTAATGTCAGCACCCTCAGTGTGAGCACTGTTGTGGGGAGAGAATAAACTCAGTCAAAGATGGCTGCTGGTTTCATCAGTGAAGTCTGTTGGACCTCCTGTTAAAAGCTAGTGATGCTACAACATCACAGAAACAAAGAAATAGTATAACAATGCGGAAGCACAAATAATTCTTGAGTTGTAGGAAATTTATAAAATAAAAAAGACAAAGTTAAACATTAGGAAAAATTTGGAAACATGAATAATTCACATCTTGAGTTGAAGAAAATGTATAAAATAAAAATTAAAAACACAGGTTAAAAATATTAATTTTTATGTATACTTTTCAACTTTCTGCATCCTTGTTATTTTTTGTTTAATACAGTTCCAGATTTGTGAATTGTTTCCCTACTTTTCTATTTATCTTTTTTATTTTTATGCATGTTTTCCCCTTTCTGTATTTTTTTAGATTTTTGATTTATACATTTTCTACAATCCAAGACTTGTGAATTATTCTTGTTTTCATATTTTTGTTCATCACATGTCTCTGGTGTGTACAACAATTGGTTTCACCTCATTAACAGTTTCCCAGCACCACCTCCAAGTGTCGCCAATGGACCAATAACTGTAGAAACGTGCGTACGCCAGCCATGAAGTTGGTGCAGGGCTGCACACATTTCCACAGTCATTTCATTCTTGATACATCTGAAATTTTGCGTGGAAAAGGATGTACGCCATGTTTTTGAGTGTAAATACCCTTTGTACATGAGGCCCCAGGTCTCTCTGGAGCTCTCTACAAGTGGTCTTTGGCTCTTGGATAACTCTCCTGATAAATGTTTTGACTCCTCTGTCAGAAATCTTGCGAGAAGCTCCAGGTTGTGGTCCGTTTATGGTAAAATGATGTTCTTTCCACTTCCGAATGATGGCTCCAACAGTGCTCATTGGAACATTCAGCAGTTTAGAAATGCACCTGTAACCAATGCCATCATTATGTTTAGCATCTGTTACGGCCCGCTCCTTTCTGGAGTCGGACCTCTCTGTGTTTTTTCTCTATGTTGTAGGTGGAGCTGTGAAGAACCGCCCCTGGCTAAGAGGTGCCTATATAAGCCATCTCTGCGTACCTGTCAGTAGCGCGTTCTGCTCCTGTGGAGGCCGGTCGCCTCTCTGCTGTGAGAGTGTTCTGCTCCCGTTAGAGGCCAGTCGTTTTCCTGTGTTTGTGCTCTGCCTATTGCCTATTCTGTCGCTTGGTTGGGGCTGTGCTGGCAGTCCCATTGGTCTGTTTGTAGCCTGTGGGTTTTCTGGTTTTGGGTTGGCTGCCGGGCATGGCTGCAGCCCCTGACAGAGGCATGTGATCACCGGGTTGGCCAGTGATTAGCTTTTCTTTGCTTGCTTCATGCATCAATACACACACACACACACACACCACTGATTATTACAGACATTGCTTTTATTGCTTTACTTTAATCAATAAACTGGTGTTTAAATTGGCACCTTGGTGTGGTCTCCCTTCTTTGTCAGAGCTGCAGCCGGGCTTGCGGCACAACAATAAGGCTGTGAAGGTCTAGAGAGAGCTCTTTGCTTCTACCCATCATGAATTCTTTGTCGTGTGACAATCTGATATTCACAGACCTTTTAAAAGGTCATCAGTCAGGACTTAACCAGCTGAAATTAATCTGCACTGATGGGGGATGAGGTGGCTTCCTAAATTCTGATAGATTTCAGCTGGTTTCTTGGCTTTCTACCTTTCTGCATCTCTTCTTCTTCATATGTTCAATACTTATTCCCTGTGTCATTCCACTTCATCAAATATAACTTGTTTTGTGAACACAGTTGCCTTGATTTCTTCGCATGTCTGGATGACTTGGGCTGTTCCTAATATCTGGTGAAAATCTCAGGTCAATGGTTCCATCAGAAATATGTTTAATGAGAAAAATGTTGATGTGTTCAATACTTATTTTCCCAGCTGTATATCTTCTTCTTTCGGCTGCTCCCTTCAGGGGTTGCCACAGCAGATCATCTGCCTCCATCTCCATTTCTAAAGCCCATCCAGGGACAAGAGTTGCAAATTAGCTAATAGCTATACACTCCATGTGCAACACATCAGATTGATTGTCATTGATTAATTGTCTATGTTTATTGCACTGTCCCTGTCAAATAAACTAATCTATCTATCTATCTCACCCTATCACTTGCATCTTCCTCTGTAACACCAACCCTCTCTATGTCCTCCTTCACAACATCCATGAATCTTCTCTGTGGTCTTCCTCTTCTCCTCCTGCCTGGCAGCTCCATCTTCAACATCCTTTGTCCAATATATCCACCATCCCTCTTCTGCACATGTCCAAACCATCTCAGGTTTGCCTCTCTTTGTCTCCAAACCGCTCAACCTGAGCTGTCCCTCTGATATACTCATTTCTAATTCTGTCCCTCCTAGTCACTCCCAATGAGAATCTTAGCACCTTCAACTCTGCTACTTCCAGCTCTGTCTCCTGTCTTTTTGTCAGCACCACTGTCCCCAAACCATATATCATAGCAGGTCTCAATGCGGTATAGTATGTACAAAAATGTTTGGGAAGTGAATGCAATGGTAAATACTGTCATTGTTAGAATGTTGTGGGTGGACTAGGATTTAATAAGTATCCTGTATATACTTCTGTGTACTCTATTTTGGGCGTGAAATTGAGCTATTTTAATTTCTAAATATAATTTATTCTTGTCATTTATGTATTGACCTACTATGAGTTACTTTTTTCTTTTAAAACTATCTAAAATGATATGAACTAAAACAAAATAGATATACAATCATGTTTTAAATAACTTCAGGATACAGAATGTCATCTTTTATATTGACAATTTTCTCCAACATCTGTTGTAGTTTTTCACTATATTTTTATTATGAAGAAATGCTACATACATGAAATGCTCTTTAGTTTAACTCCTGGAAAGTAAACAGCCTGTGTACTAAAGTAAACCATTCCAGAGTGTGTACCATAGAGTTGCTACCACATTAACCCACCCAGCTCATGAGGTCACTAATAAACATGTGAGCGCCGAATGTGTGTGTTGCACTGATAAGGGTTTGGTGGCCAGAAAAGTATAATCAAGCCATTATTTAGACAGAAGTGTCTCAATCACTACCCTGAATAAGGAAATAACCCAGTGAGGTTATGTAATTATTGGACAGAGAAAAATCACATTTCCTATTAAAATGATCATTCATAAATGTGCATTTATTTTCTAAATACAAATATTTTAAAACAGAGATATCTGGGTTAATTTTAATGTCCAACAAATTATGAACAACTTATGACTGATGTCAAATTTGGGAAACAAGTGAGCAGTCATTCAAGATTCATTAATTAAGCAATATAAATTAAGTATTGGTCAGGGGTTAAAAAAAAACACTGAGAGCCGCATAAATAATGTGTAGCCATTTATCTCTAAATTTCTCTTGCCCTGTTAAAAGGATGGTGGGCTGAACATCATAAAAACATTCTACTCTATAAGTTTTAAGTTTGCTTTCCATTATAAAAACATGTTTGGTGATTAAATTTTAATAAAATTTGTGATGACCTAAACAAGCTGAAAACTTTAGCAGATATATTAGTCAAACCATAGCCTTTCATAAAGTATAAAATTCTATAATTTAACCAATGTCTCTACAAAGTTAGCATAGTCCGAAGAAGACTTACCTTAAAGGAAAAATCTGAAAAAAAACTCGAATAGTCATATTGCAAAATTGATTAAATCCACATGGGGAGCAGCTTAGTATTTTAGCTGGTTCAATTTCCCTGTCCTATGTAAAGAAACTGGGTTCTATTTCCTTGCCAAAGTCTTCATTTCCACCACTAGAACACAATGCAACCACAGTCACGAAGCAGTTCAGCCCTGGTTAAATAGCCATCTATACTTCCCTCCTACTCTCTTGCGTGCTTTTACTCCTCTCTCTCCCCCTCTCTCTGTCCTCTGATGAAGTGTTCCAGTACAAAGCTGATCTAATGCCTCTATAAGGCTTTAGCATATCATTCACCACTTTGTGCATTTTCTTTAAATATATGCCAGCTGAAATATTTCCATTTCAAACTTTAAAAAACAAAGGGGGTTAAATAATGTGCACAAGCAGTCAAGCCTTTAAGGAAACATCCCCTGTTCTTCTAATTTCACAGCATAAATAAGGATGATTTAAAGAATCAAATGCAGCAGTCTTCTCATACAGGTCAATGTGACAAACAAGCCAAACTGGCATGATTAACTACCTATTCTAATTCATTCATTTCAACACAGTCTTGTGTCATCCATGCTTCTGTGTCCTTTAATAAATGGCACTTGGACAGCTTTCAACCATGATTTAAACTCATTTCTCACATTCATCCATTAACAATTTTTGTTAATCTCAACCAATCCATGTAAGCCAATCATTATAATGGAGCCTCTGTGAAGGTTATACCACTCCTCTATACTCACTCCTTACTGTTAAGAGTTAAGGAAAAGAATGAATCACAGCGATTTTGACATTTTCATTAAAAAAAAAAAAAAAAAATGGTTCTAAATACCAGTCCTTCTGAGTGGATTCAGATGCATAACTAAATTCATCATTAGTTTACATTCTTCAGAAGTGGTAATAGAAAAACAATAGAAATTCCAAATTATTTTGGACCTAGAAAACAGCAATGCCACATTAATACCTTTTCAATCAAAGAAAGTACAATGTAATTTAGAATTTTTAGAAAAGAATGGATAAAATCAACGTCCCAAGAGATTTTAAAAGTTGTTTTTTTGTTTTTTTTTACATAAGACATGCAATAATACTCTTTCAGCACATCTGACATAAAGTGACAAATAAATCAAACACCACAGACATCAACAGTAGAGCATAAGGGGTCTGTACATGAATGAAAATGTCCACTGCAAATTATATTTTAAGCTATGAATGACTGAAGAGAAAGGAGTGGCTGTATAGTTGAGCCTCACAATTACAGTACTACGTGAAGAGAGAAAATTGCCCCCCTTTGGAGTGACATCGAGGGTGGGCTTATGACTTGTTGGCTGCTATATTAGACACCTTAGACGAGGGACTGAATCTTTAACAGTTTTACAAGTGCAGGGTTACTTATTTTGAAGGAAATCTGATATGAGAAGAAAAGTGCTATTTAGCATCTGCACAAACATCCAGAGAGGTTAAACTCAACCAGGAGCGATTGATATTGGTAGAGAAAATGGAGTAAAACCTACCTCCCGAAGTTGAACCCTGACTTTATTTATGGCTTTCAACCAACAAATTCGGGATGGGGAAAAAGGTAATGGTGGCCCATCATCATGGAATCTGATTTTAATGGATATAAGAGTTAATAAAAACATTCTCTCTTCAAGCATTTCTGTTGTAGCAAGTCGGTTGTTAATGTCTAACCCCCCCCCCCAAAAAAAAAGAAAGGAAAAAGTACCTTAGAAGTTTTGAGGATCTCCTCTCTGGTAAAGTGCCACTTTTTGAGCTCCATCCTACTTCCTGGGATAGCTTGTGTAGGTCCTGTTCACCAACCATAGAATGTCCATTGGTGGAAAGATGGCCATTTGCGCATTGTTGCCCATTAGTTGAAGGGTGAAAGCCAGTACTATGGTAAGAGTGGAAGGGTTCCTCAACCTCTGACCCTCCAGTGCTCTCTTGGCCAATCTCGCTAAGCTGGGAACTGGTCTGGCTCAGGTTTCCCGAGGAGCCAAAGCGACTACTTTCCACCGGACTACAATGGTGAGAGTAAAAGGAAGAAGTTCAGAATCAGAAATGGGTGGAAAAAATACTTTGGAATATTTCATGACGTATATTTTCCACCAGAGGAAAGCAGACTGAACTGAAGCAGAATGAGCACCTCAAAAAATAGCTGCATTTAAATTAACTCATTTGTAGTTAAAGATTAAGATCTACTTGTAGTCTTGACTCAAAACCATCAGTTACATCTGCATATTTTATGTCAGTGTTCTACTTGAATTTTCCACATCACAGTCTACATGTACAGAAATACAAGGGGCAGTGCACTTTACTGTTTATAAAGTAGGTTAAACTACGCATGGCTTTGGACCATAAAATATGCAGAAGTTTAGCATTAGTCTTAAAATTGATAATAAAATTTTAGAACCACTTTCCTTTTAAAAGGGGTCATGGACTGCACTTTTTCCACATTTCACACATCTCAATGAAGTGTTTGACATATTTTGTTCACATTTTCTTTATTTTTTTAATAATTGAAGCAAATTTGTTTTGTATTTTTCTGGGCTTTCTTGAAACACTCTGGTTTAAAGCCTATCACTATAAGAAACATCCTTCATCTATTCAACTCTGCCCTTCCTCTTTCGTCAGTTAGCCATTAGCTGACTAGCTTCTAGCCTTTAGCCTCCTTCTAGCTTGGATGAACGACGCTGGTTCACTGATCCACAGTCGATGGTGTATCTTGCGTCACTCCGGCCCATCTTCCAATAATTTTGCTGTGATTCCACAACAAATCACTAGCACCGTGTGCCAGGCGGCCCACCAATCACCGCAACTGACCTGGCCCAGGACCTGAGGCTGCTTGGTGAGCCAAGCTGCTGAGCCATGGGATCTCAAAGGGCAGTGTCTTGCTCTGTGGGATGCTGCTCTGCTACCACAGCCAGCTGGGTGATGCCCCATCATGAGGCGGCTTCCCTACACTGCCCGCAAGAGCAGAGCGGAGTCACATGGAGCCCCAGAGGATGGTGGGGAAGCTGGCCGTGAGATCCAGCAGCCTCGTCTCCCGGTATAGCTGGCCAGCTCGGTTGTCACGACCAGCGTGCCGGTGCTAGCGATTTGCTGCTGAATCACAGCAAAATTATTGGGAGATGGCCAGTGACGTGAGGTATATTGTCGACTGTGGATTGGTGAGCCAGGTGGTAACAAGAATGGCTATTAGGGTGACTAAAATCTGAGGAAAATAACAATATAAGCTGCGCTTGGTGCGAGCCTCCTGGTACCAGTCTCCTGGTACCAGTGTTAGCTAGAGGGCTAATAGCTCAGGGACTAATAGGCTACCTTTAGCACCACTTCCATCTACATGACAGACAGCTAGGTGGCCCAATAATAGAGCAGTAGGCAGGTCTCAAGGATGATGGTGGGTTGGCTTTGTCAAATCATGATGTATACAATTTGCCCGGAGGAGTCAAAAACGTTTCTGCCATTTCTGAGAGAGAAAAACAAGATAAAGGCTGTGTGTTTTTTTAGAGAATTGACTGTCTTGATATTTTTTTGGATAATTATGTGACCAATAGACACATTTCAGACAGTTAAAACCTACAAACACACCATTTTTTTCAGTCAATGACCCCTTTAAGAGGTAGAATGGAGATGATGTCTATAGATTAAATGCCACAGATTAACAGTTTTCATTATAGGAGAAATAACCGGAAAATAATATTCACCATAAAAAGGCACAAATCAGAATTCCATGTTTGAACAAAATTTGCATTATTTACAATTCTGGCATACCTACACCTTGTTCTAGAAATCTGTATTCACAAACTAATGAGGCACTTCCATTTTATAAGCTACATTAGACCGGTTAACATATAAATGCAGAAGCAGAATGGACTAGGATTAAAATTAATTTCTATTAGGTACTGTGCAGTTTCAGGTGAACAGATTGTAATTCGGTATTTACCCATCAGTTGGAACTGAATACATAAACATGCAAATTTTGCTTTGGAATTCTTGTTTTCAATTGACAGTAAAAATGCAAAAATGACACAAATGTGTACATGCACAAAGACACACAGGGACATACAGTATACTGTAACTACTTAGATGGATGTTAGAGCTGGATAGGAACTATTTGTTTTCCAAATTGTTAATGCATCATAAATGGTGAAGGGAAGGGATGCCATTTATTATGCTTGTACTAGCCTTTTAGCATTCAACAGATCCTCTTTGAACTGGCTGTCCAGCTGCACTCCAGAGGTAGGACCTGCAAAGGGGTGTGTTTCTACAAGCTTTTCCTTCTTCTCTGGGGTCAGGGATGGTGAAGGATCTACTGCAGGAGTGGAAATGCAAATTTGGGGAGTTGCTATATCACCTATAGGACCTACCGGCTCAGTTTTTTGGGCATCAGCTGTTTCAACCCTTTGCACAGCTCGTGTTTGGTTAGTTGCAGGTTCTGTGTTAGATTTGGGCTGGCATGTTATGACTTGGTCATCTTGTTTCTTGTGCAATATTGTAGAGGGCTCTTGTTCCACAGCAACAGATTTTTCCTCTCTAAAAAGGCCCCCGGAAAGGGTCTTTATCCCTGAAAACAGACCATGACTCCCTTCTGATGAAGAAACTGATTGTGTTGTTGAAGAAATCAGTGATCCAAGAGATTTTCCTGCATTGCTCGGAGATGATATAAAGCCAAATAGACTCTTAGCTTGGGGAGGCTGTGCACTGTTGAGAAATTCATCACCTACAGAACCCACTTTAGCATCTGCCTCACTGGGTTCAGGAGGGACTGATTTGTCACTTTCTTTACTCTCAGGGCCTCCTTTAATAACCATGGGCTTTACATGCATCACCTCTCCATCAGCGTCTGATTTTTCTTTTTCAGTGTACTTGAACTCATGGGTATCTGCTTCACCTCCTACAACACTTTTACTTGTTAGGCTACCAGATGTCACTTGGCTATCATGTTTTAGTGCTGAGTCCACAATTTTATCTGAAGTAATACCACAGGTTGATGATGCTTTTGGTTCATTCTTAACCTGTGATTGAGAAATGGTACTAGGCTGTTTGGGCCCTGCTGGCATTGACTCAGATGGCTTAGGTGCTTGTCCCATACCCCCAAACAAAGATCCACCTATCCCACCAAGAACTGATGCTCCACTCTGTGCCCCTGCTCCCGGACTAGTGGCTCCTCCAAACATTCCTCCAAATAATGAACCTGCAGGCTGTGGTGAAACTCCTGCTGCTCCAAACATGCCACCCAATATTGAACCACTGCTCTGGGGACCTGCGGATTTGGCACCAGATCCTCCTCCAAACATTCCACCTAAAATTGATCCTCCGGGGCTCGAGGTGGTGGTCTGAGAACCAGATTGGGGCACAGTCCCTTTAAATAATCCTCCTAATAAAGATCCTTCTGCCTGGGGAGAGGATGTCTGGGCACTGGGCCCACCTAGAATACTTCCTAAAAGTCCATTCTGACTGTTGGACACTTGAGGTGCTGGTCCTCCCAGTCCAAACAGTGAGGTTTTTTGCTGTTGCTGATGGCCTTCTTTTGGAGCAGATGTTTGTTTAAAAAGAGAAGACATGAACCCTGAAACTGCATCTGTTGCTAAATCACCAACAGATTTTTCTGGCAGTGGAGGCTTCTGCTGTTCTTGAACCAAAAGATTTGCTTGCTGAGTGGGTGACTTTTCTTCTGTTTTAGGTATTGTTGCATCTTGACTCAAAAAGCCATCTGTAACCTCTGGAATTAAAGGTTTTTGCACTGGTGGGCACATAAAAGATTCTTTAGAATGAGTGTCTTCAGGTAAAGCAGTTGTCTTGTCAGTATCTTGACAACTAAATTTATTGTCATCTTTTGCCAAGCTTGCCTCAAGGCTTGGGACTGTACTATCACATTTCTTTGGCGCTTCTGTGTACTCCTCACTTTTGGTAGCAGCATCCATTGCAGCCATATCAGTATCTGCTTGAATTGTTGTTGATTTTGAAAGAATTGTTGTCTCTGAAAAAGTGCTGGAAGAAGGTGTAGTTGATGTTTTCTTGTCATCATTAGATGTTGATGTAGCTCCTGCAGCGGAATCTGCAGCTGGAGAAGGACCTCCAAACACTGAAAGCAATTTTTTACCAGCTGTCTCACAAGGAGCAGAAGATCCAGGTACTATGCCACCGAGAAGAGATGTACCAGTTTGTACACCAGTTTGAGAAGATGAACCCCCCAAAATCCCTCCTAATACAGAGCTTTTATTTTGGGTTGTAGAACCACCAAACATTCCACCTAAGGACCCACTAGTCTGAGACACTGTAGAAGTAGCAGTAGATGCTCCAAATAATCCACCCAAAATGGACCCTCCAGTTTGAGATCCAACAGCCTGGGTTGTGGATCCACCAAATAAACCCTCAAGTAGGGATGACCCTGTCTGAGGAGCTGTAGTCTGTGGAACAGAGCCCCCAGTCTTACTGGAACCCACTTGTGGAGCAGCTTGAGTTGCAGAACCACCAAACAAACCACCAAGTAATGATCCCCCAGTCTGGGTAGCTGGTGTTTGGGGAGAAGAAGCTCCAAACAGTGCACCTAACAGAGAACTTCCAGTCTGTGATGGCTGTGGCACAGAACCTCCAAAAACCGAAAACAGACCTTTGGCTTGCTGGTTATTTGGGTCTGATAACCCACTTGCAGAACCTATAGGTGTGGGTCCTGTGTGGCCAGTTGTTGGCTCAGTGCTAGATGCAGAAAGCAAACATTTATTCTGGCAAGCTCCAGTTGAGGATGGAGAATGTGGGTCTGATCCAGTGATCAAAGATGATAAGCCACTGTGTGCTTCTTTAGCATGAGAAGAATTCTGGGGTTCATTTTCTGTGCTCATTTCCTTTTGCACAATAGTGCTTTGTGAATTTTGTTCCTTAGATACGTCTTTAGAAGAATTTGTGATAGTTACCATAATATCAGCAGATGGGCTAACATTCATTTCACTAAGTTTACTGGAGTTGGCTTTGTTTCTTGAAAACTCACTGGAAGTTGCGTCCTTTAGAACCCGGTCACCAGAAACAGATAGATTTTTGGAAGATATTTGTTGTAAATGGCTTGATGGAGGATCTTTGGTAGCAGAGACATTTTCTAACAATGAGCTGGGAGTTTGTGTTGGTTGTGGGACAACATCATTTACAACTGAGGTACTCTTTTCAGGCTCTTTTAGGGTTGCAGTTCCTACAGAAGATGTAGTGGTACTTTCACCAGCTTTGGGTGTTTGAGGAGTATCTGGAGCACTAAACATAGAAAATAATGATTTTCTCTGACTTTCGCCTGAAGCTGACAACCCACCCAGCATACCTCCAAGAACAGATGTTGCCATCTGTCCCTGTGGCTGAGGCTGCTGTTGTGATTTTGACTGTGTTTGGGGTGCCCCTTTTTGTTGGGCTTGTGAGTGAGTTGCTTTTTGTTGAGATGGCATTTCTTGCGACTGAGATTGTGGAGGAGTTGGGTCACCAAACATTGACAATAGCCCCTTCACTGGGCTTTCAGTGGAATTTGATGATCCAGGCAGAATTCCCCTAAGAAAAGAACCACTTTGGGATTGAGACTGTTGACTGCTGGAACCACCAAACATTGAGAGGAATCCTGTAGCTGGAGGATCCTTTGGAGGAACAAATCTTTGTTGGTATGCCTCAGAAGTAGGTTTTGTTTGATGAGGAGGTTGTTGAGGACTTAATGGTCCAAACTTTGATAATAAATTTTTACCTAGAGTATCCGCCTGAGAAGGTTGAGAAGCTGCACCTGGTGGATGCACTTGTGGCAATGGTCCGGCTTTAGGTGTAGCCTGTTGAGTATTTGGTCCTGTAAATATTGAAAATATACTTTTACCAAGTGATTCTTCCTGTGGTGCTGAAGATGACCCATGTGTCTGAGGTGTGGCTCCAGACTGGGCAGCTGCTGTTGACCCTGTAAGCATGTCTCCAATTGAAAATCCAAACAACCCAGCAGACTGCCTATTTCCTGGTTCTTGCTTTTTCTGTCCTGCAGGAGGTATGCCTTCTGACTGGCTTGGTAGAGGACCGGTGGGACCTCTATTTGGCTGCTGGTTTTGTGTGGGCCGAGCCATGCTACTTTGGTCCATTGTTTGTTGTCGCTGTATACCCTTTGATCTTGATGGCAGTGAACCCTCTGTGACACTAGGTTTGAGCTGCTGTTTTTGTGGTGGAGGGGCCTCTGCACTAAACAAGTTGCTAATTGATCCAATTAGATTTGTCATCCCTGTAGTCTCTTTATTTGAAGTTGTACTGCTTGGTAAAAATGAGGTGCTGCCTGTTTTGCTCTGTTGACTTTGAGATGCCTCAGAAAACTTCTGAGTATCTGGTTTTATTTCCTCCATTCCTACTGCAGACTTTAAAAAGTTCATGAAGCCAGGCTGTGGTTGGTCAGACGTTTTTTCAACTGGTATATCAACAGGCTTTTCAGCTGCCAGTTGCATATGAGTTGCAGGTTTATTAAGTGATTCTACTGAACCAAAAGGCACTGTGACACCAGACTTTGCTGTTGGAGCTGCTTGCTGTACCATAGTGGTCTGGCGTGAAAGTTTTGGTTTTTGTGTTGTATGCAAGTTTATTGAAGGGTGAGTAATTTCAGCTGTTGTTGGCACTGTGGGCAAGATTCTTCCCTGTGTGGTAGATGCTCTGGAATTTTGTTGTTTAACACTTTCAGACTGGGTCAAAACAGAAGTAGAACCATCTTTGACAATCTTGGACTTCAGACTTAGGAAACCTGATGAAAGAATGTTCTTGGATTGCTTTTCTGAAACCTGGTCTGAAGTGGATGTAGTTTTGCTTAACTCTCCTTGTGAAGTTTTGGTGACAAAAGAAGATATTAGAGAAGAAATATTTTTGACTTGCCGGTTAGGTTGTTCTTGGCCTGGAGACACTCTTTTCCTCCATTCTTCCTCTGATACATCATCTATATGTTTCACTGTAACAGCAGTAGATGAGCGTCTTTGTTGGCTTGGTTTGTAACAATTATAAAGCAGGTGTTGATTTGAATGTGCAGTAGGGGTAGAGTTCAGAGAGACAGAAACCTTTTGGGCAAGAAAGGTCTTAACTTCTTGGTTGTTCCAGTAAGGACCGGTGCACTCTTTATTGCGAGAGGAAAGGTCAATAATATCTTTGCAGTGATCTTCATAGATATAACTAGGTTGCCTTGGATCCATTCTGACTTTGTTTAATGTATAAGATGTGAAATCCATACTCTGTTGCCCTTGAGACAGAAATGAATTTTCAAACATTTGAGAAAACTGCTGAAGATTTAAATTCATAATTTCATTTCCTTTTCTGTAGGCAGCAGATAAATCTAAAGGGGCATTAAGAAGTTGAGAATCCTTATGATCTTGACCAGGAAGCCAAAGGAGCTCATCTTCATTGTAAAGGGGAATTTTAAATCCACAGACTAAAACCATTTTGTTCTGTAACCAAGCACTGGGTAAAGTGTCTAATTTTTGTTCATTTTCCCAAGATTCACCCTCAGGAGCACAGGCATATACATATTCACCAGCCGCATCTGTAAGCAAAGCATAGATGTACTCATGATCAGTGTAAATGAAATAACCACAGTCACCATCTTCTGCCGGCCACCACATTCCTTGCTCCAAAAGTGCAAGCCACTGCTGATACCATTCAGTATCTTCAAGATAGTTTTCCATCTCTGCGTTGGCACTTTGAGGAAAGGATGAATCTACTTGTCTATTTAAATGAAACTGACTTTGATGGTACATGTCACTGGAATGAAAATTTTGTGGGTCTACATTATCCATTCCATATTGCCAATTAGCTGAATATGATAAGCTTTGTGGAGTTTCTTCATAATAACCTTCATGATATGAAACACCATTCAAGCTGTAAGTGCTGCCATCACTGAATGAATGCCATTTCCCAAACTTTCTACTGTTCTGTTTAGTGGTTAGGTTCAACGCCCCTTCTTCAATAGGTTCTATATTTCCTAGGTCTTCGTAACTGTTCCATAGTTTTGTCTTGGGATAAAGATCATTATTATTTTGTCCTTCAAACTGATATGATTCAGTTTGTTCTTGATGACAAACAGCACCTTGCCATGGGTTAGGGTGCACTGACTGACTGATATTTGATAAGCTGTAATGAAGATTAGATGTTGGTAAAGATGTATGTTGTCCATATTCTTCATCTCCATGGAATGGATAATTCAGTGACTCATTCTGAAAATACTGCCACAAAGCACTTTCACGGATCCACTGGTTTTCATCATAAGAGGGGCTTATTCCATACTCTGACAACTGACACTGATAAGCATTTTGACTTGTAGCTCCATACAAAGAGGGAGTACTTCCACCAATAAATGGTGGCATGAAGATAACTGATGATGCATTATTTTGTAAAAGAGAATTGATGTGTCCTGTACTATAAGCCATTGGGTAATTTGGCTTGAGAGAGCTAGAACTGTATAACTGAGGTAAACTGCCTGTGCTGACTGACGAGTAGGTTGCCTGACTCTGGAGAGATCTTGCAAAAGTAGCTGATGTTCGCAAGTCTAAACTCTGAGTATCAATTGACACAGGTGCACTGATGAAAGTATGCCTGCTCTTTCCTAGATTTGGAGAATCTGAAATGGCTCCTTGCATGTTATTCCCTTCAAAGACTGAGGTAGCATTTTTTATAATGCCTGAATAAAATTCTGTAAACTCTCTTGAGGACGTTCGTTCCGTTTCCTGGTTTGACATTTTCACTTGTTCAGTGCAAGGTTCTTGGGTTATATTTTTGGTAAAAAATCCTGATAAAAAGCCACGCTGGGGAGGATGATGCATTTTCTTCTCTTTCTCTACATATTCATGTGATGGTTGTTGTTTGACATTAGGAAACAGCTGTTTATGTGGTAGGCTTTTCGTAATGACAGTATTGTAATCACTGACTTGTTGCAACTGCCCCGTGGATGTCTGACAGCTTGTGTCAATAGTTTCAGATCTTGTTAACTTGTTTAACAACCCTGAGAGCATTCTAGATTGGCTTGTTGTGTCTGACTGTGTTTGACCAGTCTGGCTACATGAAACTTTGATTTGTTGTTGAGTCTCAATGAGCTGTTTAGGGTACTGTTGTTCAGCCATATTTTCTGGAGATGATTTGAAAAGTCCAGAAAATAGACCACTTTGCTGATTTGTTTTTTGTGTTGTGACCTTTTCAGGTTGATTTTGGTTAGAAAATTGGGTGTTCTTTGATTTAATTTGCTCATAGCTGAATTTACTTTGGCAAATTTCATGCTGGTGAGTTGGTGGCCGATTGTGTGTGTTGATGTTGTCTGTTGAAGCAAATTTAAAAAGACCAGATAAAAGACCACCTTGCTGGGATGATGACTGCTGAAGTGGAACAGTTTGTTGTCGAGTAAAGCTTGGTTTACTTGTCTCCTGTTGCACAACTTCATGACTGGAGGTTCTGTTCCTGACCTGATGAGATTGGTTTGGACCTTGAGGATTCTGTTGATTAAAATCACCTTTCTTGTGTTGAACATTGCTATATTGTTCAATTGTTTGACTGCCTGAAATATTCTCAGAGGACTTAAACAGACCAGAAAACCGACTCCTTTGTTGGGTTTGTGTTTGCTGAGTCCCATCTGAAATCTGTTGTTGACCAGAGGAACTACCACTGGTAATCCTCTGCTTTTCACCTGCAGATGGCTGACCTTGTTGTTGTAGGTTTTCTGTTGGTGACAATTTAAATAACCCTGAGAGAAGACCTCCAGTCTGTGAAGCTGAAGAATTCTGCTGTTGATTAGGATGCTGAGAAAGCTGTGCTGAACTATTGGTGCCGACTGGTGGATTGGTCATCTGTTGTGGCAAACTCCCCGATAGGTCACCACCAGAGCCAAATTTAAGAAGTCCAAAAAATAGTCCTCCTTGCTTTGGTTGATTAGAGTCTACATGAGAGATGTCTTCACCCGAGCTCCCTTTAAAAAGACCAGTCAAAAAACTTTGGGATTCTGGTTGTTTGGGAAGTTGTTGCTGAATTCTCTGAGGGGGCACAGTTGGTTTCTGATTTGATGTATACTGCACATGTGAGCTAGAAGGAATTTCACTCGGTTGAATTTGCTGATTTCCGATCAAATTCTGATTTGAAGTGGAAGGAGCTGAGGCAGGGCTGAATATGCTGGAAAACCAGCCTTTTTCCGTCTGTTCCTGATGCACTGCAGCATTACAGGTAAATGTGGTAGAGGAAGCTGAACATGAATCATGCTGAAGAATGTATGTTTTCTTAGAGGCACTGATGTCTTCATTAGAGGAAAACTTTAAATATCCATGAAGGATGCCTCCCTCTGCTTTGGGACATTGCTGAGTGGAGATATTTTCACAGGAGGCAAAAGGAAGTTTTAGTTCACTGCTCAAAGATGGGTCTTCTACTGGTTTCTCTAAATGAGGATCCTCTGTGGTCCTAAACACTGGGTAAACTGCCACAGGAGGAGCTCCTTGAGGGGGCACAGGGGGAGTAAATGAAATCACTGAACTCAATGACTTCTTAATCGGGCTGAAGAATCCAGTGTTTGTAGACTGTGTTTGGCAAGATAACTTGTCTAGCCCTAGAACAGGCACGCTTTCTTTATTGTAAACAACAGGACTGTGTCTTCTATAGTGACTTCCATCTCTGCTTTGTCCCACATTTTTATCATGCAAAGAATGCCTCAGTTTTTCAAATTTTTTATCACCTTCCACTGGCATTGACTGTTTACCTTGATGAACCCATTTGTTGACAGAAATCTCATCATACTGCGTGCGGCCTTGAGAATGGGATTCTGGTAGCTGTTTGCAATCAGCTGAGCTCACATTATCTGCTGAAAAAAGCTTCAACGGATTCAATTTGCCCAAAACCGAGTTTCCTGCAGCACTTTGGGGTTTGGTTGCAAACTCGGGTATATGTTCTTTATCGTGTGTTTGATTTTGATTCCTTACTTGAGTGTTTGGATCTTGATAATGACGTACTGTTATGGCATCATGTGGTAGCTGAGAAGGCAAAGAGCTAAATGACTTTTCAGGAGAGGTCTCTACAGGAGACACAACAGCAACAGGAGCTGTGCTATTGGATTTAGGAATAAAGGAGAACAATTTTGTAAGCCCAGATTGTGAGGGTGCAGGTGGTACTTGTGAAGATGGAACAGGCTGTTTGGGACTTCCCCCAACTTTGTCAGTGAAAGAACTAAACAATGAGCTCACAGCATTTTTCACTCCTGAAATACCCTGATCAGAAGAAATGTGAGGTTGGGATTCTCTTTTAGGATCCTTTGTTGAAGAATTTTGGTCCTCTCCAAAAGAATTGGTTCTATTGCTACCCTGAGAAGATAGCCTAGATTTGTTGGATTTAGGAAGGGAGTCATACTTGCTAATTTCCTCCTCCTTTTCAGCAAGGTATTCAGAAACTGTTTCAACTAGACACTGAAGCTCATCCATAGGGTCAACATATTCATCATTTGGTTCCTCTACAGGAGACAGCACTGCTTCTGGAACCCATCCTCCAGATTTAGGTTTTCCACACTTTTTCTCCCAGAGTCCCTTGGAATTTTCAAGATGCCCACTGTAGGACAGTGGATATCTGTCTTTGTAATGTCTTGTGGTATCTGCAGTCACATACCCAATGTCATTAATATTCTCTTCTGCCTCTTTGGGGTAATGCATATCCTGAAAACTTCCTGATTCACAATCCAACTGTGCCCTCATTCTAGCATCTTGCTCTGTCTTGTATGCCACATAATTCTCCAATGTGCTGTTCAATTCATTTTTAGCCCACATCCTTGTCTTGTAGAGAAGTCCATTTTTGTATAACCTGAGGTCCTCTTCCTCTTTCATGTCTGTTATCTGCTGCATAAAAAGATCCCCCCTCCTCTCATGGAGGGTGGGGAGGTCAGAGAGAAGAGTCTCTTCTTTAATTTTTTCTGCCTCTATACAGAGTAACCCTCCTGGATCTATTATTTTTTTCTTACGCCGCCGATCAATTGTATCATAGCCTTCAGGATACATGGCAGGCAGGCTATCACTGTGCTTCGTGTTTTGGCGGACAGGTGAGTGAGACAGCTCTGGGTAGGGCCTTCCCAAGCAATAGATGACGCTGTCTTCCTCATTATCTAAGAAGTCACTAAGCTGAGGCTTACGCCGTCCTTTGTATTTGTTTTCCCATTCATCAACCCCCATTCCAGAATCTTCAGGTATAATTCTGACTCTTCCTTTCTGGTTTAAAGATCTTGTTTTTAGTACGAAATACATTTACAAGGGGATCAGAAAACATATGGGAATAGTGAATAGGTAAATGAAAGAAAAGAAAATTGAAACAAAGACGTTAGTATGACAAACCAAAAGGAAACACAAAAGAATATAGAAAAATTTCATGCAAATGGGAAGCTACAACTACGTAAATCAGCAGCAGCTGTAAAATACTGCCAAAGCTCATCAGTGGGAACTGTGCATCATGAAACGCTATGGGAGCAGATTCAAAGGATAAGAAGCTAGAAATGAGTATACCAGGTTAATTTAAAAGACAGTGTTATTACAATGGCAGAATGAAAAAGATGTTGAAATAATGACTGTGTATGTAAACATTACATTGTGTGCGTGTGCCTCAACAAAGTTCAATTCTTGTAAATTCCCACTGTGACAGTCGTGTTTATCATCACCTAAACACTCAGTCTGCAACAAGGTTCATAAGCAAAGTGTGCTAAATCACCACCATATGGCATTCAGCAGAGTTTTTAATCACCAAAGAAACAGTCACTGACCTACTCTCTGCAGCATCGTGACAGAGGGATATCCTCTAGGCACGGCTAAACTAACATGAACTTTATCCAACACATCACATTCTTAAGACAAAACGAAATAAGAATGATGATCTTTTCCTGCAAGGCATCCCATTTTTTCCTCATGTAGAATTATCCGGATCAACTCCCTATCAGAGAACACAGGCAGATTTGTAGTGGTCTCACTGGTCTGCATGCATTCTATGATGAGCACACAGGATTAGAATCCATCCACAAAGACCGACTGTCTTATGGATCAAATATGGCTTCTAAACACTGTTGTGCTGGTAATTTCATCAATCATGACACTATGAATTATTTTTATTGTAAGATCTTTTACTGTAAATAATGACCAGTTTTTGTAGTAATTATTGATTATTTCTACCTCTGAACAGAAAGCCCTGATTTTCTGAAAAATGTCACGTAATGTGACCCAACATTAGCAGCAACAAATCTTCAGCCAATTCTTAGTTATATAAAATATATTGAGAGGCATTAAAAAAGTAACAATGGATCAACTACAGAAAGTGGTGTAAATCACTGAATAAAACACAAATGAAGATACAATTCATAATGTTTATTATCCAATTGTTATTACAGCACAAATTCAGATCAGCTGGACATACAAATAATCATCAAAACTTAATTATTAATCACGTGTCTTGATTTTATCATTCATTAATATTATGTTGGCCTTCATTTGGTGCCTGCAAAGCCTCAATTCTCCATGGGACTGATGCCACTAAGTTGTCAATTTAACGCTGAGGAATGCGCCCCCATTAAGCAAGCAGCACCACCTCAAGCTCAGCATGATTTGTTGGTGCAGGATCCCAACTACATACACATTGATCCAGAACATCCCGTAGATCCGAGCTCCTCAAAGTCCAGACCAAGGTCTGCATCCGGACCCATTCACCAATCAGGCAAGACCTGAACATGCGTCACATAAAGTTACATGTACTTCTCTGCGCTTACCAACTTTGCTGCGCTACATATGTACACTACTGTTCAAAAGTTTGGGGTCACCCAGACAATTATTTTGTGTTTTCCATGAAAAGTCACACTTATTTACCACCATGAGTTGTAAAATGAATAGGAAAATATAGTCAAGACATTGACAAGGTTAGAAATAATGATTTGTATTTGAAATAATAATTTTTTCCTTCAAACTTTGCTTTCGTCAAAGAATCCTCCATTTGCAGCAATTACAGCATTGCAGACCTAACATGATTGCACAAGGGTTTTCTAATCCTCCATTAGCCTTCTGACGCAATGAGCAAACACATTGTACCATTAGAACACTGGAGTGATAGTTGCTGGAAATGGGCCTCTATACACCTATGTAGATATTGCACCAAAAACCAGACATTTGCAGCTAGAATAGTCATTTACCACATTAGCAATGTATACAGTGTACTTCTGATTAGTTTAAAGTTATCTTCATTGAAAAAAAGTGCTTTTCTTTCAAAAATAAGGAAATTTCTAAGTGACCCCAAACTTTTGAACGGTAGTGTATGTGACCGAATCAGCATTGCGGATGCATGTGTCAGCATGCCCTTCAACTGTGTGTGGAGCACATTCACTCCATTCCAAACACAACCACCCGACAGCAATTACCAGTTTCACCGTGCTGCCACCATAGCTCATGTGTCGCCCACGTGTGCACGCCCATCACCGGTGCAATTACATGCAATGTTAGCTAACTGTTGCTGTCAAGTAAATGAATACCAGGCACGAGGCGTCACTTTCAAAGTTAGCGTGAGCAAAATATTTTGATATATACTGATCAGGAAAACAACAATTCAAAGAGGAATGGACAGAAAAATCAAGCACCAAACTAGTGTGCCTGATTTGCGGTGACACAGTTGCCATAAACAGGGGTAATGTAAAATGTCACTATGACACCAAGCATGGCT
Source organism: Pholidichthys leucotaenia (assembly GCA_020510985.1). Classification (NCBI taxonomy): domain Eukaryota; kingdom Metazoa; phylum Chordata; class Actinopteri; order Cichliformes; family Pholidichthyidae; genus Pholidichthys; species Pholidichthys leucotaenia. Next base: position 85,828,790 of record CM035846.1, on the reverse strand, counting down.
ATTTTGAACAGCACCATCCACAAAACACAGGCTATGGTCACACTGCAGGTCTTAGTGCTCAATTCTGATTTTTTGCACATGTGACCCATATCTGATTTTTAATGAGCCTGAACAGCACACATCCAATTTTTTCACACCAGACCCTGGCCTCTTTCATATGTGGTCCTAATTCGGATGCGTATCTGATACTGTCCAAAGCAACCTCAGTCTGATCAGTCATGTCGACTTTTTCCTCATTGAAGTGAGACAGACGTGACAATTCTGCAGTGGAGGATGCAGCAAGCATGGCAGACACAGCTGATTTGTGTTCTCTTTTTAATCAATCTTCTTCCCTTTATCACTGAATCATAATTTTGTTGACTGACTGCACAACAACTTCAAAATTTCGGGGGATTGGGGGGGCGGGGTTGAAACTGTCAGACATTACAGGTGCACAGCAACGGCACATATGCTGGACGCGGCAAACTGCTTTTTCCCTGTCAACAGTACACCGTGAGTCCTGACCGCTGTAATATCTAACATGTAAAGTTAATACTGACATGACTGTGGAGCAGAATGGCCAGATACAGGGATACGAGGACACAGCCCAGGAGAGGGGAGTCTCTGGCAGCTTCTCTTTCCTGTGCAGGACCAGTGTTATGCCACTGGTACTAGTCACGCTGTTTATTGTTAACCTTATTTGTACAGGTAATCCAATTGAGACACGGGGTCTCATTTTCAAAAGAGCTGTTTAATTGATCAGTTCTGTTAAAGCAGAACTGATCACAGTGGTCATCTGGCATGTAGAGGAATTAAGCTGGTCTCATTTATTTTGTGCATAATAATTTCTGAATGATTTTAACATTTTATTTTGCTGCGCTGCATCAAGGTGAAGAAGTTCTGTCGCCTTCAGTCGTTCGGGGCTCATATTTACTTCCGTAAACACAACGCTGTGTCTGACGTTACATTTTCTTCTGCGCATGTGGGTCACTTCATAGCTGTAGACCGTTCACACTGAAGTCTGATGGGGGTTGCATTTAAATTATAATATGAATGCCCACACAAAAAAATCGGATGTTGGCAAAAAAATCAGAATTGAGCATTAAGACCTGCAGTGTGACCGTAGCCTTAGGTGGGGACACAAAAAGATTTCGTCACACATTTTGTTCCCATGTTTAATGCACTGGTTACAAGCAAACAGTGCTGTTTCTCTCATTAGGTCAAACCACCATGCTGTGTTGTTACTGAATGCCTAGTTAGGTTTCATTAAAAGTTGTTGTATACAAGCGTAACTCAAGGTGGGGGGGAAGGGGTAAACAGTCTGTTTAAAAAAAAAAACTTGTTCACGTTACATAACTGAATAAAATGCATTTATTAATGCATAATAAATGCATTTACAAAATGCATTTATTTTAGAATATATATTTAAATTTGTAATAAGTTGTAATTGATTTTCTTTGTTGATTTTGGGTAAGACTTAAATTTTTATGTTATTGATTTTATAATTGTAACGGGGTAGGCACTATATAAGCACTAGCTTCAGCCTACACCCTTTTGGTTGTTCTTTTGTGTGTCCTTATTGTATTGTATGTGTTTATTATTATTATCACCGAATAAAACAAAACTCATTCATTCATTCATTTCATTTTATAATCCTTTATTAGTCCTACAATGGGGAAATTACAGGGCATCCATCTGGATCGATGAGGCAGCTATGGTGCGGCACCAATCACCATTCACACACACACATTCACACCTAGGGTGACTTTCGAGTCTCCAATTAACCTAACTTGCATGTTAGGTTAATCAGTGCTTCAAATGCATTTGAAGCACCAATGCTAAGAATGAATGGATTTTTTTTTTCTTGAAAATTTGCAGCTTTTCTCATAAATTTGGAACTTTTTCTCTTTTTTACTACATTTATTTGTAAAATTACAACCTTATTTTGTGACTTTGCAGCTTTTGACAATAAGTGTACATTTTTTTCTCATAAATTTGTAACTAACTACAATCACAGTGTCCCCTCAATATTTACTTTGAAGAAAATATTCTGTTTATGAGGAGTTTTATGCAGAGATTATTTTACTGTACTTGCATTAACATTGTAAAAACAACAACAATTTTAAAGCACATAATCATTAGAAACACACAGTTGAAACCAGAAGTTTACATACACTATGAAAAAACACAAAACCTTTTTTTCCCCCTCCCTGCCTGACATCAAATCACCACCATCCCAAATGTGAAGTATGGGAGTGGCAGCATCATGTTGTGAGGGTGTTTTGCTGTAGGAGGGACTGATGCAACTTCACAAAATAGAAGGCACCATGAGGAAAGAACATTATGTGGAAATACTGAAGCAACATCTCAAGACATCAGGCAGGAAGTTGAAGCTTGGCTGCAAATAGGTCATCCAAATGGAAAAATGACTCAAAATATAGCACCAAATTAGTTACAAAGTGGCTTAAGGACAACAAATTCATTGTGTTGGAGTGGCCAGCCCAAAGCCCTGATCTCAATCCCAGAGAAAATTTGTGGGCAGAACTGAAAAAATGTGTACAAGCAAGGCAGCTGACTAAATTGACTCAAGTTACACCAGTTCTGTCGAGAAGAATGGGGCAAAATTCCAGCAAACTATTGTGAGAAGCTTGTGGAAGAACATCCAAAACGTTTGACCCAAGTCACACAGTTTAAAGGCAATGTTACCAAATACTAAGGAAGTGTATATACAGTGGGGCAAAAAAGTATTTAGTCAGCCACCAATTGTGCAAGTTCTCCCACTTAAAAGATGAGAGAGGTCTCCAATTTTCATCATAGGTATACCTCAACTATGAGAGACAAAATGAGAAAAAAAAATAATCCAGAAAATCACATTGAAGGATTTTTAATGAATTAATTGGTAAATTCCTTGGTAAAATAAGTATTTGGTCACCTACAAACAAGCAAGATTTCTGGCTCTCACAGACCTGTAACTTCTTCTTTAAGAGGCTCCTCTGTCCTCCACTCGTTACCTGTATTAATGGCACCTGTTTGAACTTATCAGTATGAAAGACACCTGTCCACAACCTCAAACAGTCAGACTCCAAACTCCACTATGGCCAAGACCAAAGAGCTGTCAAAGGACACCAGAAACAAAATTGTAGACCTGCACCAGGCTGGGAAGACCGAATCTGCAATAGGTAAGCAGCTTGGTGTGAAGAAATCAACTGTGGGAGCAATTATTAGAAAATGGAAGACATACAAGACCACAGATAATCTCCCTCAATCTGGGGCTCCACACAAGATCTCACCCCGTGAGGTCAAAATGATCACAAGAACAGTGAGCAAAAATCCCAGAACCACACGGGGGGACCTAGTGAATGACCTGCAGAGAGCTGGGACCAAAGTAACAAAGGCTACATCAGTAACACACTACGCCACCAGGGACACAAATCCCACAGTGCCAGACGTGTTCCCCTGCTTAAGCCAGTACATGTCCAGGCCTGTCTGAAGTTTGCTAGAGAGCATTTGGATGATCCAGAAGAGGATTGGGAGAATGTCATATGGTCAGATGAAACCAAAATAGAACTTTTTGGTAAAAACTCAACTTGTCGTGTTTGGAGGAGAAAGAACACCATACCTACTGTGAAGCATGGGGGTGAAAACATTATACTTTGGGGCTGTTTTTCTGCAAAGGGACCAGGATGACTGATCTGTGTAAAGGAAAGAATAATTGGGGCCATGTATCGTGAGATTTTGAGTGAAAACCTCCTTCCATCAGCAACGGCATTGAAGATGAAACGTGGCTGGGTCTTTCAGCATGACAATGATCCCAAACACACTGCCCGGGCAACGAAGAAGTGGCTTCGTAAGAAGCATTTCAAGGTCCTGGAGTGGCCTAGCCAGTCTCCAGATCTCAACCCCATAGAAAATCTTTGGAGGGAGTTGAAAGTCCGTGTTGCCCAGCGACAGCTCCAAAACATCACTGCTCTAGAGGAGATCTGCATGGAGGAATGGGCCAAAATACCAGCAACAGTGTGTGAAAACCTTGTGAAGACTTACAGAAAACGTTTGACCTCTGTCATTGCCAACAAAGGGTATATAACAAAGTATTGAGATGAACTTTTGTTATTGACCAAATACTTATTTTACCGAGGAATTTACCAATTAATTCATTAAAAATCCTTCAATGTGATTTTCTGGATTTTTTTTTTCTCATTTTGTCCCTCATAGTTGAGGTATACTTATGATGAAAATTGGAGACCTTTCTCATCTTTTAAGTGGGAGAACTTGCACAATTGGTGGCTGACTAAATACTTTTTTTCCCCACTGTACACTTTTGTCTTTGAGGAAAGTCATTAAAAAATTCTCTAAAATTATCAAATATAAAAATTATTTAGCAAATAGACAAAAATGGTAATACTAACTGACCTAAAACAAGAAAAGTTTAGTCTGATTTAGTGTCAGACAGTGAGAAAAAAAAATGTTATGTGCCTTTTTATACAGTGTATGTAAACTTCTGGTTTCAACTGTACAGGATTTAGTTTTCTTTGTATGCTGCAGTTTTAATGCCTCCCAGTATACACGAAAAATGTATTTAATAGCATCACATCATGCCATAAAACAATTTAATTTCATCTTAAAAGCATATCTGAAACAATACATTTCAGAAATTTATACAACAGTTAGTTCCGACCGAGTAATTTGATTGGACAATAGGGATTCCAGGAGTTACTATGATCCACAATAATTGCACTTCGATTTCACTGGATATGTATCACTCTGCTTCAAAGGTGTTCTAGAAACCATTAAATTAGTAACAGTAACTTTACTATCAACTCTCTGACAACTGCAGTACTGTTTTGGATACCTTAATTTCCACAGTGAGGCACTGTTTGACAAGAAATTATACATCCGTGACCCAGAGGTTCAACCCTTTTGAAAACAACTGTTGCCTTCTGCCCATCATTAAATCATTTCATATCTGTTTAAAAAAATAGGCAGTGCGAGAGTTAAGCAATATTACACAACAGTGAGTTCGGTATCATGAATATACTAACTCTAGCAGGGCGTGAGCTGGCTTGTGTCCTCCACGTAGGCTTGCGCCCTCCACTCTTGTGTAATATTGCTTAAGTGTAACTGAGATTCTAAGTACTGGACTATGAGAGGCCTTTTGAGCCACAATTCATACTTGCTCACACATGTACCATCATTGTCTTACATATGCACGGCTATATTCTCACAAACACCATCATACTCTCTCACATACACCATCATACTCACTCACATACACTACCATAATCTCTCACAAGCATTATCGTACTCTCTCACCAACATTATCGTACTCTCTCACAAACACTATCATACTCTCTCACAAACACTATCATACTCTGTCACAAACACTATCATACTCGCTCACAAACATTACACAACATAACAAAAATAATTGTTTTGTAAGTTGTCTGTGCTTTTTCAACTGATTTAAGACAAATTTGCACCACTGAATCCAAAAATGACATCCGTTTCTCTCGATCAGGTCAGGTTTTTATGGTAAGTTGTAAGCAGTTGTGCAGCTGTACTGTAAATTGAATAGCAGACATTGATAAAGGTAAGTACATGTAAATTGAATGTTACGTCATCATTGTTCAAAATTCAGAGAATTTCAAGAAATAAAAATTTTTTGCATTATATAAAGCGAAAATACCTGTACATGGAAACAAAAACGTAAAAAAAACATGGCCATAGTTCAAAAAGTTGACCTGATTGAGCAAAACCATTGCGATTTTTGGATTCAGCACATCAAAATTGTCCTAAATCAGCTAAAAAAAAACTTTGACAATAAATTTGGTGTTGACCAGTGTCATACTCTCTCACATACACTATCATACTCTCTCACAAACATTATCATACTCTCATGTAGCATTTACCCCATTTGGTTCCAGTTTATAAAATCATTCTTTGCTGAAGAAAACTGTTTCAACTCAAAAGTCTGGTCATGAACTGCTTCTATTGCCTAAGGACCAGAGCTGTAACACTACCCATTGGCCATAAAGTGGAAGTTAATGCCTTCTCCAGGAAGGAATGTCCCAAATTGACAGTTTTATGTTTGATGCAATCCAGACTTGGGAGTCAAGATTCTCCAGTAAACAACCAGAGAGTTTCACAGTGCCATCTGGTGGTCAAATCAGGAATATATTTTTTTTTCTCTCTGCAGTCGAATTTATGCATTATGGACAAATAAATTAATTCATATTCTTTCTCTCAAGACAATATCCGCTACTGAAGACATGGTTGAACTCTTGGGATGGACAACTGTGGTGAAATGTTTTTATTGATATGATTTAATATGTGTTGCTTTATTTTCAGGAAAAAATTAATTTTTGCATGCTTACTATAACAAATTAATCACAGTGACAATAGCCACGGTTACATGTGCAAAATTTCTTCAATATGATTAGAATTCAGATCAGAACTTGACTGTTTACATGGATCCTGAAAAAGTTGATCCAATTAGGACGTGCGTTTCCATGTGTCACACGTTTGAACGAACTAAACCATTTTGGCATGTGCACAATTATCCGACATTCCGGAAAAAGTAGAAGAAGAAGAAGCAACTTTCAATGTAAACAAACCCTGCTTCGTGTCTTTCTCTTTTTGGAATAGACCTGCATTGTGTTATTAAGACTGTACTTTTGCTTCTGCTGGTCTCCGTAATGAAGCTACAAGCCCAGCAGCACATACTTCTGCATATGGCAAACAGAAGGAGACAGCAGGACGATACAGACCAGATTTGTTTTACTCCCGCCATGTCTTCCACTAGCTGCTGTAAAGGCGGAAATACACATGTGGATAAAATTGTTGGTACCCCTCTGTTAATGAAAGAAAAACCCACAATGGTCACAGAAATAACTTGAATCTGACAAAAGCGGTAATAAATAAAAATTCTATGAAAATTAACCAATGAAAATCAGATAATGCTTTTGAATTGTGGTTCAACAGAATTACTTCACAAAAAAAAAAAAAAAAACTCATGAAAAAGGCCTGGACAAAAATAATGGTACCCCTAGAAAAGATTGAAAGTAATGTGACCATAGGGACATGTTCAACCAAGATGTGTCCTCTAATTAACATCACAGGTGTCTACAAACTTGTAATCAGTCAGTCGGCCTATTTAAAGGGTGACAAGTAGTCACTGTGCTGGTTGGTAACATGGTGTGTACCACACTAAACATTGACCAGAGGAAGGAAAGGAGAGAGTTGTCTCAGGAGATTAGAAAGAAAATTGTTGACAAGCATGTTAAAAGTAAAGGCTATAAGACCATCTCCAAGCAGCTTGATGTTCCTGTGACTACAGTTGCACATATTATTCAGAAATTTAAGATCCACGGGACTGTAGACAACCTCCCTTGACGTGGCTGCAGGAGGAAACTTGATGAAAAATGGAAGAGACGGATAATACAAATGGTAACAAAAGAGCCCAGAACAACCTCTAAACACATTCATGGTGAACTCCAAGGTCAAGGTACATCAGTGTCAGATTGCACCATCTGTCGTCGTTTGAGCCAAAGTGGACTTCATGGGAGACGACCAAGGAGGACACCACTGTTGAAAACAAATCATAAAAAAGCCAGACTGGAATTTGCCAAACTGCATGTTGACAAGCCACAAAGCTTCTGGGAGAATGTCTTATGGACAGACGAGACAAAACTGCAACTTTTTGGCAAGGCACATCAGCTCTATATTCACAGAAGCAAAAATGAAGCATACAAGAAAAGAACACTGTCCCTACTGTGAAACATGGAGGTGGTTCTGTTATGTTCTGGGGATGCTTTGCGGTATCTGGCACAGGGTGTCTTGAATCTGTGCAGGGTACAATGAAATCTCAAGACTATCAGGGTATTCTAGAGAGAAATGTGCTACCCAGTGTTAGACAGCTTGGTCTCAGTCGCAGGTCATGGGTCTTTCAACAGGATAATGACCCAAAACACACAGCTAAAAACACTCAAGAATGGCTAAGAGCAAAACATTGGACTATTCTAAAGTGGCCTTCTATGAGCCCTGATCTAAATCCTATTGAACATCTGTGGAAGGAGCTGAAACATGCCGTCTGGAGAAGGCACCCTTCAAACCTGAGACAACTGGAGTAGTTTGCTCATGAGTGGGCCAAAACACCTGCTGAGAGGTGCAGAAGTCTCATTGACAGTTACAGAAACTGTTTGATTGCAGTGATTGCCTCAAAAGGTTGTGCAACAAAATATTAAGTTAAGGGTACCATCATTTTTGTCCAGGCCTGTTTCATGAGTTTGTTTTTTAAAATAATTCTATTGAACCACAGTTCAAAAGCATTGTCTGATTTTCATTGGTTAATTTTCATAGAATTTTTATTTATTACCACTTTTGTCAGATTCAAGTTATTTCTGTAACCACTGTGTTTTTTTTCTTTCATTAACAGAGGGGTACTAATAATTTTGTCCACGTGTGTACGCCATGTCAATGTGTGGCTGATGTACAGACATGTGCAGTAAACATATTTTCTATCCAAACTTCGGAATAAGTGTTTATATGCACACCAATCAGATTAACAATCGGCATAACCCACCCGTCTCAATCAGGAGGAAATTTTGATCCGAATGAGTGTGATCGGGTCAGAATATTCAGATTGGCATGTTTATATGAAGCATTTTTATTCTGATCAGGCTTTTAATCCAGTTACTTGTGCCCATGTAAACATGGCTAATGTAGACACATTGTTTTTTCCATTATTATTGAGTAGAATATCTTAGTCACTAAAGTTTAAGGAATTTATGCTTTCATAGCCAACATATATGTTTAAGGAGGATCTCATTTTTCATATCAAATGTCTCTCCCCCTCCTCCCTCTCTGCTCTTTGGGAGACCATAGCTGGATTTTAACTGACCAATAGAGCTCCAGGCTTCACTGCATCTCCTTTTTAGGTCAAGTTTATAACTTCTGTTGAACAGGAAGCCCAAATGTAATTGGTTCAGCCCAGTTTCATGAAATTCATTGAGATTCACCCACATGTGAAAAAAACAACTTTTCTTTGTTCAGTTTTTGGGGTGTTGGTCAAGCTGTAAGGAGTCTTTTCTGCTCTTCCATTTGTTCTATCTTTGAAGTAGGCCCAGAGTCTTCCAGGATCTGTGAAAATCCTGTTTCTTTTCTTTAAAATTCACTTTTAATCCTTTCCTTTAAATTACCGTGTAAGAAGATTTTGTTTGATTTTTTCTAAGCTTAAACCAACTCATTCAAGCCACATACATCGGAAGAAATGGATCTGTGGCGTGTTTTTATCCCAATTTGACTTTCTGATCGGACTTTGTACAATAAACAAACTCCTTCTTCAGTGCATAAGAGAAGACTGCAGCCAGCCTGCTGAAGAACCAGCCCCTTTGTGATCTCGGGAGTAGGCAATAACCGTGGTAAAGAGCCCGTGTGCCAGTCTTCCAACAGAACCCACACCAGTCCAGTTGAAACAGAATCCAATGGACCGCCTGCTACCCACTGGGACACAATGATTCCACTTGGCTGACGGTCTGTTGTTTAATTTAAAGTTAATTCTTCAGAATATTCCTGGTATAATTTCTTTAAACTTGATTTCATGCAAACCCCCATCAGAATTTCAAAATGCATTTTGTCCCTTCATTAATTTACATTCTTTTTCAGAGTAACACCAATTTTCCATTTTTCTAGATAGTTTACTCATCATTTTCTTCATAAAATTGCATCCACTTTTCTTGACCAATGCTATTTTATGGTTTTCCAATTTCCAGTATACTGACAAGTTAAACTATGCTTTATTTGGTTCCACAAATGCTTGATTCACAAGTAACTCAGCAATAGTCTATGGTGCCCATAATCTATGTTGGAGTCTCTGTTTTAAAGTTATCCAAATATGTTAAGCTATTCTGACATTTCTTATTAAAGTACTGAAAGACATATGGGAGTTATTGTTTGATTTCATGTCCATCTTCTTGATTATCAGCAGACAAGAACTCACAAGGATTTTTTTAGACTGATTCGTAATTGGTACAAATAAAGAATTGTTAATAAAACTGTCCATTGTCCATGGTGCCCTACGAGGATATGGTTGTGTAATAGTAGGAAATTTTCATCCGTATTCACATTCATATTTACATTAATACTTGTACCAACAATAAGATACCTACAAAAAAGAAGACACCGTGGACAGCACGGTGGTGCAGTGGTTAGCACTGTTGCCTAACAGCGAGAAGGTTCCAGGTTCAAATCCCCAGGCTGGCAGGGGTAGGAACCTTTCTGTGTGGAGTTTGCATGTTCTCCCTGTGCTGCGTGGGTTTACTCCGGGGGCTCCGGTTTCCTCCCACAATCCAAAGACATGCATGTTAGATTAATTGGTTGTTCTAAAAATTGTCGCTAGATATCTGTCTCCTATAGGCGCTTAGAATAGAGGGTTAGTACTAGTGAAGCGCTTTGAGTGGTCTTTGAGACTAGAAAAGCGCTATATACAGTAAGTACAGGTCCTTATCCCTTATAAAACCCATAAATCCACTACACTCACATACACTATCATACTCTCTCACAAACATTATCATACTCTTTCCCTCACATACACCATCATACTCTCTCACATACACCATCATACTCCCTCACATACACCATCATGCTCCCTCACATACACCATCATGCTCCCTCACATACAATGGGGGGAAAAAAAGTATTTAGCCAGCCACCAATTGTGCAAGTTCTCCCACTTAAAAGATGAGAGAGGTCTCCAATTTTCATCATAGCTATACCTCAACTATGAGAGACAAAATGAGAAAAAAAAAATCCAGAACATCACATTGAAGGATTTTTAATGAAATAATTGGTAAATTCCTTGGTAAAATAAGTATTTGGTCAATAACAAAAGTTCATCTCAATACTTTGTTATATACCCTTTGTTGGCAATGACAGAGGTCAAGCGTTTTCTGTAAGTCTTCACAAGGTTTTCACACACTGTTGCTGGTATTTTGGTCCATTCCTCCATGCAGATCTCCTCTAGAGCAGTGATGTTTTGGGGCTGTCGCTGGGCAACACGGACTTTCAACTCCCTCCAAAGATTTTCTATGGGGTTGAGATCTGGAGACTGGCTAGGCCACTCCAGGACCTTGAAATGCTTCTTACGAAGCCACTCCTTCGTTGCCCAGCCGGTGTGTTTGGGATCATTGTCATGCTGAAAGACCCAGCCATGTTTCCGTGCGCCACCGTGCTGGAGCAGTGGTTAGCACTGCGGCAGCACAGTTTACCCTTGGCCAGGGGATTGTGGGGATCGTGGGATCGTGGGTTCGATCCCAGCCCCCGACCAACAGTGATCTGTGTGGAGTTTGCATGTTCTCCCCGTGTTGCGTGGGTTTACTCCGGGATTTCTCCGGTTTCCTCCCACATGCCAAAAACATGCATGTTAGGTTAATTGGCTGTTCTAAATTGTCCCTAGATATCTGTTTCCTATAGGCCCTTAGGATAGAGGGTTAGTATTAATGAAAGTGCTTTGAGTGGTCTTTGTGACTAGAAAAGCGCTATATAAGTGCAGGTTAGTTAGTTAGTTAGTTAGTTTCATCTTCAGTGCCCTTGCTGATGGAAGGAGGTTTTCACTCAAAATCTCACGATACATGGCCCCATTCATTCTTTCCTTTACACGGATCAGTCGTCCTGGTCCCTTTGCAGAAAAACAGCCCCAAAGTATAATGTTTTCACCCCCATGCTTCACAGTAGGTATGGTGTTCTTTCTCCTCCAAACACGACAAGTTGAGTTTTTACCAAAAAGTTCTATTTTGGTTTCATCTGACCATATGACATTCTCCCAATCCTCTTCTGGATCATCCAAATGCTCTCTAGCAAACTTCAGACGGGCCTGGACATGTACTGGCTTAAGCAGGGGAACACGTCTGGCACTGCAGGATTTGAGTCCCTGGTGGCGTAGTGTGTTACTGATGTAGCCTTTGTTACTTTGGTCCCAGCTCTCTGCAGGTCATTCACTAGGTTCCCCCATGTGGTTCTGGGATTTTTGCTCACCGTTCTCGTGATCATTTTGACCTCACGGGGTGAGATCTTGCGTGGAGCCCCAGATCGAGGGAGATTATCAGTGGTCTTGTATGTCTTCCATTTTCTAATATTTGCTCCCACAGTTGATTTCTTCACACCAAGCTGCTTACCTATTGCAGATTCAGTCTTCCCAGCCTGGTGCAGGTGTACAATTTTGTTTCTGGTGTCCTTTGACAGCTCTTTGGTCTTGGCCATAGTGGAGTTTGGAGTCTGACTGAGGTTGTGGACAGGTGTCTTTCATACTGATAATGAGTTGAAACAGGTGCCATTAATACAGGTAAAGAGTGGAGGACAGAGGAGCCTCTTAAAGAAGTTACAGGTCTGTGAGAGCCAGAAATCTTGCTTGTTTGTAGGTGACCAAATACTTATTTTACCAAGGAATTTACCAATTAATTCATTAAAAATCCTTAAATGTGATTTTCAGGATTTTTTTTTCTCATTTTGTCTCTCATGGTTGAGGTATACCTATGATGAAAATTGGAGACCTCTCTCATCTTTTAAGTGGGAGAACTTGCACAATTGGTGACTGACTAAATATTTTTTTGCCCCACTGTACACTATCATACTCGTTCACATACACTATCATACTCTCTTGATAATAGTGTTTGCAAGCGAGTCTGATAGTCTGTGTGAGAGAGTATAGTAGTGTATGTGTAAGACAATGATGGTACATGTGTAAGCAAGTATGAACTATGGCTCAAAGGGCCTCTCATACTGGACTCCAATCTAGATCCCAGCAAGAAAAGTTGTTGCTGTGGAAACAAATAGGTATCCACTGTATCACAATGACCTAGAGTGCATCCGGAAAGTATTCACAGCGCGTCATGTTTTCCACATTTTGTTATGTTACAGCCTTATTCCAAAAGGGATTAAATTCATTTTTTCCCCTCAAAAATCTGCACACAGTACTCCATAATGACAATGTGAACATTTTTTTTTTTAGATTTTTACAAATTTATTAAAAATAAAAAACTAAGAAATCACATGCACATAAGTATTCACAGCCTTTGTCATGAAGCTCAAAATTGAGCTCAGGTGCATCCTGTTTCCATTGATCATCCTTGAGATGTTTCTGCAGCTTAATTCGAGTCAACCTGTGGTAAATTCAGTTGATTGGACATGATTTGGAAAGGCACACACTTGTCTATATAAGGTCCCACAGTTGACAGTGCATGTTAGAGCACAAAACAGTCATGAAGTCTAAGGAACTGTCTGTAGACTTCCAAGACAGGATTGTCTCGAGGCACAAATCTGGGGAAGGGTACAGAAAAATTTCTGCTGCTTTGAAGGTCCCAATGAGCACAGTGGCCTCTATCATCTGTAAATGGAAGAAATGCAGAACCACCAGGAGTCTTCCTAGAGCTGGCCAGCCGTCTAAACTGAGCGATTGGAGGAGAAGGGCCTTAGTCAGGGAGGTGACCATGAACCCGATGGTCACTCTGTCAGAGCTCCAGTGTTCCTCTTTGGAGAGAGGAGAACCTTCCAGAAGGACAACCATCTCTGCAGCAATCCACCAATCAGGCCTGTATGGTAAAGTGGCCAGATGGAAGCCACTCCTTAGTTAAAGGCATATGGCAGCTCACCAGAAGTTTGTCAAAAGGCACCTGAAGGACTCTCAGACCATGAGAAACAAAATGCTCTGGTCTGATGAGACAAAGATTGAACTCTTTGGCATGAATGCCAGATGTCATGTTTGGAGGAAACCAGGCACCGCTCATAACCATGCCAATGGTGGTGGCAGCATCATGCTGTGGGGATGTTTTTCAGTGGCAGGAATTGGGAGACTAGTCAGGATAGAGGAAAAGATGAATGCAGCAATGTACAAAGACATCCTGGATGAAAACCTGCTCCAGAGCGCTCTTGATCTCAGACTGGGGCGATGGTTCATCTTTCAGCAGGACAACGACCCTAAGCACACAGCCAAGATATCAAAGCAGTGGTTTCAGGACAACTCTGTGAATATCCTTGAGTGCCCAGCCAGAGCTCAGACTTGAACGCAATTGAACATCTCTGGAGAGATCTGAAAATGGCTGTGCACCGATGCTTCCCATCCAACCTGATGGAACTTGAGAGGTGCTGCAAAGAGGAATGGGCCAAACTGCCCAAAGACAGGTGTGTCAAGCTTGTGGCATCATATTCAAAAAGACTTGAGGCTGTAACTGCTGCCAAAGGGGCATCAACAAAGTATTGAGCAAAGGCTATGAATACTTATATACATGTGATTTCTTAGTTGTTGTTTTTTTTATTTTTAATAAATTTGCAAAAATCTCAAAAAAACTTTTTTCACATTGTCATTATGGGGTATTGTGTGTAGAATTTTGAGGAAAAAAAATGAATTTAATCCCTTTTGGAATAAGGCTGTAACATAACAAAATGTGGAAAAAGTGAAGAGCTGTGAATACTTTCTGGATGCACTATACATGATCACAATAATCCAGTAAATGGGAATAAACCAATAATGGCAATAGTCAGTTCTGTTGTGCTTACATGCACTGAATAAACAGATTAACTCAAGTAGTTTACTGTACAATAATGTGATTCCTCATAACCTGATAATGGCCTTTCTCTGATTATTCTGCTTACATGACTACTTGTATAATTGGACAACTCCAAAAATCCAATTATAATTGGTTTATTCGTGTACATGTCAACATGGCCACTGTTTCAGATGTGCTGAGTGACCTTTGGTTATTTTTGAGTTGTTCACTGGTTGTGTTTTTAGGGGTAGAGGAAATGCCTCTGTAGACATGGCTATTTGTGCTTGCCATTAGTCCAAAATGCAACACAGAACCGGCTATCACAGTGGAAGTACACAGTCTAAATGTGTGTTAGGTCAAACTGTATTAAGGTGACTGGGTGTACACTTGTCTACCTGTTTCCTCTCTGGTCTCTGTAGTCCAGATCAAAACTGTGGACGGAGTTGGTGCAGGAGTTGGGCTGGTGGTGTGGCCGAGGCCCCATGGGGTACTGGTGCATGGAAGAGTTTGGCTGAGATGTTGTGTGGTAACGTGAAGGCAAACTGTTACTGGTCTCGCTGCGGTAGTCACTATCGCGGTCATCAACAACGCTGTCTTGGTCATCCAGAGCTGAAAGGGGTAGCATGGTGAGGAGATAAATCATATTTTCTCTGGCATATTTTAAGACTGAAATTCAGCATTTTACAGATGACGGGAAGAATTTAATGTGCATTTGAAGGATGAGGTTGCATTTTGAACGTTTCCTTAACAAGGGGGTTAATAAGGAATTTGCCAATTCAAAACATGTAATTCAAAAGACTGTTGCGTACAAATTTATCTTTATAACAGTCACATCAATGAACTTTTATGAGCACAATGATTCTATGACTTTTACTCATGAACTTTAAAAAAAATCATATTGTGACTGAGGATACACATTTCACATTTCACAATTAAAAAAAATATAAAAACACCTTTTAATTTAAAGAAAGCCAAAAATGATCTCAACCAAAAAAGGACAACTTTACTCTCACAGCAACAAGGTAACAACTAGCTATTTTAAAGAAATCAAAACCATATCTGATAATCGTTGACAAATTGAGGGCATTCAACATTGTTGCAATTTCAAAAACTATTACGATAATATTGGGTGGTAATTTCTCTTAAGAACTGGCAAAATGGAACAATTTTCCAAGCAGGCCATTGCAGTTTTAAGTATCCTGATTATTAGTTGTCACTCAAAACACCGTATCCAGTAGAGGTGTGGTAAATTTGCGATTCTTAGATGCACCCCATCAATGCCTCTGCATCGATACAGAACATTACGGATCAAGATCTCGCCATCTGTGCAAAAACGTGAAGCACCAATATTGATTGCCGCTTGTCCGACGTCTACTTTATGTCAATAAAGTTATGTCATGACAGTGAAAACTGCTATTGCGGGCTTAACTGCATTACTGCGGCAGAACTGGCCACTTCGCTGTTCCTTTGCCAGAATGTGGGCACACATACCCGACCATTGGGAGTATGAGTCCCTGCTGGCAGCTCCCAATGTGTTCATGTGGCAATGTTGTATTATGTATAAAAAATTAAAAGGTTGGTCCCGCTGTGGCTGTGGAGAGGAATTGCCAGGTCATTTGTATGCCAAGTATGCTCGCACATGCATAGGGATGGCGCAGACACGGTGGAGAGGCAAACGTACAAGGCTGGCGGCTAAGGCTGTCTGTAGCCAGAGAGTGGCTCCACACCGTGGGCCAGCCCCGGACTGAGTCCCCTCTGGCACTGCTTGTGCAGCTCTACCACTCTTGGTCCTCTCCGCATTTACTGGACAACAACAGCAAGTTGGGTTCACATACTCTGCTTTGCATTAGTTTTGGGCATAGTCATATCTGTATGATTTTCAATGTGTTTTGCTTTGCCGCGCTGCATCTGGGCCAGGGCTACTAGGTGATTGTGTCACTGGCAGGTCCTCTGGAGACCAGTGTTTCCTGCCCCCACAGCAGGGATATAGCAGGGGAGGGGGCCAGGAGCAGGGTCGGCCCTTGGCGAGTTCCTGTTCCCTAAAAAAGGTAGTCCTGTAGTAAAGTCATTATTGAACCTCTTCCAAAAAAAAAAGAGGGTAAACTAATCACCCTTTTAGAAAGCTATAAATGGTTTTCCAGACTCTCTTGAGTAAGTATGTAAAATATCTTATGTAAGGATAAAGCACAAAGCATAAATGTAAAAAAAATCTGCTTAAAGCAAATTATTTAAAAAAAGAGACTTGAAAGGCAAAATATGAATTCAAAAGACCAAAGGGAATCAGGGAAAACACTGTGGAAAATCAAGTGTTAGAATGAGATTATGAGAATATAGGATGGATGGGAACTTTACACAGTTCATGTTCGAGGGAAGTGTGAAACATCATGTTGTGCAGAGGGGGTCAGAGGGTTGGCCAGGGGGAGAGTTCTATTAAAGTGTGTTACATACTCAGTGGGTCAGCCCATCCAAAATAGTTGCCTGGTGGATGTGCAGATGTTAAAAAGTGAGAGGTAAGTCAGAGGAGGCAGGGGTTAAGCAAACACCAAAAAAGAAAGGGCTCCTGTGTTGTAACAGAGAAGAGTAAAGGAGTATTTTGCAGACAAAGTAACTGGTAAACTGTCACAAAAAGGAGTAATGGGCTGCAAGTTAAATCTGCAGAAAAGTATGGACTGAATTAGAAAAGTGCATTTTCTTTTTAAATTACTACCACAAAAGCTTTGGAAGAGGGCAAAAGCACTATAGACGAGCTACAGCTGACAAGCTAAGGTGGAGAACTGGCTCCATCTAATGGTGTGAGGAGAACAGTGAAGACAATTACACTTACAGCACTGAGAAGCAGCAAATGGCAGTGTGTGACTCTCAGCATCATCTTGGAGCGGGTACTAAACAAAGAGAAAAGAACATTCAATTCAATTCAACTTTATTTATATAGCACCATTTCACAACAACAGTCATCTCATAGCACTATCAACTGTAGGGGGGACCCCCACAGTTGCAGAAAGACCCCAGCAATCAGGCGATCCCCTGTGAGCAAGCACTTGGCGACGGTGGAGAGGAAAAACTCCCTTTTAACAGGAAGAAACCTCCAGCAGAACCAGGCTCAGGGAGGGGCAGTCATCTGCTGCGACTGGCTGGGGGGTGAGGGGATAGAGAAGAAGAAAAGAACAGACATGTAGAGAGCAAACAGCACGATGGGGACTCAATCTATGGGAGAGAACAAACAAATGTTAATGACCAGCAAAAAAAAAATATTTCATAGAGAGTGAGGAAAGGAGTGAGGCCCAGTGCATTACTGGAGGCCCCCCGGCTGACTAAACCTATTAGCAGCATAACTAAGGGAGGGTTCAGAAACACATGATCCCTCCCTAATTGTAGGCTATATCAAAAAGGTAGGTTTTAGCCCTAATCTTAAAAACAGAGATCGAGTCTGACTCCCGAATCCAGATTGGCAGCTGATTCCACAGGAGAGGAGCTTGTGATAACTGAAGGCTCTGCCTCCCATTGTACTTTTGGAGATTCTAGGTATTACAAGTAATCCTGCATTTTGGGAGCGTAGTGCTCTGTTAGGATGATACGGTAGTATCAGATCTTTTAAATAAAAAGGAGCCTGATTGTTTAGAGCTTTGTGAGTAAGAAGAAGGATTTTAAACTTAATTCTAAACTCTATGGGAAGCCAATGAAGGGAGGCCAGAACCGGAGAGATATGATCTCTCTTTCTAGTACCTGTTAAAACTCTTGCTGCAGCATTTTGGATCAGCTGAAGACTTTTTAAAGATGTTTTAGGACAGCCTGATAATAAAGAATTACAATAATCTAATCTCGAGCTAACAAAAGCGTGGATCAGCTTCTCAGCATCACTCTGAGACAAGATGCTCCTAATCTTGGCAATATTACGCAAATGATAGAAGGCAGTCTTAGAAACAAATTTAATATGTGAATTGAAGGACAAATCCTGATCAAAAATAACTCCAAGGTTCCTCACAGAGCTATTAAGAGAAAGAGTAACTGCATCCAAACTGAAAGTTTGATTTGGAAAGGAATTTCTAAGGTTTATTGGACCAACAAGAATGACTTCAGTCTTATCTGAATTTAATAGCAGGAAATTACAAGTCATCCAAGCTTTGATTTCCTTAAGACAGGCTTCTAACTTGGCTAACTGATTAGTATCATCTGGCTTCATTGACAGGTATAATTGTGTGTCATCTGCATAACAATGAAAATGTATACAGTGCTTTCTAATAATGTTGCCTAACGGAAGCATATATAAACTAAAAAGAGTAGGGCCTAGCACAGATCCCTGTGGAACTCCATGACTAAGCTTTGAGCTGAAAGAAAACTCATCATTTACATGAACAAACTGGAACCTATCAGATAAATAAGATCTAAACCACTGCAACGAAGTTCCATTAAGTCCAACATAGTGTTCTAATCTATCGAGTAGAATATTATGATCAATAGTATCAAAAGCTGCACTAAGATCTAAAAGGACAAGTACAGAAACTAGTCCATTATCAGATGCAATGAGGAGGTCGTTAGTGACCTTCGCTAAGGCTGTTTCAGTACTATAATGGATTCTAAACCCAGATTGAAACTCTTCAAGTAAACCATTTCCCTGCAGGTGGTCAAATAATTGCGTAGCAACAACTGTTTCTAAGATTTTTGAAATGAAAGGGAGATTAGAGATTGGTCTATAGTTAGCTAAAGCTCCTGGATCTAGCGTTGGCTTTTTGAGTAAGGGTTTAATTACAGCCGTTTTAAAAGCCTGCGGTACATGGCCTAAAGTTAATGAAGAATTGATTATATGAAGAATAAAGCTACCAATAAGTGGGAAGACTTCTTTAAATAACCTGGTAGGAATAGGGTCTAAAAGACAAGTTGAAGGTTTGGATGAGGAAACTATTTTGTCTAACTCACAAAGGTCGATTGGAGTAAACTCATCAAGACAGACATCAATAGAAGGAGTTGTAGTAGTTACAGTATTTAAGTTAACTGTGGGAAGAATCTGATTGATTTTATCTCTGATGGATGAAATTTTATTATTGAAAAAGTTCATAAAGTCCTGACTAGTAAGCTCTAAAGGGATGCTAGGATTGACAGAGTCCTGACTCTTTGTCAACCTGGCTACAGTACTGAAAAGAAACCTGGGATTATTCTTGTTCTCTTCTATTAATGCAGAGTAATAACTCGTTCTAGCTTTTCTAAGAGATTTTTTATAAATTAAAAGATGATTTCTCCAAGCTAAATAGATTTCATCTAAATTAGTAGAGCGCCATTTTCTTTCTAATTGACGAGTCTTCTGTTTTAAGCTACGAGTTTCTGTGTTAAACCAAGGAGTTAAAAATCTCTGATTAGACTTTTTCTTTTTTAAGGGGGCCACCAAGTCTAGAGCCTGATGCAGAGAAGCTGAAACACTATCCACCATGTTATCAATTACAGAAGGAGCAAGCTGTCTATAGCTTATTTCCGTTGTGTTGACACATGGCATAGAGGAAACAATCTGCATAAATTTGGAAACAGCATCATCTGAGAGGCATCTACTGTGATAATATTTTTCTTTAGGAGCCAAATAGTCAGAAATAGTAAAATCAAAGGTTAACAGACAATGGTCTGACAGTACAGGGTTATGAGGAGACACTACAAGATTGTAGCGTCTCCTCAAACATGAAGTATGTTTTGTCCTATTTTACACTCCATCAACATTAAGACCAAAATAAATAGAGAGGCCACATATACAGCTATTTAGTATATGAGGGATGCACCGATATAGGTGTTTTTTTTGGGGGGGGGGGGGGGGGGGTCCAGTGCACTATATCAGGGGTATCCGACTTTCAAGCGCTCTCTCTTTTTCTGTAATTTGCAGATGTTGGTTTCGTTTTTATAATATGCAAGGGAACATAAGAGTTTCAGACTTGCATTGCAATTTTAAAAAAAAATAATTGATTTTGCCGTTAGAATCAAAACTATTGGTCGTGTCCCCTCATTTTTCCCAGTTTTTGTGTGACATGAAAATCGCATCAATTTCAAAGTACTGTAACGTGATCTCTGAGTAACTCTTTCTACTCAAAATGCAAGAGATAACAGAGTTGTAATGCAAATTCAAAATAAAGCATTCCCCAATGTGATCGGATCTATGGTTTTTGTACGGCGACCCCTGCAAATTTACTCGTACGACGTAAATTTCCGTGTCCCCAAATTTATGCAGCAACATGCAAGTTATTTGGTAAAGTAACCAGAAAACAGGAAGTGCTGATGCTTTTCACTTTGCACCTTTCAAATCCCAAACCATACACGTAAAAAGGAGATCAGTCTTTGTGAAGCTCAGATGTAGAATATTTCAATAAAATCGCAAACATTTATGACACATCGAATATGGTGTCCTTTAAAAAATTTACGTCTTCGGTCTTGGTCGGCTGCGCGCAGCCCCGTCTGGTGAGGTGAGCGCCCTGGGAAAGCACTTTTATTTTCTCTACCCCGGATATGCTCAACCCATGTGGAGAGGATTAACCGTGGTCACTTTATATTGAAGTTATCGAAGGTCCAAACTTCCGTGTCCCGCATTTACGCCTTTTGTGATTTTACGTCTTATCCAGCAAACAGGGAGAATTTGAAGGTATGTATACACGTTATCACATCTTAATATGTCATGAAAATGTAGCTGTTGATGAGTTTTGATGCGTGAAAAATACTGGAAGTGTTGAAGTTGTTTCGTGTAAAACGTGTGCCATTGCAAAGTGCATTGGCACACGGGGAAACAAAAGCCCGAGTGTCCCGTTTACGTCTCCATTTACAAGTAGTTGAAGTGAGCGCTCATCCTCAACAGTTCCTGAACGCGAATGCCATTACGAAAATAGTTAATAGTTTCATAAACCTGACACAATTGGATAGTGATTAGTCAATTTCATGTGCAGATTTGATCAATTTTAAATTTTGCCACCAATGTCACACATTGGACCCCTAATAAATAAAAACACCCATATATCAGTATCAGCTGATATTCACAATGTCAACCATCAACAAGTAAGATAAGATCCACTGATTACATAATCACTGCATCCCTGCTATCCATCCATCTATCTATCTATCATGGGTGGGGCTCCCTATAATGCTGTGGAAAAAGTAATTGCCACCTAAACCTAATGACTGGTCATACCACCCTTGGCGGCAACAGCTGCAATCAAGCATTTGCGATAACTGGCACTGAGTCTTTCACATCACTGTTGAGGAATTCTGTCACACTCTTCTTTACAGAATTGTTTTAATTCAGCCACACTGGAGGGTTTGAGTTTGAGGTCAGAAAATGATGGCCGGACATTCTCCTTCAGGATTTTATGGTAGAGAGCAGAATTCATGGTTCCATCAATTATGGCAAGTCATCCAGGTCCTGAAGCAGCAAAAGCAACCCCAGACCATCACACTACCATCTAAGGCTGTCGCGATAACCGCAATTATGTAATACCACGCTATGGACAAGCCTACCACGGAAGAAAACGAGCAACCGCAACAATCGTGGTGTTCACTTTTGTTGTGCGTGTGGCTAAATCTCATTGTTCATTTATGAACAACGAGATGTAAAGTGTATTTTACATCTTGTTAAAATACATGTAAAGTGTATTTTTATTGCCAACAGCATGTTTGCACCTGGTACCAACGGCGGCAGCACCCGGTACTGTGGAAACTTCTATAGCACAAGGTGCTGGTGGCGTCAGTACCATGTGGTGCACACTCTCTCCAGATGGACTCCAGCAGGCAGTGAGTTAGCGGTTGAAGCGTTTGGGCTCCTTGCTAAATACAGCTATGACAGTGAACAATGAAAGGGCACAAAGCGTGTTATTTCCTTCTGAGCAGAGTGTTTATAATTAATGCCTAGAAAGACTGGAGCGCTGCACAATCGTCAAACAAGCACATAAAGTTGAGAGCTAAGCTACAGCAAGTTTCTCACAGCTCCCATCATTTGCCACATAAGTTATGAACCCTGTTTAAATTATGAGACCACAGGGTCCTAAAAACATCTGCAAAAATACTGCATATCGTGGTGTTGAGCTGTCCACCCTCACCACAGGGGAAATTCCTCTACCGCAACAGCCCCAATACCACCACCATGTTTGACTGTTGGTTTGATGGTTATTTTGTGAAATGGCATGTTAGTTTTAAACCAGATGTAATGGGACGCACTTCCAAAAAGTTCAACTTTTGTCTCATCAGTTTGGAGAATATTTTCCCAAGAGTCTTGGGGATCATCAAGATGTTGTTTTTTGGGGGGGAAATCTGAGATGAGTGCTCAGCTGTGGTTTTCACCTTGGAACGCTCCCATGCATGCCATTTTGGCCCGGTCTCTTTCTTATTGCTGAATCATAGATCAGTGTCCAACTTGAGGCAAGTGAGGCTTGCAGCTCTTTACATGTTCTTCTGGGTTTTTGCCTCTCATCTGTTCTTGAATTTTTTTAGATCATGGCATGACGTCTTGCTCTTTAAGAACTTTTAGCCTACATCACTTTGTCAGACAGGTTCTATTCAAGTGATTTCTTGATTCAGAAGGTGTGGCAGTAATCAGACCTGGGTGTGGTGAGTGAAACTGAACTCAGCTTTCCAAAAAATGTGGTTAATCACAGTTAATTCATGATGTAACAAGAGAGGGGGTACCTTTTCACAAAGGGCCAGGTAAGTGAGGATATCTTTTTTCCCCTTAACCTGTTGCACTTCGGTGTACCGCGGGCAGGCACGTCTCTGCGTCCTAGGGCGCACGAGGGCGTCTTAGTATGCACACTGTGCGTCTTAGGAGGCACTGAAAAAAAAAAAAAAAAACACCTGCATTTCCCTTCTTCCACAACAGACACAGCCGTGAACAGAAAGCCAAAGGAGTGCTTTGATTGGTTTAGATGTGATTGACCTCTCATTCGACTAATAAGAGCCTTGAATTGGGTTTCTGAAACCTTGAAGAACCAATGACTGAAAACCTAGCAAGAAGGACCCGCCTACCAACGGATGCGAATACAGCCAGCCAATTGAAGCACAGAAGTTCGAAAGCTGTTTTGTGTAAGGCTGGGTGACACACAGGCGTCGCCAGTCTTTTTTTCTAACTATTGTTCTTATTTGTTTTGAAAAATCGTTCGCCAAAACCGCAATCATGGAAGCGCAAAACCGCAATAATGGAATTATGATTTGACCGGGTCACGTGACCAGAACCACGAGTCCGTAACAAGCGGACCAGCTTCATGTTCGTCTGACAATGAGGAAGAGAAGTTCGCCAGCGAGACTGCTGTTGTGGACAGGTAAGTGTTATAAGCTAAATTATTCTTTATCCCTGAAAATTGTAATCCAAATGACTTTTGACCTATCGGCTACCTTCTGTAGCGGATTGCAGATATATTGCAGATATTTTAGTCCAACTGTGTTAAAAAAGCCACACATTTTTTACGTGGCATGCTTCTTTGTGTGTGGGGGCTTGTTTGTTCATTCATTCATGAATGAATAAACAACCCCCCCCAAAACACACACAGCCCTGAGTGTCACCTTTCATTAGAGCCCAAGATGAAGCTTTTATATTGAATCATTCAAAAGTTTTTCCAAACTGTGCCATTTGGCACAATTTGGCACAGTTCAAAAATGCCTGGGAACAACCTAAGAAAAAAGCTGTGTAATATATTCATTTTTTGTGGTATTGTTACAAAATTTTGACCTCAGCTGGATAACACTTGGTTCTACATTTCTGTTGCATTTTCCAGTCCAGATCTGAAGCTGTGTGTTATTTGCAAGCATTTGAATCAAAAAAAAAACCACCCAGGCGAAATTTATTTTCTTCAAGTTCAGTATGTTTAGATGACTGTTACTCAGTGGCAGGAGCACTTAGAGAGATTATGACTGTTTTGCCAAAAAAATTCTAAGTGTTTTCTTTTAAATGAGACCAACCCCATGAAGATGCTGCAAAGGGTTGAAGAACAGCTTTTGATTTACTTTGGGTACGTTATTTTTTGGCGTTTTTAGGGAAATTGACCAGAGTGCAAGGGGTTAATAAATGAAGTCATCATTTGAAAACTGTACTTTGTATTTATTCGGGTCATCTTTGTCTAATATCAAAAATTTATTTGATGATCTGAAATGTTTAAGTGTGACAAATGTACACAAATATAAGAAATCAGCAAAGGGGAAGAACTTTTCACAGCACTGCACAAAAACCTTGTTATATTGCACTTTACCTCATCATGGATTCCCATGCTGTTGATGTGTTTCCAATATCGCGCCTCTTCATCGGGGATGTCTAGTATGAAAAAAAGGAAAAAGTAACGATGCACATACAGATGTATAAAAAAAAATGTGGTCACCCTTTGACAAATTGTTGATTTTGGTATACAACTCTGTTTAATACAGGGTATCTGTAGCTATAAGGACGTTACATTAAAGGCATTTTAAGACCCTTTTCCAAGGCCAGTTGATCAAATTTAAAACCTTACATACTGCATGTGGCCATTTACCAATTACTTACCTGCACTAAAATTAAAGAAAATGTTAGGTCATCAACCCAGCTCAAACTGAATTTACATTTTCTCATGTTGCCACTAGATAATGAAGCTAATCAAGTAAAACACCTTGAGCAGTTCTGCATGAGATCAGATACTTTCACTATTCCTAATATAAAGGGGGTGTTTGAGCTGCGCAGCACACAGATGCACATTAAAGGCTGTGCACACAAAGGCCAGGGCTTCAAAGACACACAGACCCACAGCTTCAATGGCACCGAGCCACGATGGGCTCCAGCAACCATGAAAGGGCTCCTTTTGAAACACAGAAGGAGGCTCACTCCCACACAGGGAGCAGTCATTCTAGTTTAAATTTAATGACATAGGTGTCCTTACATGCATGGTTGGAACTCAAGTATCCTGGTATGCAGATCAGATTATGCGGATTAAATGGGGTAACACTATATCTGAATCTTTTCATGTAAATAACGCGCTTGTCATGGTGGTATTCTGTCTTCTATTTTTTAAAGGGGTCACTGACTGCACTTTTTCCACATTTTAACAGCTCACACACGTCTTAATGAAATGTTTGTGACATATTTTGTTCACATTTTCTTTCATTTTTTTTTAAATTATTGAAGCAAATTTGTTTCATATTTTCCATGGCTTTCCTGAAACACTTTGATTTAAAGCCTATCCCTTTAAGAAACATCCTTCACCTATTCAACTCCTCCCTCCCTCCCTCTTACGGTAGTTAGCTATTAGCTGACTAGCTTCTAGACTTTAGCCTCCTTCTAGCTCGGATGAGCAGCGCTGGTTCACTGATCCACAGTTGATGGTGTATCTCGCGTCACTCCGACCCATCTCCCAATAATTATGCCATGAATCCACAACAAATCGCTAGCGCGGCGAACCAGGCGGCCCCTCGAGTGCTGCAACCGACCTGGCCCGGGACCCGAGGCTGCTCACCGAACCAAGCTGCCGAGCCACGGGATCTCAAAGGGCAGTGTCTCGTTCTGCGGGATGAGTGGTTATGCACGGAGCCCTGGAGGACAGTGGGGTAGCTGTCCGTGAGAGCCAGTAGCCTAGGGTCCTGGTGTACCCGCGTGACTTAGGGTGCATTCACACCAGGATAGTCTGGGGGTCTCGGTTTGACTCAGCGGGGAATAGTGAGAATTTTCACACCTTCGTTTGCATTCACACAGCACTTCACTCAAGTGGACCAAACTACTTGGACAACGTCACGCAGTTACAACAACTGCTCGTTTGTGGCGCTGTAGCCAAAACCACCACTGACCAGGTAGAAAAAATATCGGCGAAGAAGAGAAATCCGGCTCATCGATTGGCCAGGACCAAAAAGGGAAATTCAGTGTTATGCCGAGAATTGCTCGCTTGCCAAAACTTGCATCCCACCCACTAAAACTATAAAATATAACACTACAGCAAGGCTTGTAACCATTTGTGCATTTTTAGAAGTACCCATTATACATTTTCAGAAGTAAAAATTGTTGTTACCTCTTGTAAATTATCTTTAAATTATGCTTATTTGGTTACACACAGAGTTGGAACAGAGTTGAGGAGGATCCGGAAGTTGATGCTGTGATCACGAGACGTCTAGAGACAATTGTGCAATAATTTGAACCGCGACTGCTGTCGACAAAGCTCAAAACAAACTTCTCCACAGGTAGTTTTTTTTTTTGTAATTAATTCATTAATTAATTGTTTGTGTCTTTCTTGCTTTTTTTTTTTAAAGGAGCTGGACGAATTAGAGAGCTATATCTACGCACTTTACGACCGTTTTTGTGTCATGGAGCAGGCGAGTGTGTGTTCTGCTGCTGCCTCTGCTGCTGCTTCTCAGTCTAAGCGACCGAGACCCGCAGATTCACCAAAAATAACGCCCGAGAAATCACAGCAGGGCACCGAGGTTAGTGATATCTTTTTCTCTATTGAGAAAAAACTTACCAGCATGGATGGTAGACTGGCGCTGGTTGAGCTTCTTCATAAAGAATTCCAAAATTTGCGGGACAGCCTTGAGTTTAGTCAAGCGCAGCTCGTCTCTCTCGTGGAGGAAAATAACAGCCTGAAAAAGTCAGTCACCACACGGCTTGGCGTTGTTGAGGGAGAAAATCGGGAAATGAAGGAGACCGTTCTCAGTTTGCAGTCACGCAGCATGAGAGATAACCTCGTTTTTTCTGGAACTGTTGAAAAAAATAATGAAAATCCAGAACAGCTGGTCCGAGAATTTATGTCATCACAACTAAAACTATCCCCCGAAGTCACAAACTCAATTACCTTCCACCGAGTCCACTGAATAGGCCCTATTCAGGGCAAAAGAATTCCCAGAATAAACATCTCAGACCTATTGTTGCCAAATTTGAACATTTTAAGCAAAAAATTTTGGTACAGAGGCAGGGCAAGCAGCTTAAAAACACCAATTATGGTCTAAATGATCAATTTCCACAGGAAATCTTGGAAAGGAGAAGGAAGCTTTTTCCCATTAGGAAACAAAACATCCAAGAAGGTAAACGAGCTATTGTTTCTGTGGATAGACTGTATATAGATGGCAAGCTGTTTATGGATGAAACTATAACTCCCTGGTTATTCTAGAGCCCTTTTTTTTATTTTTTATTTTATTTTTTTAAATTTTATTTACTGTTTTATATATTTCTTTTTCTTTTACCTACAGGTGGAAAAAAGAGTGGGATTGTGCGCAGGTCTCTTACTCGATTTCAGTTTAATTTGTTAACATTTGTCAAAATGTTTATTTCTTTGTTGTTGAGGTTGTTGTTTGTCTGTTGTAGTTTTTTTTTTTTTTTTTGAAGTTTTTAGGTCATTGTTGTATGTTGTCTGCATTTTTCCACCACTTACTAACCTTCATGTCTGTTTTTTCCTCATACTTCTGGTTTATAGGAAATAACTTGAAATACATGTACCCCATTTTCTTGCAATTGCAGGCAAATGGCACAGAGACATGATGCGCGCACACCCAATTATATATGCATAGGTGTATACACACAACATACAGTATATATATATACACATATATGCATACATTACAGACATATCACATAGGCACATTTAGTTTACACACTTAGTTAGTCTTAAGTACACAACCAGTTAGTGAAAACATGTCTACATTTATGTTTGTCACGTGGAACATATGTGGAATTGGAAACGGGGAGAAGAGGCTAAAAGTTTTTAATCGATTGAACGATCTGCAGGCAGACTTTGTTTTATTGCAGGAGACACATGTCTCTAAGTCGTCTGTAGATGCGCTCACCTCCCTGGAATTCCCCCATATGTACTCAGCCGGCTTTAATTCTAAGCAAAGGGGGGTAGCTATACTGGTAAATAGAAGAATACACTTTGTTATGAATAACACCATAATAGATCAAGAAGGTAGATTTATAATACTAAAAATTTCAGTCCAAAATTTGGATCTATGTATTGCAAGCGTTTATGGCCCAAATGTTGACGACCCATCCTTTTTTCACTTCTCTTTCTGAGCACTTGGACACCACACTTATAATAGGCGGGGACTTCAACTTGGTATTAAACCCTGCAACCGACAGGCTCAGTACATCGGGGATTTACCGAAAATGGCTGGCTACTGACACTCTCAAACAGTACATGAATGATTTTGGTCTTTGCGATGAATGGCGATCTCTTCACCCAACTCTTCGGGAATACACTTTTTTTCATCAGTTCATAGTTCACATTCGCGTCTACATTTCTTCTTAGCCAGTAACTCTATTGTGAGGGACATCACAGACACTGAAATATGTTCAAATCAAGCTATTAGCGATCACCATCCAGTTTCTCTTACACTAGTAAATAGGGAAGCTACAAGGGAAACTAGGAGCTGGAAATTTAATATATCACTACTGAAAGATGAAGACTTTATTAACTATTTTAATAAAGAGTGGGAATCATATTTGGAATATAATGATGTGCCAGGAATATCCCCAGGTGTTCTTTGGGAAGCAGCAAAAGTGGTCATGCGAGGTAAAATAATCTCTTACTGTTCATATAAGAATAAAAAAGAAAAAGCACTGATACTGGACTTAGAACAGAAGATTAAATCACTGGAGACAACCTGTGCCATTTCCCCACAGGAACAGGCACTTAACGATTTGAGAAAATTAAAGCTGGAATTAAAAGAAAATACAAACAAAAGAGCACAGTTTTTAATACAAAGACTGCGTCTTGAGAACTTTGAACACAGTAATAAATCGGGGCAATATCTTGCGAACCAGCTTAGATTGAATAAAGAAAAAACAACTATCCATCCTATCAAGGATATGACTGGAAATATTACCCATGTGCCTGAAGAAATAAATAACTCCTTCAGAAAGTTTTATGAAAATCTCTACTCATCACAGGTTAACCCATCAGACTCAGAGATAAATACATTTTTGGACAATATTAATTTACCACAATTAAATAATGAACAGATTGCGGTTCTGGATGCACCTCTTCAGATATTTGAACTCCAGGAGGCACTTAAGCACATCCCAAACAACAAAGCCCCGGGACCAGATGGTTTTCCAGTAGAATTTTATAAGGAATTTTGGCCCATGATGGCACCTACTTTTTTTTAAAATGGTGAACCAAATCAAAGAAGATAATGTAATTCCTCCGAATACAAATTTGGCTAGTATTATCCTGCTCCTTAAACCTGGAAAAGAACCTACGCTTCCATCCAGCTACCGTCCCATCTCGCTTATGAATGTCGATCTCAAAATAATTTGCGAAGCTCTCGCCAAAAGACTGGAAAAGATAATCCCGTTTATTATACACCCAGATCAAACAGGTTTTATCAAGGGTAGGCACTCGGCTGATAATACACGCAGGCTATTTAATTTAATAGACTACTGCAAGATCAATAATGTAGAAACTACAATCTTGTCCCTGGATGCAGAGAAAGCCTTTGACCTTGTTAACTGGAAATTTCTTTTTATGGTGTTAAACAAGTTTGGGTTTGGTTCATCTTTCATAAACTGGGTTAAAACACTACATAGGTGTCCAGTTACGTCTGTCCGAACAAATGATCATACTTCCCGAAGCTTTAATCTCCAGAGAGGTACTAGGCAGGGATGTCCACTCTCTCCCTCACTTTTTACCATCTTTATTGGACCATTAGCAGCAGCCATACGACAAAATGTTGATATCAGGAGGTATTCAAACTGGAGAAAAGGAACATAAGGTAAGTCTTTATGCTGATGATGTATTGATTTTCCTTGAAAACTCAGAAAGATCTCTTCTTCAGACAGTGGTGCTCATTGATAAATTTTCATCATTATCAGACTACTCTATTAACTGGGTAAAATCAATAGCTTTACCCATAAATTGCAATTTCCCAAATACATCTACTATTCCAATACAATCAGGGAATGTTAAATATTTAGGAATAGATATTTCCCCCAGGCTGTCAGAGTTATTGCGACTAAATCATATCCCCCTTTTAAAAAAGATACAAGACGATCTTACGCGCTGGAGAACACTACCTTTATCATTAATGGGAAGAGTCGCAACCATTAAAATGATGGTCCTTCCTAAAATTAATTATTTGTTCTCAATGATCCCTACCCAACCATCAATGGCCTGTTTTAAGTCTCTAGACTCAAATATAAGTAAATTTTTATGGAAGGATAAACCATCATGGATTAGTTTAAAAACCCTCCAAAAAGCGAAAGAGTGTGGAGGCTTAGATTTACCAAATTTTTTTAATTACTTTTTAGCCAATAGATTGCAGTTTGTTTCAAAATGGACAAAATTAATCCCACTAGGGAACCCATGGTTAGATGCTGAACAGGCTCTCTGTGGGTCGCTAAATATCTCTGACTTACCTTTTATAAGTCCCTCTATTAAATGCCATGAATGTTTTAAAAGTATTAATATCAGTTCCTCTCTGACGGCTTGGTGGAAATTTTTAAAAATAACAGAGTCTTCACTTGTCCCCTGTAAACTCACACCCATTTGGAATAATCCTGATATCCTGCAACAAAAGAGGACATTAAAATTTCCACTATGGCAAGAGAAGGGAATAAACAACTTAGAACATCTTATTCAAGGTGGAAATTTTATCCAATTTCAGGATCTAGTGTCACAACACGAAATCAGTGATAAAAAGTATTTTGAATATCAACAGCTTAAATCCATAATAAAAGCAAGATTTAATCTTAATCAGACAGATTTAGAAGTACCAGTTAAGGTGGCAGAGTTTCTAAATCTCCATTCCCCAAAATTGATATCGAAAATATATGGACTATTATCAAAGTTGGATGAGTCCATATCTCTTCCAATATCAAAATGGGAGACAGACTTATCGATTAATAAGGAGGAAAGTTTCTGGACACAAATATGTTTAAACACTTTTAAGATGACTAAAAACTCTAACTTACAACTTATACAGTATAAAGTTCTACATAGAATTCATTATACAGGACAAAGGATGTTTAAAACGGGCCTGAGTCACACAAATATCTGCTCTCACTGTACTAGCAATGTCCCAGATAGCTATATGCATGCTATGTGGTCCTGTGCACTGGTTCTAAAGTTCTGGCAGAAGACATGTGAAGACCTGTCGGCATGGCTTGGGTATAGTGTCCCACCCTCACCCACACTTTGCATATTAGGTGATTTAAGTGAAATAAATACAGATGCAAGGATGTCACACATGGTTCTCACTGCCTTATGCATCGCAAAGAAAGCTATCCTCATGAACTGGAAAACAAGAAATAACTTATGCACGACTTACTGTAATAACTTACTACTGGATTATATTAGCCTAGAAATAATGTCAGCCTCCTCAAATAATCAATTGGCGGAATTCAATTCTCTCTGGTCCCCGTTTATTAATTCTATAATCTGAGGGGTGGCGGGCGGTGACTCACTCTCCTTGGCACCTCTGGTGGCTGGCTGCACCCCAACCGCAGGTGTCCGGGGGGCCTGTTCTGGGGTGGCCGTCTGTCTGACCCTGGGGGGGGGGCTGTGGGTTGGGCCGGGGAGGCTGGGCTGTGGCCCCTGGCCGACTAGCCTTGCCCCTCGGGGGGGGGGGGGGGGTCTGGGTCTGGGCCTGGGCCCCTGGTGCTGGAGGGGGCATCCCCCCGCCCCGGGTCAGGGTCGGGTGTGCGCCGGCGGTGGGGGCTGTCCCTGGTGCATCCTTGCGCGGTGGGGTCGTGTGTTTCCTGGGGCCCTGGTGCTGCCCTGGGGCTGGTGCCCGCATCCTGGGTCGCCCTCCCCGTTCACTGGGGTCTGCGGGTGGGGGTGTGTGTGGGTGTGAGTGTGGGCTTGTGTATGAGCGGATGTGGAAGTGGGTGTGTGTTGAGTGGGCAGGTGGGGTTGTGTGATTGTGTAGGTGGGTATGTGTGATGGTGGGTGGAGTTATGTGTGTGCATGGAAGCGGTTACTTGTGGGTAGATGTCTAGGGGGTGGAGGATGTGTGTATGGGTAGGAGAGCTTTGTTGGGTGGCAGGGGTTGGGCAGTCCATCTAGTGGTATGGGGGCTGGCGTTTCGGGGCTTGCTTGTCCCGGCCGCCCTGCTGTTGTGTTGGGGACTGAGGCACTTTGCTACATCGCCCCTGGTGTCATTGGCAGCGGGTGTGTGTTGGTGCTTGGGGGTGGCTGGGGGGTCATTGGCGCGGGTTGATGGCCGTGTTTCCATTGGGTTGTTCCGGGGTGGCTGTGGTTGCAGGGCGGCCTGCAGCTGTCGTGTGTGTTTGGGGTGGGTGGTCGTGGGCCTGCGTGGGCGCTCGGGGGTGTCGCCTGGCGTGTTGGGCGCTGTGTGGGTCCGGCCCATTGTTCACTATTGTGACTGTTGTTGTCCATGTTCGTGTATGTAAGATGAGTGGAAGTATGTTTGGCTGCCCCGTCATGTTAGTGGTGCTGGAGCGCCGGGGCGTGATGCTGGTGGGTCCTGGGCTGTTTCCGCTGGCGGCCCTCGCCCTGGGTTGGGATTTGGGGGCAGTGGGTGGCCTCATAAACTAGTCTGCAAGCTGGCTTCTGGGGGGGGGGGGGACGGCATTGCTTTTAGACCGCCTACCTCCCAGTCTTATTTCCCGCCCTCCCCCTCCCCCTGATCTTTTTTGTTACATTTAGGGCTTTGGGGTGGGGGGGTGCCGCACTGTGTCGGTGAAGGGGATACCTTTGCTGCATGGTGGGGCTGCACTCGCCTCAATTTTAATTGCATTTTAGACAGTGAGGGCTTGGGGGATGGGGGCTCTGCTGCCCATCACAGTGGCTAACGATGCTTCAATCACTATCCCCCCAATTTTAATTGCACTTTAGTACTCCACACATTTATACACAATTATATCATATAACCGACACACACCCACCATGTTCTGTGCGGGGGGAAGAGGTGGGGGTCTTCCCCCACCCCTGTTGCCCTGCTCTTGCTGGGGGCGTGGGAGCCTGGTGGGGAGCCTGGGACCTATCATGTTGTCAAAATCCCTGGATGCTACTAAATATATAGATAGAACCAAGGAAGTGATGGGGGGCTGAATATGAGTCTAAGTGTGACTGAGGGGGTGACGAATGGAGGTGGTGATGATGGGTCGGTTTTGTGCGGCGCTTTGCATGCCGGGTGGCATCTTGGGGCGCCTGCGGTGGTCTGCTGATTGTTCGCTCAGATGGGCGCCGGGGGGTGGGGGTCTCCTTCTGTGGCCTGCACCGGTGGCCTCCCTGGTCACTGCCAGGCACTGGTGCATGTTCAGGCTCGCTGCATCTGCTTCGCAGCCACCTTTTGAAATAAAGGTGAATGAGGAGTGAATTTGAGTGGGTACTGGAGTGAGAGAGAATGGGTCGGTCTGGGTGAGTGAGAGGGGTGTGCATGGGAACATGTGGGTGTGAAGGTATGGGGAGGGGTGTGCCTGCGAGTCGGGAGGTGCTGGATTAAGGGGGGTAGTGCCTCTCGGCAACGTGGGCTCACCTGGGCAAGGGGACTTCTTTGGACGTGGGGGTCCCCGGGGTGTGTGGCGGAGGCGCTGGAGCAGGGCCGCTGTGGGGGTGCCTGGGGAGGCTCGCGCCGGGGGGCGCTGGCTGGTCTCTGTCCTGGGGGGTGGGGTCGCTGGCCTCCTGGTGCCTGGGGCCCGGGGATGGATGTTGGCCCCGTTGGGCGGGTGGGAGTCGAGCGGGTCCGGGGGTGTGGGCTCACCGCGCCGGCCGCCGGGTGGCCTGCCCTCCCTTGATCGTCCCTCCGGGGGTGGATGCCTGGCTTTCCTGGGGCATGCTGACCTCGGGGCTGGGGGTTGGTGGCGCTGCCTTGCCTGCTCGGGGTCCTCGGGGGGAGAGCTGCTGCGACCGGCCCTCCGCTCGTATGTTTCCTGACAAACCACTCACATGCACACACTTATTTTGCGCGCATTCTCATATACTGTATATGCACACAGATATACATGCACAAGTGTCTCTCCTTTAACAGGTGCAGAAACCAGACTCGTGTGGAGACATCTCCGGTGGAAGAAGCAGTTTGTCTTTTGTTTGTTTTAGTTGTGGTTTGTTTTTTTTTTTGTCTGTTCCCCTCCCTTTTCTTTTCCCCTTTCACACACTTCCTTTCCCTCTTCCCCATCCTGTTGGGTCTTCCATGGGTAAAACAATTAAAATAAAGTATTAAAAGTTATTACAGGAGGAGTTTACAACAATATACAGTGCACAGTTAGGTACTGTATAGGCTCCTATTGGCAAAGTAAATCTGTTTTGGCACAGTAAGGGTGACAGATCCCTGTTCTGTTTGCCTAGCTGCCTGACAGGACAAGGGGGGAAAAAAAAGAAAAAAAAAATTATGCTTATTCAACAAGATGCAATTCTCGGCAAGCGAGTAACTCTCAGCATAACACCATTCCCTTCAGCCGAGTTGTTTGTCAGCCCCAAATTAATAAAAATAAAGAGCTCCGCTGTCTGTATAACTCCCCGTGCCGCTATCATGTCACTAAATGTTTTAAAAACATCAGTATTCTTGCGTGTAGCCACAAGAAGCTGAGAAATCTGGTTCTCAGACCAAATATCTATCAGAGCCTGCAACTCCTCCCTACTCACTCCTCACTCCTCCAAGTCCAAAAGACATTTTTTTAAACTTTTCTCCTCGGTTTTCTCCGGTAAAAGTACTTCTTGGATCTGCGCGGTTGTCTTTATTGTTACTTTCTACCCAAAATGGGGCAGAAGGACCAGGAGCTCTTCAGCTGAATCGGGATGTTGGATTTATTTACCCACAGGTTCCTGCCACGAACGTGAATCACACATCAAGTTTTCAACTTTTTCAGGTGAGTGGCAACTTTGTCTGTCTGCATCTCACCCAGATGGTGAATTCATGTCTTTTCATGTATTTACATTGAGTTATAATTGTGCAGCGCGAAAAATTTGCCCCTTCATGTTTGATGTGAAGGCACCTTTACAGTAAATACCACTTTCTCTTCTCACTGTGTGTTGCTGTGGTTACACAAACACAGAGGGGCACGTCCGCCCTTTGGTCACTGGATACTCCATTTGCATTCACACGGCAAGCGAAGCACACCAGACTGCGTTTGCAAGTGAACCGAGACCCCCCGTTTTCAAGGGGACTAGACTTTGCTTGTTTGGTGCTGCACCAGAGTTCCAGGTGCATTCAGATGGCACCAAATGAACCGAACTAGCCACAGAATACACACTTTGGTCCTTTAGTCCGGCCCAAACAGTGGCCGTGTGAATATGCCCTAAGATCTGACGAAAATAACAATATAAGCCACACTTGGTGCAAGCATCCTGCTACTAGTGTTTAAGGTCCTGCCACACCTTGACGATTTAGGCAGCGTTTGCCAAACATAAAAATTGGTCTAAAATGCTGGCATATGTCGAAATTTTCACTTTTGGCCATATGCATCACGTATCCATAATTTGGCATATACATAACGTATTAGTAACTTATATAGAACGTTTCCATAACTCCCAAATAATTTATACCAATGACTGCTTAGCAGGTTTGCTGGCGTTCACAACTGATCCTAACTTATGCAAGGTGCGGTCATGCCAAACTGCCATCTCTCGATCCATGAATCCTAGGTGTGCAAGAAATCATCTCTGTTCAACCGAAATGATTCTCCCCTCCAAAGACCATCGCACGGCGGGGGGTGTGACCAACCTGGCAGAGCTGTCAAACCTGTCAGGTTGGTCACGTCTAAAACAACTGATGTGACACGCCACAAACGTCAGATGACAGTAGTTACAACCTGGCTCAAAGGTACGCAAACTGATGGTGATAAAGTTTTTTTTTTCCACTTTATTGAAAATAAACAAGATAATGCATGGAGTGTACTTTTGCCAGTGTGAACCCAAAAACAGCAGAGAGCTGCAGCCAAGGGACAGCACAATGTAATTTATCATGGAAAACAGCTGAGTACAAGTACCTGGGTGTTCATCTGAACAATAAACTAGACTGGTCACACAATACCGACGCATTCTACAAGAAGGGACAGCGCAGGCTGTTCCTACTGAGGAGACTCAGGTCTTTTGGTGTACAAGGGGCGCTGCTGAAGTCATTCTATGACACGGTGGTGGCATCAGCCATCACTTTTGGAGTGGTCTGCTGGGGCAGTGGCATTACAGCAGCCGATAGGAAGAGACTGAACAAACTGATCAAGAAAGCTAGCTCTGTCCTGGGGCAGCGCCTTGACCCAGTGGAGGAGATGGGAGAGAGAAGGATGGTGGCTAAACTGTCATCTCTGCTGGAGTCCGAGTTCCACCCTATGCAGGACACACTGAATGCACTGAGGAGCTCATTTAGCAGCAGACTACATCATCCTAGGTGCACAACCGAGAGGTTTCGCAGGTCCTTCCTACCTACGGCTGTCAGACTGTACAACCTAAGCAGGGCTGCTCGCAGAGATAGCAAAAAGACGTGACAACCTAATAGTATTGAATGCAAAAGACGCAATAGACTTACACAATGGTCCTCTCCGGTATACAACTAGGAAAATACCGGTTGCTATGGAGGGTGAGAATATGTATGGGTACATAATCATACCATGTAGGATAACTAAGTAGACGGTTGTGCTGTTTCATTCCATCTAGCTACAAGGCGCCGCACTGTGTGTGTTTATATATTTATACATTTATTCCATCTAGCAACAATGCTCCACGCTGTTTGTTTATATATTTACATATTTATTCCATCTAGCTACAATGCTCCGCACTGTGTGTGTTTATATATTTACATATTTATTCCATCTAGCTACAATGCTCCGCACTGTGTGTTTATATATTTATATATTTATTCCATCTAGCAACAATGCTCCACACTGTGTGTGTTTATATATTTACATATTTATTCCATCTAGCTACAATGCTCCGCACTGTGTTTATATATTTATTCCATGTAGCTACAATGCTCCACACTGTGTGTCTATATATATATATATATATATATATATATATATATATATATATATATATATATTTATATGTACATATGTATACGCGCTGCTCTTGTTTTTCTCTTGCCTTCTGATTGTTGCTCTGAGTGTTGCCATCCCTGTGCTGTTGCAATCCTGGAATTTCCCCATTGTGGGACTAATAAAGGCTTATCTTATCTTCTGTGCTTCGGGCAATCAGCCGATTGGAACCTCCTCCTCCTCCGGTGTTCTGACATTTTGGCATATCTACCAGAACAACACTGGGCAGCTGATGGTACAGACTGCAGTCAAAGGTAAAAACATGACAAGGAGGGCTAAACAGCTATTTGGATCTTATCCTATTCTAATATCCTGTAGCTTGAAAGTGTTACACTTAAGCTGGCTCGGACAGTCCCTGACAAGTCCCGTTATATGAATGTGTGTGTGTGTGTGTGTGTGTGTGTGTGTGTGTGTGTGTGTGTGTGTGTGTGTGTGTGCTCGTATATGCGCTGCAGGCAGAACCTGAGCTAATGAAAACAGAGAGCAGGTGGATTAAGTCAGCTCTTAATTAGTAAAGGTGTCATCCAGTCTAAACAGAGATCATCACACAGTCGAAACATGTCAAGGTATGAAACATCTCTACTTTGTCTGAATAGAAGAACAAGACCAGTTTATCTGTGCTTACGGGTTCTTCCTGTGAACCAATGTTGCAAATATGCCATTATAGGGTAGATGTAAGTTAGAAACAAGTTCCACATAGGTTCAAAGAACGTTACTCATACGTTAGAAACAAGTCTTGGGTATGCTAGACATTTATCTTGACATATTTTGACTTATGAGTAACTTATGAGTTGCTTATAAGTAACGTGTGTGAGTGAACGCATAACTTACCTACAACTTATGCCCCATGTATGTGGGACATTTTAGCCATACGTCAGCACGCTGAAAATTTTCAGAGGAGCTCAGCATACAACGACGTATAGAGAATGGGTGCGTGATGTCACCTGATGGAAAAACCGCAAGGAATTGTGGGAAAAGTGTTCTGCCTGTCCAACGAATGTGGTTTGGCTGTGTGTCCACCAAATGCATTTTTTTTTCCTGCTGTGGGCGACTATTTTCTGTTCATTTTCTATGTACTCTGGTGTTTAATGTGCTCAGTGCGCTCGGCGCAAAAATGCTCTCAGCAGTCAGCGCTGCGCTCATGGCGCTGAAAGCTGAAAAAAGTTCAACTTTCGGAGTGCTGCAGTGCTCATCAGCTGCACACCTCTCTCACCACCCGATCAGAATCCGCCTAAAAGTACACTATTATCAATATTTAATAGCCAAAGCTTGGAGGGATGTGTAAAATCTGTGAAACCCCTGGCACACTTTGAGTGACAGGTCAAGCGGTTGCCAGGATACCAGGCAGAGTGCTTTTTTAATAAGTGCATGAAAAGCGCGCAGGACAACAGGTTGAGAGCATTTTAGGAAAGCAAAAACGCTATATTCACGCAACGGTAGATTGGGGAAGTTTTGTTGCATTATCAAATGCAACAACTGCTCTCACGATTGGCGTGGAAAAAGATGATAACGGTGTACACTTTTTTTTTTTTTTACACTTCCCGACTTGGAAGAAAAGTGGAACGAATCGAGTCTCAGAGCTAAAAAAAAAAAAAAGAGGGGGTGGGTGGAATGGATTGCAGCGGTCAGATGGAAAGTCATCAGCTCCGACAGTATTCCTGCACACATGGTTGTGTGTTCATGGCATTTTCATGAAGGTAAGTTGTGATTTAAAAAATATTTAGCAGTGCAGAAAGACGTAGTCCAGCAAAAGCTAGCGGTACTCAAATACTTTGCAAGCAGTTTCATGAAATGGTCAGTCAGAGAGCAACTCATACCGGCTCGGACATTGCCCGGGTTAACAGGGTCAGGAGTTCCTGGCAGCAGAAGGCGAAGGACAGAGCTGCGTGGAGGAATCTGATCACACCTAAATGATACGCTTGTTGCCTTCATTATGTGTGGATTTAATATCAGCTGGTGGCTGAAGTCCATAGACTGTTTGGTATCGTTAAATTAAGCAGATTCTCCTCTTTCAGGTGACTATAAAAACATCACTGTCCTGATTCATTATGTTTTTATAGCAGCTAATTATACCAGTAATTTTTTTTCAGTGTGCCAGCGCAATCAGCTGATTGGATCCAACTCCTCCGGTGTTCTGACATTTTGGCATGTTTATCAGAACAGCACTGGACAGCTGATATTACAGACTGCAGTAAAAGGTCAAAATCTTTATCCTGTAGTTTGAAAGTCAAATGGTGAAACGGTTAAAGGTCAAAGTTAGCATTTCTTATGCCTTATTACTGTATAATGAGTACAGCTTGGGCCACCAAACCTGGCCCACAGGTTCACCTTGGGATCCTGACCTCTGACTCTGGGTTTGTAATCAAAAGGTCAAGGGTCAAGGTTAACATTCCTTCTGCTTTATTACTGTACAACGAGTAAAGCTGCACGCTGCAGTAAAGCTGGGCTGCACGGAGGCGCAGTGGTTTAGCACTGTGGCAGCACAGTTTTACCCTCGGCTGGGGGATCGTGGGGATCATGAGATTGTGGGTTCGATCCCAGCCCCCGACCAACAGTGAGCTGTGTGGAGTTTGCATGTTCTCCCCGTGTTGCGTGGGTTTACTCCGGGATTTCTCCGGTTTCCTCCCGCATACCAAAAACATGTAGGTTTAGGGCGCTCGCGCACGCAGCGACCGGCAGCCGGTGGCTTGTCACCAGACTGCAAACCAAATCTACCTACGGGTACAAATAAGTAACAAAAAAAAAAAAAAAAAGCTAGGGCCATGAAACTTAGTACACAGGTTCACCCTGTGACCCTGATGTGTGTGAGGTTTTGGAATCGCAAGGTCAAAGGTCAACATCAAAATGCCTTATAAAGTATTTCTCAACAACAAAGAAAGCTACGGTCACCAAACCTGGTACACAGGTTCACTCTGACACCATAACCTTTGACTACAGGATTGGAGTCAAAAGGTCAAGGTTGGCACTGCCTATGATCTCTTACTATTGATGTTTTGCAAGTGACGTCCCGCGTCACGTGATTTTTGTTGATACCGCCATATTGGACGGCAACTCGGGCGCTGTGTGAGTGCGTTTCAGCATGGCGTCCGCTCAGTCAGATGTGCCGGCTTTGTCCGATGTTGCGCAACTACTAGATAAGTAGACAAGTGGGTGGCGTGTTTTGGAGTCCCGTCGGACATTACGTCCGACAGGGGCCCTCAATTTGTTTCCGAACTCTGGTCTGCGATGGCCTGCAGCCTGGGTGTTACAATTCACCGCACAACTGCGTACAACCCACAGGCCAATGGGTTATGCAAGCGTTTTCATAGATCACTGAAAGCAGCGCTCAGGGCTTCACTGACGGATGCAAATTGGGTAGACAGGTTGCCGTGGGTTTTATTGGGGTTGCGCTCCGCGCCGAAAGAGGATCTAGAAGCATCCCCGGCAGAGCTCATTTTTACGCAACCACTACGGCTGCCCGGGGAATTTCTACCAGATAATCCCGCTCCGGGCAGCTCCTCGTCTCAGCTTTTGCAGCGTAGCGCAAACACAGGCACGCTGCCGGGCCCTGCCCACCACAGTTTTCCGCGTGTTTATGTACCCGATAACCTGATTTATAACCAGGAGTACAGGATTAAAACATGGAGTCATTCAGACTCATGCTTTACCATTTACCAGTGTTTATAATGATATAACATTACATCTATAGACACTGATACATCAGACATACCCGATATAAAATGTTGATTGCATAGCCGCGAGTAAGGCGACGTGCCACCCACCTCCTGCGCCTGTCTTCGTCAGCTGGGAACCGGTAAAACTTCCAAGTTGGACCCCTTTTTCTGGCGATTTGTACACCCAAAGGCACAGCAGTGAAACACCATAGTCTAATTCAATGCCAACATAAAATAAAACAAAGATGTAGGTTGAAATCAGGTAAATATATCGAGATCTGGTACACCACTGAACAGCTGCTGAATGTGCCGTCCACTCGCTTTTGCCGTCCAATATGGCGGCGTAAACAAAAGGATGTGACGTCACAGCAAATCATCTATAGGACGTGTAAAGCTCTCTAAGGTTACCATACTTGCAACATGGGTTCACCTCGGGATCCTGCCCTACAACTATGGGTTGTATACTTTGTTGTACATTCATGGCTGATGGGCTTATCATAATTTGGTTCTGCCACAG
This sequence comes from Pholidichthys leucotaenia, assembly GCA_020510985.1. Lineage (NCBI taxonomy): Eukaryota > Metazoa > Chordata > Actinopteri > Cichliformes > Pholidichthyidae > Pholidichthys > Pholidichthys leucotaenia. The sequence goes on along the minus strand of CM035846.1, from coordinate 85,787,228 downwards.
TAATTATATTGAAAAGTTGAAAACTGCTCTTCATCAGTAAGTACTGGGATTTTTAAAGTAAACTGAGGTGGGGGATATTGCACTTGCCTCAGAGTGCTCTTGGTCTGAAATCACATAAGAGCCCAGATCTCCTGACCAGCTACAATTCACAATTACTACACCTTGAACACAACTTGGATGCAGACCTATCTGAGGATTGTTGTGAGTGAGCTTGGTGAGGATCGGGGCAAATGCCTAGGAGAAGTAGTGATTCCCGTGAAATGTGGACTAACAGATAGATGACGGACACCACATCATCGCATTAGCTCCTTTCAGCTTTGGTGGAATGAGCTAAAAACACACCCATTCTGTGACATCAGTCTATATCTTTTTGACTCTTTAAAAGCTCTTCAATAAGGTCTGTAGGTTTAAGCAGCTTCTAAGAATTAGCAAAAGCACAAAAAAGTCGCATTTGTACTTTATTCAATTGCAATTTGCCTCAAACATTGGACACTTATTGTTCACCAATTATTTTGGCTACTATCTCACCAAAAGGCTTTTCGAAGCGAGTATCCAGCAGGACTCGATGAGGCGTTGGGTTCTTGGTTCCATAAATCTCATCTGCTTTCATCAAGACCTCCGCATCCAGGAGAATCCATTCACCCGAGCCCTCCTGTAATTAGATATTGACATAAATTACTATGCACATGGAAAATTTTATTGTATTGTATCTTTTCTCTTCCTACCTGATGCCCTTAGAAAAATTGTCCAGTTAACATATTCAATTTTGACAGAAAATAAAATGTGTTTGTAGGGTGTATTTACTTAACACTCCAGGAATTCTAAGCTATAAATAACGCTGGGCGATAAGCCAAAAAGTAACTGAAACCGACACTCAAAACCTCTGACGTAAGTTTGCCCTGCAGGTGATTATTATGATTATTACGATGACAACTACCACTACTACTTTCTACTATTATTAAGTTCTCTGTGTGTTCATGTACTGACCCCTTATATGTATAGATGCTAAAATAAATTCTTTATTAAATTCAGTATTGTTTGTAGTGTTTTGTGACAGTGACCACTGAATAATAATTGGTCTGTGTTTAAGTGAGTCTCTGCAGTGTCTCCACAGAATGACAGCACCAGCCTCCACAAACTTACTGTCATCTACCGCCACTGATCACTGCAGTTGTCCGCTCAGAGTGTTAGGAGAGCCTTTTCCAGGATATATCCTCGAAAGGCTCCCGGGCCTGATAATGTATTAGGCTGTGTTCTGAAGAGTTGTGCAGATCAACTTAAGGATGTCTTTAAAGTCATTTTTAACACTTTTCTCTGCCAAGCTGTTTTGCCTACCTGCTTCAAGAGTGCAACTATAGTTCCTACGCCAAAAAATCCAAACCCCAAATGTCTAAATGATTATCGCCCTGTTGCCCTAACACCAATAACCATAAAATACTTCGAGCAGCTTGTGATGGATCATATTAAATCCCAGTTCCCTGCCAGTACGGACCCACTACTGTTTGTGTACAAGGCAAGCCAGTCAACGGAAGACGTCATATCCCCCCTGCTTCACCTCACCCAGACTCATCTGGAGGACATCAATGTCTAGGTCAGGATCCTGCTAGTTGACTTCAGCTCGGCATTCAATACAATCTTGCCAGAGCAGCTGGTGAACAAGCTGTGGATGCTGGGTGTGGACATTAGCACCTGTAATTAGGTCTTACACTTCCTCACAGAGAGGCAGCAGATGGTCAGAATCAGCAACAGCATATCCAATACCATCACAGTGAGCACAGGATCACCCTAAGGGTGTGTTCTGAGTCCACTTGACTGTTTAGCAAATTATTACACCAACCACGCCATTAAATTTGTAGATGATACTACAGTTGTGGGTCTCATCAGCAATAATGATGAGTCAGCATATAGAGATGAGGTGAAGAAGCTGACAATCTGGTGTAAAGCACACAACCTCTCTCTCTCTCTCAACACAGACAAAACAAAGGAGATGATCAGTGACTTTAAGAAGGCTAAGCCAACCCACTACCCTCCACTGATCATCAGTGGTTCTGTTGAGAGTCGTAGAAATCTTGGACAAGACTATTGACCTGGCCATGAACTTACGAATGGTCAATGAACACTGGATTTTCCTACAGCCACCTTAAGAAGGCCGTACGAAATGATCCAAAAATCGTTCGTAGCTGTTTGTAAGGATATTTGTGACCATAGCTATGCACAGGAAAATACTCAAAACAAAGACCGGTATCTGATTAAAATTCTCCTGGCAGCTTCAAAGGAAGACATCAATTGGAGATGGTCTAAGGAGGACTCACCCACTCTAAGTAACTGGTTTGACATTTTTCAATTCAGCTTTATTTATACTGCGCCACATCACAACAGAAGCCATCTTGTGGCGCCACAGAGTAATTTTTTTTTTTTGAGGAAATTAATGACATGGAGAGACTCACACATGCCGTAAGACTACAGCAATCTAAATGTGAGGACAGATGGGGAAAACAGACAATCTACAAAACCCCTCACAAAAACTGAGTGGATTTATAATGAAGGATGTTGCTAACTGACCCTTTGCTCTCTGTGTGTTTGTGTTATACAATGTGAACAAAACAAACTATAAGTGGAAAAAAAAACATGAGCTATATGCAAGATCAGAATGGCCAAAGATGCTACTGTGGTCTGCCTTCAGGAAACGGAAACTTTCAAAATAAAAGATGTACTCCTACATTAAATATAAGAACACTGTCAATAAATTTCAGTTTTTCTCCGACGGGTATATTATATGCATATTAATGTACTTATAATATACATTTGTGACCCATGCTGGCAAAATGAGTCGGAATGCGCACCGCGTCATTACGAGATACAGGCATGAGAAGTCATAAATCATGACTCTTTCATTGTTTGCTAGCGACAAGTCCCAGGAAAACCCCCGTGAGTGCCTGGTATCATTGTAAAGCTTAGAAATCGTACTTTCTAAAAATACTTATGTTTTGGCGGAAGATGTAACTCCCAACTGACTGAACGCAAGTTTTAAACCTAGCCAAAATATAAACAAATTGGCTTTTTCCGGGTCCTTTTTAGCACACTTCCGACAAATTAAATATCATTTTGAAGGTCTTTCAATACAGAATATGGGAAAAAAAGTTACCTCAGTTTTGATAATTTCCTCAAAGTGACTCATTTTGCCAGCACGGGTCACATTTATACACATTCATACCCAGTGTCATGGACACTGGAGGCAAGGTTCCTTCTGGAGGTTCCACTGGAGGCAAGGTTCCTTCTTCTTCCGGCTTTCAGAGAGAGCAGACGCTTTTCTCCTTCTCTCCTCTCCCTCCTACTCCCTTCTGATTCCAGCTTGCTGTGTCTTGTCTGTGTCGCCCTTCTTCTGGCTGAATCTTAATCCAAACGGAAAATTATGGATCTGGAAAGCTGGGCTTTAAATGTGATTGACACCACTTTAAAAGAAGATCGGGCCAGGGGGAGCCCAAGTGGGGAGACTCATGGACAATTGGGAACTCATGTGTCTGTGGGATTCGACTGGAGATGCAGAAGACATCTATCTGTTTGGCTTATGATCACAGGATTTCTACTTTGGCTTTGGAGTTTCCTGATGTATCAGAACTTAAAGAAGTTGGGAGAGCTGATCAAAATGCGGACCCAGCAAAGCTCCTTCAACAAATTCGACCAGTTGGGGAGTGCACTGATAGCGGCAAATGGTGAACTGAATGGTAGCTGATTCAGTAGGTGGTATACATCTTGGAGTCGCTGGTGCTCTCCAGGGAATGTTTTTAAAGCCTGTATATGGAAATTATGAAGCACAGAATCGCATGAGAGATGACAATTCTATGCTCTGAGTGAACTGTGCCTATTAGACCTTGATTCGGTGCCCTGTAGATTACATTCCTCCTGGATGAAGATAAGGCAGAAGAGAGTTTTTGCTTTTTGCTTCTCCCTGACATAAACATCTGGTGCGCAGTAATCTGATCTCTCAAGGACAGCGTTATGTGCCCAGCACGGAGTTTACCATCGGCCATGCACTGAGAGAATGAACTCTTACGGACATGCTATCTGTGTTTTGAGGACACTAAAGACATAACATCTAAACGTTGCCAGGGAGGATTTTTGCTGTCAAAAGTAACCAATACATGCACTGCATACAACATCACATGACTGATACACATACACTGACACACACACACATTCACACTGTCTCTCTCAACCGCTGCTTTGTTATTGTGAGATCTGTATTGTCTGCTAATTGTGCATTAGAGGTTTTTTTTCTATGTAATCACAATTTTGCTCATATGAGCATTATTTTGATAAACTATGTTTTTTCTCTCTGCCCAATGTGTCATCCCCCCCATCCCCCTCTTTACCCTCCACTGTTGACAGGCGCCTTGCATGGCTGCCGCGTCATTGGGAAGCGCTTAATGAGCGCGCCCAATGTCAAGTCAAATTCCTCGTATGTTTGCATATAAACATGCTTGGCAATAAAGCTCATTCTGATTCTGAAGGTGGGTAAAAGTGCCTTGCCCAGGGACAACAGCTGTATGTCTGGGGAAAGCAGGATTCAAACCACCAACCCTCTGGTTATTAGAGGACCCACTCTACCTCCTGAGCCACTGCCGCCCACATTTCCCTCCAACGTTCCATTTTTGCTGAGCATCAAGCTGGACGACAGGAAGTTCCACTTTTATATGGTCTTTTGCATGACCCGGCCAGGACTTGAACCCGGACCTCCTGGTTGTGGGGCGGATGCTCTACCTCTATGCCACCACTCCAGTATCTGGTTATGTAGCGGTCCCTCAGGTAATAAACTGTGATTATACCTCAGCAAAAAATGTTTCACATTTTAAACAAATGTAGACTTGGTATGATAATGTTAACATAAATGTCAATGATTAAACCTTTTAATATCTCAACTTATTCATTTTACTATTCTCACCTCCTCTGACTGTGGTATGCTTTTGAGAGGAATCCAGGCAGTCCCCACCATGGTGTCCCAGATGAGGCCTTTGTTCCACACCTCAACAATGAGGCCAAGGTCCAGCCGGTTGATCTCACTGAGAGTGAAAAAAAATTAAAAATTTTTATTAAACAAAGTCAATAAAAATCACTACTGGTAAAGAGTAAACAAGTTCTATGTGCAAGCATTTGTTGGCACAAGGGACAATATAAAATTTAATTTACCCACAAAACCAGAATTTTTCGCATGATTACAATGGAGTTTTACAATTTGCTAAATACTGTATAGCTAACTAACTAACTAACTAACCTGCACTTATATAGCGCTTTTCTAGTCACAAAGACCACTCAAAGCGCTTTCACTAATACTAACCCTCTATTCTAAGGGCCTATAGGAAACAGATATCTAGGGACAATTTAGAACAGCCAATTAACCTAACATGCATGTCTTTGGATTGTGGGAGGAAACCGGAGCCCCCGGAGTAAACCCACACAGCACAGGGAGAACATGCAAACTCCACACAGAAAGGTTCCTACCCCTGCCAACCTGGGGATTCGAACCAGGAACCTTCTAGCTGTAAGGCAACAGTGCTAACCACTGCACCACCGTGCTGCAAGCGGCGATCATCGGGTTCCAGGCAGGTGTGGATTTCATGGCCTTGCATTGCTTTGAAACAGCATTTAAAACCTAAAGTCTGCAACACATTAATTTTTAAAGCAATATCTAACTAACTAACTAACTAACTAACCTGCACTTATATAGCGCTTTTCTAGTCACAAAGACCACTCAAAGCGCTTTCATTAATACTAACCCTCTATTCTAAGGGCCTATAGGAAACATATCTAGGGACAATTTAGAACAGCCAATTAACCTAACATGCATGTTTTTGGCATGTGGGAGGAAACCGGAGAAATCCCGGAGTAAACCCACGCAACACGGGGAGAACATATCTGTAGATGATCTCCATTTAATCTGAAGCAATTTGGATGAATGGCCTAGGAGGAGTTCATTTTGAGTTCATTTTCAGAGTTTGCCACTGTTGGGGAAAAAAGTTGTGGAAGATTTCACTGAATAGAATGATGAAAGTATTTTTAGTCTAGACCCAGCCATTCTCCAGATATTTGGGGGAAAAAAAAACACACCATAAAACTGTTTATTATAGCGCCACCTATGTATGCAGTGCCTTAATTTTTGGTCTCTGAGAGAATGTAAAATTTTGCTATATTACTGTTTTTGCTCCGATGATGATGAAGATGAAGAAAAAGAAGAAGAAGAAGGAGAAGAAGGAGATGAAGAAGGAGAAGAAGGAGGAGGAGAAGAAGGAGAAGGAGAAGAAGGAGAAGAAGAAGATTCCTGCAGCATAGCTGCTTAAAACCCTAATAAAGAAAGGCCACCATCTGTTGTCTGTTAGCTATCATAATCCATTCTAGTGGGGGTCTTGTTATTCAACACAGTATTCGAAGGCTGTAAAAGCAGCATGATGACCACAACAAAATGGCGCATTCATTTTAAAAAGAAGGCGCACGATAAGTGCATTTGCATATTCTCATCTGTGGCAGTTAACAGCAATCAACAGACCAACAAAGGAAAGATGAGAGAAAAGATAATCAAAGAGAGGAGATAATTGAGGGAAGTGCAGGGGGAGGGTGCAGAGTATCGGAGGTGTCCAGGTGCTGAGATAAAGGCTTCCTTAATCATTTGCTCACAGGAAATAGAACAGGACAAGTAGAAGTGAAAAAGAATGACAATAAAAAGTGTGTCTAATTTTAACATGGAGACTGATTGATTATGTTATCAAACCCTGTAGATTTCCATTTTGTCCTTGTGTATCAGTCAGACAATAAAACTTCATTAGAAATACTTTAACCCCAAACTGAAAAATTTTGGGATTGAAGTTTCCCATTCAAGTGGAAATCAACATGAGTGATATACAGTTTCAGCTGAGTAATTTGATTGGACAATAGGCATTCTAAGAGTACCAATGACCCAATATAGTGTCAACACCATTTGCACTCCCCTTCACAGATGTCTTAATGATCGGTTTAGCCTCCAGTAACTGGCCTTTACTCAAAATGTGAGGATTTTAAAACCATGCTGTATAGTGCACCTTCCTGCAAACCTGATTCACTGTTGAGTTTCTATTAAAATCTCAAAGCATAATGCACGCTTCTGAGTCTTTATCTCATCTGAATATGTAAAGATGAAGCAAAGTGCACATACCTAATTACTGTGGAAAGGTTGCAAGGTTAAAAAGTGGCAGACAAGATCTCAAACAGATGCCATCAATTTTTCATCAACAGATGAGCTGAAGTTGGATTTATCGTCACAATTGGCTACTTGAAATACCTACTGTACATGATGATAGCATAACCGTGACTTCATCCAGGAACTCTGGTATCAAGCTAGCTTACTACCAAAACCACTCGTCGGAGGACTGTACAATATTTGTAAAACACAATGACTTGTGTAGTGTGATCATTTTTTTCTCTGTGAAAAATGACAATAAAGCTTGGCAGTTTTATATTATACTTATTGTGTTGCAAAGAAAGAGTTCTGTGCTGGTACTGTTGGGGAACTAGTTTTTCCTCAATGGAACAAAACAACTGGTTCAACAAACAAATCATAATCTTTTGTCACATACTGCTTTCAACTAATAAATTGTGCTTGTGAAACTATTCCATAATAGCAATACCACACATTGGAGTTTGTGGCGTTATTAGTGTATATCAGCATGGTTGTGATATGTTGTAAAAAAGAAAAAAGAGGCCACAAACTCCATTGTGATATTGCTTAAAGTGACACTGGTGAAAATCAAGGTTTTTTTTTTTTCTTGTTAACATGGCGGCAACATGTTTTTATGAATTACAAGACATATCAAGAGCAAAATTCCTCTTATGTGTCATGTCTGTGTTTTTCTGCTGTGAAAGTTCAGTTCAATTCCGATTTTAAAAGGCAAATTTAGACAAACCATTCCAATGATGTGACAAGAACTGGGAACCATTCAGGACAAAATATCCTGTATGGCCTCAGAGGAAGAGGGCGGAACTGAGGATTCAGTTTAGCCTCCAGGGCCAGTTACCACTTTTGGACAGCGGCTTTGAGAACTTAACCCAAATGAAAGTACCACAGGTGGTGATGCCTCGGTACAGACAGATACACAGAGTCAATCACCACCATATGCCTCCTGCACATTGAGGTGTAATAATTAACAAAAGAATATGTTAAATGTTACAGTTATCACAGTTGCTGCCAAGAAACAGAATTCTGAAAACCAGGATAAAAATGATGAGGCAGGGGAGACTTAACTGCTCTCTGAGAATTCTTCTGGTTAACTGTATTTTTATTCAACATTTTCCAAATAACATCATGTCTTGTCTTACAAAATAATATAATCACTTCAATCAAAGTCGTATTGTGTTTCGAAAAGAGCCATCACATTCAGAGGCGGACTTACCATTTGGCAAAGGTAGGTGACTGCCTTAGGCCCCAATCTACTACAAGCCCCATGTATTTTTTTTTAAATATTTAGCATATTTAACATGATGCCCGACAAAATAAAGAAACACCAGTATTTACACAAACGGCAAATCAAATCATGAACGTAGTGTCCTCCCCACTTCTCCTCAGACGGTTGGACTCTTCCGTGGTGTCTCTGAGACATGCGCATGTGCGTAGGTTGGTTGCATTGTAAACAAACCGTACAGTGTGTATAATAGCAGCAAAATAGAAACAAAGTTATCCGAGCAGTACAGAGAAATGGAGAAAAAAGGAAGAGCACAGAAATTTTTTTTTCAAAACAACCTTTTTCACTTCAACCTGGGAGGAGACTTACCCTCCCGAAGAGCAGATAGAGAGCAACGCTGCTTGTATGAGCACACATGATGCTAATGATGAGCATCTGTTGTTAATGAGGAGACAGGAGTGATGCCAGTTGACAGTACAGGTAAACAACAAAATGTTTTTTACAATTTTTTTTCTAATTGCAAGATTTGTGGAGGCCAAGGCTCACATTGTTAAATTTAGATATGACCAACTGTGCTCCCGAGGCAAGCACAGGATATCTGCAGCCTCAGCAGATGACATTACATTAGATTACATATAGTTTTGAGAGGTTTTGTTGCACTAAAAGTTGTGGGAAGAATTCCAAATTTTAAAGCAGATGCAATAAACTATGAAAAAAGGCAACGACATTCTATATAACACCACAAGAAAAGCACAGGATTGTCAAAAATTTCCTATTAAACAGTGATTTGTAAATTAAGCAGAACTTTCTGCTATACAGAAAAACTCTTTTGTGCAACAGCATATACAGACTTTAACACAATTAAGTGAGAATGAAGTAGCTACTCACAAATTTGTCATAAAAATGATCAACACAACAGGCTGCTCTTGCTGAGAACTTGAATAAAAAGGATGAAACAATAATTATCCATCACAACAGCTAAATTACACTGAATGCATGTTAAAGAGTATAGATTTGAAAATTACTGGCAGCAGCTTCATTTGAAAACTCCCTAATCGCAGCGCTCCCCAATCACCTGGTACCGAACGCAGAGAAAAAAGAAATGATTTATTCTGTTGCTCTGTATTGTCTATCGAAGTCTGTGTTTTTCTGAAAAAAAATTACTGAATATTCTCTCTTTCCATGTCTGACTCCTACCCGTCTGTCTATCTGCTGCATGGCTTGATACACACCTGTCTCATCAGGTACTCATCTTTCCTTTACCGGGAGGAGGAGCTGTCCTTGGGGGTTTGCCGGGGGTGCACGTTGGTCCATGTCCAGACTGAAGATTCCCAGCTTTAAAGCTCATTGACAAGATGAAGTAATGATTTTACATCTATAAATATGTATACAATATTACAACACCTGGCTGTAGTGTTAGATTTGCTTATTTGTTTGTGGTTTTACGGCGTCTCTCCTCAGGCGCGCTTCTGCAACAGGGTGCTTTTCAGGCAGGTGGACTTTTTTCCTCAACACAAACCCGGCACTTCATACAGAAGACAGAGATGTGGGGAGACATCCACCGGCAGACCGGGGAAGACAGAGGACAGAATGGTGTGGGAAAACTCGCGGGTGAGTGTTTGCTTTTTTTAAATCGCATGCGCTGTTTTTTGCGGATGTGTTCTGATGATACTGTAAACACGGAAGTGAGTGCGGTGCAGCAACGCATTTGACTGGTTAGACTTAGTGTTTGAGCGCTACTCAGGGACAAATTTGATTGGCGAAATTGATGGAAATTGACAAGGATTGGCCAAAATTGTGGGAAAGCTGCGGTGACTAGAGAAAGTGTCAAGGTCACAAAAAGATGCGGCTGATTTCATGCGAATCAATGCAATTGCAATATCGCAAAATCCTGGAGGGACTGGTAAGTATGAACAAACAACAGATCTTCCATGTGAATTGTTGCTGTTTTTTGTAATAGACAAGAGTCTACATTCAATTTGTTGAACTTCTTTGTCTTTCTACAGATGCAATTCCTGATTCCTGAATGATGTCATCATTTGAAGAATTCTGAGGACAATAAGGCCTGAAAATAAAGTGTAGAACAAAGAAAAGGTAGGGCCTCATTTCTGTCTTTGCCTTGGGCCCCAAATGGACCAAGTCTGCCCCTGTTCACATCTGTGTGCAGGAACACATTCGTGTTGATTTTCTTCAGATTTTTTCCCACAATAAGAGCTCTCAAGGCAGGATAAAACAGACTGAACATGTTCTAAAAGCTCTGTCTGAAACAGTTTTGCTGTGTTCAAAATGCTCACTCCTTCCCCATATGGTGTACTATATAGTGAATCAGCCATTTTTTGTGCTGTTCGAAATCTTAACTGAAAATTTCATTCACTATATAGTACATTCAAAATATCCCACAATGCATATTGAAAAGTAGTTTTCAACGGATGGTCACTACATTAGCCAATATATCCCATAATGCAATACACAGCTAATGGAGCAGTGAGAGAAAAGCTTCACATCACAACATAAACTACCTTGAGGTATTTATATTTATTAATTCAGCAAAAACCATTTGATTTAATACATATTTACTACAAATTACATGCAGGTATTCGTTTTTTACCACCGTTAGTCTGTTACGTTTTACTCTCACCGTGATGACGTCATTAACCATGCTGTGAAAACAAGCCCAGTCGTGTCCAATAGCTGTTAATTTTTTTTTTTTCCACAATATCTTTATTGAACCTTTTTTTTTTTTTTTTTTTAACAAACATGATACAAACAATCAAACACTAACACTAAAGTACTACAAAAAAAAAAAATGCACTAAAAACACCAACAACCACCAACAAAATCAAGTCTTCAACAATGCTCCTCTGTTTAGTCTAGACAATCCAATACATAAGTATACATATTATGTTCACCAGTTTGGAATTTACAAGGTCCACACACATCATTCACCTTCTTCTTCAAGAGTTATGTTTAAATTTTTTACATAATCAATAAAAGGTCTCCATATATTCTCAAACACAATTTCCTTTGATTTTAGTATATATGTTATTCTTTCTAATGGAAGGTTTGTTAACATCTGTCTTAACCACTGAGTCACATCTGGTCTATGAGTCTTTTTCCATAATAGTGCAATACATTTTTTGGCATTAAGCAAACTGAGGTCTATGAATGTTCTTTCACTTTTATTAAAATTATGCTTTTCTGGGTACAGACCCAACAAAAACAGTTTAGGATTCAATATGATTTGTTTTGAGATTATTTTTTCAATTGTTACCCTCACCTCTTCCCAAAACATTCTTATTAATCTACATTCCCATAAACAATGAAATAGGGTTCCTTTACTTTCCATGCATTTTGTGCATGTATCTGGTATATTTTTGTTATATCTATTTAACTCCTCTGGTGTAACATACATCCGCATTAACCATTTGAAATGTATCAATTTAAGGCGTGCATTTATTGATTTGGTTTGAGCTTCTGTACAAGCCAATTCCCATTGTTCCTCTGAAATTTCAATTTGCAGATCTTCTTTCCAGTAGTTTAATCTTTTCAGTGAATTTTCACTTGAAGATAGTGTCAATGAGTTATAAAACTCTGAAATAATACCCTTTCTTTTACTATCTTTCATCATCATTTTTTCCAAGGATGAATAAATAGGTCGAGTGAGAGCTTTATTTTGATTTGATCGAATAAAGTTTCTAAGTTGAAGATATTTAAAAAAATGTGTTCTATTGAGATTAAATTTGATCCTCAGCTCTTCAAAAGACATTATGTTGTCTGCACCTGGCAAATATAAATCCTGAATCTTTTGTATCCCTTTTAAATTCCATACTTTAAATACAGCGTCCGCTCTCCCTGGTTTAAAATATTGATTACCCCATATTGGACTAAATTGTGACAATAACTGTGGTTCTTTTAAATAGTTTTTAGCTTCACACCATATTTTGATCATATGCTTTACAAATGGATTTTTAACTTGTTTTTGTAATTTTTTTGCCGAATCTGAGTATATGAATAAGGGAAGAGGTAAAGGTAAATTGTATGATTCCATTTCAGTCCAGTGAGGGAGATCATTTGATGAAAAATAATATGTCATAGACCTCAGTTGTGCCGACCAATAATACAACATAAAATTTGGACATTTCAGACCTCCACGATCAAATGGTAAATATAATAAAGACAAACGTAATCTAGCCCTCCTGTTGTTCCATATAAATTCCACTAACTTTTTTTTTATTCTTGAGAATAGATCTAAAGGTGGTGATAAGGGAATGTATTGAAATAAATAAAGTATTTTAGGTAAAATATTACTTTTAAGTATATTGATTCTCCCGATCATCGACATTGGTAGTGACATCCATCTCTGAGTTAACTCATTGATATCTGACATTAAGGCTTCATAGTTGACACTGGCGACTGATTCTAGCTTAGGCATAATTTGGATTCCTAAATATTTAAACAGATTTACAACATTGAATTGATTTACCTCAGGGGCTGGGTAATTTCTCTGGGTCTCATTTAGCATTAATATTGAAGATTTAGTTTTATTTATTTTATATCCTGATATTTCCCCAAAATTCTTTATTAAATTCAACAAGGTTGGAATTGATTTTTTTAGATTCGACATAAACAAAATTATATCATCGGCGTACAGGGAGATTTTATGTTCTGTTGGTCCAACTTTAATTCCATATATTTATGAATGTAAACGTATCGCTATCGCTAAAGGTTCAATTGCCATAGTAAACAGTAAAGGTGAAAGTGGACAGCCTTGTCGACATCCTCTATTGATTTTTATTGGTTTTGAAATATTGTTATTTGTTAGGATTTCTGCTGTAGCATTATTGTATATTATTTGAACCCATTTTATGAAATTATTTCCAAGTCCAAACCTTTGTAGGACTTCAAAAAGAAAGGGCCATTCAACTCTATCAAAGGCCTTTTCGGCGTCCAATGATAGGAGAGCTGTATCCGGTGCTTCTTTATTAAAATAAATAATATTAAATAGTCTTCTTACATTATGGAAGCCTTGTCTACCCTTTATAAAGCCATTCTGATCTCGATTAATAATATTTGGTAAAATTTCTTGTATTCGTCTTGCTAAAATTTTACAGATTATCTTAAGGTCGGCGTTTAATAGGCTTATTGGTCTCATATTTTCACATTTATTAGAGGGCTTACCTGGTTTTGGCAGCAGTATAATTAAGGCATTATTTATGTATGATGGTAAATTATTATTTTGAAATGCTTCTAAAACCATTTCCAAAAAAGGTTTTATTAATTTATTCTTAAATTTTTTATAAAGGTCAACTGGAAGACCATCTGGTCCTGCACTTTTTCCTGATTTCATATTATCAATGGCTAGCCCAACTTCTTCTTGACTAATTTTAGACTCCAATATTTCCCTGTTTTCATTTGGAATACACGGTATAGATAGTTCGTTCAAAAACCCATTTAGTTTTGTTAAATCAGGTTCCTTTTTGGTATCATATAATTTTTCATAGTAATCTCTAAAGGCTCTATTAATTTCTAAAGGATCTATAACTACCTGTCCATTACTTATAATACTGGTAATTGGTGTTTTAATTTCCAATTGTTTAATCTGCCATGCTAATAATTTTCCTGATTTTTCACCTTGTTCATAAAAAGATTGTTTCAATCTTAGAAGACTCGAGGCAGCTCTATTCGCTGATTTTTTGTCGTATTCAGCTCTCAAAATCAGTAATTCATTCTCCAACCTTGGGTCACTTCCTGCATACACTTTTTCCTGAAGATTTTTTATTTTATGTTCCAATTTAGCTCTCTCCTCTCGAGTCTTCTTAGATTTTGATCCTGTATAACTAATAATATGTCCCCTAATAAAAGCTTTGAAAGCCTCCCACTTTACACATGCTGATGTTTGTGTAGTATTGATGTCAAAGAACTCGTCTATCTGTTTTTATATATACTTGACAAATTCCTCATCCTGAAGCCATTTATGCTGAAATTGCCATCTACCTGATTCCTTTGTCAATTTTTTATCTACATGTATTAGACAACAGGGTGCATGATCAGAGATCACGATGTTATCATAAAAGCAGTTTTGAATCTTGGACCTTAATTCTGTGGAAATCAAAAAATAATCAATACGTGAGAATGTCTTGTAGGTACTGGAATAACAAGAATAGGCTTTAACTTGTGGTTTCATTTCTCTCCATATATCTAACAATCTCAATTCTTTCATAAAATGATTAATAGTCATCCTACATCCAATGTGCGTACAATCCAGTCCTGTTGATCTATCCACACCTGGATTCAATGTACAATTAAAATCCCCTGCTATTATATGTTGCCCTGTAAGTGATGATAAGATGAGAAATAAATTAGCAAAGAACTTCTGATCATCTATATTGGGACCATATAAGTTCACAAGATTTATATTTTCTAATAGCAAAGAACCTTGAATGATTACATATCTTCCAAATTTGTCTCCAATTACATTTTTCACTTGAAAAGGAACTGATTTATGTATGAGAGTCATAACTCCCCTGGCTCGGGATGAAAATGAAGAGGTGAATACACTTCCCTGCCATCTACTCCTAATTCTTTTAACATCCTCCTCTATCAGATGAGTTTCTTGTAAAAACACAATTCTTGAACCCATGTCCTTTATTTTATTCATAACTTGTTTAAGTTTTTTTAAATTTTGTAGACCTCTGCAATTCCGTGAAGTTAAATTAAGATTAACACTTTGGTCCATGATCAATAGAGAGTTTGGGATTACCTTGCAGTGTAAACATGCTCATACAGAGAAGCAAAAACATGAGTGGTTGAACATTCATCCTACAAACTACACACAAACAAATTTCCCCTTCCCACACTTGTGGCAAACCCCCCAAAATCAAAAGAAAAATTCTGTCTCCCGATATAGCCATCGACCGTTCCACACCCACGGGGAACAGCCTAAGCCACTCCTTCTTCATCCTCCCAATCACCCTAACTCTACTGCTTTTAATGACGTAACATTAACTCTCCTCTGTAGTTTTCCAACTTAACTCCAAAATTTTTAACAACTTTGTACATCATAGTTTTGTTTTTTTTTTGTTTGTTTTGTTTTTGTTTTGTTTTTTTAATATATAATACAATCTATATTTTGTAAACTTACTATTTACTTCAAGTCAGTCAGATGCCTGTGCAAATGCTTAATTATTCTACCTTATATTTTGTTCATGCTTAGCTCCCACCAGTCTCTTCTTCTTCTTTGATCTTCTTGATGAACTCCTGCGCCTCCTCTGGGGTCTTGAAGATGTGGGTTCTGCCCTCATACGTGGTCAGCAGTCTCGCAGGATAGATTACACCATGACGAATCCCAAGGTTGCGCAGCTCCTTACGTACGGGATCAAACTGCTTCCTCAATTGCTGGATTCCTGTGGCCAAATCTGGGTAGAACCGCACCTGCTGGTCCTGGTGTTTAATCTCTCCTTTAGCACGTGCAGCGTTGAAGATCTTCATCCTGTCTCTGTTGCTAAGAAACTTCATAATTAAGGTCCTCGGCGGTCCCTTATCTCTCCGTGGGCCAATACGATGTGCTTTTTCCAGAACCACTGCTGATTGCAACTCCTCGCTGCCCAGCACCTCCGGAATCCACTTTTCCAGAAAGGAACATACGTCCCGACCTTCTGATTCCTCTGGAAGACCCACCAGCCTCAAATTATTCTGTCTCGACCGAGATTCCAAATCCAAAATATTATCTTCCAGAGATTTATTTTTTTTTTCCAAAGTGCGCACCTTTAATTGAAGACGGGTGACGTCATCTTCAGCACTAGCGAGACGGAGCTCCATCTGCGCCGTTCGTTCTACACAGTCACCCAATTCCTTTCTTATTCCTTCCAACGCTGTCATAATCCCATCAAATCTAGAGGAAAAGTCCGCTCTCATTGAACTCATGGCAGCCATCAGCGCATCTGCGCCATTCCCCGCAGAAATCGCACCGCCGCCAGCCGCCTCCGCCATATATGGAGCCTTGTTTGCTGCGTCACAGACCTGAAAGTCCGTTAATTTGGACTGTTTCGGCGGCTCGCTTTTTCCTTTTCCTGGTTTTCCAGCCTTAGGCTTCGCCGACATATCCTCGCTCAAATGCTGGGATACGTTCTGTCCCAAATGAGAGAGTTATTTGCCGATTTTTTTCTCCAGGAGCAGAGCAGAGCGAGACACATCCGTTCTACGTGGCAGCCATAACCGGAAGTCAATAGCTGTTAATTTTATTGATATATTGAGTTTGCTGTATAATCCACTATATCTAAATTCACTATATAGTGAGTAGGGAGGGAGGGAGTGAATGAACATTCCGAACACAGATATGGTGGTGTAAAAACTCTCCACAGTAGCTAATGCAGACCTCTGAGCACTGGCTGAAAAAAAATGAAAAAGTCACGCTGCCACCTCCAGTGACCCGGCATAGTTATTACAATACCTTTTTTGCGCAGCTCCATTACACGGCAATGGTGAGTTAAATTTGTGTTTATTTTGAAAACAAAGCCTTATCTCAAAATTCTTGCAAATTAAAAGTCGAGAAAATAAGGGGATAAGGGATAAGGACCTGTACTTATATAGCACTTTTCCAGTCACAAAGACCACTCAAAGCACTTAACTAGTAGGTACACTAACCCTCTATTCTAAGGGCCTATAGGAGACAGATACCTAGGGATAATTTAGAATCACCAATTAACCCAACATGCATGTCTTTGGATTGTGGGAGGAAATTGGAGCCCTGGAAGTAAACCCACGCAATACAATGGTACGAGCCTTTAGTTCCACTTAATTTTGACCAGGCAAGCTGAAACAGCCAGGCAGACAGATACACACACACACACACACACACACACACACACACACACACACACACACACACACACACACACACACACACACACACACACACACACACACACAGATGCATTATGCAATTACCATATGCCTCTCCGTTTCACCGAGGCACAATTAAGATGGGTTTAACCATTAAACTGCTTTTAAGGACCGATGCAGTTCCAACCATTATCCTGGGCCATGGTGCATGCAAGTGGGTGTGTCATGCTGCCATACTGCACCTTACAGTCTAATCAGTACCTCACATCTCACTCTGCTCCTGATAGTCCTGCAATGTACAGTGGGTATGATTCATGTTTCTATACAGGTCACCATCTATTCATCTATGACATAGATAAGCTTTTTTTAGTAGTTTTTACTTTCCATGGGTAATCTCTTTGTCTGTTATGCTGTGTGTGTTTCTATTGTTTGGTTGTCTACTGTCATGCTGCTGTTACACTGCAATTTCCCAGTTTGGGATCAATAAAGTACATCTATCTATATCTATCTATCATTCAACCGTTGAGTCTATATTTTGTCAAGGAATTTATTTGTTTGTGTAATGTAGTGCTAGCCACCATTGGTCTTTTAATGTGCATGATATGGTAGTCTACTAGCAGTACGATTTTATGTAAATGTCAAAGCCTTGTGTCAAATAGGTAAGGTGCTCAAGAGAAACTAGATATTTGTGGATCCTGTCAATCCACAAATATCCAGATAATCCTGGATATATATAGATGCTACATGTGTTGATTTGTTTCTCCAGACTTTTTTGGAGAGAAGATGCTGCAGGTTAATGACAGGAGGAGAAAAAAAGATGTAATCAGACTGGGTCTTTGACAGTTTTGCCCCGATGCAGTGCAGCAAAGTAAAACACTGAGTGTGTTGAAATTGTGCAGAGATGATTGTGCACAGAATGAATGTGTATTGTTGTTTGGTGACTGCTGAGAGGACTGGAGCTGCTCTGTCCCCAGCTGTGCATGTCCACTCGCTGGCTGCAGGCCAAAGCTGCCTCTTCGCTGTGTTCCGTGCTGCCTCGGCGCATATGGGGTTGCATGTGGTATACAATTGATCTGGTTGTTTCTCTAAACAGTCACGGTGGTGGTAACTTTTAAAGTTTTGGCTATTATAGGTGTGCGAGCACCAGTTGGGCCTCACAGTCTGCTTTTGGGGAGCTGTATGTAGCTTATGTCCCAGTAGAGGACAGTGGTGGCGGCCAGTGTGCACGCTGTGCTGCTTTGCTGTGGTGGTCGTGCGCTCCGCAAGTGCTGAGTGATTGTTTGGACCTTCCGCAGTCACGGCAGCAATGCATTGGAATTTTTACCTCCGTCAAGGAGGATATGATTTCATCCATGTTTGTTTGTTTGTCTGTCAACAGGACTACACAAAGACTACTGGATGGATTTGGATGAAATTCTCACCAAAGGTGGCCCTTGGCCTAAGGATGAAACCAATAGATTATGGTGATGATCTCAGAGTGCATACCTCCACCAAGGGCCTTGTTTGTATTTGTGCAGCAGGATTACACAAATCTACGGGATGGATTTGGTTGGCATTTTCACCAGAGGTGGTCCTTGGCCTAGAGAGGAACCCATTATATTTTGATGTTGATCCGAGAATGCATACCTCCGCCAAGGCTCTTCTCACAGTGTGTCACAGCAAGAATCCTCCAAAACTACTGGACAAGGTTTCATGTAATTTTCACCAAAGGTGGCTCTTGGGCTACACACAAACCCATTACATTTCGGAGGTGATCCTTGAGAGACGGAAGGAGCCTTGGCAGAGGTATGCGCTCTCTGAGTGTTTTTCTAGTTTAAACATCAGATCTCCAATAGCTGGTCAAATTGGCCAGCTTGCAGACTTGTGTGTGCTGTGGTCCTTGAGGAGAGGCAGTGTGTCAGTGTCCCCGTAGGCCTAGTTAGAATATTAATAGACCCTGGTGTTTGGAGGAGGAGGAAAAGGGAAAAGATTTTCACGAGCAAATGTAAGACCATGAAAGGTTTTCTGTGGGGGAAAAAGGGCATATACCATTTTAGACAATTTACATTTGTTTTTAAGGGGAGATAGATAGATGGATACGTACGTACATACATACATACATGCACTTTATTGATTCCAAACTGGGAAATTACTATTATATCCTCCGCAGTGCTATTTTTAAGTATTTGCAAGTCAGAATGTTTCCGCCAGTCTGCCCCAGGGCAGCTGTGGCTACAGAAGTAGCTTACCACGATAAATGTCTGTCTGGAGTGAATGAATAATGGACTCACTGTAAGTGCTTTGAGATGTCACTTGATACACGCTTTAGTAATTACTAAAAAGAAGCCAAGAAGAAGCCAACTTTATTGTCATTCAATCCATACAGCCAATCATGTACAGTAGAGCGAAATTACGTTTCTCCTATCTATATGAATCACATCTAGAATCAGAGGGGCCACTGTCATCCAAGGCACTGCCACAAACAACCTTTTCCTTCCCTCTCTCTATTATGCTGAGCACCAAGCTAGAAGGCGGGAAGTACCATTTTTATATGGTCTTTGGTGTGACCCAGCCGGGACTTGAACCCACAACCTCCCGGCTGTGGGGCGGATGCTCTACTAATATCTGTTATTAAGATCATTAAAAAATAAAATTAACTTATCTGCCTAGCCCTTTTCAGACATACACTCCTTTTAATTAAGCCACCAGGAACCAATATCCCCAATTTCATGTATGAATGCTGCACCCTGGTAAAATTTGACAAATATCTCACAAAAACAGATCTAGTGACTTTTAAAACAAATCCAAACCATACAGCTGCATACACCGATAGGCATGTTAAAAAATGCAGTCATATCATTATGCTCAGTGGACAACGCTGCAGCTGTTCAATGGAAAATGCAGATGCCAATTAATGGAAAAAGATTTTTGGCTGTATTCATTCTACATCACTGGGTGCAGTTTATGAATTCTAGATTACTTTTTCACTTTTTTAAAACACTAAGATTTTTTGCTAATATCATGAAAAAATAATGGGATAATCAACCTGAAAATGCACAATTACAAACAAATTGTGCTGTTCTGTCAATTAATCAGATTCTAATTGGTGGACAAAGCGTCTTGGCAGAGGTATGCCCTTTCTGAGTTCCCTCTAGTTGCCATTTTTTGCTGGTATAGCCTTTCAGTGGCATTGCTGAGAACTGATGTGTGCTGGACACACTGACGGGAAAGATTTGGTTTTATATTCACTGCAACCAGCCAGCATACCATTAATGGACAGTAGAAGGATGAAGGTCTGGAAAAACAAACACTGTTGCAACAAGGGAGTTCACAAAAGACAAACAATGACACACATGCAACAATGAGCCAGCACTCTTGTCACCATAGATACCTTTCACTGAGAAAGGAGTACGCGGAAATTAAACCAATAAATTACTATCAGGAAGTAAGCAACAGCTGTTTAACGCCATCATTTCTTAAGGGGAATGACACAGTATGAAATCTGTGACTCCTGAAAAAAACGGTTGGTATTTTGCATCCAATCATGTTTCAGCAGAACAAAGCGCGCCATTTACCGTTTTACAGTATGTACCACAGCAGTGTAGTGTGTGTGTGCGTCTAACAACTTACAACATGAAATCCTGCTCCCAGCACGGCTGGTCCCCACGCACAGTGATGGTCGTGCTCTTAACATTCTGCACCTTCAGCGTCACGTAGGTGTTGAACTTATCTGAAAACAGAAAACAGAGAATATATTGAGGGACAGTATTAGGTGGGACTTAAATAAGTACAGAGGGCCCGATGTGCAGCAGTGAGAGTGCACAGTAATCACACAGTGATAACAATCGGCAGGATTTATTATAAGGCATAACAGGGCAGCAATCATTCGCTTAAACCAAGCAGGCCCCTTCTACCTCAGCTTTGTGTGGGAGATAATGAGCGAGGCCTATCAGTCAGACTAAAAGCAGATAAGTCTCCTCCCTTGATCTATGACAAGCCAGACCAGGCCAACAAAGTGACCCTGTTAATCTCTAATGAGAGCCAATCCCATACAGCAGATACAACTACAGTACCCAACAGCCTGATATAATTGCACTTTGCAAGACATTTTTTTTTTTTTTTAGGCTAGTCTGAATATATGCCCTCCAAACAAAGAGTATGTCATAATGGAAGCATGTGTTCTGATGACGCAATAAACAGAAAGGCACTTTTGACCCATTACTACGGCAGAAAAGGTTTCTGCCAGCTTGGATACCATCAATTCAGAAAATTCACGAAGGGTCAAGGTGATGGTATCGGTTAAGTTACATTTTCCTGTTTGAGCCAGCCCATTTGAAAGACAGCAAGCTACAAGTAAAGTTCAAAAATGACATTGTCATTTCTGTAGTAAGTGATCACAGTTAAAACTGTTGAAATCCAGCAACTATCTGTTCCAGCTGCCAGCTCTGGGAGGGGATTGTGAGGAGGAAGGATTAAATGGCCTGTTGTTAAAGCTACCAGCTTTTCATTTCCTGCAGTCAGGAGATGGGAGCATGGGCACGTGCCTGCTGATGTGCTCGAGTTCCCTCCACTAGTTTGAAGATCTGCATAAATGGTGGCTCTCTGTACAACCAAACCCCACAGCAGTGCACACGACAGGATGATTAGTCGGAGGAGATGACTTACTAGGTGTGTAACGGTACACATATTCGTATCAAACCATTACAGTACTCTGATCTTGGTACAGTTCACATATATACTGAGCGAATGTCTTTGACAGTATTACTGCATCTCAAAAAATGTGAATATTGTAAGAGTCTTTTTTTTTTAAATAATTCAGTTTAAAAACTTTGTATTTTCTATAATTATTACACAAAGTGAACTACTTCAAGCCTTGTTTGTTTTAAATTTTGACGATTATGATTTGGCTACTTAAATTAAATTACGTATCATGACATTCAAATGTTTTGAGATGTACTAGTATTAGAGATCGGGGAAATAATCGTTTTTCAGATGCATTGTATCGCCATACTTGTAAGATTCTGAATTGATGCACAAATGACAAAGAATCATTTTTTTAAACATCCAGAGCTCAGATGCAACCATGCCTGGGTTGAAGAGGAAGTAACCAGGTACTGCAGTCCCTGAAGTGGAATGCAATGCTGCGAAAAAGTGTTTGCCCACTTCCTGATTTTTTATATTTTTGCATGTTTGCCACAGGGTTTCAGTTTTTAAATGATGATTTCATATATGAAGGTGGGGGGGGGAGCCACCCAAGCCTACATGGCCCTATGTGCAAAAATAATTGCCACCCTCACCGCCCACCCCCGTTTACATCATGAATTAACTGTGATTAACCACATTTTTTTGAAATCTGAGTTCAATTTCACTAGCCACACCCTGGCCTGATTACTACCACACCAGCTGAATTAAGACATCATTTAAATAGAACTTGTCTGACAAAGTGAAGTAGGCTAAAAGATCCCTAAAAGCAACACATCATGCTGCGATCTAAAGAAATTCAAGAACAGATGAGAAACAAAAACCCAGAACAACACCTAAAGAGCTGAAGGCCTCACTTGCTTCAGTTGGACACTGGTCCATGATTCAACAATCAGTCCCACCTGCATTTAGCGATGTTGCAATTGCACAACTTCATGCAAAATCACTGAATGGCCGCATCTTTTGTGCAACCCTGCAACTCTGTTCAATCACCACAAATTTAACACAATTTTGGCCAATTGTCGTCAGCTTCCGCCAATTTTGCCAACCAAATTTTCCCTGAGTAGCGCTCAAATGCTCAGTCTAACAATCACATGCGTTGCTGCACAGTGCTCACTTCCGTGTTTACAGTGAGTATTACCAGAACACATCAGCAAAAAAACAGTATGTGATTTTAAAAAACCCTCATCCGCGAGCACCGTCCCTTCCTCCATCTCCTCCAGCATGCCGGTGGACGTTTCCCCCCATGTCCGTCCTGACCGTGTGTGTGAGGTGCCAGGTTTTTGTTGAAAAATAGTCCGCCTATCAGAAAGTGCCCCGTCGCAGGAGCGCATTTGAGGAGAGATATTGTTAAACCACAAACAAACGAGCAAATCTAACACTACAGCCAGTGTTGCCATTTTATACATCATTAGAGGTAAAATTAATATCCGGTCAGGCATTGATTTGCTTGCTAACGGATAACCATGAAAACCGGTACTACTTGTCTCATGGGTCAGGCCGTCAGCGACTCAACCAGCAACCTCGCCCTTCCGAGGGCATGGAGGGTGAAACTGGGCATTCTGGCAGAACTAAAAACAACGTGTGTCACAGGTCTGTGGTGGACCACTCCCAGTTACACGGGATGAGACTGGACATCCTGGCAGATAAGCACATCTGTTGCAAGGTCTGTGGTGGACTTTTGCCAGTCGGTGCATCGTGACATGCACTACATAAAAAGCAGAGATAAACAAACCTATCATCTGGTCAGTCACTGCAACAGATACTGGAGTCAGTTTGTCTTAGCCTGTCCTTGCCACCGATAATACCTCTATCTGCCAAGAATGTGCCGCTAGTCCAGCAAAAGCTAGAAGTACTCAAATACTTTGCAAGCAGTTTCACAAAATGGTCAGTCAGAAAGCAACTCATACCGGCTCAGACATCGCCCGGGTTAACAAGGTCAGGAGTTCCTGGCAGCGGAAGGCAAAGGACAGCGCTGCATGGACGAATCTGATCAGACCTAAATGGAACAGTCATTGTCGCCCCCGACAGCCTGCTATGATGATGGTGTGATGATGAGAGGTAAAATCATTACTACAGCTTGTCAATGAGATTTAAAGCTGTGAATGGCCGGTCTGAAACATGGAGCAATGCGCCCCCGGCAAACCCCAAGGAGAGCCCTTCCTCCCGGTACAACTCCCAGTAAAGGAAAGATGAGTATCTGATGAGACAGGTATTTGTCAAGACGTGCAGCAGATAGACAGACAAGTAGGAGTCAGGCACGGAAAGAGAGAATGTCCAGTAATTTTTTCAGAAAACACAGACTTCGATAGACAATAAAGATCAACAGAATAAATTATTTCTTTTTTCTCTGCACTCGGTACTAAGTGGTTGGGGACTGCTGCAGTTAGGGAATTTTCAAATTAAGGTCCTGCCAATAATTTCCAAATCTATACTCTTTAACATGCATTCAATGCAATTCAGCTGTTGTAATGGATATTGTGTTAAAGTCTGTATTTGCTGTTGCACAAAAGTTTTTTCTGTATAACAGAACTTTCTGCTTAATTTACAAATCACTGTTTAATCAGAAATTTTTGACAATTCTGTGCTTTTCTTGTGGTGTTATAGAATATCATTGCAGCAAACTATGGAAAAAGCAGCTGCTTTAAAATGTGTAATTCTTCCCACAACTTTTAGTGCAAAAAAAAACAAAACTCTCAAAACATTGCAACTTTTTAAAAAAGCTTTCACAATTCAGGCTTTTTGGGCCACAACAATTATAAAAACATCCTGGAGGGACTGAACAATAAGAAAGAGACTAGGCAAGAGATGCATTTTATTTGAGTTTTGGGGTGGGGGGGTGTTTTATGATGTCGGGTGGCAGGGTTTCTCCTTGCTGCGCCACATGGCCAATTTTAATTGCACCATAGACACTGAGGGATTGGGGAGAGTAATGCTGTCCGCAGGAGTGAGTGAGTGAGTGAGTGAGTGAGTGAGTGAGTGAGTGAGTGAGTGAGGTCAGGGGGTGTTGGATAGACAGATGTATTACCCCCTGGCCTGCATGGGCCACTTCCGGCATGGGCAGTGCCTTGGTTGGGAATTGGGTGGTTTTCAAGCTTGTCGGGCTTTGGGTGCCATGCACTGCCTGTCCTGGGATGGCGGGCTGTGGGCCAATGCTTGCAGCTCACTGCTCACAGTCTCCTGGGGTCCTGGACTACTGATCGGAGGGGTCATGGGTTTGATTCCCGCTCTGTCTGCAGTTTGCATGTCGAAGTGTCCTTGAGCAAGACACTGAACCCCCAGTTGCTCTTGGTGGCCAGGCTAATGCCTGTGTGTGTATGGCGGCATCAGTGCATGAATGTGTGCGTGAATGGGTGGATAGCAGGATCTGGAAAGCGCTTTGGTCATCCAGAGAAAGAAAAAGCGCTATATAAGTGAACGCCATTTACCACTCTACCATACAGGCTTTATCGGTGGATTGCTGCATAGATGGTTGTCCTTCTGGAAGGTTTTCTTGTCTCTACAGAGGAATGCTGGAGCTCTGACAGAGTGACCATTGGGTTCTTGGTCACCTTCCTGACTAAGGCTCTTCTCCCCCGATCGCTCAGTCTACATGGCCGGCCAGCTCTAGGAAGAGTCCTGGTGGTTCTGAACTTCTTTCATTTATGGATGATGGAGATCACTGTGCTCATTGGGACCTTCAAAGCAGCAGAAATTTGTCTGTACGTTTCCCCAGATTTGTGCCTTGAGACAATTCTGTCTCGGAGTTCTACAAACAATTCCCTTGACTTCATGCTTGGTTTTTGCTCCGACATGCCCTGTCAATTTTGGGACCTTATATAGACAGGTGTGTGCCTTTCCAAATCATGTCTAATCAACTGAATTTACCACAGGTGGACTCCAATTAAGCTGTAGAAGCATCTCAAGGATGATCAGTGGAAACGGGATGCACCTGAGCTCAATTTTGGGCTTCATGGCAAAGGCTGTGAATACTTATGTACCGTATTTTTGGGACTATAAGGCGCACCGGATTATAAGGCACACTATCAATGAACAGTCTATTTGATGGTCTAATTTCATACATAAGACGCACCAGATTATAAGGCGCATTAAAATGAGGTAGTCGGAGCTGGGAAAAAAAAAAATTTGCGTGCATGGAAAGAAAATCCTCTCTATAGTCATTATAGACACACATAGCGCGATTGTCTGCGAGTGTTGAATGACCTGCTCCATGAGCAGGCAGAACGATTTTAGTCCAGTGGCTGTT
Source organism: Pholidichthys leucotaenia (assembly GCA_020510985.1). Classification (NCBI taxonomy): domain Eukaryota; kingdom Metazoa; phylum Chordata; class Actinopteri; order Cichliformes; family Pholidichthyidae; genus Pholidichthys; species Pholidichthys leucotaenia. The sequence goes on along the minus strand of CM035846.1, from coordinate 85,761,035 downwards.
TACATCGCCATATTGGCCAGAATATCGCTCGGTACTTGATACCGAGTACGATACCGATACGGCTCGCTTTCTGCCGGAGAGCGATATATATATACATAATTTTTGGCCGCGCCGCCTGTGTTTCTGGCTGCTGGTTGTCTCCGCTTGTTTGTCCTGTTTTTGACTGTGTTATTGTGTCTGGATCATGTGCAATCAGCCATTGTTTATGATCGCCAAGTGCTGCTGGATATTCGATCTTCCATGGTGGGGTTTGGCTGTCATAATCAGGAGGGAAGATTCTTCCATCGGTCTCTGCGTCTGCAACTTCCCGTTGGTACCTGGGATCCCCGCTGTGGTTATACCAGCAGAAAGTGATCCAAACCTCAGGGAAGACGTGCAGGTGCCACGGTGAAATCCAGAAGGCTTGCTCGGCTTCGCCGTCTCGCTCGCTCCGCCTCATCTTCTCCTAATTCTGCAGCTGGCCTCTTTTCTGGATGCTGGCCCTCGGGTGTGCCCGGAGTGAGGCCATCATTTCTCCGGCCTGTTTTTCCTGCTCTACCGTGCCAACCGGCCTTCTCCCTGCTCCGAGCCAGCAAATCCTCTGCAGGTAGCGGGTGCCTACGTCATCTTTCACCGGCCCCCATTCCTGGCGAGACTGCTGCTGTGACAGAGCCCCTCCAGCTGGCGTTGTTTAACACACGTTCCATCGCAAATAAATCATTCTTTTTGAACGATTTATTTATTACTACAGGGCTGGACTTTTTATTTCTTGTTGAGACCTGGCAGAAAAGTGAGGAATTTACCTCCTTAATTGAACTTTGTCCACCGGATTGTACCTTCTCCTGTGCTCCGAGATTGACAGGCCGCGGCGGCGGTCTGGCCATCGTGAACAGGCGCCGCTTCGTTACACGGACGGTGAGCCATGGAACATTTTCATCGTTTGAACTGATGATTTTAAAAATTGGCTCCTCAAACCCATTTTATTGTGTTTTAATTTACCGCCCTCCAGGAGTTAATGCCTCTTTTTTATCTGAGTTTAGTGATTTTTTAACTTCTATTATTAAATTTGAGCGGATTTTATTACTTGGAGATTTTAATTTGCATATTAATGATCCCAATGACAGTTTTGCTGTGAATTTCTTGGGTATTATTGAATCTTTTAATTTTGTTTTGTGTCTATCTGGTCCTACGCATATAAAAGGAAATACACTTGATCTTGTTTTTACACTTGGTCTTAATGTGAATAACGTTCAGACTAAGGAGCTTCATGTGTCAGACCATTTTTGTGTTCTTTTTAATTTATCAGTTAAATCAGTCTGTTACACTGGCAAGCGGGTAAAATGCTCTCGTGTCATTGACCATTTGTCAGCTGTGAAATTTTCTGCTGCCTTTGACAGCAGTGTGGTTTTATCCTCTGATGACGACACTGAGAGCTTGGTCTGCTCTTTTAACTCACACTGTTCAAGCATCTTAGATGTAGTTGCTCCCTTTAAAACCAGGACTGTCCGTGCTGTTAATTCATCCCCCTGGTTAAATGATGATCTCTGTTGTTTTAGACGTAAATGTCGGAGGGTGGAAAGACTGTGGAAGTCCACTAAACTTGAGGTGCATCGATTGTACCTTAAGGAGCTGTTAATTGAATTTAACAATATGATAAAAATGGCAAGAACTTCTTATTTTTCCAACATCATCTCCTCCAATAGTAACAATTCAAAGATCCTCTTCAGTACAATAGACAGTATAGTTAATCCTGTCAGTTCTGCTCCCCCTGTTTATTCATGTAATGACTAACATGTTTCTTTCCTTTTTTGTTGACAAGGTCACTGCTGTTCGGGCTGGTTTTACTCATTCCTTTCCCCTAATCCTTGATTGTCCTAACAGACAGGCCTTTTTAAGTGATTTTACCCCAATTTCTTTTGAGGATTTGTTAGTGTTGGTGAGCTCCATGAAATCCTCCTCCTGCGTTTTAGATATTTTGCCTTCCTCAATGTTAAAAGAGGTAATTGGCTCAGTGGGTATGTCTTTGGTTTATATCATTAATAGTTCACTTGAATCTGGTTATGTACCCTCGTATTTTAAACATGCAGTTGTGCTGCCACTTTTAAAAAAAACCTAACCTTGATCCATCTGTTTTTAAAAACTTCAGGCCAATTTCTAAGCTTCCTTTTATTTCTAAGATTTTAGAAAAAGTTGTTGCCAAGCAGCTCACTGACTTTCTGATTGAACATAATATTTTTGACAAATTTCAGTCAGGCTTTCGTCAGAAACACTCGACAGAGACCGCTCTTCTCAGGGTGTCAAATGACATTTTAATGTCATCAGACTCTGGCAAATGCTCTGTTTTAGTGTTATTAGATCTTACTGCAGCATTTGATACTATTGATCATTTTATTTTGTTACAAAGGCTTAGAGATTGGGTAGGTATTTCTGGAAAAGCTCTGGATTGGTTTTTCTCCTACCTTTCTGGTAGGAGGTTTTCCGTGGCTGTTGGCTCTTATTCATCTGACTTTGCTCCTTTAACCTGTGGGGTGCCTCAGGGTTGTATTCTGGGTCCACTTTTATTTGCCCTATATATGCTGCCACTTGGTTCTATTATCAGCAAATTTAAAGGTGTGTCTTATCACTGCTACGCTGATGATTTACAGCTACTTTTCTCTTTTAAGCCTGACCATGTTGACAATTTAAAAATTATTCATGATTGTCTGTCTACAATCAAGGACTGGATGTCTAATAACTTTTTGCAACTTAATGCTGATAAAACTGAAGTCCTTATTGTAGCACCTGATAATCTAATTCCTAAGTTGGTTAATAGCATTGGTTCATTAAGCTCTAACGTACGGTCTAATCTAAAAAATCTTGGTGTCATTTTTGATCAATCGATGAGTTTTGATCAGCATGTCAAATCTCTGACCCGGAGTTGTTTTTTCCACCTTAGGAATATATCCAAAATTAGGTCATTGTTTCCTACACTCAGTTAGAAATCATTATTCATGCCTTTGTTTCTTCACGTTTGGACTATTGTAATGCTCTTTTTACATGTCTTAGTAAATCCTCTTTACACCGCCTACAGTTAGTCCAGAACGCTGCTGCAAGATTACTAACTAGGTCCAGTAGATTCTGTCATATCACTCCTGTTTTGGCCTCCTTGCATTGGCTTCCTGTAAATTATAGAATTGATTTTAAAGTTCTTGTTCTTACTTACAAAGCCATTCATGAAGAGGCACCTTTTTATATTAGTGACCTGCTCTCTCTACACCAGCCCAGCAGGTCTCTCAGGTCTTCTCATCAGAATCTATTGGTAGTTCCTAGTACTAGGCTCACAACCAAAGGCGATAGAGCCTTTGCTGCTGTTGCTCCCAGACTGTGGAACTCCTTGCCTTTTGAACTTAGATCTGCACCTTCCATTGGTGTTTTTAAGATGCAACTAAAGACCCACCTTTTTAGCCTGGCTTTTTAACTATGTGCCGATTGTATTTTTATGTGCTTTTATTGTCTACTTTGTTTTACTGTTTTATGTGCCTGTGTTTTTATTTTGTTTTTTACCATGTTAAGCACTTTGTGACTCTGTCTGTGAAAGGTGCTCTATAAATACAATTATTATTATTATTATTATTATTTTTTAAAAAGAGCTGCAAAGAAGACGTGGAGAGCTGCATGTGGCTTGAGAGCTGCAGATTTGCCAACCTTGACAAATACCTATTTTCGCTTAGGAAATAAGTGAAAGAATGTCACTCCGCAAGGCCGCACACTAACAACGTGTTGTGTATTCCCATAACAACAATACATGGCACGGATGCAATGGCACAGGCATGGATGACGTCATTATGCCATGCCTATAATAAGGGACTGTTGGTGGCTCTCATTCTCAGACGTAACAATGGCAACAAGGAGAAAAATTGATCTGGAGGAAAAAATGAAGTTTTTCCTGAAGATGGAAGCATGTCTGGTACCCCGGCCGGACAGTGAGATGGCTAGATGAATGAAGCTCCGCCAACGCCGACAGGGAGTGGGAGAGACGACCCAACAGTATGTTATGGAGCTCCACTGTCTGGCAAGCATGTGCAGGTTTGAGCAACTAGAGAATGGAATGGTGCGGGACCCACTAGTGGAGCACACCAGCAACCTGCGGCTGCGGGCAAAGCTGTTGATGGTGCTTGACGACCTGCCGCTGGCGAAGGCAATGGAGTTAGCATTGGAGCTGGAGGCCGCCGACGAGCTAACATCACAGCTAGGTGACCAACAACAACAGACCCCGATAGCACAAGCAGTTAACCCTACTGAAGAACCTGACTACACCACAACCTTCTCAGAGGATGCTGAGGTGAATGTTACAGAACAACGAAACATCATGGGACACCAAATGTGTGGTAACTGTGGTTCCCTGATGCACCGAGCGGGAGCGCGCTCCTGCCCAGTCAGGAGGCAGTGATGCCAGCACACGGAGAGAGGGCATAAACTGGACTCGCCTCCAGTCCTTGCCCGGCATAAGCCTTAGGGAGCCACTGCAGAGCTGCAGGAGAGGGAGTCCACTTCCACTTTCTTCACTTCCGCCCTCCAAAGAGAGCAGACGCTTTTTTCTTCTCTCCTGCTCTGACTTATCTCCTCCTCCCCTAACTAACTGGATCCCAGCTTGCTGTCGTCTGTCTGCGTCTTTACTGCTGATTATCGAAAGAAATTATGGAATTAATAAGCTGGGCTTTGAACGCAATTGACACTATCTTTTCAACGAGGAAAAGTGCCCCGGGGGAGGTTGTTTGCCCCGCAGGAACGGCTGCTGCGGGCTATTTACAGGAAACAAGTAATTGGAAACTCTTGTGCCCGACTGATCTTTTTATCGAAGATGTAGAAGATTTATACGTCTTCGTAGTAATGGTGATTGGGATCGTTCTGATTGGATCTGGGATTGTCCTGGTGTACCGCAAATTGTTGAAGATGGATACAACCTATCAAAATGCTGGCCAGGCGAGGTGCATCCATCAAATTGAAAAAATGGAGAGGACCCTGATAGCGGCAAATGAAGAACTGTCTCGGAAGGTGGATTACATCATGATTACGCTTAGGGCCATCCACGATGGATTCAACGTCCAGCAATGAAGGATTAAGTACTGAATCTGTAAGAGAATATAAAGTTCTTTCCTCTCTGTGATCAGTACTATTCGACGAAATCTGACTCCCTCACAAAAATCCTCCTGATCATCTGCAGTCTTTGTTTTCAAAACATTGAGCTCATGGCCTTCGGACAGGCAGCTACATGGCTCCAAGGACAATGCCAGCAGCCAGACAAAACATCTCCTGCCAAAGAGTCCTTGTTGTTCTTAGCTGATACAACACCTACTTTCAACATTACACTCATACCGATTCATAAAACTGATGATAAAGATGATTCACTCACTGCTTTCTCTGTGTCTTGTGATCTTTTTTGTCTGCTGACTGTGCATTGAGGGCTTTTTTTTTCTTGTAATCATAATATTGATCATATATGACCACTATTCTGAAATCAATGATTTTTTTGCTCCTTCCTATTGTATTACCCTTTCCCATGCTTCCTGTACCCTTCTGTTGGCAGGCGCGTTCACAGATGCAGCCGTGTCACCGGGAATGCAGGTCGTTTTCTGTGTCAAGTCAAATCCCTCGTATGTTATCAGTTATCTGTTAATGTACTTGGTAATAAATCTTTTCTGAGTTCTGAGTTCTGAGTTGTGGCCAAGAGGGACCCCGGTGAACAATGATCACTGCGCAATTTGGGCCAGCCACCTTCCAGATGGCCGATGGTTTGAGATGGCATGCCAGCCAACTGCGATAGGTAAGAGCAGCTGCCCCAGATGGAGCCGTGATGCAACAAACCCAGCCAGTATGGGACCCAGACTGGGACTTTGCAAGAGAGCACCCAGATCCACTGCAACTAGTGCCTCCAAGGGCACGCCCACCACGGGCTCGCCAGAGGCCCCCTGAAGTTAAACTGTGAAGTGACTGTTTTGAAATGTTTAGGCAGAGCACGGATGACTACAGTGGCAGAACTAGAAAAGCACTCAGAGCGCATACCTCCGCCAAGGCTCCTTCCGTTTCTCATGGATCACCTCCAAAATGTAATGGGCTTGTGTGTAGGCCTATCGCCACTTGTGGTGAAAATTGCATCCAAGTCTGTGCATTAGTTTTGGAGTTTTGTGGCTGACACACTGAGAAGAGCCTTGGCTGAGGTATGCATTCCCAGATCATCCCCAAAATGTAATGGGTTCCTCTCTAGGCCAAGAACCACCTCTGGTGAAAATTTCATCCAAATCCATCCAGTAGTTTTTGTGTAATCCTGCTGCACAAATACAAACAAAGGCCTTGGTGGAGGTATGCACTCTCAGATCACCACCAAAATCTAATCATCTATTCCCTGTGCCATTACACACCTTTCCTGCAAATTTCGTCAAAATCCGTTTATAACTTTTTGAGTTATGTTGCTAACAGACAGACAGACAGACAGACAGACAGACAAATGGCAGTAAAAGCATTACCTCCTTGGCGGAGGTAATAAACTCAAGTGTTGCTGTTGCGTCCATCTCCTCCATCTCCAAACTCCCAGGCTGCGGGCGTTGCAATTCATCGCACAACCGCGTACAACCCACAGGCCAATGGGTTATGCGAGCGTTTTCATAGATCACTGAAAGCAGCACTGAGGGCTTCACTGACGGATGCAAATTGGGTAGACAGGTTGGCGTGGGTTTTATTGGGGTTGCGCTGGGCGCCAAAAGAGGATTTGGAAGCTTCCCTGGCAGACAGCTTGTTTTTGCGCAGCCCCTATGGCTGCCCGGGGAATTTCTGCCAAATAATCCGGCGCCGGACAGCTGCCCGTCTCAGCTTTTGCAGCGTAGCGCAAACACAGGCACGCTGCCGGGCCCGGCCCACCACTGTTTTCTGCGTGCTTTTGTGCCTAAAACTTTGAAGAACGCGGAGTTTGTGTTCGTCAGACACGACAACCAGCGCCCTCCACTGCGCCTGCACACATGTTGAAAATGGCCCTATCTCACAATGTTAAAGAATGCTTTAAAAAATTCCTGGATCCAGACGGTGATCCGGATCATCCCCAAAATTTAATCAGTTCTTCCTTGTACCATTTCCAACAACGCCTGAAAGTTTCATCGAAATCCGTCCAAAACTTTTTGAGTTATCTTGCTAACCAACAAACAGACAGACAAACAGAGACAAACCCCGGCAAAAACATAACCTCCTGGCCTGCAGCCTGGCGGAGGTAATAACTCACTCAACTGTGCAGGGTCTACCGGTAGTCCACCTGGTTGCCCAGGTTCAGGTTTTGTTTGATACAAGTTTCTTGCCTGCCTTAACATTGATAATGGTTTTGGTTTCCCAGGGGGGAGGTGAATGTTGTGTATTCCCATTACAACAATACACGGCACAGACGCGATGGCACAGGCACGAATGATGTCATCACACCGTGCCTATGACAAGGGACTGTTGGCGGCAGCTTGTCCTCTTTGGCGCGCCGCCTCTAGTAACAGACCAGCCTGTACCCTGTTATAGTTAGTTTGCTAACTCTTCGTGTGTAACACATGCTACTAGCTGTCTTTTAATAAAGCTACCATTCAGCACAGCCACCGCCTAAGCTGTCCCTCATTCTCAGACATAACACAATGCACATCAAAAAATCACTCGTGGCATCTGGGACAGTCGTAGTTCTGTAGCGTGCCGTTCTCATGACAGTTCCTGTGGAGTGTAAATGGCATTGCGGTTCGAGAGACAAAACTGAATCCATGTACTCACACCCCTGATGTCAGAGTGAAGCATGAGCATACTTAAGTACTTTAAGTGGAGAAAAAAAAAAGTGGAAAAGGTATGTAAGCAGTGGAGGCATTTATCGTGGTGTCAACCCACTAACAGGGGCAACAATGAGCTGCTTAGCTAACAGGTGTGATTAGGCCTGATATGCAGGCTAAATGAGGCAGAGGAAAGGATGACTGAATTGTTGAGGTTTTACTTCACCAACCACTAAAATATTAACTAATTTATGTTGATTATTATCTACCTGGCAAATTAAAATGACCAAAATTCAGTCAGTGATTTAAATCCATTAACATCCTCCAGCCTTCAGATAAACTAAACCTGCCAACATTTAGATTTCAAAATATGGGAGGTTTTTCCTGTTGTCTGGTTTTCGAGAAGTGTTCTAAAAAATTGTAAATATATAGAAATATCATAACAGAAATAACTGCATCTGATTCTGCAAAATTATGGTCAAAAGTTTCAATTATATGAGAAAAAAGTTAAAATTGTAATGCAAACGGTTTCATATTCATTAGAAAAACTAATTTAATTATGAAAATAGACAAAAAAATTAGCCATAAAATAATGCCAAGATTAATGTCAAAAAACTCTCAAATGTACAAGAAGAGTGATTTTTTTACAAGAGGAAATTACAAATTTATGAGGAAAATAGATATGAATTTAAGCAAAAACAAATTAACAGAGAAAAAAGTAGAAAACTAGAAGAAAACAGTTATAAATTTAGGAGAAAAATCTCAAAACTTTCAAAACTAAGTAATTTCTCAAGCATTTTTAAGGGGGTGCTTATACGTATATGCTTACTCAACTCAACTAGTAATTTTCTGGATGTCTACTCTTAATTTCATAAGACAATACTGCTTTGACATGAGCACAATTTCTTGCTATTATACCCACCTCTGATCACATAATGTAAGTATGAACGAGTAAAATACTGCAGTATTATGAATGTTTTTTCCCTTTCAGTGTCATACTGCATGCTGTCTCGTGTTTACAAGTGCTTCAGTGCTACCACATGGCCAAAGTCTTTCAGCCAGCGCAAACACTACTAAAATCTACAAAAGTCAATCGGGACAGGCCTAGCTTAATATACTAGGACAGAAAAATAGCTTGTTTTGTCCTAATTCCCCATTTCATACAAATGTACAGTAGTCACACAATTGGATTTACTCAAATTTAACTTCAGGGCCTGGTCACCTGGAATGATAGCTATGCCGGGTCTTATTTGATTGGCTTCACTGCTTTAATTCCACTTTCTGAGCTTGGCCTTTTGTAAGTGCATTTTAATGAGATTACCTAACAAATAAGAAAACTGGCTTATTTGGTTGTTTTTTCACAACAAAACTCAGTATTTATGTGGGATGTCATTATGGCTATGCCTATCTTTTAATATAATCTTCTGGAAAAGAAGGCAAATGTAAAATGTCCTGTAATGAAATGAAAAAAAAACAAATGTACAATATGATGAACAAAATAAGAGAATAAAAGGGAAATCATCTTAAATTTTTGTAGAAGAAACAGAATAGTTTGACAGGAACAGCTTTTTAAAACTAGACAGCATTATACCAAAGATATCCAAGACAAACCCTGGTGTTGGCCTATGCACAGAGCATGCACAAACATTTGTGTAAGTGCACACAGTGGCACCCACTGTTGGTGTATGGGAAACACAGCAAATGAATCAGCTGTTCGTTTACAGGCGGATCACCTGACCACGCAAAACAAAGATTGCCCAGGCTACCACAGAAAGGTGCTGAGACATTCACCCTGTGCCAGCTAGATAAGTAAAATCAACTCGTGACACAATAACACATAAGACAGTCAACACAGATGGATCTGGACAAGACTCCACTGACAGACAATAACACCACCCGTCCCATTAGTACTATGAGGGGCAGGACACAAACGTCATTACTGTCCTGACTGGAGAATAGCAACAAAACACAGGTGGCAGGCTGGCAGCAAAGGAGCCTGGGGGATCCTCAAGTCTTTCCTTATTAGATAGTCCATGCCTTGTACATTTAGGCCAGCTTCCATGAATAGCAGAGATGAGAGGAGGCAAGAGGATGTATGGATTAGATAAGACTCACTTAGTCACCCTGGGGTCAATAAAGCAAGTGCCATTCAGTACATGACTGACACAATCTGCACAGTGGGGATGGAAGCAGTAACTGTACTGTCTGGAAGAATCAAAAACAAAGGCCTGCATACAAATGAGCAATTCAAGAATAATGGGACTAATACTACTTTCATTTTTTGAAAATAAGGGGTTGGGGTTACAAAGTTATGGCCGGACATTCTCCCTCAGGATTTTCTGGTAGAGAGCAGAATTCATGGTTCCACTGATTATGTAAAGTGTCCAAACTGAGGCAACTGAGGTCTGCAGCTCTTTAGATGTTGTTCTGGGTTTTTGTTTCTCATCTGTTCTTGAATTTCTTTAGATCATAGCATAATGTGTTGCTTTTAGAGATCTTTTAGCCTACTTCCCTTTGTCAGTCAGGTTCTATTTAAGTGATTAAACAGAACCTGTGTTTTGAAGTGAGTTTTTCCTCTCCACCGTCGCCAAGCGCTTGCTCACAGGGGATCGCCTGATTGCTGGGGTCTTTGTGGGGGTTCCCCCTACAGCTGAAAGTGCTATGAGATGACTGTTGTTGTGAAATGGCGCTATATAAATAAATGGCGCTATATAAATAAAGTTGAATTGAATTGATTTCTTGATTCAATGAATCAACTGAATTGATTTCTTGATTCAATGGGGTCTGGCAGTAATCAGGTCTGGATGTGGCTAGTGAAATTCAACTCAGTTTTCAAAAAAATCTGGTTCATCACAGTTAATTCATGATGTAACAAGGGTGGGGATCATGTTTTCATAGGGCCAGGTAGGCTTGGATAGCTTTTTTTCCCCTGACACATTTAAGAGTAACTGGCGACCTGTCAGTGCCGCCCCCCCCCCCCCCAACGACCCAAAAAGGATTAAGCGGAAGAAGATGGATGGATGGATGGATGGAAATATGCAGCAAGAGCACTCTGAGGAGAGTGCAGTATCCCCTACTTTTGTTTTCCTTGAAGATCCTAATATGTTACTGAAGGAAAGCAGTTTTTCACTTTTCCATATAATTATTGGAGCAGTACCAAATTATGATAAGCCTATCATTCATGAATATACAACAAAAATAGTTGTATACAACCCATGGTTGTTGGTCAAGATCCCAAGGTGAACCTGCAGTTTGGCAACCCTAGAGACCTTCTATAGTAAGAGGGCATAGGGAATGCTAACCTTGACCTTTGACCCTAAACCCACAGTCAGAAGTCGGGAGCCCAAGATGAACCTCTGTGCCAGGTTTGGTGTCCCTAACTTTACTTGTTGTATAGTACTAGCACAACTGGAATGTTAACTGTGACCTTTTGACCCCAAAACCATAGTCAGGTCAGGGTGTAAGTCAACCAAGATGTGTATTAGATAGAACTACTGTATCAGTTTGAAAAACCTGTATAATTTCTTTCAGTAGTTATTGCGTTTACAAGATATAGGGAAAATCAGACCTCAAGGTCATCCAATCAGAGTGAAATTTCAGTATGTGCATCATCAATGTACAGTGGGGAAAAAAAGTATTTAGTCAGCCACCAATTGTGCAAGTTCTCCCACTTAAAAGATGAGACAGGTCTCCAATTTCCATCATAGGTATACCTCAACTATGAGAGACAAAATGAGAAAAAAAATACAGAAAATCACAATGAAGGATTTTTAATGAATTAATTGGTAAATTCCTCGGTAAAATAAGCATTTGGTCACCTACAAACAAGCAAGATTTCTGGCTCTCACAGACCTGTAACAACTTCTTTAAGAGGCTCCTCTGTCCTCCACTCGTTACCTGTATTAATGGCACCTGTTTGAACTCTTTATCAGTATAAAAGACACCTGTCCACAACCTCAAACAGTCAGACTCCAAACTTCACTATGGCCAAGACCAAAAGAGCTGTCAAAGGACACCAGAAACAAAATTGTAGACCTGCACCAGGCTGGGAAGACTGAATCTGCAATAGGTAAGCAGCTTGGTGTGAAGAAATCAACTGTGGGAGCAATTATTAGAAAATGGAAGAGATACGAGACCATTGATAATCTCCCTCGATCTGGGGCTCCACGCAAGATCTCACCCCGTGGGGTCAAAATGATCACGAGAACGGTGAGCAAAAATCCCAGAACCACACGGGGGGACCTAGTGAATGACCTGCAGAGAGCTGGGACCAAAGTAACAAAGGCTACCATCAGTAACACACTACGCCGCCAGGGACTCAAATCCTGCAGTGCCAGACGTGTCCCCCTGCTTAAGCCAGTACATGTCCAGGCCCATCTGAAGTTTGCTAGAGAGCATTTGGATGATCCAGAAGAGGACTGGGAGAATGTCATATGGTAAGATGAAACCAAAATAGAATTTTATTGTAAAAACTCAACTTGTCGTGTTTGGAGGAGAAAGAACACCATACCTACTGTGAAGCATGGGGGTGGAAACATCATGCTTTGGGGCTGTTTTTCTGCAAAGGGACCAGGACGACTGATCCGTGTAAAGGAAAGAATGAATGGGGCCATGTATCGTGAGATTTTGAGTGAAAACCTCCTTCCATCAGCAAGGGCATTGAAGATGAAACGTGGCTTGGTCTTTCAGCATGACAATGATCCCAAACACACCGGCCGGGCAACAAAGGAGTGGCTTCGTAAGAAGCATTTCAAGGTCCTGGAGTGGCCTAGCCAGTCTCCAGATCTCAACCCCATAGAAAATCTTTGGAGGGAGTTGAAAGTCCGTGTTGCCCAGCTACAGCCCCAAAACATCACTGATCTAGAGGAGATCTGCATGGAGGAATGGGCCAAAATACCAGCAACAGTGTGTGCAAACCTTGTGAAGACTTACAGAAAACGTTTGACCTCTGTCATTGCCAACAAAGGGTATATAACAAAGTATTGAGATGAACTTTTGTTATTGACCAAATACTTATTTTACCGAGGAATTTACCAATTAATTCATTAAAAATCCTTCAATGTGATTTTCTGGATTTTTTTTTTCTCATTTTGTCTCTCATAGTTGAGGTATACCTATGATGAAAATTGGAGACCTCTCATCTTTTAAGTGGGAGAACTTGCCCAATTGGTGGCTGACTAAATACTTTTTTGCCCCACTGTAAATCAAACCCTGGTATCAAATTTCAAAACATCTGGAACAAAACTGCAGGAGGAGTTTATTTCACAAGACAGTTACTGTCTATTAACTGAGGTGAAATAGGTCATAAGTCGGGGGCTACAACTCCTGCAAAAATCATCCAATCTGAGCCAAATTGCAATATGTGCATCCTTGATGTATATGAAACTATGCAACCATGTTTCAAAACAATTGGAACAAAACTGTAGGAGGAGCTGATTTCACAAAAGTGGGACAGACGGATGGACAGACTGCCCCATAACATAATCCTCCTTTGGTCTTCGACCCCCTTGGCCTTCAATTGGTGGAGGATAAAAATATAAGAAATCAGGAAGGGGCCAATATTTTTTCATAGCACTGTATATCAATCAAGCCTCACCCTATAGCTCAAGGAGGTTCATTTTGTCTTCTTTTAATTGTGTATCTTTTGTTCTTATTAAAGACAAAAATAGAATAGAAAGGAGATGTCTTTACCTTCTTAACATGTTTCGACTGTACACTGCAGCCTTCGTCAGAAACATGTTAAGAAGGTAAAGACATCTCCTTTCTATTCTATTTTTGTCTTTAATAAGAACAAAAGATAAACAAGCCTCACCCTAATCCCAGTGGACACAAAAATATTTAGGGTCTACAGAATCTAAGGGGAAGTCTTATTTTAACCTGTTGAACTCTGTTCAACTTCCCTAAAAACGCCTAAAAATAACATACCCAAAGTAAATCAAAAGCTGTTCTTCAACCCTTTGCAGCATCTTCATGGGGTTGGTCTCATTTAAAAGAAAACACTAAATTTTTTGGCAAAACAGTCATAATCTCACTAAGTGCTCCTGCCACTGAGTAACAATCATCTAAACATACTGAATTTGAAGAAAATAAAGTTTACCTGGGTATTTTTTTTAGATACAAATGCTTGCAAATGACATACAGCTGAGTGAAACTTGCTGGAAAACAACAGAAATGTAGAACCAAGTGTTTTCAAGCTCAGGTCAAAATTTTGTAACAATACCACAAAAAAAGAATATATTACACAGCTTTTTTTCTCAGGTTGTAACAAGGCGTTCCTGAACTGTGCCAAACTGTGCCAAATGGCACAGTTTGGAAAGCTATGTTCCAGAGTTCACTATCTCAGCAGTTTGCACAGTAAAACCAAGGGGTAACAACCCAGACATACACAGCACAGTTCCTGGTTTTTTTTTTGTTTTGTTTTTTTTACAGGCAAAAATAGCCTACAGTGTAAGAAAAATTATGCGAAAAATTAATACATTTCACTAAAGTATACACAAAAACAACCCTCTCCCCCCTCCGATTTTTCCAGAGTTCACTATCTCACCAGTTTACACAGATACAGGTCAACTGGACCCCTGACCAAGTGCGCACCCAAGTGGACCACGGAATCCAATCTGTACATGTACAGGTACATTCTCCATCCAGTGATTTATAAATGCTGCCCCAGATGACAACCAGTCTGTGGGACTATAATGTTCTGAATGAGGCTTTAGAAAATTATGAATCACTTTGTAAATCACTGGATTGAAAATGTACAGATTGAATACCGGTGTCCACCTGGGGTCCTCACAATAGTGTGCTCACATGGTCAGGGCTCCATTTCACCAGATCACGTTTACACAGTAAAACAAAGGCATAATAACACGGACATACACAGCACAGTTCCTTTTTTTTTTTTTTTTTTACAGGAAAAAATAGCCTACAGTGAAATAAAAATTATACTAAAAAAATTGTTAAATTTTTCTGCAATACTGTATACACATTAACAAATATACCCCCCCCCCCACGGCGCACACAAAAACGTCGCCATGCGGCACCCTTGTAATTATCGCGATTGGTCAAAAGTTATTTTTACTACTATTTTTATTGACAAAGAATAATTTAGATTATAAGACTTACCTGTCCACTGGTGTGTGACGATCGTCAGCTATTCCGTTGATCAATGGAAACCTCCATTGTTTACGTCATCCAGGTCACCCGACCCGGTCAAGCCATCTACGTTTTCATGCACGCCCTTTCGGTTTATTTTGTTAACCATTTTTCAAAACAAGTAAAATAATGGCTAATCTTACCCTGACCCTTCTGCACAGTATCACAAAGGACTGCGCGTCACACAGCGGTGGAGTCAAAAGACATTTTACGCACGAGAACGCATGGTATTTTACCGGAAATATAAACACTGAACTAGGCATGTAGGATGTCACTGAAGTCAGAAATTGATTGGCTAAACAACACGTCCATCGTCATATTACTCGGTTTCAATTGGCTCGTTGTATTCGCGGTCGTTGATGGGCAGATACTTCTTGCTAGGTTTACGATCATTGGTTATTCAAGGTTTAAAAACCCAAATCAAGGCTCTTGTTGGTCGAATGAGATGTCAATCCCATTCTAAACCAATCATGCACTCCTTTGGCTTTCTGTTTAGGGCTGTGTCTGTACTGGAAGACCAGAAATACAGCTTTTTTTTTTTCAGTGTGCACTGAGACGCACAGACGTGACCACCCGCGGAATCTCCCGAGTTCAACAGGTTAAAGTGTAGTAAAACTGAGTGAAATACATTGATATAAAGTGAATTACTACCTTTCACTGAGATGCTGAAAAGATTCGCATAAAAATTCATCAATACCTGTATCATAGTTTTCCTGTGTTCAGCATAATGAGGATAGCATACCTTAAAAGCAAGAGGTTCAAGCATATAGAAATGGACAGAGCGGTCATAAGCAATGCCACATCATGGAAGGTTTGAATTTAAAACTCCCAGTCCACAGGGTCTTTCTGTATCAAGTTTCCACATACTCTGTCTGCCTGTGTGTGCTGCTCCCATTTCCTCCCACAGTCCAGCAACATGCATGTTTGATAAGTGGCTTTTCTAAAATGGTTGTTGGGGTGGATGTCAGAGTGTATGGTTGTGTCTGTGCTGGCCCTGAGATGGACTGGTGAACTGTTCAGGGTGTCTCTTGCTCAACACACCACGTCTGTGCACGTAATCAACAGAATGAAAATTGGACAGGAACTTCTAATTCTGGCATTTTAAATGTCTGTTCAGTATTTGTGCAAAAATATTTGTATGCTTATGCACAGGTTATGTGTAGTTAAGAGAAAGAATCACAAGAGGTGAATTGTTGGATGATGTTTGGATGTCTTCATTCAATATTGATTGCTGCATTGTTGATGTTGAGCTTTAAATTAGTCACGAAAATGCAGGCAGCCGGAAAACTGACATTTGAAATTCAGACTATTCATCAATATTGAATGCCACACAGGACATGCATAACCCTATCACTGCCTGGGAACATTTTACAAGGGAGGTAATAGATGCAAGAGTCAGAGTACATACAAACCTAACAACACAAAGTCAGTGTAAATGACCTGTTCCCATTGGCAATCAGCAAAATGACAGGTCAGGATACAAACACAAAAAGCCACCTTCGGTTCCACACAGTAACAGTTAGAACACCTAAATGTCAGTAGTTTAAAATGGTACTATCCAATATTAGGCGTGGTGAAAGCACAACACACTCATTCAAACCAGAGTAGCCTTATGTAAACTTTGAGGCCTCTTTCAATTGTCACATCTCAGGCGGGGCATGTTGGATTATCCCAAGGAAGGGAGATGATAAGTAATATGCTCAGTAATTACTTCCTTTAACCTGAATAAACAGACAAAGGGACAGCTCAAGCCAAACCTTCCTTCCAGCTCTTACAACACAAAAGAAAATATGCTGACATAATTTTTTTTAAATTTTCAAATCTGATTTTAAGGAGGTATTCATAAAAACTTAGAGAAGATAAAGTACAAATCTATGAGGTGTAAAATGCAACACTGGAGAAGAATAAACTGCAATTGCAAATGCAACATAACATGGTATATCAACTGATTTCAGGGCAATACAGTGTGATATAAATCTGTCACTTACATACTTAATACAGCCAAAGAGACAACCAACAAAAAGCTGTAAGCTACAGTGATGTGAAAAAGTATTTGCCTCCTTCCTGATTTCTTATATTTTTTACATGTTTGTGTGGCTCGTGAAATTGAACTCACCTTTCAAACAAATGTGGTGAATCATAGTTAATGCATGATGTAACGGGGAAGTGGGCCAAAATTCCTCAAAGATATACAAGAGCAATCTGAGGTGAGTGCAATATCCCCCGCCTCCATTTTCTGATGGAGAGCAGTTTTCAACTTTTCAATATAATTACTGTGGTAGAACCAAATTATGATAAGTCCACCATCCATGAATATACAACAAAGTATACTGTACAACCCATAGTTGTAGGTCAGGCTCCCAAGGTGAACCTGTGTAGCAAATATGGTGACCCTAGAGAGCTTTACACGTTCTATAGTAAGAGCTCATAGGGAGTGCCAACCTTGACCTTTTGACCCCAAACCTGTAGTCAGAGGTTAAGGTCTCAGAGTGAACCTGTGTACCAGGTTTGGTGACCCTAGCTTTCTTTGTTGTTGAGATATACTTTATAAGGTGTTTTGATGCTGACCTTTGACCTTGCGATCCCAAAACCACAGTCACACAAAGCCGGAGACAAACAGGAAATTAGTAATTATAGGCCAAAAAGTATACTTCCCGTTTTATCAAAAGCCATTGAAAAGGTGGTAGCAGACCAACTGGTAGAACATGTCAAATCTGCCCAGCTGCTGCATCCCATGCAGTTTGGTTTCAGGCTGAACCACTCAACGGAGACTGCATGTTGTTACTTTATTGAAACAATTAAAGAAAATCTGGACGGGGGGGAGGGGTAGGAGCCATCTTTTTAGACTTGCTGTAAAGCCTTTCATACAATCACTCAGAATCAGAATCAGAATCAGGTTTATTGCCATTGTTCATGTAGTACACAAACTAGGAATTTGTCTCGGTACAATGCTGCAACATTAAACATGATAAGATAAAAGAAATAAACTATACATGTAATAAAGTGTAGGATAAGATTAAGTGATACTGGTCAACAGTTAAAATATATTAGCCAGCAGCAGATACTGTGGAGAACTATATAGTGCAGTCGGTAATGCAGGAAGAAAACAGTGATGATTGACATGAGTCTGGTTGAGCTGCTGTACATAGTGCACGAGAGTCAATAAGTCACTTAGTGTTCAGCAGTCTGATGGCAGAGGGGAAGAAGCTGTTCATGTGACGGGAGGTTTTAGTCTGGATGGACCGAAGTCTTCTACCAGAGGGGAGGGGGGCAAACAGTACGTGACCAGGGTGTGAGGGATCGGCTATGATCCGGCCAGCACGCCTCCGGGTCCTGGAGATGTACAGATCCTGGAGAGATGGGAGCTTGCAGCCGATCACCTTCTCAGCAGTGCGCACGACGCGCTGCAGCCTTAGTCTGTCCCTGGCAGTGGCTCCTGCGTACCACACGGTTATGGAGGTGGTGAGGATGGACTCGATGATGGCTGTGTAGAACTGCACTAACATCTTGGTGGGTAGCTTGAGCTTCCTCAGCTGCCGCAGGAAGAACATCCTCTGCTGGGCTTTTTTGATGAGTGAGCTGATGGTCGGCTCCCATTTGAGGTCCCTGGTGATGGTAGTGCCTAGGAGTCAGTCCTTCTTTCTAAACTATCAGGATATAAACTGTCCATGAATACCCTTAGCTGGTTAAAATCATATTTATCTGGTCACTTTCAGTGCGTGTGCATAAACAATACTGTATCCCAATCAAAGGCATGCACCATGGGAGTACCACAAGGTTCACTTTTAAGCCCACTGCTGTTTACTTTGTATGTTAATGATTTGCCATCAGTATGTGAAAATTACATAAAAATTCAGATGTATGCTGATGACACAGTCATCTACACACATGGGAAGGATGGCAAACAAATGGCTGACAAGTTAATGATAGCAATGGAGCAAGTGTCAAAATGGCTTAATCAATCATGCCTCACTCTGAACACAGGGAAAACAGCTACCATGTATTTTACCAACAAACAAAATCATATGCACGATCCAAGTATAACTGTAAATGGAGGAAATATAGAAAATCTAACAGAGTTTAAGTATTTGGGCGTCACATTAGATTCCACGCTCAGCTTTAAAAAGCATATAAAATGGATGACCCGCACTCTGAAAAATAACCTTGCAAACTTTCAAAGCATCAGAAACTCACTTACTCTAAAAGGATCAAAAACCTTTCTGAATGCCATGATTTTGACACATTTCTCCTATTGCATCTCATGCTGTTCACAAACCAATAGTACAACTCTGAAATCCTTGGAATTCCTGTATAAACAATCCATCAAAATTCTGGATAAGGAGACACGACAGTATCACCATTGTGGTATACTTGCCAAACACAAGATGTTAAGCTTTGAAAATATGATCATGTACGCAAATATACGGTTGGTTTTTAAAATTATCCATGGTTCTGCACCCCCACCTCTTCAGACTTTTGTGTACCCGACTTCTGAACAAAATACCAGAATAACAAGGACTTCCTCTAGGTGGCATTGTTGCATCCCCCTACGTAAAAATGCTTTTGGACAATCGGCATTCTCATACAAAGCTATAACAGAATGGAACCCGCTCCCCACTGCTTTGAAGACCAGAAGAAATTACAGAGACTTTTCCATAGATACTAAAAAATGGATTTTAAGTAATCAAGCTGACCAGCATTGACTCTCCCCCTTAAATGGGATTTGAAATTGCACTCTTAAATTGTTTTTATGTGTACTGTTTCTCTTATCTTTTTACCTTTTAAACTTACTCCATGCTTGTTTCATGGATAACAGATTCAGAAATCCGATCTGAATTGCTTTCTATATGTGCTGTTTTTCTGTTAATATCTTCTTGCCTGCATCAGGGACTTCAGATGGAAATTATTGAGAATGCTATAATCTGGTAAAGTACTAGTCAGAAAGCAACTCATAATGGCATGGACGTCACCCGGGTTAACAAGGTCAGGAGCTCCTGGCAGCGGAGGGTGAAGGACAGAGCTGCGTGGAGGAAGCTGATCAGACCTAAATGAAACAGTCATTGTTGCCCCCGACAGACTGCTATGATGATGATGATGATGATGATGATAATCTGGTACGGAGCATCTTGACAAATAAACCAATAAATTAAGGTAAACACTTCAGGGTCACAGGGTGAACCTGTGTACCAAGTTTGGTGGCCCTAGCTTTACTTGTACAGTGCTTTACAATAAAAATCCATTATTCATTCACTCCACAGACAGACAATGGTAGTGGCAAGCTACTACTGTAGCCACAGCTGCCCTGGTGCAAACTGATGGAAAAGTGGCCGCCAATCCGTGCCAACGGCCTCTCCGACCACTACCGAACATTTATGCACATTCACACCCAATGTCATGGACACTGGAGGCAAGGTGGGTAAAGTGTCTTGCCCAGGGACACAACGGCAGGATGGCTGGGGAGAGCGGGATTCGAACCGCCAATGCTCTGGTTATTCGACAACCCACTCTACCTCCTGACCCACTGCATGTATACCAGGTTTGGTGGCCTAGCTTTACTTGTTTTATAGTAATATTAGTGCAACTACTCAGTTGCACGAAGTAGTACATAGTGCAACTGTAATGTTAACTTTGAACCTTTGATCCCTTGACCCCAAACCCACAGTTAGGTGAGGGTGTAACTCATTCAAGATGTGTATTAGATGCAACTACTGTATCATTTTGAGAAACCCACATCATTTCTTTCAATAGTCACTGTATTTACAAGATTTAGGGAAAAATCTGACCTGACCTTTAACCTCAAGGTCATCGGATGAGAGTGAAATTGCAATATGCACATCATCAGAGTATATCAAACCATGGTACCAAGTTTCAAATCAATCACAACAAAATTGTTGGAGGAGATGATTTCACAAGACAGTTACTGTCTATGAAGTGAGGTGAAACAGGGAGTCATAGGCCAGGGACTACGATTCCCAAAAAATCCTCCGATTAGAACCAAATTGCAATATGTGCATCCTTAGTGTATATCAAACTATGGTACCAAGTTTCAAAATAATCAGACCAAAACTGTAGAAGGAGTTGACTTCACAAAATCGGGACGGATGGACCCATAACATAAGATCCCTAAGGGCTTTCCCCAGTGGCGGATAAAAAAAGCTGTGACAGGGGCATGTTTACCACTGTGTTACATCAACTTTACTTGTACAGGGTTTCCTCTGGTAACATTTCTCCGTGGTGGCCCGCCTCGCTAGAAATTGTACCGCCACGCCAAGCCGATATGATTTTATTAGTAAAAATATATGAAGCAATGACCTTCCGCAAGCACGCACACGAACAACGCATGTGGCCGTCATCCTAGAAGCGCCCCACTCTCATGAGTTTTCCAGTCAGTCAGCAAACAGTGTCTCGCTAAGCGTGACTGTCCGACAGAAACATAAGTTTATTAAAGTACTTTAAAAGCAGAAAAAATCATAAGAGATACAGTGGGGTAAAAAAGT
The DNA here is from genome assembly GCA_020510985.1 of Pholidichthys leucotaenia. Classification (NCBI taxonomy): domain Eukaryota; kingdom Metazoa; phylum Chordata; class Actinopteri; order Cichliformes; family Pholidichthyidae; genus Pholidichthys; species Pholidichthys leucotaenia. Next base: position 85,739,650 of record CM035846.1, on the reverse strand, counting down.
ATTTAGTCAGCCACCAATTGTGCAAGTTCTCCCACTTAAAAGATGAGAGAGGTCTCCAATTTTCATCATAGGTATACCTCAACTATGAGAGACAAAATGAGGGAAAAAAATCCAGAAAATCACATTGTCTGATTTTTAAAGAATTTATTTGCAAATTATGGTGGAAAATAAATATTTAGTCAATAACAAAAGTTCATCTCAATACTTTGTTATATACCCTTTGTCGGCAATGACGGAGGTCAAACGTTTTCTGTAAGTCTTCACAAGGTTTTCACACACTGTTGCTGGTATTTTGGCCCATTCCTCCATGCAGATCTCCTCTAGAGCAGTGATGTTTTGGGGCTGTTGCTGGGCAGCACGGACTTTCAACTCCCTCCAAAGATTTTCTATGGTCCCCCCGTGTGGTTCTGGGATTTTTGCTCACTGTTCTCGTGATCATTTTGACCCCACGGGGTGAGATCTTGCATGGAGCCCCAGATCGAGGTCTTGTATGTCTTCCATTTTCTAATAATTGCTCCCACAGTTGATTTCTTCACACCAAGCTGCTTACCTATTGCAGATTCAGTCTTCCCAGCCTGGTGCAGGTCTACAATTTTGTTTCTGGTGTCCTTTGACAGCTCTTTGGTCTTGGCCATAGTGGAGTTTGGAGTCTGACTGTTTGCGGTTGTGGACAGGTGTCTTTTATACTGATAACGAGTTCAAACAAGTGCCATTAATACAGGTAATGAGTGGAGGACAGAGGAGCCTCTTAAAGAAGAAGTTACAGGTCTGTGAGAGCCAGAAATCTTGCTTGTTTGTAGGTGACCAAATACTTATTTTCCACCATAATATGCAAATAAATTCTTTAAAAATCAGACAATGTGATTTTCTGGATTTTTTTTCTCATTTTGTCTCTCATAGTTGAGGTATACCTATGATGAAAATTGGAGACCTCTCTCATCTTTTAAGTGGGAGAACTTGCACAATTGGTGGCTGACTAAATACTTTTTTACCCCACTGTATGTAAGCACTGGCGTTTATCATGGTTTTAACCCGCTGGAAACGGGAGCCATAATGGAAGAGTCGCTTAGCTTAGAGATGTGGTTAGAATTCAAATGCAGCCGGCTTCATATGAAGGGAAAGGCAGGGGGACTGATGAATTGCTGATGATATATTTCACCAGCCACTACAGTATTAAGTTATGAGACTGGCAATTTCTCTCTTTTCTCGCACGAGCAGACGTGCCGTTTTTATTCTCCAGCGGCAGTGACAAAGCAACAGCTAAAAACGCTAGCGCTAAACTGAGGTCCTTCAGCAGCTGCCTAGAGAGGTGCCTGATGTGAAAGCCTGAGCGCACAACTATAACAGCTGTTGCTAAACAACCGGGAGACGGCCATTTATGTCTGCGCTACGCGGCCAGGAGCCACTTAATGAATGAAAAATCCACGTGCAGGAGTGGTTTCTTGCGCTGTATTGAACAAAACCCCAAAACGAGTTAATGGGAATGAATGAAGTGTGGATGTGTTTGTGTGTGAAACACCCGAGCTGCCGAGTGCCCGAGCTGTCAGGGAGCGTAGGACCCAAAGGGCTCCCTGACGTGCCAAATATGTGCGTTTTTTTTTTTTTTTTACCAAATAGCCAAATTAGGAGGTAGTTACTTGTATTATTAGCATATTTGTAATTTGTGTGTATTTTCTACTATTGAATAAAAAAAAGAATCGAATTGCAGTCACTTCCCGGCCAGATATAATGATACTAGGAGACTGGCTCCCGGCCGTGTAGTCACTTCGCAACTATAACTGCCTAAACAGATCATTCTGTACATGAACACATATTGTGGTGAATTATGTCTTTAGAGTCTGCTACAGTTCCCTATTATGTACCTGGCAGGTTAAGATGACCGAAATTCACGAAGTCAATGACTTTAATCTGTCAGCAGCCTTCAGACAAACTAAATGTGTCAACATTTGATTTCAAAATAAGGGAGGTTTTTTCTGCTGTCTGGGTGGTGAGGAGATTTCTAAAAAAAAAAAAAAAAAAAAAAAAAAAAAAATATAAATATAAAGAAATATAACAGAAATAACAACATTAATTTATTTCATTAAATACAATTTTATTAATATTTTTTCTTTGTAATCACAGTTATCCTCTTGCACTCCGGTGTACCGCGGACGGGCACGTCTCTGCATCCCAGAGCACATGAGGGCGCTCTCCTGGGCCCTCGTGCGCTCTAGGACGCACGAGGGTGCTGCGTCCAAGCGTGCACTGAAAAAAAAAAAAAAAAAGTTCTTCCACTACAGACACAGCCGCGAACAGATCAGATATGATTGACCTCTCATTCAACTAATAAGAGCCTTGAATTGGGTTTCTGAAACCTTGAAGAACCAATGACTGAAAACCTAGCAAGAAGGACCCGCCTACCAACGTTGTGAATGCAGCCAGCCAATTGAAGCACAGAAGTTCGGGCTGGGTGAAGAGAGACTGACTGCTGCAGCAGATGAAAAAAAGGACCCGCAGGAAGAACCTGCTACAGACCCAGCAGCACGGAGACCACCCACAAGTGCGACCTGTACTTATTCCAGTAGAATAGACGTTTAGGATTCTCTTCCATGGTCATCACAGACCGACGGAGGCCGATGACAAAGGTCGTAAATCATTCGCCAAAACCGCAATCATGGAATTATGTTTTGACCGGGAACCACAAGCGGACCAGCGTCGCGTTCGTCTGACAATGAGGAAGAGAAGTTCGCCAGGACAATGCTGCTGTGAAGAGGTAAGTGTTATAAGCTAAATTATTCTTTATCCCTGAAAATTGTAATCAAAAAATGACTTTTGACCGATCGGTAAATTACAATTGTGCGGCGCACGAAGTCCGAAGTGCGTGCGCCGCGGTACACGGTTCGTTCGCCACGTCCGGACCGTGAATGCCCCCCCCGCTACTCTTCTGTAGCGAGGGGGGGGGGGGAAGCCGCGGTGACTGCGCCGTGGTCGCCACATAGCCACATGAGTCTATTCCGTCATGTAGCGATGGCCGATGTCCGTCCTCTGTAGCAAGGGGGGGGGCAACCCCCCCCCCCCACACACACACACACACAGCCCTGAGTGTCACCTTTCATTAGAGCCCAAGATGAAGCTTCTATATTGAATCATTCAAAAGTTACAGACGTTTTTCCAAACTGTGCCATTTGGCACAATTTGGCACAGTTCAAAAACGCCTGGGAACTACCTGAGGAAAAAGCTGTGTAATATATTCATTTTTTGTGGTATTGTTACAAAATTTTGACCTCAGCTGGATAACACTTGACAACATATTTCTGTTGCATTTTCCAGCCTGGATCTGAAGCTGTGTGTTATTTGCAAGCATTTGTATCCAAAAAAACACCCAGGCCAAATTTATTTTCTTCAAGTTCAGTATGTTTAGATGACTGTTACTCAGTGGCAGGAGCACTTAGAGAGATTATGACTGTTTTGCCAAAAAATTCAAAGTGTTTTCTTTTAAATGAGACCAACCCCATGAAGATGCTGCAAAGGGTTGAAGAACAGCTTTCAATTTACTTTGGGCATGTTATTTTTTGGCGTTTTTAGGGAAATTGACCGGCGTGCAAGGGGTTAAATTATTGTTATGTTCTGACGGCAAAATTATGATCAAAAATGTAATTTGTTATAAGGAAAAAGTAAAAAAAAAAAATTACCACAGTCTGTTTCAAATTTATCTAAAAAACCACCCAGTAATTTTATTTTAAAAAACAGACAAAAATTGGTCATAAAATAATCCACAAATTTATAATAAAGTTTCAAATGTACAAGAAAAGTCAATTTTACAAGAGAGAAAATTACAAATTTGAGGAACATGGTTTCAACTTTAGATTTACAGAGAAAAGTAGGAAACTATTATAAAATTGTTATAAATTTCTGAAAAAAAACCTCAAACCTTCAAGACTGAAGTCATTACTTAAGTTCTTAAGTGGGTGCTCTTTGTACCCTCAACTCAATTAGAAATTTTTGGTTGCCTACTTTTAATTATTAATTTCAAAGCACTGCTTTTACATGAGTAGAATTTCTGATTACTATACCCACCTGATCATATAATTTAAGTATGCTTGAGTACATTACTATTATGAATGTTTCTTTCCCTTCCCTACTCTCTCAATGGAAAAAAGAAACACTAGAATAAAAATACAAAAAATACAAATATTTTTGTCATTTATGTAAACCATGACAAAAAAATCCTGCAGGACAAAACGTGACACTTGATATTTTCTAACCTGTTTGTATACCACCATAGACAGAGAGAGAACCTGAATTAGACAGAGCTCAGAGAGGTCAAGATGAGAGAAGAGAGGAGCCAAGGAGAGGAAAGTGTTCAGGCAGAGGAAGGAGAGAAGGATAACGCCACTAAAAAGTCTCAACACAGGATGTCTGGGTGCAACTCCAACTGGCCCAATATTCAAGCCTCGGTTGTACAATGCTTCACATGGTAAGTTCCATATGCAACATTACGGTGTAAAATTTTAAAAAGAAATAAATAGTATAAAATTAACATATTCCGGTATGCCCCCCGCCCCCATCCTGGGGAAAAATATGTTGCCACCGCGCCAAGGTCTTTAAGCCAGAGGAAACACTCCTTGTAACAACACTCAATAAGCATTTAGGAACTGTGACAAACATGCAAAATTAAAAAAGCACTCAGCCTAGAAGAGCATCATGACCAGGCAGTCACCACAGCTCTCCGTGAACAAAACAAAGAAGTGAAAAAGCGACAATAACAATTTCAGTTATTCAATGCTGACTGTGTTTACAGTCAATTCACTACAAACAAAATCTATTCATATATATATATAAGTTAAATTTAATGCAAGCAGAAAGTGTTAATATTTAGCAGGCTAAAATAAAGATTTTTTTTTAACTTCACTTTAAATTTAACCCAGGATCAAATGCATTAAGAGAAAATTCAGAACTACAAAATATGTCACATGAAAGTAAGGCTGCAACGATTACTCAAATAATTTGGTTACAAAAAATTCTCAGTGCAAAATGTATGCATCGACGTGTCGTTTAATGTAGCACTTCTGGTCTATATGACCTTCTTCCAGTCACACTACCTAAACAAAATGCAGATTTGTTTAACATGCCATAACAGAGTGGCAGGGTGACAGGCCAGCAAAGAGGAAGAAATTTTTTTTCAAAATGATAAAAAGCATCTCAAGTCTGGAATCATTTCAAGCTCAAATTGAAGGAAAACATTGTGCAGTGTGTATATGGTAAAGCCGAGTGGCGAGCTAGCATGCTACAACGTTGGATGTTGCAGTGTCTTGGCAGAAAGCATCCCACATCATGCACAGCCAGCACACCCGAGACAAGGTACATGATTGAGATTTAAAATTAAGATGAAGATGAATAGAATGTAGTCAGCTGTGCTAATTATGCTTGTATGAGCAAAGAACATATAGCAACCACCGTTAGCATCCGGATGCTAACGGCGTCTGCTAGCAAATGCTAATGATAATCTTCGATTAGAGTGGGTAATTACCCAAGCTGTAAAATAGTCGTGAGCTGCAGTCCTACTTGAAAGGGTGCAGTAGATAGATAGATAGATAGATGTACTTTATTGATCCCAAACTGGGAAATTACAGTGTAACAGCAGCATGACAGTTGACAGCCAAACAACAGAAACACACACGACAGACAAAGGGATTACCCATGGAAAGTAAAAAACTAACACGACTATAGAACCTATATACATCACAGCTTAATATATGATGACCCGTATAAACACATGAATCATCCCATTGCACAAAGAAGGACTATCAGGAGCAGAGTGAAATGTGAGGTACCAGTTAGTCTGCAAGGTGCAGTGTGGCAGCATAGCTATGACCAGAATACAACATCATAGTGAGTTATTGTACAGTGAAATTGCATGTGGCAGGAAAGATTTCCTGTACCTGGCCATTTGACAACGAAGCTGGAGTAGTCTACTGGAGAAAGTGCTTCGCTGTCTATCTAGTGTGTGGTGGAGGGGGTGATCAGGATTGTCCATGATGGATCGCAGTTTATTTAGTGTTCTCCTCTCCACCACTGTCTCAAAGGTCTCCGGTCTGAGACCAATTACAGAGCCAGCCCTCTTGATAATCTTGTCAAGTCTGTTGGTATCTCTGGCCCTGATACTGCTACCCCAACAGACCGCAGCAAAGAAGATGGCGCTGGCGACAACAGTCTGGTAGAAAAGCTCCAGCATCCTGCTGCACACGTTGAAGGATCTCAGCTTTCTCGGGAAGTAGAGTCTGCTCATCCCCTTCTTGTGCGCAGCATCGGCGTTGGATCTCCAGTCCAACCCGCTGTTGATCCCGACACCCAGATATATGTAGTCCTCAACCACTCCCACATCCTCCCCCCTAATCTGCAGTGGCTGAAAAGGAGTCTTCCTCTTCCTAAAGTCAATCACCATCTCCCTGGTCTTGCTGACATTCAACCTCAGGTGATTCTGCTCCATCCACTCCACAAATCTGTCTACCAGTGCCCTGTACTCCCCCTCCTCTCCTCCTCTTATACACCCCACAACAGCTGAGTCATCAGAAAATTTTTGTAGGTGGCATGACTCAGTGTTGTACTGAAAGTCAGTGGTGTATAAGGTAAAAAGAAAAGGAGAGAGCACAGTCCCCTGTGGCGCAGTAAAGTAACATCTTGGGATTTGATTGATAGTATTAGATTGTCCCAAGTTTAAGTACCAAAAACATACAGTATGGTGCATTTACCTTCTCACAGCCTTCCAATGACAGATTCTATGTACCTTAAAAACTGTTTTTAAGAATAGGGTTAAAATGTTCCTTTTTGACAAAGCCTATAGTTAGGGTGGGATCATGTGACCCTGAACCCTCCCTTAGTTATGCTGCTAACAGGTTTAGACAGCCAGGGGACCTCCCATGATGCAATGGGCTTCCCTCCTTTATTCACTCTCAGTGTAATATTTGTTGTTCATTAACATCTGTTTGTTCTCTCCAACAGATTGAGTCCCCACCGTGCTGTTTGCTCTCTACATGTCTGTTCTTTTGTTTCCCCTCACCCCCAGCCAGTCACAGCAGATGACTGCCCCTCCTTGAGCCTGATTCTGCTAGAGGTTTCTTCCTGCTAAAAGGGAGCTTTCCCTCTCCACCGTCACCAAGTGCTTGCTCACAGGGGGAATGCCTGATTTCTGGGGTCTTTCTACAGTTGGGGGGGGGGGGGGGGGGCTACAGTTTCATAGTGCTATGAGATGACTGTTGTGAAATTGTGCCACATAACTAAAGTTACTAACTAACTAACTAACTAACCTGCACTTATATAGCGCTTTTCTAGTCACAAAGACCACTCAAAGCGCTTTCATTAATACTAACCCTCTATTCTAAGGGCCTATAGGAAACAGATATCTAGGGACAATTTAGAATAGCCAATTAACCTAACATGCATGTTTTTGGCATGTGGGAGGAAACCGGAGAAATCCCGGAGTAAACCCACGCAACACGGGGAGAACATGCAAACTCCACACAGATCACTGTTGGTCGGGGGCTGGGATCGAACCCACGATCCCACGATCCCCACAATCCCCCGGCCAAGGGTAAACTGTGCTGCCGCAGTGCTAACCACTGCGCCACCGTGCAGCCCGGTGAATTGAAGTTGAATTGAACCGACTTGAATTGAGTTAAAAAACTAACATTTTGGTTCTGAAGGGTTTTTAATTTAGTTATTTACTGAGCGACTGATTTAATTGGAGTAGAAAAGATATATTTATCGGAAGTCACTGCCACCACCCAAATTAAACCCAACACCAATCCACCAGTAAAAATTATATAATCATTATCAAGTCCATTTCAATGATCTCATAATCCTGATTAAACTCATCAGTTCATAGTAAATCTAACTTCATTTACTGGTTTACCACAGTTTTAAACTCACGACAACAGTGCTATTCCCACATACCAGAAGTGATAAATTTTATTATAACAATACAATGATTAGCTTTTTGCACACTCAGATACCCAAATCCAATACACTACAATTTTATCATCAAGTTCAATGCATAAATCTCATAGAAACGGAAGAGAATGTCAGAAAATGCAAAGTTAAAAAAGTGAAGAAAACTTTCTGAAACTTTCCCTTGGTTCAGATCCCCTCCAAAGCCTAATGTGTTTTTTCCTTTGGCCCAAGCTCCACCCTTCCACCAAATTATATTCAAATCAGGTCAATATTTTTTGGCAAAATCAGGCTCAGAGACATACAACACTGAAAAAATGTGATCGATGGAGTAGTTATAATTCAGCAAACACTTAACAGTATTTGAGTAATAACTCTCACTACCAGACAAAGAAAAAATACATTTAAATGCAGGAGTAAGTCTTTAAGCATTCATGAAAAACTGAGCTCTAGCAAATGCTGAAATAAAAGTATGCAATGATACCACCACTGACTGGAACCTTTATGGTCAATTACAGTATTAACATATTGGCAGCACTTATTCCCTTGCAGCCGCATGCTTTCTTTGTTGCCTTGAACACAGATGACCTGATGTTTACATACTGCCTAAGGGAGAGGACTGGCTCAGTTGAATTATACCTGGTGTTTGCTTTGAGCCAGGTGTCACATGTTGTGTGTTTAAGAGAAAGGAAGAGTTCAGTGCTGACACTTTAAATATATCACTGTGTGTAATGAAGCTATATAATATGAGTCATTTTTTGAATTCAATTACTGGAAATTAGGGATGTTAAGTCAAAACAAGTTCCAATGGCACACAAGCTTGAAGAGCCACCCGCCTGCTTTAAATCAGCAGGGTGGAGGAACAGACCGAAGCACTGAAAAAGACTACACGTGTAAAAACCCATCCTCGCTGCCTTCAACCTGCCACTAGACAGGAAAGCAGACCGGATCCAAGTTACCGCGGAGGTAACATTTCAACACACAGCAACAGAGGAGCCCAGTGTGGGATAAAGCTGGGTTCAAGCTGCACCTCCGCTGTCTTCTTCTTTCTTTTCTTTCTTTTAGATTTGATTGGCGGTTGGCAACCAGCTTACAGGTGCATTACTGCCACGTACTTCACTCTATCTGGTCAGGAGCTGTAGTCCTTCTATCATCATTGCTGTGTCCAATCAAACCTCAACTCTATCCTCAGACATCACTCTTCTTCGTCTCCTCGTACTTCACTCTATTTCATCACTTCACTCCTCGTCTGCTCGAACGCAAGGATTGTGTGATAAAAATTACATCATCATCTCCAGTCCATTCTCCAGGCCAGATCATACTGGGTTTTCCTGGATTGCCGAGGTACACTGATAATGTTTAACATGCAAAAGATGAAGCAGCTCACAGTTTATTTTCCTGTTAAAACAAGGCTACTAGAGTAGCTCATTAAATTAGAACAACATTAAAGTTATTTTTATAGCTAAAAAACCACTAATTTTATGATATTGGAAACAGTTTTTAAAATAAATTAAAAATCATGACATTTGTAATTTACAGATACACCAGGAGATAGTACACACTATACAGTATAGAATTTGTTAAACTATAAAAAATGCCATTGTCTGTAGTAAAAAAAAAAAATGCAAATGGTACAATAAATCATTAAAGAATATATTTTATTCAGTATATCAAAAACAGTAATTAACTGCAGACAGCGGGAATCGAACCCCTGACCCTCCAATCAGTAGTTGGCCACACTACACCTGCGCCACAGCTGCCTCCCCATGTACACTACCGTTCAAAAGTTTGGGGTCACTTAGAAATTTCTTTATTTTGTTTTTTTCAATGAAGATAACTTTAAACTAATCAGAAATACACTCTAATATCTAGTATACATTGCTAATGTGGTAGATGACTATTCTAGCTGCAAATGTCTGGTTTTGGTGCAATATCTTCATAGGTGTATAGAGGCTCATTTCCAGCAACTATCACTCCAGTGTTCTAATGGTACAATGTGTTTGCTCATTGCATCAGAAGGCTAATGGATGATTAGAAAACCCTTGTGCAATCATGTTAGCACAGCTGAAAACAGTTTAGCTGGTTAGAGAAGCTATAAAACTTACCTTCCTTTGAGCAGGTTGAGTATCTGGAAAAAATTATTATTTCAATTACAAATCATTATTTCTAACCTTGTCAATGTCTTGACTATATTTTCTATTCATTTTACAACTCATGGTGGTAAATAAGTGTAACTTTTCATGGAAAACACAAAATAATTGTCTGGGTGACCCCAAACTTTTGAACGGTAGTGTACCTATACAGTTAGGCCCAGAAATATTTGGACAGTGACACAATCTTCATGATTTGGGCTCTGCATGCCACCACATTGGATTTGAAATGAAACAACAACTACAACGGAATTGAAGTGCAGACTTTAAGGTTTAATTCAAGGGGTTGAACAAAAATATATGATTAAACATGTAGGAATTGTAGCTATTTTTATACAAACGCTCCTCATTTCAGGGGCTCAAAAGTAATTGGACAAATAAACATAACCCTAAGTAAAATGTTACTTTTCAATATTTTGTTGAAAATCCTTTGCAGGCAATGGCTGCCTGACGTCTGGAACCCATGGACATCACCAAATGCTGGGTTTCCTCCTTTGTGATGCTTTGCCAGGCCTTTACTGCAGCTGTCTTCAGTTGTTGCTTGTTTGTGGGTCTTTCTGCCTTAAGTTTTGCCTTGAGCAAGTGAAATGCATGCTCGATTGGGTTGAGATCTGGTGATTGACTCGGCCATTGCAGAATATTCCACTTCGTTGCTTTAAAAAACTCCTGGGTTGCTTTTGCAGTATGTTTTGGATCATTGGTGAAGCACCGTCCAATCAACTTTGCCGCATTTGACTGAATCTGAGCAGAAAGTATATCCCTATACACTTCAGAATTCATCCGGCTGATTCTGTCTTTTGTCACATCATCAATAAACACAAGTGACCCAGTGCCATTGGAAGCCATGCATGCCCATGCCATCACACTGCCTCCACCATGTTTTACAGAAGATGTAGTGCTTTGGATCATGAGCTGTTCCAGTTCTTCTCCAAACTTTCTTCTTCCCGTCATTCTGGTACAGGTTGATCTTAGTCTCATCTGTCCAAAGAATGCTGTTCCAGAACTGGGCTGGCTTCTTCAGGTGTTTTTTGGCAAAGTCAATTCTGGCCTTTCTATTTTTGAGGCTGATTCATGGTTTGCACCTTGTGGTGAATCCTTTGTATTTACTCTCATGACGTCTTCTCTTTATGGTAGACTTAAATACTGATACACCTACTTCCTGGGGAGTGTTCTTCACTTGAGTGGATGTTGTGAAGGGGTTGTTCTTCACCATGGAAAGGATTCTGTGATCATCCACCACGGTTGTCTTCCGTGGACATCCAGGCCTTTTTGAGTTCCAAAGCTCACCAGTGCACTCTTTTTTTCTCAGAATGTACCAAACTGTTGATTTGGCCACTCCTAACATTTTTGCTATCTCTCTGATGGATTTCTTCTTTTTTTTTCAGCCTCAGGATGGTCTGTTTCACCTCCATTGAGAGCTCCTTTGACTGCATGTTGTGTGTTTACAGCAACAGCTTCCAAATGCAAACGTCACCCCTGGAATCAACTCCAAACCTTTTAACCCCTTGCACTCTAGTCAATTTCCCTAAAAACGCCAAAAAATAACGTGCCCAAAGTAAATCAAAATCTGTTCTTCAACCCTTTGCAGCATCTTCATGGGGTTGGTCTCATTTAAAACACTTTGAATTTTTTGGCAAAACAGTCATAATCTCTCTAAGTGCTCCGGCCACTGAGTAACAGTCATCTAAACATAGTGAACTTGAAGAAAATAAATTTGGCCTGGGTGTTTTTTTGGATACAAATGCTTGCAAATAACACACAGCTTCAGAACCGGGCTGGAAAATGCAACAGAAATGTAGAACCAAGTGTTATCCAGCTGAGGTCAAAATTTTGTAACAATACCACAAAAAATGAATATATTACACAGCTTTGTTCTCAGGTTGTTCCCTGGCATTTTTGAACTGTGCCAAATTGTGCCAAATGGCACAGTTTGGAAAAAACGTCTGTAACTTTTGAATGATTCAATATAGAAGCTTAATCTTGGGCTCTAATGAAAGGTGACACTCAGGGCTGTGTGTGTGTGTGGGGGGGGGGGGCGCTACAGAGGACGGACATTGCCCGGTGCACGGGTTAATGCGCCGCAGTCCGTCATGTGGCGATGACGCACAGTTGTAATTTACTGATCGGTCAAAAGTCATTTTTGATTACAATTTTCAGGGATAAAGAATAATTTAGCTTATAACACTTACCTGTTCACAACAGCAGCATAGCTGGCGAACTTCTCTTCCTCATTGTCAGACGAACATGAAGCTGGTCCGCTTATTACAGACTCGTGGTTCTGGTCTCGCGACCCGGTCAAAACATAATTCCATTATTGCGGTTTTGCGCTTCCATGATTGCGGTTTTGGCAACGATTTTTCAAAACAAATAACAGTAGTAATAAAAAAAGACTGGCGAACGCGTGTGTGTCACCCAGCCTTCGTCGTCGGCCTCCGTCGGTCTATGATGACCATGGAAGAGAATCCTAAACGTCTACTCTGCTGGGACAGCACCGCCTGTGGCTGAACAGGCCGATGTGCGAATGGCAGTCCCTGTCACACAGGTCGCACTTGTGGGTGGTCTCCGTGCTGCTGGGTCTGTGGCGGTTCTTCCTGCGGGTCCTTTTTTCATCTGCTGCAGCAGTCAGTCTCTCTTCACCCAGCCTTATACAAAACAGCTTTCGAACTTCTGTGCTTCAATTGGCTCGCTGCATTCGCAGCCGTTGGTAGGCGGGTCCTTCTTGCTAGGTTTTCAGTCATTGGTTCTTCAAGGTTTCAGAAACCCAATTCAAGGCTCTTATTAGTCGAATGAGAGGTCAATCATATCTAATCTGTTCGTGGCTGTGTCTGTAGTGGAAGAACGGAAATGCAGCTTTTTTTTTCAGTGCGCTCTAGGACGCAGCGCCCTCGTGCACTCTCGTGCACTCTAGGACCCAGAGATGTGCTCGCCCGCGGTACACATAAGTGCAGCAGGTTAACTGCTTAATTGATGACAGGTTAACAAGGGAAGAGCCCCTGCAGCCTTGTTATTTTTTTTTTTTTTTGCAGCCTTCTGAGTCAATTGTCCAATTACTTTTGGTCCATTGAAAAAGAGGTGGCTACGTATTAAAGAGCTGTAATTCCTAAACCCTTGCTCCAATTTGGAAGTGAATACTCTCAAATTACAGCTCAGAGTCTGCACTTTAAGTCCATATTGATTATATAATTGTATCCTGAATATGTTTTCATAAACAGATAAAATAACAAAACTTGTGTCACTGTCCAAATATTTTTGGGCCTAACTGTACCTCACCCAGTCCATCCAACAGCTGAAACCTCAGCCGAGTCATTTACCAACTTAGACAGTCCCTCCAAGATTTTGTAGGATGTGTTTATGATTGTTGCAGCCCAAAAAGTCTGAATTTGCAGGAGCTTTTTATAAAAGTTGCGATAAAAGTTGCGATGTTTTGAAAGGGTTTTTTGCACTAAAAGTTGTGGGAGGAATTACAAATTTTAAAGCAGATTCTTTGTTCCATAGTTTACTGCAATGATATTCTATAACACCACAAGAAAAGCACAGGATTGTTAACAATTTCCAATTAAACAGTGATATGTAAATTAAGCAGAAACTTCTGCCATAGAGAAAAACTCTTGTTCAACAGCAAATACAGACTAACACAATAGTCATTATAACAGCTACAGTGGTGTGAAAAAGTGTTTGCCCCTTCCTGATTTCTCATGTTTTGCATTTTTGCCACACTTAAATGTTTCAGATCAAATAAATTTAAATATTAGACAAAGATAACACAAGTAACTAACTAACTAACTAACTAACTAACTAACTAACTAACCTGCACTTATATAGCGCTTTTCTAGTCACAAAGACCACTCAAAGCGCTTTCATTAATACTAACCCTCTATTCTAAGGGCCTATAGGAAACAGATATCTAGGGACAATTTAGAACAGCCAATTAATCTAACATGCATGTCTTTGGCATGTGGGAGGAAACCGGAGAAATCCCGGAGTAAACCCACACAACACGGGGAGAACATGCAAACTCCACACAGATCACTGTTGGTCGGGGGCTGGGATCGAACCCACGATCCCACGATCCCCACAATCCCCCGGCCAAGGGTAAACTGTGCTGCCGCAGTGCGAAACACAAAAAAACAGTTTAAAAAAGTAAACACAAAATGCAGTTTTTAAATGAAGGTGTTTATTATTAAGGGTAAAACAAAATCCAAACCTACATGGCCCTGTGTAAAAAAAGTGATTGCCCCCCTCCCCCGTTAAAACATAAATTAACTGTGGTTTATCACATCTTTGGAAAGCTGAGTTAATTTCTCTAGCCACACCCAGGTCTGACTACCACCATATCTGTTCTCAATCAAGAGATCACTTAAAAAGGGCCTGCCTGACAAAGTGAAGTAGATCAAAGATCCTCAAAAGCTAGACACCATGCTGTGATCCAAAGAAATTCAGGAACAAATGAGAAAAAGTAATTGAGATCCATTAGTCTGGAAAAGGTTATAAAGCCATTTCTAAAGCTTTGGGACTCCAGTGAACCACAGTGAGAGCCATTATTCACAAATGGTGAACAGTGGTGAACCTTCCCAGCAGTGGCCAGCCGACCAAAATTACCCCAAGAGCGCAGGGACGACTCATCCAAGAGGTCACAAATGACCCCACAACAACATCAAAAGAACTGCAGGCTTCACTTGCCTCAGTTAAGGTCTGTTCATGACTCCACCATAAGAAAGACACTGGGCAAAAATGGCCTGCATGGCAGAGTTCCAACACAAAAACCACTGCTGAGCAAAAAGAACATAAAGGCTCGTCTCAGTTTTGCCAGAAAACATCTTGATGATCCCCAAGACTTTTGGGAAAATACTCAAAAGTTTAACTTTTTGAAAGGTGTGTGTCCCATTACATCTGGAGTAAAAGTAGCACAGCATTTCAGAAAAGGAACATCATACCAACAGTAAAATATGATGGTGGTAGTGTGATGGTCTGGGATTGTTTTGCTGCTTCAGGACCTGGAAGACTTGCTGTGGTAAATGGAACCATGAATTCTACTGTCTACCAAAAAATCCTGAAGGAGAATATCTGGCCATCTGTTTGTGACCTCAAGCTAAAGCACACTTGGGTTCTGCAGCAGGACAATGATCCAAAACACACCAGCAAGTCCACCTCTGAATGGCTTAAAAAAACAAATGAAGAGTTTGGAGTGGCCTAGTCAAAGTCCTGACCTGAATCTGATTGAGATGCTGTGGCATGACCTTAAAAAGGCAGTTCATGCTCGAAAACCCTCCAATGTGGCTGAATTACAATTCTGCACAGATGATGCTGCGTACATGAAGGGGATGCGCAGACTCTACTTCCTGAGGAAGCTGAGGTCCTTCAATGTGTGCAACAGGATGCTGGAGCTTTTCTGCCTGGCCATTGTCCCCAGCGCCATCTTCTTTGCTGCTGTCTGTTGGGGTAGCAGTATCAGCGCCAGCGACACCAACAGACTTGACAAGTTTATCAAGAGGGCTGGCTCTGTAATTGGTATCAAACCAGAAACTTTTGAGACTGATGGAAAGGAGGACACTCAATAAACTGCGATCCATCATGGACAATCCCGATCACACCCTCCACCACACACTGGACAGACAGTGGAGCACTTTCTCCAGCAGACTGCTACAGCTTCGCTTCCAAATGGTTAAGTACTGGAAATCTTTCCTACCACATGCCATTTCACTGTACAATAAATCACTCTGATGTTGTACTCTGGTCATAACTATGCTACCATACTGCACCTTACAGTCTAATTGGTGCCTCACATAGGGGTGTGCCATATCATATCGTTCACGATAATACCGGTACAAATTTTGATACTAGTGTAAGAATTAATATTGCGATATTTGGGGTCCATTACGCTGCCAACGGAAGTTACGTGTTACCATAGAAACGGGAAAACAAAACATGATGTGGGAAGTGGCGCTCCGTGCTTGGAATGTCTTTGTCTGGTTGATAGGAAGTAATTTAGTTTTAAGTCTGTTTCAGACTGCTGTCATCTTTAAAAAAAAAACAACAAAAAAAAAACAAAACAGTGCAGCGACACAGATAATTTGCCCACATTTTTTTCTGCATGTCAACAACGTCACTTCGGAGAGAAGTTTTACTTCGCCCTGAAGTAGTGTTGTTGACATTCGAAGTGTCCAGAGGTTTATTTTCGTTCCATTGTGGCTGCTCCAGCGTGATTTATTCAACCAACCAAAAGAGAAAAAAAAAAAAAACAGTTAACAGCCCCAGGACTTGTCTGTGCAACTGAGATTTCTAATGCGGGTAAACTGAGACAAAGCGAGAGAGATGGGAGGTCTGATGCGGTGCTCATTTACCTGCAGAAGTGTCTTGGGAAACAGCAGACAGGTAGGCCAGCATATATTTAATATGATAAAACTGATGAAATTGTGGTGGTATGGGTGGGGGATTCTCCACCCTGAGAAGGCAGCTGGGAAAAGGGGGAACAATGGACTCAAGGAGGAAGGTCACTGGGGGGCCTCAGACGGGACAATTAGGACTATTCACCCCCCGGGGTGAGAAGAGAATGCCAGAGCCGCTAGAAGAAGAAGGGTGTGAGAAGCGGTGCTGACACGATGTTAAGTTAATATGCCACACAGGTCTTTGTTCCAAACAATGTATTATGGTCGGAAGTTCTGGGTCTCAATGCATGGAATTAAAGGTATAAAAGGAGAATGCACAGAGACCCAGGATAGTTTTTACTGTACAATATGTTGGACAAGGAATAAAGTTGATGTGTCATCCAGCTCTCGTTGCCTCGCCTGTTTCCTTTCTCCACATTGGTGACCCCAAGACGTGCCATGTAAAGCGAGCTGAGCACCACCCCGGAGACTACCTGGAGGGAGTGCACCAGCGCAGTGTGCGCTGTCTCAGTCAAGCTCCCACACTTCTGGCTTCACAACCCGACCGCGTGGTTTTTGCACATAAGAAGCCCAGTTCACACTCCGCAGGATAACAACAGACAATACCAAGTATTACTACGTGGTCGCTGCGCTGGATGCGCGCACCACGCAACAGGTGAGGAGCCTGCTCCAGGAGCCGCCGGCCCAAGGAAATATGAAGCGCTCAAGAGGATGCTTCTCCAGCGCTATACCCTTTCTGATAGTGAGAGGGCAGAGAGACTCCTAAGGTGTTCAGAGTTAGGTGACAGATCAGCAGTGGAGCTCATGGAGAGCATACTGGCGCTGAGGGAGAAGAACAATGAATCTTTATTGTTCGCCCACTTGTTCCTCAGGAACCTACCAGCTACAGCGAGGGCGATCCTGGCCAACTCGCCGCAGCTGGTCGCCAAGGACTACCGCGCCCTGGCGCAGGAAGCAGGCCGCATCATTTTGGCGACCAGAACTCTCAGCGTGCAGGCAGTGGCACCGGCATCCATGAGGGACTCCAGCGAAGTTGAGGAGCCGTTGGTGGTAGCCAGGACGGACACCAGGAGACGAAGGAACGGCATGATCTGTTTTGATCATCGCCGTTTCGGCTCAAATGCCCAACGCTGCCTGTCACCATGCCAATTAAAGAAGCCGGGAAGACGGCACATTCAGCATTCAGTTGCAGCTGCAACCGATGGCAACAGGAACAAACTGCTTTATGTCACGGACATACGTTCCGGGAGACGGTTTTTGGTGGACTCCGGCTCCCAGAAGAGCCTCATCCTGCCAGTCAACACAGACAGGGTGGCAGGAGGCAGCAGTCCCGAGCTCACAGCCGCCAAGGGATCCACCATCAGGACATTTGACGAGCGGACACTGACAATATGCTTACACGAACGCAACTTTCTGTGAGACTTTGTGGTAGTTCCATGTTCCACCTCCATTTTAGGCACAGATTTTTTATGTGCTTATGGGTGGTTAGTCAATGTTGCTCATAGGCGATTAGTGGATGCTGTCTCTTTTACCTCACTGCCCTGTACAGCTCAGGGAGCTGGGTTGACAACACTGGCTAACATTATAGCTCCAGGGGGTAAGTACCAACATTTACTCGCACAGTTCCCAGCACTCACAGTCCCGACTTTTTCCGGTACAATAACGAAACACGGGGTCGAACATTTCATAACTACAAAAGGCCCGCCAGTGTTAGCGCAACCTTGAGGCTTGGACACAGCTAAACTGGCAAGCGCGCGAAAGGCGTTTGCCAACTTAGAGCAGTTGGGCATCGTCAGGTGCTCCAACAGCCCATGGGCATCCCTGCTTCACATGGTGCCTAAAGCCGACAGGTTGTGGCGACCATGCGGCAATTTCCAGCACTTGAACAACACCACGGAACACGATCGTTATTCTATTCCGCACATCCAGGATTTTTCCATGAACCTGGCCAGGGCGCGTGTTTTTTCAAAAATGGATCTGGTCCACGGATACCATCAGGTCCCTGTGTGTGCTGAAGATGTTCCGAAAACAACAGTAATAACTTCTTTTGGCCTTTGAGTTTTTACGCATGCCGTTTGGATTAAAAGACGCGGCACAGACTTTCAAGAGGATGATAGACACAGTGCTTCGTGACATGTCCTTTGTTTTTGTCTACTTAGATGACATTCTGGTAGCTAACCTGTCCGAGGAGGAGGACGTCGTCCATCTCAAGACGGTTTTCCAGCGGTTGGAAGCACACGGGGCTTATAGTGAACCCGCTGAAGTGCCAGTTTGGTGTGCCAGTGACTGATTTTTTTGGGCCACCGCATTTCGCCAGAGGGTACGATTCCACTACCAGATAAGGTGCGCGCCATGTTGGACTTTCCACGTCCCCAGACCGTGAGAGCCCTACAGGAGTTTTTGGGAATGGTCAATTTTTATAACCGTTTCCTTCCCCGGGCAGCCCAGCTGATGCGGCCTTTGTATGCCATGCTTTAAAAAAAAAAAAAAGAAGCCCGCAGAAAACATTGACCAGACTCCCGAGCGAGTCCAGGCTTTCACAAACGCCAAAACAGTGCTTGTGGATGCCGCGTTGCTCGCCCACCCGGATCCGTTGGCACGGACAGCGCTCACTATGGACGCATCTGATGTTGCCATAGGGGCAGTGGTGGAGCAGTATGTCTCCGGCTCGTGGCAGCCGCTCGCATTTTTCAGTCAAACTTTGCGTAACAATGAACGCAAATACAGCATGTTCAACAGAGAATCATTGGCTCTACACCTGGCGATGCGCCATTTCCAGTTTTGGCTAGAGGGGTGCAAGTTCAACGCGTTCGTGGACCATAAGCCGCTGACGTACACGATGTCCAAGGTCTCGGAACCGTGGTCAGCCCAGCAGCAACAGCATTTGGCCGTGATCTCGGAGTTTATGACCAACATTCAACACATTGTCGGTAAGCTCAATGTTGTGGCCTATTTGCCTGCCGCATGCGTTAGTCTACCCGGTCTACATGGGAATAGATTTCCCTGCCATGGTCGTGGAGCAAGCCGGGAATGTGGACATTTGCATGATCCAGTCGGCGCCTACTGGGTTAAGGCTGGAGAGCAGGGTGGTGCAAGAAGGGTGCCCTCCCTTGCTCTGCAATATGTCCACCGGTTGCCCACGCCCAGTGGTTCCGAGCTCTTGTCACCACTGCATTTTTGAGTCAGTCCACTCCGTTTTGCACCCAGGCATGCACGCTTCAGTGAATGCTGTGGGGGCGAAATTTATCTGGCCATGCTTGCGCAAGGACGTGAAAGAGTGGGCTGCAGCTTGCGTCGTGGGCCAGTGGACCAAAGTGCACAAGCACACCAGAGCCCTCCTCAAGCCATTCCAAATCCCAGCTAGGAGGTTCGACCACATCAATGTGGATTTGGTAGAACCCCTCCCGCCGTCGCAAGGTTTCCCGTACCTTTTGACAGTCGTGGACCGCACCAGTCACAGGCCTGAAGTGGTCCCGCTGGCTTCTACCATATCCGCGGAGGTGGCTTGCGCTATTTTGTCGGCTTGGGTTGCACAGTTCAGATCCCCATCAGACATCACTTCCAACAGGGGTCCACAATTTGTTTCGGAACTCTGGTCCACGACGGCTCAGAGCCTGGGGGTCAAAATTCACCGTACTATCGCATACAATCCCAGGCTAAGAGTTTATGCGAGCGTTTTCATTGGTCGCTTAAGGCAGCGCTCAGAGCTTTGGTCACGGGTCCAAATTGGGTTGACCGCCTGCCATGGGTACTTTTAGGGTTGCGCTCCACGCCTGAGGAGGATTTGCCAGCCTCCCCGGCAGAACTTGTTTTTTCTCAGCTGCTGCGGATCCCCGAGGAGTTTTTACCGGAAAACCCCGCGCCCGAGGCCGATCAACCCATGCAGTTTTTGCACAGTACGGAGGCTTTTAACGTACTGGGCCCGGCCCACCATTGTTTTCCCCACACTTTGGTCCCCAAGAGTTTACAGAACGCCAGCTTTGTTTTCGTCAGGCACAATGTGCACCAGACCCTGCTGCACCCACCGTACGACGGACCGTTCAGGGTGTTGGAACCTGGGGTGAACCATTTTGTGTTGGGGGGGGGGGGGGGAGTGTTGGGAGACCGTCTGCATCGACAGGCTGAAGCCCGCTTTTGTGTTGGCAGACGAGCAGGTGGTGTTGGCCCAAGCTCCCTGGCGTGGACGCCCGCCGTTGGTGGCCTCGCAAGTTGGGTGTTCCCTTGGTAGGGACCTGTGCCCGCGAAGCTGATGTGTTTCCCCTACCCCCTCCTGTACACCTCGCCACCAGGGTGTTTCGACTGGATCGGCGAACCCCCGCTACGGGCACCGGCTGAAGCCCAAAGGACGGGGGGGGGGGGGGGGTAGTGTCCCTTCTAGGTGTTCGGGGGGCTGTGTGGTGGTACTGAAGGAGGAAAGTCACTAGGGGGCCTCAGACAGGACAGTAAGGACTATTTGCCGCCCAGGGAGAGAAGAGAACGCTGTTGCTGCTGGAAGAAGAAGGGTGTGAGAAGTAGTGTCAGTGTGATGTTATGTTAATGTTCCACACAGGTCTTTGTTCCAAACAATGCATTATGGTCAGAAGTTCCGGGTCACAATGCATGGAATTAAGGTATAAAAGGAGAATGCACAGAGACCCGGGATAGCTTTTACTGTACAGGATGTTGAAGAAGGAATAAAGTTCATGTGTCGTCCAGCTCATTGCCTCACCTGTTTCCTTTCTCCACAAAATGATAAGCCCACTCCCTCCCCGTTTTATTTAGACCCTCTTCATGGCCCGGTGAAATAGCATACTAGACTAAATTCATTTAATATGTTAAAAGGAGCAAAACCCCCTCATGTCCCAGAGCACAAAAATGAGATAACGACAGAAGTAGTGTGGTGAAAGCGTGTCTGTGATTATATTATACTGCTGTAGATGCTTATAGCTTGGGGTTTATGTTTTTAATGTAATAAATAGGTTGCATTAACCATCGCTAAATTGCTCTTACATTCATAAGGCAAAGTTTTCAGGACTATTCAGATGTTTTAAGGAAAATCTGCAGAATTTTCAAAACTACAGGCTATATGTCGTCTGCAGTACCAACTTTACTCTCATCTGCTTGTTACCATTGTCTCCTAAATTTGTTATTTCTCATTAATTAAACATCTTTTCAGAAAGGTATCTTTTTTTTAAATTTTGAACATTTTTGGTGACAAATTTGTGACCTTTTTCATGCAAAATTTTAACTTTTTACCTAAAACCTCTTACCTTGTGTTTTTACTCTGAAAAGGTGAAGAAATAAGAAGCAACACCAGATTTGAATTAAGATTAGTCAATCAGTTGTTTTAATAATCAATAGATCAGTTGACTATTACAATCCAAATTTATAATTTTCATCCCACCCGAAGGTTATCATTACATTTATAACTAGTTTGATACATACAGCATTATTTTAAAATTTTAGCCTACTAAAGCTGTAGTGGTTTCTGGTTTTCAATAACAGGGTGGCCTAGGATGAAGTCAAATTCCCGTCCTGAATTTTTGTCTCAGTGCACTTAAGATGTGGTGGTTTATAATAGTTTCTGGTAATATTTGATACAGAATTTAAAAACAGTTTGAAACACATTCTAAACTGCTCTTTATAAACTGGAGAAATAAGAATTTTTGCTTTGTTTTTACTGAATATGTTGAACATAATTAACGCTGACCTGCGAAATTGTCCTTTATAAATTTAAAAGAAAAAACTGTATTCCTTGATATCGTGAAGAATATTGTTACCGTGAAAATTCACAGAAATATCGTGATATCATTTATAGGCCATATCGCCCACCCCTAGCCTCACATTTCACTCTGCACCTGAGAGTCCTATATTGTACAGTGAGTATGATTCATGTACCTGTACACCATCATCTATGATGTATATAAGTTTTTAGCAGTTTTACTTTCCATGGGTAATCCCTTTGTCTATTATGCTGTGTGTGTTTCTGTCGGTTGGTTGTCTACTGTTATGCTGCTGTTACACTGTAATTTCCCAGTTTGGGATCAATAAAATACATCTATCTACGAGTGGGCCAAAATTCCTCTACAGCGCTGTAAAAGACTCCTTGCCAGTTATTGCAAATGCTTGATTGCAGCTGTTGCTGCTAAGGGTGGCCCAACCAGTTATTAGGTTTAGGGGGCAATCACTTTTTCACACAGGGCCACGTAGGTTTGAATTTTTTCCCTTAATAAACACCTTCACTTAAAAACTACATTTTGTGTTTACCTGTGTTAACTCTAATATTTACAGTGGGGTAAAAAAGTATTTAGTCAGCCACCAATTGTGCAAGTTCTCCCACTTAAAAGATGAGAGAGGTCTCCAATTTTCATCATAGGTATACCTCGACTATGAGAGACAAAATGAGAAAAAAAAAATCCAGAAAATCACATTGAAGGATTTTTCAAGAATTTATTTGCAAATTATGGTGGAAAATAAGTATTTGGTCAATAACAAAAGTTCATCTCAATACTTTGTTATATACCCTTCGTTGGCAATGACAGAGGTCAAATGTTTTCTGTAAGTCTTCACAAGGTTTTCACACACTGTTGCTGGTATTTTAGCCCATTCCTCCATGCAGATCTCCTCTAGAGCAGTGATGTTTTGGGGCTGTCGCTGAGCAACACGGACTTTCAACTCCCTCCAAAGATTTTCTATGGGGTTGAGATCTGGAGACTGGCTAGGCCACTCCAGGACCTTGAAATGCTTCTTACGAAGCCACTCCTTCATTGCCTGGGCAGTGTGTTTGGGATCATTGTCATGTTGAAAGACCCAGCCACATTTCATCTTCAATGCCCTTGCTGATGGAAGGAGGTTTTCACTCAAAATCTCACGATACATGGTCCCATTCATTCTTTCCTTTACACGGATCAGTCGTCCTGGTCCCTTTGCAGAAAAACAGTCCCAAAGCATGATGTTTCTACCCCCATGCTTCACAGTAGGTATGGTGTTCTTTGGATGCAACTCAGCATTCTTTCTCCTCCAAACACTACAAGTTGAGTTTTTACCAAAAAGTTCTATTGTGGCGTAATCCCCACAACAGCTGGACAGGCACAGCAATGTGTGTACTAATGTCTACAGACAGCCCGCTTCTTCTGGCTTTTTCCGGCTCACTACTGTGATGTTAATGTGCCATTCATGCATTGTGTTCATGCTTCCTGTCCTTACTGTGTCTATACACTGATGACAATATGTAGATGTGCCTTGTAACCTCTTTTGTCCTGCAGTTCTGGAGCAGAGGCGAATCCTGGCCTGTAACCTCCTTATTGTTATGTGTGTCTCTCAAATGCAAATGCCCATACCTACTGCTGTTAATGCCTTTCATGTATTGTCTGTAGTCGGGTATATATGCTGCATTATTCTGTAACTCTCTTATTCCTTCAACTGCTGCTGACACACACATCCTGTGTCTCTTTGCTGAGAGCCTGAGGACCCGCTCCGGTCTGCTCACACAAAGGCTGGAGCGGAGTTCCTATGATGGCGGTATGATTTAATAAACCTACTTAAAACCCTCACTTTGCTGCCTTATTTTATCTTCCGCCGCACTATTTTGGTTTCATCTGACCATATGACATTCACCCAATCCTCTTTTGGATCATCCAAATGCTCTCTAGCAAACTTCAGACGGGCCTGGACATGTACTGGCTTAAGCAGGGGGACACGTCTGGCACTGCAGGATTTGAGTCCCTGGCGGCGTACTGTGTTACTGATGATAGCCTTTGTTACTTTGGTCCCAGCTCTCTGCAGGTCATTCACTAGGTCCCCCTGTGTGGTTCTGGGATTTTTGCTCACCGCTGTCATGATCATTTTGACCCCATGGGGTGAGATCTTGCGTGGAGCCCCAGATCGAGGGAGATTATCAGTGGTCTTGTATGTCTTCCATTTTCTAATAATTGCTCCCACAGTTGATTTCTTCACACCAAGCTGCTTACCTATTGCAGATTCAGTCTTCCCAGCCTGGTGCAGGTCTACAATTTTGTTTCTGGTGTCCTTTGACAGCTCTTTGGTCTTGGCCATAGTGGAGTTTGGAGTCTGACTGTTTGAGGTTGTGGACAGGTGTCTTTTATACTGATAACGAGTTCAAACAGGTGCCATTAATACAGGTAATGAGTGGAGGACAGAGGAGCCTCTTAAAGAAGAAGTTACAGGTCTGTGAGCCAGAAATCTTGCTTGTTTGTAGGTGACCAAATACTTATTTTCCACCATAATTTGCAAATAAATTCTTTAAAAATCAGACAATGTGATTTTCTGGATTTTTTTTTCTCATTTTGTCTCTCATAGTTGAGGTATACCTATGATGAAAATTGGAGACCTCTCTCATCTTTTAAGTGGGAGAACTTGCACAATTGGTGGCTGACTAAATACTTTTTTGCCCCACTGTAAATGTGTTTGATGATCTGAAACATTTAAGTGTGACAAACATACAAAAAAATGAGAAATCAGCAAGAAGGCAAACACTTTTTCACACCACTGTAAACTGCACTGAATGCATTTTAAAGAGTATAGATTTGGAAATTACTCCACCACCTTCATTTGAAAACTCCCTAACTGCAGTGGTCCCCAACCACTCGGTACCAAGCACAGAGGAAAAAAAAATTATTCTGTTCCTCTGTATCATCTATCAGAGCCTTTGTTTTTCTTGTCCTTGGTGGATTTACTGGTATGTTTTGGGTCATTACCATGTTGCAGGGTCCAGTTCTGCTTCAGTTTTAATTCTTTTACAGATGGCCTCACATGGTTCTAAAGCACCCTCTGATGCACGGTAGAATTCATGGTGGATTCTATGATGGTGAGCTGGTCAGGTCCTGCTGCAGCAAAGCATCCCCAAACCATGACACTTCCACCTCCATGCTTCACAGTTTGTATGAGGTTCTTTTCCTGGAATGCTGTATTTGGTCTACCCCAAACACATCATCTGTTCTGGTGTCCAAATAATTCAATTTTAGACTCATCTGTCCAAAGAACATTATTCCAGAAGTCCTGGTCTTTGTCTGCATTCTCTCTGGCAAACTTCAGTCTGGCCTTCATGTTTCTCTTACGGAGCAAAGGTTTCCTCCTTGCATGCCTCCCCCATCCAAGTATAAAACGTACAAAAATAAGTTAATAAATATAATGATATGTAGTAAAAGAGACTATTACAGTAAAGAACTGGAGAAAAACAGAGAAAACATTAAAAATACATGGACAATTCTTAACAATATTCTTGGAAATAAAAACAGAAATACAAGCTACCCAGCCAATCTTTCAAAAAAAAAAAAAAAAAAAAACCTCAGAGTGTGAATGCAGTCTCACCTGCAGATGAATTTAATAAATTTTTTGTTAATATTGGCCCTAATTTGGCTCAAGAAATACCCATTACAGCATCTACAGGTGATACAATTAGCAAAAACATTGCTATAAAAGACTCCATTTTCATAAAGAACACAGACGAGAGAGAGGTCACTGAAATTGTTAAATCGTTTAAAAGTAAAACATCTACGGATTGTGATGGTATTGACATGCTTTTAGTCAAAACTATCATTGAATGCTTAGTGAAGCCACTGACGTATATTTGTAACCGGTCTCTCCAAACAGGTATATTTCCCAGTGCAATGAAAATAGCTAAAGTAATTCCGATATACAAGACGGGTGACAGAGGGGAATTTTCAAACTATAGGCCTATTTCACTATTGCCGCAATTTTCCAAGATACTTGAAAAAATATTCTGTGAGAGAACTGACAACTTCATAAGGAAGAATAATTTATTGTGTGAGCAGCAATATGGGTTCAGACACAAGAGGACAACTGCATTTGCTCTAATGGAATTTATAGAAAAAATATCAACTGCCGTTGAAAATAAAGAGTATTCAGTTGGGGTATTCCTGGATCAGAGTAGTGCTCCACCCATCTCTCCATCTGCTTGTTCTTTTCTGTGATCGTCTCCCCAGTGGAAGATGTGAGGGGGGCCGTCGTGCTCTGAGCCGGACCAAGTGCTTTCTTGATGCCATCGTACATACTACGGATGTTTCCTGTTATGGCAGCGGTTTGAATGTCTTGGCTAAGCTGAGTCCAGTACTCGTTGGCGCAGCGCCGAGCAGTCTGCTGAACTTTGCTTCTTGCAGCCCTGAGAATCTGGAGATTCTTCTTGTTTGGGTACTTCTTATACTCAGCAAGTGCTGAGCGCTTGGCTTCAATGACGGGGGTCATCACAGTCGACTTGGCATCAAACCAGTCCTGTGACTTCGAGGTTTTCCTTCCAAAGGTAGCCAAGGCTGTGTGGTGGATGGTGTTTCGCAGCTCTTCCCACTTCTGCTTAGCAGACTCTCCTTCTTGTGGTTCACCAAGTTCCTTCACAAAGGTGGAGGCAAACTGCTCAACAAGTTCTGGTTGGGCCATCTTGCCGGTGTCAATCCGTGCCTTTCCAGGCTGTCTGGCGCGGTGGAATTTCTTCAGCTGCAGCTTGACTTTGCAACACACCAATGAATGGTCTGTGTCGCAATCTGCACTCTGGAACGAGCGGGTGATTAGCACATTCTTCAGTGAGGTGCGCCTGGTCAGGATCAAGTCCAGCTGGTGCTAGTGCTTTGAGCGCGGATGTCGCCAGGAAACCTTGTGTTGGGGCTTGGTCTTGAAGAACGAGTTTGTGATGCACAGATCATGATGTGTGCAGAACTCGAGCAGCCGCTGTCCGTTGTCGTTCATTCTGCCCACACCAAATGGTCCAAGACAGGAGGGCCAGGAGTTGTGGTCAGCACCCACTCTGGCATTAAAGTCTCCAAGGAGAATGAGTTGTTCAGAGTTGGGGATGATCCTGACAGTTGTTGTGAGATTCTCGTAGAACTCGTCTTTTGCCTCTGGTGTGGCTGTCAGTGTTGGGGCATACACACTGACGAGGGTGACTGGGCCTTGAGTGGTGTTAAGGCGGAGAGTGAGGAGTCGTGCAGAGCCATTGCTGCCCGGTTCCACCATCTTCAGCAAGGTGTTCTTCACTGCGAAGCCCACTCCGTGTTCCCTGTGTTCGTCACTGCCCTTTCCCTGCCAGTAGAACGTGTAGTCCTTCTCTCTCAGTGTGCCTGCGTCAGCCAGCCGTGTTTCCTGGAGAGTGGCGATATCCACTTCCAGTTTCTTCAGCTCATTATTGATGACGGCAGTCTTCCTGGTGTCGCTGATGTCCTTAAGGTTAGCAGCAAGTCCTGTCATCATAATGCGGATGTTCCAAGTTCCCAGTTTTAGAGTTGGTCTCTTTTGTTTTGTTGTCTTGCCTGGTGCAAAGGTTCTCAGCCTGCCGTTCGGACTTCACCTCATCCCCATGCACCCAATGGGGAAAGCAGGCTGTGGCGGGACAACACCTTATTGGCTGGGGGCTGCCCAGCTTGAGGTGGGCAGTAGCTGTCCAGTGAGTTCAGATGATCCCTCCCACCGTCGGGAACAACCCCTGGTGCCACGCTCTACGCCAATTGAGCGGTCGCTTATAACCGGTAACTGTCATTCCCCGTGTTTTATCTACGCCGAAGGCGAAGCTGGAGTGTCCTCTCCAGTGATCCGGTGTTCTACCTTCCAGCGTTGGGCGTTGGTAGGATTCAAGCCTGGACAGGAAGGTATGGAAGGCAAGATGTTGCCCATGCAGCATGTCCCCCCTCTCCACGTCACTGATGAATCCAAAGGAACAGCAGGGCTGCTACAGTTTGGCCCCAGCGCCATCGCAGGAGCTGCCAGAACGATGTTGAGCACAACAGAGAACTGCCTTAGGGACTCCGACTCTGGATTTTTCCTCAGGGTTGACTCTTGAAGCCTTTCCCGTGACCAGGTATGCCGCAAGGCAGCGGCAGTCTGAAATCAGGGTTTACCTTCCCTAGATGGGCTACCTTCCCAGGTTAACGGGCCACCATCTACCTGAAGCATCTGGTTTTAAGGCGCCAGAAATCCGCCCTCACCCCTTCTCCTATTAGTAAAAGCAGTTCCGCCGGGCTTTGAAACTAAGCCACACGGGCAGGCTAGGAGTTGGACTTAGTTGTCAGAGGCTTTTTGAGACTCACGCCATAAGGAGCATTTTATAAGCACTGGGAGCTTAACCCCAGTGCCGCTCCTGGCTATGACAACCTTGGAACCAAGGTTATCTACTCCAGACAGAACACCGTGACACAGTCAGCCCTTGATGCCATCAATTGCCTGCCATCCATGGATGAACTTGACGCCGAGCCAACCATCGACGAACTCAGCAAGGCCATTGATAGCTTGGCCGCTGGCAAGGCTCCCGGCAACAACGACATACCCCCCAACCTGATCAAGCACTGCAAGATCGCCCTACTGCTGCCATTGCATGACATTCTCTGCCAGTGCTGGAAGGAAGGTGCCATACCACAGGACATGAGGGACGCCAAGATCATCACCATCTACAAAAACAAAGGGAAGAGAAGCGACTGCAACAACTACAGGGGCATCTTCCTCCTCAGCATTGTTGGCAAAGTCTACGCACGAGTTGTCCTCGTTCATCTACAGAAGCTTGCCGAACGTGTCTACCCTGAGTCTCAGTGTGGCTTCCGCGCTGGGCGATCGACGGTGGACATGATATTCTCCATCCGTCAACTTCAGGAGAAGTGCAGAGAACAGAACATGCCCCTGTACGTCGCTTTCATCGACCTCACTAAAGCGTTCGATCTGGTCAGCAGAGAGGGCCTTTTCAAGATCCTACCAAAGATAGGATGCCCACCAAAGTTGCAAAGCCTCATCGAATCGTTTCACACCAACATGCAGGGGATGGTGCAGCACGACGGCAACGTTTCAGAGCCATTCAATATACACAGCGGAGTGAAACAGGGCTGTGTACTTTCGCCAACCCTCTTTGGGATCTTCTTTGCTATGCTCCTGAGGCATGCCTTCAGCACAGCAACAGAGGGAATCCATCTGCATACAAGATCTGACGGCAGGCTTTTCAACCTCGCCTGCCTGAAAGCCAGAACCAAAGTACGTGAGGCTCTAATCAGAGATATGCTGTTCGCAGACGATGCTGCAGTCGCGACCCACACACAGCAGGAGCTTCAGACCCTGATGGACCGCTTCTCCCAGGCATGCATGGACTTCGGGCTTACCATCAGCCTGAAGAAGACTAATGTCTTGGCGCAAGGCATGGAAACACCACCAACCATCACCATCGACGACTACAAGCTGGAGGTCGTGAATCAGTTCACGTACCTGGGGTCCACGATTAGCAGCAACCTCTCCCTTGATACAGAGATCGACAAGAGGATTGGAAAATCAGCCTCCACACTCGCTCGTCTCACCACACAAGTGTGGGAGAATCCCAAACTCTCTGTCAAGACGAAGATGGCAGTGTACAACGCCTGCGTCATCAGCACACTGCTCTATGGGAGTGAGACGTGGACAACATACGCCCGTCAGGAAAAGAGACTGAATTCCTTCCACTTGTGCTGCATTCGCCGCATCCTGGACATATCCTGGCAGGACAAAGTGCCCAACATAGAAGTCCTGTCCCGCGCCGGCCTTCCCTCCATGTTCACTCTACTCAGGCAGCGCGGGCTCCGTTGGCTAGGCCATGTTCACCGTATGGAGGATGGCAGAATCCCCAAAGACGTCCTCTACGGAGAACTGGCGATTGGCAGGAGAGACACTGGCCACCCACAGCTGCACTTCAGAGACGTCTGCAAGAGAGATATGAAGGCCCTGGAGATCAACACAGAGTGCTGGGAGGACCTCACAACGGACCACTCCAAATGGAGAGGCACCCTGACCAGACAGCTCAAGGCAGGTGAAGAGAAACTGACTGCTGCTGCAGATGAAAAAAGGACCCGCAGGAAGAACCGCCACAGACCCAGTAGCACGGAGACCATCCACAAGTGCGACCTGTGTGACAGGGACTGCCATTCGCGCATCATCCTGTTCAGCCACAGGCGGTGCTGTTCCAGCAGAGTAGACATTTTGGATTCTCTTCCATGGTCATCATAGACCAACAGAGGCCGCCGCCGCCGATTCCTGGATCTTAAAAAAAGCATTTGATACAGTGGACCATAAATTATTATTAAAGAAACTACAAAATTATGGTATTGGGGGTTATGTAGTTACTTAAAGAACAGATATCAGTATGTATGTGTTGGTAGCAAAAACTCAGTTACTGAAGGTTACTTGTGGAGTTCCACAGGGTTCAGTTTTGGGGCCATTGTTATTCAATATGTACAGTATATAAATGACATATGTAAAGTTTCGGAAAAAAATGAATTTAATATTGTTTGCACATGACACTAATTTATTATGCAGTGGAAGCAATTTGGAACAACTTTTGGATACACTCGGAAAGGAATTAGGAAAGCTTAAACTGTGGTTTGATTCAAACAAATTAATGCTCAATTTAAGTAAGACAAAATTTATAATTTTTAACAATCATCACAACAACTCAGTATCTAAACAGTGTAAATGGTGTAGAGATTGAAAGGGTATCCGAAATTAAATTTCTTGGAGTAATAATTGATAATCAACTGTGTTGGAAGTCACATACTAATTATATTAAAGGTAAAATATCCAAATCAATCCCAATACTGTACTACACAGAGTGAAATATTTGCTGAATCAACCCACACTATATACTTTGTATCATTTATTACTACTCCCATACATGACATATTGTACTGAAGTATGGGGAAATACATATAAAACAAACATATATCCACTCTTTATGCTTCAGAAGAGGGCTATTAGAAAAATAAACAAAGCTGCTTACAGGGAACCAACAAACCCACTTTTTCTTAAATTAAAAGCACTCAAGTTGAAAGATCTGGTTGACTTTAAAACTGCAGTAATAATGTTTAAAGTGAAGAATCTATCACTTCCTGCAAATATCCAAAAGTTGTTCCAAATAAGGGAGAAACAATATCCTTTCAGAGGAACATGTATATTTCAAAAACCTTCAGTGAGAACTACTACCAAGCAACACCGTGTCTCTGTGCAAGGAGTCAGATTGTGGAATGCTTTTGGACCTGAATTAAAATCATGTACAACACTTGGACAATTTAAACAAAAACTAAAGGAAGAAACTTATCATATTCAGTCTGTGTTGTACTGTTGCTTAGTTGTTGTTGTTTTTTTTTTTTTGGTGGGGGGGGTTGTCACGTTTTGTCTTAGCTTTGTTCTTAATTGTAATTGCTCCTGTTTTGTTTTTCTTTTGAATTCTTGGATGGAATATGGGTGGGCAATATAAGCTGCGGCTTCAGCCATCACCCATTTCAGATAACTTATGTTGAAATGTATAATCAGAGGAGTTATTGTTTAATTTGACCTTGTTAGATTTTTTTCCCCTTTGTTATATTATTCTGTTCTTTTCTTTTCATCTTTTTTAATCTATCCGAAATAAAGATTCATTCATTCATTCAAGTTAAACTTGTGCAGTCTTGTTCTGATTGTAGAGGCATGCACTTTGAATATCAACAGTAGCAAGAGCCTGCTGAAGGTCTTGTGTGACATTTTAGGGTTTTTGGGTACTTTTTTTTTTTTAGCTTCTTGTGATCTGCTCTCAGGGTGAACTTGTTTGGACGATCAGACCTGGGCATGTTGGCAGTTGTTTTGAATGTCCTCCACTTGTAGACTATTTTTCAGACAGTGGGATGGTTGATTTAAAATTCTTTTGAGATCTTTTTAAATCGCTTACCAGACTCATAAGCTTCAACAATCTTCAATCTGAAGGCCTCAGACAGCTCTTTTGATCTCACTATGGTGTTCAATCACACTTCAACAGCCAGGAGCACACCAAACTAAAAGTCTGAGGTTTGAATAAGACAAGCCTCCTTCAAAATACTGAGTAACAATGTTCTAATCATGTGCACCTGATGTGATACACTTGTGTGTGATTTTAGCCATTTTAAGTGGGAATAAATGTGGCGGTGTCCCAATTTATTCCTCACCAGAAATTGCATGTTTTTAGAATTACGCGTTCCGGAAAATTTTAAAAAGTCTTTTCTTCAGTTTTAATTGTTTAGTTATATTACTTGAATCTCCTAGTATTGTTAAGATTGATATTAAATATCCATATGTCCAAATATGTAAAAAAAAAAAAAACATATAGGCCTTCATAGGGTGTCCTAATTTTTTCACTTGACTGCATACCGTGACTGTGAAAGATCATTCACCAACAGTGATTAGCAAAGCTAGCAATTTAGGCATTCAGCATTTCTTCTATGCTTATTCAACCACAGGGACTGGCCCTGTCATATCGCCCACTACAAAAAAAAAACAAAAAAACAAAAAATCACACAAAGCTGCCCCAGACAATGCTTTATTTGGGCTTTTACATTCTCACATTCAGTAAATCTTTCATCAGTAACTTCATCTAACACTAGCATAATCAATCAACTAACATTAGCATGAATGCCTCTGGCATCAAACCAGGATCCAAGTGACAGAAGAAGGAGGGAGGTGTGAACTTGATATGATTAGAGTTTAAAGAACGATGCACTGAAATGGGTTGTTGTAAAGAAGAGCCTTCAAACTGGGTTGAAAATGGTCCTGCAATGTTTAAACCCTGAGGTATTTTGACCAAATCATGTCATGACATGTCATTAACACCTTTGGGAACAGCATCAATATGGGGAAAAAGGGCATAATATGTCCCCTTCAAAAAACACAGTAACTAGCTTTCACGTTTCACAATTTACAGTATTTAATGCGTTAGCTTAATAATATAATTACTGATATTATAAACAGCATATCTGAAACATGAATGCAATTAACTCACAAAGGTTTAGACACAGAATGAGGGTAAAATCTCAACAGCACATTTGAAACAGTGGGGACTTTCTTCCAGTGATCCTGTCTGCTCTTGCCAGAAATGTCATAGGACTTAAAGTTAGGTGTGAACCTGGACACCAGACGGATTTGCCTCGTGAGAGTGTAGGGATTTATAGTCACCTTTCTAAGCTCACCTGTATGCCCTGGCATTGGAGGACACAGGATTACATAACACACAATCAAGTCAAGCTTCTAGTGACTTGCCAAAATTAACTGATTAACCTACATAAGAAAATCAGAAGGCATGACACTGTTCCAAAATGATTATACTGTATACGTCACTTTGTTACCAATTTATTAATTTGAGATAGTGGCGTATGAATTAAACTGATGTAGTCTGGAGTCCAAAAGTTTAATTAGATTCAAACACTGGATCACTGCATTGCTATATTTCTTTTCAGATATACGCCATCATTTACTTAGACATCAGACATAAGTATGTCACTTTCATTCAATTCTATTGCCATGACATTAACAAAGCAACTCAAATACATACAGTGCTAAGTATTTGCTGCTTCCTGATTTCTTCTGTTTTTCTATATTTGTCACACTTAAATGTTTAAGATCATCAAACAAATTTTAAAATTAGACAAAGACAACCCAAGTTAAAAATGCAGCTTTAAATGATGATTTCATTTCTTAAGGGAAAAAAGCTATATGAACCTACCTGGCCCATGTGAAAAAGACCTCTGTTACATCATGAATTAACTGAGGTTAACAGCATTTTTGTAAAGCTGAGTTCAATTTCACTAGCCACACCTAGGCCTGATAACTGCCAGACCAGTTGAATCAAGAAATCATTTACATAGAACCTGTCTGACAAAATGAAGTAGGCTAAAAGATATCAAAAAGCAACACATTGTACCGTGTTCTACAGAAATTCAAGGACAAAAACCCAGAACAACATCAAAAGAATGGCAGACCTCACTTGCCTGAGTTTGGGCACTGTTCCATGATCCAACAACCGGACAGTACAGTGTGACATATGTCGCAGATGCAATGTGAAAATTGGTCTATGCGAGGAATGAATAAACTGAAGTAACACCAGTGTGATGAGAGGCAGTCGCGAGTACCATTAGTATAAATTCACACGTCCCTTCGCGGCCTTTTCAGACTTTTAGCAGGTCTCCTCTCCCATAGATAACAGAGCATTTCTCCAGGGTATCACGTTTCATGTACATAAATTACTGATGTCACACGAATGTGCCAGTCAGCTTGGAAGGTGGTGACACAGGCCACTATTTAGAGTCACCGGCATTTTTACAAGTCTTTTAATTTTGTCGCCCCATGTCAAATTCAGCACAGATCATAAGCGGAATACACCAAACTATATAGTTCAGTGGTTGCTGCTCTTTGTCCTCCGTTACAATGGAGAGGACTGCAAAATGCACCCGACATTTTAACCTTATATCGGCACTGCGTTTGTGCGCGTAGACTGCACTTAGACGGGCACACGAAGAACATGCAAACTCCACACAGAAGGGTCACTGATGGTCAGGGGGTGAGATCAAAGCCACAATGGTCAGGGGTGGAATCGATCCCTTGACCTTACTGTGCTGCCACAGTGCTAACCACTGCACCACCGACCTGCCCAGGAAGTGGAATTGCCAACCCTCTCACAAAAACCAAGAGATAAGTTAGAAGCTTCTATAACAGAAAAAGAAGTAAAAATGGCTATTATGCAAATGAAAACTGTGAAATCACCTGGTATGGATGGCCTCCCAGCAGAGTATTATCATAAATATACCAACATATTGTGCTCAGTTATGACAAAAGTTTACCAAGAGGCCTTTCAATCTGGAACTCTCCCGGAAAGTTTTAACGAAGGTATTATATCAATGATACCCAAGAAAGGGAAACACTTAATGGATCCAGCAAATTACAGACCCATTAGTTTAATAAATGTTGACTGTAAAATACTGTCAAATTAGCACTTAGACTAGAGAAGGTATTGCCACAAATCATCCATAAGGATCAGGTGGGATTCATCAAAACAGGTCTTCAACGAACAATATGAGGAGACTTTTACACCTTATGTGGATGAATAGAAACAGCCCAATGCCCCCTTTCAGCTTCATCACTCGATGGCCACAAGGCATTCAACAGGGTTGAATGGGCCACAAAGGGCTATTTGTGGTATTATCCAAATTTGGTTTTGGCAATGGTTTCTGTGATTGGATTAAGGTTTTGTACTCACGCCTCAAGGCTGCAGTCTTCACTAACGGGATACTTTCTCCATTTTTAACATATCTAGATCAATTCGTCAAGGATGCAGCCTTAGCCCACTCCTATTTACTGTATTTCTATTAGAGAGGAACCAAGAATTCAGGTAATTATGGGAGGTGATAGGGAACACAAACTACTTCTCTTTGCGGATGATATCCATCCATCCATCTTCTTCGCTTAATCCATTTCGGGTCACAGGGGGGCTGGAGCCTATCCCAGCATCTTTGGGCGAGAGACAGGGTACACCCTGGACAGATCACCAGTCCATTGCAGGGCCAACACAGAGACAGACAACCATTCACTCTCACATTCATACCTAAGGACAATTTAGGGTCCCCAGTTTGAGACCAATTAACCTAACTTGCATGTTTTTGGCATGTAGGAGGAAACCGGAGAAATCCCGGAGTAAACCCACGCAGACACGGGGAGAACATGCAAACTCCACACAGATCACTGTTGGTCAGGGGCTGGGATTGAACCCAGGATCCCCCGGCCAAGGGTGAGCTACTGTGCTGCCGCAGTGCTAACCACTCCGCCACCGCGCTGCCCTGCGGATGATATATTGATACTAAATAAAGACTCTTAACTCTGTGTCAGTATTATAAGTTGCTGAATGCTTTTCTAAATTGTTTGGTTATCGCATCAATTGGCATAAGTCACAAGCCATGCCAGTATCTCTTAACATGCTCCCCTAACCTAATGCCACCATTTAATTTTAAATGGTTACCCGAGGGAATGAAATACTTAGGGATCAAATTAAATCCCAATATAGCAGAAATTATCACCATAAATATGGAAACTTTTCTAGATAAAATTAAAGTTAATCTGGACAAATGGAGCAGACTAAACCCTATGGAGGAAAATAAACACAATTAAAGTGAATGTTGCTCCACAAATAAACTATATCACCAGAATGGTGCCACTATGCATACCACAAAATTTATTAATTAGATAAAATAATATGTTTAAAAAGTTTCTCTGGAATGGAAAGAAACCGAGAATTAGCCTAGACAAGCTTTGTCAACCTAAGAAGTTAGGAGGTCTATCATTACCTAATATAAAACATTTCAGTATTTCATTTGAAATTAAACATTGGATATTTGGATCTGGACTGGGTTTTTAAAGAAAGGGAATGTTAACCTTGACCTTTGAACTTCTGACCCCAAACCCATAGTCTGAAGTCAGGATCCCAAGGTGAACCTGTGGACCAGGTTTAGTGGTCCTAGCTTTATTCGTTTTATAGAAACTAGTGCATTGCCTGCAGAACGCAAGTATTCCTGTCTGAAACAGGTATCCCAGTCAGGCTTTATAGGCCCAAATGTAGGCTGAGTTTGAAAGTGGAATACAAAGAGGTGTATCCTATATGTAGGCAATCACATGTTAGACTTTGACAACTATAAAAGGGAGCAAATGGCACTAAGATTTATTTGATTGTGTGAATATTAATTACAGAATACCTAAATAACGAAAATGAATGGGACATCCAATATTAGCAACCGTTTCAGATCCCTTGTTTATTTGTTTGTCAGATCACTTATTTGTATGATCTTTTATCGCTTACAGTGCATCCGGAAAGTATCCACAGCACTTCATTTTTTCCACATTTTGTTATGTTACAGCCTTATTCCAAAAGGGATTAAATTCATTTTTTCCTCAAAATTCTACACACAATACCCCATAATAACAACGTGAAAAAGTTCTTTTTTTTTTTAGATTTTTGCCAATTTATTAAAAATAAAAAACTAAGAAATCACATGTACGCAAGTACTCACAGCCTTTGCTCAATACTTTGTTGATGCACCTTTGGCAGCAACTACAGCCTCAAGTCTTTGTGAATATGATGCCACAAGCTTGGCACACCTATCTTTGGGCAGTTTCGCCCATTCCTCTTTGCAGCACCTCTCAAGCTCGCAACAGGTTGGATGGGAAGCATTGGTGCACAGTCATTTTCAGATCTCTCCTGAGATGTTCAATTGGATTCAAGTCTGGGCTCTGGCTGGGCCACTCAAGGACATTCACAGAGTTATCCTGAAGCCACTCCTTTGATTTCTTGGCTGGGTGCTTAGGGTCGTTGTCCTGCTGAAAGATAAACCGTCGACCCAGTCTGAGGTCAAGAGCGCTCTGGAGAA
Organism: Pholidichthys leucotaenia; assembly: GCA_020510985.1. NCBI lineage: Eukaryota > Metazoa > Chordata > Actinopteri > Cichliformes > Pholidichthyidae > Pholidichthys > Pholidichthys leucotaenia. The sequence goes on along the minus strand of CM035846.1, from coordinate 85,702,045 downwards.
GGTTTTCATCCAGGATGTCTCTGGAGATTGCTGGATTCATCTTTCCCTCTATCCTGACTAGTCTCCCAGTTCCTGCCACTAAAAATCATCCCCACAACATGATGCTGCCACCACCACGCTTCACTGTAGGGATGGTATTAGCCTGGTGATGAGCGGTGCCTGGTTTCCTCCAAATATGACGCCTGGCATTCACACCAAAGAGTTCAATCTTTGTCTCATCAGAGCAGAGAATTTTGTTTCTCATGGTCTGAGAGTCCTTCAGGTGCCTTTTGACAAACTCCAGTCAGGCTGCTATGTGCCTTTTACTAAGGAGTGGCTTCTATCTGATTGGTGGAACGCTGCAGAGATGGTTGTCCTTCTGGAAGGTTCTCCTCTCTTCACAGAGGAACACTGGAGCTCTGACAGGGTGATCATCGGGTTGTTGGTCACCACCCTGTCTAAGGCCCTTCTCCCCCGATTGCTTAGTTTATACGGTGGGCCAGCTCTAGGAAGAGTCTTGGTGGTTCCGAACTTCTTCCATTTACAGATGATGGAGATCACTGTGCTCACTGGGACCTTCAAAGCAGCAGAAATTTTTCTGTACCCTTCCCCAGATTTGTGCCTTGAGACAATCCAGTTTTGGAGGTCTACAGACAGTTCCTTTGACTTCATGCTTGGTTTTTGCTCTGACATGCACTGTCAACTTTGGGCCCTTATATTGACAGGTGTGTGCCTTTCCAAATCATGTTCAATCAACTGAATTTACCACAGGTGGACTCCAATTAAGCTGTAGAAACATTTCAAGGATGATCAGTGGAAACAGGATGCACCTGAGCTCAATTTTGAGCTTCATGGTAAAGGCTGTGAATATTTATGTACATGTGATTTCTAAGTTTTTTTTATTACCTCCGCCAAGGAGGTAATGTTTTTACCGGGGTTTGTCTGTCTGTCCGTCTGTCTGTAACCAACATAACTCAAAAAGTTATGAACGGATTTTGACGAAATTTTCAGGAAAGGTGTGTAATGGCACGGGGAACAGATGATTAGATTTTGGTGATGATCTGAGAGTGCATACCTCCACCAAGGGCTTTTTTGTATTTGTGCAGCAGTATTACACAAAAACTACTGGATGGATTTGGATGAAATTTTCACCAGAGGTGCTTCTTGGGCTACAGAGGAACCCATTATATTATGGTGATGATCTGAGAATGCACACCTCAGCCAAGGCTCTTATCTTCTCACAGTGTGTTAGCAACAATACTCCAAAACTGATGGACAGACTTTGATGAAATTTTCAGGAAAGGTGTGTAATGCCACGGGGAACAGATGATCAGATTTTGGTGATGATCTGAGAGTGCATACCTCCACCAAGGGCTTTTTTGTATTTGTGCAGCAAGATTACACAAAAACTACTGGATGGATTTGGATGAAATTTTCACCTGAGGTGGTTCTTGGGCTAGACAGGAACCCATTATATTGTGGTGATGATCTGACAATGCATACCCCAGCCAAGGCTCTTATCTTCTCACAATGTGTTAGCAACAATACTCCAAAACTGATGGACACACTTTGATGCAATTTTCACCACAAGTGGCTATAGGCCTACACACAAACCCATTACATTTTGGAGGTGATCCATGAGAAACGGAAGGAGCCTTGGTGGAGGTATGCGCGCTATGAGTGCTTTTCTAGTTTTTAATAAATTTTGCAAAACTTTCAAAAAAACTTTTCACATTGTCATTATGGGGTACTGTGTGTAGAATTTGGAGGAAAAATTAATTTAATCTATTTTGGAATAAGGCTGTAACATAAAATGTGGAAAAAGTGAAGCGCTGTCAATACTTTCTGGATGTACTATATATTCAAGATAATAGTGTATCTTGCACTTTGGGGAATGGGAGTTGTTCAGTCAGTTTATTGATAGGGCGGTGCGGTGGCGCAGTGGTTAGTACTGCGCCAGCACAGCAACTCACCCTTGGCCGGGGGATCACTGGTTCGATCCCAGCCCCTGACCAACAGTGATCTGTGTGGAGTTTGCATGTTCTCCCCGTATCTGCGTGGGTTTACTCCGGGATTTCTCCGGTTTCCTCCCACAGGCCAAAAACATGCAGGTTAGGTTAATTGGAGACTCTAAAGTGGCCCTAGGTGTGAATGTGTGTGTGAATGGTTAAGGGATAGTGCCGTACTGTGGCTGCTTCATCCATCCAGGTGGATGCCCTCAATTTCCCCTCTGGGGATCAATAAAGTATACAAAAAAAAAAATCATTATTATTATTTTAGTTTAGTTTATACCACTCTTCAGTGATGGAGCTAAGCGTAATGTTGAATTTCTTCTGTATAACGTCAATAAACTCATGCAGTACTATAACAGGACATGTTTACAAATACTTGAGACCCATGGGCTGCTGCTTTACCCGTGTGCCTGCGAAGGACTGCGATCCACCGGTTCAGCTGCTGCTCCCCCCCGCGCACCTCGTGTTCTTCATGCCAAATTATCCATTAGACCAACACAATCACTGCAACTTTATGGTATAATTTTTTAAGCATTAAAACTTAAGTCTATCTTTTGTCGCTATTTGCATTACGGGTAGCATTACCCGTATTGGACTGCTGTGGTTTTTCCAGCTTTATTCCTTTATTTTTTTTATACTGCGCACACCACTGAAGAGAGAGAGAAATGCCATTTCAATTCTCCTGTATGTCCTGTAGGTATATCAGCTGTTCTGATAGATATGCCAAAATGTCAGAACACAGAGGAGGTGGATCCAATCAGCTGATCACTCGAACCACAGAGCTCAGCTGTTTTCCATGATAAATCAAGCTCAGGGCAAAAGCACACGCCATGCATTATCTTTTTTTCACTTTATTGAATTTTTTTTTTTTTTTTTTAAATTGCCATCAGTTAACGTGCCTTTGAGCCAGGTCGTGTCTGGCCGCTGCTTCTCCCAGCATGTTCTGTGTTGATTTGTCAGAGCCAGTCCCCACTGACACTTCGCCCAGTCTGCTTGCACACCTCATGTTCTGCACATTTTCCAAATTATCATTTAGACCTACGCAATCACAGCAACTTTATGGTATAATTTTTTAACCATTAAATCTTCAGTATTATGTTTTTCTAGTCAAAATTGTCATTTTTTTCACTTCCTTGTTTTGTCCAGGGAACACTGTGGTGACTGACAGGTCGTGGTGCCATGTATTATCCAATCACCATGGCCGTGATGCTGCATATTATCCAATCAGCATGGAGTCAATCCGAAACCCCGCCAACACTTCTTGAAGCCAGGGCATGAAGAGACACAGAGCGGTGACAGAGCAGTGGCTAAACTTTTATTGATAAAAATTACATATTTTGACTGAGCGGCTTCATATTTGAGGATGCACACCCTCGTAACCACAGCAAAGCACATTTAAAATCTTTGGTCAGTCTGATGAACGGTTCAAGAGATATGCGTGGAACAGACACACAGACAGAGATTCTTTGCATTTATAGATAGTGCAAATAGAATGCTAACCTTAACCTTTGACCTTTTGACCTCAAATCCATAGTCAGAGATCAGGATTCCAAGATGAACCTGTGTACCGGGTTTGGTAGCCTTTTAACTATGCTTTTGACCCCAAAAGCATTTACCATAGTGCAACTGCAAAGTTAACTCTGAACTTTGACCCCTTGACCCCAAAGCTATAGTTAGGTGAGAGTGTAAGTCTTCCAAGATGTGTATTAGATACAACTCCTGCATCGATTTGAAAAGCCTACATCATTTCTTTCAGTAGTTATTATGTTTAGAAGATTTAGGGAAAAATCTGACCTCTGACTTCAAAGTCATCCGATGAGAGTGAAATTGCAATATGCGCATTATCAGAGTATATCAAACCAGGGTACCAAGTTTCAAAACACTCAGAACAAAACTGTAGAAAGAGTTGATTTCACAAGACAGTTACCGCCTATGAAATGAGGTGAAACAGGAGGTCGTAGGTCAGAGGCTACAATTCCTGTAAAAATCATCCGATCAGAACCAAATTGGGATCTGCGCATCCTCAGTGTATATGAAACCTTGATACCAAGTTTCAAAACAATTGGACCAAAACTGTAGGGGGAGTTGATTTTATAAAAGTGTGACAGACAGACGGATGGACAGACCCATAACATAATCCCTCTTTGGGCTTTGACCGGCAAGGGATAAAAATGATAAACAGACAATCTATTGGGCTCAATGGTTAAGAAAAGGGGTCAGAACACTGGGGGATTTATTTGAAGAGCGTAGTTTTATTTCATACTCTAGACTGAAGGAAAAATATAAAATGGAAGGACCTGGCAACTTTTGGAAATACCTACAAATTAGAAACTGTATCAAAAGAAACATTCAAATTCGTTAAAATGCCAACCCTATACAGTCATATCTGCAACTTCCAACAATATAACACACATCTTCCTGATGGTATGAAATTTGCCCGTGGACAAACAAAAACACTAAGCAGCCTCAGAATGATCTGGGAGAAAGATTTTGGTTATACCTTTGATGATGAATCATGGTATGATATTATTTCAGAGTGGCAAATTTATCAGGGAAGCCAGAGGCAAATTTATCCAATACAAAATAATTAACAGATATTATTACACTGCCTCAAGATTATTCAGAATGGGTCTAACTAAGGATGGTTGTTGTTGGAAGTGTAAGAGCAAAGGACCTATAGTGGGGGGAAAAAAAGTATTTAGTCAGCCACCAATTGTGCAAGTTCTCCCACTTAAAAGATGAGAGAGGTCTCCAATTTTCATTATAGGTATACCTCAACTATGAGAGACAAAATGAGAAAAAAAAATCCAGAAAATCACATTGAAGGATTTTTAATGAATTAATTGGTAAATTCCTCGGTAAAATAAGTATTTGGTCAATAACAAAAGTTCATCTCAATACTTTGTTATATACCCTTTGTTGGCAATGACAGAGGACAAACGTTTTCTGTAAGTCTTCACAAGGTTTTCACACACTGTTGCTGGTATTTTGGCCCATTCCTCCATGCAGATCTCCTCTAGAGCAGTGATGTTTTGGGGCTGTTGCTGGCCAACACGGACTTTCAACTCCCTCCAAAAATTTTCTATGGGGTTGAGATCTGGAGACTGGCTAGGCCACTCCAGGACCTTGAAATGCTTCTTATGAAACCACTCCTTCGTTGTCCGGGCAGTGTGTTTGGGCTCATTGTCATGCTGAAAGACCCAGCCACGTTTCATCTTCAATGCCCTAGCTGATGGAAGGTGGTTTTCACTCAAAATCTCACGATACTTGGTCCCATTCATTCTTTCCTTTACACGGATCAGTCGTCCTGGTCCCTTTGCAGAAAAACAGCCCCAAAGTATGATGTTTTCACCCCCACGCTTCACAGTAGGTATGGTGTTCTTTCTCCTCCAAACACGACAAGTTGAGTTTTTACCAAAAAGTTCTATTTGGGTTTCATCTGACCATATGACATTCTCCCAATCCTCTTCTGGATCATCCAAATGCTCTCTAGCAAACTTCAGACGGGCCTGGACATGTACTGGCTTAAGCAGGGGGACACGTCTGGCACTGCAGGATTTGAGTCCCTGGCAGCGTAGTGTGTTACTGATGTAGCCTTTGTTACTTTGGTCCCAGCTCTCTGCAGGTCATTCACTAGGTCCCCACGTGTGGTTCTGGGATTTTTGCTCACCGTTCTCGTGATCATTTTGACCTCACGGGGTGAGATCTTGCGTGGAGCCCCAGATCGAGGGAGATTATCAGTGGTCTTGTATGTCTTCCATTTTCTAGTAATTGCTCCCACAGTTGATTTCTTCACACCAAGCTGCTTACCTATTGCAGATTCCGTTTTCCCAGCCTGGTGCAGGTCTACAATTTTGTTTCTGGTGTCCTTTGACAGCTCTTTGGTCTTGGCCATAGTGGAGTTTGGAGTCTGACTGTTTGAGGTTGTGGACAGGTGTCTTTTATACTGATAATGAGTTCAAACAGGTGCCATTAATACAGGTAATGAGTGGAGGACAAAGGAGCCTCTTAAAGAAGAAGTTACAGGTCTGTGAGAGCCAGAAATCTTGCTTGTTTGTAGGTGACCAAATACTTATTTTACCAAGGAATTTAACAATTAATTCATTAAAAATCCTTCAATGTGATTTTCTGGATTTTTTTTTTTCCTCATTTTGTCTCTCATAGTTGAAGTATACCTATGATGAAAATTGGAGACCTCTCTCATCTTTTAAGTGGGAGAACTTGCACAATTGGTGGCTGACTAAATACTTTTTTGCCCCACTGTATATGCATGCCTTATGGGAATGTCATATGGTTTCCCCTGTATGGAGGGGTGTTTTGAATTGTATGGCTCAATGGTTTAAATGTGACTTACCTAGGTTACCAAGACTATGTCTCCACAGCGATACAAGTGTCATGCCACAGCTAAATAAGTTCTCAATGAGAATATTAATGGCTGGTCTGGTGACCTGTACTAGACTGATTATTAAATTTTGGAAAGAACCCCAGGCTCCAAATTTATCAATGTGGATTAAACAAATGATGGACGACTTCCAGTCTGGACGCCATGGCGACTGCAGCTTAACACTGAAGTTCTCAGACCCAATCCAGGATAACACCTTGAAAATCAAACTTAACGGATTTTTGGAGGAGTGAAAATCAAAAGACAAAATCATCATGTCTAAAGGAAAACAGAAGAAACTGAAATTCTCCAGGCCAGGACACGTATCGGCCGGAGAATCCGAACTGGAAGATCTCCGTTCAGAAGACGAGGAACTGGTGATAGCTAACAAAAGGGTTAGCCTGAAATCACTATTTGAGGAGCTACGACGATTTCGCCGAGATGTTACGGCCGAATTTCGGGAATTCAGAGAAGAATTGAAAAGGACAAACAGCAGAGTGGACCAGGCCGAGAACCGAATCTTGGAAACAGAGGATCGAATAAAAGTGCTCGAAGATTCTGTGCTAGACCTACGCAAAAGACAAGCAGCTATAGAGGCTAAGCTAACCGACCAAGAAGGAAAACAAAGAAGAGACAACATAAGAATTCATGGTCTGATAGAAGGAACCGAAAATGGTTTTAACTCAATGGCAGAATGCGTGGAATCCTTACTAAGAGAGAAATTGGATATTCCACAAACCACCGACTTGAAGATAGAAAAGGCACATCGTTCATTAGCCGCTAGGCCGGCGGCGGAAGCGCCCCCACGTTCGGTGTTGGTAAGATTTTCCAATTTCAAAATAAAACAAGAGGTTGTAAGACTGGCCTGGCAGAAAAAAGGATTTATGCACCAGGAGAGAAAAGTCTACGTGGAACACGATTACGCCCCGGAGGTCCTTAAAAAGCGCAGGGAATACAATGACGCGAAAAAGGTGTTAAGAGAGAAGAAATTGCGCTTTCAGACACCATTTCCTGCGAAGTTAAGGGTCTTCTACGGCGATGAAACGTGTCTCTATAATTCGGCGGAAGAAGCAACAGCTGACATGGCGAAAAGAGGGCTCCCGGTAACGGTATTTAAACCCGCAGCAGACCCGAGTCAGAAGATCAAAGCGCAAACATGGACAACACAAAGACCTTCAAAATCCACGGACCAGCAGCGGGAAACCCAGCACCAGAGCGTCGCGGATAAACTATCCGTTTTCAGGTTGGAATAGCGACCTTTTTTTTTTTTTTTTTTTCTTTTCTCTTGAATCAATCCGCACATCCAACCCCCCTCATACAAGGTAACAAACATTAAAGGAGATGCATATTCAGCATGTGGTAAAACATTTCATGGAACAATCATATTATTTGAAACAAATAAGTCTTTGTAATAAAAAAAAAAAAAAAAAACTTGTTAAAATAGAAATGTGACAATAATCCACATGTTCTCCTCATACTAACAAATACTGTTTTTGCGTGAATGTTTGATGTGATGGGGGTGGGAGGGTGCACACAATTTCACAGGGTTTAGGCATAAAAGGAAAAAAAAAAAAAAATCATTACAAGTTTGGATTGGGTTCTGAAACTCACGTTAAAAGCATGGGACTACTTTCAGTGGTAAGAGAGGGCCCTCAACACGTAAGAGTTTGAGGAATTTCCCTCAGAGCCTTCACTCCATCAAGGCTCTTACAGGGTCTTTAAAAAGACCTCAGCTCAGGAAGTTCTTATGACAGCTTTTTGTTTTAAAGTTTTTTACACTACGTTCTTAATGTTTTTCTTGTTTTTAATGTTCTTTCAGTTTCTGAGTAGCACAAAAGAGGGCCACCACACAGTTATACTAAACAAAACAACACAATGGAGAAACAGGGTGTAACCAAAATAATTTCATATAATGTAAAAGGAATCCTGAATCCAGTTAAAAGATCCAAGATTCTAGGCAAAATGAAAAAAGACAAAGCAGGAATAATACTTTTACAAGAAACCCACCTAACAGACGTGGAACACAATAAACTCAGTAGGCAAGGGTTTAAAATGATCTCTTCATCTTCATATAAATCAGGGAGGAGGAGGGGAGTAGCGACATTGATATCAACCAAAATTACATTTGAAAAAAAATCAGAACACAAAGATAAAGAAGGGAGATACAGTTTGGTAACTGGGCGGCTAGAGGGAGAAGATATCACCCTGCTGAATGTGTATGCTCCCCCAGGGGCTAACTGGAAATTTTATAAAAATGTATTCGACCTAATGATAACTAAAGCTCAAGGTTTAGTGATATGTGGTGGGGACTTCAATCTTAGACTGAATCCATACTGGGATGCTTCTGGTAATTCCCCACATCAAAATAACACCCAAAACAGGAAGACTCGGATGCTACTAAAAGAATTGGGAATCTGTGACGTGTGGAGGGAACTCAACCCCAGTGTAAAGGACTATACATTTTACTCAACTCCACATTCATCTTACTCAAGGATTGACTATTTTTTTATGTTTAATAGAGACATTGGAAGAGTAAAAACATGTAAAATAGGACTGATGGATCTCTCCGACCACAGTCCGATCTACATGGACTTAAATATCCAAAAATACACAAATAATACATTTTCTTGGAGGTTAAATTCAAATGTCCTGAAAGGACCATTGAAAGATGAATTGGAATCAGATATTCTCAGATATTTGGAAGATAACGATAATGGAGAAGTATCCCCTTTAATACTGTGGGATGCATGTAAAGCTGTAATAAGAGGAAAGATTATTGCAAAACTGGCAACCCAAAAGAAACTAAGACAAGAAAAACTATCCACATTAGAGTCAGAACTTAGGAACCTAGAAAAAGAACACAAAGGCAACACTCATTCTACTGACTCGCTCAAGATTAAGGAAATTAAAAACCAAATAAATGAGATCTACACAATAGAAATCCAGAAGAAACTTACATTTCTGAAACAAAAATACTATGAAGCAGGCAGTAAATCGGCAAAATTGCTAGCCTATAAATTGAGGAAACATCAAACAGAAAGAGCAATCTACAAAATCAGAGACCCAGTATCAAAGGAAATAAAATTCAGAATTCAGGATATTCTTAAAAACTTCGAGAATTACTATAAGAACTTATACTCCCACAAAAAACATAAAAACACATCCGAGGCATTCCTAAACACATTAAACCTTCCCCAACTTACGGAGTCACAAAATAAAACACTACCGTCAGAAATACATCCTAAAGAATTGGAAAAAGCAATTATGAAACTTAAAGCTAACAAATCCCCAGGAGCTGATGGCTATACAGCAGAGTGGTACAAAACCTTTAAACAGCAACTATCTCCTCTCCTCCTGAAAACATTTAATTATGTCCTCCACACAGGGGAAATCCCCCCCTCCTGGAGAGAAGGGGTCATTGCAGTTATACCTAAACCTGAAAAGGATAAACTAGAGTGCTCCAACTACAGACCAATCAGTGTACTAAATCAGGACTATAAGCTTTTTACCATTATCCTTGCCAAAAGGTTAGAAAATATACTGACAGACCTAATTCATTTAGACCAAACAGGTTTTATAAGACAAAGACAGACACAAGACAACATTCGACGCACTTTACACATAATTCATCATATAAAAAAATATAACTTAAATGCAGTCATATTGGGATTAGATGCTGAAAAAGCATTCGATTCGGTTGACTGGTCTTTTCTATATAGAATCTTATCCAGTTTCAATTTTCATAACAACTTCATTAGAACTATACAGGCATTATATAAAAAACCAACAGCTAAAATAAGGATTAACGGTAATTTATCATCATCTTTTGAACTGGAAAGAGGATGTCGTCAGGGCTGCCCCCTGTCTCCACTGCTCTTTGCAATCTTCATAGAACCTCTGAGCCAATGGATAAGACAAAACCAAAAAATTCAAGGTATTACACTTGGTCAGAAGGAACATAAAATAGCACTCTTTGCTGATGACATTTTAATATACCTAGGGCAGCCGGACACTTCTTTACCAGAACTAACCTCAGTTTTTTCAGAGTATGGAGATTTATCGGGGTACAAATTAAATATGCATAAAACCCAAGTTTTAACATTCAACTATGACCCAAATCATTATTCACTAAGCAAACTCAAAACTAACTGGGAGTCGGAATCTATGAAATATCTGGGGGTCAATATCCCGAAACAACTCAACAAAATTATATCACTAAACTATGATCCACTGGTGACAAAAATAAAATCTGACCTAGCAAGATGGAATATGATACCATTCTTGGGTACTGCACAAAGAATTGAAGCAGTCAAAATGAATATACTTCCACGTCTTCTATACCTTTTCCAAACAATACCGGTAGAACCTCCCAAAAAAACATGGCAGGAGCTGGACAGAAGGATCTCAAGATTCATATGGCAGGGCAAGAGACCTAGAATCAGATATAGAACCCTACAGCTAAACAAAGACAAAGGTGGGCTCGCGCTGCCAAATATCAGGGACTACTTTAAAGCCGCACAAATTAAAACTTTAGTAGAGATATGTAACCCAGTCTACACTGCACAATGGAAGGAGATCGAATGCCAAATAACAAGTGACATCCCCCTACAGGCGATAATAGGGAACAATGTCTTACCTAAGCTTTTGAATAACACTAACCCGTGGATAGAGACCCCGCTAAAAATTTGGTTTAAGATAGTCAGAGAGAATCAAACTAAAGAGCCCTATCGACTGTCCCTGTCAAATAAACTAATCTACTACTACTACTACTTCTGCAATGGATCGCCTATGATCAGGACTTTACTCCTAATAAAACAGACACCAGATTTAAAAAGTGGAAGGAGAAAGGGCTGATAAAATATTACGATTTTTTTAAAGGGCAAATCTTAAGAAGTTTTGAAGATTTGAAAAAACAAGGCCTAATAAATCAAGACCTTTACAGGTTCTTCCAGCTTAGACACCACATAAACAATATACTTAAAAAGGAGGTTTTGGAAAGGGCCCAGTCAGGTGTTCTGAAGGTCTTCTTAATGGCATATAAAGGGATCCCAGGGATCAGATACATTTCTAAAATATACCAAGGTCTTCAAGACTTAAAAGGAGACAACACATCTTATATAAAAGAGAGATGGGAAAAAGAGGGGAATTTCACTTTACAACTGGAAATATGGGAAAAGCTAAATAAACAGCAATGGAAAAGTACCTCATCCCTGCAGTGGAGAGAATTTGGATGGAAAAACTTGGCAAGATTTTTCAGAACACCTGCACAAAACAAATTTACCCATAAGGGATTGAACTGTTGGCGCTTGTGTGGTGAAAAGACTGCAAATCATTTTCATGTGTTTTGGTCATGCCCAGTTATCCACCAATATTGGACCAAGGTACAGACAATATTGGGGAAAATATTCAAAATTACAGTTCCCTTTTCTTTTGTAACTTTGTATTTGGGTTTACTACCGGACTCACTGGAAAGACGAGGAGAAAAATACTTATTCAATGTTTTAATATTGGCAAGCAAAAAAGCTCTAACTAAAAAATGGATGTTGAAGGACTGTCCTACACCTGAAGATTGGACTAACGTGATCCAAGACATTTACTCGATGGAAAAGTTGACATTCACACTGAGACAGGACATGGATGTGTTCATGAACTTTTGGCAACCCTGGACCGCATATGTGTCTTCCATTAGATCTAATCTTTGACAAATACCATTTCAATAATGGTTCCACTCTTTGTTCCAACACTACTCAGATGCTCTTTTATCTTTATTTACTTACTTTTTCTTTTTGTTTGTTTTTTACTGGTTTGTTTGGTTTTTTTATTTGTTTTTTGTTTGTTTTTTCTCTTTAATTTCACTTTTTCTTTCACTTTAAAAAAAAAAAAAAGGGGGTGTTGTAAGAATTAATCTTCCAATGTTGTCAGATATCAGAAAATAAGGGAACATGTGATGAAAATGTAAACACTGCATTGCTGTAACGACCTGTATACCCTTTACAAAAACTTAAATAAAAAAAAAAACAAAAAAAAAAAAACAAATGATGGACACTGCTGCCTGTGAGAAGATGCTGGGAAGGCTCAGTTGTGAAAATGAGAAGATCATGGAACAGTGAGACAGTTTCTGCAAATTCTTATCCATGGATACAAGATGTTATAACTTCATGTGAATTGATTATGTCTGCTGGTTCAGTGTTTCCTCTGGCTTAAAGACCTTGGCGCAGTGGCAACATATTTTCGGGGGAAGGTGGGGGGGGGATGCAAATTCCACACAGAAGGGTTACCGATGGTCAAGGGGTGGGGCGGACCCCGTGACCTTCATACTGTGCTGCCACAATGCTAACCACTGCACAACCAAACTGCCCCAAAAATGTGTGACCAGACATTAGAAATTCAGGAATATAAATTAAAGTGTGAATAAAAGCAGTGCCTACCTGGCAGTCCCTGAAGCTTGGCTTTCTTCACTGCAAAACAAACAAACACACAAAAAAATGGTTAGGAAACACACAACTGTTTAAATTTCAGCTGATTAACATCTTCTTGTGTAATGTTTATTTAAAACAAGTAAAATCTCAAATCTTCAATAATACACCCCTGGATCAATTGAGCCTAGAAAAAAGAACACTTCAGCAACTCAAAAGCATCTACATAGACATGAAAAAAACTGTTATTGAAGCTGCTTAAATATATCAATATGCAGACCAGTGAGCAATGAGTTGGGGTGACGTGTGACAGATGAATCACTCTGGACAGCACATGTGTGATTCCACATACTGTAAGTCCTTATGCATTTGTGTGCATTCTTAATATATTACTTAAATGCTCATATTTTTGCTTCCCCATTACATTTACGCTTGTTTGGTATTTTAGAAGAATTAACATTTATTTAATCTCCAGACACACAATCCATTCTGGTAAAAATGGAGCATTCCACCCACAGTAAACTGAGCCTTTTCAATACTTAAATAGATGTTTGCATCCTTACATCAGTCCTATGTAAGTTTGTCAGTGGCCACGGAAACAAAACAGTAGGGAAACTAATTCCACTGACAGTTGCCTCAGAGCCTTAACTAACGTGATTCATAACATTTATGTTTATCTACCATTATGTCGTTATGTATACCTTTATTTGTACCACATTGGCACCACCACTTTGTTTACCCTGACCATTACCTTTTATTAGGTTGCAAATCAGAATCAGATTTATTGCCAAGCACATTTACAAGTAAACAATATCACCTTTAATATAATCAGGAAGCCTTAAGCCTTAACAGCTGTTAAACATACAAGGCACAATGGACAAAGTGCACTTAGACAGATGGGCTTTAATGTACAAAACAAACCACAAAACCAATGTGGTTATTTATTAAAAACTTCAAAAATATATATTAAAAAAAACCCACTTGCTGCCATTATTAGAGCTGCTATCTTTAGCCCCTGAATGCTCCCATACAATAACAGTTAAGGGATTGTGAAGCGCTTTCGAGGGGATTAACTATGATTGCTGGGCCAGGGTCTCCAGGCAGGGAACCTACTAAACCTCTGAAGCCTGAGATGGCAGATGGGTAGGACAGGATGATGGTGACACAAATGATGATTTTGTATTTTCATGCAACATTCAGTGTTTCTTCTCTCAGTGAGACTAAGCATGAGGGAGAGAAGTTTTTGGTTTTCATTTTAATTGAATAGGAAATGAAGACCAAAATGAAGTGATTGCATGTAAAAAAAAAAAAAAAAAATTGAAATAGTTTGTTTCCAATTTTGTTTATGAGAGAAAAGTTAATGAATTCAACAAGGGTAGCTGATTAATCCATGTACTCTTCCTTCTTTCAATATTTCATTTCAGAAATGAACACAGAAACAGCAATTATATGGTTTTGGCCTTGTCAAAACAAAATCAGAATTGAGTCAAGAGGGGATAATGGATCTGATTCCATTGTTTGTTTTTGTTCTATTGTTTAACGTTTTTCCTCTTTAGACCTACTTAATGCTTTTTTAAAATAAAGTTATCATATTTAGCTGTTGCTTTTGCCAGTACCACTTGGTTTATAGACATTATCACATTGGCTTCTCGATAAATTAACACATTCAAATTGTAAATGCACTTTTTTTTTGCAAGTTTCGGCCTTTACTTCCAGTTGTGACCAAAACAATAAAGTGAAAAAAGAACTAACAAAATCAGATCTGTTACACTGTTTTGGCTCAATTCCAATTTTATTTTGACAAGGCCAAAACCCTAAAACAGCTACAGTCATGTGAAAAAATTAGGACACCCTGTATAAGCCTGTGGGTTTTTTTTACATATTTGGACATATGGATATCACTCTATATCACTCTATAAAAGTAAGAAATCTGTGTGTGTGTATCACTTTCATACGACATCATAGGATGGCCTATAATCTCTGCCTGAACATCATGGGACGTCCTATGAACTCAGGCATCATAGGACGACACACAGACAAATGTTCTTTATGATGTCACATAGACCATGAACTCAGGCATCACAGGACGACTCGCAATGCCTGTATGACGGCACATAGACAAATGTGTCTCTATGATGTCATAAACATCAAGCCTGCCTTCATGTCTTTATATGATCCTGTCCATGAACTGGAATTACGACGCACCTATCCCTCAACCAGTGGTCTCAATGAAGAAGAGAGAAGACCGACCAGATGGAGAGCAATAGAAGGACGACAACTGCTGACAATGACGACAACTGCTGCACGTCAGAAAAAATGCCATGAAGATGAAACACCTGAGGTTCCAGCAGTACATCACACCCGTCTGAGACAGGAGGACACCCTTCACCAGCATAGGGTACAACAGCCTTTAAAGCACATTTCTAGGACATCATAGGATGGCCTATGATCTCTGCCTCATCATTACAGTGCGTCCTATGAACTCAGGCATCATAGGATGACTTGCCATGCCTACATGATTGCAAATGTGTAACCTTCACGAATGCCAGTCTACACTACAAATGTGTAAAATGCCAAGCAAAGCGCTGATTTTCTCTGGGTGCTCAGGTTTTTTGGTTTCTACGGGCATGCACAGGCTTTCCTGAACAGGGTCAAAGCCACTTTTTCAGGATTGTACCCATGAACTGGAATTACGACGCACCTATCCCTCAACCAGTGGTCTGAACAAAGAAGACCCACCAGATGAAGAGCAATAGAATGAGGAGAACTGCTGCACATCAGAAATCATGCCGTGAACATGAAACACCTCGGTTCCACCAGTACGCCACAGGCATGACTGTCAACAACAGCCGTCTGAGACAGGAGGAGACCCTTCAGTGGTCTGAACGAAGAAGAAGAAGACCCACCAGATGATGTCTATATGACGGCACATAGACAGAGCACGACTCCCTACAAGACATACAGCCGTGGACAAAATTGTTGGTACCCCTCTGTTAATGAAAGAAAAACCCACAATGGTCACAGAAATAACTTGAATCTGACAAAAGCGGTAATAAATAAAAATTCTATGAAAATTAACCAATGAAAATCAGACGATGCTTTTGAATTGTGGTTCAACAGAATTATTTTAAAAAACAAACTCATGAAACAGGCCTGGACAAAAATGATGGTACCCTTAATTTAATATTTTGTTGCATAACCTTTTGAGGCAATCACTGTAATCAAACGATTTCTGTAACTGTCAGTGTGACTTCTGCACCTCTCAGCAGGTATTTTGACCCACTCCTCATGAGCAAACTGCTCCAGTTGTCTCAGGTTTGAAGGGTGCCTTCTCCAGACGGCATGTTTCAGCTCCTTCCACAGATGTTCAATAGGATTTAGATCAGGGTTCATAGAAGACCACTTTAGAATAGTCCAATGTTTTGCTCTTAGTCATTCTTGGGTGTTTTTAGCTGTGTGTTTTGGGTCATTATCCTGTTGCAAGACCCATGGCCTGCGACTGAGACCAAGCTGTCCTGACACTGGGCAGCACATTTCTCTCTAGAATAACTTGATAGTCTTGAGATTTCATTGTACCCTGCACAGATTCAAGACACCCTGTGCCAGATGCAGCAAAGCAGCCCCAGAACATAACAGAACCTCCTCCATGTTTCACAGTAGGGACAGTGTTCTTTTCTTGGTATGCTTCATTTTTGCGTCTGTGAACATAGCGCTGATGTGCCTTGCCAAAAAGTTGCAGTTTTGTCTCGTCTGTCCATAGGAGATTCTCCCAGAAGCTTTGTGGCTTGTCAACATGCAGTTTGGCAAATTCCAGTCTGGCTTTTTTATGATTTGTTTTCAACAGTGGTGTCCTCCTTGGTTGTCTCCCATGAAGTACACTTTGGCTCAAACAACAATGGATGGTGCGATGTGACACTGATGTACCTTGACCTTGGAGTTCACCTTGAATGTGTTTAGAGGTTGTTCTGGGCTCTTTTGATACCATTCGTATTATCCGTCTCTTCCATTTTTCATCAAGTTTCCTCCTGCGGCCACGTCCAAGGAGGTTGGCTACAGTCCCGTGGATCTTAAATTTCTGAATAATATGTGCAACTGTAGTCACAGGAACATCAGGCTGCTTGGAGATGGTCTTATAGCCTTTACCTTTAACATGCTTGTCTATAATTTTCTTTCTAATCTCCTGAGACAACTCTCGCCTTTGCTTCCTCTGGTCCATGTTTAATGTGGTACACACCATGTCACCAAACAGCACAGTGACTACTTGTCACCCTTTAAATAGGCCGACTGACTGATTACAAGTTTGTAGACACCTGTGATGTTAAATAGAGGACACATCTTGGTTGAACATGTCCCTATGGTCACATTATTTTCAATCTTTTCTAGGGGTACCACCATTTTTTCCAGGCCTGTTTCATGAGTTTGTTTTTTAAAATAATTCTGTTAAACCACAATTCAAAAGCATTGTCTGATTTTCATTGGTTAATTTTCATAGAATTTTTATTTATTACCACTTTTGTCAGATTCAAGTTATTTCAGTGACCACTGTGGGTTTTTCTTTCATTAACAGAGGGGTACCAACAATTTTACACAGTGTTTGTGTATATATAGACACAGGTAAGCAACATAACACAGAACAGTGACAGGCAGGAGAAGAAGTAACAAGCAGGGGCAAACAGCCCCATATGGCAGGGTATATTTTGTGTGATTTTTATGTTTTGCTGCATACAAAAGCCATCACATGTGATTTCCACTTAGTGCTGTGTTGCTATACCAACTGTCCTGTAACTGGCAAGAATTCTGTTCCAATGCATCCCCTCTACGGGCATGCACAGGTTTCTACGGGCATGCACAGGTATGCACTAGTAAGAATAATAACAATAATAGCAGCCCAGGATAATAATAATAATGTGAAATACAGAAAATCCCAACTTAAAGCAAAGATGTGGGCTGGGACCCATGCCCTTTAGACAAGGAATATCACTTCATCACTCTATATATAATTCAAGAAATCTCTGTCACGATGTCATAATGTCACGATCATAGGACTTGCTAAAAGATCATAGGACTTGCTACGAGATCAAAGGCAGGCTTCACTCACGATCACAGGACTCGCTATGACATTATCAAAGATCAAAGGCAGGCATCAACGAATGAGAGGTGATGTCAAAGATCCAAGGCAGGTTTCACCACGGGTGCTGTTGCCATGGTAACAGTAACTTTCTACGGGCATGCAGAAATGTTTGCTTACACTTGCTTTCTATGGGCATGCACAGGTATGCACTAGTTTAATATCAATGTTAAAAATACTGGGAGATTCATGTAATGCAACTAAACAATTAAAAATGAATTAAAGACTTTTTTCAAATTTTCTGTAAAATGTAATTCTAAACAAATAGTGAGGAATAAATTAAGACACCCCCACATTCATTCCCCTTTAAAATGGCTAAAATAAATGTTAAAAAATGCAAATAAAAACAAAAACAAGGTTAGACATAGATATGTGAACATTTATTAACAAAGAACTGAATATTTAATTGGGTGCCCTAATTTTTTCACATGACTGTATTTCCCTTTGTTTTGTTTTCATTTCAGAAGCTAAATATTGAAAGAACAAAGATGAAGATTGTTAATTTGAACATAGCACATACAACAGATATAAATTTAGCTATGATACAAAATTGTGACATTGGGCATAATTGCGCATAATAATAATTAAACTAATTTTGTCTTGGGTATGAAGATTATTTTATTGAATTAGCTATTGCTGAAACAGGGCTTTGAAATTCAATAATAACATGTTTATGAACAATCATTGCTGTTGGACATATCTAACATCCTCTGTACATGCTTCTTTCTAAAAATTTGCAAGAATCCCTTGGTAGCATGTGGCATTCAGCCCAAAATCTGCACGCAAACAGACTGTAGCAGCCTGTACAGCTTGTTGTGACTGAGGCTTTAGATGGAGCGTATTTGGTGACGTAACTAAATCAGGTGTTTAGCCAATAGAGAGCCTAAGTCACGCCCCCTCTACTTCCGTATATGGGATCTTAAGTCAGAAAAAATCTCCACTGAAATGAATGGCAAGAGCGAAATTATATTTTGATCCCGATCAAATTTTGTCACGAGTTACACATATGATGTTTGTCAATTTAAAAGATAATGTCCTACATAATTAAAGTTAATATTGTGGGGAACCCAAGCTGGGATATTCATATCAGACTGGAAGCAAAGGAGAGGCAGTAAATTCCTCTGCCGGAAGAGCGTGAGGGAATAAGCAACTGAGGACAATAGGAATTGTGATGGGAGAAGGTATTGTGATGTAAGACCCCAGGCAGCAGGAATAAACAGCTGTGGGGACAATAGGAGTTGTGATGTGTAAATGTATTGTGATGCAAGACCTCAGGCAGCAGGAGGAGCGAGTGTGGTGATATAAAGGAGAGACCCTGTGGCATGAGTTTAATGTTGTTTCCGAGACTGAGAGATGTGAGCGAGTGAATAAAGATCGTCTGCCATGAATGCCTGGCTTGTTTATTGCTCTCTCCACACTGGTGACCCTTGACAAATAATGGAACACGAGGCAAACACCCTGGAGACGGCCCTGACGGGAAGCCCCAGCAGCGCATGTGCCGTTTCGGTCAAACTACCAGACTTTTGGCTGCACAACCCGAAGTCTTGGTTCCTCCACACCGAGGCCCAGTTCGCACTCCGGGGAAAAACGGCAGATGACACCAGATATTACTATGTGGTTGCAGCGCTGGATGCTCGCACGACTCAGCAAGTAGCAAGCCTGCTCCAACAGCCCCCAGCCCGCGACAAATACGGGGCTCTCAAAGCCACGCTGACCCGGCGCTACACGCTCTCGGACTGTGAGAGAGCAGAGAGGCTCCTGACGCGCTCCGAGTTAGGAGATGGGTCGGCGGTCGAACTGATGGAGAAGATGTTGGCTTTGATGGGCACGGACGACAGGCATTTTCTGTTTGCCCACCTTTTACTCCAGAACCTCCCAACGGTGGCCAGAGCAGTCCTTGCCAACTTGCCGTTGCTGGCCGCACATGACTACCGTACGCTAGCCCAGGAGGTAGATCGGATCATCATCACCACCAGGGCCCTCACAGTGAACGCAGCGGAGTCGGAATCCAGTGAGACAGCCAGCGGAAGCGAGGAGCCAGCAATGGTAGCGGCAGAGGGGGCCAGGAAGCGCCAGAGAGACACGCTCTGCTCCTACCACCGCTGTTTTGGAGGGGACGCACGCCGATGCGTGCCACCGTGCCAATTCAAGCATTCGGGAAAATGCCAGGACCGGCAGTCAGTAGCAGCCGCGACCGCCGGTGAAGAAAGCAAGCTGCTCTACGTGACAGACTCACGCTCGGGGAGACGGTTCCTCATGGACTCCGGCTCCCAAAAGAGCCTCATCCTATCGTCTTACGCCGACCGGCTAGCAGGAGCTAGCGGCCCCGAGCTGACGGCCGCAAATGGCTCGGACATTAAGACTTTTGGTGAAAAGACACTGACTGTATCCCTACACAGCCGTACGTACGAGTGGACATTTGTCATAGCAGCATGCAGTTTCCCAATCTTGGGTGCTGATTTTTTGTGCTCACACGGGTTGCTAGTCGATGTTGCTAACAGACATCTGATCAATGCACTATCTTTTGATTCCCTCCCCTGTACAGCTTGAGGGGCCGGGCCAACAACACTAGCCAACGTCACAGCTCCAGGTGGTAAGTTCCACACACTGCTCACTCAGTTCCCAGCACTCACGGTCCCGACGTTTTCGGCGGCCATCACTAAACACGGGGTGGAGCACTTTATTACCACCACCGGGCCGCCCGTTTTCGCACGACCTCGGCACCTGGACACAGCTAAACTGGCCATAGCGCGCGAGGAGTTTGCCAACTCAGAAAGGTTGGGTATCATCAGGTGCTCAAACAGCCCATGGGCATCCCCACTACATATGGTCCCTAAGGCCAAGGGATTGTGGCAACCGTGTGGAGATTTCAGCAGATTAAACAACGCCACAGCGCACAACTGCTACCCGATTCCCCATATTCAGGATTTTTCCGTTCACCTCGCTGGGGCACGTATTTTTTCTAAAATAGACTTGGTCCATGGTTACCACCAGGTCCCAGTGCGCGCAGAGGACATACCCAAAATGGCAGTAATAACCCCGTTTGGTCTGTTTGAGTTTTTGCGCATGCCCTTCAGATTAAAAGGCGCGGCACAGACATTCTAATGTATGATGGATGAGGTGTTGCGCGATCTGCCGTTTGTGTTCGTCTACCTGGATGACATCCTGGTGGCCTGCGCGTCCGAGGACGAACACGTAACCCACCTCAGGACGGTTTTCTGGAGGTTAGAGGAGCACGGGTTAATAATCAACCCGGCGAAATTCCAGTTCGGCGTGACGGGGATTGATTTTTTGGGGCACCGCATCTCACTGGAAGGAGCGATACCCTTGCCGGACAAGGTGCGCGTGGTGACAAATTTTCTCAGGCCTCAGATGGTCAGGGCGCTGCAGGAGTTTTTGGGGATGGTTAACTTTTATAACCGTTTCCTCCCCCGCGCGGCTCAGCTCATGCAGCCATTGTACGACGCACTCAAGAAACGGAAACCGGTGGACAGAGTCAACTGGACTCCTGAGTGTTAGCAGGCATTCTCTGAGGTTAAAACAGCCCTGGCAAATGCTGCACTGTTGGTGCACCCGGACCCGGCGGCTCGGAAGGCGCTCACTACCAATGCCTCGGACATAGCCATAGGGGCCGTCGTGGAGCAACGCGTCACCGGTTCTTGGCAGCTGCTCGCTTTTTTTAGCAGGTCTTTGCGCGACAGTGAGGGTAAATACAGCCCGTTTGACAGAGAGTTACTGGCTCTCCACCTGGCCATATGCCACTTCCAGTTCTGGCTGGAAGGGCGCAGCTTCACTGCATTTGTGGACCACAAGCCGCTAACATACGCGATGGCCAAGGTTTCGGAACCATGGTCAGGCCGGCAGCAGAGGCAGCTGGCCGCAATCTCGGAGTCTACAACCGATATTCAGCATGTGGCCGGTAAACTTAATGTGGTGGCGGACTGCCTCTCACACACAGTAGTGGCCCCAGTCTACGTAGGGATAGATTACACGGCCATGGCCGCAGAGCAGATTGGTGATGCAGACGTGTGCGCACTCCAGTCTGGACCAACAGGGTTAAGGCTGGAGAGCACAGTACTGCAAGACGGGGGACCCCCCCCAATCTGTGACGTCTCCACAGGATGCCCGCGCCCGGTGGTCCCAGGCGCTTGGCACCGCCGCGTGTTTGAGTCCTTTCATGCTCTGGCACACCCAGGAGTGCGTGCGTCAGTCAAAATGGTGGAAGCAAAGTTCGTATGGCCAGGCCTGCGCAAACAGGTGAAAGAGTGGGCTGCAGCCTGCGTAGCTTGCCAACGAGCCAAAGTGCACAGGCACACAAAGGCCCCTTTGGAGCCATTTCGTATCCTGGCTAAGAGGTTCGACCACATTCACGTGGACCTCGTGGGCCCCCTCTCGCCATCGCAGGGGTTCACGCACCTTCTGACAATGGTGGACCGCACCACACGATGGCCAGAAGCAGTCCCGCTAGCTGCAACCGTGTCCGCGGACGTGGCGCGCGCCTTTTTGACAACATGGGTGGCATGTTTTGGCATCCCTTCGGACATCACGTCCGACAGGGGACCTCAGTTTGTTTCCAACCTCTGGTCCACGATGGCGTAGCCTGGGTGTCGCAATTCATCGCACAACCGCGTGCAACCCACAGGCCAATGGGTTATGCGAGCGTTTCCATAGGTCACTGAAAGCAGCGCTCAGGGCTTCGCTTACGGATGCAAATTGGGTGGACAGGTTGCCGTGGGTTCTATTAGGGTTGCGTTCCGCACCAAAAGAAGATATGGAGGCTTCCCCGGCATAACTGTTTTTTTTCCTCACCCGCTGCAGCTCCCTTGGGAATTTTTACCAGATAACCCCATGCCAAACAACCATCCGTCCCTGCGTTCACGGCATAGCGCAGACACAGGCACGCTACCGGGCCTGGCCCATCACTGCTTTCCACGTGCTTTTGTGCCAAAAACTTTGAAGAACGCGGCGTTCGTGTTTGTCAGGCACGATGCCCACCGCCCCCCATTGCGCCCACCCTACGATGGCCCGTTTAGAGTGCTGGAACGAGGGGACAAACATTTTGTGTTAGACTTGGGGGGGTCGCCGGGAGAAAATCTGTATAGACAGGCTTAAGCACGCCTTTGTGGTGGCAGACGAGCAGGTGATGCTGGCTCGAGCACCTTGGCGTGGAAGACCCCCACTGAGGACTCCCCAGGTAAACGATTCATCAGAGCAGTCACACGAGGAAGCCCCCTTGCCATTGTCCACCCACAGACAGACACACCCCCAGGAACCCCCCCATCGGCACAGCAGTGCCGCGGAGCCGAAGTCCCCTCGTTACAGCAGTTATGGGAGGAGGCTGAAGCCAAAGGGATGTGAGAGTTAATGCTCAGTCTGAGACTCTGGGGGGGCGGTGTGGGGAACCCACGCTGGGATATTCATCTCAGACTGGAAGCAAAGGAGAGGCAGTAAATTCCTCTGCTGGAAGAGGGTGGGGGAATAAGCAACTGAGGACAATAGGAATTGTGATGTGTAAATGTATTGTGATGCAAGACCTCAGGCAGCAGGAGGAGCGAGTGTGGTGATATAAAGAAGAGACCCTGTGGCATGAGTTTAATGTTGTTTCTGAGACTGAGAGATGTGAGAGAGTGAATAAAGATCGTCTGCCATGAATGCCTGGCTTGTTTATTGCTCTCTCCACAATATAATGTTATCGTATAATAACACCGTAATATTTAGCTTCTGTGACAACGTTTAGTGGACAACATCTCCCATTATTCCACATCACCAAACACGATCATGGCAGGACATTACTAAAACCTCACCTCCTGTTTCCTGACCAATGAAAGAAGGAGCCAAAGAGGAGAAAAGCAACACAAATGTTTTGTATTTTGAAAGCTGCAGCTGATGCAGACAACTGTTAGTGACTTCACCCTGGGCGCGCTTTGAACACGTGACATAAGGCAGTGATTCTCAACTGGTGGGGACCAGTTTTGAGTGGGTCGCGGACAGCAGGTCAAAAAGGAAACAATATTCTTAAGTTTAGTTACATCTGAAGTCGGACTTGTCTTATTTTGAAAAAAACTTTTATTTTGATAGGCATGCATCAGAGAGGTGCAGCGCTCTCACACTATAGCCATGATAACCATCATTTGACTGGCGTTTACTTGAAGTTTGTGTTGATATTCAGAGGCGGGATGGCAAAGCGCAAATATGACCCAGAGTATTTGAAATGTGGATTTTCATACATTGAGGACAAAAAGAGACAGAAGCCACAATGCGTAATATGTAGTGAAATGCTTACACATGGCAGCATGAAACCTGCCAAACTTAAAGGTGAACTGAACTGAACGGCATTGAACGGCACTGGGTGATAGTACATACAATTATAAAGATAATTTATCATTGGCACCCCCTCCACAAATCCCGGAATCTTGGAGAAAATCGCGATTTAGAATTTCCCGCCCTGAAAAATCAGACAAATCCGCCGAAGCGCAGCCGGAGTTCCGCGTGACGTCACGAGTGTGACCCAGTCCTCATGTTTACCATTGCGAGCACGTCGACACTGGTTGTTTTTGGTGCATTTTGTCGTGATAGTCGACTACAAAACACTTCCAACACCTGGGAAGATCTGTTCAGTGGCCAAGGAAAGCTGTCATGGCGACGAAAGAAAAGAAAAGGGGAGGAAAAGCGACCGGGAAGCGATGCGTTTCTAGATATACAGTGATCCATCACTTATCGCGTTTAATGGGGACCAGAACCAACTGCGAAAAGTGAAAAACCGCGAAGTAGCGTCACCCCCCCCCCCCCCCCCAAGGGCGTCACAAGCACTATTTTGCACAAAAAGGCACAAGAGAACAGCGAAAAGTGCCACTAAGCAACACGAGCGATAAAGAAGGCGCTCTGCAGGGAGAGAAGCTGTGTAAAACGTCTCGGCCAATCAGCTTGCGAGGTGAAACGTCTCGGCCAATCAGCTTGCGAGATTCCCGAGCGGTGAAGAGGTGGGCGGAGAGGAGTGGAGCGGTGGTCAGAGAGGTAGATTTTGAGCTGTGCGGGCTCTCCGTGTTGATACCTGATGTTCTAATGAGAAGGCAGGGAGACTACATTAGAACATCAGGTATCAACACGGAGAGCCCGCTCTCCCCGGCTCTCCAGCCCGCTCGGGAATCTCGCAAGCTGATTGGCCGAGACGTTTTACCTCGCAAGCTGATTGGCTGAGACGTTTTATCTCGCAAACTGATTGGCGGAGACGTTTTACCCAGCTTCGCTCCCTGCCGAGCGCCTATACCCAGCGAAGGAAGACCGCATTAAACGCGATAAGTGAGGGATAACTGTAATAAGTTGGAAAAATGCTGATGTTTTTTTTTTCCCCCTTTCTTTTTTATTGTTAATTTTCCTTATCCTGACACCCCAAACATGCCAAAGTAAAGACTCACCATTCTGTATTCAATAAGCGACTCTCCACCCCATCACTGCTGCGGTCTGAGTCGGTGCTGGAATCCCCCGAAAATTCTGGCTCTAATCTGTACGGTTCGATGCCTCCCTCGCTCTCTTCCTGTTCACTTGACACTCCTGCATCCTCCTCTGTCTTGTCACCGATCCTGAATGCCTCTTCACTCTGAAAACTCTGGTGTTCTTGACTGCTGGAACTGCTATCATCTGCCATTGTTGTTTTGATAAGGGTCACACTCGTGACGTCACGCAGCGTCGTCTGCACTACTTCCGGTTTGTTTGGCACTGCCAGCCAGAGGCAAAAGTTTATCGGCTTATAGCTTGGCCATCGCACGGCCTAAAAATTTCTTTTATGTGTTGAAAAATACAATAGGTAATAAGGAATTAATCTGCTATTCTACTTTTTCGGCAAAAAGGTGAGTTCAGTTCACCTTTAAGCACCATTTAGAAACTAAACATCCTGCATGCAAGCATCCGACAGCATCTCGCTCCAAACAAGACCAAGCTCCAGGCTTCTTACCACGTAGTTCATTGTAGTGCCAAGGCCAAGAAACCCCACCCAATAGACGAAGAGCTAATTTTACCTGCCGCCATGGACATGGTAAGAAAAGCGTTGTCAACTGTCTCACTGACTTCCACAAATGACTGGTCAGGTAAAAACATATCATTTTGTGGGCCTTTTTGATTTTGTGCACTTTTGATATTTATTTTTTTAACTTTTTATACATGCAGTTGTCATGTTCCTCCTCAGTTTGTGTTCTGGATGCAGAGATAACCAAAGAAGTAACATATCTAATTTTGTAGCCTTATTTATTTGGTGCAGGTTTGATATTCAATTTTATTTTATTCACTAAGGCAGTTGTCTTAGAATAAAATAGGCTTTGTCATTGTACAGCATGACGAAAATATGGGTGCTCCACCACGCTACTGTGCAGTAAAGTAAGAGAGAAGGATTCGATAAAACACAGTTACAGAACACACGATTAACACACACGTTACCAAGTTATGACGCTTAATCTGTTAGTCCTCAATTTCTTAATAATGTGCTCTGAAATTCACTTTGCACAAATAAATAAATATGTATTAATGTTTTTAAAAAATGACATACATGTTTTCAAAGGCTGTCTTTGAAAAATAAATTTGCATGGTTTGAATTCTATGTAAGTGGGTCGCAAGTTAATGACCATGGAAAAAAGTGGGTCCCGGGGTGAGCCCAGTTGAGAAGCCCTGACATAAAGGTACGTGCCTCTGTGTTTGTAGTTTTTTAATTCACATATTTTCACAATCTCATATCTTAACAGTTAGATAACAACCTACACCGTTATTTATGTGGAACATTATCTTTTAAATTGACAAAACATGTGTAACTCGTGGCAAAATTCGATCAGGATCAAAAGGTAACTTCGCTCTTGCCATTTTCAGACTACAGAACAAAATGTATACCAGTTAATTAACAATACAAGCATGGCAAAGCTAGTCTATGAAAGATGTTAACCGTGGTGACAAGTTGTGTGCTCGCACCAACTTTTTTCTTTTGTTTGCATTGCCATGCCAAAAAAAAAAAAAAAAAAAAAAAAAGAGGGGGGGAGAAAAAAGGAAAATCTGAAACATTGCAGAAAGAACTTCAGACAATGGACTAGACAATATTATAGTACATATGCATCAAAAAAATATACAGTGGCCCAGGATAATGACTGATACTGCATCAGTCCTTAAAAGCAGTTTAATGTTAAAACCCATCTTAATTTGGGTCAAGTTTTCAAAGTAGCTAGCCCCAAAATGCTAAGTGGCTGGAGGCTAACTTCATTTAGGCCAGAGAGTCCTGATTGGCACAACACTTCTCACGTGCCAACAGCTGTACATAACTACTTCACCAAAAACGTTTCAACTCACCTTTTTTTCAGGGGGGCGGAGCTTAGGTGAAACTTTGAAAGCAGGGGTGTCCAATCATGTGCCATGGAAGGCCAAGACCCTGCAGGCTTTGCCTCCAACCAGTGTCTTCAACAACACATTCCACTGAATGTCTTCCCACTGATTGCTGATCAGTGAAAACACCTGCTGAAGAGACTGGGTAGAAGAGAAAACCTGCAGGGTCTTGGCCCTCCATGGCACATGATTGGACACTCCTGCTTTAAAGCAAAAAAAAAAAAACAAAACAGACAAGACATTTGAGTGATTTCACTCTTGACATGTCTTGTAAGTCATAAAAAACATGTTACAGACATGTTAAGGATCAAAAAAAATTGTGATTTTTGGCAGTCACTTTTGAACAATTTCTGGGTGTTCTCTGATGTATGATTTTGGCCTGTTGGGCTGCTCCAAGACCTGTCACCCATGACGGCAACCCAACTTTTTGATACTGGGCTCTAGTATCAACAAGAAACAATGCTTTCACTCTGGAAATGGGAAACTGTAGGGAAAGAAAATCTAATGTTCCAAAAACAGGATCAGTTAGCAGTCAGTCAAAAGGCAGGAAAGAAGCAGGACCAGGAAGTGACACCAGAGTCCACTGCTGCAGTGGACAGTGGCATACTTCCGCTTGGTGCTGGCTGTTGGATGTGATCAGGCTGAGGCTCTGAGAGAGAGAGAGAGAGAGAGAGAATTGGGGGAGGTGTGGGGGGAGTGCACAACAGATGGCCAGGGGATTACTCCCACAATCTCTAAGCGCTCTCTGTCTCACTCTGCCTTTCTCTCATAATTCCACCACTCTGCTGCTTGCTCCGTTCAGGCACTTCGCCTGTGGTTCGATCACTCTCAGCCCTGCAGCCCCTCCCCCACTCCCGGTCATCCTTGGTAAAAAAAAAAAAAAAAAAAAAATTGTAATATCTTCTGAGCCAATGAGTCAGCGGTAGAGGCAGGCGTGACGGCAACAACATGGTTGTTCTGTCAAGTGTGGTCTTAATCTTTGGTTTGAGCTATGGATTGACAGCCTTGAGTGAGATTACATGAGCTTTTGCATCACAGATTTCAGCGGAGAGCTCTCTATCAGCACAAGTAACGTATGACACAAGCTCCCCATCCTGTAATGACATCACTGAGTGGGCAATAAAACAGAGCTGAGGTAATGTACAAACCCCAGTTCCAGTGAAGTTGGAACATTGTGTAAAACATAAATAAAAACAGAATGCAATTACTTGCAAATCCTTTCAAACCTATATTCAATTGAATATATAACAAAGACAAGATATTTAATGTTCAAACTGATAAACTTTTTTTTTTTTTAACAAATATTCTCTCATTTTGAATTTGGTGCCTGCAACATGCTCCAAAAACGCTGGGACAGGGGCATGTTTACCACTGTTACATCGACTTTCCTTTTAACAACACTAAAGCATTCAGGAATTGAGGACACCAATTGTTGAAGCTTTGTAGGTGCAATTCTTTCCCACTCTTGCTTGATGTACAACTTATGTTGCTGAACAGTCCAGGGTCTCCATTGTCTTAATTTGGCTTCATAATGCGCCACACATTTTCAATGGGAGACAGGTCTGGACTGCAGGCAGGACAGTCTAGTAACTGCACTCTTTACAATGAAGCCACACTGTTGTAATACATGCAGAATGTGGCTTGGCATTGTCTTGCTGAAGTAAATAGGGACATCCCTGAAAAAGAATGGATGGCAAAATATGTTGCTCCAAAACCTGCATGCACTGTTGAGCATTAATGAGGCCCTCACAGATGTGCAAGTTACCCATGCCATGGGCACAAACACCCCCCCCCATACCATCACAGATGCTGGCTTTTGAACTTTGCACTGATAACAATCTGGATGGTCCTTTTCCTCTTTAGCCCACAGAGCATGACATCCACAAATTCCAAAAATAATTTGAAATGTGGAATCATCAGACCATAGGACACTTTTTCCACTTTATGTCAGTCCATCTGAGATGAGCTCGGGCCCAGAGCAACTGGTGGCATTTCTGGGTGTTGTTGATATATGGCTTTCGCCAAGCACAGCACAGATTAAAGTTAAGTGAAGCTCGAAGACTGCCCCTTTGCACCTACAGTGTCCTTTTGAAGAGCTATTTTTTTTTTTTTTTTTTTTTTTTTTTTTTTTTTTATAAAGGTATTACAAATTCGAATTTTCCCCCACGGAGACAACAACTGTCGATCAAATGTGTTTTAATGTCCAACAATTGTATTCTGAGATCCAAATAATTTTGTGTGACCTGCGTCTGAGCCCTGAATGCTTCTCCCCCTCTCCACTTCGCTCATCACCTCACCACAGCAGCTGCAGCGTTTCTGTAGCTAGGCGTGTGTTTTCATGGATCCAATTCATTGTCTATGTAGCACACCCTGCATGCATTCTGGTGGGTCTCCTCTCCTTCAAGCACATTCAGGCACCGTTTTACTAAATGCCCTAAGCTTTGGCACTTTTCCATTGCTGTTGTGAAAGTACATGCAGTTATCAATTCACTTTTTTAACAAGGGGGATGGTAGTTGTGGGGGATATTCATAAATTTAGCATACGGTGTAAATGTAATTTCAGTACAAGTTTGCAAGAATAAAGTTGCTAAAATATGATAACAGATGCTAACTTACAATTTAAAATGTCACAAAGTCACTATAAGGAAGTCCCAAATTTACAAGAAAAACAGTGACATTTTTGTGAGAAAAAAAACACATCTTCCAAATGCTGAATTTGGAAGTTGGAAGATTTTTTTTATTTATTTAAAGAAAAGCCTTTCTCAGATTTTTTTTTTCAAAGACTTATTTATTTTGAACAGATATTTATTTTATCAATGGAAGCTGCCCATTTTTGTCCTGTAAATACATAATGACGAAGACCACTGTCTCTGTGTGAATTGATAATTTTCTAAGAATCGATAGGGTATTGAATATCTCCATTAGTGTATAGGTATTAAAATAAAATTCATATACCAAGTAAGCACAGTAAAATTTGCACAACTATATGTAACCTTACTTTTTTCAGTATTTAGGAGTGCCCTTTCTTGGGTTCGGGCACCTGCCCTTCAAAATATCTGGGTTTTGCTTTGCATGGTAGAATTTTAAAATGCACTTGTAGATGTGACAAACTGTGTTAACTGACAATGGTTTTCCGAAGTGTTCCTGAGCCCACGTGGTGATATCCACAGAATCGTCAGTTTTCAATGCAGTGCCGCCTGAGGAATCGAAGGTCACAGACATTCAATGTTGGTTTTTGACCTTGCCACCTATGTGCAGAAATGTCTCCAGATTCTCTGAATCTTTTCATATTATAGACTGTAGATGATGAAATCCCTAAATTTCTTGCAATTGTACATTGCGAAGCATTGTTCTTAAACTGATGGACTATTTGTGCACGCCCCATCCTTGCTTGTGGATGACACAGCCTTTCGGGGACGCTCCTTTTATGCCAAATCAGGACACTAAACTCTTTACAATTAACCTGTTCACTTGTGAAATGATCCAAAAAGGTGTTTTTTTGAGCATTCCTTAACTTTCCATCTTTTCTTGCCCCTGTCCCAGCCTTTTTGAAACATGCTGCAGGCATCAAATTCAAAATGAGTGAATGTTTGCAAAAAAATAATAAAAAACAAGTTTATCAGTTCAAACATTAAAGGTGTCACTGACTGAAAAATGGTGTGTTTGTAGGTTTTAACCCCTTGCACACTGGTCAATTTCCCTAAAAACGCCTAAAAATAACGTACCCAAAGTAAATCAAAAGATGTTCTTCAACCCTTTGCAGCATCTTCATGGGGTTGGTCTCATTTAACCGAAAACACTGAATTTTTTGGCAAAACGGTCATAATCTCTCTAAGTGCTCCTGCCACTGAGTAACAGTCATCTAAACATATTGAACTTGAAGAAAATAAAGTTCGCCTGGGTGTTTTTTTAGATACAAATGTTTGTAAATAACAGCTGTCAGATACGGGCTGGAAAATGCAACAGAAATGTAGATGTAGAAACAAGTGTTATCCAGCTGAGGTGTAAATTTTGTAACAATACCACAAAAAATGAATATATTACACAGCTTTTTTCTCAGGTTGTTCCCAGGCGTTTTTGAACCGTGCCAAATTGTGCCAAATGGCACAGTTTGGAAAAACGTCTATAACTTTTGAATGATTCAATATAGAAGCTTGATCTTGGGCTCTAATGAAAGGTGACACTTAGGGCTGTGTGTGTGTGTGTGGGGGGGGTGTTTATTCATTCATGAATGAATGAATGAACAAACAAGCCCCCCACACACAAAGAAGCATGCCACGTAAAAAATGTGTGGCTGTTTTTTTTTTTTTTTTTACAAGAAAAAATAACCTACAGTGCAATAAAAATTATACTAAAATATCTGCAATGTAGAGGATAACAACTCCCCCCACCCCGCTACAGAGGAGCGCGGCACACGGTCCGGTCCGTGCGCCATGGTCCGTCATGTGGCGATGACGCACAGTTGTAATTTACCGATCGGTCAAAAGTCATTTTGATTACTATTTTCAGGGATAAAGAATAATTTAGCTAATAACACTTACCTGTCCACAACAGCAGTGTCACTGGCGAACATCTGTTCTTCACTGTCAGACGAACATGACGCTGGTCCGCTTGTTACGACTCGTGGTTCTGGTCACGCAACCCGGTCAAACCATAATTCCATTATTGCGGTTTTGCGCTTCCATGATTGCGGTTTTGGCGAACGATTTTTCAAAACAAATAAGAACAGTAGTAAGAAAAAAAGACTGACGAACACTACCGTTACACACAGCAGCTTACACAAAACAGATTTTACACACGGGACGCACGCTTTCAATCGTCGAACTTCTCTGCTTCTATTGGCTCGTTGTATTCACAGTCGTTGGTAGGCGGGTCCTTCTTGCTAGGTTTTCAGTCATTGGTTCTTCAAGGTTTCAGAAACCCAATTCAAGGCTCTTATTAGTCGAATGAGAGGTCAATCAAATCTAAACCAATCAAAGCACTCCTTTGGCTTTCTGTTTGCGGCTGTGTCTGTAGTGGAAGAACGGAAATGCAGCTTTTTTTTTTTTTTTTTTTTTTTCAGTGCGCTCTGAGACGCACAGTGCGCACTAGGACGCACGAGGACGCAGAGACGTGACCGCCCGCGGTATCCCGGAGTGCATGAGGTTATCTGCCTGAAATGAGTCTACTAGTCACCTAGTTATCAAAAAAAAATTCTCAAAAAAGTCAATTCTTTTTGGACTTTTCTGTGGAACTCTTATACATCACGTCTAGAAAAAAGCCAACCCACCACCGTCCTTGTGACCAGCCCACTGCTCCTTTATTTGCCCACCTAGTTGTCTGTCACGCAGATGGAAGGGGTGCTAAAGGTAGCCTATTAGCTCCTGAGCCATTAGCCCCCACGCTAACACTGGTAATAGGAAACTCGAACCGAGTGCAGCATATACTGTCATTTTCTTCAGATCTTAGTCACCCTAATAACAATCCCTGTTATCATCTGGGTCACCGGTCCGTGGGCCACCATGTGCCTCGCATCACTCCAGCCCATCTCTTGGTGGTTTCACCATGGTTCCGCAGTGGGTCGCCGGCATGCCATGTCACAGGGAGCTGGCTGTGAGAGCCAGCAGCTCCAGGCAGCAGCCCTGGATCATGGCGCATGTGGTTGCCGTGACCCAGGGCTGCTGCCTGGAGCTGCTGGCTTTCATGGCCAGCTCCCCCACCATCATCCGTGCATACTCTCGTGGGGGAGCTGCTTCATGATGGGGCATCCCCGGCTGGCCATGGGAGAGGAGCAGAGTACTGCGGAGCGAGACATTGCCCTTTAAGATCCAGTGGTTCTGCCAGCAGCCTCAGGTTACAGTGATCAGTGGGTTGCCCAGCGCGTGGTACTGGCGATTTGCTGTGGCGTCTCGGCGGGGTTGTTGTCGGGCGGGGGTTACGCAAGGTGCACAAATGACTGCAGATCGACAAGCCAGTGCAACTCATTCAAGCTATAAGGAGACTAGAAGCTACTCAGCTAATGGCTAAATGACGTAAGAGGGAGGGCAGAGTGTAACAGCTGAAGGATGTTTGTTAAAGTGACAGGCTTTAAGTCAGAGTTTCAAGAAAGCCGGGTAACAAAAAAAATTGCTTCAATAATTAAAAAAATTAAAGAAAATGTGAACAAAATATGCCACAAACACTTCATTAAGACACGAGCGAGCTGTTAAAATGTGGAAAAAGTGCAGTCAATGAAATATCTTGTCTTTATCGTGTATTCAATTGATCGATAGATTGAAAAGCATTTGAAATCATTGCATTCTGATTTTGGGGCAGCGCGGTGGAAGAGTGGTTAGCACTGCGGCAGCACAGCAACTCACCCTTGGCTGAGGGATCCTGGGTTCGATCCCAGCCCCCGACCAACAGTGATCTGTGTGGAGTTTGCATGTTCTCCCCGTGTCTGTGTGGGTTTACTCCGGGATTTCTCCGGTTTCCTCCCACATGCCAAAAACATGCAAGTTAGGTTAATTGGCATCAAAACTGGGGATTCTAAATTGTCCTTAGGTATGACTGTGAGAGTGAATGGTTGTCTGTCTCTCTGTGTTGGCCCTGCGATGGACTGGCGATCTGTCCAGGGTGTACCCTGCCTCTCGCCCAAAGATGCTGGGATGGGCTCCACCCCCCCACGACCCGAAAAGGATTAAGCGGAAGAGGATGCATGAAATGCATTCTGATTTATTTATGTTTTACACAATGTCCCAACTTCACTGGAATTGGTGTTTGTACCAATCTAATGCACGGTGCAAAGAAATTTTGTGACTGACCAGAAATACCATGAATGTAGAATAGTCATGACAAAAAGTAAGGACGGTGAATATCTGATACTTTAAGAAAATCTCAACTTATTATTAGTTGATCATCTTTCAAATTTTATCAAGAACTCTGGCAAAAAATAAGAGACCATTGCAATTTTTCTCCTAAATTAGCATCTCTACATGTATGGTTGAATTCCAACACAAGGACACCTCTATCTACTTAAAGAGAATGAGGTTAGGTGACCTTTTAAGCATGGTCAGATGTATGAAAGCTGTGAATAAAAAAAAAATAGTTATTACACAAATACAGATTTGAGTTCTTCCCAAGTTAAAACTTAAGTATTGTAGTGTTTAAGAATGAACATGAACTTCTTTTTTTGCATTATTTGATCTAAGAGTAACATCTTTTTTGTTGTTCTGGCCCATTCACATTTTCTGTAAATAAATGCTCTAAATGATGATATTCTGACTTGGAATTTTGGTGAGTTATTGTCAGTAGGTTAGAGAATAAAACAAAATTGTTCATTTTACTCAAACACATATGTATAAATAGTAAAACCAGACGAAGTGATAATTTTGCAGTGGTCTCTTAATTTTTTCCAAAGCTGTATAGATAAGGGGGATGTACTGTAACTGAATCACCGACCTCTCATAAATTCACTTATTGATTAATTTCTTAAATTTATTTTTGGGAGTTTTTTTTTTCTTTTTTCAGATAGAAGCAGTGAACAGGAAAAAGGATCAAGAGCAGAGGGAGAAACACAGAGGAAAAATTGCTCTTGTCAAGATTTGAATCAGGGATTGCTGCAGATGAGCAAAATGCAGCATCTTCATGTATGTGTGTTAAATAGCGCCCCAAATTCACTTCTTTCTTTTTTTTTCTTCTTCTTCTGGCTACTCCCTTTAGGGGTCGCCACAGCAGATCATCTGCCTCCATCTCACCCTATCCTTTGCATCCTCTTCTCTCACACCAACCCTCTCCATGTCCTCCTTCACTACATCCATGAATCTTCTCTGTGGTCTTCCTCTTTTTTTTTTCAATTCAATTCAGCTTTATTTATAAAGCGCCACATCACAACAGAAGTCATCTCATAGCGCTTATCCTTTCTTTTTTGCTTAAACGTTTGCAAACTCACAGTCAGCGTTTGGGTCTCCATTCCTGGCCCACCTGGGCAGTTCCTGACAATAGTAAACACTGGAGTAGAAATGTGGAAATATATTTTGAACATCCTAAATAAATATACAGCGGGGAAAATAAGTATTGAACATATCAACATTTTTCTCAAGCACATTTCTGATGGAGCCATTGACCTGAGATTTTCACCAGATATCAGTAACAACTCAAGTAATCCATACAAAGAAATTAAGGCAACTCTCTTCACAAAACAAGTTATATTTAATAAAGTGAATAACACAGGGAATAAGTATTGAACACACTTGGTGAAATTCATTTAAAATTTAGTAGGAAAGTCTTTCTTGGTAATAGCTTCCAGATGCCTCCTGTAGGGAGAGACTAGGTGCAAGCATTGCTAAGGAGTGATGTTAGCCCATTCTTCCAGACAACCGGTCATCAAATTTTGAAGGTTTTGTGGGTGTCTTCTATGAACTGTGATCTTCAGTTCGTTCTACAGATTTTCAATTGGATACAGATCAGGTGACTGACTGGACCATTCTAGGAGCTTTACACCACATTCCAAATTATTATGCAAATAGGATTTTAGCGTCAAACATTCAATGTTTTGTTTTTCAATTAAACTCATGGATGGTATGTCTCAGGGCTCGTTGGATCACTGATATCAGTCTCAGACACCTGTCATCATTAGTTTGCCAGGTGAGCCCAGTTAAAGGAAAACTACTTCAGAAGGATGTTCCACATTATTAAGCATGCTACAGGTTTAAAGCAATATGGGAAAGAAAAAGGATTTCCCTGCTGCTGAAAAGCATCAAATAGTGCAATGCCTTGGAAAAGGTATGAAAACATTAGATATTTCACGAAAACTTAAGCATGATCATCGTACTGTGAAGAAATTTGTGGCTGATTCAAAGCACAGAGGGGCATGTGCAGATAAAGGCATAATGAGGAAGGTTTCTGCCAGACAAATTCATCGGACTAAAGGTGTGTTCACACCAAACGCGAACGGGCGTCGGGAATCCATACAAAGTGAATAGGAAGACACGAGTACATGTGAATTTGTGCAGTCGCGCGTTTGCATCCGCTAGCTAGCAGCTAGCTTAATATCATTAAGTTTGACCCAAGTTGTGAAATGTATTTCATTAGACATATCAAGCTAGCTAGCTAGCTCCTAGCTTTGAGAGTCTGCTGTCACCGGAGTAAAAGTATCACCACTGCAGAGTAAACTAGCTTGAAAATGAAACTCACTCACCGGGACATAGGAGGACCAGGAACTCTTCAGCTGAATCGGGATTTTGGAGTCATTTACCCACGGTTTCTGGCCATGGACATCCTAGCAAGCTAGCAAACTAGCAACGTAAACACCAATCATCTCTTAAGTTTTGGAGGCTTGAGATATCATTTTCAGGTGAGCCCCCTGTCAGATAACGTAAACCTAAGCACAATGTTATTTTGGGAATTTCCACAGCAGGTTGAACACAGCTGCAGACGTTTTAAAGACAACTTTGCCTGTCTGCATCTCACTCTTCATGTCTGTTGGCGTGTTTACATTGATTTATAATGTAATCATTCCACGCGAAAAATTCACAAGTTCGCGTTTGGTGTGAATGCACCTTAAGAGAGCAGCTGCTAAAATGCCATTACAAAGCAGCAAATAGGTATTTGAAGCTGCTGGTGCCTCTGGAGTCCCACAAACCTAAAGGTGTAGGATCCTCCAGAGCCTTGCAGTTATGCATAAACCTACTCTTCGGCCACCCCCAACCAATGCTCACAAGCAGAAATGGTTGCATTTTTCAATTTTCAAACAATCTGCAATCTAGTTTGTGACGTGGTAACACTTTTTTACTGCCAGTTGCATACATGAGCTTTTTTGCACACAACGTGCAGAAATCAGTGCCATATGGCCCTGGCAGAAACAAGCTCCTGGTTCTCTAATTTTTTTTTGCACCAGCTACCAAAAGGCTTGCCGTCTCTGCCTATTTCTTCGATCCATGCCCAGCGCCATTTGTTTTTAAGTCCTTTGTCAATTAGGACATCTTACCCAGGCTTCAAAAACTTACTCTCCATCCTACAGAATGTATGAAAGGTTTTGTGTGTATGTTGAAGGATGAAACACTCACGTTTCCAGTCACTCACTCTTGCTGTCACTGTCCAATTAGGAGCGCACTACACTGATCTCTATAAAAAACTGGATGGATCATTGGCTGCCAGAAGTGAAGCCACCTGGCCGCCATATTAGTACAGCCAAAACACTCAATACTAATATGGTGGCCAGGTGGATTCACTCGGCTCTGTACTCACTAATGGGGTGTGAGCTATCCAGGTTTTCTATAGACATCAGTGGAGCTAGATACGGCAACTCTGCTTGGACAAAAAGTGTTTCAGCATACAGAAATAGGAAGTAAATTTCTCCACAGCCAAACCCCCCCCCCTTCCCCCCCCCCACACACACACACAAAAAAAAAACGGCACACGCCGGAAATCCAGCACGGTGCCGGAAAACTTTAAGCCCTGCGGGAGGTTGAGGTTCATGGCCCCCGGCCGGGTCATGCCAAAGACCATACAAAAATGGAACTTCTGCCATCCAGCTTGGTGCTCAGCAAAAATGGAACACAGGAGGGGACTGTGGGTGGCGATGGCTCAGGAGGTAGAGTGGGTCGTCCAATAACCAGAGCATTGGCGGTTCGAATCCTGCTCACCCCAGACATCCTACTGTTATGTCCCTGGACAAGACACTTTACCCATCCTGCCTCCAGTGTCCATGACACCGGGCATAAATGTGTATAAATGTTCAATAGTGGTCAGAGAGGCCGTTGGTGCGGATTGGCAGCCATGTTCCCATCAGTCTGCCCCAGGGCAGCCGTGACTACAGTAGTAGCTTACCACTACCATTGTCTGTAGAGTGAATGAATAATGTATCCATTGTAAAACATCTTTGCGTGTCTTTGAAAAAGTGCTATATAAATCTGATAAATTATTATTATTATTATTATTATTATTTTGCCATATATCTTGTACAGTGTTATTAAGTACACACTTAATGGAACTGGCAGGTATCCATACACTTTTATTATTATGAGTCTGTATTTTGGTGCTGAATGACTGTCATTACAAATAACAGGGTTGGGCGATTAATCAAAAAGTAACCTACATTGACATTTAGTCCCTAAAACCAACATGACTTCCCAGAATTGGATATTGCATAACATGGTTTGCCACCATAAAGGATGCTAAAGCAGGATTCTGTATTCCAACCATGTTTACCCATCCCCCTTGCTCTTTGGCATCTGTTGGGTTGTAGCTAATATGCATCACTTGGAGAGGACAGGAACCTTTGTTTCAGTGCTTCCCAACCTGCTTCCTCCCTTCCTGACCCTACAAACACCAGAGAACCCTCACTTAGCCTTTCCAGCCCTTACCGCTACACCAACCCATGGAGGGCCAAGACCCTGCAGGCTTTACCTCCAACCAGTGTCTTCAACAGCAGATTTCACTGAATTTCTTCCCACTGATTGCTGATAAGTGAAAACACCTATTGAAGGAACTGGGTAGAAGAGAAAACCTGCAGGGTCTTGTCCCTCCATAGCACATGATTGGACACCCCTGCTCTACACATTCACAACAATTTGACATGTATATTCTTTAAAAATTAATTGCTGTAACATATATGAAAATATCCCTGCATTAGTGTCCCTTCACAAATGATCCAAACACTTGTGATGGTTTGACTTCATGTGTTCAAATCTAACTTGGCAACAAGGTCAGGGCAAGCAATGGCTTGAGCATTCCCAGGTTGGGTTATAAAGGATAGGAGAGGTATTATACACCTAAAATCTTTTTATGTATTGTTATTTGATCCACAACAGAGGGTTTCTAATAAACCTTTTATCACAAATCTAGTCCTCGACAGTAAAATCTCAGTCTCTGAATTTAACAATAGTATGGATTTAACCACAAACACGGCTAAATTCAACTCAAAGGCAATAGCATAACTACATCTAACTTCACTTGAAAAAAGGCTTGATAACCCTTTAAAAGTATAATACAAAATGTTTATTTATAGCTATAATTCAGGAGATGTTTTTAAATTGAGTGGAGATACCCCTACAACAAAATAAAGGCATCCTAATATCGAAACCACTCAGAACTTTTTTAAAGACTTAAGAACAGACGTGATGGAGACAATACCTCCTCTGCTGAGAACCTGTCTTGTAAGAGTTCAATGGTCTCGCTAAGTTCTGCTCTGAAAACGTACCAATAATTTCAAAGTAGCCAAAAGCACAAAACAATGTAGAAACAGAGAAAAGCTCCTACCTCTGACGCACAGTAACGACATGACCAAACGCTCCCAGCGAAAATCCCGGAGTTTGACAGAGTTTGACAGCAGGCTCTTGGCACAGATTTATTCAGTCAGGTAATATTATAAACAAAAAAAAGTCGCCCATTTGATTCGCAAAGCGCTGATAAACTCCCCGGTGTTTACAGGTGTTTTCCTGATGCTGGTCCGGGGCGGAGAACAGCTGTGCTGCTGCCACGCCATTATTGAAAACCTCGTCCCGGATTTCCACTGACGGACAGCACAGAGACCGGGGGGAGGCGGGGCGAGCAGTGGCACCTGTTACTGGCGCCTGAGTTGTCCAATGAGAATGCAGGATTACTCGACTGGGCGGAGCTTCGCAAAGGATTCCGAGCAATTACTGAGGTGGAGGAAAACGCAGGTGACGCATCCCAGCACAATGCTTTTTTAGCACTTTTAACAACAGTGTGACACCGGCTGTCAGTCTTGTGGAGTGAGTCTCACTCTGTTTTGCCCTCTCTCTCACACAAAGATTATTTCTCATTCCAAAATGAGGAATTATTGCCAATATTGTCTTGACTTTCTTCAGATTTTTTACACTAAGAGTTCTCCAGGCAGCATAAAGTAGACTGAACATGCTCTAAAACTTATTCTGAGGTAAAGAAGCTTATGTGTTGAAAAAAAAAAACTGTGTATGGGTATTGTCCATATGCACACTCACTCCACGCCTACCCCCCCCCCCCCCCGTCTCCCCGAGCAAAATTCCATCTCACTCCAAGCTTTTCTGAAAAGTTGGCAACTCTGTTGATATTGGTTATTGCTATACCTTTTTCTATTATAAATTGTGATATGTACGTATTTATAAATTAAAGACTTATTCCTACCTTTTCCCACTCATTGTGTCTTAAGGAATAGCCTACAATTTAAATGGCATAAATATTTAATAAATTGTAAATAATTGTCCTGTTTTTGCATTTATTTGTTTTTACATTTTATTTATTTGTTTTTACATTTTCTGCTCTGATATTGACTCAACCACCCCCCCAACACACACACACACACACACTGCTACACACCCACCAGCAGCAACTCAGCTACAGTGTCTTGCTCAAGGACTCCTCAACATGCAGACCACAGAGAGAGCAGGAATCGGACCACTGACCTGTTACATATGAATTACAGCAGTAATATGGCAGCCCGGGTTCTACCAGGGAATAGAGGGAGGTTGGAGGCCCGTCCTTCCGGCGGTGACGTCAGCAGGAGTATAAAGGCAATGGCCCAAAGGGGGACCTCCTCTTTTGCCGTAGACGCCTGGACAGGGAGCGCTGTAGCCCACTGCTGTACTGTTTGCGAGTTCATTAATAAACGTTGTTAATTGCCTTCCGCCCTGCTCCTCAATTCAATAATTATGGACACAACACTTGGCAACGAGGAGAACACGGTTATGGAACATGCTGCAACCAGTTTTCGGCCATTTCTGGAGGCCCCTGGCGAGCCTCCTGTGTCTTCGCCTAGGTGGTTTGCTGCGTTTAGCAACTACCTGGTGGCCCTCAACCTCGGTGAGTTGAAAAAAATTGCAAGAAAGAGCAACATTGGTCCATAATTTGGGCATGGAAGGGCAGAGAATCCTCGAGACATTAGGGGGAGCCGATATCCTTGAGGAGGTGGTAGAGCTAATGGCGCAATATTTTCGCGTGCCGGAAAATGTCATCGTCCAGTGCATCCAGTTTTGACAGCACCACCAGTGGATGGGAGAGCCGGTGAAGAGGTTTGTGGCAGACCTGCGCCAACTGGCAGCAGAGTGTAAATTTGGAGCTCTACAGGACGAGATGATTCAGGATCATTTGGCAGAGCATGTTTGCTGTCCTGTTGCCCAGTCATTGCTCCTGACCTACTCAGGCTAATTGATGCTTGCTAGCGCTATCGAGATTGTTCAGCAGTTTGAGGCAGCTGAAGTTATAGCGAAGGACCTCAGTGGAGAGTCCTCCTCATCACTACATGAGCCTCAGTTAAAGGCGCCAACAGCAGGCCCTGAGAGTGACGACGACATTGAGGATGAGGAATACGACCTCCGTTGTCAAGATAAGGTCTACCCCAGGAATGCTGAGATGTTACAGCTGTGGGTCCGCTAAACACAATTCAATTCATCTTCAATTCAACTTTATTTATATAGCGCCATTTCACAACAACAGTCATCTCATAGCACTATCAACTGTAGGGGGAACCCCCACAGTTGTAGAAAGACCCCAGCAATCAGGCTGGGGTCTTTCTCTAAACACAAATACAAGTCCAGAGAGTGTCCAGAGAAAGGAAAGCGCTGTGGGAAATGCGGCCTGCTGCACCACTTCGCGTGGTCCTGTAAGAACTTTGAACGAGGGGAACGTGGACAGGGAAGGAGCTCCTCCACGAAGACTCCCACTGTTATTCATACGGTGGCACCAGAGATGGGTGGCCATATCTACTACACAGTATCGCTGGACGGAGGCGAGGTATCGATGCTGGTAGATATGGGAGCAGTGGCTTCAATACTAAATCTACAGACAGAGAAGAGTTTGTTTCCCTGGTACCGCATCCAGAGAACATCAGCCCCATTTTACAGCTATGGAAGTAATAGGATTGCCGTATTGGGGTACATTGTGTTAATGGCATAGTACAAGACCCGGAGCATGACGGATGTCCAGGTGGTGGTGACTGTTATGGGATCCAACATTATGGGATGCAACATGTTTTATGGCTTGGGCTTCTTCATCACCAATGACACTGGAGAGGAGTGGTTAGGTGGTGGTTTGTGGGACTGACCCCTGCCGAGCGTGGATGATGATGCAGTGTGGGACGCTGATTGGTCCGGATTGGGAGAAGACAGCAGGGAGGAATGTCACAAAGCCCTCCCCGGGATGGACCCGATGCCACAGCCCAAGCTGCCCTTGGTGTGGAAGCTGGGCGGCACGGCAGGGCCCCCGGGTTGGTAGGCGGGACTGAGACATCAGCGCTGAACAGCACCGGGGCTAGACCAATGGGTGCACATTTAAAACACACCAGGAGACAACCTTCGGGAAGGGCTTCAGGCCGGGCTGGTACGAAGACCAGCTCCAAATGGGAAGGGCCCCCCCCCCCCCCACGACAGGAGGATCCGAAGAGACCTACTAGAGCTCCCCTGAGTATCGGTGACATGGTTTGCCCTAGGGTTGAAGCTCGGTCAAGGGGGATCCACAAGCGCTGTGAGCAGTATGATGACCAGGGGCGGCTACAGGTGAAAGGGACCCAGATGGCTATCTGGACCTGTCAGACGAGACGTGGAGGCACCCCAGCGAGCTGCGTCGGGTGGTGGAGAAGAGGAGACAACGCAGTCCGTCACCAGAGAGTAGGAAACAGAGACATTCTGACTGGGAACCACGGGAAGGTAATCCTGGAGGGGGCCTCGCCACGGGGTGTGTAAAATGACTGTGGGTTGGGTTAGTTGGTGTGTGTTAAGTTTTCCTGCTACATATCATTATGTACACTACCGTTCAAAAGTTTGGGGTCACTTAGAAATTTCCTTATTTTTGAAAGAAAAGGACTTTTTTCAATGAAGATAACTTTAAACTAATCAGAAATACACTCTATACATTGCTAATGTGGTAAATGACTATTCTAGCTGCAAATGTCTGGTTTTTGGTGCAATATCTACATAGGTGTATAGAGGCCCATTTCCAGCAACTATCAC
The DNA here is from genome assembly GCA_020510985.1 of Pholidichthys leucotaenia. Taxonomy (NCBI): domain Eukaryota; kingdom Metazoa; phylum Chordata; class Actinopteri; order Cichliformes; family Pholidichthyidae; genus Pholidichthys; species Pholidichthys leucotaenia. The sequence continues at coordinate 85,658,867 of CM035846.1, read as the reverse complement.
TCCAGTGTTCTGATGGTACAATGTGTTTGCTCATTGCGTCAGAAGGTTAATGGATGATTAGAAAACCCTTGTGCAATCATGTTAGGTCTGCAATACTGTAATTGCTGCAAATGGAGGATTCTTTGACGAAAGCAAAGTTTGAAGGAAAAAATTATTATTCCAAATACAAATCATTATTTCTAACCTTGTCAATGTCTTGACTATATTTTCTATTCATTTTACAACTCATGGTGGTAAATAAGTGTGACTTTTCATGGAAAACACAAAATAATTGTCTGGGTGACCCCAAACTTTTGAACGGTAGTGTATATAGTTGTGTCTTTACTGGGTTTGTGCCCCAAACGTGTTCACTAAGAAATTTATTCAAACACTTTAATTACAAATATTGGAAAGGACCTTTGGTGGAATCATTAAAAAAAAAAAAAACAACTTTTGATTTAAATTGTTTGAATTGAGTATGGGTAATGTCTATTTTGATGAGTAATATAGGGTTAATGAGTACTCAGAGACCTGACCCGTGGTGGTTCAGGTGAAATAATTGTGTGTTATTAATTGAAGCCCCAACAATGTATATTTTCATGATATGCCCAAGTGTGGGAAGGGTGTGTTGGGGGGGCAGTAAGGAATGTTCTAGATATATATTAAGATTGTTTATTGTTTGACATGTATTGTACATATGTTGTTATAAAAATTGTTCTGTGATTAATTTTCGTTAGATACACGGCTTGTTTTTTTTTAGTTTGGACTGATAGGAGAAGGCGGCAGAATAATCCGCCTAGCCGTGTAGGGGGCACCAGTAGCCTACCCGGCCCCCAGCCTTGGTTGCGTGAATGGAGAGATTATTTATTTTGTTTTGTACATACTGTTTTCCCTGTTAGAGTGTGAGTCGGGCGATAAATTCGGGGTGGGCTAATTTGTGTGATTGGATTTTTTTTTTTTTTGGGGGGGGGGGTTACATATGAATTACAGAAGTAATACGGTGGCCCGGGTTCTACCAGGAATTAAATTAAATCAAATTAAATTAAATTAAATCACCCTTTATTGTCATTCAACTGTACAACCAATAATGCACAGTAGAACGAGATTGTGCTTTACCTATCTACTGTGTTAATCACACACACCCCAAGTGTAGAATCAGAGGGCCGCTGCCATGCAAAGCGCCGCCACAAATTTCCCTCCTCCATTCCATTATTGCTGAGCACCAAGCTGGATGGCAGGAAGTTCCACTTTTATATGGTCTTCGTCATGACCCGGCCGGGATTTGAACCCCTGCCTCCCGGGTGTGGGGCGGATGCTCTACCAACTGAGCCACCACTCCGGTAGATAGAGGGAGGTTGGCAGCCCATCGTTCCGGTGGTGACGTCAGCTGGAGTATAAAGGCAATGTCCGAAAGGGGGACGTCCTCTTTCCCCGTAGACACATAGACAGGGAGCGCTGTAGCCCATTGCTGTACTGTTTGTGAGTTCATTAATAAACGTTGTTACCTGCCTTCCGCCCTGCTCCTCATTTCAGTAATTATGGACACAACATGACCCTCCAATCAGAGGACACTGTACACTTGTGCTACTGCTCAGTAGTTCAGTGGTTGGCACTGTGGCAGCACAGAAAGAAGGTTATGGGTTTCATCCCACCCCCTGACCTGCAGTGACCCTTCTGTGTGGAGTTTGCATGTTCTCCCCGTGTCTGCGTGGGTTTTCTCCCACAGGCCAAAGACATGAACTTTAGGTTAATATGCATCAGCTGGGGAGAAACTGTCGTTAGGTATGAATGTAAAAGTGAATGGTTGTCTGTCTCTCTGTGTCGGCCCTGTGATGGACTCACAATGGATTGTTTGAAGATGGAAGGACTGCTCAGCCAGGTTAAATGTTTCACAACTCAACAACACTGCCCGCTGTCGGGAAAAACAGCAATCATTTCCCAACATTTATTTATTTGTCTTTGTTTGAGATGTATTACACATAGATGGTGGGTATCTATTCTTACCCAGTCTATGTAATTACGTCTATAGTCTGTTTGAAGTTTATTGGAAAATAAAACAGCACCACCATGTGAATGCCATTAGTCATTACACTGTGTCGCTGAATAAAACAGGAAGATACAATTCACCATACTTATTAACTCATGGCTATTAGTGCACAAATTCAGACCATCTAAATGTACAGACATGCAGTAAAATTTAATCTTTAATTTTTTCTTGTGATTTTATCATTCATGAATATCGTGTGTGACCATGAATATCCATGATGGCAGCACATGAATATCCACGTGCTGCCAGCAAAGCCTCGATTCTGAGTGGAACTGATGCCACTCAGTCGTCAGTTTGAAGCAAAAGAATGTGGTCCCATTCAGCAAGCAGCTCAAATTCAGCATGATCTGGTGGTGATCCTGCCTGAGTATAAACCGATCCAGGACATCCATGTTCTGATGGGGAGTTTTATGTATTGAGATGACAGAGATTATTTTATTGTATGTGCATTAACACTGTATAAAACACTTTAACAGTGTTAAAGCACATTATAAAGATATACAAGATTTTGTGTTCTTTGTGGTGTTTTTAATGCCTCAGTATAGATAGGCCTCACTTTATAGAGAGTATAATGAAGTAATTTTAACATTTCTTTGTCATCTTCTTCTTTCAACTGCCCCCTTTCAGGGGATCATCTACCTCCATCTCACCCTATCCCTGGCGTCTTCCTCTGTAACATCAACCCTCTCCCTGCCCTCTTTCACTACATCCATGAATCTTCTCTGTGGTCATCCTCTTTTGCTCCTGTCTGGCAGCTTTGTCCAATATATCCACTGTCCCTCCGCTCCACATGTCCAAACCATCTCAGCCTTGCCTCTCTTACTTTGTCTCCAAACCGCTCGACCTTAGCTATTTCTCTGATATACTCATTTCTAATCCTGTCCCTCCTAGTCACTCCCAATGAGAATCTTAGCAACTTCAGTTCTGCCACCTCCAGGTCCATCTCCTGTCTTTTTGTCAGTGCCACCATCTCCAAACCATACATCATAGCAGGTCGCACTACTGTCTTGTAAGTCTTCCCTTTCACTCTAGTTGCATCCTTCTTTCACAACTCACCCCTGACACTCGTCTCCACCCACTCCACCCTGTCTGTACTCTCTTCTCTTCCTCTCTTGTGCATTTTAATAATAATAATAATAATAATAATGCATCTGATTTATATATTTTCCATTCCTTTGGGTGGTTGAACATCATCTACCTTCACTACCTTTACTCCTTGCGTTTTCACCATTATACCTGCATCCCTCTCATTCATGCACATGTATTCTTTCTTACTCCTACTGACTTTTATTCATCTTCTCGTCAGAGCATACCTCCACCTCTCCAGGTTCTCTTCCACCTGCTCGCTACTCTCAATACAGATTACAATATCATCAGCAAACATCATGGTCCAAGGAGACTCCTACCTGACCTCGTCCGTCAGCCTGTCCATCACCATGGCAAACAATAAGGGGCTCAGAGCTGATCCCTGCTGGCTAATAATTTAAAATCAAATTATTAGCCAGGAATTTGATCATTTTATCTACTATTAGTTAGTCTTCTCATTCTTAAATTTTTAGAATTGTTATTTATAATGGATATTGGTTTCCTTTTTTATTTATTATATTTTCCTGTTTAAGTTTTATGATAGTCATGTGGTTTCTCGGACCACATTGGAAATAAGTGTTTTCACTTTCATGTGTCATTCTGGATTCAATGATTCCAGATGTTTTACATATTTATACATTTTTTGTATATTCTGTATTGCAGCTCATTGATCTGAATAAATAAAAAATCAATCAATCAATCAATCAACCTTTATTGTCATGATGCTATGCATACAACTGTAGTGCAAGCAAGATGAAATTGCATTTCTCTAGGCATCCGTATTGTAAAAAGAACATAATTTAAAAACACACTCACACACCCCCTCACCCCCCACCCCGACAGCCATTCACATATCTCTGAGACACATTTGGATATTACAGTAATGTTAACTTATTACAGTTGCAGTTAAAATGATAATAACTGCCTATGTATATACAACAATTAAATGTATATGTATATAAAACAATTAAAATGGCTAAGTGAATCTAAGTAGCTAAGAGAAATAAATACTTAAAACTGACTAAAACTATAATATACAGATAATATACATAATGTCCATAAAGTGCAGTAATATTTGTAAAGGATTCCAGATTAACTGTTCAGCATCCTAACAGCTTGTGGAAGGAAGCTGTTGATCAGTCTGGTAGTTCTGCCTCCGATGCTCCGGAATCGTTTGCCAGATGGCAGCAGTTCAAAGTGTTTGTGCAGAGGGTGAGGGTGGTCCTTAACAATGTTCAGTGCCCTGCTCCTACAACGGCTCTGAAAAAGTTCTTGAACAGAGGGGAGGGAAACTCCCAATTACCTTCTCAGCTCCCTTAACTATCCTCTGCAGAGCTTTTTTGTCTGACATACTGCAACTGGAGTACCATGTTGCAATGCAGTACGTCAGAACACTGTCCACCACACCTCTGTAGAAGGTCCTGAGGATGCAGATGGGGAGAGAGGCCTGTTTGAGTTTCCTCAAGAAGTACAGTCTCTGCTGGGCCCACTTCCTGAACCCCAAGGAATTCTTGCTCCAGGTCAGGTCCTGCGAGATCTGTACTCTGAGGAACTTGATGTTCTCCACTCTCTCCATTAAACGGCCGCTGATGCAGAGAGGGACGTGTTCAGGCCGTGACTGCCGGAAGTCGATAATCATCTCCTTTGTTTTGTCCACGTTGAGCACCAGATTGTTCTCCCTGCACCAGCCCTCCAGGTCTGGCTGCACGGTGGCGCAGTGGTTAGCACTGCGGCAGCACAGTTTACCCTTGGCCGGGGGATTGTGGGGATCGTGGGATCGTGGGTTCGATCCCAGCCCCCGACCAACAGTGATCTGTGTGGAGTTTGCATGTTCTCCCCGTGTTGCGTGGGTTTACTCCGGGATTTCTCCGGTTTCCTCCCACATGCCAAAGACATGCATGTTAGGTTAATTAGCTGTTCTAAATTGTCCCTAGATATCTGTTTCCTATAGGCCCTTAGAATAGAAGGTTAGTATTAATGAAAGCGCTTTGAGTGGTCTTTGTGACTAGAAAAGCGCTATATAAGTGCAGGTTAGTTAGTTAGTAAGTTAGTCTCTAACTTCTTCCCTGTACATTGATTCCTCATCCCTCTGTACAAGTCCCACCACTGTGGTGTCATCCACAAACTTAATAATCTGGTTCCCCTTGTGTCTGGACACACAGTCATGTGTTAAAAGTGTAAACAACAGTGGACTAAGTACACAGCCTTGAGGGGATCCAGTGCTCAGCGTGATGGAGTTGGAGATGTTGTTTCCAACCTAGACAGACTGAGGTCTCTTGGTCAGGAAATCCAGGATCCAGAGACATGTGGCGGTGTTCAGACCGAGAAGGAGTAATTTCTCCATCAGTCTCTGAGGAATAATGGTGTTAAATGCTGAACTGAAATCAATGTACAGGAGTCTGGCATATGTGTCTTTCTGATCAAGGAGGGTAATGACAGAGTGCAGGGTGGTGACTATAGTGTCCTCTGTGAAGCGATTTGAAAGATACGCGAACTGGAGCGGGTCATGTGATGCAGGGAGGCAGGCTGTGATGTATGGTTTAACAAGCCGTTCAAAACACTTCATCACAATTGGTGTCAGTGCGACAGGACGATAGTCATTCAGACAGGACACAACCGCTTTCTTTGCCACCGGGACTATGATAGAGGTCTTAAAGCATCTAGGGACAATGGCCTGACTCAGGGAAATGTTATATATGTCAGTCAGGACATCCGCCAACTCACTCACACAGACTCGGAGCACACGTCCCAGGATGTTGTCCGGACCTGCAGCTTTACGTGGGTTGACCCTGATTAGGGTCCTCCGTTTGTCCACTGCGTTGATGGTGATAGCTGGCCCCACAGATGGTGAAGATGGGCCAGCCCTCCCTCTGATTGTCAGGTTTGATGCTTCAAAATGTGCAAAGAAGTTATTGAGCCTGTCTGGAAGCAAAGCGTCATCATCATCGACCCCCTGCCTAGACTTATAATCCGTCAACGCCCATACTTCCTGCCACATCCGTCTGGTGTTCCCTGTGTCACAGAAATGTCCCTGGATTTTCTCCGCGTAGGCACGTTTCACCGTCTTAATTCCATCTCTGGCTGTGAGCATCTCTGCATCTCTGGCTGTGAGCAGCAAGTGCACCTCTGCAGTCATCCAGGGTTTATAGTTGCCCCGTGCAGTGAAAGTCTTCAATATAGTGACATCCTCTGTGCACTTCGCAGTGTAGCTGGTGACCGTTTCAGCGTACTCCTCCACACCACTCCTGTCTCCATGAGAGGCAGCTATTTTGAAAACCTCCCAGTCTGTATGCAGAAAACAGTCCTGAAGGGCCGTGTCTGCACCCTCTGGCCAAGTCCTGAATTGTTTCCCTACTGGCCTGCTGCACTTCAGTAAGGGTTTGTAGACAGGCACCAGCATCACGGACAGGTGGTCAGAATGGCTGAGGTGGGGGTGAGGTGTTGCCTTGTATGCATTTGGGAAATTTGTGTACACCAAGTCCAACATATTCTCTCCTCTGGTCTTAAAGTCCACACATTGTTTGAACTTGGGGAGCACAGTCTTTAGACTGGTGTGATTAAAATCCCCTGCAACCACTACAAAACTGTCCGGGTGTGAAGTTTGAAATTCACTGATAGCATCATGCAGCTCTCCAAGTGCCTCGCTAGCATTAGCTTTAGCATTAGTGCTAGGAGCTATGTAAACAACAGCTACAAGCACGTTGGTGAATTCCCTCAGCAGATAGAATGGCCGGCAGTTTACGATAAGGACCTCCGCCAACGGAGAGCAGTGTTTAGTTGCTAACGTGGCATTAAGACACCAGTTCTTGTTAATATAAATACATAGCCCCCCCCCACCCGCCTCTTACCAGAGCTAGCGGCCTCCCTGTCCGCCCGGAACAATGTCATCCCTTCCAGCTGAATGGCCGTGTCAGGGATGTTGTCGTGGAGCCATGTCTCCATGAACGCAAACACACAGCAGTCCCTTCACTCTCTGTGGGTTTCTCTCAGCAGACGCAGCTCACCCAGCTTGTTGTCAAGGGAGCAGACATTGGAAAGTAGGAGCGACAGTACTGCTGGTCTGGAGGGGTTAGCCTTTAGCCTAGCATAAATTCCGGCCCTCTTTCCTCTCCTTTGTTTGCGTTTGCGCCGCTTACGCTTCCTCCTCTCCCAGGTAGCTGCCAGCCTAACCCCCGATAGTATTCCATGCTGGAGTAGAATGTCCAAATCACACCCGAACGCCACAATTCTTGCAGCATACATTACCTTGATGCTTAATAAGGTCTCTCGGTTGTAAGTTGTACGTCTGGGATGATTAAAACACTCCAAACTCTCACACTCACTGATGCCTAGAGGGGCCGCAGCGTCCATGCGTGCTGCCATCCTGTTAATCTTTAACTAACTAAACTAAACATCACACTACACTTACACTACACTAAAAAGATGTGTGGGAGGGAATGAAACAAATAACTGGGAACAAGGGGAGAGTCAGGCAGCCATCTGGGAGCTAGGAGAGAGCTGAGGAACTGAATCTGATTTTTAATAGGTTCAACTCACAGTCTGTCACCCGAGCAACACAACCAGACCCCCACGCACCCCTCTCCACCCACACTCCCGTGCAGAACCTCTCTCCATCTCCCCCCTCCTCCTCCTCAGGGGGCTCCAGGACCCTCCCTCACTTCATGGTGACTACAGATCAGGTGGAGAAACAGCTGGAGAGACTCCGTCAGCGGAAGGCTTTGGGCCCTGATGGAATTTCCGCAAGGACCCTGAGGACCTGTGCCAACCAACTAGCTCCGGTACTGAAACTCCTCTACAACCTGAGCCTGAAGTCTGGAGAGAGTACCGGTGCAGTGGAAGACATCCTGCCTGGTTCCTATCCCCAAGAAGTCATCTCCATCGGATTTGAATGACTACCGACCAGTTGCCCTCACATCTCATGTGATGAAGGTCCTGGAGAGACTGGTCTTAGCCCACCTGAGGCCGCAGGTGAAGACGTGGCTGGACCCTCTGCAGTTTGCATATCAGCCCCATTTAGGAGTTGAAGATGCTGTCATCTACCTGCTGCAATGAGCCCATCTGCACCTGGATGGTGGAGGAGATACTGTGAGAATCACTTTTTTTTTATTTCTCCAGTGCCTTTAACACCATCCAGTCACTGCTGCTGGGTGAGAAGCTGCGGGTGATGGGGGTTGACAGCTCTGTGATCTCCTGGATTACTGACTACCTGACAGGCAGACCACAGTTTGTCAGGCTGGGCAGTGTCTTGTCTGGAGTGGTGGCTAGTGATACGGGAGCGCCACAGGGGACTGTGCTCTCTCCTTTTCTTTTTACCTTATACACCACTGACTTTCAGTACAACACTGAGTCATGCCACCTGCAAAAATTCTCTGATGACTCAGCTGTTGTGGGGTGTATAAGAGGAGGAGAGGAGGGGGAGTACAGGGCACTGGTAGACAGATTTGTGGAGTGGACGGAGCAGAATCACCTGAGGTTGAATGTCAGCAAGACCAGAGAGATGGTGATTGACTTCAGGAAGAGGAAGGCTCCTTCTCAGCCACTGCAGATTAGGGGGGAGGATGTGGGAGTGGTTGAGGACTACAAATATCTGGGTGTCAGGATCAGCAGCGGGCTGGACTGGAGATCCAACACTGATGCTGCACACAAGAAGGGGATGAGCAGACTCTACTTCCTGAGAAAGCTGAGATCCTTCAACGTGTGCAGCAGGATGCTAGAGCTTTTCTACCAGACTGTTGTCGCCAGCGCCATCGTCTTTGCTGCGGTCTGTTGGGGTAGCAGTATCAGGGCCAGAGATACCAACAGACCTGACAAGATTATCAAGAGGGCTGGCTCTGTAATTGGTCTCAGACCGGAGACCTTTGAGACAGTGGTGGAGAGGAGAACACTAAATAAACTGCGATCCATCATGGACAATCCCAATCACCCCCTCCACCACACACTAGATAGACAGCGAAGCACTTTCTCCAGTAGACTACTACAGCTTCATTGTCGAACGGCCAGGTACAGGAAATCTTTCCTGCCACATGCAATTTCACTGTACAATAACTCACTATGATGTTGTATTCTGGCATAGCTATGCTGCCACACTGCATCTTACAGACTAACTGGTACATCACTTTTCACTCTGCTCCTGATAGTCCTTCTTTGTGCAATGGGATGATTCATGTCATCCGGGTCACCATATATTAAGCTATGATGTATATAGGTTTTATAGTCGTCTTAGTTTTTACTTTCCATGGGTAATCCCTTGTCTGTCATGTGTGTGTTTCTGTTGTTTGGTTGTCAACTGTCATGCTGCTGTTACACTGTAATTTCCCAGTTTGGGATCAATAAAGTACATCTATCTATCTATCTATCTATCTATCTATCTATCTATCTAAACGATAAAAGGCGGGATGTACTGTGACAATATTAAGATGAAAAGTCGAGCAGTTAATATAAAACATCTGAGACCAATTTTTGCTTTTTCATCTACAAGGGGGGGAAATCATAATTGTATAATATTGTGTGGTTGGGTAGTCTTTATAAGAAGTGGACATCGACACCGGCGTGGATCCCAGAACAAGCCTCATTTTATTCTGTTGTCTTCCAACATCATTCAACACGTATATCTTCTACTAGTGCCACCGTGTGGCAAGGCATTACATTACATCCCCCCCTTTTAGATATTTACCATATCCCTTTATATATCTTATTTACTTAAATTCTAATAATAAAGAATATGGTCAACCACAAGATAACACAAAGCTACACTGTCATTACTGTGCGCTTACATTTTCAGAACATAACTTTTTCTTTTCATTTTCTTTTCTAACTAGAAGGACAGGGTAGACTACCTGACCCTTCAGGCTCTGCCATAGGGAATTATTCTGCCCTGTTCACTGCAGGCCTCTATACTAGGTTTTACCAGTTCAGTCTTTCTGGTGGACGAGATACTCGCCCCGATCTGGTCACAGTCACATCCGAGCTGGGCTGATCTGGCTCTGGATCAGGCTGATCTGGTTCTGGAAGAGCAGTGAGCTGAGCTCTGTTTCTTCTCAGTGTGCCTGATTCTGTCTCCACGTTGTACGACCTTGGAGTTGATGACGTCGACTGGACTGTCCCGGTGGTCTTTGCTGAGCGGATCCACACTCTCTGACCTGGTTCGAGAACCGACAGCTCTCTTGCTCTGTGTCTCACTCCATATGCTTTCTTCTGATTCTCTTTCAATCTTGCATCTTTCTTTTTAAAAGCATGAAGGTCTGGCCACTTTGGTCTGAGAGTCTGTGGAGGGACCGGAACTGTCGATCGCAATCTTCTCCCCATCAGAAGTTCTGCTGGTGAGGCTCCATGAGCCAATGGGGTTGTCCTGTAAGTCAGGAGAGCTCTTTGGTGATCTTGGTTCTTGCTGAGTATCTGCTTTACTGTTCTCACCGCCCTCTCTGCTTCCCCATTGCTTTGCGGATACCTGGGGCTACTGGTGACATGTTCAAAGTCGTATTCCTGAGCAAATACTTTAAACTCTGAAGAGGCGAACTGTGGCCCGTTGTCCGTCACTAGTACCTCAGGGATACCGAATCTTGCAAAGATGACTTTCAGCCTCTCGACTGTGGTTGCTGTAGTAAGCGTTGGAAGGTTGGCTATTTCAATGTATCTGGAGAAATAGTCAACTACGACCAGGTAGTGGCTCTTCCCCCACTCGAAGAGGTCCGCCGCTAGCCTTTGCCACGGCCTTGCAGGTAAGGGGGTCGTGAGCAGTGGCTCTGTGCGATAGCTGGAGTACTGGCTGCATACTTCACACCTCTCCACAAGCTCTTTGATGTCCCTTGTCAAGCCTGGTCACCACACAGACTGTTGGGCTCTTGAAATGCACTTTGTCATGCCCAGGTGCCCATGGTGGATTCTCTCCAGCATGTCTCTTCGCATTGGCGCTGGAATGACAAGCCTTTCTCCCTTTAGGAGGATACCGTCAGCCACATGGATGTCAGCTCTGTGCGGCCAATACTTTAGCAGCCTCTCTGGAACTGCTTGTCTGTGCGAAGGCCATCCTTTGTCTGTGTATGCCCTCAGCTGTTTCATTGTTGTGTCGTTGTTCTGCATGTTTTTAATTTCATCCAATTTTGTTTTTGTTGCAGGTATGTGTTCCATCACAAAGTCGATGTACACCTGACACTCTCTTTCCAGGCTGGCACTCTCCGTGCTGCTCTCTGGTCCCAGTGGCGCTCGTGACAATGCGTCAGCAGCCACCAACTGTTTCCCTGGTACATGAATTATCTTGTAGTTGAATCTCATCATTCTCAGTCTGAATCTGAGTATTCTTGGAGGTAAATCATCCAGTGGCCGGGTACCTAACAGTGATATGAGAGGTTTGTGATCTGTACGCACCGTGAAGTCCATTCCCAGGAGATAGGTGCTCAGGCGCTCGCACGCCCATGTCACGACGAGAGCTTCTTTCTCGATTTGAGCGTACCGAGACTCTGTGGGTGACAGACTTCTAGATATGTACACCACTGGCCTGAATTCTCCACCTGGCTGTCGCTGCATCAGTACTCCTCCCAGGCCATATGATGAAGCGTCAGCCGACACGAGAGTTTCTCTTTTTGTACTGTACTGAGCCAGTACTGCTGGAGAGCTAAGCTCTTTCTTCACAGCTTCAAAAGCTGTCTTTTGCTGCGCGTCCCATGTCCACTCGCTGTCGCTGCGCAGCAAGTCTCTCAGGGGCTTTGTGAGATTGGGGAGGCGCGAGGAGAACTTGCAGACATAGTTCACCATCCCCATGAAGCGTCTCACCGCTTCAACGTTCTCGGGTTCGGGCATGTTCAAGATTGCTTTAATTTTGCTTGGGTCAGCCTCGATCCCGTCGGCACTGACCATATGCCCTAGGAATTTCACGTCCTTCACACTGAACTCACATTTTTCGTTTAAGGTCAGACCTGCCTCTTCAAGCTTCTTGAGAAGTTCGCACAGCCTGTTGTCATGCTCAGTCTGATCTTTGCCAAACACCAATATGTCGTCGGCATGGCAGAGTGCGCCTGGGGTGCCGTCGACAAGCTGGGAAAGTCTTAGCTGGAAATGTTCCGGCGCAGAAGAAATCCCGAATGGGAGTCTCCTGTAACAATACCTCCCAAATGGTGTAATGAAGGTTGTCAATGGCTCTGATTCCTCATGCAGAGGAACTTGCCAAAACCCCGCTGTGGCATCCAATTTTGAGAAGATGACGGCTCCATCTAGCTTTGCTAGAGTCTCATCCACAGCTGGGAGTATGTGTCTTTCTCGACGCACGCTCTCATTCAGCCTTGTCAGGTCTGAGCAGATCCGGATTTTTCCATTGGGTTTGGGTGCAACCACCATTCCTGAACATCACTCGGTTGGTTCTTGGATCTTTCGAATCACGCCCATCTCTTCCATCCTCTGGAGCTCTGATTTGACTCTGTCCATTAATGGTAGGGCTACATGTCTAGGGGCTGACAAGGCGTATGGCACAGCTCCCTGAGCTAACTCAATTTTATAGCTACCCTGCAGCTTCCCTAAGCCTGAGAATACTTTCGGGAACATTTTCTTGAATTTTTCATCAGATGCTAGCACTGCAGCTATCTGCTGCAACAGAGGTAGGCTCTGTATAGCTGGGAGCCCTAATAGTGGCATCACTAAATCCTTCACAACAAATACATCCTGCTCTGTTTTCTTTATGCCCTTTTTCAGGCAGGCTGTGAATGTGCCTAGCACCGTCAGTGGCTGGTTGTTGGGGCCACATAACATTCTCTGTGACTTCTTTAGGTCACCATCTCTTGTTTTGCAGTACATGGAGTCTGGTATGGCGGTGACAGCCGCTCCTGTATCCAACTTGAAGTTAATCAATTTTCCATTCATTTCTATGTCATTTCTCCAGACATCCTGTTTATCAGTCTCTATTGCTCCCAAGAAAGCGCTCTCTTCAGTCTCATACACCTCTTCAATAGCCTCGACACGTTGCTCTGTCCTACACACTGCAGCATAGTGTCCTTTTCTTTTACATTTGCGGCACTCTGCCTCTCTCGCTGGGCATTGTTTCCATGCGTGTTGAGGACTGTGGCCACACCTTTTGCACGTGCCTGTACTCTGCGTCGCGTTGGTTTGAGTTCGTTTCGCCATATTGGGTTTCGCAGGTTTTTTTCTCACAATAGCATTAACATTGCTTTCCCTAATTTCAGTCTTCTCGCGCCGTATCAATGGCTGTTGCTTTTTTACTTCTTCTCTTTGCCTGACTTGTGTTATTGTACTTTCCAGCGTGAGCTTTGGGTCTAACTGTAATTTCTCTGACAATTTAGCGTCTCTGATCCCAACTACTATCCGATCTCTTATCATCTCTTCAAGTAGAACGCCATATTGGCAATGCTCAGCCAGCTTGTACACGTCTGTGATAAAGTTCTCTGCCGTTTCGCCAGGCTGTTGATATCGGCTGTTAAATCTGGCTCTCTCATAGATAACGTTATGTTTGCCAATAAAATGCTCACCTAAGGCTTTGCACACTTCATCGTATTTCTTCCGTTTGGCTTCCTCCAAAGTTATTGTTGTCATAACGTCGTCACTTTTCTCCCCCATTATGTAGAGCAGTGAGTTGATTTGGTATTCCTCATTCTTCTCTGCTAATCCAGATGCTATTCTGAATCGCTCGAAGCGTCGTAGCCACTGAGTCCAGCTACTGGGCTCATCGAAGTTAAAACTTCCTGGCGGTGGTATCGTGAATATTTGATCCATTTTGTCGTTCCTCCCTTCCTTTTCTTAGCGAGTAAACGAGCTAGCAACTTACTTGCTTCTCCGCCGGCGCAGTCACTGACGAGGGAAAAACTTTTTTTTCTTTTCCTCTCTCTCCCAACTCTTTCACACAGGCGACCCTCTCTCCTGTCGGATTCTTGTCACCAACTTCTGACACCATGTATAATATTGTGTGGTTGGGTAGTCTTTATAAGAAGTGGACATCGACACCAGCGTGGATCCCAGAACAAGCCTCATTTTATTCTGTTGTCTTCCAACATCATTCAACACGTATATCTTCTACTAGTGCCACCGTGTGGCAAGGCATTACATTACAATAATGCCATCGAGTTTTCATTGTAAACTTTGTAGCAGCAATGCAGGAATATGTTTTGTGGATGGCTGCCAGGGTTTGTGGAGCACAAGAAGCAAAACATTTGTCTCATTTTCCCACAATGCCCCCAACTGATGCATAAATTATTACACAGGGTTACAAAAATATTTTTTTTGTAAGTTGTCTGTGTTTTTTCAACTGATTTAAGACAATTTTGCACCGAATCCGAAAATGACATCCGTTTCTCTTGATCAGGTGTTAAGTAAAAACCTGTACTTACTTAGTACTGTGCATGTACATACCTTTATATAAAGGTAAGTACATGTAAATTGAATGATACGTCATCACTGTACAAAATTCTGAGAATATCAAGACATAAAAAATAATTTTGAATCACCCATCCATCCATCTTCTTCCGCTTAATCCTTTTCGGGTTGCGGGGGGGCTGGAGCCTATCTATAAAGCGAAAATACCCGTACATGTTAACAAAAACGTATAAAACCACATGTGGCCATAATTCAAAAAGTTGACCTGACTGAGCAAAACCAATGTGATTTTTGGATTAAGCACATCAAAACTGTCCTAAATCAGCTAAAAAAAAAAACTTAGGCAATAAATTTGGTGTTGACCAGTGTTATTGATAAAATATTATTACTACGGTACATAATCGTCCGTGTCTCGGGTGATCTGAAATTTACGAGAAAGAAACACATTTCTATCTCATACATTACGAACAGTGTCGAAATTTTACTGGTGGAACTCTAGCCGTCTGTTTTCTGTTTCCTGAGTGGAGACTTTCAACGTTATACAAATGATGTCATTTTTATTTCCTGGTTGGCAAGGGTAGCAGTGTATGCGCCAGAGCGGAGTTGGAGAGAGTGGACTTAAGCCAGCTGCGTCTTTTCTGGACTTTAACAGTAGTGATGGCCAAATGAGGCTCTCTGGAGGACTTGAGACCTTTCATCAAAATGGTTCATATAGACAAGGCCTCATGTGGGACTTAATTTTCTCTACCAGGCCATCTAGTGGACAAAATGTATACAACATGCTGATTTTTACAAGGGTATTATTGGTTAATGGTGACACATACGTCACGATCATGATGCACTCCTCTAAACGCGCCTCGAAGCAGCCCTCGGAGCTTCGGAGCCTGCCTTCCTTCCCATCACTACTTAACAGGACTGAATCATGCTGCGGACGCTGTGTCGGACCGGTGGGCTCATTCTGCAGGTAAACTCATTTTGGGTCGGCTGGAGGAAAGGCTGTGGTGCGGTTTGAAACATGGGCTGTCTGCAGTTCTCTGCTACGACCAGGTCGGAGTGGGCGGCCACCCGCGTGTTAATAATCCATGTTGTCTAACTATAGTTGTCACCTTAGTTAAAGCTTAATTGAGGCGAAAAAAAGAAAAAAAAAGAAAGGGTCTTTTTTTAAGTGGAACATAGACTAAATGGTTAATAAGTTTGGTGCCTACTAAAACATGGAACGAATGTTCCGCAAGCGTTCCGTACCGGACGTCTGCCGGTGTTATTCCGAGAACTACTCGTTCGCCGAGTCGGCTGAATATTTTGCCGAGCGTTCGAGGACCACGAAACTGCAGGTGATGGAGCTGTTGGCGCTAAAAGAAGCTAAGCTAGCTAGCTTGAGGAAGCGCAGTGGAGTACCTTGGACGACGGTGTTGGGCGCAGCGTCGAGGCGCCTGGGTCGAGTGACACCGACGAGGGTGATGCTGAAAGTCCCGGGAAGCAGCCGCCACAGCCGGACACAGAGACGGCACAGCGGAGCGCCTTGGATGAGGGTGGTGGGAGCAGCAGGCGAGGCGCCTGTGTCAAGGAGCGGCGCCGACGAGCGAGTTTTAGTTTTCCCCAGAGTTTGGCCACAGGGAGCCGGAGTGTTTAAGGCTACAGCGGCGGCAGCGGCAGCAGTTTTTAAGGTGGTCGGGAGCGGACCGACAGGCACAGACGGACTGTGTGCCGGGCAGCAGCACTGCGGGTCCAGACGAGAGAAGCGGTCGAAGTTGAGGCCTCGCCGGGGAGATCGGCTTCGATCCTGGGGGCAAGCGGCGGCCAGGAGCGCACATGCCTTGTGGCTGTCCTGGGCCTCTGAGCCGGTTTTACCTTTGGCTGCCCGTGGACATTGGAGTAATGTAAATTTTTCAATGTAAATATGTGTATATGGTGTTTCATAATAATGGTTCATATGTGTATGTGTTTATTAATAGTGTTGGATGTGTGTGGTGCGCATGTGAATGTTATGTGTTGTTGGGAATTAATTTTATGTGTTTTTTAGCATAGGAACACAGCAGTCACTTTTGTTTGTAGATGGACTTTTTCTTTTAGGATAAGCGGCAGAATAATCTGCTTCGCCGTGCGGGGTGGTACAGCAGTCCACCTGTTCGCCCTAGTTTTTAGTTTTTGGGTGAGTGTGTTAGGCCATTAAAGTTCATTGTTCCCCATTATTTTCTGAGTGCATGATTCGGGTCCTAAATTGGGGTGGGTCTAAATTGTGTATATGTGTTCTGGACTATTGTAAGGGGGAGGGGAATATGGTGTGTGACTATTGTGTGTGTGTGTGTGCGCGCGTGCGCTTGGCCCTTGGGGCTTGCCATAGCCGCCCTGGTGGTGACGTCAGGCAGGCTGTGGCACCTGTATATATTTGACTGTGTTTCTTGAGACACACAGATTATTGCTTTGCAGTGGGTGGAGGAGGTCAGACCGGACCGGGTGGTGATGTGCACGGACTCACTTGCAGCGCTAAAAACCATACAGACACTAAAATCTACAAGGGAAGACTTGGTGATTGAGCTATGTACCTATATCACAGTTTATTTAGGGTACACAGGGGTGGTGGAGAAGTTCCGTTTTGTTGGGTTCCTGCACATGAAGGGTTGAAAGGGAATGACTGTGCAGACAAATCAGCAAAAAGTGCTCTTTGAAAAGAGCACTTTACCAGTCTCTTTACAAGAGACTATACCATTGTCTCTTGGAAAAGGTGAAGGGAAAACAGTAATCAAGAAAAAAGGAACTGAGCTACGGCAAAAAAGATGGGATGAAGATCATAAAGGTAGATCGTATTACAAAATACAAAAATCTATTGCAATAAAGAATTTCATAACAACCGAAAGGAGGGAAGACATCATTATGGCAAGACTCAGACTGGATCACACACGTTTAAATGGCACTTTATTCACCATGGGGAAAAGCAAAAGTGACAAATATAGAGAATGTGGAGTAAAAGAAAATGGCGAGCACATCTTATTACACTGTCACAAATATGGAAATGAAAGACAGATAATGGAAAATGAAGTTCGAGAAGCCGGTAGGGAATGGGATTTAACTGGGATTCTGGGAACAGATGGAGATGGAGAGGCAATAAGAATCACGAGGAGGGCTCTTTTCTCTTTTTTAAATAACACAGGATTAAGTCATAGAATTTAGGGGTTGGGCTCAGATGACATAATGTCACACACTCTTGTACAATAGGTGGTGGTGTGGGGATCATGAAATGATGAGACTGGATAATTTCTCAGTATGGTTTATTCATCTCAAGTCCCCAGCTCTCTCTCTCAGTCAGGAAAAAAGAGGAAGAGCTGCGGTAAACCCACATACATTTATACCCACACATCAAACACAGAATCACACAATCAAGTCAAATCCTTCTATTTACACTTAATCACTTCAAAGTCCTCTTTGCTCTTCTGTCTGACCTCAGGAGGTCAGACAGTCCTTTCAGGCTCCAGATCCTTGTCTTCCTCCCAAGTCCGCAGGTGGTCCAGACTCATTGTCCATCTGAGGCGTGATGTCAATACACACCGCAAGCTTAAAGTCCTTCTATGCTTGGGTCTCTGCAGTGAAATATGTGAGCTACATAATGTTACCATTATGGGCGCTACATCATTCCCCCCCAAACGCCAAAGAATGGACATACCCGATAACCATATCCTAATGGCAATACAGCATATGTCACCCCCCACCTGCGGAATTTACAGCACGGCCTACACAGTTTGATCGAAACACACATCACTCTGCCCGTAGTCTGGGCTTCAACCTCCTCCCAAACTTGCTGTACGCAGGTTTCACAGCCTGTGTTGTGCCGTCTTGCGTCGAATCTGTGGAAGGAGGGGGAGAAAGGTTATTTGTCCCCTGCGGGGGCTCCAGGGGCCGTTCCCTGGGTGGTCTGCCGCGTCGAGGCGTCCTCGCCGGTCGTACAGATTCATCATGCAACACAAAGGCAGGCTTTAATCTATCAATACTGATTGTTTCTTTCCTGCCCCCCAAATCTAGCACAAAATTTTTCTCCCCGGTTTCCAGCACTCGAAATGGACCGTCATATGGTGGGCGGAGACTGTGTCGCTGAGCGTTGTGCCTGACAAAAACAAATTCAGCGTTTTGTAAAGCTTTGGGGACAAAAACACGCGGAAAAGTGTGATGAGCGGGGCCCGGGAGCATTTCTGCTCCCGTGCCAATCAGAGGTCCCCGCACCGGGGGGCGCCCTGGTGCCGCATGGGCTGGTAGGAACTCGCCGGGCAGCCTGAGAGGTTGTGCAAAAAACAATTCTGCGGGTGAGGCATCTAAGTCCTCTTTGGGTGCCGAACGCAACCCCAATAAAACCCATGGTAGTTTGTTAACCCAATCTGCATCCGTGAGCGACGCTCTGAGGGCTGCCTTCAAAGACCTGTGAAAACACTCGCATAAACCGTTGGCCTGTGGGTGATAAGCGGTAGTGCGGTGGACTGCCGCTCCTAAGCCGCTGGCCATTACTGACCACAGCTCTGACACAAATTGAGGTCCCCTATCAGACATAATATCCGATGGAACACCGAACCGCGCTACCCAGGCTGTTAAAAAAGCGCGAGCCACCTCTGCCGCTGTGGTCGACGTTAACGGGACCACTTCCGGCCAACGTGTGGTTCGGTCCACCATTGTCAAGAGATGTGTGAACCCTTGTGACGGCGGCAGGGGGCCCACTAGGTCTACGTGCACATGATCGAATCTCTTAGCCGGAATGTGGAACGGTTCTAAAGGGGCCTTCGTGTGCCTGTGGACTTTGGCCCACTGGCAAGCCATGCAGGCTTTCGCCCACTCTTTCACGTGCTTGCGCAGGCTCGGCCAAACAAACTTCTCTGCTACCATTTTCACCGAAGCGCGTACTCCCGGGTGCGCCAGGGAGTGCACTGCATCAAAAACGCGACGGCGTCATGCGGCCGGTACCACCGGGCGCAGTCGCCCGGTGGATACGTCGCAGATTAGAGGGGGTGAACCGGTTTGTAAACTTTTGCTCTCCAGCCTCAACCCTGTTGGTCCAGACAGGAGGGCGCGCACGTCTGCGTCTCCGCTCTGCTCCGCTGCCATGGCTGCATAATCTATCCCCACGTGAACAGGGGCCGCGTGCGCGTCCGCGCTGCTACCCCGCCCCACGTCTGCGGTAGTACAACCCGCTTCCGCGCGGACAGGCGCTGTTACCGCGCGTGAGAGACAGTCCGCTACTACGTTGAGTTTACCGGCTACGTGCTGAATATCGGTGGTAAATTCCGAAATTGCGGCCAGCTGTCTCTGCTGCCGTCCCAACCACGGTCCTGAAATTTTGGACATTGCAAAAGTGAGCGGTTTGTGGTCGACAAACGCGGTGAAACGTCGCCCCTCCAGCCAGGACTGGAAATGGCGAATGGCCAGGTGGAGCGCTAGCAGCTCCCTGTCAAACGCGCTGTATTTCCGCTCAGCATCGCGCAAGGACCTGCTGAAAAAAGCGAGCGGTTGCCAAACCCCGGCGACTTGCTGCTCTACAACGGCCCCTATGGCCACATCTGACGCGTCGGTGGTTAGCGCTATGCGGGCTGATGGGTCTGGGTGAGCCAGCAGCGCTGTGTCTGCCAGTGCTTTTTTAACCTCTGTGAATGCGCGCTCCCGCTCCGGGGACCACTCGATCGCATTGGAGGGCTTCTGCTTTTTAAGCGCGGCGTATAACGGTTGCATGAGCTGCGCTGCGTGGGGTATGAAACGGTTATAGAAATTTACCATTCCTAAAAATTCTTGCAACGCTTTGACCGTTTGTGGCTGGGGAAACTCCGCCACTGCGCGTACTTTGGCCGGCAGAGGAATTGCTCCCTCTGGGGAGATGCGGTGTCCTAAAATATCGATTTGTGCTACGCCAAAATGGCACTTGGCTGGGTTGATTATCAACCCGTGCGTTCCCAACCTCTGAAAAACCGTGGTGAGGTGTTTTTCGTGTTCCTCCTCGGAGGCACTGGCGACTAAAATATTGTCCAAGTAGACAAAAACGAAAGGGAGGTCGCGCAACACGGCATCCATCATTCGTTGGAAAGTTTGCGCGGCGCCTTTAAGGCCAAAAGGCATGCGTAAAAATTCAAAAAGTCCGAACGGGGTTATTACCGCTGTTTTGGGAATGTCCTCTGGTCGAACCGGGACCTGATGATAACCGCGGACCAGGTCTATTTTAGAAAAAATGCGCGCCTTCGCTAAGTGCACTGAGAAATCCTGGGTATGCGGAATTGGGTAGCGGTCCTGCGCTGTGGCATTGTTTAACCTGCGGTAATCACCACAAGGTCTCCATGAGCCGTCAGCCTTAGGCACCATATGCAGTGGGGAGGCCCAGGCGCTCTTCGAGCGGCGAATTATGCCCAACCTTTCCAGGTTGGCGAACTCCTCGCGCGCAATGGAGAGCTTAGCTGCATCCAAGCGCCGAGCTTTCGCAAAAACTGGTGGGCCACTTGTGGTGATAAAGTGTTCCACCCCGTGCTTCGCAACCTTAGCTGAAAACGTGGGAACTGTGAGTGCTGAGAACTGGGTTAGAAGAGTGTGAAACTTACCGCCTGCTGTGGCGACGTTGGTCTGTACTGGCGGCGGGGACACTCGAGCTGCACAAGGGATAGAACAAAAGGAGAGTGCATTAACCAGGCGTCTATTAACCAGATCCACTAACAAGCCATGTGAGCACAAAAAGTCAGCGCCTAACATGTTGAAACTCACCGCCGCTACTATGAAGGTCCATTCATAGGTGCGGCCGTGCAAGGACAGGCGTAGAGTCCTTTCCCCGAACGTTTTGATCGACGAGCTGTTCGCCGCCATTGCTCCATCTCCGCGGGGCCCCGCCACACGATCCGCATAGGTCGCGGTGATGAAACTCCTCTGGGCTCCGGTGTCCACGAGGAATTGCCGCCCGGAGCCCGCGTCTGTTAGATAAAGCAGCTTGTTCTGTTCGCCGAGAGTTGAAGCTGCTAACGACCCCCGGCCCGGGCGTTTCCCTGTTTCTTGAAACTGCACGGCGGGATGCATCTGTGCGCCTTCTCAACGAAGCGTCGATGGTAAAAACAGAGGCCGTCCGCTCCTCTGCCTTGGGACCGCGCCGCTGCCGTCGTCGCTGGGGTTGCTGCTGCTGCCTCCGGCTCCTCACTGCCTCCGGCCGCCGCGCCGAGGTCTGCTGCTGCCGCAGAAGTCTCCTGCTCGTCGCAGGTGTCGAGGAGCCGCTGCGCTTCCCTGGCCAGCGCGCGGAAGTCTTGCTGGTTCACACACCTCATGCCAGACAGGGTACCTCCCATGTGTGCTGGGAGGGTCCTCAAGAAGATGTGTTTGAACAGAAACGCATCGTTGTCTGTCCCGATCAGCTGCAGCATGTCCTCTATGAGGTCGGTCGCTCTGTGTCCTCCTCTGTCGCGCAGGTCCAGAAGCTGCCTGGCCCTCACCTCGGCTGATGGCACAAAACTCTCGATGAGGGCGGCTTTCAGCGCGTCGTACTTGCCAGCAGCGGGCGGCTGCTGCACCAGGCTCCGCACACATCGAGCTGTGCGGCTGTCGAGTCTTGCGATGACATTACGAAACTTGATGTCATCTGCTGATATTCCCCCAAGCACGAACCGCGATTCCGCGTGTTGGAACCATGAGTGCGGGTCATCTTGCCAGAACTCCGGGAGCTTAATCGAGCCTGTGCTCGTGCAGCCGATCTCCGGTGAATCCGGGTCAGGGTAACGTTCTCCCGGCATCGTACGTCTTGGTCACCAATGTGGAGATCATGAAATGATGAGACTGGATAATTTCTCAGTATGGTTTATTCATCTCAAGTCCCCAGCTCTCTCTCTCTCAGTCAGGAAAAAAGAGGAAGAGCTGCGGTAAACCCACATGCATTTATACCCACACATCAAACACAGAATCACACAATCAAGTCAAATCCTTCTATTTACACTTAATCACTTCAAAGTCCTCTTTGCTCTTCTGTCTGACCTCAGGAGGTCAGACAGTCCTTTCAGGCTCTCGCTCCAGATCCTCTGTCTTCCTCCCAAGTCCGCAGGTGGTCCAGACTCATTGTCCATCTGAGGTGTGATGTCAATACACACTGCAAGCTTAAAGTCCTTCTATGCTTGGGTCTCTGCAGTGAAATATGTGAGCTACATAATGTTACCATTATGGGCGCTACAGTGGTATGCACCTTTCAGTTGTTTGCTATTCGCCAGTAACCGAGAGAAGAAGAAGAAGAAGAAAAAGAAGAGACACACAGATTTATTGAATTATATATAGACTGATGTTAATATGACACTAGCAGATGTAGAGATAGAGTGATGATACAAAGTGAAGTGCGTGGTGGTAATGCACCTGCAAGCTCAGTGCTTCTGTGACAGAGATCATCCTGCGCAGTTCGCCCCACACGGGACACGAACCCGCGACCTCTCAGTCAACTACACAGTTCGAGCATGGGAGACACAGCACGATCGCGCTGAGCTAAAGGTCCGACCGATAGCTCAGCGCTACCGATACTGTATGAGGCTTTGGGAGGGAGGTTTTTACTAACGTTCTACGCCGTACAGTACTAGTTGGCATCCGTTACACTCTCCCCCTTAAACCTCACTCCCATGCCGGGTTCACGGCACCAGTGTGACAGAGATCATCCTGCGCAGTTCGCCCCACACGGGACACGAACCTGCGACCTCTCAGTCAACTACACAGTTCGAGCATGGGAGACACAGCACGATCGCGCTGAGCTAAAGGTCCGACCGATAGCTCAGCGCTACCGATACTGTATGAGGCTTTGGGAGGGAGGTTTTTACTAACGTTCTACGCCGTACAGTACTAGTTGGCATCCGTTACACTCCCTCTCACTTAAAGACCTTGGCGGTGGCAACATATTTTCCGGGGTGGCGGGAGAAAACACATGACACGCTTGTATCCAGAATATGTTAATTTTACACTATTTTTTTTTAAATCTTTTTTTTAAATTTTGCACAGTAATATTGCATAATGGAACTTACCATTTGAAGTATTGTACAACCAAGGCTTGAATATTGGAATATTGGGCCAATTGGGTTCCACCCAGGTGTCCTGTGTTTGGACTTTTTACTGGTGTCATCCTTCTCTCCTTCCTCTGCTCCCACCTCTCCTGGACCCTCTGCCTGAACACTTTCCTCTCCTTGGCTCCTCTCTTCTGTCTCATCTTGCCCTCTCTGAGCTCTATCTAATTCAGATTTTCTCTCTGTCTATGGTGATATACGAACAGGTTAGAAAATATCAAGTGTCATGTTTTGTCCTGCAGGATTTTTTTTTGTCATGCTTTACATAAATGACAAAAATGTGTATTTTTATTGTGGTGTTTCTATTTTTTTCCCATTGAGAGAGTAAAGAAGGATAAGAAACATTCATAATAGTAATGTGCTCATGCATACTTCAATTATATGATCAGGTGGGTATATTAACCAAAAATTCTACTCATGTAAAAGCAGTGCTTTGAAATTAATAATTAAAAGTAGACAACCAAACATTTCTAGTTGAGTTAAGGGTATAAGGAGCACCCACTTAAAAACTTGAGTAATGACTTCAGTCTTGAAGGTTTTTCTCAAAAATTTATAACAATTTTCTTATAGTTTTCTAATTTCCTCTGTAAATTTATCTAAATTTGAAACCAATTTCCTCTTGTAAAACTGACTTTTCTTGTACATTTGAAACTATTATAAATTTGTGGATTATTTTATGACTAATTTGTTTTTTGGACTAGTGACACATTCTTGGCAGATAGAGGTATTATCAGTGGCAAGGACAGGCCAAGACAAACTGACTCCAGTATCTGTTGCAGTGACTGACCAGATGATAGGTTTGTTTACCTCTGCTCTTTGTGTAGTGCATGTCACGATGCACCGACTGGCAAAAGTCCACCACAGACCTTGCGACAGATGTGCTTATCTGCCAGGATGTTCAGTCTCACCCCGTGTAACTGGGAGTGGTCCACCAAAGACCTGGTTTTACCCACGAGGCGTTTTTCTCCCTCTGAGAGGCGCAAGACAGTCGACTCCCTCATCAAACTTCTGTGTGGCACAAAAATAGCCATAAAAATCCAGGACTCACCTGTAATACTGAACAAGAGGTGGAATAATGCAACCTTTCACCGCTGTCTGAAGTACCTCCAGTCAGAGGACACGAGCATCTTTAAACGCAGCGCAGTCTCTGGCTACAGGACCAGGGTGGAGGATCTTCTGGCGTTTCTCGGTTTCGTGGTGGAGTGTGGAACCTCTTTGCTTAAACGCTGCTCAGTCTCCGGCTACAGGACCAGGGTGGAGGATCTTCTGGTGTTTTTTGGTTTCGTGGTGGAGTGTGGAACCTCTTTGCTTAAGTAATACATACAGTATATATATTGAAGTCCCCTAATATAATTATTCTATCAGATTTAAGCACTAAATCAGATTAAAAAAAAAGTGAATTCTGATAAAATGTCAGAGTAAGTGGTGGGAGAATGATAAACTACAGCAAGAAAAAGTTTTAACCTAGAATTGCTAAGCTGCACAATACTGACAACCAGGCCTTCAAATGAATGACAGCATTGAATGAATGAATCACTGGGCTCCACATTAAACCCTGATCATATGCTCGGGCGGTGACCGCGGACAGCAGAGGGAGGCTCGATGCGCTGGAAGACGAATCCACGGAGCAACAAAAGCTAGTGGTACTCAAATACTTTGCAAGCAGTTTCATGAAATGGTCAGTCAGGGAGCAACTCGTACCGGCTCGGACGTCGCCCAAGTTAACAAGGTCAGGAGTTCCTGGCAGCGGAAGGCAAATTACAGAGCTGCGTGGAGGAATCTGATCAGACCTAAATGAAACAGTCATTGTTGCCCCTGACAGACTGCTATGATGATGATGATGAATTTGTTTTTTAAAATGAAATTACTGTTTTTTAAATAAATTTGAAACAGACTGGTAATTTTTTTAAACTTTTTCCTTATAACAATTTACATTTTTGACCATAATTTTGCAGTCAGAACAGAACAATAATTTAACTCTGATTACAAAGAAAAGATATTAATAAAGTTGTATTTAATGAAATAAGATAAGCTTTTATTAGTCTCACAATGGGGAAATTTCAGGATTGCAATAGCACAGGGATAGCAACACTCAGAGCAATAATTAAGAAGATACGAAAAATATAAATAAGAGCAGTGGATATAAATATGTACACATAAATATATAAATATATATACAAAGTGCGGAGCATTGTAGCAAGATGGAATAAACAGCATAACCGTCTACTTAGTTATCCTACATAGTATCAATATGTTCCCATACATATTGTCACCCTCCGTAGCGACTGATATTGTCCTAGTTGTATACTGGAGGGGACCATTTGTGTAAGTCTGTTGCATCTTTTGCATTCAATACTACTAGGTCGTCACGTTATTTTGCTATCTCTGTTAGCAGCCCTGCTTAGGTTATACAGTCTGACAGCCGTAGGTAGGAAGGACCTGCGAAACCTCTCGGTTGCGCACCTAGGATGATGTAGTCTACTGCTAAATGAGCTCCTCAGTGCGTTCAATATGTCCTGCATAGGGTGGGACTCGGACTCCAGCAGAGATGACAGTTTAGCCACCATCCTTCTCTCTCCTATCTCCTCCACTGGGTCAAGGCGTTTCCCCAGGACAGAGCTAGTTTTCTTGATCAGTTTGTTCAGTCTCTTCCTATCGGCTGCTGTAATGCCGTTGCCCCAGCAGACCACTCCAAAAGTGATGGCTGATGCCACCACTGTGTCGTAGAATGTCTTCAGCAGCGCCCCTTGTACACCAAAAGACCTGAGCCTCCTCAGTAGGAACAGCCTGCGCTGTCCCTTCTTTAGAGTGCGTCGGTATTGTGTGACCAGTCTAGTTTATTGTTCAGATGAACACCAAGGTACTTGTAGGATGTCACCATCTCAATGTCTGTTCCCCGTATGTTTACTGGTGCTGTGAGGGGTTGTCCTTGCCTGCGGCAGTCCACCACCAGCTCCTTAGTTTTCCTCGCTTTGATCTGGAGACAGTTCTGATGGCACCAGTCCACGAAGTCCTGGATAAGTCCTCTGTACTCAGCTTCATCTCCGTTGGAGATGAGGCCGACGATCGCAGAGTCGTCAGAGAACTTCTGTAGATGACAATGTGTTGTGTTGTCTGAGAAGTCTGCAGTATAAAGGGTGAACAGGAAGGGAGCCAAAACCGTTCCCCAGGGGGCTCCCGTGCTACCGATGATCGTGTCAGACACACAATCTCGGGTTCTCACAAACTGTGGCCGGTTAGTGAGGTAGTCCAGGAACCATGATGACAGGTGCTGGTCCACCCCTGCGCACAGCAGCTTGTCCTTCAGGATCATTGGTTGAATGGTGTTGAAAGCACTGGAGAAGTCAAAGAACATGATCCCCACCGCATTCCCGGGCTTCTCCAGGTGGGACAGAGAACGGTGAAGGAGGAAAATCACTCCATCCTCCACCCCAATGCCATGCTGGTAGGCGAACTGGAGTGGATCCATCACTGGTCCCACCAGGGGGCGGAGGTGAGCAAGGAGCAGTCTCTCCAGGGTCTTCATCATGTGAGACGTCAGGGCCACTGGTCTGTAGCTGTTCAGATCTTTGGGGTGGGAAGTCTTTGGTACAGGTACCACACAAGATGTTTTCCACAACTGTGGTATCCTCCCCAGCTTCAGGCTCAGGTTGAAGATATGCTCCACAATCCCACCCAGCTGGTCTGCACAGGACTTGAGGAGCTTCGCGCTGATGCCGTCCGGTCCCGCGGCCTTCCTCGCCTTGATCTTCCTCAGCTCCGTCCTCACCTGGGTCTTAGTAAAATTTAGTTAAATAAATTAATAGGGCGGCGCGGTGGTGGAGTGGTTAGCACTGCGGCAGCACAGCAACTCACCCTTGGCCGGGGGATCCTGGGTTCGATCCCAGCCACCGACCAACAGTGATCTGTGTGGAGTTTGCATGTTCTCCCTGTGTCTGCGTGGGTTTACTCCGGGATTTCTCCGGTTTCCTCCCACATGCCAAAAACATGCAAGTTGTGGTCTATATTAATCATATATTCCATAACCTACATATGTTGAAGCATGTGAGAATGTTTGGTGATTACATATGTAAGGCGACTTCACACCTCAGAACAGGACAAAGAGTCTCAACCGCCAGTGAAGATCAAAGAGCATCCCAGGCGCTGCGGTGGAGACCGGAGGAGCTGCCCTGACCCCCCAGGGCCAAGAGGAGGAGTACGAAGACAATGGGGGGATTAAGATAATGAGGAATGCCAGCTTTGGATATGCATGTCTTTTGTTATGTGCGAGTATAAGTTCATAGAGCCGAAGGTGTTCGGTCTCTTTTTCCTTCTTCTGCTGCTGCACTTAGATGAGACTTGTTAGAGGAGCTGATAATAAACTTTGGTTTATATATCACATCGCCTCGTTCTTTCAAGCTCTTCTACACTGGTGACCCTGACGCGAGTATGGACCAGAGGCATTCCCCCGCGATCGACTCATCTGTGGCGACCCAGGCAGACGCCGGCGCCCATGCAGACAGGGGAACAGATGGACGACGTTCCCCCACGGCAGAAGTGATAGAGAGGGCTCAACCGAGCACCAGCGCCGCGGAGAGAGCCAAAGCAAGGCACTCTCACCCTGCGGACACAGCAGTGACGGTCTACACAAACACCGTCACCGTCAACCTGCCGGACTTCTGGCAGGAAGACCCCGCCTCGTGGTTTCTGCAAGCTGAAGCCCAGTTTGCACTTGCGGGCATCACGGCTGACGATACAAAGTTCTATCACATCGTCGCCAAACTCAACGCCGCCACTTCGAGATGTGCGCGGAGCATAATCCAACGGCCGCCGGCCCAGGACAAATATGAAGACTGAAAGCAACCATCGTGGCAAATTACGTCCCCTCAGCCGAGGAGAGAGCCGAGAGGATCCAGGCGGTTTACGGCCACAGAGGAGGCAGACCCAAGGCCCTCATGGAGGACTTACTGCAACTTAAAGAAGAGGACAATGACAACTTCCTCTTCCAGTTCATATTCCTCAGTACGCTGCCGCCACACATGAGAGGGACGCTGGCCAACATGCGATGCAGCACCCAGCAAGACTTCCGCACGCTAGCTCACGAAGCTCAACGGCTCGTCAACGCCTGCAAGGAGCAGACACCCACAGCAGCATCCGCAGACCTCAACGCTGATGTCCGGAGCCACGGGGAGCCACAAATCACTGAGCAGAATCAGCCCGCGGTGACAGCGACACGGCCAGGACACAACAGACGGAGCGACGTTTGTTATTACCACCACCGCTTCGCCAAGAAGGCTTACAAATGCGTTCCCCCCTGCAAATTCACAATTTCGGGAAAACGCCGAAGCCGAGAGCCGTTAACAGCGGTGGTCCTCGGCGAAAAAAGCAAGCTTTTATATGTGACGGACGGACACACCGGCAAGCGGTTCCTTATCGACACGGGAGCTCAACTAAGTTTTGTCATGCCCTCCCAAGCAGACCGGGCCATGGGCCCCCGGGGCAATGGAGCGGTGGCAGCCAACGGCTCCACCATTGACACTTTTGGCGAAAAGAGCCTGCACCTCTGCATCCACGGCCGCAACTACAGATGGACATTTGTTGTAGCGGCAGTGAGTTTTAACTTGTTGGGCGCAGATTTTTTGTGTACACATGGGTTATTAGTTGATCTAGTGAACAGACGCTTGGTTAATGCACTGTCCTTTGCTTCTATTCCCTGCTCAGCTCGACTTTCTCCACCACCCGTGCAGGCTAGCGTCACCACAGCAGGAGGTAAGTTTGATCAACTCCTCACCCAATTTCCAGCACTCACAATTCCCAAATTCTCAGCCACAGTGGCTTAACATGGGGTTGAACATTTTATCCCCACAACGGGCCCACCCGTATTTGCCAAAGCTCGGCGCTTAGACGCGGCCAAGCTCGCCATAGCTCGGGACAAGTTTACCACCCTCGAAAAATTAGGCATTATCAGACGCTCGAAAAGCCCCTGGGCCTCACCACTTCACATGGTTCCGAAATCCGACGGTTCTTGGAGACCGTGCGGCGATTACCGCAGATTAAACAATGCGACGGCGCATGACCGCTACCCAATTCCTCACATTCAAGATTTTTCACTGCATCTGGCAGGTGCGCGCATTTTTTCAAAAATAGACCTGGTCCGCGGTTATCATCAAGTCCCAGTTTGAGCAGAGGACATTCCTAAAACAGCTGTAATTGTCATAACCCGAGTGTCGGTTCTGGCCACACTCGGGCCTCATATTTTATTTCCCTGGCTTTGGCAGCAGAGGATTCTTTCAGCTCCTCGGGCTTTTATTGTGAAGGCGCCCGGGGGAGCTCCCTGCTGTCAAAGTCAGCTGCTGCGCTGCTGTCACGGCGAGCAGCTGCGCCGCATTGGGGGTCATTAGCGGCCGAGTTAAAAGCCGGTGATGAATGTCTTCCAGTGCGGCAGTCTCTGTTATGTTCAGCTACGTTCTGTTGTGCTCCTGTTATGCTCAGTTATGTTCCTGTTTGCCTTGCTCATCATTGTTAACGGACTTGGGAACCTGTAACCCGCCTGTTAACGTTGTCGTCTCGTAAGGTATGTTCCCTTAAGACTTCACCCTCACTATTGTCCGTCTGGTGCATCGGGTGCTCCCTGGCTCAGACGTCACCCAGCCATTGCATGTATCCTGTGTTTGTTCATCCCTCTCTGTAATAAAATATCACTGCAAACTCACTGGTGACTGAGGCGTCTTGTGATGGTCCGTGAGGGCCATCGTGACAGTAGACTGCCGCCAAACGCCCGGAGAGGAGGTGTTGTTTGAGACGTCATTCACCGTGTAGTTTGCAGTAGTGGACTGTTTGTTCCTACCTGTCTGGGTGCCGTGTCGAAGCATGCCATCGTGGAGGTCTAGTGCTCGGAGGCAGGACGCTGTCCTCGCTGACACCCTCGAGCGCGTGGACGAAGTCCTTGTCGCCGCCTCCCTCCTCGACTTCAACAGCGAAGTGCCCTGGTACCTGGACCTAGCCGAGGAGATTCTGGATTCTCTTCCCCGCTTCACTAATCATCCAGAGGTAAGCGTGAGGAGAGATGACATCGCCGCCCAGCGTGAGATACTCCGAGGGCTGGAGGGAAATCCCGGTAGAAGGCCGAAGAGGAGGAGACGTTGCCCCTCGCTTCGGGATCACGCTCCTGCCTCCGTTCCGGCCCGGGAGTTCGCACCATCCGGAGGTCTTTTCCCATCGGGCATGTCGTCACTCGGGATTCCCCCAGAGAAGCTGCAGCTGACAGCAGACAGGATCTGGGACCGGGTGGCTGCTGCTTGCTCCGCTGGGAATCCACCAGCGTGTATGAAGCATGTGGTGGCGGCGGTTAGACTGGTGGAGAGGAATCCAGCGCTGCGTGGGTTTCCTGAGTTCGCCGACTTGCTTGCCGCTGTTTCTGCTCAGGAACGGCGATTTCCGAACCTCACCTTCACCTCACCCCCTACAAGGAACCGTCGTCACACCAGCTTCCAACTTCGGCTAGAACCCCGTCTGGATGCTGTTCCGGGTTGCCGCAAGGGCTCAACCCCTCACACAGCTGTCACTCCTGCGCCTCGTCAGAAGGGAATCCCCGCAGCCTCGTCTTCTCCCGGGCCCTCGCCTGCTGTCCCGTCAGCGCTCCATGCCCGACTGACCCCGGCTGTCGCCCCCTCCTCTTCGTCGCCTATCCTGGCTGCTGTGTGTCGCGGGAGCTCCGTGTCGGCGAGCCCCATCCCGGAACCGTCTCGAGTGGCCTCACCTCGTCTTCCCAGAGGGCCCTCTGTCGCCATCCAGTGGGGAAAGGAAGGAACGACGTCCCCCACAGCGGGAACCATCTTACCCTCAAGAGAAAGGCAAGTGCATGATAATTTCTCTCCCTTAGATATTGTTTTGCCTTGTCTGACTCCTGGGGGTGGAGTTCGGGGTATGCAGCCCCCCGAGCTCCCTCCACCTGCTGTGGATGAAAGTATTAACCCTGCTTCCTCTGTGTGTCCCTCCGCTGAGCGGTCCTCGACGCCAGGCCAACGTCGCTGGATGAGGAGGGGGCCTGCGGTTCTGGGGAGCCTGGTTCCGGTTCCGCAGCCACGCCATGGGCGGAGGAGGAGAGCGGACTGCAGCGTGGAGCCATCGCTGACGAAGAAGCGTCCCCAGGGTTCCACGGAGGAGCGGTCCGGTCCAGCAGGTCGAGATTCTCCTGCCACCACGCCGTGCGGGCCACCGGCGTGGACATCGGTACCGGAGGACTCTCTAGCTGTGCGCACCATCATGCCAGCTGCGGAGCCCGACGCAGCTGAGTGGGAGCCTGAGGACGACCTCCTGACTTCTGAGCCCGGATCATCGCAGTCCTGGACGGCGTCAGAACCCGAGCTCAGGCAAGTGCTCTGTTTTATCTTTCTTCTTCACCTTTTAGAGCACTTTTGCCTGTCTCAAGGGGAGATGAGCCGGGTGCAGCCGCCTGCTGCGTCCGAGCTTATCTCGCCGGGTTCTGGCGCTGCCGGTGATCCTGATCCCGGGTTTTCTCTCTTTTGTGAGTCTTCCCCCAGGGTCGCCGGCGAGGGGCTGCTCTTGCCCGCTGCACCAGAGGTTCCGGTTTCGGGGTTGGAGGTCGAGTCTGGTGCCATGCCAACCCAATCGGGGTCCACCGTGGGTTTGGTTCCGGAGGCCCAATCGGGGTCCACCGTGGGTTTGGTTCCGGAGGCCCAATCGGGGTCCACCGTGGGTCCGGTTCCGGAGGCCCAATCGGGGTCCGATGTGGGTGCTGCACCAGCAGGTCCTAGATTCAGTGAGGGAGCGGCAGATCCCCGGCCACCGGATGCTGGACAGGCTCGTTTCCCTCGTCACCCTCATCTCCACCATCATCCTCCTCGTCTCCCTGAGGAGCGCTACCCATCTCCACCTGGGGCCGTTGGGGTCCCGAATGCTCCGCCCGGTTCCCCCTCGTCTCTCCCCTTTTCAGCGGGACCGCCGACTGCTTCTTCCCAACGGTTCTGGTGGGCTGGTGTTGCGGGGCGGCCGCCTGAAGGACTGTCTCGTTGGTTTGGTTCTCTGGGCCGGCCCCCCGACCTTTTTGTCTTCCTGTGCGGTGACCTGCTCCGGCCGCCTGAAACTCTCTACCCCCGAGCATGGGACTGGGGTAGGCCGCCCGAACTGTCCTCTTTTCCCCTCCCTGTTCTGTGGCTTTTTGATGCCGGACGACCCCCCGAACCTTTTGCCCCCATCCCTCCGGGTCAGGACTGCACCCTCCCCAGGTTTCTGATCTCGTCTGTGGGACTGTTGGGGTGTGCGGGGGGGAGGGGGATTGATTTGTGTTTTTGTTACTCACTATGTTGTTTCTGAGTTCGGTGGTTTTTTCCTCCACCTTATGTCACTTTGTATTTGCCAAAAGGTATATTGCCTATTTTGACTTTATTCTGGTTACCCACGTTTTGGGATTATGGTTTTTCCCCCTACCTTTATAGCCTTGTTGATTCCATCATTTGCTTGCTCGTTGTTTGTCTCTCTCCCTCCTGCCAGCGCCCCATCCACCCACCCTAGGGGGGTGGGGGAGGCTTGGGTGTTACTCAGGCCACTCAGAGCTCGGCCTCGAGGGGGAGGTACTGTCATAACCCGAGTGTCGGTTCTGGCCACACTCGGGCCTCATATTTTATTTCCCTGGCTTTGGCAGCAGAGGATTCTTTCAGCTCCTCGGGCTTTTATTGTGAAGGCGCCCGGGGGAGCTCCCTGCTGTCAAAGTCAGCTGCTGCGCTGCTGTCACGGCAAGCAGCTGCGCCGCATTGGGGGTCATTAGCGGCCGAGTTAAAAGCCGGTGATGAATGTCCTCCAGTGCGGCAGTCTCTGTTATGTTCAGCTACGTTCTGTTGTGCTCCTGTTATGCTCAGTTATGTTCCTGTTTGCCTTGTTCATCATTGTTAACGGACTTGGGAACCTGTAACCCGCCTGTTAACGTTGTCGTCTCGTAAGGTATGTTCCCTTAAGACTTCACCCTCACTATTGTCCGTCTGGTGCATCGGGTGCTCCCTGGCTCAGACGTCACCCAGCCATTGCATGTATCCTGTGTTTGTTCATCCCTCTCTGTAATAAAATATCACTGCAAACTCACTGGTGACTGAGGCGTCTTGTGATGGTCCGTGAGGGCCATCATGACAGTAATAACCCCTTTCGGCCTTTTTGAATTTTTGCAGATGCCTTTCGGCCTCAAAGGCGCAGCTCAAACCTTTCAGCGGATGATGGACGCAGTATTACGTGACCTCCCTTTTGTTTTCGTCTACCTCGACGATATGCTGGTAGCCAGCCCGTCTGAGGAAGAACACGAGCGGCATCTCACTATGGTTTTTCAGAGGCTAGAAGAGCACGGGTTAATAATCAATCCAGCCAAATGCAAATTCGGCGTGTCACAAATTGATTTTTTAGGACACAGAGTTTCTCCGAAGGGGGCAGTCCCACTTCCAGACAAAGTTCACACGATAAAAAGTTTCCCACGGCAACAAACGGTCAAATCACTGCAAGAATTTTTAGGAATGGTTAATTTTTACAACCGTTTCCTCCCCCACGCAGCTCAGCTCATGCAGCCCCTATATGACGCGCTCAGAAAACAAAAAGCTTCCAACGCGGTCGAATGGACCCCGGAGCGCGAACGCGCCTTCGCGGAAGTAAAAAGCGCCCTAGCTAATGCCACATTGTTGGTTCACCCCGATCCCTCGGCCCGCATTGCGCTAACCACAGACACTTCGGACCTAGCTATAGGGGCAGTTGTAGAACAACATGTCAGCGGAATCTGGCAACCTTTGGCATTCTTCAGCAAATCGCTAAACCAAACCGAGCGTAAATACAGCACTTTTGACAGGGAGCTGCTAGCGCTTCATTTATCCATCCGCCACTTCCAGTTCTGGTTAGAAGGGCGGAGTTTCACGGCTTTTGTAGACCACAAACCGCTCACCTTTGCCATGGCTAAAATTTCAGAACCGTGGTCAGGCAGGCAACAAAGACAGCTGGCTGCGATTTCAGAGTTCACCACAGACATTCGACATGTGGCAGGCAAACTTAACGTGGCAGCAGACTGCCTCTCTCGCGCTGTGACATCGTCAGAGCGCGAGGAGACAGATTATACTACCTCAGCCGCAGAACTCTTCGCCAACGCGGACACATACGCAGCACCAATCCATGCAGGGATAGATTATGCAGCCATGGCAGAGGAACAGAGTAGTGACGCGGACGTGCGCGCACTCTTGTCTGGACCAACAGGGTTAAGGCTGGAGGAAAGGGGTTTACGCGACGGCGTGCCCCCCCTAATATGCGATATCTCAACCGGCCGACCGCGCCCGTTAGTCCCAGCTACATGGCGCCGCCGTATTTTCGATTCAATTCACTCCCTCGCGCACCCAGGTGTGCGCGCCTCGGTTAAAATGGTTGCCGAAAAGTTTGTGTGGCCTGGCCTGCGCAAAAATGTAAAAGAATGGGCAAAAACTTGCATTTCTTGTCAGCGCGCCAAAATACACAAACACACAAAAGCCCCTCTGGAGCCTTTTCCAATCCCTGCTAGAAGGTTCGACCATGTTCATGTCAACCTCATGGGGCCACTACCTTCCTCCCAAGGCTTCACACACCTGTTAACAATGATAGACCGCACCACGCGCTGGCCTGAGGCAGTCCCTCTGGCGTCAACCACAGCGGAGGAAGTCGCTCGCGTTTTTTTGACAAACTGGGTGGCACGTTTCGGCGTCCCATCGGACATCACGTCCGATAGGGGGCCTCAATTTGTCTCGGAGCTTTGGTCAGCCATGGCCAGCAGCTTAGGGGCAACAATTCACCGCACCACCGCTTATCACCCTCAGGCTAATGGGTTATGTGAGCGTTTTCACAGATCTTTAAAGGCCGCCCTCAGAGCCTCACTAACGGATACAAATTGGGTAAATAAACTTCCCTGGGTTTTATTGGGGTTGCGTGCTGCACCCAAAGAGGATCTAGACGCCTCTCCAGCAGAATTAGTTTTTGCACAACCTCTCAGGCTCCCAGGTGAATTTTTACCAGAGAACCCAGAGCCAGGGCATCTTCCAGCCCCGAGGTTTTTAGGCAGCAACGGACCGGACTCTCTCCCCGGACCGGCACATCACTCTTTTCCACGGGTTTTTGTCCCACAAGCTTTAAAGAACGCCGAATTCGTTTTTGTTAGGCATGAAGCTTTAAAACCAACTTTCCGCCCACCATACGATGGGCCATTCAGAGTGCTGGAACCTGGTGATAAACACTTTGTGTTTGATTTTGGAGATAGAAAAGAAACAGTCAGCATTGACAGACTTAAACCTGCCTTCTTGTTGAGAGACGAGCCTGCACGGTTGGCGAGAGCACCTCGGCGGGGTAAACCCCCCAAGAGAAAAGACTCAGCCCCCCTGCAGAGAACAATTAATCACTCTCCTCCCCAAGCTGCAGATTCCTTACAGGAAGGTCCCAGCAGGACGCCCGAACGGACCCACAGCAGATTTGGGAGAAGATTAAAACCCAGACGGCACAGGGACTGATGCAAACTACTCAACAGTTGTTCACTAATTGTGCTGTAACAGTTTAGGACTGACTTGTGATTTTACTATGCTGTTATGATTACCACTGAACTCTCTTAGGAGCATGGCTGCTGGAAAGTTTCTTCTGTGGCAAGAGGTGTAGCAGTTAGTATGTCATAGTAATTATCTTAAACTGTGAATTTTTCTATTGTCCTTTTCTTAGTCGTTGGGGGGGGGGCCTGTGGTCTATATTAATCATATATTCCATAACCTGCCTTTGTTGTCTACACACAAGAAGACATGTTTATTCAGAGGATTCCCAGAGACTAAGAAATGATTGAAATAATCAAAGAAAAAGTGGACTATTTTTTTTATGTGCATCTCTATGCCTCCCTTGTAAGTTAGATGGAAATAGGTCTCCGCTACAAAACCAGAATGTGACAGTCTTGATTGAGTTAAGGTCAATCAAGTCTGGACTTTTGATCCGATCACTCAAAACTTACTTGAAATAATTTGTTCATAAATAAGTGTTGTACTCCCTCTTCTATGTTTCACAAGTTCATACCACTTTGACAATAGTTAGTACCTTTTTTAAAATGACATTTGTTAACAGTTTACATGATTATTGTATTTTATGCATATATATATACTGCCTGAATGTCTATAGTTAACCATTGTAATAACGATAAAAAGCATGGGAGCATTTGTTTTGTCCAGAATATGGCAATTATCTTAGATGGTCAGATAAGAAAACTTGACAGATGTAAGGTCCAATATAAAGGGACTCAGTAACTTGAGCAAAGAGCATATATTTCAAAATATTTCATGCAAGTATACACATATACAGTAATTGGTATTTACAGATTTCATTATAACTACACACAGATGTGTTTGCAAACATGTCAAGCAGGTAAAAATGGCTACTGAACAGACATTAACAGCAAATAGAAAAAATTGCTATTAAACAGTTTGTGTGAGTATGCAGACATTTAATATTATCCATCCATCCATCTTCTACAGCTTAATCTGGTCGAGTCGCGGGGGGTCTGGAGCCTGTCCCAGCATCTCTTGGGCAAGAGGCAGGGTACATCCTGAACAGATCACCAGTCCATCGCAGAGCCAACACAGAGAGACAGACAACCTTTCACTCTCAAATTCATACCGAAGGACATTTTAGAATCCCCAGTTGATGCCAGTAAACCTAACCTACATGTCTTTGGCCTGTGGGAGGAAACCGGAGTACCTGGAGTAAACCCACGCAGACACAGGGAGAACA
Organism: Pholidichthys leucotaenia; assembly: GCA_020510985.1. Classification (NCBI taxonomy): domain Eukaryota; kingdom Metazoa; phylum Chordata; class Actinopteri; order Cichliformes; family Pholidichthyidae; genus Pholidichthys; species Pholidichthys leucotaenia. The sequence continues at coordinate 85,621,667 of CM035846.1, read as the reverse complement.
TGCAGATTCCACACAGAAGGGTCACCAGTGGTCAGGGGGTGGGATTGAACCCACGATGGTCAGGAGTGGGATCGATCCTGTGACCTTCTTGCTGTGCTGCCACAGTGCTAACCACTGCTCCACCGAGCTGCCCTATTGAATATCGCACACAATAAATCTGTTAAGCAGCAAATTTTGCTATTTACAAACATGTTTCACGCAAGTGAACATACAGTATGTTTAATAACCATGTATACTTATAAGAAAAATGTTTATAGCAAAATAAAACTTGTAAGTGCTGAATTTACATTTATTGTTTAGGTATGACTGTGAGAGTGAATGGTTGTCTGTCTCTCTGTGTTGGCCCTGCGATGGACTGGCGATCTGTCCAGGGTGTACCCTGCCTCTCGCCCAAAGATGCTGGGATAGGCTCCAGCCCCCCCGCGACCCAAAAAGGATTAAGCGGTAGAAGATGGATGGATGGACAGTTAATGTCATCATATATTGCATATCCAATACCCATATGTAATACAGAATCTTCAGCATTTCAATTTACTGCAGCATTATACATTTCCTGTGGAAACTGCATATTGACAAGTCTATATGTGCAGTGAAATAATCATCCATCTTAAGTTATGTTAGGCTTTATATACTGTATATAATGTGAATGCTGTGGATATTGAAAATGGGCACTTTAATCATGTCAATTTAATATTCAATATTATCAGCAGCAGGAATATTTTTTCGGATAGATTGTTTACTACAAGATTTATTTTCTGTTATTCCATTTTTAGCTTTGTTGCTGTATTTCTTATCGTGCCTGTTATGCTACTTTTAAAACACTACAAATAAACAGGGATTCTCTAATTCATAAACTGAGATCAGGACATGAAAAAATCCATAAAATTAACATATTTGGTGCATTCAGATTTACCTTGTGAAAAAACAGATGTCTGTCAGATCCAGCAAAACACTGTACACCAAACCGCTGTTTGATGGTTAGCGCCTCGATCTGTTGTTTTAGCTGCTCAGTCTCCTCTCTGAGAGACACGTTTTCAGCCAGGGCCATGTCAACAATAGCAGGGTCCTGAGCCGAGGCGTAGTCATGATCACGGTGTATGCTAGCACTCTGGTTGCTAACTGTGTGATCCAGTGGATCATCCTCCACCTGTTGCTGTATCCTCTCCCAGCCCCCAGTCTTGACTGTGGAACGGAGTAATTGTTCCATTCAAACAAAGAAGGGATTGCTCCCTTTTTCAATAGTCTTCGTCCAGTCTCAGATGATTGCTCACAGATGTCCTCCTGTCTGAAATGCTGGCTGCAGACTCTAGTATGGGGGTAACCATAAAGTTAACTCTCCAGATAGCAACAACCCATTTTCGCCTGGTTTCTTCGTGTGACGGAAATGTATGAAATCTAAGTACTTTGTTGTACTTACTAGAGGCCTGACACAAAGGTACACAGCAATGTTCTGCTGTAGTGCTCTCGTTTTTTTTTTTTAAATTTAACTTCTTTTTTCTGCAACATGTCGCCAAGTCAACAGAAACAACAGCAAGAGGCGTGGACCGGAAGCGATGCAGCTGGTAATGGATAAACTGGAATTGAAAAAAAAAAAAAAAGCTCTGTGCATAAATGGAATTGGCCCAATATTCCAGCATTCAAGCCTCAGTTATACAATACTTCAAATGGTAAGTTTCATATGCAACATCACTGTGTAAAATTTAAAAACGAAATAAATATCATCCCAGGTGCACAACCGAGAGGTTTCGTAGGTCCTTCCTACCAACGGCTGTCAGACTGTACAACCTAAGCAGGGCTGCTCGCAGAGATAGCAAAAAGACGTAACAAACTAATAGTTTTTTGAATGCAAAAGATGCAATAGACTTACACAATGGTCCTCTCCGGCATACAACTAGGAACATACCGGTCGCTATGGAGGGTGAGAATATGTATGGGCACATAATCATACCATGTAGGATAACTAAGTAGACGGTTATGCTGTTTCATTCCATCTAGCAACAATGCTCTGCACTGTGTGTGTTTATATATTTGCATATTTATTCCATCTAGCTACAATGCTCCGTACTGTGGGTGTTTATATATTTATATATCTACATATTATTCCATCTAGCTACATTGCTCCGCACTGTGTGTGTTTATATACTTGCATATTTATTCCACCTAGCTGCAATGCTCCGTACTGTGGGTGTTTATATATTTACATATTTATTCCATCTAGCTACAATGCTCTGCACTGTGTGTTCATATATTCATATATTTATTCCATCCAGCTACAATGCTCTGCACTGTGTGTCTGTGTGTGTGTGTATATATATATATTTTATAGTAATACGTACATATGTTTATTAGCTGCTCTTGCTTGCTTGTTTTTTTTCTTGCCTTCTGATTGTTGCTCTGAGTGTTGCTATCCCTGTGCTGTTGCAATCCTGGAATTTCCCCGTTGTGGGACTAATAAAGGCTTATCTTATCTTATCTTATCTTAAATAGTAAAAAATTAACATATTCCAGTATGTTTACTGCCCCCCCCAAGAAAACACTGTCATGCATACATAAGTTTGTCACAATTGACAATACACCTTCCAAAATTGGCACTCAGTAACTCAAAAATATACTGCAATGCCCATCCTGACACAACCCTGCCCATTTTTATCTGGGCTTGGGACTGGCACAGGGAGTACACTGGCTTATGCACCCCCTGTGGCTGGATAACCAACATTTCCCTCCTCTGTTCCACTGTGCTGAGTACCAAGCTGGATGGCAGGAAGTTCCATTTTTTTATGGTCTTTGGCATGACCCGGCTGGGATTTGAACCCTGGCCTCCTGGTCGTGGGATGGATGCTCTACCTCTAGGCCACCACTCCGGTCCCAGTAAGACCTGTATGAAGCCAGCAGGACAACATCATCTGTAAATAACAGAGATGAGATCCTGTGGTCACCAAGCATGACACCCTTCGTTCCCTGGCTGTGCCTAGCAATCCTATCCATAAAAATTATGAACAGGATCAGTGACAAAGGGCAGCCCTGGTGGAGTCCAACTCTCACTGGGAATGAGTCCAACTGAGTGTTGGCAATATGAACCAAACTCTCACAATGGCTGTACAGAGATCGAATAGCTCGTAACAACAAGCCCGATACCCCATACTCCTGAGGCATCTCCCACAAAAAACCATGAGGGATGCAGTCGAATGCCTTCTCCAAGTCCACAAAACACATGTAAACTGGTTGGGCAAACTCTCACAAACCCTCAAGGATTCTCAAGAGGATAAAGAGCTGGTCCAATGTGCCACGGCCAGGACGAAAACCAGATTGCTCCTCCTGAATTTGAGGTTCGACCAACGGCCAGTACCTTGGCATAGACTTTCCCAGGGAGGCTGAGGAGTGTGATCCCTCTAAAGTTGGAGCACACTTTCCGGTCCCCTTTTTTGAAGCGAGGAACCACCACCCCGGTTTGCCATGCTAAAGGCACTGCCCCCGACCTCCACGCAATGTTACAGAGGCATGTCAACCATGACAGCCCTCTAATATGCAGGGCCTTGAGGTACTCGGGGCGAATCTCATCCTCCCCCTGGGCCCGGCCACCAAAGACATTTTTAACCACCTTGGCGACCTCAGTCCCTGTGATAGGTGAGTCGTCCCCCTCGTCCACAAGCCCTGCTTCCTCTGTGGAAGGCGTGTCAGTGGGATTGAGGAGCTCCTCGAAGTATTCCTTCCACTGCCCGACGATATCCCCAGTCGAAGTCAGCAGTGCCCCATCCGCACCATACACAGTGTGGACAGGGAGCTGCTTCCCCCTCCTGAGCTGCTGGACAGTTTGCCAGAATCTCTTCAAGGCCGACCGAAAGTCTTGTTCCATGGCCTCACCGAGCTGCTCCCATACCCGAGTTTTTGCTTCAGCAATCACCCGAGCTGCACTCTGCTTAGCCTACCGGTACACCGATGATGATGATGAATGCTAGAACAAGGATTCAATGTACCCCGCCCAGTATGGGGTTACCGGGTCCCCACCCTGGAGCCAGGCCTGGGGGAGGGGCTCAATGGCTAGCGTCTAGTAGCCGGGTTTCTGCTCATGGGACCCGGCTGGGCTCAGCCCGAAGAAGTTACATGGGTCCACCCTCCAGTGGGCTCACCACCTGCAGGAGGGACCATGGGGTCCGATGCTATGTAGATCAGGTGGCGGTCAAAGGCGGAGACCTAGGCAGTCTGATCCCAAGCTTCCTAAACTGGCTTTTGGGAAGCTGGTATTCATTGAAAATAAAATAAAAGGAACAATATATAGAAATGAGTACAGATTCAGAGGTTTGTTATCCTTTTTCTGAGTTTGAGCCTGAACTTAAAGACAAAGTTCTTTTTTTTTTAAAATAAAGTTTATGGGGACTATTTCTGAGTAGTCACTGAATTACCTTCAATGTTGGCTGGTCTGCCTGCTCTTCTTTAATGATGTGTTCAGACCAAACATGAAATGATTCTTTTGTGCAACACGATTACATAAAAGTCAAAGTAAAGATGTGAACACACACAAATCTGCTTCCCAATGAAATGGATTTTGTTCAACTTAGGCAAAATATTTGCTTGATATTTGGCCACTATAGCCAATCAGTATTCAAGATTCTGCTGTCACCAGGAGTGATTATCAACCCAAACATGACAAGATTTATGGGATTTCCACAAGGTATAAGGTAGCCACAGAAGATATGAAGGCAACCCCACCCTCTGCAGTGTGAGTTTTCACTTTTTGCTCTCAACTGTGGCGGCTGCATTTGTTGTAACATTCATGAGAAACGTATCCTAAAAAAGCAGAGAATGAGAAAACCTTAAAATTTATGCAAAAAATGTTACAAATTTAGGGAAAAATGGAGCAATTTTACAGAAGAATACAGACCCAAAAATTTACAAGAAAACAGTCACAGAATTACTGAAAAAGAATACAAATTTACTGGAAAATGTTGGATTTTTTTGAGAAAAATGTAATAAATTTCTATAAGAAATGCTGCTTTATCCATAAAGGGTAATGAATTTGCAAAGAAAAATATAATATATTTATGAGAATAGCTGAAAATTTATGCCAAAAATACTCAAAATTTAGGGAAAATGTTGCAATTTTAAGAGGGGAAAAACACAAATTGTAAGGGAAAAAAAATAATAAAAATTACCAGAAAAAGCTACAATTTTGTAAGAAAACAGTTGCAAATTTATATGAAAAAGGTAACAATCAGATAAGACAATCTTTTGAGAAAAACGAAAGAGAAGCCAAAAAAATGTCAAAATTTATGAAAAAAGGCTTGTAACTTTCCTCGGTAAAATGTCACAAATTCACATGGAAAGCATCTTCAGTTTTACGTGATAAAGGCATTACATTTGCAAAGGCGTTCCCAGTATAGGCCAGTCAGTTCTCACCATCTTGAACTGCAGCCTGTCATCTGGTGTGGTTCCTGCAAATTTTAAACATTTTAAACATGTAGTACAGCCCTTGATTAAGAAACCTGGTCTCGATCACACCATGTTGGCAAATTTTAGGCCTATTTCCAAGCTGCCATTCATTCATTCATTCATTCATTCATCTTCTTCCGCTTAATCCTTTTCGGGTCGCGGGGAGGCTGGAGCCTATCCCAGCATCTTTGGGCGAGAGGCAGGGTACACCCAGGACAGATCGCCAGTCCATCGCAGAGCCAACACAGAGAGACAGACAACCATTCACTCTCACAGTCATACCTAAGGACAATTTAGAGTCCCCAGTTTGATGCCAATTAACCTAACTTGCATGTTTTTGGCATGTGGGAGGAAACCAGATTAGCTGCCATTTCTCTCAAAAATTTTAGAGAAAATTGTCTATATGCAGCTGAAATGTTTTCTGGATGAACACGGTATTTTGGAGATTTTTCAATCTGGTTTCAAAGCTCTTCATAGCACAGAGACAGCCTTGTTAAGAGTTTTTAACGATATTCTGTTGGCATGTGATTCGGGTGAATATGCTGTTCTTGTGCTGCTTGATTTAACTGCTGCCTTTGACACAGTGGACCATCATGTTTTAATTTCCCATTTGCAGCACCTAGTGGGCATTTGTGGCACTGCTCTCAACTGGTTTAGATCCTATCTGTCAGACAGGACTTTTAAAGTTAGCATGTCTGGGTTTGAATCTTCTTCTGCTCCTCTGCCTAGAATTGACCCCTGTGGGTCAATTCTAGGGCCCATGCTTTTTTCTCTGTACATACTTCCACTGGGTTCCATTTTTAAAAAGCATGGTATGTCTTTCCACCTGTATGCTGATGACTGTCAGATTTATGTCCCTCTAAAACAAAAAGCTGCCTCATCAGTAAACTCACTCCTGGCATGCATTGAAGACATAAAGTCTTGGATGGCCCTAAACTTCCAAAATTTTAATGATAAGAAGACTGAAGTGATGGTGTTTGGACCTAGTCGCCCCTGTGAGTCCCTTCCTGTATACTTGGGCCCCACTTACTCCTTATGTTAAATCCACAACTAGGAACCTTGGTTTTATCATGGACAATGATTTTAAATTAGACACGCAGATTCGTTCTGTGGTAAAAATCCAGCTTCTTTCATCTAAGGCGTTTAGCAAAAGTAAAACCCATTCTCTCTAGACCACACTTGGAAACAGTAATCCATGCTTTTATTTCATCTCGGCTGGATTACTGTAACGCACTTTACGCCGGTGTCAGCCAGTCATCTCTTTCCCTTCTGCAGCTGGTTCAAAACGCCGTTGCTTGTCTTTTAACAGGTACACGTGGAAGAGATCACATCACACCCATCTTAGCTTCACTCCACTGGCTGCCCATGTATTTTAGAATTCATTTTAAAATTCTTTTATTTGTTTTTAAATCCTTGAATGGTCTTGCTCCACCTTACCTCTCTGAGCTTCTGCATCCCTACGCTCCCACCCGGTCCCTTAGGTCAGCTGAACAGCTGCTTTTGGAGGTACCAAAGGCGAGGCGCAAGCTCAGAGGGGACAGAGCCTTTTCGATCATAGCCCCCAGGTTATGGAATGATTTACCCCTGGACATTAGACAAGCACCTTCACTGTCCATTTTTAAAACACGTCTTAAAACACATTTTTACTCCCTGGCCTTCGACCCAGTATGAGACATTGATTTTACTGAATGAAATGGGTTTTTTTTTTTCACAATATTTTTTATTGAACCTTTTTTTTTTTTTTACAAACATAACACAAACAATCAAACACTAACATTAAAGTAATTTAAAAAAAATGTACTAAAAACACCAACAACCACTAACAAAGGCAGGTCTTCAACAATGCTCCTCTGTTTAGTCTAGGCAATCCATTACATAAGTATACATATTATACATTCACCAGTTTGGAATTTACAAGGTCCACACACATCATTCATCTTCTTCTTCAAAAGTTATGTTTAAATTCTTTACAGAATCAATGAAAGGTCTCCATATATTCTCAAACACAATTTCCTTTGATTTCAGTATGTATGTTATTCTTTCTAGTGGAAGGTTTGTTAACATCTGTCTTAACCACTGAGTCACATCTGGTCTATGAGTCTTTTTCCACAATAGTGCAATACATTTTTTGGCGTTAAGCAAACTGAGGTCTATGAATGCTCTTTCACTCTTATTAAAGTTATGCTTTTCTGGATACAGACTCAACAAAAACAATTTTGGATTCAATATGATTTGTTTTGAAATTATTTTTTTTCAATTGTTACCCTCACCTCTTCCCAAAATATTCTAACTTTTCTACATTCCCATAGACAATGAAATAGGGTTCCTTTACTTTCCACACATTTTGTGCATGTATCTGGTATGTTTTTGTTATATCTATTTAACTCCACCGGTGTAACATACATCCGCATTAACCATTTAAAATGTATCAATTTAAGACGTACATTTATTGATTTGATTTGAGCTTCTGTACAAGCCAATTCCCATTGTTCCTCTGAAATTTCAGTTTGCAGGTCTTCTTTCCAATAATTCAGTCTTTTCTGTGAGTTTTCACTTGAGGATAATGTCAATGAGTTATAAAACTCTGAAATAATACCCTTTCTCTTACTATCTTTTGTCAAAATTTTTTCCAAGGATGAATAAGTAGGTCGGGTGAGAGCATTATTTTGTTTTGATCGAATAAAGTTCCTAAGCTGAAAATATTTTAAAAAATGTGTCCTATGAAGATTAAATTTGATCCTCAGTTCTTCAAAAGACATTATGTTATCTGAACATGACAAATATAAGTCTTGAATCTTTTGAATCCCTTTTAAATTCCATACTTTAAATACAGCATCCGCTCTCCCTGGTTTAAAATATTGATTACCCCATATTGGGCTAAATTGTGACAATAAGATCTGTGTATTTGTTAGGCGTGGTTAGTGGTGAGAGGTCAGGCAATGCATAAGGACAGTGGAAAGCACATTCAGAAGGTGACAATCCTGTCTTTGTGTCTGGTATAGAGTTAATCGTTAGTTTATTTCACTTTTTTTTATTAAGCCTGCACTTTGTGGGTGGTGGGCACTATGAAATCTTGAACTGTTTGTGCTGTAAAATCAGTTCCATTATCTACATATCACTGTTAAACAACGACACTGCAGCAAAGACATTGAGTTGCTAGCTGTTAGCATGAGGCCTACATATCTCCTGAGAGAACACTCACACGTGATCTGCATTGTTGTTTATGCAAATCCGACGGCGAACGCTGGGACAGCGCGTGACGTCATCCATTCAGTAACCAGCAGGCTGCAGACAGAACACCCAGATGCTCTTCTCCTCATCTCAGGCGATTTCAACCACGTTTCACTGTCTCCCATTCTGCCCACTTTCACCCAGTATGTCACATGCCACACTAGAGACAATAAAACACTGGATTTGTTCTACGCAAACACTAAGGAGGCGTACACCTCATCACAACTCCCCCCACTTGGGAGATCGGATCACAACTTGGTTCATCTCCGATCGGTGTACAAACCCCTAGTGCACAGACAACCTCCGGCCATGCACACTGTGGAGTTATGGTCTGAGGAGACAATGGACACTCTAAAGGACTGTTTTGAAGCCACTGCCTGGAAGCAGCTCTGCGATCCACATGGTGAGGACATCGATGGCCTCATTCACACCTTCACGGGCTACCTCAGCTTCTGTGTGGACAAATCCGTTCCCACCAAGACCATACGGCGTCACTCAAACAACAAACCCTGGATCAACCCTGAGATAAAAACACTTCTGAGAGAGAAGAAGAGGATCTTCAGGTCGGGGAACAGGGAGATGCTGAAGTCCGTACAGAGGGAGCTGAGGAGAAAGATCAGAGAAGGCAAGGACAGCTTCAGGAAGAAGATGGAGGACAAGCTGCAACAGAGCGACATCAGCGGGGTCTGGAGAAACCTCAAAACCATCTCGGGGCTCCAGAATACCTCCCCCCAGGCCACGGGGGGCAGGGAGTGGGCGAACAACCTGAATCTGTTTTTCAATAGATTTGACCAACCGCCCTCCCCCCTGTCTGCACAACAACCACTGCTGCCACTAAGAAATCAAGTCCTGCTGCCCACTCCCCACTCCACCGACACCCCCCCCACTCCCAACACACAGCCCCCCATCCTGACCCTGACCAAGACACAGGTGAGGACGGAGCTGAGGAAGATCAAGGCGAGGAAGGCGTCGGGACCGGACGGCATCAGAGCAAAGCTCCTCAAGTCCTGTGCAGACCAGCTGTGTGGGATTGTGACGTATATCTTCAACATGAGCCTGAAACTGGGGAGGGTACCACAGCTGTGGAAAACATCTTGTGTGGTACCTGTACCAAAAACTTCCCACCCCAAAGACCTGAACAGCTTCAGACCGGTGGCCTTGACGTCCCACTTGATGAAGACCCTGGAGAGACTGCTCCTTGCTCATCTCCGCCCCCTGGTGGAACCAGCGATGGATCCACTCCAGTTCGCCTACCAGCATGGCATTGGGGTGGAGGATGCGGTGATCTTCCTCCTTCACCGTTCTCTGTCCCACCTGGAGAAGCCCGGGAATATGGTGAGGATCATGTTCTTTGACTTCTCCAGTGCTTTCAACACCATCCAACCGATGATCCTGAAGGACAAGCTGCTGCGTGCAGGGGTGGACCAGCACCTGTCATCATGGATCCTGGACTACCTCACGAACCGGCCTCAGTTTGTGAGAACCCGGGACTGTGTTTCCGACACGATCATCAGTAGCACGGGGGCCCCCCAGGGAATGGTGCTGGCTCCCTTCCTGTTCACTCTTTATACTGCGGACTTCTCACACAACACAACACATTGCCATCTACAGAAGTTCTCTGATGACTCTGTGATCGTTGGTCTCATCTCCAGCGGAGATGAAGCTGAGTACAGAGGGCTTATCCAGGACTTTGTGGACTGGTGCCATCGGAACTGCCTCCAGATCAACGCGAGGAAAACTAAGGAGCTGGTGGTGGACTGCCGCAGGCATGGGCAGCCCCTCACAGCACCAGTAAATATACAGGGAACAGACATTGAGATGGTGACATCCTACAAGTACCTGGGTATTCATCTGAACAATAAACTAGACTGGTCACACAATACTGACGCACTCTACAAGAAGGGACAGCGCAGGCTGTTCCTGCTGAGGAGACTCAGGTCTTTTGGTGTACAAGGGGCGCTGCTGAAGTCATTCTATGACACGGTGGTGGCATCAGCCATCACTTTTGGAGTGGTCTGCTGGGGCAGTGGCATTACTGCAGCCGATAGGAAGAGACTGAACAAACTGATTAAGAAAGCTAGCTCTGTCCTGGGGCAACGCCTTGATCCGATGGAGGAGATAGGAGAGAGAAGGACGGTGGCTAAACTGTCATCTCTGCTGGAGTCCGAGTTCCACCCTATGCAGGACATACTGGATGCACTGAGGAGCTCATTTAGCAGCAGACTACATCATCCCAGGTGCACAACCGAGAGGTTTCGTAGGTCCTTCCTACCAACGGCTGTCAGACTGTACAACCTAAGCAGGGCTGCTCGCAGAGATAGCAAAAAGACGTAACAAACTAATAGTTTTTTGAATGCAAAAGATGCAATAGACTTACACAATGGTCCTCTCCGGCATACAACTAGGAACATACCGGTCGCTATGGAGGGTGAGAATATGTATGGGCACATAATCATACCATGTAGGATAACTAAGTAGACGGTTATGCTGTTTCATCCCACCTAGCAACAATGCTCTGCACTGTGTGTGTTTATATATTTACATATTTATTCCATCTAGCTACAATGCTCTGCACTGGGTGTGTTTATATTTATATATCTATATATTTATTCCATCTAGCTACAATGCTCAGCACTGGGTGTGTTTATATTTATATATCTATATATTTATTCCATCTAGCTACAATGCTCCGTACTGTGGGTGTTTATATATTTACATATTTATTCCATCTAGCTACAATGCTCTGCACTGTGTGTCTGTGTGTGTGTGTGTGTATATATATATATTTTATAGTAATATGTACATATGTATATTAGCTGCTCTTGCTTGCTTGTTTTTTTTTTTTTTTTTTCCTTGCCTTCTGATTGTTGCTCTGAGTGTTGCTATCCCTGTGCTGTTGCAATCCTGGAATTTCCCCGTTGTGGGACTAATAAAGGCTTATCTTATCTTATCTTATCTTATCTTACAAATCAGTTCTGGAACCCCAAAAACGGAAAGAGCATCATTCAATAGAGTTTCACACACACAGATGCGGCATTTGCTGAGGATGTGTGATGAATTTCGGTCCATTTTGTAAAGGTGTCAATCAACACCAAGCAATATTGTAGCTTCCCATTGCTATAAACAAGTGATGCACTTTTGGCATGCTTTTGTTACTTCTTTCAAAATATTAGGGCAGTTTTCCAACATCCTCCTCATTCCCTCCTGTTGGCACATTGATAGTCCATGTGCCACCAGGGAAGCCCATTTGTATAGTGTGAGTGGCAGAGCAACTTCCCATTATTACTGCAGCTAAAGTCAGTGCTAGTAGTGTGGGCAGGGCAATGAATAACTGCCACATAAGGTGGTAGCATCAAAACATTACATAGCTGCAATAATTGCTGTCTATATTTTACTGGTTTTCCTGTGGAGGTGACAAACCCCCGCAGGGTCGAGGTAGTAGTATGCAGGTGACATGCATTATAAGCATATTTACTGTCTGTGCAGACAGTTACATTCAGGTTAGTAGCCCATGTAAGTGCTGTAATCAAAGCCAATAGTTCAGTCATTGGAGGTGATGCAGGTTGTGGAATTTTTTACACAATCAGGACCCCAGACAATGTTGTTACAGCATAAGCAGTGGATGTTGACCCATCAGGCTTTTTTTTAAAGATGAGCCATCAGTAAATAGTCACAAGGAATTTGGTACAAGTTTAATGTGTGGCTGTGATAACAAGGTTATAGTGTACGACAACAGTCTAGCTGGTGACAATATGGAATGGTTGTCTTGCTGCAAAACCCCCTCCACAGCGTGGGGAATGTGTAGGATAATAGAGGGCATGATCTTATTATTCATATTATCCCATGAATAATAAGAAAGTGGTCTGTATTGCCCAGCATGTATTTGAGTTATAACTGCAGCCATATGTTTATCCTGGGCATCACAGAAAAACAGAAAATGAAATGAAATAAAAGTCCTGTCCTAATTTAGCAAGGCTAACACACATAAGCATCAATAAGCTCTTTATGTTCAGCCCTCAATTCTAAGTTGGAGGCTGGTGGAATGTTTGCATTTTTCAAAATGTCATACACTGTAGCAGTTTTTTCCCCTTCTTTTTTTCCCTTCATTTTTCCTCCTCTCTAGAGAGAAAATGACACTTCACTTATTTAGATGAAATCTATTTAGCTTGAAGAAATCATCTTTTAATTTAAAAATCTTTTAGAAAGGATAAAACAAGTCATTAGTCTGTATTAATAAAAGAAAACAAAAATAATCTCAGGTTTCTTTTCAGCACTGTAGCCAGGCTGTCAGGGCTCTGTCCCCCGATTGCTGGAGTCTTTGTCATGTGGTGATCCTCGCGGATCACCAAGAGACGCCACAGAGTTCACCAGAGAGTTTGGCTCAGATGTTATTTATTCCCAGACGTGACAGAACACAACATGAACCCCTTAGGGCAAATACACACAAGAACTAGACTTGGGCTCGTAGGGCTAACCCAGCCGCTACGAGCTAACTGTGACAAAGCTATGATGACGAACCTGACATGAAGGTCTGCGGCACTCACAGGTATGACGAGGCGCAGACCCAGGGCTTGGCAGGATGAAGATACACAAGCAATCCTCACGTAACGTTGACCCAATGTCGACTGATACTCCTGCGTCTTACCGTCGTCAGTGCCGGGCTTAAAAGGGCGAAGCACTAACGACGGTAATGACAATCAGCTGACCGGCCCTTGACAGGCGGAAGCCCCACCGAGCACTTTCACAATAAGAGCCCGGTGAGGCCAGAATACAGCCCGCAACTGTCAAGGCCGGCAGCGAGAAGAACTTAGCCCGAGCGCGATCAGAACCGGCGCTCGGGTCATAACAGTACCCTCCCTCCATGGGCGGACTCCGAACGCCCCAAGGAACCACCCTGCCCCCCCCCCCCGCGCCCCCAGGGCGGGAGGCTGGGGACAGGTGCGGAGGGAGAGAAACCAACCCAGGAACAAAACAGACAGAAAAAAAAAACCCATACAGGACAATGACATGGCAACAACTCAGACCAAAATCACAGACTACTGAAAAAAAACACACCAAATATTCAAAAAACAGAGCGATGACCTGAAAAAAACTCAGATAAACACAAGAGAACAAATACACATGGGGAAGAATAAGGACCAGAACTACAGAGCCAGATAAACTAAATACAAGAACAAAACATTACCTGCTCATACCAGACTTAACATGAAACAAAAAAAAACAGAGCACTACTCGCTCATACCAGACTATACATAAAAAACAAAAACAGAGCATTACCCGCTCATACCAGACTATATGAAACAAAAACAGAGCATTACTCGCTCATACCAGGCTATATGAAACAAAAACAGAGCATTACTCACTCAAACCAAACTATACATGAAACAAAAACGGAGCATACCCGCTCAACCCAGACTATACATATGCCAGATACAAAATAACCAGGACAAAGAAAAAACACAAATACTGAGACAAACCCAGGGACCATACCACCCCCCCGACAGTTTATGTCGACCGATGGTCAAAGGAAGCGGACCAGGTGGCTCACCAGAGTCCAAAGTCCCACATGTCCGCTTCTCTGGTGGTCGAACTAGGTTGCCCCAAGGCACACACAACAGGTCGGGTGGCCGACTCGTGTCCCTCAGCCACCAGTCCAGGGCATCAACAACCCGCAGCGGCCTCCCAAACGAGAACAAAACTCGGAAGAACCGGGGCGAGCGAACAGGGACCCCCATGGCCCCTGGTGATGATGTATAGGGGCGGTGACTCATAGGGAATCGATGAGCAGGGCGAGCCACGAATCCGCTCCGCGAAGAAGGGTCTGCAGCTCCTCCCCCGCCTATGGACCACGCTCGCGCTGCATCACCACTGGACCCAGATTGGGTCCCAGCTGCACCCTCGTTGGGCCCCGATTGGGCCAGAACCACACCTGCGGTGGACCCCGATCGAGCCTCCGGTGCACCCTCGTTGGACCCCAATTGGGTCGAATCCGCACCCGCGGTGGACCCCGATTGGGCCTCCGGTGCAGCTCCGCTGACGAACTCCACCCCCGAACCTGGGACCTCCACCTTGGTGACACCGACCCATTCCCCGCCGGCGACACTAGAACAAAGCTCGGGGACAGGAAAACCGGGATCAGTATCACCGGTAGCAACGGAACCCAGCGAGACGAGCTCAGGCGCAGCAGACGGCTGCTCCTCACTCACCTCCCCGAGAGGCAGGCAAAAATGCTCAACAGGAGACAGAGACAGAAAAGGGAGCACTTGCCTGCACTCGGGTTCCGTTGCCACCCAGGACTCCGACGATCCGGGTTCAGGGCGACTCTCGTCAGCTGGCTCGGACTCAGCTGCGTCGGGCTCCGCAGCTGGCACGATGTCACCTGCAGCCTCAGGTTCCTCCCACGCTGCTATCCACACCGACGACCCATATGGCGTGGGGGCAGGGAACCCTTGACCCACTGGCTCGGACTGCTCCAGCGAGGAGACCCGGGGACACTTCTTCGTCGGCTCAGGCTCCAGGCCGCAGTCCGCTCCTCTCCTCCATCCAAGACGTGACTGCAGGGCCGGATGCAGGCTATCCAGCACTGCAGGGGCCCTCTTCGTCCGGCGACACTGGCCTGGCATCGCGGACCGCTCAACGGGGGAGAACACAGAGGCAGTAGGTTTAATAATTTCATCCACAGCAGGTGGAGGGAGCTCGGGGGGCTGCGAACCCCGAACTCCATCCCCAGGAGTCAGACAAGGCAGAATAATATCATGATGTGAGAAATTATCGTGCACTTGCCTTCCTCCCGGGGCAGAGATGGTTCCTGCTGTGGGGGATGTCGTTCCTCCTTCTCCCTGCTGGATGGCGACAGAGGGCCCCCTGGGAAGACGAGGTGGGGCCGCTCTCGGAGATTCGCTGACGGGATACGCTGGCAGCGAGTCCAGCCGGGGATTCCGCTGAGGGTTGCCCGCGCTGTTACGCCGACGTCCTCGTTGGCCCCCAGACGGCGCGTACTCCTGGACCTGCTCCAGGACGGGACACCAACGCGGGGAGTGGGGATTCCTCCTCCCCTGCTTCCTGCTCTTCTCTTCCAGCCCACGAAGTAACTCGCGCTGAATGGCGAGTTCCTACCACCTCGTTATCACCTCCATGTGGTCGTAACTATCGAGGGGAAGGTTGTCCAAAAGCTCCTCAGCGTAGTCCAAATGCCTGCACACGTCGCTGGGAGCGTCCCACAGCCTAGCAGAGAATAACGTGCAGTCCACGTACTCCAGGACCTCCGCTAGCCTTCTGTCCAGGCGCCGACCACGACCCCTGGATGACGGCATTCTCCCAGCAACAGGCATCCAGACAGGGAAGAACAAACAGTCCAAAATGGCACAAACTCACGGTGAAACGGCGTCTCGGTGCGGCCCCTCCGTTTAGGCGACCTGGCAGGAGTATACTGTCATGTGGTGATCCTCGCGGATCACCAAGAGACGCCACAGAGTTCACCAGAGAGTTTGGCTCAGATGTTATTTATTCCCAGACGTGACAGAACACAACATGAACCCCTTAGGGCAAATACACACAAGAACTAGACTTGGGCTCGTAGGGCTAACCCAGCCGCTACGAGCTAACTGTGACAAAGCTATGATGACGAACCTGACATGAAGGTCTGCGGCACTCACAGGTATGACGAGGCACAGACCCAGGGCTTGGCAGGATGAAGATACACAAGCAATCCTCACGTAACGTTGACCCAATGTCGACTGATACTCCTGCGTCTTACCGTCGTCAGTGCTGGGCTTAAAAGGGCGAAGCACTAACGACGGTAATGACAATCAGCTGACCGGCCCTTGACAGGCGGAAGCCCCACCGAGCACGGTGGCCAGAATACAGCCCGCAGCTGTCAAGGCCGGCAGCGAGAAGAACTTAGCTCGAGCGCGATCAGAACCGGCGCTCAGGTCATAACAGTCTTTCTGCAAGTATGGGGGTGCAAGTGTGGGGGTTGCCCCTACAGTGGGGCAAAAAAGTATTTAGTCAGCCACCAATTGTGCAAGTTCTCCCACTTAAAAGATGAGAGAGGTCTCCAATTTTCATCATAGGTATACCTCAACTATGAGAGACAAAATGAGAAAAAAAAAATCCAAAAAATCACATTGAATGATTTTTAATGAATTAATTGGTAAATTCCTCGGTAAAATAAGTATTTGGTCAATAACAAAAGTTCATCTCAATACTTTGGTATGTACCCTTCATTGGCAATGACAGAGGTCAAACATTTTCTGTAAGTTTTCACAAGGTTTTCACACACTGTTGCTGGTATTTTGGCCCATTCCTCCATGCAGATCTCCTCTAGAGCAGTGATGTTTTGGGGCTGTCGCTGGGCAACACGGACTTTCAACTCCCTCCAAAGATTTTCTATGGGGTTGAGATCTGGAGACTGACTAGGCCACTCCAGGACCTTGAAATGCTTCTTACGAAGCCACTCCTTCGTTGCCCGGGCGGTGTGTTTGGGATCATTGTCATGCTGAAAGATCCAGCCATGTTTCATCTTCAATGCCCTTGCTGATGGAAGGAGGTTTTCATTCAAAATCTCATGATACATGGCCCCATTCATTCTTTCCTTTACACGGATCAGTCGTCCTGGTCCCTTTGCAGAAAAACAGCCCCAAAGCATGATGTTTCCACCCCCATGCTTCACAGTAGGTATGGTGTTCTTTCTCCTCCAAACACGACAAGTTGAGTTTTTACCAGAAAGTTCTATTTTGGTTTCATCTGACCATATGACAGTCTCCCAGTCCTCTTCTGGATCATCCAAATGCTCTCTAGCAAACTTCAGACGGGCCTGGACATGTACTGGCTTAAGCAGGGGGACACGTCTGGCACTGCAGGATTTGAGTCCCTGGCAGCGTAGTGTGTTACTGATGATAGCCTTTGTTACTTTGGTCCCAGCTCTCTGCAGGTCATTCACTAGGTCCCCCCGTGTGGTTCTGGGATTTTTGCTCACCATTCTCGTGATCATTTTGACCCCACGGGGTGAGATCTTGCGTGGAGCCCCAGATTGAGGGAGATTATCAGTGGTCTTGTATGTCTTCCATTTTCTAATAATTGCTCCCACAGTTGATTTCTTCACACCAAGCTGCTTACGATTCAGTCTTCCCAGCCTGGTGCAGGTCTACAATTTTGTTTCTGGTGTCCTTTGACAGCTCTTTGGTCTTGGCCATAGTGAAGTTTGGAGTCTGACTGTTTGAGGTTGTGGACAGGTGTCTTTTATACTGATAACGAGTTCAAACAGGTGCCATTAATACAGGTAACGGGTGGAGGACAGAGGAGCCTCTTAAAGAAGAAGTTACAGGTCTGTGAGAGCCAGAAATCTTGCTTGTTTGTAGGTGACCAAATACTTATTTTACCGAGGAATTTACCAATTAATTCATTAAAAATCCTTCAATGTGATTTTCTGGATTTTTTTTTCCTCATTTTGTCTCTCATAGTTGAGGTATACCTATGATGAAAATTGGAGACCTCTCTCATCTTTTAAGTGGGAGAACTTGCACAATTGGTGGTTGACAAAATACTTTTTTGCCCCACTGTATATTTCAAAGTGCAATGAGGTGTTTGTTGTTGTGAAATAGCGCTTGTGTAAATAAAGTTGTATTGAATTCATTATCAATCATTTATTGATAATTTTTATGCATTATCTATTTTTCTGAGGATTACTAATTATTTGCTAATTAATTTCTTTGATACCCCCTACTTTGATACATGGAGACGCACATGCAGCAAAGTTACAGGGTATTTGCTTGATTCTTTTACTGAAAGGAAGTGTGCTATCATTTTTAATTTAGATGAACATGTGTGGGTAGCCCAGCTGCCCCGGCCTTGGATGCGCTCTGCAGAGCGTGCCCAAATGCCAAGTCACGTTTCGTTACCTTGTATTCATACATGTGTAATGACAATAAAGTTGAATCTGAATCTGAATCTGAATCTCTCTCCTTCAAAAATAAGATTTCAATAATCATAGCTTCTTTTGTGACTTCTCTTGAACTAGCATTTAAGAAAAACAAAATAACTATCTGTGCATTTTCGATATGCTTCAGCATTGATGAATAAGATCATTTTGTCCAGTTGAACACAGATGGGTTGAATTTGAATAAATGAATAAAGATTGCGTCACACTCTTTCAGTCAACGGAAAGGTGGACGTTTTGCCTAATTAGAATTTGATTTAAATTTTTACCAGGAATACCTCATTTTATATATTCCTTGGTAAATTGTGGGGTGAATGTAGTTTACCCTGACCCAGCTTGGCCACTGCCGAATCAGGAAAAACACATTCCTCATTACTGTCACATTTCTAAAATATGATGTTACCACACCATTATGTGGTGAGTAATATCAGTATAAAATCATATAAACATTACATTTGTAAAGTCAAAGTCATTTGAATCAGTACACCTTATGTTATCTACAATGTCATACAAAGTCATACTTGGCTTTAAAAAATGCTTATCAATTTAAGGATCCTTTCTCCAAGACCTTTGATAATCCATAGCCTCTGGCAGATCATATGCACAGACATATTAATTATCAATCTCTTTTGAACCTCTGTGCTCTAAATCATGTGATATAGGGTAAACATAAAACCTTCAGTGATTAGGCATTATTAAATGACATCATAATATGATCGTAGTATGGCCTGTAGTCACGTTGTCACACGTCAGTCCTTCCTATAAAGTGCACTGTCATGTTTCAGTCAAAGAAAAAAAGGTCAGTAATGCGTTGAAATTGCTTTTAAAAATATGTAACAGTTTATCACGTACGCAACATTAATCAAGACCCCACAAAGTTACATTGAAAAGATAAAAACCCAAAACTGTCATGACTCGCCGCTCATCAGCGGTGCCAGCTGCGCGCACACCTGCTCCTCGTCAGCGGCGAGGTATTTAATCCACTCTGCCCTGGGCTTCGGCCTGAAGCCGTCTCTCAACTTCGGCCCCTTTGCTACTACGGATCTCAAACCGACTAGTGAAGATGACTTGGGTAAGCTCCCCTTACCTCTCTCCTCTAGCCTTCCCCTGTGCACAGGTCCCGGCGGCGGACTTCCTCACCTCGCCGTTGGCTCTACGCTGCTGCCACAGGTACTGCAGGTCGCTGTCTCCCGGGCCTCGCCCTTGTCGACGCCAGCCACCTGTCATAACCAAGTAAGCCAGCTATCATCATTATTCCCTGTATTGGTGTGGTGCCCGTTACCCTTCTCCCTCTGCTCTCTCCCACAGGGTTGTCCGGCTGTACGGCCTCCTGCCCCCGTGCCTGACGCAGACGCCACCACCAATACATTCTTATTCCACAGACACACAGCCATACACTTCCTTGTTGCTAATAAAGCTGTTAAATCTATCCTGAGCCTGCGTGTGTGTCTCCTGGGCCGTGCATTATGTCAGTACGGCTTCAGCAGAGTGGCTCGGCAGACAGCGGGCTCGCACGCTGTCTTTCCACCCTCGAGGCTCGGGTGGATTTAATAGCTCATCAGCAACAGGTGATATTAAATCAATTAATTGTCATTACTAACCGATTAGACCGCCTGGACCCCCAGCAGCCGTTCCCCTTGGCTCGTCCGGGTGGCGCGGCTCCTGCAGCTCCGGTGGCCGTCCAGCCCGCTCCGGGTGCGCCAACATGGCTCACACCAATCCCCACTCCTGCTCGCTTTAGCGGTAAGCTGGGTGGAGCTCGGGGTTTTATTATGCAGTGTGAGTCCGTGTTTCTTCGCGTTCCCGGAGATTTTCCCTCAGACCATAGCAGAATTGGCTATATAGGTAATCTCCTTGAGGGTCGTGCGCTTACCTGGGCTTACGCCATTATGGTGAAGCCCAGCTACGCCACCCTCACCTATGGCCAGTTCGTGCGACAGTTTCTGGAAGTGTTCGATCATTCGCGTTTGGACAGTGTCCAGGTCGACCGCCTTCTCGGACTCCAACAGGGGAGCCGATCGGCGGCCGACTACGCGATCGACTTCCGGGTTACCGCGGAGGAAGTTGGCTGGGAAGAGCGTGCGCTCTGCGGCATCTTCCTCCTCAGCCTAAATTCTGGTCTGAGGGATGAGCTGGCCGGACGGGATACCCCGGAGACGCTGGCGGAGCTGATTTCTCTCACCATCAGTTTGGATAACAGGCTGCGCGAGCGCGCCTCCGAGCGGAAGCAGTCTTCTCGCTCGCGGGGCGCCTCTGCACGCCTGCCCCAAGTTCGCCACCTGGCGTTGCCGCCGCCGGAGGTCTCCGAGGAGTCGGAACCAATGGTGACGGGCCGGACAAAGCTCCCCCTGGCGGAGAAACAGCGCCGTCGTGACCTGGGCCTCTGCATGTATTGCGGAGGTAGCCAGCACACGGTGGAGCATTGTCCGGAGAAGCCAAACGAGGTGGTCCACGAGTCACTGTAGGGGGCCTCGCGGATGCTAATCGGTTAAATCCCCTCACACATTTGACGCTGCCCATCCGCTTCTGTCACAACCTCACTGGGCACCTCACACATGCACTGGTGGATTCAGGCGCGGAGGGTAGCTTTATTTCACAAAGCCTGGCAACCCGACTGGGCATCCATTGTCACCCCCTCGACAATCCTCTCGCCCTGGTTAATCTCTCCCGAGTTTCCCTGGGAAAAGTAACTCACCGAACATCCCCCGTCCTGGTGATCATCTCTGGAAACCATCGGGAGGATATCTCCTTCTACGTCCTGCCCACCTCAGTAACTCCTGTCATCCTCGGATATCCCTGGCTCCGCCTCCACAACCCCGCCTTGGACTGGAAGACTGGGAAGGTGTCAGCGTGGAGCACTTTCTGCATGGGCACCTGCCTCCAATCCACGGCCTGCGCCCCGTCCTCGCCTCTCACAGCTCAGGACACCGCGCCCCCGGATCTCACCCTTGTGCCCTCAGAGTTCCACGACCTGGGTGCTGTTTTCAGTAAGTCCAAGGCGATGTCCCTGCCTCCTCACCGGCCCTACGACTGCGCCATTAACATCTGCCAGGGGGCGCCCTTACCTTCAGGACGCCTCTATAGCCTGTCAGCGCCGGAGAAGGAGGCAATGAACAGCTATTTGAAGGAGTCGCTCAGTGCTGGGATCATCCGACCATCCTCCTCTCCAGTAGGTGCAGGGTTCTTCTTCGTGGGAAAGAAGGACGGATCTCTTCGTCCTTGTATCGATTATCGAGCTCTCAACGATATCACGGAGAAGGACCGGTATACCTTGCCCCTTATGGATACTGCCTTCCACTCCCTCCAGGGGGTGACCTGGTTTACTAAGCTGGATCTCCGCAGCGCTTACCACCTCGTCCGGATCCGGGAGGGAGATGAGTGGAAAACCACCTTCCGTACCCCAAACGGTCATTTTGAATACCTCGTGATGCCGTTTGGGTTGACCAACGTTCCAGCCGTCTTTCAGCGCCTCATCAATGACGTCCTCCGGGACCTCATCGGCCTGTTTGTATTCATCTACCTGGACGATATTCTCATCTTCTCCAGGTCCAGGGATGAACACCGGGTCCATGTGAGGCGGGTCCTGCAGAGACTGCTGGAGAACCGTCTGTACGTCAAGGCGGAAAAATGTGAATTCTACGCCAAAACGACTTCCTTCCTGGGGTTCGTCATCTCCCATGACCAGGTGCTTCCGGACCCAGCGAAGATCAAAGCGGTGGTGGATTGGCCCACACCTACCTCTCGGAAACAGGTTCAGCAATTCATCGGGTTCGCCAATTTCTACCGCCGCTTTGTCCCGAACTTTGGAGCCATCGTCGGGCCCCTGACCCGCCTCACCTCGCCTAAGACCCCGTTCCGGTGGACTGAAGAGGCCACTACGGCCTTCCAGGCGCTGAAGACGGAGTTCTCCTCCTCCCGGGTCCTCAGCCAGGTCGACCCCGCGCTGCAGTGCATTGTGGAGGTGGACGCTTCGGACACGGGGGTGGGGGCGGTGTTGTCCCAGCGGTCCCCAGCCAATGGAGTCAAGCGACCCTGCGCCTTCTTCTCTCGGCGCCTGTCCCCGGCGGAACGAAACTACGACGTGGGGGACAGAGAGCTTCTTGCCATCAAGCTTGCCCTTCAAGAATGGCGTCACTGGCTGGAGGGGGCAGCCTTGCCTTTTGTGGTCCTCACTGACCACAAGAACCTGGAGTACCTGAGATCTGCCAAGCGTCTGAACGCCCGCCAGGCGCGTTGGTCCCTGTTCTTTGCAAGGTTTAAGTTCAGCATCACATATAGGCCTGGCTCCAAGAATGGCCTGCCCGACGCCCTCTCCAGGCAATTTGCCCCGGAGGCCGCAGAAGACGTTGCTCACACCATCTTGCCCAGGTCGTGTGTCGTGGGGGCTGTTTCATGGGACATAGAAGACAAGATCCGGAGGGCGCAGGAGTCGGAACCGGACCCTGGCGGCGGACCGGAGGGGAGGCTCTTCGTGCCATCTGCCGTCCGGGGGGACGTTATACACTGGCTCCATACCTCCAAGCTCACCTGCCATCCTGGAGCTTCACGGATGATTGACCTTCTCCAGCGATCCTTTTGGTGGCCAGGCCTGCGGAAGGATGCCGCCCGTTACGCCCGGGCCTGTCCCGTCTGTGCTACCAATAAGTCAGGTAATGCTACCCCTGCGGGTCTGCTCCAGCCCCTGCCCGTCCCTGGCAGGCCCTGGTCGCACATCGCCCTAGACTTCGTCACCGTGCTCCCGGTCTCCAACAACTTTGACACAGTTCTGACCATTGTAGACCGTTTTTCCAAGGCCGCCCACTTTGTGCCCCTACGTGGGCTCCCCTCAGCCTTGGAGACGGCGGACCTCCTCATCCAGCACGTGGTCAGACTGCATGGAATCCCGGTTGACGTGGTCTCCGACCGCGGCCCCCAGTTCTCTTCGGACGTCTGGAGGTCATTTTGCAACGCCCTTGGAGCCAAGGTAAGCCTCTCCTCCGGCCATCCCCCCCAGTCTAACGGGCAGTGTGAGCGGACTAACCAGGAGCTGGAGGCTACGCTCTGCTGCGTCACTTCATCCAAACCCACGTCCTGGAGTTCTCACCTCGCCTGGGTGGAGTACGCCCACAACACCTCTCGCTCTACTGCCATCGGGATGTCGCCCTTTAAAGCATCCTTGGGCTATGATCCACCTCTATTCCCCGCACAGGAAGGCGAGTTGGCTGTCCCCTCTGTCCAGGCACATCTGAGGCGGTGTCGCTCCCTTTGGTCCACGGCGCGTAATGCGCTTTTACGCACGGCGGAGCACAATAAGTCTACGGCGGACCGACATAGGAGACCTGCACCTGCCTACCAGGTGGGACAGCAAGTTTGGGTATCCACACAGGACGTTAACCTAAAGGGTGAGAGGAGAAAGCTGGCCCAACGGTTCATCGGCCCTTATCCCATAACCAGGATCATCAACCCGGTGGCTGTGCGTGTGGCTATTCCCTCCTCCCTCCGCATCCATTCCACCTTCCATGTCTCCAAAATTAAACCGGTGGTCTCTGATCCCCTTTGCCCTCCACCTGCGGCGCACCCCGCTCCCCGGATGATTGGTGGCCATCCGGCCTGGACCGTCGCTGAGATCTTGGACGCCCGACGCCGGGGTCGCGGATTGCAGTACCTGGTGGATTGGGAGGGCTATGGACCCGAGTGGAGACAGTGGGTGCCTTCCTCGATGGTGTTGGACCGGTCACTCATTTCTGAGTTTCATCGAGCGCACCTGGAAAGACCATCGCCAGGAGGCGCTGCTAGAGGGGGGAGTACTGTCATGACTTGCCGCTCATCAGCGGCGCCAGCCGCGCGCACACCTGCTCCTCGTCAGCGGCGAGGTATTTAATCCACTCTGCCCTGGGCTTCGGCCTGAAGCCGTCTCTCAACTTCGGCCCCTTTGCTACTACGGATCTCAAACCGACTAGTGAAGATAACTTGGGTAAGCTCCCCTTACCTCTCTCTTCTAGCCTTCCCCTGTGCACAGATGGACATTCCCGGCGGCGGACTTCCTCACCTCGCCGTTGGCTCTACGCTGCTGCCACAGGTACTGCAGGTTGCTGTCTCCCGGGCCTCGCCCTTGTTGACGCCAGCCACCTGTCATAACCAAGTAAGCCAGCTATCATCATTATTCCCTGTATTGGTGTGGTGCCCGTTACCCTTCTCCCTCTGCTCTCTCCCACAGGGTTGTCCAGCTGTACGGCCTCCTGCCCCCGTGCCTGACGCAGACGCCACCACCAACACATTCTTATTCCACAGACACGCAGCCATACACTTCCTTGTTGCTAATAAAGCTGTTAAATCTATCCTGAGCCTGCGTGTGTGTCTCCTGGGCCGTGCATTATGTCAAAAATCTTGTAAAAATACCCATATTTAGACCACTTTTTTCACACAGATCAACCACACACACACACACACACACAGAGAAGAGTATTATTTCTACAAGGTCGAAGCAGCTCCTTCCATTCTCTCTACACTGCCATAACACAAAACTAGTCGACTCCTTCTGCTCAAGGCCACTATTTTCAGATACCTGTAATCTTAAACCTTTCTCTGAAGGATAACAATTAGACAATCAATCCTTTTATACCAAAAATTACAACAGTTTAAAAACCTGCTCCTTCCGCCTCTGCGGAGAATTCTCTCATCCCTTCTCTCCACGCTGGGGCAGATTACAGAAAGACAAAACAACCCAAACTGCCGCTGCCTCTATCTAAGACTCACACACACAAAAATAACTGTTTCTCATTGTCCATTTTAGCGTTATCCGGTTCTGTTGCCACTTAACCCGACCATCTTTAGATCTTATAGTCTAATATCAATATCTTATAACATAGAATAAAGTTATTATTATGATTTTATTTACTTCCTCCTTTTCCCAACCTCTTGGGCTTCTTTTAATAATTTGCTGTATGGACCCTCCTTAGGATCACGGCATTGATAAGCTGGGGGAGGATTATCTTTTTCATTTAATAATGGTTCAATGCTCGGCTGGTTTTGATATTTATCTTTTTTGTTTTTATTTTTATTTTAGTTGTAAGTTTTACCGTCGACGCCAAGACTGCGCATTCATCCACATCCAGTGTGGGTTTAAAGGAATAATCTTTTTCCCATTTGTTTAGATACTTTTCAGGATCCTTTATCTGGTCTTTTTCTTTTAACCGATCATTGTAATTTTTTACAGTTTGACACGCTGTCTGTTCTTTTTTCTGCTGTTTGTTTTTTTGTTTATTTTCTTTCTTCCCCACACAGTTACCCATTTTTTCCTTTTTTTAAAATTTTTTTTTAACCCTTGATAATTCCACAGGAATTAAAATGTTTTACCAGTAAAAGTGTGTTATTTCAATTGAAACCCACTACCATTACGTCCCCGACGACCCGGTAATTAATTTTTCCTCTTTTTTTGTCCCAGACCGGGTATTTCAACCCAAACAAAACTTTTTACCTCGTTGCAACTACTCGTGGTCCCGGACCACTTTCGCACGCTTCACTGTTTACGGTCCCCGACCGGGTTGTACAACCAAACTGTTAAAACTCCCTTAGTATTATACTTCTTTTTTTTATGAGCAACACTCACTTGTATATTTTAAAAGATTCTTGTGGCTCTTTATTGTGTTTGTCACTCGTGGTTGGATTATGAGGGTCTTGTAATAAATTGAGGATACATCCTTTTTCTTCTAATCACATTACTTACTCGGGGGTGTATTAGGAGGGTCTTGTAACATATTTAAGAATATATCCTGTTTTACATTACTCACTCAGGCTGGACTAGGAGGGTCTTCTAAACGCATCTGAGAGTATAACTTTTATTCACTTGTGGTCCCAGACCGGGATATAGGAAACTCACTATATCCTTTTCTCTTTAATAATAAAAAGACATCACTAACTTTCTTTTAGTCCTGCAGTCACTCAAGCTGACAGAGTTGACACTGCATGGCATGAACTTTCCAAACAGAAGGACACAGCTACAGGAAAGCCCAAGTATGAGGCCCTTGTCAAGGTTGCCAAGTCAGTGTTGGTAATGTATCACAGTAATGCGGACTGTGAGCGCACAGTCAGCCATGTGAACAAGAACAAAACTGAGTTCAGGTCCAGTCTGTCAACTAAAGTTCTGAGCAATCTCATGACCAGGAAAATGATGATGACAGCTTCTGTCATGACTCGCCGCTCATCAGCGGCGCCAGCTGCGCGCACACCTGCTTCTCGTCAGCGGCGAGGTATTTAATCCACTCTGCCCTGGGCTTTGGCCTGAAGCCGTCTCTCTACTTCGGCATCGCTTGCTACAACAGTACTCTCGCCTACGAGCAAGACAATCTGGGTAAGCTCCCCTTACCTCCTTTCCTCCAGCCTTCTCCCCTGTGCACAGGTGGACTCCCCGGCGGCGGACTTCCTCATCTCGCCGCTGCCTCCGCGCTGCTGCTACAGGCACTCCAGGTCGCTGTCTCCCGGGCTCCGCCCTTGTCGACGCCAGCCACCTGTCCTAACCAAGTAAGCCAGCAAAACTGTAATTATCCTCTGTGTTGGTGTGGTGCCCGTTACCCTTCTCCCTCTGCTTCCTCCCATAGGGTTGTCCGGCTGAACGGCTTCCTGCCCCCGTGCCTGACGCAGACGCCACCACCAACACATCCTTATTCTACAGACACGCAGTCACACATCCCTGTTGTTAATAAAGCTATTAAATCTACCCTGAGCCTGCGTGTGTGTCTCCTGAGCCGTGCATTATGTCAGTACGGCTTCAGCAGAGCGGCTCGGCAGACAGCGGGCTCGCACGCCGTCTTTCCACCCTCGAGGCTCGGGTGGATCTAATAGCCCACCAACAACAGGTGATATTAAACCAATTGTCAGTGATAACTAACCGATTAGACCGCTTGGACCCCCAGCAGCCGTTCCCCTCGGCTCGTCTGGGTGGCGCAGCCTCCGCTGCTCCGGCGGCTGTCCAGCCTGCTCCGGGTGCACCAGCACGGCTCCCACCAATCCCCACTCCCACTCGCTTTAGTGGCAAGCTTGGTGGAGCTCGGGGTTTTATCATGCAGTGTGAGTCCGTGTTCCATCGCGTTCCCGGATACTTCCCCTCAGACCACAGTAGGATTGGCTATGGAGGGTCGAGCGCTTACCTGGGCTTATGCCATCATGGCGAGGCCCAGCTACGCCACCCTCACCTATGGTCAGTTCGTGCGACAATTCCTGGAAGTGTTCGATCACTCGCGTTTGGACAGTGTCCAGGTCGACCGCCTTCTTGGCCTCCAACAGGGGAGCCGATCGGCGGCCGAATACGCGATCGACTTCCGGGTTACCGCGGAGGAAGTTGGCTGGGAAGAGCATGCGCTCTGTGGCATCTTCCTCCGCAGCCTTAACTCTGGTCTGAGGGTTGAGCTGGCCGGCCGGGATGTCCCGGAGACTCTAGCGGAGCTGATCTCCCTTGCCATTAGCTTGGATAACAGGCTGCGCGAGCGCGCCTCAGAGCGGAAGTAGTCTTCTCGCTCGTGGGGCGCCTCAGCGCGCCTGCCCCAAGCTCGCCACCTGGCGTTGCCGCTGCTGGAGGTCTCCGAGGAGTCGGAACCAATGGTGACGGGCCGGACAAAGCTCCCCCTGGCGGAGAAACAACACCGCCGTGATCTGGGCCTTTGCATGTATTGCGGGGGCAGCCAGCACACGGTGGAGCATTGTCCGGAGAAGCCAAACGAGGAGGTCCACGAGTCACTGTAGGGGGCCTCGCGGACGCTAATCGGTTAAATCCCCTCACACATTTGACGCTGCCCATCCGTTTTTGTCACAATCTCACAGGGCACCTCACGCATGCACTGGTGGATTCAGGCGCGAAGGGTAGCTTTATTTCACAGAGCCTGGCAACCCGATTGGGCATCCGTTGTCACCCCCTCGATCCTCCTCTCGCCCTAGTTAATCTCTCCCGTGTCTCACTGGAAAAAGTGACCCACCGGACATCCCCTATTCCGGTAATCATATCTGGAAACCACCGGGAGGATATCTCCTTCTACGTCCTGCCCACCTCGGTTTCACCTGTCATTCTCGGATACCCTTGGCTCCGCCTCCACAACCCCGTCTTGGACTGGAAGACCGGTAAAGTGTCTGCTTGGAGCACCTTTTGTATGGGCACCTGTCTCCAATCCACTGCCTGCGCCCCGTCCTCGCCCCCCACAGCTAAGGACACCGCGCCCCCGGATCTCACCCTGGTGCCCTCAGAGTTCCACGACCTGGGTGCGGTCTTCAGCAAGTCCAAGGCGATGTCTCTTCCTCCTCACCCGCCCTACGACTGTGCCATCAACATCCGCCAGGGGGCGCCCCTACCCTCGGGACGTCTCTACAGCCTGTCAGCGCCAGAGAAGGAGGCCATGAACACCTACTTGAAGGAGTCGCTCAGCGCTGGGATTATCCGACCATCTTCCTCACCATTAGGCGCAGGGTTCTTCTTCGTGGGAAAGAAGGACGGCTCCCTTCGTCCTTGCATAGATTACCGAGCTCTCAATGACATCACGGAGAAGGACCGTTACACCCTGCCCCTCATGGACACCGCCTTCCACTCCTTCCAGGGGGCGACCTGGTTTACCAAGCTGGATCTCCGCAGCGCTTACCACCTCGTCCGGATCTGGGAGGGAGATGAATGAAAGACAGCCTTCCGTACCCCTAACGGTCATTTTGAATATCTTGTTATGCCATTTGGGTTGACCAACGCTCCAGCCGTCTTCCAGCGCCTCATTAATGATGTCCTCTGGGATTTCATCGGCCTGTTCGTGTTCGTCTACCTGGACGATATCCTCATCTTCTCCAGGTCCAGGGATGAGCACCGGGTCCACGTGAGGTGGGTCTTGCAGAGGCTGTTGGAGAATCGTCTATATGTCAAGGCGGAGAAGTGTGAGTTCTACGCCAAGACTACTTCCTTCCTGGGGTTCGTCATCTCCCATGACCAGGTGCTCCCGGACCCAGCGAAGATTAAAGCGGTGGTGGATTGGCCCACACCAACCTCTAGGAAACAGGTTCAGCAGTTCATCGGGTTCGCCAATTTCTACCGCCGCTTTGTCCCAAACTTTGGAGCCATCGTCGGTCCTCTGACCCGCCTCACCTCCCCTAAGACCCCGTTCCGGTGGACTGAAGAGGCCGCAACGGCCTTCCAGGCGCTGAAGACGGAGTTTTCCTCCTCCCGGGCCCTCAGCCAGGTCGATCCCGCGCTGCAGTGCATAATGGAGGTGGACGCTTCGGACACGGGGGTGGGGGCGGTGCTGTCCCAGTGGTCTCCAGCCAACGGAGTCAAGCGACCCTGCGCCTTCTTCTCTCGGCACTTGTCCCCGGCGGAGTGTAATTATGACGTGGGGGACAGAGAGCTTCTGGCCATCAAGCTTGCGCTTCAGGAGTGGCGCCACTGGCTGGAGGGGGCCGCCTTGCCATTCGTGGTCCTTACTGACCACAAGAACTTGGAATATCTAAGATCTGCCAAGCGTCTGAACGCCCGCCAGGCGCGCTGGTCCCTGTTCTTTGCAAGGTTTAAATTTAACATCACCTACAGGCCTGGCTCCAAGAACGGCCTGCCCGACGCCCTCTCCAGGCAATTTGCCCCGGAGGCCACGGAAGATGCTGTTCACACCATCCTGCCCAGGTCGTGCGTCGTGGGGGCTGTTTCCTGGGACATAGAGGATAAGATCCGGAGGGTGCAGGAGTCGGAACCGGACCCTGGCGGCGGACCGGAGGGGAGGCTCTTCGTGCCATCTGCTGTCCGGGGGGACGTTATCCACTGGCTCCATACCTCTAAGCTCACCTGCCATCCTGGAGCTTCCCGGATGATCGACCTCCTCCAGTGATCCTTTTGGTGGCCAGGTCTGCGGAAGGATGCCGCCCGCTACGCCCGGGCCTGCCCCGTCTGCGCCACCAGTAAGTCAGGTAACGCTCCCCCTGTGGGTCTGCTCCAGCCCCTGCCCGTCCCTGGCAGGCCCTGGTCGCATATCGCCCTAGACTTTGTCACCGGCCTTCCTGTCTCCAACAACTTCGACACAGTTCTGACCATCGTTGACCGTTTCTCCAAGGCCGCCCACTTTGTGCCCCTACGTGGACTCCCCTCAGCCTTGGAGACAGCGGACCTCCTCATTCAGCATGTGGTCAGACTGCATGGAATACCGGTCGACGTGGTCTCCGATCGTGGTCCCCAGCTCTCTTTGGACGTCTGGAGATCCTTTTGCAATGCCCTGGGAGCCAAAGTAAGCCTCACCTCCGGCCATCACCCCCAATCCAACGGGCAGTGTGAACGGACCAATCAGGAGCTGGAGGCTGCGCTCCGCTGCGTCACTACATCTAAGCCCGCGTCCTGGAGCTCACACCTCGCCTGGGTGGAGTACGCCCACAACACCTCTCGCTCATCTGCCACCGGGATGTCTCCCTTCAAGGCATCCCTGGGTTACGATCCACCTCTATTCGCCTGATTGCTGGGGTCTTTCTGCAACTGTGGGGGTCCTCCCTACAGTTGATAGTGCTATGAGATGACTGTTGTTGTGAAATGGCGCTATATAAATAAAGTTGAATTGAATTGAATTGAATTCCCCGCGCAGGAGGGCGAATTGGCTGTTCCCTCAGCCCAGGCGCACCTCAGGCGGTGCCGCTCCTTTTGGACTACGGCGCGCAATGCGCTTTTACGCACGGCGGACCGGCACAGGAGACCTGCCCCTGCCTACCAGGTGGGACAACAAGTCTGGGTATCCACACAGGATGTTAACCTAAAGGGTGAGAGGAGGAAGCTGGCTCAACGGTTCATCGGCCCATTTCCCATTACAAAGATCATCAACCTGGTGGCTGTGCGTGTGGCTATTCCCTCCTCCCTCCGCATCCATCCCACCTTCCACGTCTCCAAGGTTAAACCGGTGGTCTCTGACCCCCTCTGCCCTCCACCTGCAGCGCATCCCGCTCCCCGGATGATTGGTGGCCACCCGGCCTGGACTGTCTCCGACATCTTGGACTCCCGGCGCCGGGGTCGCGGGTTGCAGTATTTGGTGGACTGGGAGGGCTATGGACCCGAATGGAGACAATGGGTGCGTTCCTCGCTTGTGTTGGACCGGTCTCTCATCGCTGAGTTCCATCGAGCGCACCCAGAGAAACCATCGCCAGGAGGCGCTGCTAGAGGGGGGAGTACTGTCATGACTCGCCGCTCATCAGCGGCGCCAGCTGCACGCACACCTGCTTCTCGTCAGCGGCGAGGTATTTAATCCACTCTGCCCTGGGCTTTGGCCTGAAGCCGTCTCTCTACTTCGGCATCGCTTGCTACAACGGTACTCTCGCCTACGAGCAAGACAATCTGGGTAAGCTCCCCTTACCTCCTTTCCTCCAGCCTTCTCCCCTGTGCACAGGTGGACTCCCCGGCGGCGGACTTCCTCATCTCGCCGCTGCCTCCGCGCTGCTGCTACAGGCACTCCAGGTCGCTGTCTCCCGGGCTCCGCCCTTGTCGACGCCAGCCACCTGTCCTAACCAAGTAAGCCAGCAAGACTGTAATTACCTCCGCCAGGCCGAAAAGGCCAGGAGGAGGTTATGTTTTTGCCGGGGTTTGTCTGTGTGTTTGTTTGTCTGTCTGTCTGTCTGTTTGTCTGTCTGTTGGTTAGCAAGATAACTCAAAAAGTCTTGGACGGATTTCCATGAAACTTTCAGGCGTTGTTGGAAATGGTACAAGGAAGAACTGATTAAATTTTGGGGATGATCCGGATCACCGTCTGGATACAGGAATTTTTTAAAGCATTCTTTAACACTGTGACATACGGCTATTTTCAACATGTGCGCAGGCGCAATGGAGGGCGCTGGTCATCGTGTCTGACCAACATAAACTCCGCCTTCTTCAACGTTTTAGGCACAAAAGCACGCGGAAAACACCGTGCCTGTGTTTGCGCGACGCTGCAAAAGCTGAGACGGGCAGCTGTCCGCCGCCGGATTATTTGGCAGAAATTCCCCGGGCAGCCATAGGCGCTGCGCAAAAACGAGCTGCTCGGCAGCGTGCTGTGTGCCTGTGTTTGCGCAACGCTGCAAAAGCTCAGACAGCCAGCTGTCCGCCGCTGGATTATTTGGCAGAAATTCCCCGGTCAGCCATAGTAGCTCCGCAAAAAGAAGCTCTCTGCCGGGGAATTTTCCAAATCATCTTTGGCTGCGGAGCGCAACCCCAATAAAGATAAAGATTAGATGTACCACGAAGGTCGAGTGCAAGCAAGATGTTTGTGTCTGTGAACATTCCGTCTTTTGGCGAGTTGATACGTAACGATGTTTACAGTTTGATGAGAAGGTTGCTGCCATGTAACAATCATCTTATATCAGCAATTGTCAACTCATCACTCACACTTCAGTATTTGGAAGTGGTGGCGTTCCATTTTATACTGAGTCCAATATTGTATGTTATTGTTGTTACAAGACCGCCGACTGTCTGCTGATCTGTATATACTTTTATTTATTTATTTATTTATTTTCTACTCCTTTTAGTTCTGCATTTAATATGAACCCTGAGTTTGAAATAAACGTTTGATTTTTGAATAAAACCCACGCCAACCCGTCTACCTAATTGGCATCCGTCAGTGAAGCCCTCAGTGCTGCTTTCAGTGATCTAAAACGCTCACATAACCCATTGGCCTGTGGGTTGTACGCAGTTGTGTCAGGACTTCTTTTGTTTTTTCTTTTGAATTCTTGGATGGAACATGGGTGGGCAATATAAGCTGCGGATTCAGCCATCACATATTTCGGATAATTTATGTTGAACTGTATAATCAGAGGAGCTATTGTCTAATTTGACCTTGTTGGATTTTATTACCCCCTTTGTTATATTATTCACTTTCTTTTAACCTGTACTCTTAATCTATTCGAAATAAAGATTAATTCATTCGTTCATTCAATTGCAACGCCCCCAGCCTGGGAGTTTGCAGATGCAGGACATGGACACAACACCAACACTTCAGTTTATTACCTCCGCCAAGGAGGTAATGCTTTTACTACTGAACCACTAATCCTATCATTGTGAATCCAGTTGCTACTCAGATGTTTTCATGGTCAAGGAATCTGACAACGTACACACAAACACTGTATGGGGGGAACTGTGGCGCTTGGCAGAGGTCTGTGCTCTCCGAGTGCTTTTCTAGTTATCCTCTGTGTTGGTGTGGTGCCCGTTACCCTTCTCCCTCTGCTTCCTCCCATAGGGTTGTCCAGCTGAACGGCTTCCTGCCCCCGTGCCTGACGCAGACGCCACCACCAACACATCCTTATTCTACAGACACGCAGTCACACATCCCTGTTGTTAATAAAGCTATTAAATCTACCCTGAGCCTGCGTGTGTGTCTCCTGAGCCGTGCATTATGTCAGCTTCGGGTAACAAGTGCCACAGTGTGTCCCATTCAAAAGACCAACTGAAGAAAGCTAAGAGGTGCACCTTGGAAAAACAACAATACTTGAGAGTTGAGACTGGACTTGTGTGATAGGGACAGACAAGACAGTTTTATTATGGTATTCAAGGCCATGGCCCATATTACAAAGTATATTACAGTACATGTTGCTAATGTACATGAAAATTCAACAAAATGTTTACTAGAATGTGCAATGTATTCACAATTTTGAACAATGTAATCTTGATGCCTTTCATATTTGAGTTTTGTATTTGTGAAACAACAAGAATGTAGGTAAAATGAATGAAGGAATGATGGTTAGATTTATATTTCTTCACAATGTTTTCAGAACATGGTGATATTGTTGTCTTTCTGTTCATGTTTCAATTGTTTTAAAATTCAATGTACTTTTCAAACAAGAATTATATATTAAATGTTTGGTTGATTGTGAAATGTTTCCCCTTTGTGTGTTTTTTTTTTAATTTTTACACCTTTCACATTTGCTGAGGGAAAAGGTCAAGAGAAATGTCATTTATCAACATTCGTTAAATGCATGATTATGTACTAAGAGAATATTACCATAGAGTTTGTCCTTGATCTTTTCCATCAGCATATCTGCATTGACAATTTAAGGAAAATAGAAACATGATTGTTGAAGAAATATGAGGTTGTTAGCCACATTTTAACTTGATTTAATGCTAATATTTGTTTGACTTGGTCCTGGACCTACCGGGGCCTGTGGCCCCTGGACCCCGGCTAGCTGCTAGGCTTTTCAGGTTTGAAAGTTGAAGAAATATGAGGTTGTTAGCCACATTTTAACTTGATTTAATGCTAATATTTGTTTGCCGTCCAAACAAATAGCTACTATTATACTATTATAGTATACTATTATAGCTAATACTAGCTAATATTAGCTACTAGGCTTTTCAGGTTTGAAAAGTTGGCAGGTATGAATATTTAATAATTCAAAAGGAGGAGGAGGCGTGTGGATGTGTGAAGAGAGTTGAGGATGGTCATGATCGGTGTGTGTGTGTGTGGGGGGAGAGGGGGAGTTAGGTGAATGGGTTAGAAGTTGGGATACAAGAGCAACATGGTGATGCAGGGTTTTTAAAGCATTTTGAGCACGTGTGTGTGTGTTGGACAATCTGTCAAAAATTTCATTTCACCGTTAAAAAAACTCATTACGCATAACACCGTTATGACCTTAAAACATATCGTCGTCGGCCTCCGTCGGTCTATGATGACCATGGAAGAGAATCCTAAACGTCTACTCTGCTGGAACAGCACCGCCTGTGGCTGAACAGGCCGATGCGCGAATGACAGTCCCTGTCACACAGGTCACACTTGTGGGTGGTCTCCGTGCTGCTGGGTCTGTGGCGGTTCTTCCTGCGGTTCCTTTTTTCATCTGCTGCAGCAGTCAGTCTCTCTTCACCCGCCTTGAGCTGTCTGGTCAGGGTGCCTCTCCATTTGGAGCGGTCCGTTGCAAGGTCCTCCCAGCGCTCTGTGTTGATATCCAGGGCCTTCATGTCTCTCTTGCAGACGTCTCTAAAGCACAGCTGTGGGCGGCCAACGTCTCTCCTGCCAGTTGCCAGTTCTCCATAGAGGACGTCTTTGGGGATTCTGCCATCCTCCATACGGTGAACGTGGCCTAGCCAGCGGAGCCTGCGCTGCCTGAGTAGAGTGAACATGGAGGGAAGGCCGGCGCGGGACAGAACTTCTGTGTTGGGCACTTTGTCCTGCCAGGATATGTCCAGGATGTGGCGAATGCAGCGCAAGTGGAAGGAGTTCAGTCTCTTTTCCTGCCGGGCGTATGTTGTCCACGTCTCACTCCCATAGAGCAGTGTGCTGATGACGCAGGCGTTGTACACTGCCATTTTCGTCTTGACAGAGAGTTTGGGATTCTCCCACACTCGTGTGGTGAGGCGAGCGAGTGTGAAGGCTGATTTTCCAATCCTCTTGTTGATCTCTGTATCAAGGGAGAGGTTGTTGCTGATCGTGGACCCCAGGTACGTGAACTGATTCACGACCTCCAGCTTGTAGTCATCAATGGTGATGGTTGGTGGTGCTTCCGTGCCTTGCGCCAAGACGTTAGTCTTCTTCAGGCTGATGGTAAGCCCGAAGTCCTTGCATGCCTGGGAGAAGCGGTCCATCAGGGTCTGAAGCTCCTGCTGTGTGTGGGTTGCAACTGCAGCGTCGTCTGCGAACAGCATGTCTCTGATTAGAGCCTCGCGTACTTTGGTTCTGGCTTTCAGGCGGGCGAGGTTGAAAAGCCTGCCGTCAGATCTTGTGTGCAGGTAGATTCCCTCTGTTGCTGTGCTGAAGGCATGCCTCAGGAGCATAGCAAAGAAAATCCCAAAGAGGGTTGGCGCAAGTACACAGCCCTGTTTCACTCCGCTGCGTATGTTGAATGGCTCTGAGACGTTGCCATCGTGCTGCACTATAAGATAAGATAAGATAAGATAAGATAAGCCTTTATTAGTCCCACAACGGGGAAATTCCAGGATTGCAACAGCACAGGGATAGCAACACTCAGAGCAACAATCAGAAGGCAAGAAAAAAAAAAAAAAAAAAAAAAAGCAAGCAAGAGCAGCTAATATACATATGTACATATTACTATAAAATATATATATACACACACACACACACAGACACACAGTGCAGAGCATTGTAGCTGGATGGAATAAATATATGAATATATGAACACACAGTGCAGAGCATTGTAGCTAGATGGAATAAATATGTAAATATATAAACACCCACAGTACGGAGCATTGCAGCTAGGTGGAATAAATATGCAAGTATATAAACACACACAGTGTGGAGCAATGTAGCTAGATGGAATAAATATATAGATATATAAATATAAACACACCCAGTGCTGAGCATTGTAGCTAGATGGAATAAATATATAGATATATAAATATAAACACACCCAGTGCAGAGCATTGTAGCTAGATGGAATAATATGTAGATATATAAAAACACAGTGCGGAGCATTGTAGCTAGATGGAATAAATATATAGATATATAAATATAAACACACCCAGTGCTGAGCATTGTAGCTAGATGGAATAAATATATAGATATATAAATATAAACACACCCAGTGCAGAGCATTGTAGCTAGATGGAATAAATATGTAAATATATAAACACACACAGTGCAGAGCATTGTTGCTAGGTGGGATGAAACAGCATAACCGTCTATTTAGTTATCCTACATGGTATGATTATGTGCCCATACATATTCTCACCCTCCATAGCGACCGGTATGTTCCTAGTTGTATGCCGGAGAGGACCATTGTGTAAGTCTATTGCATCTTTTGCATTCAAAAAAAAAACTATTAGTTTGTTACGTCTTTTTGCTATCTCTGCGAGCAGCCCTGCTTAGGTTGTACAGTCTGACAGCCGTTGGTAGGAAGGACCTACGAAACCTCTCGGTTGTGCACCTGGGATGATGTAGTCTGCTGCTAAATGAGCTCCTCAGTGCATCCAGTATGTCCTGCATAGGGTGGAACTCGGACTCCAGCAGAGATGACAGTTTAGCCACCGTCCTTCTCTCTCCTATCTCCTCCATCGGATCAAGGCGTTGCCCCAGGACAGAGCTAGCTTTCTTAATCAGTTTGTTCAGTCTCTTCCTATCGGCTGCAGTAATGCCACTGCCCCAGCAGACCACTCCAAAAGTGATGGCTGATGCCACCACCGTGTCATAGAATGACTTCAGCAGCGCCCCTTGTACACCAAAAGACCTGAGTCTCCTCAGCAGGAACAGCCTGCGCTGTCCCTTCTTGTAGAGTGCGTCAGTATTGTGTGACCAGTCTAGTTTATTGTTCAGATGAATACCCAGGTACTTGTAGGATGTCACCATCTCGATGTCTGTTCCCTGTATATTTACTGGTGCTGTGAGGGGCTGCCCATGCCTGCGGCAGTCCACCACCAGCTCCTTAGTTTTCCTCGCGTTGATCTGGAGGCAGTTCCGATGGCACCAGTCCACAAAGTCCTGGATAAGCCCTCTGTACTCAGCTTCATCTCCGCTGGAGATGAGACCAACGATCGCAGAGTCATCAGAGAACTTCTGTAGATGGCAATGTGTTGTGTTGTGTGAGAAGTCCGCAGTATAAAGAGTGAACAGGAAGGGAGCCAGCACCGTTCCCTGGGGGGCCCCCGTGCTACTGATGATCGTGTCGGAAACACAGTCCCGGGTTCTCACAAACTGAGGCCGGTTCGTGAGGTAGTCCAGGATCCATGATGACAGGTGCTGGTCCACCCCTGCGCGCAGCAGCTTGTCCTTCAGGATCATTGGTTGGATGGTGTTGAAAGCACTGGAGAAGTCAAAGAACATGATCCTCACCATATTCCCGGGCTTCTCCAGGTGGGACAGAGAACGGTGAAGGAGGAAGATCACCGCATCCTCCACCCCAATGCCATGCTGGTAGGCGAACTGGAGTGGATCCATCGCTGGTTCCACCAGGGGGCGGAGATGAGCAAGGAGCAGTCTCTCCAGGGTCTTCATCAAGTGGGACGTCAAGGCCACCGGTCTGAAGCTGTTCAGGTCTTTGGGGTGGGAAGTTTTTGGTACAGGTACCACACAAGATGTTTTCCACAGCTGTGGTACCCTCCCCAGTTTCAGGCTCATGTTGAAGATATACGTCACAATCCCACACAGCTGGTCTGCACAGGACTTGAGGAGCTTTGCTCTGATGCCGTCCGGTCCCGACGCCTTCCTCGCCTTGATCTTCCTCAGCTCCGTCCTCACCTGTGTCTTGGTCAGGGTCAGGATGGGGGGCTGTGTGTTGGGAGTGGGGGGGGTGTCGGTGGAGTGGGGAGTGGGCAGCAGGACTTGATTTCTTAGTGGCAGCAGTGGTTGTTGTGCAGACAGGGGGGAGGGCGGTTGGTCAAATCTATTGAAAAACAGATTCAGGTTGTTCGCCCACTCCCTGCCCCCCGTGGCCTGGGGGGAGGTATTCTGGAGCCCCGAGATGGTTTTGAGGTTTCTCCAGACCCCGCTGATGTCGCTCTGTTGCAGCTTGTCCTCCATCTTCTTCCTGAAGCTGTCCTTGCCTTCTCTGATCTTTCTCCTCAGCTCCCTCTGTACGGACTTCAGCATCTCCCTGTTCCCCGACCTGAAGATCCTCTTCTTCTCTCTCAGAAGTGTTTTTATCTCAGGGTTGATCCAGGGTTTGTTGTTTGAGTGACGCCGTATGGTCTTGGTGGGAACGGATTTGTCCACACAGAAGCTGAGGTAGCCCGTGAAGGTGTGAATGAGGCCATCGATGTCCTCACCATGTGGATCGCAGAGCTGCTTCCAGGCAGTGACTTCAAAACAGTCCTTTAGAGTGTCCATTGTCTCCTCAGACCATAACTCCACAGTGTGCATGGCCGGAGGTTGTCTGTGCACTAGGGGTTTGTACACCGGTCGGAGATGAACCAAGTTGTGATCCGATCTCCCAAGTGGGGGGAGTTGTGATGAGGTGTACGCCTCCTTAGTGTTTGCGTAGAACAAATCCAGTGTTTTATTGTCTCTAGTGTGGCATGTGACATACTGGGTGAAAGTGGGCAGAATGGGAGACAGTGAAACGTGGTTGAAATCGCCTGAGATGAGGAGAA
Source organism: Pholidichthys leucotaenia (assembly GCA_020510985.1). Classification (NCBI taxonomy): domain Eukaryota; kingdom Metazoa; phylum Chordata; class Actinopteri; order Cichliformes; family Pholidichthyidae; genus Pholidichthys; species Pholidichthys leucotaenia. Next base: position 85,582,110 of record CM035846.1, on the reverse strand, counting down.
GAGCATCTGGGTGTTCTGTCTGCAGCCTGCTGGTTACTGAATGGATGACGTCACGCGCTGTCCCAGCGTTCGCCGTCGGATTTGCATAAACAACAATGCAGATCATGTGTGAGTGTTCTCTCGGGAGACATGTAGGCCTCATGCTAACAGCTAGCAACTCAATGTCTTTGCTGCAGTGTTGTTGTTTAACAGTGATATGTCCCGGTCTACACCAGTTGTTGTTAACATACATCATCACTCCACCGCCCCTAGTTTTGCCACTCTCTGGTGTTCGGTCAGCTCGTGTCATGTGAAAACCCTCCAGCTCAATGTTAGCATCTGCTGCTTGTTCAGTTAGCCACGTCTCAGTAAACAAAAGGAGAGAGCACTCCCGGTAAGTGCTATCATAACGGGAGATAGCCGCTAGCTCATCTAACTTTCCCAGTATCGACCGTACATTTCCCATGACAACAGATGGAAGGGAGGGTCTGTACCTTATATTTTTTGTCCTCCGCCTTATTCCAGCCCGGCAGCCGTGGCGTTTTCGCCTCAGTTCTCTCGGTATGTCGAGTTTTTCCAGTGGGACCGGGTGGCGGTTAAATGCTAGCAGCTCTTCCCTGTTGTATCGAATCCTGCTATAAACAGTGGCTCCGTCCACCGGCTCAGGAGACATTTGGGACGATCTGTGTGTCCGTGATATAAGTGGGGTGAAAAAAAAAGTGATCAAAAGAGAGAGGAAGGGAAAAAAAACTCGGAATCGAGCCGCTGTTGCAAAAGGCAGCCGACTGGTGTGGCGCCGAGAGTTTAGATGTCCCCTGCATGTTGGTGTGAAACGATTCGATGAGGCTTTGCAACTTTGGTGGGCATCCTATCTTTGGCAGGATCTTGAAAGGCCCTCTCTGCTGACCAGATCGAACGCTTTGGTGAGGTCGATGAAGGCGACGTACAGAGGCATGTTCTGTTCTCTGCATTTCTCCTGGAGTTGGCGGATGGAGAATATCATGTCTACCGTCGATCGCTCAGTGCGGAAGCCACACTGAGACTCGGGGTAGACACGTTCGGCAAGCTTCTGTAGACGAACGAGAACAACTCGTGCGTAGACTTTGCCAACAACGCTGAGGAGGGAAATGCCCCTGTAGTTGTTGCAGTCGCTTCTCTCCCCTTTGTTTTTGTAGAGGGTGATGATCTTGGCATCCCTCATGTCCTGTGGTACGGCACCTTCCTTCCAGCACTGGCAGAGGACGTCATGCAATGGCAGCAGTAGGGCGGACTTGCAGTGCTTGATCAGGTCAGGGGGTATGCCGTCGTTGCCGGGTGCCTTGCCAGCGGCCAAGCTATCAATGGCCTTGCTGAGTTCGTCGATGGTTGGTTCGGCGTCAAGTTCGTCCATGGATGGCAGGCAGTCGATGGCATCAAGGGCTGACGGTGTCACGGTGTTCTGTCTAGAGTAGAGGTCGGAGTAGTGTTCCGCCCATCTCTCCATCTGCTTGTTCTTCTCTGTGATCATCTCCCCAGTGGAAGATTTGAGGGGGGCCATCTTGCTCTGAGCCGGACCAAGTGCTTTCTTGATGCCATCGTACATACCACGGATGTTCCCTGTTATGGCAGCGGTTTGAATGTCTTGGCTGAGCTGAGTCCAGTACTTGTTGGCACAGCGCCGAGCAGTCTGCTGAACTTTGCTTCTCGCAGCCCTGAGAATCTGGAGATTCTTCTCGTTTGGGTACTTCTTGTACTCAGCAAGTGCTGAGCGCTTGGCTTCAATGACGGGGGTCATCTCGGTCAACTTGGCATCAAACCAGTCCTGTGACTTCGAGGTCTTCCTCCCAAAGGTAGCCAAGGCTGTGCGGTAGATGGTGTTTCGCAGCTCTTCCCACTTCTGCTTTGCAGATTCTCCTCCTTGTGGTGCACCAAGTTCCTTCTCAAAGGTGGAGGCAAACTGCTCAACAAGTTCTGGTTGGGCCATCTTGCTGATGTCAATCCGTGCCTTTCCAGGTTGTCTAGCACGATGGAATTTCTTCAGCTGCAGCTTGACCTTGCAACACACCAATGAATGGTCTGTGTCGCAATCTGCACTCTGGAACGAACAGGTGATTAGCACGTTCTTCAGTGAGGTGCGCCTGGTCAGGATCAAGTCTAGCTGGTGCCAGTGCTTTGAGCGCGGATGTTGCCAGGAAACCTTGTGTTGGGGCTTGGTCTTGAAGAATGAGTTTGTGATGCACAGATCGTGATATGTGCAGAACTCAAGCAGCCGCTGTCCGTTGTCGTTCATTCTGCCCACGCCAAAAGGTCCAAGACAGGAGGGCCAGGAGTCGTGGTCAGCACCCACTCTGGCATTGAAGTCTCCAAGGAGAATGAGTTGTTCAGAGTTGGGGATGATCCTGACAGTTGTTGCGAGATTCTCGTAGAACTCGTCTTTTGCCTCTGGTGTGGCTGTCTGTGTTGGGGCATACACACTGACGAGGGTGACTGGGCCTTGAGTGGTGTTCAGGCGGAGGGTGAGGAGTCGTGCAGAGCCAGTGCTGCCCGGTTCCACCATCTTCAGCAAAGTGTTCTTCACTGCGAAGCCCACTCCGTGTTCCCTGTGTTCGTCACTACCCTTTCCCTGCCAGTAGAATGTGTAGTCCTTCTCTCTCAGTGTGCCTGCATCAGCTAACTGTGTTTCCTGGAGAGTGGCGATATCCACTCCCAGTCTCTTCAGCTCATTATTGATGATGGCAGTCTTCCTGGTGTCGTTGATGTCCTTGAGGTTAGCAGCGAGTCCTGTCATCATAGTGCGGACGTTCCAAGTTCCCAGTTTTAGAGTTGGTCTCTTTTGTTTTATTGTCTTGCCTGGTGCGAAGGTTCTCAGCCTGCTGTTTGGATTTCTCCTTATCCCCATGCACCCAATGAGGAAAGCAAGCTGTGGCGGGACAACACCTTATTGGCTGGGGGCTGCCCAGCTTGAGGCAGGCGGTAGCTGTCCAGTGAGATCTGATGATCCCTCCCACCGTCGGGAACAACCCCTGGCGCCACGCTCTACGCCAATTGAGCAGTGGCTTATAACCGGTAACTGTCATTCCCCGTGTTTTGTCTACGCCAAAGGCGAAGCTGGAGTGTCCTCTCCAGTGATCCGGTGTTCTACCTTCCAGCGTTGGGCGTTGGTAGGATTCAAGCCTGGGCAGGAAGATATGGAGGACAAGATGTTGCCCATGCAGCATGTCCCCCCTCTCCACGTCACTGATGAATCCAAAGGAACAGCAGGGCTGCTACAGTTTGGCACCAGCGCCGTTGCAGGAGCTGCCAGAACGATGTTGAGCACAACATAGAACTGCCTTAGGGGCTCCGACTCCAGATTTTTCCTCAGGGTTGACTCCCGAAGCCTTTCCCGTGACCGGGTATGCCGCAAGGCAGCAGAGGTTTGAAATCAGGGTTTACCTTCCCCTAGATGGGCTACCTTCCCAGGTTGACGAGCCACCATCTACCCGAAGCATCTCGTTTTAAGGCGCCAGAGATCCGCCCTCGCCCCTTCTCCTATTAGTAAAAGCAGTTCCGCCGGGCTTAGAGACTAAACCACACGGGCAGGCTAGGAGTTGGACTTAGTTGTCAGAGGCTTTTCGAGACGCACGCCATAAGGAGCATTTTATGAGCACTGGGAGCTTAACCCCAGTGCCGCTCCTGGCTATGACAACCTTGGAACATATATGAACAATAGAATAGCACCATATTGGGTCCCAGGGCATCTAGGTTCTGCTGAGATTCCGGGGGGTCACAGCAAGCAGTTTCCCCCGCCGTATACTGTGTGTTAAAAGTCCCGCAATGGCCAAGTTTGTAAAATTATCTACTTGTGTCATTTCGTTACAAGAAAATCTCTGGGATAGCAGCTAAAACTATATTTAATGATTCAAAAGCTTATTTTTTCCTCCCATGATTTAGCCTATGTTTCTCTTTAAGCTCAATACATTTCATCCCCTGGTGATACGTCACCGTAGAGGGAGCAGCAAAGTAAAATAGATTTCTACTTCTTGCTTACATTATCAAGCACATTTTCAACTCTAAAGTGATGGACTTGACTCAGTAAACAAAACTGTCACACATAATTTCTTTAATGGGTGTGGTCGGGGCTACGTCACTTCCGGTTAGTAACACATCGCCGCCATCTTAACTCGGTGAAAACAAACCCGTTACCAAGTTTTGTTGAGTGCAGTGTTTTGACTTTTTGTCATGGCCTGTGACTACATAGAAAAGCTTGATGAGTCAGCCAGGCTACGTTATCGGGAGAAACTGACAGCAAGTGGACTGACAGATTGCCCATACAAGCTACCAGCCGGAAAATGGGTTAATGACCCGACCAGGTGGCCAGATGTGCAGTGGCCGGACGTGTACAGCTACTTGATCGACACCCCTGGTAAGCATATTTGCTTCGACCCATATTAACATGATTAACCCTCTTACATGTTTTGAATGTTTTTAAGGAAAGGCCCCTATGGGTAACATGACCAATCCATTAAATATCAGGGCAGCACAGGAGTAATTCTTAAAAGAAATAATTAAACAAGAAAATGTTCACTGATGCTAAACACTGCTTAGGTGCGCTTGTGGAGGATCGAAATAAGTGCAGGAGGACACGAGTGAAGTTTAAAAGGGTGCTTCATGCAGACAGTCAACTTATATACCCGGCTAATGCATGCATGGCACATTAGCATCACAGTAGACAGCAGGAAAGCATATACATTTGCATTAGTCACACATATCAGGCGCAGCATTACTGGCGCCGGGATTCCTCTCTGTTCCCGAGCCGCAGAAGGTACGAGGTGCTTCTATAACGATCAGTAATTGCTCACGCTGAGCGCTCTGCCATCTCGCTGTGTGAGTCACACGAGGTGTTCCTCTTTTCCCGTATATTTTTCTTTTTGGCGGACAGAAATGGCAATACGCCCGTATTTGCTAAAATTGCATTTTCCCCATATTAAAATACGGCGAAACCGTATTTGTCACCTCTTTCATTAATGGCCAGCCCCTTTGTTGCACTATTTACTACAGTCTACAGTTAAATTAGTCAGGCTGACTGCACATAGAGAGGTCTGTATTGTTGGGTGAAAAGGGAATCAGTCATGCATTTCCATAGACGAAATGTCCGTCTCTGTTTACAATACAGAGAGGCTTGTGTCGGCAGCTAGCATTTTCAAAACGTGACCCATCAAGTGGCAACTAATCAAACTAACACAATATCACTCAATTACCTGATATAGGACGTGATGAGCTGAATATAATGCACTACGACGGGCTGGACAAGCTTGACTGGGTCACGGCAGCTGCCTGGGACTAGGTCACACGGCGTTGCCATGTGGGTTGCTAACCGGAAGTAGGCCAAATGCCCGGATGCCCGACTGCGCCCATACTTAAAAATACTGTTGCATCATACTCACATAGGGTATCCAATCATCCCTGAAAAGTCTTAACTCAAACAGGATTCAGATTTGTTTCAGCACATTACTGCAAAGAGTTCCACTTTTTTTTTACCCAACCACATAACTGTGCTTTATAGTTAAAAACTTTAACAGTAGGGCTATGTGATACATTACTTATGTAACAATTAGCAGCTTTAGCCCAAATAGTGAGCTAAGTATTTTTTAATGTAAAAAATGGACAATCTGTCAAAACTTCTTGTCAGCATTAAAACCTAATTATGCATAACCCCGTAATGACCCTAACCCTATACAAACAATAGAGCTGTCAAAACTTCTTGTCTTCATTAAAAAACTAATTACGCATCTGACTGTTATGACCTTAACCCTATACTAACAATAGCGCTGTCAATTCCACTCAATTTGATGAGAAGTCCAGACACTTTTAATTAGGTCACGGGCGGGGGGGGGGGGGGTGTCATGTTTGGATGAACAATAGCGCTGTCAAGTTCACTTAATTTGATGAGAAGTCCAAACACTTTTAATTAGGTCACGGGAGGTCATGTCGGGGGGGGGGGGGGGGTCAGAGGTCATCATGGGTCACTGCACCTGTCAGAATAATTAGCAAAGACAATAGGATGTGTTAATGTACATCCCTCCCTCTCTGTTGATCTACAAAAACGGATGGAAGCATTGGCTATGTTTACATGGACACAGGTAACCGGATTACAAGCCTGATCGGAATAAAAATGCTTCATGTAAACACGGCAATCTGAATATTCTAACCTGATCACACTCGTTCGGATCAAAATTTCATTCCGATTGAGAGGGGTGGGTTATGCCGATTGTTAATCAGATTGGTGCGCATATAAACACTTATTCCGAAGGTTGGCCAGAAAATATGTTTACTGTGCATGTCTGTACGTCAGCCACACGTTGACGTGATGTATTTTCGCCTTTATAGCAACTAGGGAAAGACATGGCAGCACAGGGAATTAAAAAAACTGGTCTGTATCTGACACAAATACACTACTAGAAATATTAAAAGAACTTAGAATTGTTGAACAACTTGATGGTAGAAAGGCTAGAAATACCGAGTTGTTCATTCAAGTTTATGAGCGGTTAAAGGAAGCCGGAATTAACCGAAGCACTGAGCAGATAAAAAAACCGCTGGAAAAGTTTGAAGAGCGCCTATTACAAAGCCAAGAGTCACAACGGCAAAAGCGGTTCTGGCCCTGCGAGTTTTCAGTTTTACGGTTTGATGGATGACTTGTGGGGAGATCGACCGTTGTCTAATGTGCTTTGCAATGGTGTGGATAACAGGTTCGAGGAGGATAGATTCAGCAAACCTGTGGACCAAAGCCCTCGTGCTACAGAAGGTAGCATTACTGGTAAGTTTGCAAAATTTAAATTACTTACTCTTCTTAATTCAATACTATTACTTGTTTCGGAGAACAAAACAAAACTGAATATCAGGCTTGTGATTGTTTTTGTCATTCAGATGAATCCAGCATTGATGGAGCAGAAAACAGCACTGAAAAGATCCCCCCAGAGACAGTTCTCGTCTGACAGTAGATGGTTCTCATCTGTCTCCAGAGACTACCAAGAAGAGTAAGTTATTTATTAAGAAACAAGAAAAAAGTCTAACTTCTTTGAGGGGTTTGGTGAAGATGGTAGCACTTTAGAATCGTTTCTTTTGGTTAGATGTCACAAGTGCTTATTTGTTAAACTGTTAAATGAGACTTATTATTGTAACTTTTTTTAATTTTGCCTTATTATTATTGATTTGTTTTCTATCTGGGTGAAATGCTAATTATTTTTTGCTACTGTATACTCAGTTTGTGAAAACAGTTATTCTGTTGTCTATATTTCAAAGTCATTCTTTATAACTTTGTAGGAAAAAGGCCCAACTCATCTGGTTATGCCAAAGCTCTGAGCGTTTGGTCAGCTGAACAACAAGTTTTTTGGAAAGGATGCAAGAGTCCCAAAACAGGTGGCTTTTAGAACAGCAGGAAAGACGTATGCAAAGTGAAGAGCGTCTCCTCTCACGATTCATAGAATAGAGTTCCCAGTCAAATGAGCAACTCATTGGCCACCTTTTGGATGGTCTCAGAGCCATCGTCCCTCCACATCCCCCACCTCCAATGCCATCATCTTCTCAGCGTCCTTACTGCAGCTACAGTGGGTCTGCTAACTTTGCCCAGCACAACCAAAACTACAGTGAAAAGTACAGCTCTGACTATACCCTCCAAGATCTGAGCTAAATATGTTTCAGATGTTAATGAAACAGTTAACATATTCAGTTGTTCATTGAAAATGTTTACATTCTTAAATTTTGTTCTGCTAATTGTTTGATGCAAGTATTCTAAAATGTATTATGGAAAATGTTTTATATGTTTAGCATAATTCAAGTAAAATTGTAATTTCAGGTCAGAACTTTTTTTTACTTAACCACTTGCGCTCCATTGTTCCGCGGGCAGACAAGTCTCTGCGTCCTAGGGCGCACGAGGGCGCACGGACGCATGACGCATGATATACTGATGATAGTGCAGATGGAAATGGTGCTGGCCTCCAAGCGCCACTGGAAAAAAAAGCTGCAGACACAGCCGCGAACAGATTAGTTCATCTGATTGACCTCTCATTCGACTAATAAGAGCCTTGAATTGGGTTTCTGAAACCATGAAGAGCCAATGAATGAAAACCTAGGAAGGAGGACCCGCCTACTGTGAATGCAGGAGCCAATTGAAGCACAGAAGTTCGGGGTGGGTGAAGAGAGATTTACTGTTGCAGCAGATGAAAACAAAGGACGCTGGACGAATCTGCTACAGACTCAGCAGCATGGAGAACACCCACAAGTGGGACCTGCACTCATTCCAGCAGAATAGACGTTTAGGATTCTCTTCCATCATCATAGACCGACGGAGGCCGACGACAAAGGTCGTAAATCATTCACCAAAACTGCAATATTGGAATTATGTTTTGATCGGGATCCACGAGCGGACCAGCGTCGCGTTCGTCTGACAATGGGGAAGAGAAGTTCGCCAGGACTCTGCTGCTGTGAAGAGGTAAGGTGTTATAAGCTAAATTATTATTTATCCCTGAAAACTGTAATCCAAAAATGACTTTTGACCGATCGGTAAATTACAACTGTACGGCGCACGCACTTTGTACTTCGTGCGCCGCGATAAACAGTTCATTTGCCGTGTTCAGACCGTAAACGCCCCCCCCCCCCCCGCTGCAGAAGAGGAGCGGTGGGGGGGGGGCGTTCACTGTCCGAATGCCCCCGGTCCGCGGGGAGAAGCCGCGCTGACCGCGCCACATAGACCATCGTCACATAGACATATGAGTCTATTCCTTCATGTAGCGATGGCCGTCCTCTGTAGCGAGGGGGGGGACAACCCCCCACACACACAGTAGCGAGGGGGGGGGGAAGCCGCTGTGACAGCGTTGCTGTTGAAACATGCAACGAGTGTAATCCGTCATGTAGCCAGGGCCAAACTCCGTCCTTGGTAGCGGGGGGGGGACGACCCCCCCCCACACACACACAGACACAGCCCTGAGTGTGACCTTTCATTAGAGCCTAAAATGAAGATTCTACATTGAATTATTCAAAAGTTACAGACGTTTTTCCAAACTGTGCCATTTGGCACAATTTGGCACAGTTCCAAAACGCCTGGGAACAGCCTGAGAACAAAGCTGTGTAAAATATTCATTTTTTGTGGTATTGTTACAAAATTTGGACCTCAGCAGGATAACACTTGGTTCTACATTTCTGTTGCATTGTCCAGCCGGATCGGACAGCTGTGTGTTATTTGCAAGCATTTGTATCCAAAAAAAAAACCGTGGCCAAATTTATTTTCTTCAAGTTCAGTATGTTTAGATGACTGTAACTCAGTGGCCGGAGCACGTAGAGAGATTATGTTTTTTTTCCAAAAAATTCAAAGTGTTTTCTTTTAAATGAGACCAACCCCATGAAGATGCTGCAAAGGGTTGAAGGACAGCTTTCGATCTACTTTGGGCACGTTATTTTTTGGCATTTTTAGGAAAAATGCCTGGAGTGCAAGGGGTTAAACTTCCGATGGAAGGGGCAATGTATTTGCCAACCTTTTTATGTTTTTTACAGAATAGAGAAGTTCTGTAGACTTTATTTTTTGCACAAGGTTTATTTGCACAGCACAAGAAATTAAGTGCCAACTTTTGTTCTCAGTATTCTAAATGAATAACTCAGGAAAAAATGCTGTTAAGTCAGAACACTTTAGTTCAATTTCCAATGTTTTATAAAAGGCAGTGTATTTGCAAAGTCATTACACTTTATATGTCCTAGAAAATAGTGAATTTCTAGAGCCTTGCTTTGTACAGCACTAGCAGGCAAGTGCCAAGTGACTTTGTTATATGTTACAAGAATAGGTGTAATAAAGAACATTCAGTTACTTTAATGGCTTTTTTAAAATGCTATATTTTCCTAGTGCTATACAATATACACGCCTAAATAATATAAACAATACTTCAAATGGTCTTTATGAAAAACAATTTAAAACAAACCAACATGAAAATTTTTTTGTTAAACTGCACCCAAGAAACGATTAACGTAGGCGCCCTGTACGTAATGGGAAATTTTTGGCCATATATGTTGTCAACACTTCCCTTATGCTGCTCCCACCACTATTGCACTGAAGATTAACTGGCTGGTTGAGATGAGGGAAACTATTTGTGTGATCACAAGCCTCTTCTAACCAGCTGCTGTTGGCATGATCTAGTTCCATCTGACAGAAGTTGTGGAGTGCACAGCAGGTGGCAATCATGGTTGGTGCAAAAGTGAAATGAAAGTCACTTCTTTTTAGAAGAACTCTCCACCTTGACTTTAGCAATCCAAAGGTCATCTCTACTCCCACCCTGACTGAGCTGAGGTAGGTGTTAAAGGACTCGGGCTCAGGAGTCAGGCGAGGTGAGTTTCAGTATCCCATAATCAGCCAGTCAAGAAGTGGGTAGGCAGGGTCTCCAACAATTAGGAGGTTGGTTTCTTTTCCTTCAATGGTCTTCACACTCTGTTGAAGCAAAGGAAAATTCAATTATTTTTTGTTCAATTTTTAGCTTGCAAGCACATTTTGACACCTACAATTTGTTTTTGAAATGCATACAATAATGCACACATTGCAGGTATTTTCCTCTCAGCCAAAAAGAAAAAAAAAATTACTTACCTTGGGCAACAGATGAGCCCTTTGGAAGAGGTCTGACTGGCGTAGGACATTTGCATCATTTGCACTGCCTGGCATTTTACAGCTGATGTGCCAAAAACTGGATGGGAGAGAGAATTATGAAATAAACTGAAAAAATACAGTATATTTGCACATGGTTTCTTGCCAACACTAGTGATATTTTGATTTTATGTAGAAATTCAGTGTTATTATACCAGAATTTGTTATCAACAACAGCCTGTAGTACGTAGGATGGCCATCCTTTACGGTTAACAAAGTCCTTATAGCCATCTGAAGGAGGAAGGATGGGAATGTGCGTTCTATCAATGAGCCCCATAATCTGAGGAATATGATGTGATGCCTCAAAATTTGTGGCAATCTCCCCTGCCTCCTCATCAGTTGGTACACAGATCAGTTGCTTAATTGGCCCTTGTACCATGCTTTTACAAAACATATAAACAAATTTTTTGATGCTGCTCTTACTAATTCCAAATTGGTTTGCCACAACTCAGTATTCTGCACAGCTGCCCAGTTTGTACAGTACGACTGCGATACCCATGATGAGTGGAACAGGAGCTCTCACGGTAACATCTTCTGGGGCAATATGACTCTCCATTAATGTGCAAAGTTTCATGAATGACAGTCGTGTCATGCGAAAATTTTGCTTCCACTCTCGATCAGTAAACTCCAAGAGAACAATCCTCTCCCACCAGTCTTTACTTCTCACTTTCATCCAGTGACTCCTTGTCTGTGGAGGAGGAAGAGGGATTAGATTTAATGCAGTGAAACGAGTATCGTCCTGCTGTCTCCCACTGTTCGTCATATTCAGCAGTATGGACTGCAGGGCTTGTAGTTTCCTGATGGAGACCAGCAGAAACAAAAGTGGAGTTTGAAGAGCACAAAACGGGTCCATTTTAAAAAGACAGACATGAAGCGGGCTTTTTTTTTTTTTTTACAGCTGAAGTTGCTTCTACTATTTCCGGAATGTCGGATAATTGTGCGCATGTCAAACTGATTTAGTCCGTTCATATGTGTGACACATGGAAAAGCACGTCCTAATCGGATCAACTTTTTCAGGATCCATGTAAACAGCAAAATTCTGATCTGAATTGTAATCAGATTGAAGAAATTTTGCCCATGTAACTGTGGCCATTGGGATTGAATGGTGGTTTGGACTCAAGTGGACAGCAGGTGGACGTGTAAACGAAAAACCCATGTACAAAAAACGTTTGCTTGGTGGCTGTTTCTTTGACCTTAAGCTGCTGTGAATATGTTTGACTGGTCCTGTATTGTTTTGTTAACTTTATTTTTTCTTGGTATAAAGTTTAAAATAAAAAAAAAAGTTAATTTATGGCCATGAATATGTTCTAATTAAAATATATATATATATATATATATATATATTAAATTAGCAAAGTAGGGACTTCCAGTTATGGCGGCCACGTAAGAGGACGTGTTTCGCTCTGCTCTGCTCCTAATAAAAAAAAATAGGCAAAAACTCTCTCAATTGGAGCAAAAACCTATCCTAACGTTTAAGCGCGGATATGGTAAAAACCAAGGCGGTGAAATCAGGCGGAGGAAAAACTGATTTGTCGAGACAATCCAAGTTAACAGACTTCCACGCTCGTGACAAAGCAGGAAAATCTCCAGAGACCATGGCTGAGGACGGAGCTAGCAGCGGAGCGGTGGCTGCCGAAGGAACGAATGCGGTCCTTGCTGCTATCGGCGCTATGAGAGCAGACTTTTCGTCTAAGTTTGACGGGATTATAGCAGCGATAGAAGGCATGAGAAAAGAAATAAGCGACTGTATGGAACGAGTATCGCAGGCAGAGCTCCGGATCTCCAACGCTTAAGATGACGTCACCAGCCTACAATTAAAGGTCCAAATACTGGAATTAAAAAATAAACGTCTGGAAGATAACGTCTTGGATTTAGAATCCCGGTCGAGACGGAATAATTTAAGGCTGGTGGGCCTTCCGGAGGGGGCGGAGGAACAGGATGCATGTTCCTTTTTGGGAAAGTGGATTCCAGAGGCGCTGAACAACGCAGATCTACAGTCATCAGTCGTCTTGGAGAGCGCACACCGAATTGGCCCACAGAGAGATAAGAAGACACCACCGAGGACGCTGATTATGAGGTTCCTTAACTACAAAGACAAGATGACGGTCTTCAACGCAGCGCGTACTAAAGGAGAAATAAAATACCAGGATCAACAGGTGCGGTTCTACTCAGATTTGGCCACAGGAATCCAACAATTAAGGAAACAGTTTGACCCCGCCCATAAAGAGCTACGCAGCCTCGGGAGTCGTCATGGAGTGATTTATCCGGCAAGACTGCTGGTCACATATAAAGGGAGAACCCATATCTTCAAGACCCCTCAGGAGGCGCAGGAACTCATTAAGCAGATCCAAGGAGAGACTGGCGAGAGCTAAGCATGAAGCAAGAACAAGATATAAAGGTAGAACATTTAAGCATGTGTACAAGTATCTGACTGATTTGAAACATATAGCAAGTCTACAAAATATAGATTGTATTATATATATAAAAAAAAACTATGATGTACAAAGTTGCTATAAAATTTTGGAGTTAAGTTGGAAAAACTACAGAAGAGAGTTATTGTCATGTCATTAAAAGTAGCAGAGTCAGGGTGATTGAGAGGAGAAAGAGAGAGTGGTTTGACTGAACCTCACGGGGGAGGAGCAGATTCAGGCTATAACGGGAGACGGAATTTTTTTTAATTTTGGGGGGATTACCACGAATGTGGGGAGGGGGAATTTGTTTTTGTGTAGTTTATGGGATGAATGTTCAACCATTCATGTTTTTGCTTCTCTGTATGAGCATGCTTATTTTGCTAGGTAATCTCAAACTCTTTATCGATCATAGACCAAAGCGTTAATCTTAATTTAACATCATGGAATTGCAGAGGTCTACAAAACCTAAAAAAACTTAAACAAGTTTTGAATAAAATAAAAGACATAGGCTCAAAAATTGTGTTTTTACAAGAAACACATCTAATAGAGGAGAATGTAAAAAGAATAAGGAGGAGATGGCAGGGAAGTGTGTTCACCTCATCATTTTCATCCCGAGCCAGGGGAGTTATGACTCTCATACATAAAACAGTTCCATTTCAAGTGAAAAATGTAATTGGAGATAAATTGGGAATATATCTAATCATCCAAGGATCTTTGTTATTAGAAAATATACATCTGGTGAACTTATATGGTCCCAATATAGATGATCAAAACTTCTTTGATAATTTATTTCTTACTTTAGCATCACTCACAGGGCAACATATAATAGCAGGGGATTTTAATTGTACATTGAATCCCAATATAGATAGATCAACAGGACAGGATTGTACACACAATGAATGTAGGATGACCATTAATCATTTTATGAAAGAACTGAGATTGCTAGATATATGGAGAGAAATGAAACCACAAGTCAAAGCCTATTCTTGCTATTCTAATACCTACAAGACATTTTCACGTATTGACTATTTTTTGATCTCCACAGAATTAAGGTCCAAGATTCAAAATTGTTTCTACGATAACATCGTGATATCTGATCACGCACCCTGCTGTCTAATATATGTAGATAAGAAATTGACAGAGGTTCCAGGTAGGTGGCAATTTCAGCATAAATGGCTTCAGGATGAAGAATTTGTAAAGTACATAGAAAAACAGATAGATGAGTTCTTTGATATCAATACTACACAAACATCAGCATGTATAAAGTGGGAAGCTTTTAAAGCTTTTATTAGGGGGCATATTATTAGTTATACAGGTTCAAAATCTAGGAAGACTCGAGAGGAGAGAGTCCAATTGAAACGTAAAATAAAAATTCTTCAAGAAAAAGTGTATGCAGGAAGTACAGTGATCCCTCGCTACTTCGCGCTTCACCTTTCGCGCCCTCAGTGCATCGCGGATTTTTCAAAAATATTCATCAAAAATTCAAAATTGAGAAAAAATGGGCGGGCGCTAGCAGAAGGCAGGGAGACTACATTAGAACATCAGGTATCAACACGGAGAGCCCGCACAACTCAAAATCCACCTCTCTGACCACCGCTCCGCTTCTCTCTGCCCACCTCTTCACCGCTCGGGAATCTCGCAAGCTGATTGGCCGAGACGTTTTACCCAGCTTCTCTCCCTGCCGAGCACCCATACCCAGCGAAGGAAGACCGCATTCATTGTTCGCTGTTCTCTTGTGCCCTTTTGTGCAAAATAGTCTTCCCGTCGAGCCACTACGCCGCCTCCTGCAGCTTCTCCAGCTCTATCGGAAGCTGCCCTCGACAATCCTGCGCCTCTAGCACCTGACGATGAGGCGTCACCTGAGGAGCAGTCAAGCTCTCATTAACCTGTGCAGTAAATCATCTTCATCTTGAGTTACGTATCTTGTTATAAGAATAAAAGAGTTCTAAAAACATATTTATGTACACTTTATTTACATCTACGTATGTATGTATACTTACACACACACACACACGTATCATATGAGAGAGACAGTGAGAGAATGAACATACGTATTATTTATGGGTGACATCATTAGGGGTGACGCTACTTCGCGGTTTTTCACTTTTCGCGGTCGGTTCTGGAACCCATTAACCGCGATAAGTGAGGGATCACTGTAATCCAAAATTAATGAATTAATGAATTACTGATTCTGAGAGCTGAATATGACAAAAAATCAGCGAATAGAGCTGCCTTGAGTCTTCTAAGATTGAAGCAAACCTTTTATGAACAAGGTGAAAAATCAGGAAAATTATTGGCATGGCAGATTAAACGATTAGAATTTAAAACACCAATTACCAGTATTATAAGTAACAGACAGGCAGTTGTAGATCCTTTAGAAATTAATAGTGCCTTCAGAGATTATTATGAAAAATTATATAATACAAAAAATGAAACTGACTTAACAAAACTAAATGGGTTTTTGGACGGATTATCTATACCGTGTATTCCAAATGAAAATAGGGAGATACTGGAGTCAAAAATTAGTCAAGAAGAAGTTGGGCTAGCCATTGATAATATTAAATCAGGAAAAAGTGTGGGACCTGATGGTCTTCCAGTTGACCTCTATAAAAAATTTAAGAATAAATTAATAAAACCATTTTTGGAAATGGTTTTAGAAGCATTTCAAAATAGTAATTTACCACCATACATGAATAATGCCTTAATTATACTGTTGCCAAAACCAGGTAAACCCTCTAATAAATGTGAAAGCATGAGACCAATAAGCCTATTAAATGCAGACCTTAAGATAATCTGTAAAATTTTAGCAAGACGACTACAAGAAATATTACCAAATATTATTAACCGAGATCAGAAGGGCTTTATAATGGGAAGACAAGGCTTCCATAATGTAAGAAGACTATTTAATATTATTTACTCTAATAAAGAAGCACCGGATACAGCTCTCCTATCATTGGACGCTGAAAAGGCCTTTGATAGGGTCGAATGGCCCTTTCTTTTTGAAGTTTTACAAAGGTTTGGACTTGGAAATAATTTCATAAAATGGGTTCAGATAATATACAATAATGCTACAGCAGAAATCCTAACAAATAGCAATATCTCAAAATCAATTAAAATCAATAGAGGATGTCGACAAGGCTGTCCACTTTCACCTTTACTGTTTACTATGGCAATTGAACCTTTAGTGATGGCAGTACGTTTACATCCACAAATATATGGAATTAAAGTAGAACCAACAGAACATAAAATCTTCCTGTATGCTGATGACATAATTTTGTTTATGTCGAATCTCAAAAAATCAATTCCGACCTTGTTAAATTTAATAAAGAACTTTGGGGAAATATCAGGATATAAAATAAATAAAACTAAATCTTCAATATTAATGCTAAATGAGACCCAGAGAAAGCACCCAGCTCCTGAGGTAAATCAATTCAATGTTGTAAATCAGTTTAAATATTTAGGAATCCAAATTGTGCCTAAGTTAGAATCAGTCGCCAGTGCCAACTATGAAGCCTTAATGACAGATATTAATGAGTTGCTTCAGAGATGGATGTCACTACCAATGCTGATGATCGGGAGAATTAATATATTTAAAAGTAATATCTTACCCAAAATATTATATTTATTTCAATACATTCCTCTACCACCACCTTCAGATTTATTCTCAAGAATTAAAAAAAAGTTAGTGGAATTTATATGGAACAATAGGAAGGCTAGATTACGTCTGTCCTTACTATATTTACCATTTGATCATGGAGGCCTGAAATGTCCAAACTTTATGTTGTATTACTGGTCAGCACAACTGAGGTCTATGACATATTATTTTTCATCAAACGATCTCCCTCACTGGACTGAAATGGAATCATACAAGTTACCTTTACCTCTTCCCTTATTCTTATACTCAGACTCGGCTAAAAAATTACAGAAACAAGTTAAAAATCCTATTGTAAAGCATATGATCAAAATATGGTGTGAAATCAAAAAATATTAGCCCAATATGGGGTAATCAATATTTTACACCAGGGAGAGCGGATGCTGTATTTAAATTATGGAATTTAAAAGGGATTCAAAAGATTCAAGACTTATATTTGTCACGTTCAGATAACATAATGTCTTTTGAAGAGCTGAGGGTCAAATTTAATCTTAATAGAACACATTTTTTTAAATATCTCCAGCTTAGGAATTTTATTCGATCAAATCAAAATAATGTTCTCACCCGACCTACTTATTCATCCTTGGAAAAATTTTTGACAAAAGATAGTAAGAGAAAGGGTATTATTTCAGAGTTTTATAACTCATTGACACTATCCTCAAGTGAAAACTCACAGAAAAGAATGAATTATTGGAAAGAAGACCTGCAAACTGAAATTTCAGAGGAACAATGGGAATTAGCTTGCACAGAAGCTCAAACCAAATCAATAAATGTACGTCTTAAATTGATACATTTTAAATGGTTAATGCGGATGTATGTTACACCGGTGGAGTTAAATAGATATAACAAAAACATACCAGATACGTGCACAAAATGTATGGAAAGTAAAGGAACCGTATCTCATTGTTTATGGGAATGTAGAAAAATTAGAATGTTTTGGGAAGAGGTGAGGGTAACAACTGAAAAATGTCATGACTCGCCGCTCATCAGCGGCGCCAGCCGCGCGCACACCTGCTCCTCGTCAGCGGCGAGGTATTTAATCCACTCTGCCCTGGGCTTCGGCCTGAAGCCGTCTCTCAACTTCGGCCCCTTTGCTACTACGGATCTCAAACCTACTAGCGAAGATTGTCTGGGTAAGCTCCCCTTACCTCTCTCTTCTAGCTTTCCCCTGTGCACAGGTGGACCTCCCCGGCGGCGGACTTCCTCATCTTGCCGCTGGCGCTACGCTGCTGCCACAGGTACTGCAGGTCGCTGTCTCCCGGGCCTCGCCCTTGTCGACGCCAGCCACCTGTCATAATCAAGTAAGCCAGCTAACCATCATTATCCTCTGTATTGGTGTGGTGCCCGTTACCCTTCTCCCTCTGCTTCCTCCCATAGGGTAGTCCGGCTGTACGGCCTCCTGCCCCCGTGCCTGACGCAGACGCCACCACCAATACATTCTTATTCCACAGACACGCAGCCACACACATCTCTGTTGTTAATAAAGCTGTTGAATCTGCCCTGAGCCTGCGTGTGTCTCCTGAGCCGTGCATTATGTCAAAAAAATAATTTCAAAACAATTCATATTGAACTCCAAACTGTTTTTGTTGGGTCTGTATCCAGAAAAGCATAATTTTAATAAGAGTGAAAGAACATTCATAGACCTCAGTCTGCTTAATGCCAATAAATGTATTGCACTATTGTGGAAAAAGACCCATAGACCAGTTGTGACTCAGTGGTTAAGACAGATGTTAACAAGCCTTCAGCTAGAAAGAATAACATACATATTGAAATCAAAGGAAAAAGTGTTTGAGAATATATGGAGACCTTTCATTGATTATGTAAAGAAATTAAACATAACTTCTGAAGAAGAAGGTGAATGATATGTGTGGACCATGTAAATTCCAAATTGGTGAATGTGCGGCGGCATGCAAAAATAAGCAGCGATGCTGTGGTTTTAAGCAGAGTTTTATTATCATACCGCCGTCACAAGATCCGCTCCCGGCGCCGTGCATGAGCGCCGGTGAGCGAGCTCACGGCTCTCCGAGAAGGAGAGGCGGACACTGTGTGTCTACCAGTTGCAGGATCAGAGTGAGAGAGAGTTTGCGTTACAGAGTTGCAGCTTATATACTTGACCATAACAATACATCAAAGGGACATACCCCAACAGTTAGTAAGATCAAAGAGATAACAGAACAGGCATAAGACATTTGCATTTGAGAGACATATTGTTCTCAGTCCCTAGGTCACAGTGAGGACAGGACACATGAGTACAATGGATGAAAGGCAATCATTAACATCACAGAGGTACGCCAGACGAAATGCGTCTGCCTGTAGACATTAATACACATTACACTGTTCTGCTATTTGCTAAAAGCACAGTAAGGACAAGACGCATGAACACTATACAGAATGGCGCATTACATCACAATACATGCATGTTTGCATCACAAATACATGAATGGCACATTGCATCTCAGTAGTGCAGCGGGAAAAACAGAGACAAGAGGGCTGAGTGTCGTTATCTGTTGTGGGGGTTAACCGAACCGCCACAATTGCATAATATGTATGCTTATGTAATGGATTACCTAGGCTAAACAGAGGAGCATTGTTTGACTTGCTTTTGTTAATGGTTGTTGGTGTTTTTTTAGAATAGTTATTTTTAATTTACTTTAGTGTTTGATTGTTTGCATCATGTTTGTTAAAAAAAAGGTTCAATAAAAATATTGTGGAAAAGAAAAAAAAAATTAGCAAAGTAAAACTGGAGGAAAAAAAATCTCTTCTCGATCAAATAACCATGATTGCATGCAATGCCCAAATGATGATAACAGTTATGAGATTTTCAAGTATCACACTAAAAATATTTAGTAATTTCATTTTCTTGGAATAATTGACATCAGTTGCGGTCAGATAATTTTTTATTGAATGAAAAACTATTTTGAGAACATAAAAGAGTTAGTCAGCATAACTAAAACCAACATTGGCCCTCTTGTAGTGGAAAGGTCTCTGATCTTGTGAACGACACAGACAGGTATTGGCACGCGGATTTTCTCACCAAGGTAGTGGCAGCACCATTGGATGAACTGTCTGTAAGCTGTATGGAGCTTCCAATTGTTCCCATAATCCACATTCACGTTTATATGTTCTCAACTTTTGTGTGTGATCTCCTGCTAAATGTCTGCTAAATGTGCATTGAGGGTTTTTTTTGCCTGCAATCAAAATTTCGCTCACTCACTGAGCGCCATTTTGATAAAACATGTTTTTTTTCTCTCGCCTACTGTGTCATATCCCTTCCCTTTTTTCTTTTTTTTCCTTTCTTCTTTATGACTGGCGCCTAGCGGCTGCCCCGGCCTTGGATGCACTCTGCAGAGCGTGCCCAAATGCCAAGTCACGTTTCATTACCTTCGCCAAGTGAGATGAGATGAGATGAGATGAGATTCAACTTTATTGTCATTACACATGTATGAATACAAGGTAACGAAACGTGACTTGGCATTTGGGCATGCACTGCAGAGCGCATCCAAGGCCGGGGCAGCCGCTAGGCGCCAGTCATAAAGAAGAAAAGAAAAAAGAAAAGAAATGATATGACACAATAGGCGAGAGAAAAAAAAACATGTTTTATCAAATTGACGCTTAATGGGTAAGCGAAATTTTGATTGCAGGCAAAAAAAACCTCAATGCATATTTAGCAGTAGTGGACAATCACACAGCAGAGGGAGGGAGAGCAGTGTGTGTATATTTGCATGTCATTGTGTAGTGCAAATGTAACAGTTGTTAGTGAGCAGCAGAGGGTGCCTCCTGGCAGTGGATAGATGTTATAATCATGTGACTTATAAACAAGTCCAGAGTTCAGAGTCTATCTCTCTTTCTCTCTTGCTTGCAGAAGGCACATGGGCATTGTCCTTGAGAGTCCAATCCGCTGACGACAACAACTGATTGTTGATTGTATGGGTAGACATAAGAGCCGGTTCTTCTGCTAATCTCAGTCAGGAGGAATGTAAACACAGCGCAAACAAGGTCAAATCAAATCAAATCAGCACAGTGCACTCAGAGAGTAGAAATTTGTCCTCACCCGTGTAATTCTGTGCTTCCATTATATATGCAGGCTTAAACTGTTTTTCCATAGAGAGCACAGGGCTTTCAGATGTATTCCTTCACTGAATCACTGTCATTCAGTTCACCGTTTGCCGCTACTCGTGCTCTCCCCAACTGGTCGAATTTGATGAAGGAGCTGGCTGGGTCCGCTTGATCCGCTCTCTCACCTTCCTTCAATTTCTGATGCATCAGGGAACTCCACAGCCAAAAATAGAAGTCCTGAGATCATAGCCAATAATATTGCCATAGACGCATGGATTCCAATGTCCATGAGTCTCTCGTAGGTTCCAATTCTTGGGCTCCCCCTTGGCCCAATTCTTGTTGAAAATAGTGACAAGAGCACATTTACGCCGCTTGCTTGCTCACAGGGGATCGCCTGATTGCTGGGGTCTTTCTGCAACTGTGGGGGTTCCCCCTACAGTTGATAGTGCTATGAGATGACTGTTGTTGTGAAATGGCGCTATATAAATAAAGTTGAATTGAATTGAATTGAACCTTGTATTCATACATGTGTAATGACATTAAAGTTGAATCTCATTTCATCATCTCTTATAGGTGAAGTAGGCCACTTCCAACACAACTTCATTCAGACACACCACGGGGAAGTTGTGATGACCAGTGATGCACTTTACAGCACCGTCTAGAATTTTCTGCTTCACCTTCTCCTGCTCCTGACAACAGATACTCTCCTCCTCTGTGTCATTATCACACACAGACCACACTGGCACCTGGAAAAATAAAAAAATAGTATCTTTTTCTTTGTTTACTTGTGTGTGTGTGGGGGGGGCATTGAAGGTATCAGGTAGATGTTTGAATTTTATTATAAATACACTATGATTTTATTGAAAAATCGGATTAAATAAATTATATTAATGAACAAATAATTTGTTGCAATATCTTTATAAAAAAAACCATACCACTCGGTGTTCCCCTGCCGTGTGTTTGTCATTGCTTCTGCGCCGGCCATGTGTGCCTCAGCACCGTCAGTCTCTGAGTCTGACTCGCTATGCACGATGTCTGCTTTGCATGGCTCAAACCTATAGGGTCTGATGCCCCCAGATTCTTCATTGTCATCCAATTCTTCGGAACTATAATTGTTGGAAGATTGGACAACACAAACCAATTCCAGACTACATGTGCTGGAACCATTGTCGATGTTTTCAACCGCTTCCATCCTGTGTGTACAATGGGCAGCCAAGTGTTGTGCTCTCCCGAAGACGTGACAACATGTCCGTGGGGTTTTCCAGCCACTGACACAATTAGTGACATGGCGCTCATGAAAACGTTGGAAATTCATGTGAATAAAAAAGCCTGTTTGACTTAGAACTGCACCGACCAACCTATTTCGTCATATTGTATTATGTGTTGAAAAATTAGAGGAAGTCAAAAACATGTCATCAGCCCTTTAATGACCATGGCATCACTGTGTTTGATTGGCTAGCAAACTGTCCTGACCTAAACCCCATAGAGAATCTATGGATTGTCAAGACGAAGATGAGACCCCAGACCCAACAATGCAGACGAGCTGAAGGTCACTATCAAAGCAACCTGTGCCTTCATAACACCTCAGCAGTGCCATGATCACCTCCATGCCACGCCACGTTGATACAGTAATTAATCTAAAAGGAGCCCTGACCAAGTACTGAGTGTGTACATGGACATACTTTTCAGTCGGTCCACATTTGTATTAAAAAACTATTTTTTTAATTAACTTTATGTAATGTTCTAATTTTTTGAGAAACTGAATTTGGGGTTGTCATGGTCTGTAAACCATAATCATCAAAGTTAAAATAAATAAACACTTGAAATATATCACACTCTGTGTAATGAATCAATATATGGGTTTCACTTTCTGAAATGAATGACAAAATATTGAACTTTTTCATGATATTCTAATTTTTTGAGATGTACCTGTGTTTAGAGTTTCCACAGCATCCCACCTTTTTTAGAGCTGGGTTGTATCACAGGTCTAGGTGATGATAAATTACTCATCAGATGTAAGAAGATGCACAAGACAGATTTATCTTTGCATCCACACTCAGCCGACATCCACACCTACCTGTAGGTGTCACCCCGAGTTTATCTGGCTAAAGGCTGCCATTTATTTCCCAATCAGAAAATACAGTAAGTAAACACAAACAAATCATTTTTTACAAAAGATGTGATTTCCAGTAGGGTAAGACTTCAAAAGTGTTTGAACTGATGGAAGTTTTGTCCTTCCAACTTCCTCTGTAGACGAACACTGAACACTGCTGAAACGGCAAAGCTCGAACAATTAAACATCAATGGCTGCTCCTGGTCATGTGACAGTCAGTGCTGTGAGGTCACTGAGGTCTCGGCTTTTGAGACGATGCTGATTGGCTTTTGAGCTCCTTGCTGTCAAACTCTTTGTTCCCCTCTGTTGATTCTTTGGGGCAGGGCTTTGCCAGCGTGCTAGTTATTGCCTGAATGACAGGAAAACCATTAAAGTCATTCAAGTAGACACATTTCTAAGTCTTGTTTTCATAGTTTTCCCCACACATTGGTGGTGGGGGACTGATACAGCTTCATACTGGAATACTTTGCTGCAGCGATATTGTATGGATTCAGAAACACCAGTATTGTGATGTTTTTATCAAAAATTAGTAAATGTTGTAAATGCAGCTTTTTAGGTACTGGAATTTTTCCCTGCTAGCACAGCTATCGATGAAATATAAACCAGGGTTTTTGCTCCAATATATGGAAGCAAGCCATAAAATGTTGGCATTGGTACTTCACAATATGATTAAAGCAAGATGGCGATCACAGAGCGTAATCAGAAGTAGAGAATTGTGAAAGATTCACTTTTTTGCTTATTTTTATTACACTTTATTCCTGATAATCCCTAAACAATACATATGTTTTTCTCCTGGACACCCGCCTCACCTTCAAGATTACCGTTCCTCACAAGACGCTCTGACATAAACTGCTGACTCAGCATTCCACACTTGTCTGCATTAAAACTCTGCCTTGTTCATACAATTCTGAATATTTTCCTGTCATGCTGTCTGCGTACAGCATTGTGGGTTTTTTTTCCCCTTTTTGACTAAAATAAATCACTAGATATGCATCTTGGACTACAGCTTTTTCCTTATTTACCAGAAAAAAAGGGACATTTTATTCATTAAAAAAATCCAGCACATAATAAAAAGATTTTGAGTTGATTTTTGAGTTCACTAGATGGTGCCAAGTGTTCAGTGTCTGAGGTCAGCACATCAATGGAGTGACTAGTGAGATCTAGTTGGGAGTTGAACAATACACAAATGGGGGTTGGGAAACCCCGATATACTGTATGATACATTGCAGTATCACTGGGCCTCTGCAGATTCCTGCCCCTACCACCAGAAACTGCACTTAAGTAAAAAGTAAAATGGTAAATGGCATTCACTTATATTCTCATCTCTAGATGACCAAAGCGCTTTACAGATCCTGCTATCCACCCACTGATGGTGGCATAGCTGCCTGACATGGTGCTGTCCAGACCCACCAGGAGCAATTGCGGGTAAAGTGTCTTGCCCAGGGACACAACGGCAGGATATTTGGGGACAGCGGGATTTAAACTGCCAACTGTCTGGTTACTTGACAACCTGCTCTACCTGCTGAGCCACTGCCGTCCCCAATAGTATTTTACTCAAAAATAGCATTGCCTTATGTTATTAATTACTCAAGTACAACTAAGAGTAGTCACAAAAAATGTTAGTCAAGTACAAGTAAAACTTTTCTGTCACCAAATTTTTGACATTTTTCTTATAATCTGTAACATTTTTCTCTTAACTCCTAAGTTTAAAGATTTTTTTTTTTGCAAAAATTTGCTACTTTTTTATGTACATTTAAAATTTGTATTTTTTTTCCTCATAAATTAGTTTTATCCTAAATGTTTGATTTTTTTAATTGTAAATTTGAGACTTTTTTTCATGAATTACATTTTCTTTTATAAATTAGTTCCCTCTTTATCAAATTTACAGCTTTTCTTATGTGTGGATTTTTTTCTTGCTTGTTTGCAACTTTTTATTCATAAAATTGAAAAGAGAAAATTTGTGACTGCCAATTTAGGAGTTTTTTTTTTTTTTATTTTAAATGTTAAATTGTAGAAAAATATAAGCTATCCATATATACCCTCTAATATCATCGAAACCAGACCGTCAATGATGGAGTAGCTCATTCTGGTCTGATGAGCTAAGATAAGACTAGTATTTCCACAACAGGAAAATTTACAGTATTGCAGCACCAAAGGGATAGCAGCACTCAGAAAAATAATAAAATATGGTAAAAACAGGATAAACATAATGCAAAAAGGTTTTTTTTTTTTAAATGCTTTTACAGTTAAAACATAAGTAAAATAGTATTTCTAGGCCATCAGGACCCTGAACTCTGTCCACCTTCCCCCGGACTGTAACACACTCAACCGCACAATAGCTACCTCAGCTGTTGGCACAGAAAGACTGGCACACCAACAGGAGTACGTTTGCTGCTGTATGCCTCTGCACTTTAACTGCAATCATTTGCACAAATGCCATACCTGCTGCGGTTTGTCACTGAAATACTGATCATGTGCAGTCTTATTTGTCACCGTCTCCACCTACACTACCGCACTGAACTGCAGCTATGAGCATTACTGCTCTACTTTTCTGTATATAGGATTGCTGGGTCTCATCGTTTATCTTCATTTGCACTATGGGAGGTCTGGGTCCATCTTTTGTTGCCATTTGCACTATGGGTAGCATTACTGTACATAGACTGCTGTTGTTTTTCCAGCCTATTCCTTTTTCTTTTTTATATCACACCACTGAAGAGAGAAACGCCATTTCAATTCTCCTGTATGTCCTGTATGTATAGTAGTATTGACAAATAAAATCTTTGAATTCTACTTGAATTTATAGAGCTAGTAAACAGTTAAATTATTATGGCAGTATATTTCACAGTTGAATGAGTACAGTGTTGTTGGAACCTTCAATAATAATTATATGAACAGTGTATTGGAAAGGAACGTTTCTTATTTGTGCAAAGTAGTAGTGTTATGTACAGTCTCTATGAGCGGTGCAGATTTTAAAGTCTGAAAGCGGCAGGTAGGACATGCGATTCCTCTCCCTTGTGCACTTTGGCTGGAGCAGCCTGCCACTAAACGAGCTGCTCAGTGCACTCAGCATGTCCCGCATGGGGTGGGACTCAGCAGAGATGACAGCTTACCCACCATCTTCCTCTCTCCCATCATCTCCACTGGGAAAAGGAGGCACCCCAGAACAGAGCTGGCCTTCTCCATCAGCATGCTGAAAAGCACCGTGAGTGTGCTCAGATCTCCTCACCTTTGACCTTGATCACAATCTGGATGCAAATTCGACCAACGGGGTCAAAGACTGGCGGGGGATAAAAATTAACCCCTCACCCCAAAAAAGATGGAACCTCTTGTTAGATGCATCTAAAAATCAAACTCCTCCCTACTGATGAGTTAAAGCTGCTGTATAAATCTGAAGTCAATCCAATGAGAAATGTGGAAGCCAGAGTGGCGAAAGCATAAACTGTCAAAAATATTACACCCTCTGCAACTTTGCTGCATATAATAATCATTTCTTCTCACAAAAATATTGACTGTTACTAAGCATTTACACTGTTATTTAATAACTAATTTAAAAAGCCATAGGTGTGTCTTACTTCTTGACCCCTGAAACACTTTTTATGATCTAGATCAGGGGTCACCAACGCGGTGCCCACGGGCACCATGTCGCCCGCAGGGACCACATGTGTCGCCCGCAGGCCTGTTCTAAAAATAGCACAACTCGCAAGTGAGCTGCAGATGTAATTTTTTCTGCCGCTATTTTTCATTTTATATTTTTTATATTTTTTAAAATCACACTTGCATTTATATAGATTTTAAAATGACAATGTCTTAAAAATAAAAAAAAATGAAAATATGTTTATTATACGTAAAGTTAAGGTGAACTCTGACCTAGTTCAAAGGTCAGTATTGTGCGCATGACAAAACCTTCGCGCTTGTGGAGCGTAAGCTTAGCTAGCGGGCAGTGAAGATGGTGGGCGCAGTGCGGTTTCCAAGCCCAAAAACATGGCAAAAAAAAAGACATAAAATTTATCATTTTCAAAGTGAGCGGGAGGAAGAGTTCTTTTTTAATACCATGAAAGGAAACTGCGTGTGTTTCATTTGCGGGGCGACGGCGAAGCGCCACTTCACTACCCACTTTTTTTTTTTTGGGACTTATCTTGTACCCGTAGGTAGATTTGTTCTGCAGTCCGGTGACAAGCCACCAGCCGCTGCGTGCGCAAGCGCCCCTTAACTCCCTAACCTGCATGTTTTTGCATGAAAAATGAGAACATGCACCACCAGAACATGCAAACT
Source organism: Pholidichthys leucotaenia (assembly GCA_020510985.1). NCBI lineage: Eukaryota > Metazoa > Chordata > Actinopteri > Cichliformes > Pholidichthyidae > Pholidichthys > Pholidichthys leucotaenia. Next base: position 85,554,988 of record CM035846.1, on the reverse strand, counting down.
CCACACAGATCACTGTTGGCCGGGGGAAGGGATCGAACCCACGATCCCCCGGCCCAGGGTAAACTGCTGCCGCGGTGCTAACCACTGCGCCACCGTGCATATAAGCACTCTTAGTGCTTGTTTAGTTTCTTCTCATGAAAGGACAGTGCTGGTTGCTCAAGCATGATTCTTGGCAAGAACTGTATGGATATAATTCCAGTGAAGAAGAACACACAAAAGTGTGTTTATTAAATATAACAGATTTTGAGCAGAATTGCAGCAGATTTGTTCAGTTAAAAATGTGATAAGATTTATTTAATATGAAAGTTGATTTTTCTTAAATGTTGCATAACTTTTTCAAACATGGTTCAACATAGTTCATGAATTAAAAGGGTTTAGTTTTTTATGGTTAAAAGGGACTGGTGAAAACTGGACATTTTTTTATGAAATGTAGAAGGGATCATCTGAACAATTGCTGAGATTAATAAAAATAAAGTGTTGAATATTGATCTTGTCTGTTACCCACTCTAAGTTATTGATAATTATTTATGTATATATATATATATATATATATATATATATATATATATATATATATATATATATATATATATATATATATACACACACACACACACACACACACACAATTTGTTATTTTAGAGGAGTGTGTCAAGCTGGTGCCCTTCACATGACTCGATACCCATGAAGTAGCTCTTGGTTTCAAAAAGGTTGGTGACCCCTGGTCTAGATTGTACATTTTGACTGAATATGAAACAGCAGTGTCAAAAATTAAACTAGTAAGGTATTTTGCACAATTTGAAGTCATGACTCTGATTTTCCAGACATACACACCTGTGAGACCAGTCCACCAAGGTTGCCGGTATTAGAGGGAAGCAGGATGGTGTTCAACGCTATGGCCAGATTGAAGACAGCAAACACATGCTGCTCGGCCGCGCTTAGAGAAGCTGCTGCATTTCCATTCTGTATGATAGGAAAGCAGTCACAATTAACCAACAGAGTTACATAAAAGCAAGTCAGTGAGAAAAGAAAACAAAACCTGCTCAGTCAGAGCCTCTGACAGCAGATGGATGGCCTTAGCTTCTGCCTCCGCTTTGGCGAGGACTGCCTGAGCCTCTCATGGAGATGAAAAAAAAAGTAAGAAACACAAACAAATTTGAATAATATCATGTGCGACTTACAAACAAGTCATTTAGGAATTCACCAACTGTAAAACTTTGGGCTGACTGATGTTAAAAAAAAATAAAAATAAGTTGACCAATAGCTCATACCGATTACCTCTGCCGAGGAGGTGATGTTTTTGTGGAGGTTTGTTTGTCTGTCAGCAGTATGACACAAAAACTACTGGACACATTTTGAGGAAATTTTCACCTGAGGTGGCCCCTGGGCTTCAGATGAGCCCATTACATTTTGGAAGTGATCCAGGTCAGGAAGCGGATGCTCGTAACCCCTTGGTACTTTCTGAGTGCCATCTAGTTGTTACTTGTTTTGATCTATTCCAGAGGGTCAAATTCAGTTTTACTGAAGGCCAACAAAGGGGTAGTGAAAAAGTCAAGGGCTGAATATTCATTTTTATTATCCCTCTTTTATTTTTAGATTTAAAGTGCAAAAGTTTCCAACTTACAAGAGGAAAAAATAGCAATTTATGAGGTTAGGAATAAGGCAAATTTACAAGACTGGCAAAACTTTCACATTTATTAAAGGAGGGATAAGATACACAATTCTCCGGGGGGGGGGGGGGAATATACGAGAGTGGAAAAAGTAGCAATTTATCTGGGGGGAGAGGTGGGGAGTCACAACTTTATGAGGAGTGTGTGTAAAAACAAAAGTCAGAAATTTAGGAGAAGGAAAAAAGTCACAATTTTCTGATGCAGGGGTTAAAGTCATATGTACAAGGTGAGCAAAAAAAAGCTGCAAATTTGAAAGAGAAGGAAAAAAAGTTGCATTTTTGTGCGTGTGTGTGGGGGGGGCAAATCTGTAAACTGTAGTAAAAAAGTCAAAAGTTTACAAGAGTGGGGAAAAAGGTTGAAAATTTACTTAACTAGTGAGAAAAAAGTAGAATACACAACCTACACCGGAGGGCTGTATCTGCCCCCCAGGCCTCGTTAGTGACACCTGTGACCTGTTCCATCCGAATGACAGAAACTCGTCCATCATATGAAGGAATATAGTTAAACAGATGCACACTACTGAAGACGAGAGTGATCAGTGGTACATGTGAGGTTCAACCACCAGTGACATGGCGTTGTGCTTGGGGGGAAACGCATCTTGAATCAGATCAGGTAAAAACATTATCCAGTAACACTTTATAAGTTACAGCAGTTTCAGTGAAATTACAGGTATAAACCGGTAAGAGTGTTGAAACATTGGGCTAACATGCCCTGTTTTTTGTTTTAACAATTGCACTGTGATCTCTGTGTATGTTCACTGAAAGTACATGGAAAGTGGTGACACTAAATTGTCCCTATGTATCTCTCTTTGATAGGCCCTTAGAATAGAGGGTTAGTGAAGCACTTTGAATCGTCTTTATGACTAGAATAAGTACTATACAAGTACTGAATATTTCTCCTTTGTCTTGGTTTTTCCTCCATTTTCTCCTCCTCAAACTCCTAAGTTAGTGAATTCCCTTCCACAGCATGTGGGACACCATGTGATGTATGGGGCGGCACCTATCTCTGTTTCTCTGACCCAAGGCCACATAGCTACTTAAAGTAGTGAAAGCTACAGTGGGGGGTCAGTCCTCTGGTAGCTCTGTGTATAACTTTCCTTTCCCCATTCTATTATGCTGAGCACCAAGCTAGAAGGTGGAAAGTACCATTTTTACCTGGTCTTTGAGATGACCCGGCCAGGATTTGAACCCCGTCCTTCTGGTTGTGGGGTGGATGCTCTACCAACTCAGCCACCACTCATAAGCCCCTTATAGAAATCCTCCTCACTCCTAACATGTTTTCATGTTAGGAGCACTTTTGAGGGCTAAGATACCGTGATAGAATATTTCAGTTAGATAAGAATGTTTTACTTTAGATGAGATGAGATGAGATTCAACTTTATTGTCATTACACATGTATGAATACAAGGTAACGAAACGTGACTTGGCATTTGGGCACGCTCTGCAGAGCGCATCCAAAGCCGGGGCAGCCGCTAGGCGCCAGTCATAAAGAAGAAAAGAAAAAAGAAAAGAAATGATATGACACAATAGGCGAGAGAAAAAAACATGTTTTATCAAATTGACGCTTAATGGGTAAGCGAAATTTTGATTGCAGGCAAAAAAAACCTCAATGCATATTTAGCAGTAGTGGACAATCACACAGCAGAGGGAGGGAGAGCAGTGTGTGTATATTTGCATGTCATTGTGTAGTGTAAATGTAACAGTTGTTAGTGAGCAGCAGAGGGCGCCTCCTGGCAGTGGATAGATGTTATAATCATGTGACTTATAAACAAGTCCAGAGTTCAGAGTCTATCTCTCTTTCTCTCTTGCTTGCAGAAGGCACATGGGCATTGTCCTTGAGAGTCCAATCCGCTGACGACAACAACTGATTGTTGATTGTATGGGTAGACATAAGAGCCGGTTCTTCTGCTAATCTCAGTCAGGAGGAATGTAAACACGGGGCAAACAAGGTCAAATCAAATCAAATCAGCACAGTGCACTCAGAGAGTAGAAATTTGTCCTCACCCGTGTAATTCTGTGCTTCCATTATATATGCAGGCTTAAACTGTTTTTCCATAGAGAGCACAGGGCTTTCAGATGTATTCCTTCACTGAATCACTGTCATTCAGTTCACTGTTTGCCGCTACTCGTGCTCTCCCCAACTGGTCGAATTTGATGAAGGAGCTGGCTGGGTCCGCTTGATCCGCTCTCTCACCTTCCTTCAATTTCTGATGCATCAGGGAACTCCACAGCCAAAAATAGAAGTCCTGAGATCATAGCCAATAATATTGCCATAGACGCATGGATTCCAATGTCCATGAGTCTCTCGTAGGTTCCAATTCTTGGGCTCCCCCTTGGCCCAATTCTTGTTGAAAATAGTGACAATAGCACATTTAAGCCGCTTCCAAATCCATAATTTCCGTTTAGATTAAGATTCAGCAGAAGAAGAGCGACTAAACACAGACAAAAACGCAACATTGCAAAAGCTGGGAATAGATCAGGAAGGCAGGGGAGGAGGGAAGAAAAATGCGACTGCTCTCTCTCAAGGCAAGAAGGAAAAAAAATGTGATAATAGAATTAGAATGTGTTAATTAGATAAAAGAGAAACAATATGCTTTTTGCTGCATGAAGTCTCTTGCATTGTGACATTCATAACAGGATGTGGGTTTTTAGCTCTGCACACAAACACCCTCTATTGCCTAGCAATGAAGTACTTGCTTCTGCTTACATATAGAAAAATAGAAAGATGAACCTGGGTTAAGGGTTGCGATAGAGGAACCGAGAAGAGACAGTGGAGCATGAACAGGAAAACATCTGCCAGAGACCGTTCCAGAGGAGAGGGTATCTGATGGAGTCAGCAGTCCTTACCAGCTCAACGAGAAGATAACCATTGAGGGGGTGGTGGGGGGACACCCCCGGACCGGAAGACTTTAGATACCTTACGCTTTTGTTTTTCGGGGTCTTCGCTATCAGGTTGTGGTGGGACGAAGAACTCGCAGCTGTGATATTCTCTGCATGCTTCAATAAACAGATAAGTTGAGAAATAGTACTTCTTGTGTGATTTTGAATCCTCTGGTGAATTTTAAGCGGTTTTGTGCACACTGTCCAATTTTTGAACACACTTTCCAGAACAAAGTTTTACAATGCTTTCTAAATAACTTTTGTTTTTACTGGGATGTTCGCCTAAATTTAGGAGGAACACCTTAGGAAACATCATAATTCTGAGAATTTTTTTTTTTTTTTTAAGAACTGTGTCACTAGGACACTTTGTGCATACTGGCCCACATCTGTGGAGGGCTGCAGCAATGGTTGGCCTTCTAGAACTTTGTCCCATCTCCACATAGGATTTCTGGAGCTCAGAGTGACAATCAGGTTCTTGGTCACCTCTCTCACTAACGCCCTTCTCCCTCACTTGCAGTTTGGCCAGGCAACCAGCTCTGGTTGTGCCAAGGCTTCCTATTTGAGTATTATGGAGGCCACTGCGCTCTTGTGAACCTTCAGAGCAGCCGAAGATTTTGTGTAGCCTTCCCCAGATCTGTGAAGAGCAACAACCCTGTCTCTGAGCTCTTAAGGTAGTTCCTTTGACCTCATCGCTTGGTTTTTGCTCTGATATACATTGTCAGCAGTAAGGCCTTCTATAGAGAGGTGTGTCTTCCTAAATCATCTGTCAAGACATCTCAGCAATAATCAAGAACTGGAAGATACTTAAGCTAAATTTAAAGTGTTTTTGCAAAGTGTCTGAATACTTATGTACATGTGACATTTCAGTTTTCCATCCATCATTGCTTATCTGGGGGTCCAGGTCACGGCGGCAGCAGACTAAGCAAAGCAGCCCAGACTTCCGCTCAGTTTACATTACACCATGATCCCCACGAACCCGCCTGTAATTGATGAGTCCACTGGAGGGCAAAGCCATTGTGATGTGTGATGTTTCTCTTTTTTCCCCCCCTTGTCTCCCCCACAGGGATGTGATTTGGGGTTCATAAAATTATCTGAAAATTTAGCAGGGGGTCTGGGGGACACAGTCCCCCAGCAGGGTCCGGGGCAGAGCCCCGGTGGGGCTCCTGGAAGCTCCTGGGTTTTTATGATTTTTAAGTACCAGAACTGTGCTCAAATGACATAAAACAAACAGCTGAATGCTACTTATTACTGTATAATATTGAGATTGAGATTGAGATTGAGATTCAACTTTATTGTCATTACACATGTATGAATACAAGGTAACGAAACGTGACTTGGCATTTGGGCACGCTCTGCAGAGCGCATCCAAGGCCGGGGCAGCCGCTCGGCGCCAGTCATTGATTGTTGATTATTGACTTATGTTCCAAGAAGATGGATATTATCCATCACATGCTTTTAACACTTGATCAAATCAAAATCAGTTAATTTTATCTATTCCATAATAGAAATAAAATTCCAACATACCATTACTTTTTATAATTTTAGCATTCATTTCAGATCACCAGTTTCAATCTCCATTGAGTCTTGAGCTGTTCATTTTGCACAATCACTGATGTAGCTAAGTCTTAGAAATATTCAAAAGTTATGAGTCAATGTCCACTGTGCACTGTCAATTTCAAACTGTTTGGAATCATAAAAGTAATGTAACTGAATTGTTTTGCTATTTTTTTCTCATCATCAATGTCAACATATCTACAGAAAATATACAAAGTTCCAAGTCGATTTCAGCATATTCCCCTATATCTACACTACACTTTTTTTTAATTTCGGACTTCAGTGCCTTAATGTGGGTCTTCCTGGCTTGTTTCTGAGCAGCTAGAACCGTCTTCCTTGAAGCAGACTTGCTCATTTGGGCATCCATTTTCACTTCAAGCTGCTTCCGCTTTGCCGAGAGCATGGCTGCATCAGCTTCTTTCTCTTCACAATATTAGTGTTATTCAGTAACATAACAGATGACAAAATCCATATCTGATATATGTGTGATGTTAATTAGGGAAGACAGAAAAGCACAAACATAAACGTAATTCTAAGTATGTGTGGCGTTAAAAATATTTTTTGGGGTAGTTTTCTTTTCCTTTCTAGAAAGAGTTGGGGTTTTGTTTATTATTTTGGCCTTGGAGAACCCTGAAGCCGTTGTCGCTTTCTTTTTATTGAGTTCTTCCTCTGATAGCTTTGAGTTTCACTTGTAAATAAATTTGCACTTATTATTTTGACAACCAGCAGTCCCGTGGTGCATTTTGTTGATTCTCCTTTGGTGTGCTGCAGCCAGTGGTTGTGTTACAGCCTGTTATCTTGTTATCTCCATTAATTGAGGGTTGTAACACCATGGCACCACCTTCAGGCCCCCAAACTAGGTGGAGTACACAAGATCCTTGTTGTAACATTTTCATGGGGCTGCACTGGACCGCTCTTAGTTTGGCCCTTCACCCAGGACCAATCTTCTTTGTGGCCGCTACCAGGGGCAAGGGTCCCATGACAAAATAGCTCCTGGGATCATTAAGGCACACAAACCCCTCCACCACAATAAGGTGGCAATCCACAGAGGGGGATGTTAGGGTATCTGCAGGTTTAAGGAAGTTAAATTTAAGACTTTTTAAGACCATTTTTAAGGCCACTTTAATCAAATTTAAGACCTTTCATCTGCGAAATAGCAAAAAGTGTGACCACATTGCAAATAGTTTTGTCCACAGATTTAATGGAACTGAAAGTGCTGAAAAATAACAAACATCAAGATCACAACTCTGTAGGCAGAACACAGGCAACTTGTAACAGTCTGAATGATCTGACAATCTTTCAAACAAATATGAAAACGTGCTTGTAGCATTTGACAAAAACAAACATTAAAGAACATTTCACATCAAGATCTCTAAACTGAATATAGTTGCTCTCCCATGCGCTCCTCACTCCCATAATTATGGCATTGATCTGAGTTCTGTAGCCTTTGTCTCTAGCTCTGCTTCCACTTGTTTTAATTCGCACAGTTTTTCTTTGTATCGCTTCCTCAGCATGTTTGATTTTGTGATGAGCTGGGCCATTAAGGTTCCAGTCTTTCCTTCAGCTTCTTCTGCAAGCTGATCAGCATCACTGGTGGATACCTGGATCAGTTTGCCTCTTTTTCTTAAGCTCCTCTAAGTTTTCCTCTGCAGCTTTTCACTTCTGTGCCTGGACATCAGTGATTTGATTATGTACAGTGTGGGGGCCACAACTCCCCACCACAGTCAGCTGAGCCCCCCACACTGCTCACGCTGCTCTTGTTGAAGCAGTTCCAGGAACTTCCAGTTGACATTGGGTCCATCCATGGAGAATGAGAGCAGCTTTTGCAAGTCCAGCTGCTGAGTACATTCCTGAGGACGAAATGAGTGTCATTTATCAAGCAGCATTACAAGGTGCTTAACATGTAGAAATAAAATAGCAGTTAGGAAAAGAATGAAGTAAATAACAGTTGCATAAAAATTAAGTATATAATAAAAACAGAAATATATATATAACAAGTAAACAAACTGATGAGCATACCTGCTGCATGGCAATGCCATGTGTAATGTTGGACACAAATGTGACATTTTCAAAAATGTTCTTTTTAAATGTTTTAACACTTAATTTTTCAGTTGAAAAATAAAATTTGTTCTTTATGAAGGATTAAAACAACAGAACTGCAATAATGATAACATCATATCATCAAGATATATTTAAACAGAACAACAACAATAACAAGCATCAACGATGTGTAACACTTTTTCTTATAAGTGTTCTATTGAGAGAGAAAAAAAAAAGCTGTAGCTAGATTACTGGTAATTTCTTAGTGTGGGGTTCTTACTTACTTGAAAGTGGTGCAGTAAATTCTGAGCTGTTCTGTGACCCATGAACTGGGAGCCGAGGTATCTGGATTGGACTCGGATCATCTTTGAAGTAACGGACATGTAGGTCCAGCTGCTTTGTTTTAGTTGTTTGGTAAAGGGTTTCGTCAAACATCAAAGTAACGCTGTCTTTGTTAACGTTGGTGATGAGGAGTTTAATGATGTGTGGAGCCAAACCAAATTTTGGAATGCAGGCTGATTTGTCTTCACCGCACGTAAAGTTTTTAGCGATTTCTGAGTCAGTAAACATAGCTCGGAAAATGTCTCCGACTCCTTCGTTGGTGTTACAGGACTGGTGTTTGGTTACTGTGTGCAGACACCACAGTACCTCTGCTTGAAGTGTAGCGGTGGACCCGGAGGTTGCTCTGAGGTCTGTTGCTGTGGTTGGAGCTGCTGTTGCTGCTAGTATCTGAGACGGAGCTGAAGTCTGTGGTACTGATGAGACGGAACAGTACTGAAAAATGGCAGGTGTTTGTTGGCGGATTTTTGCAGCCGTTTTGTGCTTCTCGCTCTGCATATGCGATTCCACGGCTTTAATTTCCATCGAGCCGAATTTAAAGAGCTTCTTGCATACCTGCCAACTTTTCAAACCTGAAAAGCCTAGTAGCTAGCCGGGGTCCAGGGGGCAATGCTAATGCTAATAATGCTAATGCTAATAATAATAATGCTAATATTTGCCAAACAAATACAAAGTCCTGGCGGGGGGTTCAGGGGGGCGAAGCCCCCCCGACGCCAAACAAATAATAGCATTAAATCAAGTTAGAATGTAGCTAACAACCTCATATTTCTTCAACTTTCAAACCTGAAAAGCCTAGTAGCTAGCCGGGGTCCAGGGGCCGCAGTGTCAAACAAATATTAGCATTTGACATAGAAGTCACATATTAATTATATTAAAGGTAAAATATCTAAATCAATTGCAATACTACACAGAGCAAAATATTTGCTGAATCAACCCACATTATATACTTTGTATCATTCATTAATACTCCCATAGATGACATATTGTACTGAAGTATGGGGAAATACATATAAAACAAACATATATCCAGTCTTTATGCTTCAGAAGAGAGCTATTAGAATAATAAACAAAGCTGCTTACAGGGAACCAACAAACCCACTTTTTCTTAAATTAAGAGCTCTCAAGTTGAAAGATCTGGTTGACTTTAAAACTGCAGTAATAATGTTTAAAGCTAAGAATCTGTCACTACCCGCAAATATCTAAAAGCTGTTCCAAATAAGGGAGAAACAATATCATTTCAGAGGAACATGTACTGTATATTTCAAAAACCTTCATTGAGAACTACCACCAAGTGTAACGGATGCCAACTAGCACTGTTCGACGTAGAACGTTAGTAAACCTCCCTCCCGAAAAGCCTCATACAGTATCGGTAGCGCTGAGCTATCGGTCGGACCTTTAGCTCAGCGCGATCGTGCTGTGTCTCCCATACTCGAACTGTGTAGTTGACTGGTAGGTCGCGGGTTCGTGTCCCGAGTGGGCGAACTGCGCAGGATGACCTCAGTTACACTGGTGCCGTGAACCCGGGATGGGAGTGAGGTTTAAGGGGGAGAGTGTAACGGATGCCAACTAGCACTGTTCGGCGTAGAACGTTAGTAAACCTCCCTCCCGAAAAGCCTCATACAGTATCGGTAGCGCTGAGCTATCGGTCGGACCTTTAGCTCAGCGCGATCGTGCTGTGTCTCCCATGCTCGAACTGTGTAGTTGACTGGTAGGTCGCGGGTTCGTGTCCCGAGTAGGGCGAACTGCGCAGGATGACCTCAGTTACACAAGCAACACTGTGTTTCAGTGCAAGGAGTCAGATTATGGAACGATTTTGGACCTGAATTAAAATCATGTACAATGCTTGGACAATTTAAACAAAAACTAAAGGAAGAAATATTCCAAACATATATACAAGATGACATGTAAAATCACATAAGGATTGTCATATCCAGTCTGTGTTGTGTTGTTACTTAATTTTTTTTGTCACATTTTGTCTTAGCTTTGTTCTGAATTGTAATCGTTCTTGTTTTGTTTTTCTTTTGAATTCTTGGATGGAATATGGGTGGGCAATATAAGCTGCGGCTTCAGCCGTCACCCATTTCAGATAACTTATGTTGAACTGTATAATCAGAGGAATTCTTGTTTAATTTGACCTTGTTGGATTTTTTCACCTTTGTTATATTATTCTGTTTCTTTTTAATCTTTACTTTTAATCTATCCGAAATAAAGATTCATTCATTCATTAAATTTGCATTCAAAAGACTATCTTAAAGTAGAACTGAACCCACCTTTTGGCGCAAAAAGTAGAATAGCAGATTAATTCCTTATTACCTATTGTATTTTTCAACACATAAAAGAAATTTTTAGGCCGTGCGATGGCCAAGCTATAAGCCGATAAACTTTTGCCTCTGGCTGGCAGTGCCAAACAAACCGGAAGTAGTGCAGACGACGCTGCGTGACATCAGCGTGTGATCCCTAAACAAAACAACAATGGCTGATGATAGCAGTTCCAGCAGTCAAGAATGCGCGTGATCACAGACTCAGAGTGAGGGAAATGTGGCTGCCAATCCGCGCCAACAGCCTCTCCGGCACCACCGAGCATTTAAACATTTTTACACATTCATACCCAGTGTTATGGGCACTGGAGGCAATGCGGGTGAAGTGTCTTGCCCAGGGACACAACGGCAGGATATCTGGGGAGAGCGTGATGCGAACCGCCACCCATCGGGTATATTAGATGACCTGCTCTACCTGCTGAGCCGCTGCCGCCCCACTTTTTCCTCAACTTTCCCTCTTTAGGAAAGCTATGGAGGCTTACCCCGCTCTCTTTATTTCCCTTTGATTGGAAATTACATCCAAAAGCCGCGCAATGTGGCATTTTCACTGACAAATGGCAGTAGTTAGGAGCTTCGCTTCTTGGCTTGTATAAGACAGAAAAAACGGCTGCAATCCTTCTACGTCACTACCCAGAATGCATTGCGACGTAAACAATAATGGCGATTTACATCGTAATAAAGTTTTTTAAAAATATATAAAACTGGGAATTATTTTCAAAAAAATTATATTATAGTTATGTTACTAACATAAAAATAAAGCATATAGAGCTAACATTGTCATGCACTGGCCCTCACGAGCCAGCATAAGATGCACACGAAGTCACCAGTGAGTTTTTCAGTGAGTTTATTACGGTGAAAAGGTGTTAACACAAGCTGCTGAGATAATGACAGAAGTCTTTGCAGAACAGGAAGCATAGGGCTATACAGCACACTATAGGTCCAAAGCAGGAGACAGTCACACACAGTCAGGCTTGGTAATAATTAGCACACGGGCTGCCAAGGCAGGGACTTACAGCACAAATAACAACGGGGGGAATAAGGCTAACGAGTTCACTTACTGGTCCCGGTGAAAGATGGTCAAGCCCAAGGCAGCTGAGGTGTGAATACAGTCCAGGCATCCGCAACGTGACGATGGGTGAACAGATTAGCGATCAGGTTCGTGACCAGTTAGCGATCCACTTAACGATCAGATGCGATCAGACACTGCTGCGTCCTAACAACGCCAGTGCTCAACTTAAAAAGACAAGGTACTAATGAACAATGACACACAGCTGACCGACCGTTGACAGGCGGAAGCCCCACCGAGCACTTTCACAATAAGAGCCCGGAGAGGCCAGAATACCGCCCGCAGCTGTTAAGGCCGGCAGCGAGACATAACTTTAACCCGAGCGCGATCAGAACCGACGCTCGGGTCATAACAGTACCCTCCCTCCACGGGCGGACTCCGAACGCCCCAAGGAACCACCCTGCCCCCCCGCCCCCCCAGGGTGGGAGGTAGGGGGACAGGTACGGAGGGAGAGAAACCAACCAAAAAACAAGACAAAGACCAGACAAAAAATACATACAAGAAATACATACAAACACCTGACTCTGGGGAAAAAAACAAAGAAAAGAAAATACATGACTGAACTAGGCTATGACAAGACTGTGACTCACAAGGAAAAAGAAACAAGAGACAATCTAAAACTGCTCAAACATGACTATGACTAAGATTTACAAGGAAACAAGAGGCAATCACAAATTGCTCTTACTTGACTAAGACTATGACTACAAGGTAACAAGAGGCAATCACAAATTGCTTGAACTTGACAAAGACTATGATTTACAAGGTAACAAGAGGCAATCACAGTTGCTTGAACTTGACAAAGACTAAGACTTACAAGGAAACAAGAGGCAATCAAAAATTGCTTGGACTTGACAAAGACTATGATTTACAAGATAACAAGAGGCAATCAAAAATTGCTCGGACTTGACTAAGACTATGGTTTGATAAACAACAAAAATTGCTAGACGTACAAGAACATGATTTGGCACCATATGGGCCCACAGAAAATCCCACAGTACATGATCAGTCAGGTGGCCTGCCCCAGTCCCATGCCCCCAGGAATACGTCCTCTGGTGGCCGAACCAGGTCACCCCGAAACACACACAGTTTATTGGGTGGCCAACCCAAGATGCCGAACGCTCCAAGCAGTTCCTCGGGTGGCCGACCCGCATCCCACAACCAACAGGACCGTGGAGGGATTGCATGCAGCCGCTCACCTGAAAATAACAAAACAGGAGAGCGCCGATCTGCCAAACAAAACCCACTAATGGCCCCCAGCTGGTGGCTCCTGAGAGGGGGACAACCAAAAACCTGGACCCCCTCGAATCCTGATTGGGTCGCAGCCGCACCTGCGCTGGACCCCCACTGGACCTCGTCGGACCCCGATTGGGTCAGGACGGACCCAGATTGGGTCACCGCTGCACCCACGTTGGACCCCGACTGGGTCAGGACGGGCCCAGATTGGGTCACCGCTGCACCCACGTTGGACCCCGACTGGGTCACCTCAGCCCATGCGTCGGACCCCGACTGGATCAGGACGGGTCCCGATTGGGTCACCGCTGCACCCACGTTGGACCCCGACTGGGTCACCTCGGCCCATGCGTCGGACCCCGACTGGGTCAGGACGGGTCCCGATTGGGTCACCGCTGCACCCACGTTGGACCCCGACCGGGTCTCCTCGGACCACGCATCGGACCCCGACCGGGTCACCTCGGCCCAAACGACGGACCCCGACCGGGTCTCCTCGGCCCACACGTCGGACCCTGACCGGTTCAGGACTGCTCCGGCGACGACCTCCATCTCCGAACCTGGAACCCCCGGTCCCGTGACCTTGACTGGCTCCGGACCGGTAACGCTGTGGAGGTGCTCAGAACACAAGGGAGAACCGGGATCAGTTCCACCGGCAGCGCCAGAGCCCAGTGAGACGAGCTCGGGTGCAGCGGCCGGCTGCCCCTCACTCACCTCCCCATGAGGCAGGCAAAAATGCTCTAACACACCATACAGGAAAACAAGAAAGAGCACTTGCCTGCACTCGGGCTCTGGAGCCGTCCAGGACTTCGCCAATCCAGGTTCAGGAAGAAACTCGTCGTCGGGCTCCCACTCGGCTGTGTCGGGTTCCACAGCCGGCCTGATGGTCTCTGCAGCTGGATCCTCATGCGCTGGCGTCCACGCCAATAACCCGTATGGCGAGGGGGCAGAGGACCCTGGACCTGCTGACTCGGGCTGCATCCCTGAGGAACCCTGGGGACGCTCTCTCGTCGGCTCTGGCTCCTCACTGCAGTCCGTTCTCCTCCTCTGTCCAAAACAAGGCTGCAGGACCGGGACATCTCCCAGAGCTGCAGGCCTCCCCCTCGTTCGACGGCGTGGGACTGACGGCGAGGACCGCTCCGCAGGAGGAGACACAGAGGCAGCAGGTTTAATATAAATGGATACAGCTGGGGAAAGAAACTCAGGGAGCTGCGAACCCTGAGCTTCACCCCCAGGAGTCAGACAAGACAGATCACTATTATTACTAGGAAAGTGAACTTGGACTTGCCTGTCTCCCGTGGGGAGGATGTTATCAGCTGTAGCGGACGTTGCTCCTTCCCTCGCTCGCTGGATGGTAAAGGAACCAAGAACGGAGCCCACCGGCACAGGACTCAGCTCACTCTCAGCAGCTGGCTGGTTGAGGGGGTCATCCCGGCGGCCCAGAACTGGATCCGGAGCAGGAGCTTGCCGAAGATGCGCCCGGCCGTGACGCCGACGCCTTCGCCGGCCCCCAGATGGTGCGAATTCCCGAAATGGATCGAAGGCAGGATCAGGATCCATAGGCGAAGAGCAGGAGTGCCTCTTCACCTGCTTCATGCCGCGTTCCTCCTCCATCATCAGGAATAATTCGCGTTGTGCGGCGATGTCCTCCCTCCTCGCGTCGACTTCCGGGTGGTTGACGTAGCAGGGAGAGAGATTACAGAGAACATCTTCGGCGGCGTCCAGGTACCAATGTATGCTGTGGTCGGAGTCCAACATGGAAGCGGAGATGAGTAGCTCATCCACGGCTTCCAAAACACTCGTCAGCACGTGACTCTTCGGTGACGGCATTCCTCACATACACAGGACCCAGACAGGGAAAAGCAACGTCCAAAACTCAAACTCACTGGTGAAAAGCGTCTCAAGATGGCGTCACCGTAAACACTGTTTGGGCAGCAGTGTACTGTCATGCACTGGCCCTCACGAGCCAGCATAAGACGCACACAAAGTCACCAGTGAGTTTTTCAGTGAGTTTATTATGGTGAAAAGGTGTTAACACAAGCTGCTGAGATAATGACAGAAGTCTTTGCAGAACAGGAAGCATAGGGCTATACAGCACACTATAGGTCCAAAGCAGGAGACAGTCACACACAGTCAGGCTTGGTAATAATTAGCACATGGGCTGCCAAGGCAGGGACTTACAGCACAAATAACACCGGGGGGAATAAGGTTAACGAGTTCACTTACTGGTCCCGGTGAAAGACGGTCAAGCCCAAGGCAGCTGAGGTGTGAATACAGTCCAGGCATCCGCAACGTGACGATGGGTGAACAGATTAGCGATCAGGTTCGTGACCAGTTAGCGATCCACTTAACGATCAGATGCGATCAGACACTGCTGCGTCCTAACGACGCCAGTGCTCAACTTAAAAAGACAAGGTACTAATGAACAATGACACACAGCTGACCGACCGTTGACAGGCGGAAGCCCCACCGAGCACTTTCACAATAAGAGCCCGGAGAGGCCAGAATACCGCCCGCAGCTGTCAAGGCCGGCAGCGAGACATAACTTTAACCCGAGCGCGATCAGAACCGACGCTCGGGTCATAACAAACATGCCAATATAATCGGAGTTCCTTTAAAAAAAAAAAGAATTTAAACATTTGTAGCATCAGGCTACAACAAAATAAGAAATGCTGAGGGGGATGAATATTATTGCAAGCCACGGTATGGACACATCCCTAAAATCAATAACTAGATACAACCAAAGAAATTATTGATCTGCTGTGCTTTTTCACCCTTGGCGACATTAATGGATGCTTCCCTCGTCCCCTCAGACTCCAGCACTGTGGCTTTCTTTTTAAGTTCAGCTTCCACCTACACAGAAGAAATCAAATACTTGTAAATCTGTCTCTAAGCATCACCAGAATTTTTTTTTTTTAAAAAAAAAGCACTCATACTTTTACTAATGCTCACCTGCATCTGCCCAGACTTGTTGACCTGAAGAGGACTGCATATATCTTTGATTCCATAGTGGAGACATTTGATTCCCCACTCGTCTGAAGCTTGGTTGATTGAGTGGACAATGTTGGCAGTGAGGGACTCCTTTTCCTTTGAAATAAATGTGTACATCAAATTTACAACATGTCATTTAAAAAGAAAAAAAGAATGAGGTGAATTTGTGTAGCTGCTCGTTACCTGCAACACTTTGTCCAGCGTGAGTTTGCCCAGTTCCGAATGCATTGTGGTCTCTGCCAGCCGCGTTACTGCATATTCTGGATGCACAACACCATAGCTGGTTTGAAAATGAACCACAGCAAAACACATTTAGATAACCATTCATCATATTGAAGTCATATTTGCAGCATTTAATGCAATTCTGTCAACCTGCCTTAAAAGGGTCAAGGATTCTCAAGTAAAGCATACCATCAATCTGCACCGTCATCTTATCTGTAATTAAAAGACAAGGTTCTGTCAAAGAACAACCACGGCTAGGTGCATATCTATTAGGAATATGATTAAAACTGCCTTTAAGCTGGATTCATGCTGCACCTCTGCTGTCCGTATACGTGTAACTGGAAACCTTGTATGACGAAATTTACGTCATCGTCTCCACTCCGCTAGTGTCCGCAGCGGACACCACAATAAGGTGGCAATCCACAGAGGAGGATGTTTATTTTTTCTGTTTGTTTCCTTTTAATAAATTTATAAAAATTCAAAAATTATATTTTCAATTTGTCATTTTGAGCACAGAGTACAGATAGATCAATGAGGGTTTAAAAAAAAAAAGAATTTAAACAATTGTAGCATCAGGCTGCAACAAAATAAGAAATGGTGAGGGGGATGAATATTTTTGCAAGCCACGGTATGGACACATCCCTAAAATCAATAACTGACATAATGCTGGACCCAGGGAACACACACACAGGCTCAAGTGAAATTCAGTAATCTTTATTGTAACCAACAGAGGGTGTGTGAGTGTGTGTATGCGTTGTGTGAATGTGATAATGGTGAATGTGCTGCAGCCGGGGGCGAGACAGAGCGCCGTACAGCCTGGCAACCCTAGAACAGAGTCAAAGCACAGACGTTAGTCTCTTCCACGTCACAGTGAGCTGAATAATGACTGGGGCTTACTTGCTGGTGGAATGATGTGAGCGCAGGTTTGGCCCGAGGGCTCCAGCCAGGAAGACAGCATCTGCGGGGCACTCCCGGTGATGAGCGGTGAGGTTAGGAGAGGTGAGAGGAAACAGTCTGCCGCCTGGGGAATCCACCTGTGCACAGGGGAGAGTCTGGGAGAAAAGTTGAGTAGTGTAATGCTTACTTGCTGATGAAGGTCTTCCAAGACGAAGTGGTGATCTGTGCGGAGACAGACGAGAGGGAGACGAAGGTCAGGGAGAAATGACAGACGGCTCCATGCTGAGGCTCCAGGCAGAGCAGGCTATAAAGCCCGTGAGTGATTGGCCATAGGTGTGCGCGCAGCTGAGGCAGGTGACGGCCCAGAGTGAGTCATGACAATAACTAGATGCAACCAAAGAAATTACTGCTCTGCTCTGCTTTTTCACCCTTGGTGACATTAATGGATGCTTCCCCCGTCCCCTTAGACTCCAGCACTGTGGCTTTCTTTTTAAGCTCAGCTTCCACCTACACAGAAGAAATCAAATACTTGTAAATCTGTCTCTAAGCAGCACCAGAATTTTTTTTTTTTTTTTTTAAAAAGCACTCATGCTTTTACTAATGTTGAACTGCATCTGCCCAGACTTGTTGACCTGAAGAGGACCGCGTATATCTTTGATTCCATAGTGGAGGCATTTGATTCCCCACTCTTCTGAAGCTTGGTTGATGGAGTGGACTAGCTGCTCATTACTCGCAACACTTTGTCCAGTGTGAGTTTGCCCAGTTCCGAATGCATTGTGGTCTGTGCCAGCCACGTTACTGCATATTCTGGATGCACAACACCGTAGCTGGCCTGAAAATGAACCACAGCAAAACACATTTAGATAACCGTTCATCATATTGAAGTCATATTTGCATTTAATGCAATTCTGTCAACCTGCCGTAAAAGGGTCAAGGACTCTCCAGAAAAGCACACCATCAATCTGCACCGTCACCTTATCTGTAATTAAAAGACAAAAGTCCTGTCAAAGAACAACCATGGTTAGGTGCATATTTATTAGGAATATGATTAAAACTTAGTGATGGCAAAATCGAAACAGTGTTTTGGAACGTACCGAAACCTAGGCGGAACTTGTGATTCGAAACGCTGTTCCGCGGTCTGTATCAGAAGGACGGTGTCACGTGACTGTTCCATATCGCGTTCCATTCCGTCCCCAATTGTCTTGAAACGTCACAGTCGTTTTTGTTTCAGCAAGTGAATACAAATCCGTGTATGGTTCGTTCATTTGTAATTCCAATTCAAAATAAAATCAGAAAAAACAAATTTTTGGTCTCATTTTTGTTTTGTCCTTTTCTAAACTTAGGTAGAAAAAATATATTATCAAAGTTTTGGACATACCTATGTTTAATTTTGCACTTATTGTTTTATAGTCAAAACAAAAATATTAAGTTATTATTTTGGTTTATTATTTTGCGACACCGGAAGTGTTAGTGTTAGTGTAGGTGATGAGTTTAATCAGTCTTTTAAAGTGTCTCTAGTTTTATCTATGATGTCTGACCTCCATTACACAAAATTAAAATCACCTTCACCTGATCTTCACCAGATCTTCACCTGATTGGCTGTTGATTCATCAACCCACACGCCTAAAACATTTAACCCTTTGCACTCTGGTCAATTTCCCTAAAAACACCAAAAAAATAACGTGCCCAAAGTAAATCAAAAGCTGTTCTTCAACCCTTTGCAGCATCTTCATGGGGTTGGTCTCATTTAAAAGAAAACACTTTGAATTTTTTGGCAAAACAGTCATAATCTCTCGAAGTGCTCCGGCCACCGAGTAACAGTCATCTAAACATACTGAACTTGAAGAAAATAAATTTGGCCTGGGTGTTTTTTTGGATACAAATGCTTGCAAATAACACACAGCTTCAGATCCGGGCTGGAAAATGCATACCTGCCAACTACTCCGGTTTTGCCGTAATGGTTCCGGTTTTCAAGACCCCATTCCGGGTTACGGTTTTATTAATCAAAATTACGGTTTTTCACTAAAAATTCAGTCAAAAATTTTAAATCGTAAAAAAAACACGAAAGCAATTCCAAACACAAGATCATTAGGAATCGTATCTAAATTTAGAACAGAGCAACACGTGATGGCGGCCGGGATAGTCACACTTTTTAAGTTGCTGATTTTGCCACTAAAATAACCAACAGCGAATATCGGATCAACATTTGTGACGCACACGCACAGGCTGAATTTCCACCTTGGTTGAACCAGCTTTTGAAGTAGAAATACCCCTTTATTCGCCTTTCACCGGGCTCTGTGAGTAAACTAAGTAGCGTTTCTTTTCGTGGTTCACTGCTACGCTTTACCTGAAGCGTTTGCTAAGCTAACACTATCGCTATTGAGGTTTCTATTAAGATAAGATAAGCCTTTATTAGTCCCACAACGGGGAAATTCCAGGATTGCAACAGCACAGGGATAGCAACACTCAGAGCAACAATCAGAAGGCAAGAAAAAAAAAAACAAGCAAGCAAGAGCAGCTAATATACATATGTACATATTACTATAAAATATAAAATATATATACACACACACACAGACACACAGTGCAGAGCATTGTAGCTGGATGGAATGAATATATGAACACACAGTGCAGAGCATTGTAGCTAGATGGAATAAATATGTAAATATATAAACACCCACAGTACGAGCATTGCAGCTAGGTGGAATAAATATGCAAGTATATAAACACACACAGTGCGGAGCAATGTAGCTAGATGGGATAATATGTAGATATATAAAAACACAGTGCGGAGCATTGTAGCTAGATGGAATAAATATATAGATATATAAATATAAACACACCCAGTGCTGAGCATTGTAGCTAGATGGAATAAATATGTAAATATATAAACACACACAGTGCAGAGCATTGTTGCTAGATGGGATGAAACAGCATAACCGTCTACTTAGTTATCCTACATGGTATGATTATGTGCCCATACATATTCTCACCCTCCATAGCGACCGGTATGTTCCTAGTTGTATGCCGGAGGGGACCATTGTGTAAGTCTATTGCATCTTTTGCATTCAAAAAACTATTAGTTTGTTACGTCTTTTTGCTATCTCTGCGAGCAGCCCTGCTTAGGTTGTACAGTCTGACAGCCGTTGGTAGGAAGGACCTACGAAACCTCTCGGTTGTGCACCTGGGATGATGTAGTCTGCTGCTAAATGAGCTCCTCAGTGCATCCAGTATGTCCTGCATAGGGTGGAACTCGGACTCCAGCAGAGATGACAGTTTAGCCACCGTCCTTCTCTCTCCTATCTCCTCCATCGGATCAAGGCGCTGCCCCAGGACAGAGCTAGCTTTCTTAATCAGTTTGTTCAGTCTCTTCCTATCGGCTGCAGTAATGCCACTGCCCCAGCAGACCACTCCAAAAGTGATGGCTGATGCCACCACCGTGTCATAGAATGACTTCAGCAGCGCCCCTTGTACACCAAAAGACCTGAGTCTCCTCAGCAGGAACAGCCTGCGCTGTCCCTTCTTGTAGAGTGCGTCAGTATTGTGTGACCAGTCTAGTTTATTGTTCAGATGAACACCCAGGTACTTATAGGATGTCACCATCTCGATGTCTGTTCCCTGTATATTTACTGGTGCTGTGAGGGGCTGCCCATGCCTGCGGCAGTCCACCACCAGCTCCTTAGTTTTCCTCGCGTTGATCTGGAGGCAGTTCCGATGGCACCAGTCCACGAAGTCCTGGATAAGCCCTCTGTACTCAGTTTCATCTCCATTGGAGATGAGACCAACGATCGCAGAGTCATCAGAGAACTTCTGTAGATGGCAGTGTGTTGTGTTGTGTGAGAAGTCCGCAGTATAAAGAGTGAACAGGAAGGGAGCCAGCACCGTTCCCTGGGGGGCCCCCGTGCTACTGATGATCGTGTCGGAAACACAGTCCCGGGTTCTCACAAACTGAGGCCGGTTTGTGAGGTAGTCCAGGATCCATGATGACAGGTGCTGGTCCACCCCTGCGCGCAGCAGCTTGTCCTTCAGGATCATCGGTTGGATGGTGTTGAAAGCACTGGAGAAGTCAAAGAACATGATCCTCACCATATTCCCAGGCTTCTCCAGGTGGGACAGAGAACGGTGAAGGAGGAAGATCACCGCATCCTCCACCCCAATGCCATGCTGGTAGGCGAACTGGAGTGGATCCATCGCTGGTTCCACCAGGGGGCGGAGATGAGCAAGGAGCAGTCTCTCCAGGGTCTTCATCAAGTGGGACGTCAAGGCCACCGGTCTGTAGCTGTTCAGGTCTTTGGGGTGGGAAGTTTTTGGTACAGGTACCACACAAGATGTTTTCCACAGCTGTGGTACCCTCCCCAGTTTCAGGCTCATGTTGAAGATATACATCACAATCCCACACAGCTGGTCTGCACAGGACTTGAGGAGCTTTGCGCTGATGCCGTCCGGTCCTGACGCCTTCCTCGCCTTGATCTTCCTCAGCTCCGTCCTCACCTGGGTCTTGGTCAGGGTCAGGATGGGGGGCTGTGTGTTGGGAGTGGGGGGGGGGGGGTGTCGGTGGAGTGGGGAGTGGGCAGCAGGACTTGATTTCTTAGAGGCAGCAGTGGTTGTTGTGCAGACAGGGGGGAGGGCGGTTGGTCAAATCTATTGAAAAACAGATTCAGGTTGTTCACCCACTCCCTGCCCCCCGTGGCCTGGGGGGAGGTATTCTGGAGCCCCAAGATGGTTTTGAGGTTTCTCCAGACCCCGCTGATGTCGCTCTGTTGCAGCTTGTCCTCCATCTTCTTCCTGAAGCTGTCCTTGCCTTCTCTGATCTTTCTCCTCAGCTCCCTCTGTACGGACTTCAGCATCTCCCTGTTCCCCGACCTGAAGGTCCTCTTCTTCTCTCTCAGAAGTGTTTTTATCTCAGGGTTGATCCAGGGTTTGTTGTTTGAGTGATGCCGTATGGTCTTGGTGGGAACGGATTTGTCCACACAGAAGCTGAGGTAGCCCGTGAAGGTGTGAATGAGGCCATCGATGTCCTCACCATGTGGATCGCAGAGCTGCTTCCAGGAGGTGGCTTCAAAACAGTCCTTTAGAGTGTCCATTGTCTCCTCAGACCATAACTCCACAGTGTGCATGGCCGGAGGTTGTCTGTGCACTAGGGGTTTGTACACCGGCCGGAGATGAACCAAGTTGTGATCCGATCTCCCGAGTGGGGGGAGTTGTGATGAGGTGTACGCCTCCTTAGTGTTTGCGTAGAATAAATCCAGTGTTTTATTGTCTCTAGTGTGGCATGTGACATACTGGGTGAACGTGGGTAGAATGGGAGACAGTGAAACATGGTTGAAATCGCCTGAGATGAGGAGAAGAGCATCTGGGTGTTCTGTCTGCAGCCTGCTGGTTACTGAATGGATGACGTCACGCGCTGTCCCAGCGTTCGCCGTCGGATTTGCATAAACAACAATGCAGATCACGTGTGAGTGTTCTCTCGGGAGATATGTAGGCCTCATGCTAACAGCTAGCAACTCAATGTCTTTGCTGCAGTGTCGTTGTTTAACAGTGATATGTCCCGGTCTGCACCAGTTGTTGTTAACATACATTAAAACATGCATGTTAGGTTAATTGGCTGTTCTAAATTGTCCCTAGATATCTGTTTCCTATAGGCCCTTAGAATAGAGGGTTAGCATTAATGAAAGCGCTTTGAGTGGTCTTTGTGACTAGAAAAGCGCTATATAAGTGCAGGTTAGTTAGTAGTTAGTTAGTTAATTATCACTCCACCGCCCCTTGCTTTGCCACTGTCTGGTGTTCGGTCAGCTCGTACCATGTGAAAACCCTCCAGCTCAATGTTAGCATCTGCTGCTAGTTCAGTTAGCCACGTCTCAGTAAACAAAAGGAGAGAGCACTCCCGGTAAGTGCTATCATAACGGGAGATAGCCGCTAGCTCATCTAACTTTCCCAGAATCGACCGTACATTTCCCATGACAACAGATGGAAGGGAGGGTCTGTACCTTATATTTTTTGTCCTCCGCCTTACTCCAGCCCGGCAGCCGCGACGCTTTGGCCTCAGTTCTCTCGGTATGTCGAGTTTTTCCAATGGGACCGGGTGGCGGTTAAATGCTAGCAGCTCTTCCCTGTTGTATCGTATCCTGCTATAAACAGTGGCTCCGTCCACCGGCTCAGGAGACATTTGGGACGATTCAAAAAGGCAAAGGCATTCTCGCGCAAAATCCCGGAGAGGCGTGCGTACATGGCGAGATGTAAACACGATGTAAACTGCTGCAGCCGTTCGCGACTGCACTTCAATCCTGGCAAATGGAACATGGATTCGACATCTAAAGGGAGAATACATTTTATATAATGCCTAAGATTCTGAAGAACATGTGCTGTGTAATTGCAAGCCTTGTCATGCTTGGTGTATCATATAAACACATAAAATATCAGAGCGATTTTGCTGTCATTTACGCACGTGTGTTATACAGTGCTAGTATACCCTGCTGATATTTCTAGTCTTCTAGTTACCTCCGCCAAGGAGGTTATGTGATCATCAGCGTTGGTTTGTCTGGGTTTTTTTTTAGCAAGATAACTCAAAAAGTTATGGACGGATTTTCATGAAATTTTCACAGATTGTCAGAAATGGGGTATCCAGAATCAGAATCAGAATCAGATTTATTGCCATTGTTCATGTAGTACACAAACTAGGAATTTGTCTCGGTGCCATGCTGCAACATTAAAAACATGAAGAGATAAAGAGATAAACTAAAAAAACTAAAAGACTAAAAACATGCAATAAGTGTAGAATAATAAGTAATAATAATAATAATAATAATGAGTAATACTAGTCAAGGCAGATTTAAATAAATTAGCAAGTAGCAGATAATATGGGGTACCACAGTACAGTCAATAATGCAACAGAAAAACAGTGATGAACGACATGAGCTGCTGTATATAGTGCACAAGAGTCAATAAGTCACTTAATGTTCAGCAGTCTGATGGCAGAGGGAAAAAAGCTGTTCATGTGCCGGGAGGTTTTAGTCTGAATGGACCGAAGTCTTCTACCTGAGGGGAGGGGGGCAAACAGTACGTGACCAGGGTGTGAAGGATCGGCTATGATCCGGCCTGCACGCCTCCGGGTCCTGGAGATGTACAGGTCCTGGAGAGATGGGAGCTTGCAGCCGATCACCTTCTCAGCAGTGCGCACGACACGCTGCAGCCTTAGTCTGTCCCTGGCAGTGGCTCCTGCGTACCACACGGTTATGGAGGAGGTGAGGATGGACTCGATGATGGCCGTGTAGAACTGCACTAACATCTTGGTGGGTAGCTTGAGCTTCCTCAGCTGCCGCAGAAAGAACATCCTCTGCTGGGCCTTTTTGATGAGGGAGCTGATGGTTGGCTCCCATTTGAGGTCCCGGGTGATGGTGGTGCCCAAGAAGCGGAAGGAATCTGCAATGGTGATGGGAGAGCCTGTGATGGTGAGGGGGGGCAGGGGGGTTGTGACTTTCCTGAAGTCCACAATCATCTCCGCTGTCTTCAGAGCATCTAATCATCCTACAGATGATTAGATTTTGGTGGTGATCCGGATCACTGTCTGGATCCAGGAATTTTTTAAAGGATTCTTTTTTTTTTTTTTTTTTTTAATTTAACATTGCGAGATAGGGCCATTTTCAATATTTTATTTATGATGTTAAACACTGTATGGGGGGGAACTGTGGCACTTGGCGGAGGTCTGCGCTGTCCGAGTGCTTTTCTAGTATTCATAATACATCACATCTGGCCTATTCAAAGTTCTATGCAGTGTTAAGAAAGTCTTTTGAATGCAAATTTAATGAATGAATGAATCTTTATTGAGAGATAGATTAAAAGTAAAGATTAAAAAGAAAAAGAATAATATAACAAAGGCGAAAAAATCCACCAATGTCAAATTAAACAATAACTCCTCTGATAATACAGTTCAACATAAGTTATCTGAAATGGGTGATGGCTGAAGCCGTAGCTTATATTGCCCACCCATATTCCATCCAAGAATTCAAAAGAAAAACAAAACAAGAGCGATTACAATTCAGAACAAAGCTAAGACAAAATGTGACAAAAAAAACTAAGTAACAACACAACACAGACTGGATATGACAATCCTTATGTGATTTTACATGTCATCTTGTATATATGTTTGGAGTATTTCTTCCTTTAGTTTTTGTTTAAATTGTCCAAGCGTTGTACATGATTTTAATTCAGGTCCAAAATCGTTCCATAATCTGACTCCTTGCACTGAAACACAGAGTTGCTTGGTGGTAGCTCTCACTGAAGGTTTTTGAAATATACATGTTCCTCTGAAATGATATTGTTTCTCCCTTATTTGGAACAACTTCTGGATATTTGCAGGCAGTGATAGATTCTTCACTTTAAACATTATTACTGCAGTTTTAAAGTCAACCAGATCTTTCAACTTGAGAGCTTTTAATTTAAGAAAAAGTGGATTTGTTGGTTCCCTGTAAGCAGCTTTGTTTATTATTCTAATAGCTCTCTTCTGAAGCATAAAGCCTGGATATACTGTATGTTTATTTTATATGTATTTCCCCATACTTCAGTATAATATGTCATGTATGGGAGTATTAATGAATGATACAAAGTATATAATGTGGGTTGATTCAGCAAATATTTCACTCTGTGTAGTATTGCAATTGATTTAGATATTTTACCTTTAATATAATTAATATGTGACTTCTATGTCAAATGCTAATATTTGTTTGACACTGCGGCCCCTGGACCCCGGCTAGCTACTAGGCTTTTCAGGTTTGAAAGTTGAAGAAATATGAGGTTGTTAGCTACATTCTAACTTGATTTAATGCTAATATTTGTTTGGCGTCGGGGGGCTTCGCCCCCCTGAACTCCCCACCACAACTTTATCCTGGACCTACCGGGGCCTGTGGCCCCTGGACCCCGGCTAGCTACTAGGCTTTTCAGGTTTGAAAGTTGAAGAAATAGGAGGTTGTTAGCTACATTTAACTAGATTTAATGCTAATATTTGTTTGGCAAATATTAGCATTAACATTATTAGCATTAGCATTAGCATCGGCCCCTGGACCCCGGCTAGCTACTAGGCTTTTCAGGTTTGAAAAGTTGGCAGGTATGAAAATGCAACAGAAATGTAAAACCAAGTGTTATCCAGCTGAGGTCAAAATTTTGTAACAATACCACAAAAAATGAATATATTACACAGCTTTTTTCTCAGGTTGTTTCCCAGGTGTTTTTGAACTGTGCCAAATTGTGCCAAATGGCACAGTTTTGAAAAATGTCTGTAACTTTTGAATGATTCAATATAGAAGCTTCATCTTGGGCTCTAATGAAAGGTGACACTCAGGGCTGTGTGTGTGTGTGTGGGGGGGGGGGTTGTCCCCCCCCTCCCCCCGCTACAGAGGACGGACATCGCCCGTTGCGCCGCGGTCCGTCATGTGGCGATGATGCACAGCTGTAATTTACCGATCGGTCAAAAGTCATTTTTGATTATAATTTTCAGGGATAAAGAATAATTTAGCTTATAACACTTACCTGTTCACAACAGCAGCATAGCTGGCGAACTTCTCTTCCTCATTGTCAGACGAACGCGACGCTGGTCTGCTTGTTATGGACTCATGGTTCTGGTCTCGCGACCTGGTCAAAACATAATTCCATTATTGCAGTTTTGCGCTTCCATGATTGCGGTTTTGGCGAACGATTTTTCAAAACAAATAACAGTAGTAATTAAAAAAGACTGGCGAACATGTGTGTGTCACCCAGCCTTCGTCGTCGGCCTCCGTCGGTCTATGATGACCATGGAAGAGAATCCTAAACGTCTAGTCTGCTGGAATTAAAAAAAAAAAAAAAGCACCGCCTGTGGCTGAACAGGCCGATGCGCGAATGGCAGTCCCTGTCACACAGGTCGCACTTGTGGGTGGTCTCCGTGCTGCTGGGTCTGTGGCGGTTCTTCCTGCAGGTCCTTTTTTCATCTGCTGCAGCAGTCAGTCTCTCTTCACCCAGCCTTACACAAAACAGCTTTCGAACTTCTGTGCTTCAATTGGCTCGCTGCATTCGCAGCGTTGGTAGGCGGGTCCTTCTTGCTAGGTTTTCAGTCATTGGTTCTTCAAGGTTTCAGAAACCCAATTCAAGGCTCTTATCAAACAAACCTGCTGTGATCATGAGGTTTGTAAACAGAAAACACAAGACGGCGCTACTGAAACAAGGTAGGAAGCTGAGAGGAACAAACATTTACATAAACGAGCACCTCACGAAAGAAAACGCAGAAATAGCCAGGAAAGCAAGATACATGAAAAAGCAGAAAAAAATTCAAAACACCTGGACATCAAACTGTAAAATATTCATCAAATTAAATGGATCGCCTGAAGAAGCCAAGGTCATTAACATCCGTAATATTATGGAACTGGACAAATATCAATGAATATTATGAACTGGAGTCACAGCAACAATTCAGACAACTATAGGACACTGAAGGATTTTACTCATCTGCAACAAAACATTCAACAACATGAATCAAAAAAATCAACAAACAGGAACAACAGGAACTGAAAGTTTTTGAATACACAGATCACAACCCACAGGACGTAGAATATGACATAGACCCTGATAATAATTTTTTAACTCAATCAATAATGACTGTAATTATTACACAGATGAACAGTTTAACACAATGATCACATCTGATTTCAATATTTCTATGATCCACTTCAACAGCAGGAGTCTCTATGCAAACTTTAATAACATTAAAGATTATTTACATCAGTTTAAAGAGCCATTCAATATTGTGGCAATATCAGAGACGTGGCTCAGTGAAGAGAAAGGAGTGGATTTTACCATGGATGGCTATGAATTAAATTATATAAATAGAAAAGTGAAAAAAGGAGGAGGAGTTGCAATTTTTGTTGAAAATCTGACAGTAACTGTGGATGATTTATTTGAATGTATTACAATAGAAATCTGTCTGGACAATGTGAGGAATGTAGTAGTGAGCTGTGTTTATAGAACACCTGGATCAAACATTGACTTATTTAAGGACTGGATGGAAAAAATGTACGCAAAACTAACTCATAAAGTTATGTTCATCTGTGGGGATTTCAATATAGATCTGATGAACTCAAAACAACATAGTTTGACAGAAGAATTTATCAACACAATGTACAGCATGGGCTTACATCCAATAATTACCGGACCTAGCAGAATCACGTCACACAGTGCCACACTAATAGATAACATATTCACAAACATTATGGAAAATAATATCAGGAGTGGGCTCTTATTGAATGATATCAGTGACCACCTGCCGATTTTTGTTGTCTATCAATGTGATTATAGGAAGAAAAAGTGTACCAAAAATATTAAATATAAAAGAATAAGAACCGAAGAATCAATGTGTTTACTGACAAAGGAATTATTAATACAAGATTGGAAGATAGTTTATGATGAAAATGACATAAATAGAGTATATGATAAATTTTTACAAATATTTCAATCATTGTACAATAAATACTGTCCTATAAAACAATACAGTGACAGACAACAAAAAAAAAAAATATTCCTTGGGTCACCAAGGGGTTAATAAATGCATGTAAAAAGAAGAACACATTATATAAACAATTCATTAAATGCAGAATGGTGGAAGCTGAGATCAAATATAAAAGATATAAAAATAAGCTTACTACTATATTGAGGACCTGTAAGAAAGAATATTACAACAGAATACTAGAGGATAGCAAAAATAACATAAGAGGAATATGGCAAGTACTCAATGGGATTATTAGTAACCGTCCTAAGAATGCAAATTATCCAGAATATTTTATCGAAAATGGCAGTTTGATTAATAATATGGAAGATGTGGTCAGTGGTTTCAATAAATTTTTTGTAAACGTTGGTCCTGAATTAGCAAAATCAATAGTGACACCAGAAACAAACCACAGTGGTTCTGTGAATGAAATAGAGGATAGAAATCCAAACACAATCTTTTTGGGTGCAGTTACTGAAAAGGAAATTATCGAGACTGTGAGTAAATTTAAGAACAAAAAATCAACGGACTGGAATGAAATTGACATGACAATAGTGAAAAAAGTAATTGAGGGAATTGTTAAGCCACTCACCCACATCTGTAACCTGTCATTTCAAACTGGTACATTTCCAGACAAAATGAAAATAGCAAAAGTAATACCTCTATACAAAACAGGAGACCGTCATCGCTTCACAAATTACAGGCCAGTCTCTTTACTCTCACAATTCTCCAAAATACTTGAAAAAATCTTCACTAAGAGACTGGATGATTTCACTGAAAAACACAACCTCCTTACAGATAGCCAGTATGGTTTTAGAGCAGATAAATCTACATCTTTGGCACTGATCGAACTTATAGAAGAAATTACTAGTTGTATAGATAAAAAAAAGGTTGCTGTAGGAGTATTTATAGATTTAAAGAAAGCTTTTGACACCATTGACCACAGAATACTACTAAGGAAACTGGAAAGGTATGGGATAAGAGGGGCAGGACTGAGTTGGGTGGAAAGTTATTTAAGTAACAGACAACAATTTGTACAAATTGGAGAGCACAAATCACCCTTCGTAGACATCACTTGTGGTGTGCCCCAGGGTCAGTTTTGGGACCCAAACTCTTTATTTTGTATATAAATGACATATGCCAAGTATCAAAAATTCTGAAATTTATTTTGTTTGCGGATGACACAAATATCCTTTGCACTGGTAAGAATTTGCAGCAGGTTTTAGAGGTGGTCACAACTGAAATGGAAAAATTAACGCAGTGGTTCAACAAAAATAAATTATCTCTAAATCTAAAAAAACCAAAGATTATGGTGTTTGGAAATTATAAAATAAATCATGAAATAATGGTAACGATAGATGATACCAGAATAGAAACAGTACAGGAAAATAAGTTTCTGGGGGTGACGCTAGACAACAAAATCTGCTGGAAACCTCACATCAGTCACATCCGGGCCAAATTAGCAAAATGTATAGGCATACTGGGGAAGACAAGACACATCTTGGACTATAAATCATTGGTTTATTGTACAATTCACTGTTTTTACCTTATCTTAACTACTGTGTAGAAGTCTGGGGAAACACCTACAAGACCAACCTACAGGCAATATGCACATCACAAAAAAGAGCTATAAGGATAATAAACAATGCAGGATATAGAGACCATACCAATTCGTTGTTCTTAAAGTCACATGTCATAAAGTTCATCGATTTAGTTAAATTTAAGACAGCACAAGTAATGTACAGGGCAATTAACAATCAACTCCCAACTAATATACAAATAATATTCAAAAAAGAAACAATGATCATAATTTGAGAGGAGACTTAAACTTTACAAAACCCAAAATACGTACAACCAAGAAAAGTATGTGCATATCTGTCTGTGGGGTGGATTTGTGGAACAGTCTGGAGCCGGAACTGAAACTATGTACAAACAGAAATCAATTCAAAAAGAGGTATAAGCACCATTTGCTGAAAGGATATATGTTAGAAGGGTAGTATTTATATGTACGATTCATTATGTTCACTCTGGGACATTATGGGACACTATGGAATGGTGGGTGGGACAGCACTGTGTATATCTGTGTTGTTTGAGACTGGTTTTGATGTATGGACTTCATTGTATGTTAGAATGGATGGGTGTTAATGTTGATTTGAAAAAATACAGTAAATTGTTTACTTGGGGTCTTAAGGTGGTAATTTGTATAAAATTCACATGGGTGTATCTATGGAAAAGAGGAGTTGGAATTAATAAGTGTTCACTTCTTCCTTCTCCCTTTCGAACAGTGTATACTGTAACTTTATTGCATTTGCCATTTGCTTGTTTTTTGTTATATTTTTGTGTTCGAAATAAACTATCTATCTATCTATCTATCTATCTATCTATCTATCTATCTATCTATCTATCTATCTATCTTATTAGTCGAATGAGAGGTCAATCATATCTAAACTGTTCGCGGCTGTGTCTGTAGTGGAAGAACGGAAATGCAGCTTTTTTTTTCAGTGCGCTCTAGGATGCAGCGCTCTCGTGCACCCTCGTGCGCTCTAGGACGCAGAGACGTGCCCGCCCGCAGTGCACAGAAGTGCAGCAGGTTAAAAGCCTCTGATATGTGCATTTATTTTGCGAAGTCTTGCCTCTTTGAGTGTATTGTACTGAGCGTTTTTTGATTGAGAGCGTTTGGCTTGATATTAATTTGCGATAGATGGTGTTAGAAAGCGTCCCAGGTCAACTGTCTAGGAACACTTTTGTCATGGCGGCCTCTGGGCCGTCATTGGCGTCATCAACTCCAGCTGCGCACAGACCAACAGGTGCCAATCAACGGCTGTTAAAAGGCAGCGTCGCTGACAGCCCGTCACGGAGTCGTCTGTCCTCCTTGTCGGAGTATGAGCCTGAACTCCGCTCTCGTGTCTCGTCAGGAACCTCTCTTGCCTCGTCAAGAACCTCTCGTCAAGTTCAACCAAGTAAGAGAACAATTTGTTACTCAACCCCTTGTCTTAACCCCTGTGCACAGGTGGACCTCCTAGGCGGCGGACCTGCGTCCCCAGCTGACGGGGCAACGCCATCTCGCACACGTAGCGCTTCGCTACCACCACGACTACCGGTACGTCTTGCTCCTCAGCTTCAAGAACTATTGTTATCTCAGTTGCAGGAGTATTCGCCACCGCTATCAGTGGAGTCTCTGTTATCGTTATCAGCTATATCATCATCACCACGTTCTGTGGAATCACTAACCTCATCATCGTCAGGACTATCGTCATCCCGGTCTGTGGAGTCACAGCCGGTGTCATCACAAGGACAGCCCTCGTCACAGCCACGGGTGGTATCTCCAGCACGTTCACGGACACCTTCACCTCCACGCTGCACGGCCGCTGGAACTCAGCAGGACGTAACCTGTGCTTCTCCCAAGTAAGCTTCTCCACCTGCAGCTCTTCACGAGTGTGGAGCAAAAGTAATTATTTCTGCTTGTATGTTCCAGGGTTGCCGGGTCTCCGTCCAGACTGCTCAGCTCCAGTGACCAGAACACGATCCACGCACTCACTCACGCACTACACACTCTCACTATTAAATAAAAGGATTATTGTCACAATCTGCCCGTGTCAGTGTCTGTCTCCTGGGTCCTAAAACATGTCAGTACGACTCCGTCACGTTGACCCAGCGGACAGTTCACTGTCGCGCCAACTCAACACTCTTAGCGCCCGGGTAGATTTATTAGCACACCAACAGGCAGTAATCTTAAACCAGTTAACCTTAATTAATGGTCGGCTGGATCGTCTGGAAGGACACCAGACGTTTTCCCCGGCTGCAAATATCTCAGCCTCTGCAGGCTTAGCTTCCGGACAAGCTAACACCTCTTCGTCCTCTCGCCTCACCCCTATTCCCACACCTGCCCGGTTCAGCGGAAAACTCGGGGAAGCTCGAGGGTTCCTATTACAATGTGAATCTGTTTTTCTCCGCGTTCCGGGAGATTTCACCCTTGATTCAAGTCGGATTGGTTATGTCATAAATTTGCTGGCAGGAAGAGCCTTAGATTGGGCATATTCTATCATGGCTAAACCAAACTATTCCCTGCTTACTTACCAGGAGTTTGTGACAGAGTTTATGTCCGTGTTTGACCATACTGATAGGGGTGAGGTGTTGACAGAACGGCTGTTGAGCCTACAGCAGGGAAAGAGATCAGCTGCTGACTACGCTATTGACTTCCGGGTCCTGGCTGCAGAGATTGGGTGGGGGGAGCCATCACTGTGTGGTATTTTCCTACGTAGTCTTAACGATGAGTTAAAGGATGAGTTAGCGGCACAGGATAAACCGGACAATTTGCGGGATTTGATCGCCTTAGCGGTTAGTCTGGATAGCAGATTAAGGGAGCGGGCGGCTGGACGGCGTACTACTTCCCGTTCAGTTAGACTCCGCCCCCGCGTCCCTAACTCTCCTCTTCTCGCTTTACCCGCGTCAGAGGAATCCCCGGATCAAGAGGCTATGACTATTGGCCGGTCTAAAGTGTCAGCAGCTGAGAAGCAACGCCGCAGGGATCAGGGCCTTTGTTTCTACTGTGGGAAGGAGTCACATGGGGTGTTCAAATGTCCCAGTAAGTTAAAAGGGAAGCCCCGTGGATCGCAGTAGGGGGATTCACGGGCAAGAATTCAGAAGAGCCCCTTACTTGTTGTCGATTACCCCTCAGACTAATCCATACACATACAGAACACTCCACATTAGCGTTAGTAGATTCTGGAGCTGAGCAAAATTTCATTTCTAGAGACCTGGCAACCCGGATAGGCCTCAACTGTCAGACTCTAGACCCCCCTGTCAAACTGATCACCTTGTCTAAAGCGTCTTTGACCACCGTTGCCTATCAGACGGCCCCCGTGTCAATCATTGTATCAGGAAATCACAGGGAGGAAGTTCAGTTTCTAGTTCTGCCCGTTTCTTCTTCGCCCGTTATCCTGGGGTACCCCTGGCTGCGCCTACATAACCCCACCATTGACTGGCAAGCTGGGAGAGTAACGGCATGGAGTACGTTCTGCCTTAGTGCCTGCCTCCAATCAGCGGCGTGTGCCCCATCCGTCAAGGTGCCTCTGCCTCATTCATCTCCACCGGACCTGTCCAAGGTGCCAGAGGTTTACCACGATCTGGGGCTAGTGTTTAGCAAGTCTCGGGCGTTATCTTTACCCCCCCCCCCCCCCCATCGTCCTTATGACTGCACGATCAACCTGAAGGCTGGGGCCCCTCTTCCTGCAAGCCGCCTTTACAGCCTATCAGCCCCGGAGCGCGAGGCCATGGATACGTACATTAAGGAGTCCTTGGCCTCTGGTATCATCCGCCCGTCGTCTTCGGCAGTGGGAGCCGGGTTTTTTTTCGTTGGGAAGAAGGACGGCTCACTACGCCCCTGCATCGACTTCCGGGGATTGAATGAAATAACAGTAAAAGACAAATATACTTTGCCTCTGATGAACACTGCTTTTGACTCCCTCCAGGGGGCATCCTGGTTTACCAAACTGGACCTTAGGAATGCCTACCATCTAGTGCGCATAAGGGAAGGAGATGAGTGGAAGACGGCTTTTTGGACCCCTAGCGGACATTTTGAGTATCTGGTGATGCCGTTTGGGTTAACTAACGCTCCAGCCGTTTTCCAGCGACTGATAAACGATGTATTACGGGATTTTCTGAACTCGTTTGTGTTTGTTTATCTTGACGACATTCTTATCTTCTCCCGCACACTAGAAGAACATCAGGTGCATGTCCGCAGGGTACTACAGCGCCTCCTGGAGAATCAACTATTCGTCAAGGCTGAGAAATGTGAGTTCCACACTGATCAAACCTCTTTCCTTGGGTTTATTATAGCTTGGAACCAGGTGCTCCCTGACCCGGCCAAGGTCAAGGCGGTAGTGGACTGGCCTGCACCCACCTCCAGAAAGCAGCTTCAAGGGTTCCTGGGGTTTGCTAATTTTTATAGGAGGTTTGTGCCAAATTTTGGTAATATTGCCCGTCCTCTGACTGCTCTCACCTCCCCTAAGACCCCGTTTTGCTGGAGTAAGGAGGCAGCTGGAACTTCCGGTTATGGCTGCCACGTAGGACGGACGTGTCTCGCTCTGCTCTGCTCCTGGAAAAAAAAAAATCGGCAAATAACTCTCTCATTTGGGACAGAACGTATCCCAGCATTTGGGCGAGGATATGTCGGCGAAGCCTAAGGCTGGAAAACCAGGAAAAGGAAAAAGCGAGCCGCCGAAACAGTCCAAATTAACAGACTTTCAGGTCTGTGACGCAGCAAACAAAACTCCATATATGGCGGAGGAGGCTGGCAACGGTGCGATATTTGCGGGGAATGGCGCAGATGCGCTGATGGCTGCCATGAGTTCAATGAGAGCGGACTTTTCCTCTAGATTTGATGGGATTATGACAGCGTTGGAAGGAATAAGAAAGGAATTGGGTGACTGTGTAGAACGAACGGCGCAGATGGAGCTCCGTCTCGCTAGTGCTGAAGATGACGTCACCCGTCTTCAATTAAAGGTGCGCACTTTGGAAAAAAAAAAAAATCTCTGGAAGATAATATTTTGGATTTGGAATCTCGGTCGAGACAGAATAATTTGAGGCTGGTGGGTCTTCCAGAGGAATCAGAAGGTCGGGACGTATGTTCCTTTCTGGAAAAGTGGATTCCGGAGGTGCTGGGCAGCGAGGAGTTGCAATCAGCAGTGATTCTGGAAAAAGCACATCGTATTGGCCCACGGAGAGATAAGGGACCGCCGAGGACCTTAATTATGAAGTTTCTTAGCAACAGAGACAGGATGAAGATCTTCAACGCTGCACGAGCTAAAAAAGGAGAGATTAAACACCAGGACCAGCAGGTGCGGTTCTACCCAGATTTGGCCACAGGAATCCAGCAATTGAGGAAGCAGTTTGATCCCGTACGTAAGGAGCTGCGCAACCTTGGGATTCGTCATGGTGTAATCTATCCTGCGAGACTGCTGACCACGTATGAGGGCAGAACCCACATCTTCAAGACCCCAGAGGAGGCGCAGGAGTTCATCAAGAAGATCAAAGAAGAAGAAGAGACTGGTGGGAGCTAAGCATGAACAAAATATAAGGTAGAATAATTAAGCATTTGCACAGGCATCTGACTGACTTGAAGTAAATAGTAAGTTTACAAAATATAGATTGTATTATATATTAAAAAAACAAAACAAAAACAAAACAAACAAAAAACAAACAAACTATGATGTACAAAGTTGTTAAAAATTTTGGAGTTAAGTTGGAAAACTACAGAGGAGAGTTAATGTTACGTCATTAAAAGCAGTAGAGTTAGGATGATTGGGAGGATGAAGAAGGAGTGGCTTAGGCTGTTCCCCGTGGGTGTGGAACAGTCGATGGCTATATCGGGAGACAGAATTTTTCTTTTGATTTTGGGGGGTTTGCCACAAGTGTGGGAAGGGGAAATTTGTTTGTGTGTAGTTTGTAGGATGAATGTTCAACCACTCATGTTTTTGCTTCTCTGTATGAGCATGTTTACACTGCAAGGTAATCCCAAACTCTCTATTGATCATGGACCAAAGTGTTAATCTTAATTTAACTTCATGGAATTGCAGAGGTCTACAAAATTTAAAAAAACTTAAACAAGTTATGAATAAAATAAAGGACATGGGTTCAAGAATTGTGTTTTTACAAGAAACTCATCTGATAGAGGAGGATGTTAAAAGAATTAGGAGTAGATGGCAGGGAAGTGTATTCACCTCTTCATTTTCATCCCGAGCCAGGGGAGTTATGACTCTCATACATAAATCAGTTCCTTTTCAAGTGAAAAATGTAATTGGAGACAAATTTGGAAGATATGTAATCATTCAAGGTTCTTTGCTATTAGAAAATATAAATCTTGTGAACTTATATGGTCCCAATATAGATGATCAGAAGTTCTTTGCTAATTTATTTCTCATCTTATCATCACTTACAGGGCAACATATAATAGCAGGGGATTTTAATTGTACATTGAATCCAGGTGTGGATAGATCAACAGGACTGGATTGTACGCACATTGGATGTAGGATGACTATTAATCATTTTATGAAAGAATTGAGATTGTTAGATATATGGAGAGAAATGAAACCACAAGTTAAAGCCTATTCTTGTTATTCCAGTACCTACAAGACATTCTCACGTATTGATTATTTTTTGATTTCCACAGAATTAAGGTCCAAGATTCAAAACTGCTTTTATGATAACATCGTGATCTCTGATCATGCACCCTGTTGTCTAATATATGTAGATAAAAAATTGACAAAGGAATCAGGTAGATGGCAATTTCAGCATAAATGGCTTCAGGATGAGGAATTTGTCAAGTATATAGAAAAACAGATAGACGAGTTCTTTGACATCAATACTACACAAACATCAGCATGTGTAAAGTGGGAGGCTTTCAAAGCTTTTATTAGGGGACATATTATTAGTTATACAGGATCAAAATCTAAGAAGACTCGAGAGGAGAGAGCTAAATTGGAACATAAAATAAAAAATCTTCAGGAAAAAGTGTATGCAGGAAGTGACCCAAGGTTGGAGAATGAATTACTGATTTTGAGAGCTGAATACGACAAAAAATCAGCGAATAGAGCTGCCTCGAGTCTTCTAAGATTGAAACAATCTTTTTATGAACAAGGTGAAAAATCAGGAAAATTATTAGCATGGCAGATTAAACAATTGGAAATTAAAACACCAATTACCAGTATTATAAGTAACGGACAGGTAGTTATAGATCCTTTAGAAATTAATAGAGCCTTTAGAGATTACTATGAAAAATTATATGATACCAAAAATGAACCTGATTTAACAAAACTAAATGGGTTTTTGAACGAACTATCTATACCGTGTATTCCAAATGAAAACAGGGAGATATTGGAGTCTAAAATTAGTCAAGAAGAAGTTGGGCTAGCCATTGATAATATGAAATCA
The DNA here is from genome assembly GCA_020510985.1 of Pholidichthys leucotaenia. NCBI lineage: Eukaryota > Metazoa > Chordata > Actinopteri > Cichliformes > Pholidichthyidae > Pholidichthys > Pholidichthys leucotaenia. The sequence goes on along the minus strand of CM035846.1, from coordinate 85,517,348 downwards.
GGAAAAAGTGCAGGACCAGATGGTCTTCCAGTTGACCTTTATAAAAAATTTATATAAAAAATTTAAGAATAAATTAATAAAACCTTTTTTGGAAATGGTTTTAGAAGCATTTCAAAATAATAATTTACCATCATACATAAATAATGCCTTAATTATACTGCTGCCAAAACCAGGTAAGCCCTCTAATAAATGTGAAAATATGAGACCAATAAGCCTATTAAACGCCGACCTTAAGATAATCTGTAAAATTTTAGCAAGACGAATACAAGAAATTTTACCAAATATTATTAATCGAGATCAGAATGGCTTTATAAAGGGTAGACAAGGCTTCCATAATGTAAGAAGACTATTTAATATTATTTATTTTAATAAAGAAGCACCGGATACAGCTCTCCTATCATTGGACGCCGAAAAGGCCTTTGATAGAGTTGAATGGCCCTTTCTTTTTGAAGTCCTACAAAGGTTTGGACTTGGAAATAATTTCATAAAATGGGTTCAAATAATATACAATAATGCTACAGCAGAAATCCTAACAAATAACAATATTTCAAAACCAATAAAAATCAATAGAGGATGTCGACAAGGCTGTCCACTTTCACCTTTACTGTTTACTATGGCAATTGAACCTTTAGCGATAGCGATACGTTTACATTCACAAATATATGGAATTAAAGTTGGACCAACAGAACATAAAATCTCCCTGTACGCCGATGATATAATTTTGTTTATGTCGAATCTAAAAAAATCAATTCCAACCTTGTTGAATTTAATAAAGAATTTTGGGGAAATATCAGGATATAAAATAAATAAAACTAAATCTTCAATATTAATGCTAAATGAGACCCAGAGAAATTACCCAGCCCCTGAGGTAAATCAATTCAATGTTGTAAATCAGTTTAAATATTTAGGAATCCAAATTATGCCTAAGCTAGAATCAGTCGCCAGTGTCAACTATGAAGCCTTAATGTCAGATATCAATGAGTTAACTCAGAGATGGATGTCACTACCAATGTCGATGATCGGGAGAATCAATATACTTAAAAGTAATATTTTACCTAAAATACTTTATTTATTTCAATACATTCCCTTATCACCACCTTTAGATCTATTCTCAAGAATAAAAAAAAAGTTAGTGGAATTTATATGGAACAACAGGAGGGCTAGATTACGTCTGTCTTTATTATATTTACCATTTGATCGTGGAGGTCTGAAATGTCCAAATTTTATGTTGTATTATTGGTCGGCACAACTGAGGTCTATGACATATTATTTTTCATCAAATGATCTCCCTCACTGGACTGAAATGGAATCATACAATTTACCTTTACCTCTTCCCATATTCATATACTCAGATTCGGCAAAAAAATTACAAAAACAAGTTAAAAATCCATTTGTAAAGCATATGATCAAAATATGGTGTGAAGCTAAAAACTATTTAAAAGAACCACAGTTATTGTCACAATTTAGTCCAATATGGGGTAATCAATATTTTAAACCAGGGAGAGCGGACGCTGTATTTAAAGTATGGAATTTAAAAGGGATACAAAAGATTCAGGATTTATATTTGCCATGTGCAGACAACATAATGTCTTTTGAAGAGCTGAGGATCAAATTTAATCTCAATAGAACACATTTTTTTAAATATCTTCAACTTAGAAACTTTATTCGATCAAATCAAAATAAAGCTCTCACTCGACCTATTTATTCATCCTTGGAAAAAATGATGATGAAAGATAGTAAAAGAAAGGGTATTATTTCAGAGTTTTATAACTCATTGACACTATCTTCAAGTGAAAATTCACTGAAAAGATTAAACTACTGGAAAGAAGATCTGCAAATTGAAATTTCAGAGGAACAATGGGAATTGGCTTGTACAGAAGCTCAAACCAAATCAATAAATGCACGCCTTAAATTGATACATTTCAAATGGTTAATGCGGATGTATGTTACACTGGAGGAGTTAAATAGATATAACAAAAATATACCAGATACATGCACAAAATGCATGGAAAGTAAAGGAACCCTATTTCATTGTTTATGGGAATGTAGATTAATAAGAATGTTTTGGGAAGAGGTGAGGGTAACAATTGAAAAAATAATCTCAAAACAAATCATATTGAATCCTAAATTGTTTTTGTTGGGTCTGTACCCAGAAAAGCATAATTTTAATAAAAGTGAAAGAACATTCATAGACCTCAGTTTGCTTAATGCCAAAAAATGTATTGCACTATTATGGAAAAAGACTCATAGACCAGATGTGACTCAGTGACAGATGTTAACAAACCTTCCATTAGAAAGAATAACATATATACTGAAATCAAAGGAAATTGTGTTTGAGAATATATGGAGACCTTTTATTGATTATGTAAAAAATTTAAACATAACTCTTGAAGAAGAAGGTGAATGATGTGTGTGGACCTTGTAAATTCCAAACTGGTGAACATAATATGTATACTTATGTATTGGATTGTCTAGACTAAACAGAGGAGCATTGTTGAAGACTTGATTTTGTTGGTGGTTGTTGGTGTTTTTAGTGCATTTTTTTTTTTGTAGTACTTTAGTGTTAGTGTTTGATTGTTTGTATCATGTTTGTTAAAAAAAAAAAAAAGGTTCAATAAAGATATTGTGGAAAAAAAAAAGGAGGCAGCTGGAGCATTTGAGAAGCTCAAGAGGGAGTTCGCCTCGGCCCGAGTCCTTACTCAGGTGGACCCGAAGCTGCAGTGCTTGGTGGAGGTGGACGCCTCTGATTCGGGAGTTGGAGCGGTACTCTCCCAATGCTCGCCTGAGGATGGTAAGATTCGCCCATGTGCTTATTTCTCTCACCGTCTCACCCCTGCAGAAAGGAATTACAGCATAGGAGACAGGGAGTTGCTGGCAGTGAAACTCGCTTTGGAGGAATGGAGACACTGGCTGGAGGGGGCTGCTCAGCCGTTCGTGGTTTGGACTGATCATCACAACCTGGAGTACCTCAGGACGGCGAAGCGCCTGAATGCACGCCAGGCTCGCTGGTCCCTCTTCTTCGGCCGTTTTAACTTTTCCATCACTTACCGGCCGGGAAGCAAGAACGGTAAGCCGGATGCCCTCTCACGACAGTTTGACGCACCATCCTCTGAAGACCAGGAGACCCCTATCCTGCCACCTTCCTGCGTCATGGGCGCCCTGTCCTGGGGGATCTGCAAGACGGTTCGCCGCGCTCAGAGGACCGAGCTGGACCCGGGGGGGGGGGGGCGCTTGTTTGTTCCACGCGCTATCCGGGGCAAGGTGATCGAGTGGGGTCACGCTTCCAAGTTGGCTTGCCATCCTGGAGTGGGTTGGACCGTGGATCTCCTCCAAAGGACCTTCTGGTGGCCAGGGCTACGGAAGGACGTTGTAGGTTACATCCGGGCCTGCGCTCAGTGCACCACCGGGAAGACGACATCATCCCCCCCGGCGGGCCTGCTACACCCGTTGCCGGTTCCTTCACGTCCCTGGTCTCACGTAGCTATGGACTTTGTGACTGGTTTACCCACTTCAGATGACTTCACCACGGTTTTAACCATCGTGGACCGGTTTTCGAAGGCAGCCCATTTTGTGCCACTTCGGGGTTTGCCTTCGGCCCAGGAAACAGCCGACCTTCTTGTGCAACATGTGGTCCGTCTTCATGGCATCCCTGCTGACATAGTGTCGGATTGGGGACCTCAGTTTGTCTCACAAGTTTGGAAGGCTTTCTGCACGGCACTGGGAGCCACAGCCAGCCTCTCCTCTGGTTATCACCCTCAGAGCAATGGCCAGTGCGAGCGGGCTAATCAGGAGCTTGAGGCCGCCCTACGCTGTGTCATCTCCTCCTGCTCATCCTCCTGGAGCAAGTTCCTTCCTTGGATTGAGTACACTCACAACTCCACGATCTCCACGGCTATGGGTGTCTCCCCTTTCAAGGCATCATTCGGGTTTGATCCACTGCTGTTCCCGGAGGAGGAAAGGGAGGTAGCGGTTCCCTCAGTCCAGGCACACATCAAGCGCTGCCGGCGAGTTTGGCTCATCACCCGCCAAGCCTTGCTTAAGACTAGCAAACGCAATATCCAGGTGGCCAACCGGCATAGGAGACCCGCCCCGGACTATAAGGTGGGTCAGAAAGTTTGGTTGTCAACCCGGAATATTGGTGTACCGGCTGAAAAGCGTAAGCTCACTAAGCGCTTCATTGGCCCCTACACCATCAGTCGTGTTATTAACCCTGTGTCTGTGCGCCTGTCTCTCCCCTCTTCGATGCGTATCTGCCCCACCTTTCATGTCTCCCAGGTTAAACCGTACGTCTCTGATCCCCTGTGTCCTGCTCCCGCGGCTCCCGCACCCCCGAGGATGATCGATGGCCATCCGGCCTGGGGGGTGACTGCCATCCTGGATGTCCGCAGGCGGGGTCGTGGTCTTCAGTATTTGGTGGACTGGGAGGGTTTTGGACCGGAGGATCGTTCTTGGATTCGCCTAGCGTTGATCCTGGATAAACAGCTGCTCCGCGATTTCCATCGGGCGAATCCAGGTAGAATTGGGCAGGTGCCTGGAGGCACTGCTAGAGGGGGTGTACTGTCATGGCGGCCTCTGGGCCGTCATTGGCGTCATCAACTCCAGCTGCGCACAGACCAACAGGTGCCAGTCAACGGCTGTTAAAAGCCAGCGTCGCTGACAGCCCGTCACAGAGTCGTCTGTCCTCCTTGTCGGAGTATGAGCCTGAACTCCGCTCTCGTGTCTCGTCAGGAACCTCTCTTGCCTCGTCAAGAACCTCTCTTGCCTCGTCAAGAACCTCTCGTCAAGTTCAACCAAGTAAGAGAACAATTTGTTACTCAACCCCTTGTCTTAACCCCTGTGCACAGGTGGACCTCCTAGGCGGCGGACCTGCGTCCCCAGCTGACGGGGCAACGCCATCTCGCACACGTAGCGCTTCGCTACCACCACGACTACCGCTACGTCTTGCTCCTCATCTTCAAGAACTATTGTTATCTCAGTTGCAGGAGTATTTGCCACCGCTATCAGTGGAGTCTCTGTCATCGTTATCAGCTATATCATCATCACCACGTTCTGTGGAATCACTAACCTCGTCATCGTCAGGACTATCGTCATCCCGGTCTGTGGAGTCACAGCCGGTGTCATCACAAGGACAGCCCTCGTCACAGCCACGGGTGGTATCTCCAGCACGTTCACGGACACCTTCACCTCCATGCTGCACGGCCGCTGGAACTCAGCAGGACGTAACCTGTGCTTCTCCCAAGTAAGCTTCTCCACCTGCAGCTCTTCACGAGTGTGGAGCAAAAGTAATTATTTCTGCTTGTATGTTCCAGGGTTGCCGGGTCTCCGTCCAGACTGCTCAGCTCCAGTGACCAGAACACGATCCATGCACTCACTCACGCACTACACACTCTCACTATTAAATAAAAGGATTATTGTCACAATCTGCCCGTGTCAGTGTCTGTCTCCTGGGTCCTAAAACATGTCAACTTTGACCTTTTTGAACCAAAGAAAGTTAAATGTTTGCATTGCATGCAACAGCTTGCATTTTGCAATAATACAACTACTATGTGGAGACATCTACGGACAAAACGTCCTGATGTCTGCATTACTAACACTACTCAACTAAGTGCTGAATCCACCCAAGGCCAGCAGGGTGTTTGTGGTATGTATTCATGTCATTTTAATACACATATGCATTTATTAGTAGAGAGTTGAGTAGAGATGCTTTATTGATCCCATAGTGGGGAAATTTACAGCTATGACTCATGACAGCTCCAGTGTGCAGATAAAGTGCCAGAAACAGAAAAACACACAAAGAAATCTCAAACACTCAAAAGAATAGTGCAAATTAAAAATTGTGCAAAGGAAGTTGAAATACAAAATGGACAGCAATAGAATGTATTAATTCATTTTCATTTCGAAATAGACAGGGGGAAGTACTGAAATGTCTTTATGTCAAGCTACTGATGAGAAATGGGGGTAGAATTAAATCAGTTTATCTTCTTCCCACTCCTTTTCAAGCATAAATTAATGATTTTGATATATTTTACTTTCATGTATTCTGATGAATGTCTGCATTATCAGATAATGTTGTATGCAGGTTATTTATGTTATTTGATTACTTGCTTGAAATAAATGAAAATGAAATTAAAATGAAATGACATTTATTTTAAGCAAGTGAGTAAACAACACAAAATGACCTGTATACAGCAGTATCTGACAATGCAAAGACATTCAACAGAATACATGTAAGTTCAATAATTCAAATCAATTTATTCATGCTCAAAAAGCAGTGGGGAAAAGAAAAACTTATTTAATAAAAAAAATACAAATGGTGCAAAGAGAAATTTGCAATATAAATATTATTTATTCACGTCTATTAGTATTTACAATAAAATTATGTTCTTAGTCACTAAAAGAGGTCATATTGTTCTATATTTACATACAGTTGTGTAGATTTACAATACAATACATGAAGTTGCATGTCAGCATTCCTCCTAACTCAGTCTTTTTTCTTGTTCTTTGACAGGAAGGCAAAAAGAATTGGATGAGGCCCTCGTTGACCTTATTGTGAAGGACTCACAACCCTTTTCAATTGTGGAAGATGAGGGTTTCAAGAATTTTGTCAAGAAACTTGATCCCAATTACATCCTTCCATCAAGAAATGCACTGAAAACAATGTTGAAGTCCAGATACACTGAGACCAAAGAGAAAGCGATGGCTCAAGTGAAGAAGGCCAAAGCGGTCAGCTTGACCTCAGATATGTGGACATCAATAAACATGGATTCTTACCTAGCAGTCACATGCCATTTTCTTGATGAAAATGGCAAACTAGACACAACTGTCCTTGGAGTCACTCATTTTCCTGAGACACACACAGTCGAACACCTGAAGGAGGCCAAGAGCACTCTTTTGCGTTCATGGGGGATTGAGAAGAGCATTACTTGCCTAGTTACCGACAATGCTGCCAATATGATAGCCTGTGCACAACTTTTACAGGTACGTCATGTACCTTGTTTTGCACATACATTGAATTTGGTGGTGAAAAAAGCCATAGAGCAAACCCCTGAACTGCATACTCTGTGTCTGCAATCTAGGCAGATAGTTGGCCTCTTTAGATCTAGTGCCACTGCTAAGCAGAAGCTTTCAGACATCCAGCAGCGAATGGGAAAACCAGTGATGAAATTAATCCAGGAAATAGAGACCAGATGGAACAGCACCTATTCAATGTTTGAACGTCGTGCTGGAGCAGCGTGAAGCAGTGGCAGCAGCGTTGGCCAGCTTGAATACAACCTTAACTCCCTTAAACAGTGCTGACAGTGAAACACTAAGTGAGTGCCTTCAGCTTCTTGCTGTATTTAATGAAGCAACTGTGGAGCTGTCCTCTGAAAAGAGAGTTTCGGCCTCAAAAATAATACCATTAGTCAGACAAATACATTGAAAGATTCTGGAATGGCGTGACAGGTTAACTAGCCCAACTGCACTTCAGTTGAGCAGTAACCTTCACAAAAACTTGAGAAAGTGATGTGGGGTGGAGGCTGTGAGGGTCCTAGCCGTCTCATCCATGTTGGATCCTCGATTCAAAGTTCTGGCATTTGGATGTCCAGACAACGTAGACAAAGCGGCGAAGGCTTTGACAGCTGAGTGTTGTGCCATCGTTTGAGCAGCTTCACGAGAACAAACAAGCACTTGTGAGCCCACAACATCAGCAACACCAGGACCACAGGCCAGTGGGCACACGGGGGAGAGCCTGTGGGATGGCTTTGACAGTATGGTGGGGGAGACTTCACAAAGACAGAGTGCCACTGCTGATGCTGCTGTTGAGGTAGGCCACCCCCAGACACACACTATGATGACAGTGTTGGAATGAGGTTGCAGTTTGTTTACATTCATATTTATTATGTAACTGATAAATTATCTAACTCTCTAGGTTCAGCGCTATCTCTCAGCCCCATATCTGCCAAGAAGAGATGATCCGTTGGATTTTTAGAACTGGCATGCAGTTGTGTTCCCCCCACCTTTTTGAGCTGGCCAAGATTTATCTTTCCATTCCGGCCACGTCAGTCCCTTGTGAGAGAATCTTCTCAAAAGCAGGAGAAATTTTAAACAAGAGAAGAAATCATCTAAGTCCAAGCACTGTTGAACAAATTGTTTTTCTGAATAAAAATACTTGAATGTACACAAGCACACCCTTGAAATACTGATTGATGTCTATATTGTATTCAAGCACACCCTTCAAATACTGATTGAGAAAAAATATCCTTTCATACAAATGATACTATAACCCCAAACACATCACAAAAAGTTAAGACAAAAAGGCTAGTAATTACAATCAACATAACAGTCTTTTGATTAAATGTGATATTCTAACCCGTAACAGTAGAGGACAAAATTGATTTATGTAATGTGGGTCTAAACAAAGCATTTAAGTTATCAAGTTATATTGAGAAATGATGACCTATTTCAAAGGCAAAATTACAAACAAACCAGGAATCAACAGAAGACAGTTCATTTGTATTTCTATACATATTTAGGTTTTTTAATTCACTTTTTGTCTCTCCTACATCATTATTTCTCTCTCCTACACCATCCATTATAATTATATGCTGATTGTCAATTGTGTAAATGAGGCGATGACAGACAGCCAACAGCCACTGTCCTTGCTGGGGAGTTGGCAACACTGCTCTACTGTTTGAATGTCATATTTTCAGATTGGCCACCAGATGTCGCTGTGGGGAGATGTTTCGAACGTTCCAAAAGATCGATTCTTTTTCTGAATCAATTGTTCCAAATGATTCGATCGCTTCAGTGTTCCATTTCTGCCATCCCTATAAAACTGCCCTTAAGCTGGATTCATGCTGCACCTCTGCTGTCTGTGTATGTGTAACCGGAAACTTTGTGTGATGAAATTTATGTCATCGTCTCCACTCCGCTAGTGTCCGCAGTGCTCGACCGCGTGCAGCTGAATTTTGTGACCGCACCGTCTGCCCACGGTTGAAAAGCGCATGCGCAAGACTGAACGTCCCATTCACAAGGTGGAGATACTGGCACAGAATACCAAGACAAAGGAGACGGAGACAACCAGGAAGCAGAAGATGAGAATAAACATACATGAATCATACATAAATACTTCAGCAGCAGCATTTTTGTGGAAAAGGAGTTAAAACCGGGAAGTCAAGCAGCAGAAAGCAAGCAGCATTTTTTCGTTGGTGAAAATCCTGGTGCATCAGTGCACTGGTACTACCTATCAGGTGGGAGTGAAACTACAAATGATGGTTGTGCGCATGCGTCAACCGCTTGGTCTGGGCAGATGAAAAGCGTGAGCATGAACAGTGCCGCGTGCATGCCGGGCTCGTCCAAAGCGCACACGGACCAAAGTGGACTAGAGGGGAAATGCAGCATGAATAAGGCTTTAGACTTAACATGAGGTGAGTAATGAAATAATAAACAGTGCATTACTTGCCTAAAGTTAATACGGACTTCCCGGGACACTGATGATCATTTCTTTCAGACTATCATACCTGCCAACTACTCCGGTTTTGCCGTAATGGTTACGGTTTTCAAGACCCCATTCTGGGTTACGGCTTTATTAATCAGAATTATGGTTTTTCACTAAAAATTCAGTCAAAAATTTTAAATCGTAAAAAAAACACAAAAGCAATTCCAAACACGAGATAGCTAGAAATCGTATCTAAATTTACCTGAAGGGTTTGCTAAGCTAACGCTATCGTTATAGCTAATGCCATAGCTAGTCGTAGCACCTAACACCAATACAAAGAAGCGACTCCGTCCCCGGTGATTGGGGCTCGCCGGAGGAACCGACCGAGGCAACAGTTGGACGGGAGCCGGATCGGAGTTCAAGTACAGCGGTGGTAGGAGACGGGGACCAGTGGAGGAGCAGCCGGGGCCCCAGCTGGATAAGTCGACTGTAGCTGGAGCCCAGCTACAGCGGCGGGGCTCGGCAGAGGAACTACTGAGGAAGACGGCGGTAGGTGGTGGGGCTCAGCGGAGGATTTACCAAGACCCCAGCTGGACAGGAGCAGGATCGGAGCTCAACTACAGCGGCGGTGGGCGGCGGGACTCGGTGGAGGAGCTGCCAGTACCCCGGCTGGACAGGAGCTCAATTGCAGCGGCGGTAAGCAGCGGGACTAGCAGCGGAGGGGGCTAGCTGAGGCCCAGCTGGATTCGAGGTTGGTCGGCTCGGATATCGGCGTCACCAGCAGAGATTGTTTTACTATCAACAGGTCAGTAAAAATGCCACCAAAGAAGGAGGAAATGGAAGAGATCAAAAAATCTCTGAACTAAATTCAGAGATTTTATCTTCTTGGAACATAAGTCAATATTATACAGTAATAAGTGGCATTCAACTGTTTGTTTTGTCATTTAAGCACAGTTCTGGTACTTAAAAATCATAAAAATCCAGGAGCTTCGGGGGGCAGCCCCCCCTTGCCCCCCCCACCGGGGCTCTGCCCCGGACCACGCCAGGGGACTGTGTCCCCCAGACCCCCTGCTAAATTTTCAGATAATTTCCCCAACCCCAAATCACATCCCTGGGTAAAGAATGACATACTGAGGCAGGCCAGAAAGTTACGAGGAACACAAGTTTACCTAAATGAACACTGAACAAAAACTAATGCTGAAATAGCACGGCAAAGCACGGATACTGAAAAGACAAAATAAGATACAGGCAACATGAACAAGAAATTGTAGAGTTTGGATCAAACTAAATGGAACACCTGAGGAAGCAAAAGAGTATAATAATCAGAGATCTTACCGACTTAAAATAAATATAGATGAACCCCCTTAAAGCCTGAATTTATTTCCAATTATGAAAAAAAAAATTTCACTTGTGTTTTTGCTTTCAAGTAGATGCTAAATTAAGTTGAGAAAGTTAATTTGACTATAGAACATAAAATAGATATAATTTTAGGTATGATGCAAATTAGCGACAACAGGCATCTATGGTAAAAAAAAGGTAAAAAAGCACCTGCTCTCATCTCAAGTATGAAGTCTTTTATTTTTGCGACAAAGTTATTTTCAGTATTTTCAACTCTTATGACTGCCAAACTATAACCCTAACCCTAGCAATCAGGAAATGGATGGTGCTCCATCTCTGACCATTCCTACGAGAAATTAATGCTTGCAAAAGGTTCCTAGGTATGTGGTGGAAGTGCTCCAACCGAAAGTGGAGGAATACAGATGGTATTTTGGTTGCATTTGGAGCAGAAGCGGTTTGATGCGAATTTGCGACGACAGGCGTCAAGGGGTTAAGAAAATTAAGAGACTATGATAATCCATATCCACACACGGCAAGTCTTTTCGTGAGGAATACTCCAAAGCATTTCCAGGAATTATTACTGCGGACTGTGAGCGCATATTCAGCCATGTGAACAAGAACAAAACTGAGTTCAGGTCCAGTCTGTCAACTAAAGTTCTGGGCAACCTCATGACCAGGAAAATGATGATGACAGCTTCGGGTAACAAGTGCCACAGTGTGTGCCATTCAAAAGACCAACTGAAGAAAGCTGAGAGGTGCACCATGGAAAACAACAATGCTTGAGAGTTACCATAGAGTTTGTTCTTGATCTTTTCCATTCTTGATCTTTTCCATCAGCTTATCTGCATTGACAATTTAAAGGTGAACTGAACTCAACGGCATTGAACGGCACTGGGTGATCGTACATACAATTATAAAGATAATTTATCATTGGCACCCCCTCCACAAATCCCGGAATCTTGGAGAAAATCGCGATTTAGAATTTCCCGCCCTGAAAAATCAGACAAATCCGCCGAAGCGCAGCCGGAGTTCCGCGTGACGTCACGAGTGTGACCCAGTCCTCATGTTTACCATTGCGAGCACGTCGACACTGGTTGTTTTTGGTGCATTTTGTCGTGATAGTCAACTACAAAACACTTCCAACACCTGGGAAGATCTGTTCAGTGGCCAAGGAAAGCTGTCATGGCGACGAAAGAAAAGAAAGGGGGAGGAAAAGCGTCCGGGAAGCGATGCGTTTCTAGATATACAGTGATCCATCACTTATCGCGTTTAATGGGGACCAGAACCGACTGCGAAAAGTGAAAAACCGCGAAGTAGCGTCACCCCCCCCCCAGGGCGTCACAAGCACTATTTTGCACAAAAAGGCACAAGAGAACAGCGAAAAGTGCCACTAAGCAACACGAGCGATAAAGAAGGCGCTCTGCAGGGAGAGAAGCTGTGTAAAACGTCTCGGCCAATCAGCTTGCGAGGTGAAACGTCTCGGCCAATCAGCTTGCGAGATTCCCGAGCGGTGAAGAGGTGGGCGGAGAGGAGTGGAGCGGTGGTCAGAGAGGTAGATTTTGAGCTGTGCGGGCTCTCCGTGTTGATACCTGATGTTCTAATGAGAAGGCAGGGAGACTACATTAGAACATCAGGTATCAACACGGAGAGCCCGCTCTCCCCGGCTCCCCAGCCCGCTCGGGAATCTCGCAAGCTGATTAGCCGAGACGTTTTACCTCGCAAGCTGATTGGCTGAGACGTTTTATCTCGCAAGCTGATTGGCCGAGACGTTTTACCCAGCTTCGCTCCCTGCCGAGCGCCTATACCCAGCAAAGGAAGACCGCATTAAACGTGATAAGTGAGGGATAACTGTAATAAGTTGGAAAAATGCTGATGTTTTTTTTTCCCTTTCTTTTTTATTGTTAATTTTCCTTATCTTGACACCCCAAACATGCCAAAGTAAAGACTCACCATTCTGTATTCAATAAGCGACTCTCCTCCCCATCACTGCTGCGGTCTGAGTCGGTGCTGGAATCCCCCGAAAATTCTGGCTCTAATCTGTACGGTTCGATGCCTCCCTCGCTCTCTTCCTGTTCACTTGACACTCCTGCATCCTCCTCTGTCTTGTCACCGATCCTGAATGCCTCTTCACTCTGAAAACTCTGGTGTTCTTGACTGCTGGAACTGCTATCATCTGCCATTGTTGTTTTGATAAGGATCACACTCGTGACGTCACGCAGCGTCGTCTGCACTACTTCCGGTTTGTTTGGCACTGCCAGCCAGAGGCAAAAGTTTATCGGCTTATAGCTTGGCCATCGCACGGCCTAAAAATTTCTTTTATGTGTTGAAAAATACAATAGGTAATAAGGAATTAATCTGCTATTCTACTTTTTTGGCAAAAAGGTGAGTTCAGTTCACCTTTAAGGAAAATAGAAACATGATTGTTGAAGAAATATGAGGTTGTTAGCCACATTTTAACTTGATTTAATGCTAATATTTGTTCTTCATGTCAGGTTCGTGATCTTAGCTCATGTCATAGTTTAGCTCGTAGTGGCTGGGGTTAGCCCTACAAGCCCAAGTCTTGTTTAATGTGTGTTTTGCCCTGAGGGGTTCATAGTCTTGTCTTGTCACGTTGTGTAAATAAAAATTAACATCATTGCCAAACTCACTGGTGGACTCTTTGGCGTCTCTTGGTGATCCGCGACGATCACCGCATGACAGTATACTCCTGACGTCTAAACGGAGGTGCCACACCGAGACGTCTTTTCACCGTGAGCTTGTGCTTAATTAGACTGTTGTTCTTCCCTGTCTGAGTGTCTTTTGCTGGGAGAATACCGTCCTCCAGGGGCCGCGTCGGCGCCTGGGCAGGAAGCTAGCGGAGGTTCTGGAGTATGTGGACTGTACTATATTCACCGCTACGCTGTGCGTCGCTCCCAGTGACATTCGCAGGCACTTGGACTATGCTGTGGAGTTTCTGGACAACCTTCCCCTCGATTATGACGATCACCCGGAGGTGATAACGAGGTGGGAGGAACTCGCTGTGCAGCGCGAGATACTTCGTGGGCTGGAGGAGGAAGAGAGCAGGAAACAGAGGAGGAGGCATCCTCGCTCCCCGCGTTGGAGTCCCGTCCCAGAGCTGGTCCAGGAGTGCGCGCTGTCTGGGGGCCGACGACGACGTTGGCGCAGCAGCACAGGCAATTCACAGCGGAATCCCCGGCTGGACTCGCTGCCGGCGGAGTCCGTCAGCAAACCTCCGAGAGCGGCCCCACCTCGTCTTTCCAGGGGGTCCTCTGTCGCCATCCAGCGGGGAGAAGGAGGAACGACGTCCCCTACAGCAGGAACCATCTTGGCCCTGGGAGGAAGGCAAGTGCACGATTTTTTGTCACATCTTAATAATGATCTGCCTTGTCTGACTCCTGGGGGCGGAGTTCGGGGTTTGCAGCCCCCCGAGCTTCCTCCACCTGCTGTGGAAGAAATTATTAAACCTGCTGCCTCTGTGTTCTCCCCCGCCGAGCAGTCCGCGACGCCAGGCCAGTGTTGTCGGATGAAGAGGGCCCCTGCAGTGCTAGAAAGCCTGGATCCGGCCCTGCAGCCACGCCGTGGACGGAGGAGAAGAGCGGACTGCGGCCCGGAGCCTGAGCCGATGGAGAAGCGTCCCCGGGTCTCCTCGCCGGAGCAGTCTGAGCCAGTGGGTCGAGGGTCCCCTGCTCCCATGCCATACAGGTCATAGGCGTGGTCAGCAGTGTGGGAGGAACCTCGGGCTGCAGCTGAGATCTTGCCAGCTGCGGAGACCAACGAAGCTGAGTTTGAGTCTGCTGACAAGAGTCGCCCTGAACCTGGATCGTCGGAGTCTTGGGTGGCAACGGAACCTGAGTGCAGGCAAGTGCCCCCCCTTTTGTCTCTGTCCCCTGTTTTGGAGTATTTTTGCCTGCCTCTCGGGGAGGCGAGTGAGGAGCAGCTGTCTGCTGTGCCCAAGCTTGTCTCGCTGGGTTCCGTTGCTACCGGTGATTCTGATCCTGGTTTTCCTGTCCCTGAGCTTTGTTACAGTACTACCGGCGTGGAACGGGTCGGAGTCACTGAATTGGAGGTCCCAGGTTCAGGGGTGGAGATCGTCAGCGGAGCTGCACCGACTCAGTCGGGTTGCGTCATGGGGGCTGCTGTGGCCCAATCGGGGTCCGACTTGGGTGCACCGGAGGCCCAATTGGGGTCCACCGCGGGTGCACCGGAGGCCCAATCGGGGTCCGACGTGGGTGCGGTTCTGGCCCAATCGGGGTCCACCATGGGTGCGGTTCTGGCCCAATCGGGGTCCAACGTGGGTGCGTCGGAGGCCCAATCGGGGTCCACCGCGGGTGCGGATCTGGCCCAATCAGGGTCCAACGTGGGTGCACTGGAGGCTCAATCGGGGTCCATGGCGGGTGCAGTCCAGGCCCAATCGGGGCCCGACGTGGGTGCAGCTAGGACCCAATCGGGGTCCAACGGAGGTGCAGCGCCAGCGTGGTCCACGGACGGGGGAGGAGCTGCAGAACTTCCTCCGTCGAGCAGATTACGGGCTCGTCCTGCTCGTCTGTCCCTTTTGGGTCACCGCCCCTGTGCGTCATCGCCGGGGGCCGTGGGGGCTCCTGTTCGCTCGCCCCCGCTCTCCCGAGTTTTGTCCTCGTCAGGGAGGCCGCCGCGGGTTGTTGTTGCCCTGGACTGGTGGCTGAGGGACACGGGTTGGCCACCGGAGGGACTGTTTCGCCGGTTCGGCGCCGCGGTTCGGCCATCCGACCTGCTGTGTGTGTCATCGGGTGACCTGGTTCGACCACCGGAGGAGCAGACGTGCCGGGCATGGGATTCTGGTGAGCCGCCTGGTCATGTTCCGCCTCATATGACCACCCGCCAGCTGTTGGACGCGGGGAGACCGCCTGAACTGTTTCTGTGGCGCTTGGTCTCCGCCGGTTGGCATGAACTGTCGGGGGGGTAGTGGTCGTGTTTCTGGGTTGTTCTGTCTGTGATTGTTCTGTTTTCTTTTCTCCCTGCTACCCGGTGTATTTTGTGTTTTATGTCTTGCAGTAGCCTTAATTTGTAGTGTATGTAGTCAGGTATGTGCCAGTAAGTGTTCTGCTTCTGTATTTGTTTTTTTTTTTTGAAAACTCTCATGTGAATTCACTCGGGGGGGGAGTCATTTTCTTGTGTATCATGTGGGCCAAGGTTTGTTTTTTTTTCTCGTGCTGTCTTGTGTTTCCTGTAACTTAGATGGGGATTTTTGGCATTTGTGTTATGTTCTGCTGTTGCCTTATTTTCCTCTGTGTGATTTATCTGATTTGAATATTTGGTATTTTGCCATGGCCTTGTATCTAATCTTTCTGACCCAGTAGTTCTGTTTTTTGGGGTTCTGCCATGTGCTTCTTTTTGATTTTTTCTGTGTGGTTAGCCTTGTCATTGTCCTGTGTGTAGCTGTTCTGGTCACTTTTGTTTCTGGGTTTGGGTTCTCTCCCTCCGCACCTACCCCCAGCCTCCCACCCTGGGGGGTGGGGGGCAGGGTGGTCCCTTGGGGCGTTCGGAGTCCGCCTGTGGAGGGAGGGTACTGTTACAACCCGAGCGCTGGGTTCTGATAGCGCTCGGGCCATGTTCAACTCGCTGCCGGCCTTGACAGCTGTGGGCTGTATTCTGGCCTCACCGGGCTTTTATTGTGAAGGTGCTCGGTGGGGCTTCCGCCTGTCAAGGCTGGTCAGCTGTTTGTCATTACCGTTCGTTAGTGCTTCGCCTTTATAAACCCGGCACTAGCGACGGTAATGCGCAGGAGTATCGTCTAACTTTCCTTGCCAGACGTTGTAGATGCTTCGTCAAATCTTCATGTCAGGTTCGTGATCTTAGCTCATGTCACAGTTTAGCTCGTAGTGGTTGGGGTTAGCCCTACAAGCCCAAGTCTTGTTTAATGTGTGTTTTGCCCTGAGGGGTTCATAGTCTTGTCTTGTCACGTTGTGTAAATAAATTAACATCATTGCCAAACTCACTGGTGGACTCTTTGGCGTCTCTTGGTGATCCGCGAGGATCACCGCATGACAGGAGTCCCCCAGGGAAGCATCCTCTCGGTTACTCTTTTTAGCATTAAGATTAATAGTGTAGTTGGTGCTCTTACACCAAATACCTTTTGTAGTCTTTATGTAGATGGCCTCTGTATTTGCTACGGGGGAAAGACATGAGCACAGTTGAAAAGCAACTACAGCTGTGCATAAACAAGATTAATAGGTGGTCAGTCAGTAATGGTTTTAAATTTTCAAAAACAAAAACTGTGTGCATGCACTTTTGCCTGCTGCGGTCTCTTCACCTTGACTCTGAGCTTTTCATAGATGGAGAAGCTGTCAAGGTGGTAAAAGAAACCAAATTCCTTGTATTTTTGATAATAAGCTGTCTACAAATCAGATGTTTTAAAGCCCTTGATATTATTAAAGTTTTGGCTAAAACTAAATGGGATGTGGACTCTACTGTGCTGCTGCGTCTCTATAGAGCACTTGTAAGATCTCAGTTAGAGTATGGGAGCGTAGTTTATGGATCAGCAAGGAAAACATACATCAGGACACTAGAAACTGCCCATCACCAGGGGCTAAGGCTTGCCTTGGGGGCTTTCAGAACCTCTCCTGTTAAAAGTTTGCATGTTGAAGCAAACGAGCCTTCACTTCAAAACAGGCGCCTGAAATTGGCTCTCCAGTATATGGTTAAACTTAAAGCTGACCATAGAAATCCAGCCTACTCTGCAGTTTTTCATCCTCGATTTTTGCAGATGTACAAGGTCAGACCTAAGAGCATCACTCCTTTTGGACTCCGTATAGAACCTCACCTGGTAAAATTAAACCCTGATGTGAGCAACGTTGCACAGACACAGTTTTGTCCCATTCCACCATGGAGTCTGAGGAAACCCAATATCATTCTGGATCTGAGCCAAAACAAAAAGAAAGACACCCACCCAAATGTGTACCAGCAGCAGATCTTGGACATAAAATGCCATTTTCCTCACCATATTTCCATATACTTGGATGGATCCAAAGTAGATGGCTCAGTCTTTGCTGCAATTGTCACCGGGCACAATCAGCATGGTTTGCGGATTCCCAAACAATGTTCAGTTTTTACAGCAGAGGCTCGTGCTTTGCTTCTAGCATTGGAACACACTGAGAGAACCAAACAACAGAGCTCCTTAATTTTTACTGACTCCAAATCCTGTCTTCAGGCACTTGGGTTTTTAAAGACTGATCGCCCCATGATTGTCCAGATTTGAGAGAAACTAGGCTTTTTACAGAAACATAATGTTAATATCATCTTCTGTTGGATCCCCAGCCATGTTGGCCTATCAGGTAATGAGCAGGCAGACAATGCTGCCAAGAGAGCCCTTACC
Source organism: Pholidichthys leucotaenia (assembly GCA_020510985.1). Taxonomy (NCBI): domain Eukaryota; kingdom Metazoa; phylum Chordata; class Actinopteri; order Cichliformes; family Pholidichthyidae; genus Pholidichthys; species Pholidichthys leucotaenia. Next base: position 85,499,241 of record CM035846.1, on the reverse strand, counting down.
CAAGAAGTCATTCAATGCCAGATCCCAGCCTCAGACCTCAGGCCTCTAATAACCTCCTATATTTTAAAGAAGTGGCAGACTGAATGGGACACATGCACTGCAAATAAACTGCTTGATATTAAGCCTGCTATAAGCCATAGACATTTGCATCACTTTCAAAACCGACATGATGAGGTAGTGTACACTAGATGCCGTATTGGCCACTCTAGGCTTACACAGAGCTTTTTATTAAAAGGTGAAGCACCACCATCTTGTCAGTTTTGGGGAGGTTTTTTATCAATAAAGCACATTTTACTTGATTGTCTTGCTCTCATGACAGCAAGACGTTTTTATACTCAAAAGTCACTGAAGGATATTTTTAATAAGGCACCACCAAAGAAAATTTTAGGGTTTTTAGCACATGTGCATCTGAAGCATCTTATTTAACTTTTCTATTTTACTGTATCTACCTATCTATCTCACTCTATTTATTTATTCTTTCATTTATCATACTGTCTCTTGTTGGAATTTGGTGTAAAAAACCATCTAATTCTAACCTTCAAAGATTGTCTGTGTGTGTTAATGGTTCACCCAGATTTGTTTTCAAGGAGGAAATCAATTTACTTGGAAGATATGTATTTATTTGAGCAAGTTGAATATAGCAATTACAGCGCTGGGTCAAATGTTCTCTCCCTGACAACAACAGGCAATGTCAGATCGTGAAGTCTGACTGACTATGCTGTCCCTGACCCAGTATATTTATGCAAAAGTCCAAGCATGCATTATCAGAAGAGCAGCTGCAGCGGTCCGTGGGAGTAAGCAGTCCGTTCCTTATGCCAGGTGTAACCACTGAAGGCCGCTCCTCATCCTGGATCAAAGTGGCTGAGCCTCGGTCACTCCTTATCACAACCGGTTCCTTGTATCCTCCCATAGATTACACAAGATGTTGTTATTCTCTGTGCTGAGACAGAGGTCCACTCCTTTTTTGCAGGTAATGAGCCACACAGTTGGCAGTATATTTCCATTATGGTATATTGGTTATATTACCTAAACATAAGCAGAGTACACATATTTTGAGTCACACAGATAACTGATATACATGATTATATTGATCACTTTTTCCCCATCAGTTTCCCCCTTTTGGTCTCATCTATAATGAGACCAATACTTCAAACCCTTTAGGCACTCAAAGCCACGTCACAGTCATCCTCATCCTCCTCCTCATCTTTATCTGATTCCATTCCATTCTCAATTGATCCATCAGTTCTTAATACGCATTTGATATGGTGGGGGCTGTTTTGCCTTCCACAGCAATGGTGATGACCCTGAGGCAAAAAAATCTGACAGAAGATACACAACAACATCCACAAAAAGCAGAAATAGCAATGACACTTACTATGGATATAATTATAGAGACAATCACATTTTTCCATTTTCTAAGCATTCTCTCCATCCATCCATCCAGGGGGTTATTTATGCCAGAGGTCATTCACCATACAATCACACAGTTATGCAATTACACAGTTCACTAATTACTGATTATGTGATGATTATGATACTAATTAGCAAGCAAATGATAAAACCTTTAAACAATAAATGACTACAAAACACTCTTATTATATAAAAAGTCTCTGGTTGCTGTCCTTTAAATCCTTTCTGATGTTATCCAATGTGCGGGTGTGCACATGTTCCAGTGATACCATGTGTCCCCTTTACCTTTCAACCTCACTGCATGTGAAGTTCTTTCCACCACTTGAAATGGTCCTGTCCACCTTGGTTCTGACCACTTCCTTTTGATGCACTTCAGGAGGACCCACTCTGTTGTGTTTGGTTGCGTGGGAATCAGATCACCTCCTGGCTTCTTCTTCTCCTGTGCCTGTTGTGAGAAAGCTGACACAAGATCTCTTAGTTGGTCATAGAATGGTTTATAGCCCATCTTGGGCCCTTCTTCCTCACACAACTGCAATCCAGCTCCCGGTCTCGGGAACTGACGACCTGTTAAAAGTTCATAGGGAGTGAAACCTGTTATGCTGTTAACAGAACAACAGTCAAAAGAGCAATAGGCAAAGCATCTAACCAGTTCATTCCTGTCTGGCTACAGATCTTAGCAAGCTTCACCTTAATATTTTGATTCATTCTCTCAACCTTGCCCTGAGATTGAGGATGATAAACTGTTCCAAATGAATGTTTCAGACCTAACATTTTTTCCACTTTTTGTAGGTCTTGATTTTTGAAATGTGTCCCATTATCTGATCTAATTCTCTTGGGAAACCCGTAAGTAGGGATGTGCTGATTTATCAAAAATTTGATCACTGTCTTACTGTCTTCTTTCTTTGCAGGACAAACCTCTGGCCATCCTGTAAATGTATCCACTGCCACTAGGAGATATCTGTGTCCCCTGATTCTTTCAACCATGTCAGTGTAATCTATGATTATCTTCTGACCTGGCAAAGTCAGCAATGGAAAATGACCTTGATGAACTTTGACTGTCGGTTTTAAATTGTGAGAAACACAAATGGTGCAACTCTTTACAAAATTTTGAATCATATCTGGGAGGACTAGATGTCACCAGTGACTGGTGGGGTGGTGGGGTGGGGTGGGGTGGGGTGGTGGAGGATGGAATCTCTGTGTGATGATGACAGGCCAGACCCTGTGGGTGTGATAACACGTCCCAGAAAAGACACATAGCGCCTAGCACATTGTAGTTTTTGCCTAGACACTTTGAATCCAGATTCAAACAACCTCAACAACACTGTCTTTGTAGCTTCCAGACAACTGTCAGGATCTGGTGCTGCTATCAAAATGTCATCAACATACTGTACCAGAACTACGCCTGATGGAAGAGGGCAGCCCTGTAGTTGTTCCTTAAGGACCTGGTTGAAAATGGCTGGTGACAAAATGAAGCCCTGTGGAAGTCTGGTGTATCGCAGCTGTGTGCCCTTGTAGGTGAATGAAAATAAGTCTCTGCACTCCTCTGCTAAGGGAAGACAGAAAAATGCATTACCCAAATCAATACATGTTAACCATGAATGTTGTGATGTGAGAGCAGATAAAGCAGTGTATGGGTTTGGCACCGGCACTGTGGGGGTGGAGACTCGGGAGTTCAGTTTTCTCAAATCATGTCCCATTCGGTATTTTCTGGTTTTGTGCTTTTCTACTGGGAGAATAGGGGTGTTCCAGGCAGAGTGAGAATTTTCTAATACTCCTGCCTGAAGCAGCCCTTCAGTGGTGTCAGTAATGCCCTCCTCTGCTGCAGGCTTATGAGCATACTGACGTTGCCAAACGGGTTCACCTTCAAGGACCTGAAACGAAATGGGAGAAATGTTAACACTTTTACCAACATCTGTGGGTCCTTGTGACCATAAATTTGCTGGCAGTGAATCCAACATGTCTGCCGCTGATCCGTGATCACTGCCCTGCCATGATCTCTGTCAATCTGTCTGTGTTCCAACAGTAGCTCATCAGTTGTATCAATTTGGATGCGATAGGCCTGATATTTTGCAGAGTAATCAGCAGGTCTCTCCCCAACAAGTTGGTGGGAGAGTTTTTTGAGCAGGCATAACGTTTCACAGTCTGACCAGCAATACAAGTGTTCAAAGGCTTAGTCACAGGCAGTCTTTCAGGAACCCCAGAGAAACCAATAACCTCCACAGCTTTAGGCAATAACAGTGTAGGTTCAATGTCACAGTTCAAAGTTGAATAGGTTGCCCCCGTATCAACCAGAAAAGGCAGGTCACAATCCATAACCTTCAGAGTGACCATGGGATCTGCCATTCCCATGTCACTTTTTCTCTGTGGGCCCCGTCATTGTTCCTCATATTGCGTGAGGTACACTTCCCCCGCAGTTGAAGTGTATGCTGGATATTGACCAGCAGATGGAGCTGCTGCTGCATAGGGTGCTTGATGTCCTCCCCTTGCTTGTGGCACTTGTGATGATGGAACAAAGGGTGGTGGAAAAGGATTAGTCAGGCAGTCCTTCCTCCAGTGACCACGTTGACCACACCCATGATATGTGTCAGAATTCACAACCCTTCGACCCTGAATTCCTCTTGCACCCCTCCTACCACGGAAAGTCCCTCTATAATAATTTAAACCACCTGGTCCACCCTGGTAATATTGTGTTTGGGGTGTCCAACCAGTGGGTGCCGGGTACACTGGAGCAGGTAAAACTGCTGGGCCCGGTGGTGGTGTGGGCATTGGCCTAAGAGGGATTTCTGGAGCCTGCTGTACCAACTGCTTGGCAGGTTTATTTTGCTTCTTAGCCTCATTTATTTCTCTTTTTGCCTTTTCTAACTGTAATTTTAACAGTTGCATTTCCTGACTGTCTTTTTCTGCTTTTTCTTTTTCTTCCTTCTCCTGCTCCATACGCATGTGATGTGTAAAATGTCTTTCCTATAATTTCACAGTGCTACTGGGAATGTCTGGGTTACTGTCCATAGCCTCTCTCACTGTTTGGGGCACTCCTTTTAACACTGCCTACCTAAACACGTCTCTTTGAAAATCAGATGTGTTAGGATGAGAACCTGCTGCTGCTGTCCATTCCATTTTGCATCTACTGAGAAATGCCATAGGACTCTCTCCTGGCTTAATTGAGAAAGTCAAAATCCTTAAAGCTCCTGGTAGAATTGGAAATTTCTGTCTCATTGCTGTACCTAATGCTGTTGCTATGGGGGTGAATGGTGCTGAATCTGAAACCCCCTGAGTTCCTGCCAGTTGTTCAATTTGAGACACCTCCACTACAGTCAAATGTCTCCCAATCAGAGCTCTAAAATCTCCCATTGCCACAGTAACTCCTTGAGTTAACTGATCAAATTTTGTCATCCACTGACCTCCACCCTCACAAGGCAGGGGCATTTTCTCTGAAATGCCATTTATGTCTGTCCTTGAGAATGGCTGATATGTCCTGCCTCTACTTCTCATTACCAGTGGGCCCTGTAAGGGTGGCGCTCCGTGGCCTGTTTTATGTGCCTGTGTGCAGAACTAAGACGGTGGCCTGTATAAGGATCACATTTATCACCATCCCAATCCCTGCGACATCAGTCTCTATCTCTGAAATTGTAGGGCCTGCCTTGCATGTCCTTCTCTTGGACTCCTAATTCTCTCCTATCCTCATCTGTCATTCTGACCTCTCCTATCATTTGGTATGATTTATTCTCCGCAGTGCTCTACCTTCCTGTCTCTGTGTCTTATTTTGTAATTGTCTGAGAGCTTCAGTCATAGCATCTGCACTCTCTCTCCACTGCCTGCTCCTAAAATCATCTTGACCATGGGGAGTGGATGAAGCAAATACTGTGGGGAGAAAAAGATTTATCTCCTCACTATGTGCCCACTCAATTGATCACACTCATCCTTGGCACCCCTGTGACTTATCTCTTGATAGAGTGTACCTTCGTCATTTGCTTCCCAATCACCTGTTTTCACACTACCTGCACTCCACTGGCTGTTCTGGAGAGTTTCTGTCTGCCTTTCCAATTCTCTTATAGTAGCCTCTACATTCTGCAACCGTTCTCCCACAGTCTTATCTAATCTCAGCTTTTTAAGCTCTTCCTGTAGCCTTTCCATCTCACGTCTGTCTGCCTGCATTTCCTCTGTCTTACTCTCCAACAATCCTTTCAACTGTTCAAATTCCTCCTTTGTTGTCACCTTTTCTACCTCCACCAATCCGTCTTTTACTCTTACTAAGGGCATTTGATTCATGTAATATGGTTAAATCTCCCAAATTAGGGTAGAGGGACAGCACCGTAAGGGTTGTCAGTCTCAATCCCTCTTCCTGTTGTCTACCCTGTTGCTCATCAACCAGTATATTTATTATTTTCCATTACCTGTTTATTCACCATTTTAATTTCATTCCCTGCTGTGCTGACTGCTGCTGAATCATGCATTAAACTGCTCTTTGCCCCCACTTTCACTATCTGCTGTTTTTGTTTTTCCTCCGCCACCTGCGCCTTCCTTAATTTCACACCATCTATCATAGCAGAAAATGTAACCAGATTGTGAATCAGCCTGCGCTCATGCTCACTCTCAATTCTCTGTTTTTGCTTTCTTTTCACCAGAAACCCTGTCACTGTCATATCCTTCATGACTTGTATTCCATCCAACTTTTTTTGTTCCAAATCCATTAACATCTGAGGTTTGTTTTTTTTTTTTTTCTGGTTCCGGTTCCGCCGGACCGGCGGCGCCACACAAGTCGGCTGCCCGTTGCAACAGCCTTTTTTTTTAATCTTCCTTCTTCTTTCTACACCTTTCACTCTGCATATATATCACAGATGCACGGATTGCCCCGGGGGTCTCCCGGGTCGGCGGACGGAGCCACTGTTTACAGCAGGAGATGTTGCAGCGGGGAGGAGCTGGTGCTAGCTAGCACTCGGCCGCCGCCCGGTGCTAATGGGAAACTCGACATACCGGGAGCTGTAGCGAAAATGACGCGGGTGCCGGGCTGGAGTTTTGGCGGCGTGCAAGAAATATAAGACAGAATAATAAAGAGCGATGGCAAGAACCAAGCAGACCGCCCGTAAAATCTACTGGAGGAAGAAGCCCCCCAGGAGGCAGCTAGCCACCAGGGCTGCTCGGAGAGGCACTCCGGCCACCGGCGGAGTGAAGAGGCCTCGCCGTTACAGGCCCGTGGCTCTGAGAGAGATCCGTCGCTACCAGAAATCCACGGAGCTGCTCATCCGTAAGCTGCCCGTCCAGCGCCTGGTGAGGGAGATCGCTCAGGACTTCAAGACCGACCTGCGCTTCCTGAGCTTCGCTGTCATGGCTCTGCAAGAGACCAGCGAGGCCTACCTGGTGGGCCTCTTCTTCGCCAAGAGGGTCACCATCATGCCCAAAGACTTCCAGCTGGCCCGCCGCATCCGCGGAGAGAGAGCTTAGACTTTCTGCTGCACATTCACCAACCATAATGCTCCGCACTGTGTGTCTATATATACAGTATATACATATATAGTAATATGTACATATGCTTACTAGATGTTTTTGTTTTTTCTTGCCTTCTGATTGTTGCTCTGAGTGTTGCTGTCCCTGTACTGTTGCAATCCTGGAATTTCCCCATTGTGGGACTAATAAAGGCTTATCTTATCTTAAACTGTCCTCCTTATTTGAATTCAAAATGCCTTCTTCTGCCAATTTCTGATACAATTTTTCACACTCCTTCTTAACCTCTTCTCTGTCCTTTGGTTTTATCCCACTAAGCCTTTGAGTCACTGTCCAATCCCAATCTCACTCCAGCCCGGCACCCGCGCCGCCCTCACTACAGTTCCTCGGTATGTCGAGTTTCTCCGTTAGCACCGGGTGGCGGTTGAGTGCTAGCTAGCACTAGCATGTATGTTCAGCATTTTTCCACACTTGTACACAAGCTTGTTTTTTTCTTTCATCCTTGCTGTATAACAACTAGCAACAATTCAAATACATTTTAGAATCAATAACTTCACTATTATTCAGAACTATGTGAAGTCTAATAAACATCATTTCTGACAAACTCAAGTGGTTCTTTACATTAACACCCTTGATTTTTTACATTTCCTCTATTAACCTTTGTGGCGGCTTGATAGCTCTGTTAGACCTTCTAATGACTGTTCCTTGTGGATTATCTTGAGCACTTACAAGCTGCTCATCATTCTGACAAGGAGTAGAATCTGAGTTGTCTTTGTCTTGACTATTTTCTCAGGTTCAGGTACATGGAGTAAGTGTCTCCTGTTTCTGCAATAAGTCACTCCCTCAGATGTCTGTACCTCATAAGATCTTGGTGCTACAGTTTTCAGGACTCTTGCCTCTATGTTCCAATATTTCCCATCATGCATCTTTACTCTATCATGGCATTTAAGTGTAGATAGCTGTCTTGAGCCTCTGTCAGGTACCTTTTCTGCACCTGTTTCTCCCTTCCTTTTGTCTGAGTGAGTCTGCTGTTCTTTTCCGTTTCTAACAGTGATGGTAGTCTCGTTCTGAGTTTTCTATTAAACAGCAACTCTGAAGGTGATAGCCCATTTTTCAAAGGTGTGGCTCTGTAGTTCAGCAATGCCAAATAGGGATCAGTTTGTGAGTCAGTTGCTTTTTTAACAAGATGCTTGACAATTTTTACACCATTTTCCATCAGTCCATTAGACTGTGGATACACAGGGCTTGAGGTGATGTGTCTGAACCCATAGTGTTTTGAGAATCCACTGAATTCAGCGCTACTGAATTGTGGACCATTATCAGATCTCACCACATCAGGTATGCCATGTCGTGCAAAAATTGACTTGACATGAGTGATCACAGTTTCAGCTGTAGTGTCCTTCAGTAAAGCCATTTCAGGATAGTGTGAATAATAATCCACTATGAGAAGATAGTTCTTGCCCCCCAATGTGAATAGATCAATGCCAACTTTCTGCCATGGATTTGCTGCATCTATCTCATCCACCCACATTGGCTCTTTAATCTGTCTCGTCTGGTATTTTTGACATGTTTCACAGGCCCTGACTTTTTTTTCAATGTCGGTATTCATGTTAGGCCAATAAAGGACTGCTTTTGCCCTCCTTTTACATTTCTCCATGCCTAAATGACCTTCATGTATCTTGATCAGCATGTTTTCCCGTAATATTTGAGGTACTACGATTCTTGAGCTCTTAAACAGTACTTCATCAACAACTGATAGCTCATCTCTAAAGTGTCCATAAGGAGAAGGAATAGATCATGAGTCATATCCTTTGGAGAGTGTTTCATCTTCAGCCGTCGCTCTTCCTATGACGGTCCACATTTCATCTGACACTGGACATGATTTTCTGATCAGGTTCACGTGAATCATATCATTGTGCTCACACTCTTGCGAGTTCTCAGTGCTGTCTACAGCTCTGGAAAGTGTATCTGTAACAAGAAGTTCTTTACCAGGTCTATATTCAAGGTGCAAATCATATTTCTGTAATTTGAAAAAAATCCTCTGCACTGTTGGTGGAGTGTTGGCTAAGCCCTTTTTTGCAATAGTCACCAAAGGTTTGTGGTCAGTCTCTGCCCACAGTGTTCTGCCATAAATCAGATAGTGAAACTTTTCACATGCATAGGATAGTGCTAATGCTTCCTTTGTGATCTGAGCATAATTACACTCTGATGTTGTTAGTGCCCATGATGCATAAGCAACTGGTCTCCATCTGCTGCCATATTGCTGCAACAATACTGCTCCTATGCCTGCTTTAGAAGCATCTGCTGAAATTTCTGTTTTTCTCTTGTCATCATAGAATCTCAGGACTGGAGCTTGCGTGATCAGTGTTTTGAGATCATCAAATTCCTTTTGATGGTTAGCATCCCAGCTCCATTCAGCTGTGTTACAAAGTAGGCTCCTAAGCTGAGTAGTGTGTGTCGCCAGGTTAGGTACAAACTTGCCTACATAGTTAACCATGCCAAGAAATCTTTGAACTCCCTTTTTATCAGTTGGTGGTGGCATGTTATTGATAGCAGCTACTTTGCTCTGATCAATCTCTACACCAGTGCAGGACAGTTTCTTTCCTAGAAAAGTTATTTCTGTTTTTCTGAATTAACATTTGTCTGCGTTTAGCTTCAGTCCGTTCACTCTGGCTACTTCAAGAGCTTGTTTTAACCTAGCGTTGTGCTCTTCAACAGTTTTGCCCCAAACTAATATGTCGTCAGTGTACACTTTTGTGCCTGGCACTTGGTCAAAAATATGCTGTACCGTTCAATGAAATATTTCTGGTGCTCATGTTAACCCAAAAGGTAGCCTTTTAAAGGAGTACCTACCAAAAGGTGTGTTAAAAGTGCAAAGTGCAGTACCTTCTTCGTCTAGGGGTATCTGCCAAAATCCCGCTGATGCATCAAGTTTGGAGAAATACTTGGCTCGTGCTATGTCACTGAGTAGCTCATTTCTGGTTGGTAGTTGAAAATGTTCTCTTTTCACATTCTTGTTCAGCTGCTTTGGGTCAATGCATAGTCTAAGAGACCCATTCTTTTTTTCCCACTATGACTAGTGAATGCACCCATTTAGTAGGTTCTTCTACGTTACAGATTATGTCTAGAGCTTCTAGTCTCTGAAGCTCTGTTTTTAATTTGTCTCTGAGTGCCAATGGTACAGGTCTTGGAGCATGAATGACTGGATGATTTGGCTCCTCCAATGTTATTTTGTGTTTTACATTTAGCTTACCAATGCCTTGAAACACATCTGGATACTCTTTTTCAATCTGAGGCTCTGTCTTCTTTTCACAGACAACCTGCACTCTTTTAACTAGTCCTAACATATTACATGTCTTCAGACCCAAAATTGGTATTATGTTACCTTTTACAATCACAAATGGTATCTCATGTGATTCATTATTAACATGCACTGACAATGTACATGTGCCAACAGTGGGAATCTGTTCTCTGCTGTATGATTTCAGTCTTATAATTTGTTTCTCATTCACCACAGGTTTTACAGTACCTTAAGGCGCTGTAAGTCAGTCTCTGGAATAATGTTCACTTGTGCTCCCGTGTCAAGCTTGAACTGGATCTGTGTACCATTTACCTCATAGCTTGCTGTCCAGTCTTCATCACATGTCTCAGCTCCCACAGTACCTATAAAGAGATCTCCTGTTTCGGTGCTGCCACAACTGTCATCCTCTATGCTGTGGATTGCCCCTCTCTGCTTGGCTTGCTTGCATGCCCGTGCAAAGTGGTTCCTTCGTCCACAGGCGTGACACTTTTTCCCATAAGCTGGACACTGGCGTGGTGGGTGCTGTCCTCCACAGCTGTCACATCTGCATGGCTCCCTGTTGCTGGTGCGCGGCTCTCTGCCACCTTTGCTCTGCCTTGTCCTTCCTCTCTCGGTTTTAGCAGCACTGGGGTTCACTTTTCCCCTCACAACTGCCTCCACGCTGTAGTCTTTGTCGTTTGCTTTGTCGCTGTCCATCGTTTTAATTCGACTCTGTGTAGCCTCTTTAGCTTGACATATCTGGATTGTTCTCTCTAGTGTTAAGTCACCTTCACCCATCGTTTTAATTCAACTCTGTGTAGCCTCTTTAGCTTGACATATCTGGATTGTTCTCTCCAGTGTTAAGTCACCTTCACCCAGAAGTCGCTCTCGAAGGCTCTTGTCTGTAACTCCAATAATTATGCAGTCTCTGATTAACGAATCTGTCAACTGTCCGAAGTTGCACGATTGACTTTTGAGTTTAAGGTCCATTAAAAACTCTTCTATTGTCTCTGATTCAGCCTGGCATCTACTGTGAAAGATATATCGTTCATAGGTTTCATTTCTCTTTAGCGTGCAGAATTTCTCAAACTCCTCCAGTACTTTATTATAGTCAGCTTGTTGGTCTGCTGTTAGCTGAAGGCTATTGAAAATATTGATAGCATCTGAGCCAGCTACTGTCAGGAATAGTGCAACTTTCTACTCACCGCTCTTGTCAGCTGCTCCAATTGCGGTAATGTACAGGCTGAAACATTTAAATCGCTTCCATTGCTCTTCCACATTTCCCGTCAGCTTGAGTGGAGAAGGATGCCTTAATTGATCCATCTTATAGTTGTGCTAGCAGTTAGCTTTACTCCGAGGTCGGCTCCTTTCACCATCACACTCGTTCATAAGCTTGAACTGCTGACTGGAAGGCGAGTTCTGCCACTCCTGGTACCATGTCATGTCTTGTGGTTAACCTCTTGCACTCCGGTGTACCGTGGACGGGCACGTCTCTGCGTCCCAGAGCGCACGAGGGCGCACGAGAGTGCCCTCGTGCACTCTAGGATGCACGAGGGTGCTGCGTCCAAGCGCGCACTGAAAAAAAAAAAAGTTCTTCCATTACAGACACAGCTGCGAACAGATCAGATATGATTGACCTCTTATTCGACTAATAAGAGCCTTGAATTGGGTTTCTGAAACCTTGAAGAACCAATGACTGAAAACCTAGCAAGAAGGACCCACCTACCAACGCTGTGAATGCAGCAAGCCAATTGAAGCACAGAAGTTTGCAAGCTGTTTTCTGTGAGGCTGGGTGAAGAGAGACTGACTGCTGCAGCAGATGAAAAAAAGGACCCGCAGGAAGAACCTGCTACAGACCCAGCAGCACAGAGACCACCCACAAGTGCGACCTGCACATATTCCAGCAGAATAGACGTTTAGGATTCTCTTCCATGGTCATCATAGACCGATGGAGGCCGACGACGAAGGTCGTAAATCATTTGCCAAAACCGCAATCATGGAAGCGCAAAACCGCAATAATGGAATTATGTTTTGACCGGGAACCACGAGCAGACCAGCGTCGCGTTCGTCTGACAATGAGGAAGAGAAGTTCACCAGGAGACTGCTGCTGTGAAGAGGTAAGTGTTATAAGCTAAATTATTCTTTATCCCTGAAAATTGTAATCAAAAATTACTTTTGACCGATCGGTAAATTACAACTGTGCGGCGCACGAAGTCCGAAGTGCGTGCGCCGCGGTACACGGTTTGTGCGCCACGTCCGGACTGTGAATGCCCCCCCCCGCTACTCTTCTGTAGCGAAGGTGGGGGGAGCCGCGGTGACTGCGCCGCGGTCGCCACATGAGTCTATTCCGTCATGTAGCGATGGCCGATGTCCGTCCTCTGTAGCGAGGGGGGGGGACAACCCCCCCCCACACACACACACAGCCCTGAGTGTCACCTTTCATTAGAGCCCAAGATGAAGCTTCTATATTGAATCATTCAAAAGTTACAGACGTTTTTCCAAACTGTGCCATTTGGCACAATTTGGCACAGTTCAAAAACGCCTGGGAACTACCTGAGGAAAAAGCTGTGTAATATATTCATTTTTTGTGGTATTGTTACAAAATTTGGACCTCAGCTGGATAACACTTGGTTCTACATTTCTGTTGCATTTTCCAGGCCGGATCTGAAGCTGTGTGTTATTTGCAAGCATTTGTATCCAAAAAAAACACCCAGGCCAAATTTATTTTCTTCAAGTTCAGTATGTTTAGATGACTGTATCTCAGTGACCGGAGCACTTAGAGAGATTATGACTGTTTTGCCAAAAAATTCAAAGTGTTTTCTTTTAAATGAGACCAACCCCATGAAGATGCTGCAAAGGGTTGAAGAACAGCTTTCGATTTACTTTGGGCACATTATTTTTTTGGCGTTTTTAGGGAAATTGACCAGAGTGCAAGGGGTTAATAATAGAGAGGACAGCGAGTGTATCTTAATACTTTTATTCAACCATTAACCAGTTCAGTGTACAGCAAAGGTTCATGGCTTCTCTCATGCCATGTGGAGAGTTCCCAGAGATGGTGCAAGTGCGCCCCCTTCAGGACTGGCTGATACTGAGTCAATCATGTAACTGATTACATGCAGTATACCACAGACATATACCAATATACCAAAGACAATAGAATGACGACAACTGCTGCACGTCAAAAAAGATGCCTCGAAGATGAAACACCTGAGGTTCCAGCAGTACATCACACATGTCTGAGACAGGAGGACACCCTTCACCAGCATAGGGTACGACAGACTTTAATGCACATTTCTAGGACATCATAGGACGGCCTATGATCTCTGCCTCATCATCATAGCACGTCCTATGAACTCAGGCATCATAGGACAACTCGCCATGCCTACATGACGGCAAATGTGTCACCTTGACAAATGCCAGTCTACACTACAAATGTGTAAAATGCCAAGCAAAGCGCTGATTTTCTCTGGGTGCTCCGGTTTCTTGGTTTCTATGGGCATGCACGGGCCTTCCTGAACAGGGTCGAAAACCACTTTTTCAGGATTGTGCCCATGAACTGAAATTACGACGCACCTATCCCTCAACCAGTGGTCTAAACGAAGAAGAAGACCCACCAGATGGAGAGCAATAGAATGAGGAGAACTGCTGCATGTCAGAAGGGATGCCGTGAACATGAAATACCTCAGGTTCCACCAGTACGCCGCAGGCATGACTGTGAACAACACAGCCGTCTGAGATGGGAGGAGCCCCTTCAGCAACGGACATGCAGAAATACTTGAAAAACGTGTTGTGTCACACACCATTACGCTACAAACCACAAAAAGGTTGCAGGCATGAAAACAAAATGTAAAATACTAACCGTAGCACTGTGATAGACTAAAATGATGCTTTATAAGTTTGACTGCATCGTCCCTGGTATGCACGAGCGCTTGATGAAAACCATGAGCATTTGGCGATTACAAAACTTGTATCAGGTATTTAATATATTGTAGCGTCCACCAGACGCGTTGTTAAAAAAAAAAAAAAACACAAAGTGGTTTGCAGATTTAAGACCTTTATTCTTAACAGGATGCCAAAAAAGCAACAAGAAAAACTTCTGTGTCTCTCCCACCCCTCCTCCTCCTCCTCATGCTCTCTCCCTTCCACACAGCCCCACCCCCCACAACAGACAGAGAAACATTACAATATGTATCAATAATGTTTAGTACAACTGCACTGTTCATTTCTTTGTAAGGGAGTAAACTTACACATTCAGCAGGGGATCAAATATTTATTTCCCCCACTGAAGAAAATCTCTGGGATAGCCATCAAAACTATATTTAATGATTCAAAAGGAGGAGGAGGAGGAGGAGGAGGAGGCACGTTGATGTGTGAGGAGAGTTGGGGATGGGGGGACGATGTTTAAGGCCATGAGCTCATTAAGTACGAAGTCTCTGAGCCGTACAAATTTGTATTGTGATTGATCATTATGGCCCTGGTCATGATCGGTGTGTGTGTGTGTGGGGTGGGGGGGGTTAGGTGAATGGGTTAGAAGTTCGAATACAAGAGCAACATGTTGATGCAGGGTTTTTAAAGCATTTTGAGCGCGTGCGTGTGTGTTGGACAATCTGTCAAAAACTTCATGTCACCGTTAAAAAAACTCTTTATGCATAACACCGTTATGACCTTAAAACATATATGAACAACAGAATAGCATCACATTGGGTCCCAGGGCGTCTAGGTTCTGCTGAGATTCCGGGGGGTCAGAGCGAGCAGTTCCCCCCACCGTATACTGTGTGTTAAAAGTCCCGCAATGGCCAAGTTTGTAAAATTATCCACTTGTGTCATTTCGTTACAGGAAAATCTCTGGGATAGCTGCCAAAACTATATTTAATGATTCAAAAGCTTATTTTTTCCTCCCATGATTTAGCCTATGTTTCTCTTTAAGCTCAATACATTTCATCCCCTAGTGATATGTCACCATAGAGGGTGCAGCAAAGTAAAATAGATTTCTACTTCTTGCTTACATTATCAAGCACATTTTCAACTCTAAAGTGATGGACTTGACTCAGTAAACAAAATTGTCACACATAATTTCTTTAATACTTAAAAATACTTTTGCATCATACTCACATAGGGTATCCAATCATCCGATAGAAGGCCACTGGTCAAAACTGAGGCAGTAGGCACTCGGTACAAAAGTTTAACCCATTTCAAATAATTTGGTCTGAAACCAAATCTTCTCATCACTTCAAACATATATTCCCATTCAGTTCTATCAAATGCCTTTTCTGCATCCATTGAAACAATGGTCCCAGGAGTCTGATGAAAATTAAGATAGTGAATAATGTTGAAAAGCCATCTTGTGTTATCGTATGAGTTCCGACCTTTGATAAAGCCCGTCTGATCGGAGTTCACAATGGAAGGTAAAATCTGCTCTAATCTAGTGGCCAGTACTTTAGACAGTATTTTGTTGTCCACGCCCAGGAGACTAATGAGTCTATAAGAAGAGCATTATTCTGGGTTCTTACCTTTTTTTTCTATTAATGTTATATTTGCTCTATACATAGACTCTGGAAGTTTGGATCCCTCAAATGACTTATTAAAAACCCTGAGTAAGATATTACTGATTTTCCCTTTCATCACTTTAACCTCTTGCACTCCGGTGTACCGCGGGCGGACACGTCTCTGCGTCCTAGAGCGCACGAGGGCGGCCTAGTATGCACACTGTGCGTCTTAGGGCGCACTGAAGGAAAAAAACCTGCATTTCCGTTCTTCCACTACAGACACAGCC
Organism: Pholidichthys leucotaenia; assembly: GCA_020510985.1. NCBI lineage: Eukaryota > Metazoa > Chordata > Actinopteri > Cichliformes > Pholidichthyidae > Pholidichthys > Pholidichthys leucotaenia. The sequence goes on along the minus strand of CM035846.1, from coordinate 85,483,339 downwards.
ACGAACAGAAAGCCAAAGGAGTGCTTTGATTGGTTTAGATGTGATTGACCTCTCATTCAACTAGTAAGAGCCTTGAATTGGGTTTCTGAAACCTTGAAGAACCAATGACTGAAAACCTAGCAAGAAGGACCCGCCTACCAACGGCTGGTAATACAGCCAGCCAATTGAAGCACAGAAGTTCGAAAGCTGTTTTGTGTAAGGCTGGGTGACACACAGGCGTTCGCCAGTCTTTTTTTCTTGCTACTGTTCTTATTTGTTTTGAAAAATTGTTCACCAAAACCGCAATCATGGAAGCGTAAAACCGTAATAATGGAATTATGGTTTGACCGGGTCGCGTGACCAGAACCACGAGTCCGTAACAAGCGGACCAGCATCATGTTCGTCTGACAATGAGGAAGAGAAATTCGCCAGCGACACTGCTGTTGTGGACAGCTAAGTGTTATAAGCTAAATTATTCTTTATCCCTTAAAATTGTAATCCAAATGACTTTTGACCCATCGGTAAATTACAACTGTGCGTTATCGCAACATGACGGCTCCGGTACAGTCCGGACGGTGCATGGACCATGTCCAGTCCGTGTGCCGCGTCCGGACCCCCCCCTCTCCCCCCCCCCCCGCTACTCTTCTGTAGCAGATTGCAGATATTATTGCAGATATTTTAGTACAACTGTGCATAGTAGACTGCAGTGCCCGCCATGTGTTGATGGATGATGTAGCGGGGGGGGGGTTGTTATCTTCTACATTACAGATATTTAAGTATAATTTTTATTGCACTGTAGGTTATTTTTTCTTGTAAAAAAAAAAAAAGCCACACATTTTTTACGTGGCATGCTTCTTTGTGTGTGGGGGCTTGTTTGTTCATTCATGAATGAATAAATAACCCCCCCCCCCCACACACACACACACACACACACACACAGCCCTTCATCTTTCATTAGAGCCCAAGATGAAGCTTCTATATTGAATCATTCAAAAGTTACAGACGTTTTTCCAAACTCTGCCATTTGGCACAATTTGGCACAGTTCAAAAACACCTGGGAACAACCTAAGAAAAAAGCTGTGTAATATATTCATTTTTTGTGGTATTGCTACAAAATTTGGACCTCAGCTGGATAACACTTGGTTCTACATTTCTGTTGCATTTTCCAGCCCGAATCTGACAGCTGTGTGTTATTTGCAAGCATTTGTATCCAAAAAAACACCCAGGCCAAATTTATTTTCTTCAAGTTCAGTATGTTTAGTTGACTGTTACTCGGTGGCAGGAGCACTTAGAGAGATTATGACTGTTTTGCCAAAAAATTCAAAGTGTTTTCTTTTAAATGAGACCAACCCCATGAAGATGCTGCAAAGGGTTGAAGAACAGCTTTTGATTTACTTTGGGTACGTTATTTTTTTGGCGTTTTTAGGGAAATTGACCAGAGTGCAAAGGGTTAAAAAACTCAACAGGAAAGCCGTCTGCTCCTGGACATTTCCCTGACTGAAGTGCTGAGATAGCCATGTCTATCTCAAGTTGGGATATCGGAGATTCCAAAAATTTAACTTGGTCCTCTACTAACTGCGGGAAACTTAAATTATTTAAAAAGAAACCTGATCCGAGCCTCTCCTCATCAGTCTGTGATCTATATAAATTAGTGTAAAATTCTTTGACGCTCTCATTGATTTGACGATTACTAACTTGTTTCTGATTACTGTCATTCAATATAGATGGAATACAAGATTTCACTGGAGCATTCTTTGCCAGCCGTGCCAAAAGACGACTGGGTTTGTTACCTATTTCAAACATTTTTTGTTTAGCAAACAATATATCTTTTCCAGCTTTTCTAGTTATCAAATCATGTAATGTATTTCTAGTAATTTTAAGTTCAGCTAATGTCACTTCTGAATTTGTTGCATAATAAGTCTCTTCTAATTGTTTTATTTTCTTTTCCAACTCCAGTTGCTTTGCTATTTGCTGTTTTTTTTTATATAACATGCTTGTGAGATAATCACATCCCTCATATAGGCCTTGTAGCTATCCCACAGGATTCTGGGGTCAATGTCATCTTCATCATTTAACTGTAAAAATAAATCTGTTTGTCCGTCCAAGAACCTAACAAATTCTTCATCCAAAAGCAATAAAACATTTATTCTCCATGAGAATGAACTTTCAGAGGGTCTAAGGGGCTGCATAGACAAAACCACTGGCGCGTGGTCCGAAAGAGCAATAGTACCAATATCTACCTGTTCAACTAAATAATTAAGGTGTTTAGAGGCAAAGATATAATCTATACGTGATGCTGATAGATGTGGTTGAGAATAAAATGTATTTTGCCTTGCAAGGGGACTGTGATGCCTCCACATGTCCAAGAGATCAAAATCCTTCATAATATTTAAAAGATTCTTAGTATTTTTAGATTGAGCTATTTGTGATGGGTGTCTATCCACCTTGGGACACAATGTACAGTTAAAATCCCCCCTAAAATAATATTGGTGCAGTCCAAATTACCAAGTTGACTATATAAAGATGCATAAAATTCTTCACCTTGGACATTAGGGGCATACACATTTCCCAGTAAAATATCTTCCCCATATAGCACCCCTTTAACCAGGACATATCTTCCCTCTGTGTCTTTGTAAGAGTTTGTGGGAGTAAATGGCAAATTTTTATGTACTAAAATAATTACACCTCTCTTATTAGTTGAATAGGATGAAAAAAAATCTGACCTACCCATTCTCTGCGATACTTCTTATGCTCATCATTGTTTAGATGCGTTTCCTGTAAAAAAGCTATCTGGACTCTATCCTTTTTAAGAGAGTTCAAAACAGATTTTCTTTTAACCACATTATTAGATCCCCGAATGTTCCATGAACTAATCTTAAAAGACATCAAAAGTAGGCTGCATTATAAATTGTGAGCTGCTAACTTTGACCAAAAAACATGTAGTAGTGTGGCACATATGTTTGGTTCATATTTCCCACAAGAGTGTGGCACATATGTCTGGTTCATATCTCCCACAAATGTATGGCTTATGTGGATTGAGGCTTCACGTCTGGAGGAACAGGAGATTAGATCGACGGGGGCCGACAGGTGATGGCGAGGAGGTGTGAAGTCGGGCCCTTGTCTCAGAGGAGGCTCTGGGGGGTTTCCCGGGACACCGGAGAATAAGAGACAATGGTGAATCTTCAGAGACTTGCATTGTGATTGAATGTTTGCAGAAGCACCATGTGACTTGAGTTCTTAATCCCCCGGAGGTATAAGAGTGAGCTGTAATATTATTCTGCCTCTTCTTGCTTTTGAGAATGTTGGATGAATGTGTTCTGCAATAAAGCCGAACCTGAGAAATACACTCATGTCTCGTCATTGAACACATCTTCCACACTGGTGACCTACGACAAAGAATGAGCAGGGAGAATTCTCCCGAGCGGAGCTCATCAGAGGCCAGCCTAATGGCTGCCTCCACGCTCCAGCTGCCCGATTTCTGGCAGCACAGCCCGCGCTCCTGGTTTAGTGCGGTTGAGGCGCAGTTCAACCTCCGGAGAATCTCAAAGGATGAAACGAGGTTCTACCATGTGGTGGCGAAGCTGGACAGTCACACGGTCCAGAGGGTGGAAGATCTGGTTAACCACCCACCGGACACCGACAAGTACGGCGCATCGAAGGAGGCGCAGATCAGCCATTTCACCCCCTCGGTGCAACAGAGAGCAGAGGGGCTCCTAGAGTTGACGGAGTTGGAGAACGACAGACCGGCAGACCTGATGGTGAAGATGCTGAGACTGAAAGACTCCGAGGATGGCGAATTTTTCTTCGCCCACCTTTTCCTCCGGACTCTGCCGCCAGCAATGAGAGTGACCCTGGCAGACTCACCCCGCTTGGCCAAGCGGGACTACCATGGCCTCGGCAAGGGGGCGCAGCGACTCGTCGACGCCCACAAGCGGAGCGCGGTTTCGGCCGCGGCAGCTGAGCAGAGGACGGCGCCCGGAGATGGTTTGGAGCCAGAGGTGGCGGCACCAGACGAACCGACGACGGCGGCGTCAGGCATCAGGCGATGTGGAGCTGAGGTCAGCCTGTGTTTCTACCACCGCCGTTTTGCGGAGAGGGCGCACAGATGTCTCCCACCGTGCCACTTCAAGCGTCAGGGAAACACCAAGACCGGGGGGCTGGTAGCAGCTGCATCCCTCGGAGAAGAAAATAAGCTACTTTACCTGACAGATGCACACTCGGGGAAACAATTCCTCGTGGACACGGGCTCCCAGCTGAGTTTCGTCACGCCTTCCTACGCGGAACGGCTGATGCCGTCCAAAGCTCCCTGGGTGTCAGTATCAGCAGCGAATGGCTCAGCGATTAAGACCTTCGGTGAGAGGACCATGCGTCTGTCCTTACAGGGCCGTTCATTCGAGTGGACCTTTATTGTAGCAGCAGTCAGTTTTAACATGTTAGGGGCTGATTTTTTGTGCTCACATGGTTTATTGGTTGATCTTGCTAATAGACGTCTGGTTAATGCACTTTCTTTCCATTCTATCCCCTGCACAGCTCGGGTGGCTCCGCCGACTGCACACGCCAACATCACAGCTGCGGGTGGTAAGTTTCATGCTCTGCTCACTCACTTTCCAGCACTCACAGTTCCAAAGTTTTCGGTGACAGTGGCCAAACACGGGGTGGAACATTTTATCACCACCACTGGGCTGCCCGTTTTTGCAAAAGCCCGGCGCTTGGACTCAGCTAAACTGGCCATAGCGCGCGAGGAATTTGCCAACCTGCAAAAACTGGGCATAATTAGACGCTCGAACAGCCCCTGGGCTTCACCGTTACACATGGTCCCAAAGGCTGATGGCTCGTGGCGATTTCCGCAGGTTGAACAACGTCTCAGCACACGACCGCTACCCGATTCCGCACATCCAGGATTTCTCAGTTCATTTGGCGGGGGCGCGCATTTTTTCTAAAATAGACTTGGTGCGCGGCTACCACCAAGTCCCCGTGCACGCGCAGGATATTCCCAAAACCGCGGTAATAACTCCGTTTGGGCTTTTTGCGCATGCCGTTTGGATTAAAGGGCGCCGCGCAAACTTTCCAACGCATGATGGATGCTGTTTTACGCGACCTGCCTTTCGTGTTCATCTATTTAGACGACATATTGGTAGCCAGCACGTCCGAGGACGAACACGAAACCCACCTCACAGCGGTTTTTCGGAGACTGGCAGAGCACGGGTTGATAATTAACCCAGCGAAGTGCCAGTTCGGGGTGGCGCAAATCGATTTTTTGGGGCACCGCGTTTCACCACAGGGAGCGGTTCCCCTTCCTGAGAAAGTGTGCGCAATAACAGATTTCCCCCGACCTCAAACGATAAAAGCGCTGCAGGAGTTTCTAGGAATGGTTAATTTTTACAACCGGTTTCTTCCGAGCGCAGCGCGGCTTATGCAGCCACTGTACGCGGCACTAAAAAACAAAAACCCACTAATAAGGTCGAATGGTCTCCGGAGCGGGAGCGCGCTTTCTCCCAGGTCAAATCAGCCCTTGCAAGCGCCGTTTTGTTAGCACACCCGGTTCCAACAGCCCGTTTGGCGCTCACCACCGACGCTTCGGACCTAGCGGTGGGGGCAGTCATTGAACAGTGTGTGGCAGGGACCTGGCAGCCTCTCGCGTTCTTTAGCAAATCCCTGCGCGATAACGAGCGTAAATACAGCGCGTTTGACAGGGAGCTTTTGGCCCTACACTTGGCCATCCGCCATTTCCAGTTCTGGCTGGAAGGGCGGCGTTTCACTGCTTTTGTGGACCACAAACCGTTAACTTTTGCGATGGCCAAGATCTCAGAACCTTGGTCAGGCCGACAACAAAGACAGCTAGCCGCAATATCGGAGTTCACCAGCGATATCCAGCATGTAGCAGGCAAACACAATGTAGTGGCGGACTGTCTCTCACGTGCTGTGGCAACGCCAGGCCACGTGGGGGCAAACTCGGTGGCTGTGGGCCAGGGCAGTGACACGGGAGCGTGCGCAGCCCCGGTCCACGTAGGTTTGGATTATGCAGACATGGCTGCGGAGCAGGTTGGTGACGCGGATGTGCGTGCGCTCCAGTCTGGACCAACAGGGTTAAGGCTGGAGCACAGGGTGCTGCAAATAGGTATGCCCCCCCTTAATATGCGATGTCTCCACGGGTCGGCCTCGTCCCGTGGTTCCAGCAGTGTGGCGCTGCCGCGTTTTTGATTTGGTCCATTCGCTGGCGCACCCGGGGGTGCGTGCATCGGTCAAGATGGTGGGGGAGAAATTTGTCTGGCCAGGGTTATGCAAACAGGTCAAGGAATGGGCTGCAGCTTGTGTAGCGTGCCAGAGGGCTAAGATACACAAGCACACGAGGGCCCCTTTGGAGCCTTTTCACATCCCGGCTAAGCGGTTCGATCATGTGCACGTTGATCTGGTGGGCCCGCTTCCCTCGTCTCAAGGGCACACACACCTTTTGACGATGGTGGACCACACCACACATTGGCCAGAAGCGGTACCTCTGGCGTCAACAACGGCAGAAGAGGTTGCGCGCGCGTTTTTAACAGCTTGGGTTGCGCGTTTTGGAGTTCCGTCGGATATAACGTCAGACAGAGGCCCTCAATTTGTTTCCGAACTCTGGTCATCTATGGCCTGCAGCTTAGGGGTGAAGGTACACCGCACTACCGCGTATAACCCGCAGGCCAACTGTTTATGTGAACGCTTTCATAGGTCATTGAAAGCAGCCCTCAGGGCATCGCTCACGGATACAAATTGGGTAGACAAACTGCCATGGGTTTTATTGGGGTTGCGTTCTGCACCTAAGGAGGATTTGCAAGCCTCCCCAGCGGAGTTACTGTTCGCACAACCTCTCCGTTTGCGGGGGAATTTCTCCCGGAAAATCCTGCGCCCAATTGCCCCCCCGCTCAGCTGTTGCAGAGCGGCACAGGATCAAACACGCTGCCTGGCCCAGTGCATCACAGTTTTCCACACGTTTTTGTGCCAGAGGCTTTAAAAAACGCAGAGTTTGTTTTTGTTAGACATGATGCACAATGCCCAGGGCTGAGACCGCCTTATGATGGACCGTTCAGGGTGCTGGAAAAAAATGAGAAGCATTTTTTGCTAGATTTGGGGGGGCAGAAGGGAGCTAATTTGCATAAACAGACTCAAGCCCGCTTTTGTCCTGGCTGATGAACGCGTGCAGTTGGCGAAAGCCCCCCGCCGGGGCAGGCCACCGAGAAAGCATGCTCCAGAGCTCCCACAGAGAGGTGCTAACAAATCTAATCCCCAGGTGCGAGGAGACGCTGCAGACGCAGCGAAGCCGGCCTACAGCAGATTCGGCAGGAAGCTCAGACCTAAGAGATTGGGGGATTGATTGTTGGTTATGTGGCGATGTCTTTTATGTTATGCATTTATGAGTATGTTTGTCCCATGCAGACGTTTGGGGGGGGGTCATGTGGCACATATGTTTGGTTCATATTTCCCACAAGAGTGTGGCACATATGTCTGGTTCATATCTCCCACAAATGTATGGCTTATGTGGATTGAGGCTTCACGTCTGGAGGAACAGGAGATTAGATCGACGGCGGCCGACAGGTGATGGCGAGGAGGTGTGAAGTCGGGCCCTTGTCTCAGAGGAGGCCCTGGGGGGTTTCCCAGGACACCGGAGAATAAGAGACAATGGTGAATCTTCAGAGACTTGCATTGTGATTGAATGTTTGCAGAAGCACCATGTGACTTGAGTTCTTAATCCCCTGGAGGTATAAGAGTGAGCTGTAATATTATTCTGCCTCTTCTTGCTTTTGAGAATGTTGGATGAATGTGTTCTGCAATAAAGCCGAACCTGAGAAATACACTCATGTCTCGTCATTGAACACATCTTCCACAGTAGACCAGTATGTGTCTTCAACAACCATATCAAAAAACAAAAACAATAACATGTATTCCGAGCAAAACCAGAACCACAAGCTCGGAATCACTGAAAACTTAACTATGCTTAGCTGTACTTAAAGGCCAAATGTCACGTAACAGGGTCCTTAAAATGTCTTGAAACTAGATATAAAAGGGAACCGATCTGTTCTGGTCTTGGTGCATATGCTTCAGTAACGCCGGAATATTCGTTAATTTAAAACTGCCGCACTCTGCCTGACATTCCTACTCACGGCCCCCGGAATCGCCTGGGGAAGAAGGCGGAAGTGACGAAATTGATTGTACCTTAGTTTGATGCTTGGGGTATCCCGATTGATTGTTTATATGGAGACTGGAAGATTGAAGTGAGCAACAAGAAAGAAAAAATTGGATATTTCACCCATACCTTAAAACGGGGCTATAAGTGTCATATCCCGAGCGCTTTTGTCCGCGCTCGGGTTATTCCTCATCCCTGTCAGGTTTTGACAGCTGGTGTCGTCACTCGGGCTTCCTGGGCTCTGATTGGCCAGACGCTCGGGGGCTCTCAGCTGTCAGAGCAGCTGCGCCGCGTTTCCAATCATGAGCAGCTGGCTTTAAATGTCAGTGCGAGTGAGTTGGACTCTGCGGCTGTCTCGTCAGAAGTCTTATGACTTACCCCTGTCTCCTTACCACATGCTCCCTGGGTTCCTCGACGTATCCCGCTGCATGTAAGTGATTTATTATTTGGAATTGTCTTCTCCCTCGCTGACGTTCCTTCCTAATTACGGCGGACGAGAGCTCCTCGTCTCTGCCATAACTCTCTCCCTGTTCCACGTTTTATATTCCCTGCCTTTGCGGCGTACGAGTGCCCCTCGCCCTAGCCGCTAATCTCTGTTGTGAATTTATGTTGTATTGTGTAACGAAGCCTGCGTGGCAAAGTTGTGTTGTACACCTAAGTCCTGTGCATTATAAATAAAAGAACTGAATTGCAACTTACTGAACTGTGGCGTCTTATGCTGGCTCGTGAGGGCCAGCCGTGACAGTAGACAGCCGCCAGAAGGAGACGCCGTTCTCAGTAAGTTGCGTTCTGGGAACTTTGCCCCTTCCTGTCCAGGTACGTGGCGTTGGAAATATGCCATCTCAGCGGAGTCGTTCTCGGGGTTCCCACGGCCTGCTGACCAAGGCGCTGGAGGAGGTAGATGAAATCCTCATCATCGCCTCCGACCTCGATGGGCATCCAGACACCTCCCTCGCCCCTCCTCTCCTCGGTTATCAGCCCGATGAACAGTGGTATCTAGACCGGGCTGAGGAGGTGCTTGACCGTCTGCCTTCCCGCTACAACGGTCACCCCGAGGTCAACGCGAGGAGACTCGACATCGCTGCCCAACGCCAGATAATTCAGATGTACAAAGAGGAGGAGGCTGCAAGGTGGGGTGATCTCTGGCTCCAGCTGCCTGAGGCACTGGAGGAGGTGGATGACTTCATCAGCACTTCCGCCAGCCTTGACGACTCATCCGAGGCGCACTATTACCTGGACTACGCTGAGATAACGCTCGACTGATTGTCTCCCCGCTACACTGACCACTTGGACGTCCAAGCGAAGAGACAAGAGATCGCCGCCCACCGCGAGGCGCTCCAGGATATCGAGGAGGAACGAGGCCAAAGGCGGAGTAATCGGAGCTCCCACTGCCCGCTCTGGAATCCGGATCCTTCCCTCGATCCAGTCCTGGAGTTCGCACCACCCGGGGCCCGTCGTAGACATCGGCGCCGTGGCCAGAGACGTTCTCAGCGCGACTCCCTTCCGGAACCCGCTCCGGTTCACTGGGCTGACCCCATTCATCCCACTGCTGTCTCACCAGCGTCTCACCAGGAGGAGATCCCTGCAGCCTTTCCCCCCGGGCCTGCTTTCCCCGCTGAGCTGTCGGCGCGTCACGCCCAGCCCGACTTGGCTGTTGCCCCCTCCGCCTCGACGCCTTCTCCAGCGGCTGGGAGTTTGAGAAGTTTTGCTCCAGTGGACAGTGCGGCTACACCATCCCGAGTGGCCCCCTCTCCTCCTTCAAGAGAGTCTCCGGCCACCACCCGGTGGGAGGAGGATGGAATGACGTTCCCTATGGCAGGTTCGGTGGAGCCCCTCCGGGAGGCAGGCAAGTACAAGTTCACTTTTTTCCATCTAATAGTGATTTGTTCTGTCTGACTCCTGGGGCTGAGGCTCGGGGTTTGCAGCCCCCCGAGCCTCAACTCCCTGCTGATATGTTAATTAAACCCGCTGCCTCTGTGTCTCCCCCTGCTGAGCACGCTTCGACTTCAGAGGAGTGTCACCAGATGAGGAGTGAGCCTGCGGCCCTCGGGCAGAAGACCCCAGCCCCGCAGCCATTTTCTGGGCAGAGGAGATCGGACGACTGGTTGGAGCCTGTGCCGACGACGGAGCGTCCCCGGGACTCCGCAGATGAACAGTCCGGTCCAGCGGGCCGAGAGCCCCCCCACCTCCACGCCACATGAACTGCCAGCCTGGACGATGACGTCGGGGGGTCCTCAAGCTGCAGGAGCCCCTCTTCCAGGGGCGGATGACGTCACGACGGAGTGGGAACCGGACGACGACCTCCTCCCGTTTGAACCCGGAGCATCGAAGTCTTGGATGGCGGCAGAACCCGAGATCAGGCGAGTGCTCTATTTTCTTTCCCTCATCTTCTTTCTGGAGCATTATTGCCTGTCTCTTGGGGGGACGAGCCGGGTGCAGCTGTCTGCTGCGCTCGAGCCTGTCTCGCCGGGCCCTGCCGCTGCCGGTGATCCTGATCCCGGTTCCTTTTGTCCCTCTGAGCCTCTCCCCAGGGTCACTGGAGGCGAACTGCTCTAGGTGCCACCTTGGAGGTTCCGGCTCTCGGCATGGGGTCCACCGGGAGTGCTCCGCCGGTTCAAGCGGAGCTCGACGTCAGGGAGGTTCCGGCCCAATCGGGGTCCGACGCGGGTGCTGCTCTCGCTCGATCGGAGCTCGACGTCATGGAGGTTCCGGCCCAATCGGGGTCCAACGCGGGTGCTGCTCTCGCTCGATCGGAGCTCGACGTCATGGAGGTTCCGGCCCAGTCGGGGTCCGACGCGGGTACTGCTCTCGCTCGTTTGGAGCTTGACGTCATGGAGGTTCTGGCCCAATCGGGGTCCGACGCGGGTGCTGCTCTCGCTCAATCGGAGCTCGGCGCCATGGTCGTTTTGACCCAGGCGGGTTCCGGAGATTGTGTAGCTGACCCACCGCTGAGCGCTTTCCAGGCCATGCCCCGTCCTCGCCATGGCCCCTTCTTCCCCGCTTTTGAGACTGCGGGAGTTAATTCCAGCTGGCCCGGATCGCCGACCTTCCCCCAGCCATTCTGTTGGCAGGCCGATACTGCCCGACCACCCGGTGACCGGCTCTGTCCTTTTGGCGTCCGGGCCCAGTTTCCTGACGAGCAGGAAGATTCTTTCGGCGCCCTGGTCCGCCCGCCGGAGACATGGTTTCCCTCGGCCCGGGGTTTGGCTGAGCCGTTAAGGCACGTTCCGCTGCTTTTGCTGGCGGCCTGGATGCTGGGTGCTGGGAGACCTCCTGAGCGGAATTATTTAACACTATTCCCCAATGGGTTTTTTTCCTCCCCTTCTCTTGCCCCACCACTGGCTTGTGACTGGTTTTTCTTTTTTTTTCCCCTCTCAGACTGAAATTCCCCACTGGGGATTGATCTTCGTGTTTAAAGTAACTTTTTCGTTAATGGACATATGTTCTCTTGCCGTAGCTATTTTTAGTGTTTTTGTTTTTTTGTTTTTTTTCTGGGATGTCTGTTTGAGGTTGTTTCTTGCACTCCCGATTTGTGACTCTTTTGAGCAGAATTTCCTTTTCCTTTTGACAGAATGTTATCATGAGCATCGTTTGTTTCTTATTGGGTATGATTGTATATTTTCGATGTTACTCTCTTACTCGGGTCTAGTTCCTTTTGGCACCTGTGTTGTCTTTTGGTTTTGAAGATTTTCTGTACACTTTAGCCTGGAGATGAAGGTATTTTCTGTTCTTTTATTTCTTTGACCCTGCCTTTTAGTATTGACTGGTATTCTATGTATCCTCATCTTGGTTTTCTTTTTGTGGCGATATGTGTGTCAAGTTACATGGGTTGTAGTTGATGTCTTTTGTTATATGTGAGAGATGTCCATCTAGTGTTGGTTTCTCTTTTTTTTAACTCGTCTTATTGTCCCCGTTTATGTACGGTTCTTGCCTTTTTTTTTTTCTCTCCCTCCCTTCCCCGATGTTCTTGTCCCCTTGTTGTTGTGGGTTGACCTTGCTCCCCCTTCGCCTGCTTCCCCCTCCACCCTCCCTGGGGTGGGGTGGGGGGGTCTGGATGTTACGCGCGACCAGGAGTTCGCGTAGAGGGAGGGGCTCTGTCATATCCCGAGCGCTTTTGTCCGCGCTCGGGTTATTCCTCATCCCTGTCAGGTTTTGACAGCTGGTGTCGTCACTCGGGCTTCCCGGGCTCTGATTGGCCAGACACTCGGGGGCTCTCAGCTGTCAGAGCAGCTGCGCCGCGTTTCCAATCATGAGCAGCTGGCTTTAAATGTCAGTGCGAGTGAGTTGGACTCTGCGGCTGTCTCGTCAGAAGTCTTATGACTTACCCCTGTCTCCTTACCACATGCTCCCTGGGTTCCTCGACGTATCCCGCTACATGTAAGTGATTTATTATTTGGAATTGTCTTCTCCCTCGCTGATGTTCCTTCCTAATTACGGCGGACGAGAGCTCCTCGTCTCTGCCATAACTCTCTCCCTGTTCCACGTTTTATATTCCCTGCCTTTGCGGCGTACGGGTGCCCCTCGCCCTAGCCGCTAATCTCTGTTGTGAATTTATGTTGTATTGTGTAACGAAGCCTGCGTGGCAAAGTTGTGTTGTACACCTAAGTCCTGTGCATTATAAATAAAAGAACTGAATTGCAACTTACTGAACTGTGGCGTCTTATGCTGGCTCGTGAGGGCCAGCCGTGACAATAAGGGACAGCTGGGTAATAAGGGACACTTTTCTGGGAAATGTTTTCATACCTGTCAAGTGATAAGTTTTCGCCGTATTTTAATACCGTAAAACGGGGCTATAAGGGACGGCGGGGTAATAAGGGACACTTTTCTGGGAACTGTTTTCATACCTGTCAAGTGATACGTTTTCGCCGTATTTTAATACCGTAAAACGGGGCTATAAGGGACGGCGGGGTAATAAGGGACACTTTTCTGGGAACTGTTTTCATACCTGTCAAGTGATACGTTTTCGCCGTATTTTAATACCGTAAAACGGGGCTATAAGGGACGGCGGGGTAATAAGGGACACTTTTCTGGGAAATGTTTTCATACCTGTCAAGTGATACGTTTTCGCAGTATTTTAATACCGTAAAACGCGGCTAAAAGGGACGGCGGGGTAATAAGGGACACTTTTCTGGGAAATGTTTTCATACCTGTCAAGTGATACGTTTTCGCCGTATTTTAATACCGTAAAACGGGGCTATAAGGGACGGCGGGGTAATAAGGGACACTTTTCTGGGAACTGTTTTCATACCTGTCAAGTGATACGTTTTCGCCGTATTTTAATACCGTAAAACGGGGCTATAAGGGACGGCGGGGTAATAAGGGACACTTTTCTGGGAACTGTTTTCATACCTGTCAAGTGATACGTTTTCGCCGTATTTTAATACCGTAAAACGGGGCTATAAGGGACGGCGGGGTAATAAGGGACACTTTTCTGGGAAATGTTTTCATACCTGTCAAGTGGTACGTTTTCGCCGTATTTTAATACCGTAAAACGCGGCTATAAGGGACGGCGGGGTAATAAGGGACACTTTTCTGGGAAATGTTTTAAATGTAATTCGTGTTGTTATTGTCAAATATTTTAAGGATTCATGGATATTTGACAATAACAACACAACTCAGCGTCCGGCTCAAAATAAAAAAAGCAGAATTCTGGATTTGGAAGACGATTCCTTTCTGTTCCACAGCCGCAGGACAGCTGAAAGTGTGAGGCCATCATCCTAATGACTTCTAACAGTAGTGATAATAGCTCCTGCTGAGCGATCTGCACGCCCCGGCCATCAGCCTAATGATTGAGTCCACACTTCTAACAGTAGTGAGAATAGCTCCCGCTGAGCGATCTGCCCGGGGCGGCCATCAGCCTAATGATTGAGTCCACACTTCTAACAGTAGTGAGAATAGCTCAGGCTGAGCAATCTGCCAGCACCCTAGCTGTTGGGGTCTCACACACACGACGTGTTCCTCAACACACTCAATAATTTTTTTTTCCCGTATATTTTTCTTTTGGGCGTACAGAAATGGCAATACGCCCGTATTTGCTAAAATTGCATTTTCCCCGTATTAAAATACGGCGAAAACGTCTCCCTTGACATGTATGCACCTCCACTCTCATATTGATCTGGTAAATTTCTTGACAGCAGCGGCTCTCCTCCACTGTAATAATAATGGCTTCCGAAAAATCAATATTTATGGGGCGCCCTTGACAGACCCCCTTCGGCTTCCCAATTCTGGAGGCGATTAATGTCCAATTCAATTACATTTTCCACTGGTTCTGCTCTCTGGTCATCGTCGGAACTGTTGTCATCAGACAAAGCATCTGATTCCGTCTCAGACGGCTCGAACCTGTAAGGTTCTATGCCTCTGTCACTGTCTGAACCACTGACAAAAAAAAGACAAAAAGAAAAGACAAAAAAATAAAGACAAAACTAAACTAATTTGTTCACAATCGCTGTCACTTTCCGTCATGATTGTCCAATGTTGATAAGTGTGAATGTGGACAGGCAGGGCAGCCAGGGTGAAATTTGTGACGTCAAAATCATGGCCGCGGTCTGGATTGGCTGTCACAAGCCAGTGAGCAAGGCGGGGCCTTCGCCTGGTGTATTTTGTGCAATTATGTAAATACGGGTGGGTGATATGGTCTCCAGTATGAATATTTGGTTTAAGCTATGTGTATTTTATCAAAATTCGTTGTCATAAAAAAAAAATTACATGACATTTGGCCTTTAACTAAAAAAACAGCACACCTATAAGGGATAACAAAGAGAAAAGGGGGTGGGGAGGAAGTCAAGTTCCCCCTTACTGGAAAGCCACTATTAAAATACCGGTGTGTATATATGATTGAACTTAATACAAAGATAAAAATACCAAAGAACAAAACCACCCCAAATTTCTAAATCACATCCACCTGGATTTAACAGTCATGCCTTAGCCAATCAGTAATCTAGCCTTCCTATTGTTCCATATAAATTCCACTAACTTTTTTTTAATTCTTGAAAATAGATCTGAAGGTGGTGGTAAAGGAATGTTTTGAAATAAATAAAGTATTTTTGGTAAGATATTACTTTTAAGTATATTAATTCTCCCGATCATTGACATTGGTAGTGGCATCCATCTCTGAAGTGTAATATCTGTCATTAAGGCTTCATAGTTGGCATTGGCGACTAATTCTAGCTTAGGCAAAATTTGAATTCCTAAATATTTAAACTGATTTACAACATTGAATTGGTTTACCTCAGGAGCTGGATGATTTCTCTGGGTCTCATTTAGCATTAAAATTGAAGATTTTGTTTTGTTTATTTTATATCCTGATATATCCCCAAAGTTCTTTGATAAATTTAACAAGGTCGGAATTGATTTTTTAAAATTCAACATAAACAAAATTATGTCATCGGCATACAGGGAGATTTTATGTTCTGTTGGTCCTACTTTAATTCCATATATTTGTGGATGTAAACGTACTGCCATCGCTAAAGGTTCAATTGCCATAGTAAACAATAAAGGTGAAAGTGGTCAGCCTTGTCGACATCCTCTATTGATTTTTATTGATTTTGAGATACTGCTGTTTGTTAGGATTTCTGCTGTAGCATTATTGTATATTATCTGGACCCATTTTATGAAATTATTTCCAAGTCCAAACCTTTGTAGAACTTCAAAAAGATTGGGCCATTCGACCCTATCAAAGGCCTTTTCGGCGTCCAATGAGAGAGCTGTATCTGGTGCTTCTTTATTGGAATAAATAATATTAAATAGTCTTCTTACATTATGGAAGCCTTGTCTTCCCATTATAAAGCCATTCTGATCTCGGTTAATAATATTTGGTAATATTTCTTGTAGTCGTTTTGCTAAAATTTTACAGATTATTTTAAGATCAGCATTTAATAGGCTTATTGGTCTCATGTTTTCACATTTATTAGGGGGTTTACCTGGTTTTGGTAATAGTATAATTAAGCCACTATTCATGTATGGTGGTAAATTACCATTTTGAAATGCTTCTAAAACCATTTCCAACAGTGGTTTTATTAATTTATTCTTAAATTTTTTATAGAGGTCAACTGGAAGACCATCTGGTCCTGCTCTTTTTCCTAATTTCATATCATCAATGGCTTGCCCAACTTCTTCTTGACTAATTTTAGACTCCAGTATCTCCCTGGTTTCATTTGGAATACATGGTATAGATAATCCACCCAAAAATCCATTTAATTTTGTTAAGTCAGTTTCATTTTTTGTATCATATAGTTTTCCATAATAATCTCTAAAGGCACTATTAATTTCTAAAGGATCTATAACTACCTGTCCATTACTTATAATACTGGTAATTGGTGTTTTAGATTCTAATTGTTTAATCTGCCATGCCAATAATTTTCCTGATTTTTCACCTTGTTCGTAAAAAATTTGCTTCAATCTTAGAAGACTCGAGGCAGTTCTATTTGCTGATTTTTTGTCATATTCAGCTCTCAGAGTCAGTAATTCGTTCTCTAACTGTGGGTTACTTCCTGTATACACCTTTTCTTGAAGGATTTTTATTTTACGTTCCAATTGGACCGTCTCCTCTCGGGTCTTCTTAGATTTTGAACCTGTATAACTAATAATATGCCCCCTAATAAAAGCTTTGAAAGCCTCCCACTTTATGCATGCCATTGTTTGTGTAGTATTGATATCAAAGAACTCATCTATCTGTTTTTCTATGTACTTAACAAATTCCTCATCCTGAAGACATTTATGTTGAAAATGCCACCTAACTGGGTCCTTTGTCAATTTCTTATCTACATATATTAGACAGGGTGCACGATCAGAGATCACAATATTATCATAGAAACAGTTTTGAATCTTGGACCTTAATTCTGTAGAGATCAAAAAATAGTCAATACGTGAGAATGCCTTATAGGTATTAGAATAACAAGAATAAGCTTTGACTTGTGGTTTCATTTCTCTCCATATATCTAGCAATCTCAGTTCTTTCATAAAATGATTAATGGTCATCCTACATCCATTGTGCATACAGTCCAGTCCTGTTGATCTATCTATACTGGGTGTAGAAGAGCTTGGAATAACGAGGCGATGTGACTTATAAACCAAAGTTTATTATCAGCTTCGCTCCTCTAACAAGTCTCATCTCAGTGCAGAAGCAGAAGTAGAATAGAGGAAGAACATATTCAGCTCTACATACTTATACCTACACATAACAAAAGACATGCATATCAAAGCTGACATCCCACATTATCTTAATCCCCCTCCTTTGTCTCCATATCCCTCCACCTGGCCTTGGGAGGTCAGGGCGATCGATCTGGTCTCCACCGCAGTGCCTCGGATGCTCTTTGATCCCCGCTGGCAGTTGAGACCTCTTTGTCCTGTTCTGAGGTGTGAAGTCGCTTTACATATGTAATCACCAAACATTCTCACATGCTTATACATACGTAGGTTATGGGATATATGATTAATATAGACCACAGCCCCCCCAAACGACTAAGAAAAGGACAATAGAAAAATTCACAGTTTTAAGATAATTATTATGACATACTAACTGCTACACCTCTTGACAAGGAAGAAACTTTCCAGCAGCTATGCTCCTGTAGAGAATTCAGTGGTAATCATAACAGCGTAGTAATATCACAAGCCAGTCTTAAACTGTTACAGCACAATTAGTGAACAACTTTTGAGTAGTTTGCATCAGTCCCTGTGCCGTCTGGGTTTTAATCTTCTCCCGAATCTGCTGTGGGTCCGCTTGGGCGTCCTGGTGGGACCTTCCTGTAAGGAATCTGCAGCTTGGGGAGGAGAGTGATTATTTGTTCCCTGCAGGGGGGCTGAGTCTTTTCTCTTGGGGGGTCTACCCCGCCGAGGTGCTCTCGCCAACCGTGCAGGTTCGTCTCTCAACAAGAAGGCAGGTTTAAGTCTGTCAATGCTGACTGTTTCTTTTCTGTCCCCTAAATCAAGCACAAAATGCTTATCACCAGGTTCCAGCACTCTGAAAGGTCCGTCGTATGGTGGACGGAGGGTTGGTTTTAAAGCTTCATGCCTAACAAAAACGAATTCAGCGTTTTTCAAAACTTGGGGAACAAAAACCCGTGGAAAAGAGTGATGTGCCAGTCCGGGGAGAGTGTCCGGTCCGTTGCTGCCTAAAAGCCTCGGGGCTGGAAGATGCCCTGGCTCTGGGTTCTCTGGTAAAAATTCACCTGGGAGCCTGAGAGGTTGTGCAAAAACTAATTCTGCTGGGGAGGCGTCTAGATCCTCTTTAGGCGCAGCACTCAACCCCAATAAAACCCAGGGAAGTTTATTTACCCAATTTGTGTCCGTTAGTGAGGCTCTGAGGGCGGCCTTTAAAGATCTGTGAAAACGCTCGCATAACCCATTAGCCTGAGGGTGATAAGCGGTGGTGCGGTGAATTGTCGCTCCTAAGCTGCTGGCCATGGCTGACCAAAGCTCCGAGACAAATTGAGGCCCTCTATCGGACGTGATGTCCGATGGGACGCTGAAACGTGCCACCTAGTTTGTTAAAAAAAAACGCAAGCGACTTCCTCCGCTGTGGTTGACGCAAGAGGGACCGCCTCAGGCCAGCGCATAGTACGGTCTATCATTGTTAACAGGTGTGTGAAACCTTGGGAGGAAGGTAGTGGTCCCACGAGGTCGACATGAACGTGGTCGAACCTTCTGGCTGGGATTCGAAAAGGCTCTAGAGGGGCTTTTGTGTGTTTGTGTATTTTGGCGCGCTGACAAGACATGCAAGTCTTTGCCCATTCTTTTACGTTTTTGCGCAGGCCGGGCCACACAAACTTTTCGGCGACCATTTTAACCGAAGCGCGCACACCCGGGTGCGCGAGGGAGTGAATTGAGTCGAAAATACGGCGGCGCCATGCAGCTGGGACTACCGGGCGAGGTCGGCCGGTTGAGATGTCGCATATTAGGGGGGGCACACCATCGCGTAAACCCCTTTCCTCCAGCCTTAACCCTGTTGGTCCAGACAGGAGTGTGCGCACGTCCGCGTCACTACTTTGCTCCTCCGCCATGGCTGCGTAATCTATCCCTACGTGGATTGGGGCTGCGTATGTGTCCGCGTTGGCGAAGAGTTCTGCGGCTGAGGTAGTATAATCTGTCTCCTCGCGCTCTGGCGATGTCACAGCGCGAGAGAGGCAGTCTGCTGCCACGTTAAGTTTGCCTGCCACATGTCGAATGTCTGTGGTGAACTTTGAAATCGCAGCTAGCTGTCTTTGTTGCCTGCCTGACCACGGTTCGGAAATTTTAGCCATCGCAAAGGTGAGCGGTTTGTGGTCTACAAAAGCCGTGAAACGCCGCCCCTCCAACCAGAACTGGAAGTGGCGGATGGATAAATGAAGCGCTAGCAGCTCCCTGTCAAAAGTGCTGTATTTACGCTCAGTTTGGTTTAACGATTTGCTGAAAAATGCCAAAGGTTGCCAAGTTCCGCCGACGTGTTGTTCTACAACCGCCCCTATGGCCAGGTCTGAAGCGTCTGTGGTTAGCGCAATGCGGGCCGAGGGATCAGGGTGAACCAACAATGTTGCGTTAGCTAGGGCACTTTTTACTTCCGCGAAGGTGCGTTCGCGCTCCGGGGTCCATTCGACCGCGTTGGAAGGTTTTTGTTTTCTGAGGGCATCATATAGGGGCTGCATGAGCTGAGCTGCGCGGGGGAGGAAACGGTTGTAAAAATTAACCATTCCCAAAAATTCTTGCAGCGATTTGACCGTTTGTGGCCGTGGAAAATTTTTTACTGCGCGAACTTTGTCTGGCAGCGGGACTGCCCCCTTCGGTGAAACTCTGTGTCCCAAAAAATCAATTTGTGACACGCCGAATTTGCATTTGGCTGGATTGATTATTAACCCGTGCTCTTCTAGTCTCTGAAAAACCATAGTGAGATGCTGTTCGTGTTCTTCCTCCAATGAGCTGGCTACCAGCATATCGTCGAGGTAGACGAACACGAAAGGGAGGTCGCGTAATATCGCGTCCATCATCCGCTGAAAGGTTTGAGCAGTGCCTTTGAGGCCAAAAGGCATCCGCAAAAATTCAAAAAGACCAAAGGGGGTTATTACAGCTGTTTTAGGAATGTCTTCTGCTCGAACGGGGACTTGGTGATAGCCACGGACCAGGTCTATTTTAGAAAAAATGCATGCACCCGCCAGATGTAGTGAAAAATCTTGGATGTGAGGAATTGGGTAGCGGTCATGCGCTGTCGCATTGTTTTAATCTGCGGTAATCGCCGCACGGTCTCCCAAGAACCGTCGGATTTCGGGACCATGTATAGTGGCAATGCCCAGGGGCTTTTTGAGCGTCTGATAATGCCTAGTTTTTCAAGGGTGGTAAACTCGTCCCGAGCTATGGCGAGCTTGGTTGCGTCTAAGCGCCGAGCTTTGGCAAATACAGGTGGGCCCGTTGTGGGAATAAAGTGTTCGACCCCGTGCTTAGCCACTGTAGCTGAGAATTTGGGAATTGTGAGTGCTGGAAATTGGGTGAGGAGTTGATCAAACTTACCTCCTGCTGTAGTGACGCTGGCCTGCACGGGTGGTGGAGAAACTCGAGCTGAGCAGGGAATAGAAGCAAATGACAATGCATTAACCAAGCGTCTGTTTGCTAGATCAACTAATAACCCATGTGCACACAAAAAATCCGCGCCCAACAAGTTAAAACTCACCGCCGCTACAACAAATGTTCATCTGTAGTTGCGGCCATGAATGCAGAGGGGCAGGTTCCTTTCGCCATAAGTGTCGATGATGGAGCCGTTGGCTGCCATCGCTCCATTGCCCCGGGGGCCCATGGCCCGGTCTGCGTGGGAGGGCATGATAAAACTCAGTTGAGCTCCAGTGTCGATTAGGAACTGCTTGCCGGTGTGTCCGTCCGTCACATAGAGAAGCTTGTTTTTTTTCGCGAGAACCGCCACCGTTAACGGTTCTCGGCTTTGGCGTTTCCCGAACTCATGAATTTGCAGGGGGGGAACGCATTTGTAAGCCTTCTCGGCGAAGCGGTGGTGGTAATAACAGACGTCACTCCGTCTGTTACGTCTTGGCCGTGTCGCTGCCATGGTGGGTGGGCTCTGCTCGGTGGTTTGTGGCTCCCCGTTGCTCTGGACATCGGCGCTGAGGTCTGCGGATGCTGCCGTGGCTGTCTGTTCACTGCAGGCGTTGACGAGTCGCTGCGCTTCACGAGCCAGCGCGCGGAAGTCTTGCTGGGTGCTGCATCGCATGTTGGCAAGCGTCCCTCTCATGTGTGGCGGCAGAGTACTGAGGAATATAAATTCGAAGAGGAAATTGTCATTGTCCTCTTCCTTCAACTGCAGCAAGTCCTCCATGAGGGCCTTGGGTCTGCATCCTCTGTGGCCGTAGACTGCCAGGATCCTCTCGGCTCTCTCCTCGGCAGAGGGGACGAAATTCTCCACGATGGTCACCTTCAGTTCTCTATATTTGTCCTGGGCCGGCGGCCGCTGGATTATGCTCCGCACACATCTCAAAGTGGCGGCGTCGAGTTTGGCGACGATGTGATAAAATTTTGTGTTGTCAGCCATTATGCCCGCCAGTGCAAACTGAGCTTCAGCTTGCTGAAACCACAAGCTCGGGTCTTCCTGCCAGAAGTCCGGCAGCTTGACGGTGACGGCGCTTGTGTAGGCCGTCACTGATGTGTCCGCAGGGTGAGAGTGCCTTCCTTCGGCTCTCGCGGCGGAGCTGGTGCTCGGTTGAGCCCTCTCTGTAGCTTCTGCCGTGGGGGAACGTCGTCCATCTGTTCCCCTGTCTGCATGGGCGCCGGCGTCTGCCTGGGTCGCCTCAGATGAGTCAGTCGCGGGGAAACGCCTCTGGTCCATCCTCACGTCGGGGTCACCAGTGTAGAAGAGCTTGGAATAACGAGGCGATGTGACTTATAAACCAAAGTTTATTATCAGCTTCACTCCTCTAACAAGTCTCATCTCAGTGCAGAAGCAGAAGTAGAATAGAGGAAGAACATATTCAGCTCTACATACTTATACCTACACATAACAAAAGACATGCATATCAAAGCTGACATCCCACATTATCTTAATCCCCCTCCTTTGTCTCCGTATCCCTCCACCTGGCCTTGGGAGGTCAGGGCGATCAATCTGGTCTCCACCGCAGTGCCTCGGATGCTCTTTGATCCCCGCTGGCGATTGAGACCTCTTTGTCCTGTTCTGAGGTGTGAAGTCGCTTTACATATGTAATCACCAAACATTCTCACATGCTTATACATATGTAGGTTATGGGATATATGATTAATATAGACCACACTGGGATTCAATGTACAATTAAAATCCCCTGCTATTATATGTTGCCCTGTAAGTGATGATAAAGTGAGGAATAAATTAACAAAGAAGTTTTGATCATCAATATTGGGGCCGTATAAGTTCACTAGATTTATATTTTCTAATAACAAAGATCCTTGGATGATTAGATAGCTTCCTAATTTGTCTCTAATTACATTTTTCATTTGAAATGGGACTGTTTTATGTATGAGAGTCATAACTCCCCTGGCTCGGGATGAAAATGATGAGGTGAACACATTACCTTGCCATCTTCTCCTAATTCTTTTTACATCCTCCTCTAATAGATGAGTTTCTTGTAAAAATACAATTTTTGAATCTATGTCTTTTTTTCCCACAATATCTTTATTGAACCTTTTTTTTTAACAAACATGACACAAACAATCAAACACTAACACTAAAGTACTACCAAAAAAAATGCACTAAAAACACCAACAACCACCAACAAAAGCAATCACCAGTTTGGAATTTACAAGGTCCACACACATCATTCACCTTCTTATTCAAAAGTTATGTTTAAATTCTTTACATAATCAATGAAAGGTCTCCATATATTCTCAAACACAATTTCCTTTGATTTCAATATGTATGCTATTCTTTCTAGTGGAAGGTTTGTTAACATCTGTCTTAACCACTGAGTCACATCTGGTCTATGAATCTTTTTCCACAGTAGTGCAATACATTTTTTGGCATTAAGCAAACTGGGGTCTATGAATGCTCTTTCACTTTTATTAAAGTTATGCTTTTCTGAGTACAGACCCAACAAAAACAATTTAGGATTCAATATGATTTGTTTTGAAATTATTTTTTCAATTGTTACCCTCACCTCTTCCCAAAACATTCTAATTTTTCTACATTCCCATACACAATGAAATAGGGTTCCTTTACTTTCCATGCATTTTGTGCACGTATCTGGTATGTTTTTGTTATATCTATTTAACTCCACCGATGTAACATACATCCGCATTAACCATTTAAAATGTATCAATTTAAGACGTACATTTATTGATTTGGTTTGAGCTTCTGTACAAGCCAATTCCCATTGTTCCTCTGAAATTTCATTTTGCAGGTCTTCTTTCCAATAGTTCAATCTTTTCTGTGAGTTTTCACTTGAGGATAGTGTCAATGAGTTATAAAACTCTGAAATAATACCCTTTCTCTTACTATCTTTCATCAAAATTTTTTCCAAGGATGAATAAATAGGTCGAGTGAGAGCATTATTTTGATTTGGCCGAATAAAGTTCCTAAGCTGAAGATATTTAAAAAAATGTGTTCTATTAAGATTAAATTTGATCCTCAGCTCTTCAAAAGACATTATGTTATCTGAACATGACAGATATAAATCTTGAATCTTTTGAATCCCTTTTAAATTCCATACTTTAAATACAGCATCCGCTCTCCCTGGTTTAAAATATTGATTACCCCATATTGGGCTAAATTGTGACAATAAAGGCCCTTTTCCACTAGCACGCTTTAGCGCGACACGGGACGGCTCAGCACGCTTTGTACGCTTTTCCACAAGCCCCAACACGGTTTAACAGCCGCGATTCTCAGCCCCGCTCAAGGGCAGGGTACAGCAGTGCTGAGCTGGGCCGTGTTGTGACGTTAACAGACTGGTCGCCGCTGATTGGTCAGGTCGTAACCGGCGCTGATTGGTCAGGTTGTAACTGCCCCTCTCCTCCTCCTCTTCTGCCGAATCTTCACGACCTTCTCAATAAAGTTTTTGAAAAAAAAAAAAAAGAATCTTCACGACCGCCATTACTCAGCACGCAACCACTGTTGGCGGTTTATTTTCAGTGTATTGCTGTGCTATTTTCATTTATTCTCTATCAAAAATGGCTTCGCGTAATAAGGGTGTTCCATGGACCAATAAGGAGGTGCAGTGTCTGCTCACTGCATTGTCAGACGAACGCATCCAGCGCGAGTTAGACGGAGCCACCTGGAATGAAAAAATATACCGGGAGGTCTCGACATCGGAGTCCTTTAACGGTGAGTTTTAATTTTTTTTTATTGTGCATTTTTTCACAAATATATTCGGTAAGACGCTCAGTTTATTTATGCAATAAAAAAGCTGTTCATTTGTGGATGATGATCGCTCTGCTTTATCGCAGCACACTGCGGATGTGAACAATACACTGAAATAAGCTTATGTAATCTTGTTAAAAACTATTGTCTTTTCTGTATATCTTGCACTTTCGTGCTGTATTTTATTGTGTGCATTTTCCTTGTAGAATCATCCCACGCGTCCGCCGCGCCAGCCCGCCCGGATTCTCCAATGTGAATCTCCCGCCACCAGGCGCAAAATGTATTCAATGATAAATATTTGCAACATTTAAATGAGGTTGCAGAAAACGCGAGGGTATCCCAGGAGCTGGCAGAGACGGCTTCATTCAACCAAGCCTTCCTGACCCAGAGCTGGCAGAGGACGGCTTCATTCAACCGAGCCTTCCTGACCCAGGAGCTGGCAGAGACGGCTTCATTCAACCGAGCCTTCCTGACCCAGTTTGGGAAGCTGGTAGAGGCACTCAGTGGTCGGCGTGTATAAAATGTTGATTAACCTTCATGTTGTGTTGCAAAGTTTTTTTTTTATTTTAATATTTTGTATATAATAAAATGGAATTGTTTTGGAAAGTGTGGTTTGTCTGTTATAACACTGAATTATAAAACAGTATAATTACATAGAAATTCCATTGCCTAGTCTGATCAAAATGATGCTGATCATCCTGTCAGGGGTCAACCATTGTAAAGGTAATGTAATTTTTAACTAGACCAAAAAACAAATGTTTTTGTAAGCTTTCTGTTCTTTTTATTGAAATATCATGAAAAATTAGCACCACATGATCTAGTTCTAAACTTTGGGTAAATTTTTTATGTTAACTTATAAGAAGTTGCACAGTTGGACTTTAAAATGCAGCAGGAGAGACTGATCAAGCTTACAAGTCAAAGTAGGTAAAAAAGTAAGTATATGTAAATTGAATGTTCTATCGGCATTCCAAATTCAGAGAATTACAATACTTTAGAAGGAGTGTAGCATCATCTAAACGGAAAATACTAATACTGTTGTTCCAAACGTTGACCTGAAGGTGAAAAACATGAATTTTTTTTATTCAGTACATCCAAAATGCCCTAGTATGTAAAAAATAATACAATTTGGTGTTGGCCAGTGTGCCACTGTCTCATTATTTAATACGAATAAAAACAAGTTTCAGCTCATTATTTCTAGGTCATTTGGCAGTTAATTCAAACCAAAAGTGACTTGTGTTGTTGCAGCTTTTTTATCAGAGAGTTTCTCCAGTTTTGGAGCATATAATCATCCGTCCCTTAACTGTTAAACATTAAATATCAGCAGACAGATTGGCAAAGGATACACAATTGTGTTGCTGTTGCCCAAAACCGCTGTGACCCACTGCTTGTGGTGCTACCTTTCATGTGTGTGCTTTTTATGAATATTCACACGTTTTTGTAAGTACAAGTGGGATAGTATTAAATTGAAATATAACATATTTCTAATAATGTTTGCTTTTTGCAAATATTTACACTTATTTTGAAAGTAAAAGTTGGATACTGCGGGGGGGGGGGGGGGTGTCTAATCATGTGCCATGGAGGGCCAAGACCCTGCAGGCTTTACCTCCAACCAGTGTCTTCAACAGCAGATTCCACTGAACTTCTTCCACTGACTGATCAGTGATAACACCTGCTGAAGAGACTGGGTAGAAGAGAGAACCTGCAGGGTCTTGGCCCCACATGACACATGATTGGAAGCCCCCGGATTAGGTTTAATTGGATTTAACATTTTAACACAAACTGCTTTATGGTTCATAATTCTGTTGACAGACTTACACCAAACCAAAAGTGATTTCTCAAACTGCTGGATTATTCTTAGCTTTTCCAATCTTTCAGTATTTAATTTATGCCACATGGTGGTAACCTTCACATATAAAAAAAGAGACATCTGCAAAAACTTCATAGGTTTATTGTCAGTGCAAATCCCAGTGCAATACAACATGAATGCATATCTAGTACATTGTTGATGCAGAGAATATATATTTCTACAGTACATGTTTCCATGTAAACTTGTGACTGCATTATTTTAATTGCTTTTAATCCTAGATCAAGTTTGTTTTGGCCTAAAATGCATGATAACTGTCAAATATATCTTATTATACCTAACTCAGTAAAGTTTACTTTTTGAATATATATTTTGTGGCTAATATTAACCTGGCAATCAAGTTGTGTCAGCTGATCGTTTTTTTCTATGATACCATCTCAGAATCTGCTGCAGAAGCAGGTAAGTCCATGATGTCTCAACAGTCTCTCCATGATTTTCAAGCAGATCAGAGCAATTTGTTGTACAGGAAATAAAACGTTTCTACAGACATTCTTAAGCTCAATACTGCTCGTTTGTGAAGCTGTGTTGACATCAGTGACAGGCTGATCACATCCGTGACAGGCACGCCCAGCGCGAATGAAGCAGTAATTTCCCCACAACAGAGCCATCTGAAATACACACAGCGTACATATTTTAGTACCGAACAGCGATAACGTGCAGACATTAAAGTGTAGCACGACGTACTTATAGCAAACTAGCATTAGCAACCATTAGCTTACCGTCATATACGACCTAGTTTGTATCCTCACGCCTTTGGCTCTCCCAGAAGCTGCAGAACTATTCCAGAGTGTTTTCATCTCGCTGCCTGTACCCTTGTCTGGCGGCCCTTTTTGGCGTTTATGGTGAAAAAAGCCACAGACCGAGGAGTGGCCTTGTACAGCTATGTGTTATGTTTTGCTTGGGTCTTCTCAATAAAGTTTTGAAAAAAAAAATGTTTTGCTTGGGTCACATGCGTTACGTCACGGGAGGGTGGCACCGCCTCGCTGTTATAAACCCACCCACCCTAGCACAACACCCATGCCAAACACCGTGCTAATGGAGACAGAAGCATTCCGAGCCGTACTGAAGTGAATCGAGCCGTACCGAGGTGTGCTGGGCTAGTGGAAAAGAGGCTTAAGTGTGGTTCTTTTAAATAGTTTTTAGTTTCACACCATATTTTGATCATATGCTTTACAAATGGATTTTTAACTTGTTTCTGTAATTTTTTTGCCGAATCTGAGTATATGAATATGGGAAGAGGTTAAGGTAAATTGTATGATTCCATTTCAGTCCAGTGAGGGAGATCATTTAATGAAAAATAATATGTCATAGACTTCAGTTGTGCCGACCAATAATACAACATAAAGTTTGGACATTTCAGACCTCCACGATCAAATGGTAAATATAGTAAGGACAGACGTAATCTAGCCCTCCTGTTGTTCCATATAAATTCCACTAACTTTTTTTTAATTCTTGAGAATAGATCTGAAGGTGGTGGTAAAGGAATGTATTGAAATAAAGTATTTTAGGTAAGATATTACTTTTAAGTATATTGATTCTCCCTATCATCGACATTGGTAGTGACATCCATCTCTGAATTAACTCATTAATGTCTGTCATTAAGGCTTCATAGTTGGCACTGACGACTAATTCTAGCTTAGGCACAATTTGAATTCCTAAATATTTAAACTGATTTACAACATTGAATTGATTTACCTCAGGAGCTGGGTGATTTCTCTGGGTCTCATTTAGCATTAATATTGAAGATTTAGTTTTATTTATTTTATATCCTGATATTTCCCCCAAATTCTTTATTAAATTCAACAAGGTCGGAATTGATTTTTTAAGATTCGACATAAACAAAATTATGTCATCGGCATACAGGGAGATTTTATGTTCTGTTGGTCCTACTTTAATTCCATATATTTGTGAATGTAAACGTACTGCCATCGCTAAAGGTTCAATTGCCATAGTAAACAGTAAAGGTGAAAGTGGACAGCCTTGTCGACATCCTCTATTGATTTTTATTGATTTTGAGATATTGCTATTTGTTAGGATTTCTGCTGTAGCATTATTATATATTATCTGAACCCATTTTATGAAATTATTTCCAAGTCCAAACCTTTGTAAGACTTCAAAAAGGGCCATTCAACCCTATCAAAGGCCTTTTCGGCGTCCAATGATAGGAGAGCTGTACCCGGTGCTTCTTTATTAGAATAAATAATATTAAATAGTCTTCTTACCTTATGGAAGCCTTGTCTTCCCTTTATAAAGCCATTCTGATCTCGGTTAATAATATTTGGTAAAATTTCTTGTATTTGTCTTGCTAAAATTTTACAGATTATCTTAAGGTCAGCATTTAATAGGCTTATTGGTTTCATATTTCACATTTATTAGAGGGTTTACCTGGTTTTGGCAACAGTATAATTAAGGCATTATTCATGTATGATGGTAAATTACTATTTTGAAATGCTTCTAAAACCATTTCAAAAAAAGGTTTTATTAATTTATTCTTAAATTTTTTTATAAAGGTCAACTGGAAGACCATCTGGTCCTGCACTTTTTCCTGATTTCATATTATCAATGGCTAGCCCAACTTCTTCTTGACTAATTTTAGACTCCAGTATCTCCCTGTTTTCATTTGGAATACACGGTATAGATAGTCCATCCAAAAACCCATTTAGTTTTGTTAAGTCGGATTCATTTTTTGTATCATATAATTTTTCATAGTAATCTCTAAAGGCTCTATTAATTTCTAAAGGATCTATAACTACCTGTCCGTTACTTATAATACTGGTAATTGGTGTTTTAGATTCTAATTGTTTAATCTGCCATGCCAATAATTTTCCTGATTTTTCACCTTGTTCATAAAAAGATTGTTTCAATCTTAGCAGACTCGAGGCAGCTCTATTCGCTGATTTTTTTTGTCATATTCAGCTCTCAAAATCAGTAATTTGTTCTCTAACTTTGGATCACTTCCTGCATACACTTTTTCTTGAAGAATTTTTAGTTTATGTTCCAATTGGACTCTCTCCTCTTGAGTCTTCTTAGATTTTGAACCTGTATAACTAATAATATGTCCCCTAATAAAAGCTTTGAAAGCCTCCCACTTTATACATGCTGATGTTTGTGTAGTATTGATATCAAAGAACTCATCTATCTGTTTTTCTATGTACTTAACAAATTCCTCATCCTGAAGCCATTTATGCTGAAATTGCCACCTACCTGGTTCCTTTGTCAATTTCTTATCTACATATATTAGACAGCAGGGTGCATGATGAGAGATCACAATGTTATCATAAAAGCAGTTTTGAATCTTGGACCTTAATTCTGTGGAGATCAAAAAATAGTCAATACGTGAGAATGTCTTGTAGGTATTAGAATAACAAGAATAAGCTTTGACTTGTGGTTTCATTTCTCTCCATATATCTAGCAATCTCAGTTCTTTCATAAAATGATTAATGGTCATCCTACATCCATTGTGCGTACAGTCCAGTCCTGTTGATCTATCGATACTGGGTGTAGAAGAGCTTGGAATAACGAGGCGATGTGACTTATAAACCAAAGTTTATTATCAGCTTCAATGTACAATTAAAATCCCCTGCTATTATATGTTGCCCTGTAAGTGATGATAAGATAAGAAATAAATTAGCAAAGAACTTTTGATCATCTATATTGGGACCGTATAAGTTCACCAGATTTATATTTTCTAATAGCAAAGATCCTTGAATGATTAAATATCTTCCAAATTTGTCTCCAATTACATTTTTCACTTGAAATGGGACTGATTTATGTATGAGAGTCATAACTCCCCTGGCTCGGGATGAAAATGATGAGGTGAATACACTTCCTTGCCATCTACTCCTAATTCTTTTTACATCCTCCTCTATTAGATGAGTTTCTTGTAAAAACACAATTTTTGAACCCATGTCTTTTATTTTATTCATAACTTGTTTAAGTTTTTTTAAATTTTGTAGACCTCTGCAATTCCATGAAGTTAAATTAAGATTAACGCTTTGGTTTATGATCAATAGGGAGTTTGGGATTACCTCGCAGTGTAAACATGCTCATACAGAGAAGCAAAAACATGAGTGGTTGAACATTCATCCTACAGACTACACACAAACAAATTCCCCCTTCCCACATTTGTGGTAATCCCCCCAAAATCAAAAGAAAAATTCCGTCTCCCGATATAGCCATCGACCGCTCCACACCCACAAGGATCAGCCAAAGCCACTCCTTCTTCATCCTCCCAATCACCCTAACTCTACTGCTTTTAATGACATAACATTAACTCTCTTCTGTAGTTTTTCAACTTAACTCCAAAATTTTTAGCAACTTTGTACATCATAGGTTTTTTTTTAAATTTAATATATAATACAATCTATATTTTGTAAACTTGCTATTTGCTTCAGATCAGTTAGATGCCTGTGCAAATGCTTAAATATTCTACCTTATATTTTGTTCATGTTTAGCTCCCACCAGTCTCTTCTTGGATCTTCTTGATGAACTCCTGCGCCTCCTCAGGGGTCTTGAAGATGTGTGTTCTGCCCTTATACGTGACCAACAGTCTTGCAGGGTGAATCACTCCATGACGGATCCCAAGGTTGCGCAGCTCTTTACGTACGGGGTCAAACTGTTTCCTTAATTGTTGGATTCCTGTGGCCAAATCTGGGTAGAACCGCACCTGCTGGTCCTGGTGTTTAATTTCTCCTTTGGCTCGCGCAGCGTTGGAGATCTTCATCCTGTCTCTGTAGCTGAGGAACTTCATAATTAGCGTCCTCGGTGGTCCCTTATCTCTCGGTGGGCCAATTCGGTGTGCGCTTTCTAGAACGACTGATGATTGCAGCTCCGCGTTGTTCAGCGCTTCTGGAATCCACTTTTCCAAAAAGGAACATGGGTCCTGACCCTCGGTTCTCTCCGGTAGACCCACCAGCCTCAAGTTGTTCCGTCTCGACCGGGACTCCCAAGTCCAGGACATTATCTTCCAGACATTTATTTTTTTTTTCCAAAGTGCGCACCTTTAATTGAAGGCTGGCGACATCATCCTCAGCACTGGATACTCGAAGCTCCACCTGCACCATTCGTTCCACACAATCACCCAATTCCTTTTTCATTCCCTCTACTGCTGCTATAATCCCATCAAATTTAGCGGAAAAGTCTGCTCTCATTGAGCTAATGGCAGCGAGCACCGCACCTGTGCCGTCGTCAGCAGTCACCGCACCACCGTTAGCTTCCTCCGCCGCCATATCTGGAACTTTTTCTGCTGTGCCACAGATGTGAAATTCCGTTAGTTTGGACTGTTTCGGCGGTTCAATTTTTCCTCCACCTGATTTCCCAGCCTTAGGCTTCACCGGCATATCCTCGTCCAAATGCTGGGATAGGTTCTGTTCCAAATAAGAGAGTTATATGCCGATTTTTTATCTCTAGGAGCAGAGCAGAGTGAGACCTGTCCTCTCACGTAGCCACCATGACCGGAAGTCGAATCTATGTCTTTTATTTTATTCATAACTTGTTTAAGTTTTTTAAGATTTTGTAGACCTCTGCAATTCCATGAAGTTAAATTAAGATTAACGCTTTGATCTATGATCAATAAGGAGTTTGAGATTACCTTGCAATATGATCATACTCTTACTGAGAAGCAAAAACATGGATGATGGAACATTCATCCTACAAACCAAACAAAAACAAATTCCCTTTCCCCACATTCGTGGTAATCCTCCCAAAATCAAAAAAATTCTGTCTCCCGTTATAGCTAGTGACTGTTCCACACCTGCAAGGATCAGTCAAACCACTCTCTCTTTCTCCTCTCAATCACCCTGACTCTACTACTATTCTTATGACATTAACTCTCTTCTGTAGTTTTTTCAACATAACTTCAAAGTTTTATAGCAACTTTGTACATCATAGCTTTTTTTTTTTTTAATACAGTCTGTATTTTGTAGACATATATATTTCAGATCAATCAGATGTCTGTACAAATGCTTAAATGTTCTACCTTGGTCATGTTCATGCTTAGCTCCCACCAGTCTCCTTTTGGATCTGCTTAATGAGCTCCTGCGCCTCTTGAGGGGTCTTGAAGGTGTGGGTTCTCCCTTTATATGTGACCAGCAGTCTTGCTGGATGAATCACTCCATGACGAATCCCGAGGTTGCGCAGCTCTTTGCGGGCGGGGTCAAACTGCCTCCTTAATTGTTGAATTCCTGTGGCCAAATCCGGGTAGAACCGCACCTGTTGATCCTGGTATTTGATTTCCCCTTTAGCTCGCACCGCGTTGGTGACCGTCATCTTGTCTCTGTATTTGAGGAACTTCATAATCAGCGTCCTCGGTGGTGTCTTATTATTTCTCGGTGGACCGATTCGGTGAGCGCTCTCTAAGATGACTGATGACTGCAGATCCGCGTTGTTCAGCGCTTCTGGAATCCACTTTTCCAAAAAGGAACATGAGTCCCTTCCCTCCGGGAGGCCCACCAGCCTCAAGTTATTCCGTCGCGAGCGGGATTCCAAGTCCAGGACGTTATCTTCCAGACGTTTCCATTTTAATTCCAGTGTTTACAACTTTGGTTGTAGACTGGTGACGTCATCTTCAGCGCTTGAAATTCAGAGCTCCGCTTGCGATACTCGTTCCAAACAGTCATTTATTTCCTTTCTCATTCCTTCTATCGCTGATATAATTCCATCAAATTTAGACGAAAACTCTACTCTCATGGAGTTGATGGCAGCGAGCACCGCGCTTGTCCCCTCCTCAGCAGTTCCTGCTCCGCCGCTGGCTACATCCTCCGCCATTGTCCTTGGAGTTTTTTCTGCTTCGCCTCGAGCGTGGAAGTCTGTTAGCTTGGGTTGTTTTGTCGAATTGCTTTTTCCTCCACCTAATTTCCCAGCCTTAGTCTTTACCATATCCGCGCCTAAACGCTGGGATGGGTTTTTGTTGCAATTAAGAGAGTTTTATTAAACTTTTTTTTTTTTTTTTTTTTTTTTTTTTAGGAGCAGAGCAGTGTGAAACACGTCTTCCTACGTGGCCGCCATAACCGGAAGTCTCGACACTCTTATTTTAAATTTATATATACACATACAGGTATATATATATATATATATATATATATATATATATATATATATATATATATATATATATATATATATATATACACAGTATATACTGTACTGTATATATATATATATATACGGTGGGGTAAAAAAGTATTTAGTCAGCCACCAATTGTGCACGTTCTCCCACTTAAAAGATGAGAGAGGTCTCCAATTTTCATCATAGGTATACCTCAACTATGAGAGACAAAATGAGGGGAAAAAAATCCAGAAAATCACATTGTCTGATTTTTAAAGAATTTATTTGCAAATTATGGTGAAAAATAAGTATTTGGTCAATAACAAAAGTTCATCTCAATACTTTGTTATATACCCTTTGTTGGCAATGACAGAGGTCAAACGTTTTCTGTAAGTCTTCACAAGGTTTTCACACACTGTTGCTGGTATTTTGGCCCATTCCTCCATGCAGATCTCCTCTAGAGCAGTGATGTTTTGGGGCTGTTGCTGGGCAACACGGACTTTCAACTCCCTCCAAAGATTTTCTATGGGGTTGAGATCTGGAGACTGGCTAGGCCACTCCAGGACCTTGAAATGCTTCTTATGAAGCCACTCCTTCGTTGCCCGGGTGGTATGTTTGGGATCATTGTCATGCTGAAAGATCCAGCCACGTTTCATCTTCAATGCCCTTGCTGATGGAAGGAGGTTTTCACTCAAAATCTCACGATACATGGCCCCATTCATTCTTTCCTTTACACGGATCAGTCGTCCTGGTCCCTTTGCAGAAAAACAGCCCCAAAGCACGATGTTTCCACCCCCATGCTTCGCAGTAGGTATGGTGTTCTTTCTCCTCCAAACACGACAAGTTGAGTTTTTACCAAAAAGTTCTATTTTGGTTTCATCTGACCATATGACATTCTCCCAGTCCTCTTCTGGATCATCCAAATGATCTCTAGCAAACTTCAGACGGGCCTGGACATGTACTGGCTTAAGCAGGGGGACACGTCTGGCACTGCAGGATGTGAGTCCCTGGCAGCGTAGTGTGTTACTGATGGTAGCCTTTGTTACTTTGGTCCCAGCTCTCTGCAGGTCATTCACTAGGTCCCCCCGTGTGGTTCTGGGATTTTTGCTCACCGTTCTCGTGATCATTTTGACCCCACAGGGTGAGATCTTGCGTGGAGCCCCAGATCGAGGGAGATTATCAGTGGTCTTGTATGTCTTCCATTTTCTAATAATTGCTCCCACAGTTGATTTTTTCACACCAAGCTGCTTACCTATTGCAGATTCAGTCTTCCCAGCCTGGTGCAAGTCTACAATTTTGTTTCTGGTGTCCTTTGACAGTTCTTTGGTCTTGGCCATAGTGGAGTTTGGAGTCTGACTGTTTGAGGTTGTGGACAGGTGTCTTTTATACTGATAATGAGTTCAAACAGGTGCCACTAAAACAGTTAACGAGTGAAGGACAGAAGAGCCTCTTAAAGAAGAAGTTACAGGTCTGTGAGAGCCAGAAATCTTGCTTGTTTGTAGGTGACCAAATACTTATTTTCCACCATAATTTGCAAATAAATTCTTTAAAAATCAGACAATGTGATTTTCTGGATTTTTTTTTTCTCATTTTGTCTCTCATAGTTGAGGTATACCTATGATGAAAATTGGAGATCTCTCTCATCTTTTAAGTGGGAGAACTTGCACAATTGGTGGCTGACTAAATACTTTTTTGCCCCACTGTATATAAATCCTGATAAATGTGCATATAATCTATTATAACTTAGTTATCATTTCAGAATATAAATAGAATGAAGTCATATCGTTGAAAAAGTGAGAATATTAACTTTAAATCTTTTTTTTTAGTAAAATTAAATAAATGATCATCATGATTTAATTTTTTAAAAACATATGATTTTTGATCTGTACCTGTATCTTCTTTCTCTTTACTACACAAGATCTAAGGGTGGGTTGGGATGTGCAGCTTGAAGTGGAAGGCAGACAGGAGTAGCCTCCAGACTCACCCCCTGGTCCTGTTCAGGCTGCTCACACTGCTGACTGCTGCAAGGTCCAGGCTGAGCACTGGCACACGCTGTCACGGACCTGGGGAACACTGAAGGTACAGCCGTAGGCAGCAGCACACGCTTGTGTTGTACCGAACAACCAAGTGACTCTTTATGGAGGGAACAAAATCAAAATAGTCCAACTCAAAATGATTGGTGCACAGAAGAGACGTGGGGTAGGGCTCCCACTTGTCACGGGTACGTCTGACCTACTTCACCAACTTCGAATGTAACTCAGGATCTTTAGGAAACTTAAATAAACTAACACTGTCCTTACGAGTTTTGGAACAAAAGCCTGTGACACAACGCGAAGCCATAGTTGTAAAACTTAAACATGAAAACAAAGAAAATGTGCTACAAAGCTGCGTGCAATCCAGTTAACAACACCGGAGTCCATTCTCTCT
The DNA here is from genome assembly GCA_020510985.1 of Pholidichthys leucotaenia. Lineage (NCBI taxonomy): Eukaryota > Metazoa > Chordata > Actinopteri > Cichliformes > Pholidichthyidae > Pholidichthys > Pholidichthys leucotaenia. The sequence goes on along the minus strand of CM035846.1, from coordinate 85,447,575 downwards.
CATACGTCATGGGGGTGCTGCCCTTAATTCGGTGGACAGCACCACAGGCCAGTCAGCGGCTGTGGTTTTTTGATGATAACTAGTTTATGCAGGCGCTGTTGTAAATATTATGTTGATCATAGACAATGACTTTTGGGTTTACACAACATGCTAAAAAATGTCAAAATCGTGTCATCAGCCTTTAAAACAGGTTTTGATACTTTTGGCAGTGTGTGTGTGTGTGTGTGTGTGTGTGTGTGTGTGTGTGTGTGTGTGTGTGTGTAATGTGTGTGTTACACACAGGGTTACACAGGGTGCGGTGTGTGTTACACACAGGGTTACACAGGGTGCGTGTGAAGCGCCTAGTGCAGTAGTATAGTAACATAGAGACGTTTGTAGATCGTGCATGTTGCATGTGTGACAGAGATCATCCTGCGCAGTTCGCCCCACACGGGACACGAACCCGCGACCTCTCAGTCAACTACACACAGTTCGAGCATGGGAGACACAGCACGATCGCGCTGAGCTAAAGGTCCGACCGATAGCTCAGCGCTACCGATACTGTATGAGGCTTTGGGAGGGAGGTTTACTAACGTTCTACGCCGAACAGTACTAGTTGGCATCCGTTACACTCTCCCCCCTAAACCTCACTCCCATGCCGGGTTCACGGCACCAGTGTGACAGAGATCATCCTGCGCAGTTCGCCCCACACGGGACACGAACCCGCGACCTCTCAGTCAACTACACACAGTTCGAGCATGGGAGACACAGCACGATCGCGCTGAGCTAAAGGTCCGACCGATAGCTCAGCGCTACCGATACTGTATGAGGCTTTGGGAGGGAGGTTTACTAACGTTCTACGCCGAACAGTACTAGTTGGCATCCGTTACACATGGCATATGTTGCATGTTGCTTTCTGCTTGCTGCTCTGCTTACAGCTACCACCACCAGCTAGCCCCCATTGAGGGTGAAAAGAGGAGCCGAGTGCATAAGTCTCCTCCTGCTGGTACATAGCCTCTCCACCACCAAGACCCCTGCAGTACCTCCTCGTGGCCACACATGGTAACTGGGTACCCTGTGGTCCCAGGCTAAACTGGAGGGGATCTCGGAGCAGCAGGGGGCCCCAGAGATGCGGCGTATAGGCCCACCCTGTGTGGACATGCCCTGACGCCCGTCAACCCCTGCCCCAACTATGGGTAAATAGCCCCACTGCCTTGTGGGTAATCTATTAAGGTGAAGGCTAAGGGAGCAACCCCTGACAGAAAAGCAATGCGCTGGTGGTGCGCAAAAGGCAGGACTTAAAAGACCAAGGACCCGGCAGCCTCCTGCAGCCATGTTGAGGGACTGGTCGTCATGGGCTTATCCATGCCACCGGGTTTACCTCATCATCACAAAGACACTGCTATTGGGAAGAGCGCGCCCCCCATGGCACTCTAAATAATTGAATGCGCAGGTGTCCACCTCTGACCATGGTGGGCCTTACCTTCTTGGACATCTGGTTGAAGTCTGGCGGCGACAGGGTGTGTGGCGATGGGAGCAGGTATGAATGTTACTGGGAGCTCCTAGCTATAACCCTGCACGTCAGCAGCACAGGGCTATTATGATCGCTAACAGCTGGGGTGGCAGCTGTTTTCGGCAGACCCCTGTGTGATTGAGCAGCCCTATTTAGGACAGCACTGCTCACCCCAACTGGGGAGGGGCCTAGAAACAGTGGTCTAAAAATTGCCCACCCATCTTTTGCCTGAACAGGTTACCGCGCCTGTTGGGTCATTCCACCTCTGCGGTCAAAACAATAAAAAGAGAACATGCAACCTAAAACTGGCAACGTGGAATGTAAGGACACTCCTGGATCGAGGTTCTGATAGACCCCATAGGAGAACAGCTCTGGTTGCTGCTGAGCTGAGTCGCTACAACATTGATACTGCTGCACTGAGCGAGACCAGGCTCCTAGATGAGGGCTCTTTAACAGAGGAAGGGATGGGCTACACATTCTTCTGGAGGGGTTACCCCTCAGGAGAACAACATCTGCATGGTGTAGGACTGGCCATCAAAAATACACTTCTACCAAGACTCAGTGAAACACCTGTTGGCATTAATGAGAGACTGATGACACTCCATATCCCCCTGGTTAAGAATCGCTTTGCTACACTTCTTAGTGCCTATGCACTGACCCTGCCATTGGAGAGTGAGGCCAAGGATTCCTTCTACCAGTCCCTGGACAAAACTCTTCGCCGGATCCCCAAGAATGACAAGATCTTCTTACTTGGAGATTTTAACACCAGGGTGGGTCAGAACAACCAGATATGGAGTGGAGTGCTTGGCAGACACGGAGTTGGCCAGGCTAATGCAAATGAAGTGAGATTGCTCACTCTCTGCTCTGAGCATAACCTGAGCATAACCAACACCATCTTCCAGCAAAAGGCCAAATACAAAACATCATGGATGCATCCTCGCTCTAAACACTGGCACCTGATTGACTACATCATTGTGAGGCGCAGTGACATCAGAGATGTCCACATCACCCATGCCATGAGAGGTGCAGAATGCTGGACAGATCACCGGCTGATTGTGGCCAAGGTCCACATGCAACTGCGCCCCCCCTTGCGACTACAAGGGCCCAAAAGGAGGAAACTTGATTGCTCCCGTCTGGCAAATCTGGATGCAAGAAATGACTTTTGTCGCTCCCTGGTTGAGAAACTGGGGGGGGTGGGGGGGTGGAGCATTTCTTGAGTCTGCCTGAGAAGACCGTGGACCAGAAGTGGGACTTCATCAGCTCGGCTCTTTGTGAGGCAGCAGCCCAAACAATTGGCTATAAGAGAAAGAACCACCAAGACTGGTTTGATGACAACTCGGACACCATCCACGACTTGCTGGAGGACAAGCACAGAGCACATCAGGCAACCTTAAGGAACCCCTCATCCATTATCATCAGGCATCAGTGGCAGAGAGCTCGGCGGGATGTACAAAGGGCTACTCGGGCAATGCAGAACGAGTGGTGGACAAAAAAGGCACATGAAATCCAGGCCTTTGCCAATAAAAATGACATGCATAATTTTTATAATGCTGTCAAGAAGATTTATGGCCCAACAAATCGCTGCATCACTCCCCTGAAAACAGCAGATGGGCTGAGAATCCTAAAGGATCAGCCTAACATTTTGCTGAGATGGGCTGAACACTTTAGTACCCTGCTTAACCAGGACTCAGGTGCAGACCCCACTGTTCTTGACGACTTGCCTACATTTCCTCCGATGCAAGATCTGGATCAGCCCCCAACCTTTCTGGAGGTTCTATCAGCTACCCGCTCTCTCAAAAACAGCAAGTCCCCTGGTAATGACAACATCCCTGCCGAGCTGTTGAAACAAGGAGGCTACTTGTGTACAAAAACCCTACACAAGTACATCACCAAGGTCTGGGCCAATGACAACATCCTACAACAATGGAGAGACGCCACAATTGTCACCATTTATAAAAACAAGGGTGACAAGGCTGTCTGCAGTAACAGCAGGGGTATTTCGCTCCTTGCTGTTGCTGGTAAGGTCCTGGCGAAGGTGATGCTTCACAGGCTGATCAACAACATCACAGAATCAGTGCTGCCTGAATTGCAATGCGGTTTCAGGAAGGGCAGGAGCTCGGTGGACATGATTTTCACAGCTCGGCAGCTGCAGGAGAAATGTCGGGAGCAACACCAGGACTTGTTCATGACCTTTGTCGATCTCTCCAAAGCTTTCGACACTGTCCATAGAGAACTCCTATGGGAAGTTCTTCTTAAGTTTGGCTGTCCCAGCAAGTTTGTGACATAATGTCTGGCCCAGGAAACACACACGCAGGCTCAGGATAGATTTAACAGCTTTATTCAACAAGCAGGTGTGTCTGAATGGATGTATGCGGTATGTGTATGTGCTGGGGTGAACGCCGATGCGCAGGCAGCAGAGCAGCGCGCCATTCAGCCGGACAACCCTATGGACAGAAAGCAGAGGACAAGGGTAACGGGCACCACACAGGGATAATAGTCAGAGTGTTGCTTACTTGCAGGGACCGGTGGCTGGCGTTGGCAAGTGATGAGCCCGGGAGACAGCGTCCTGCAGGGCCTGCATGGATGGTAGAGATGAATCGGCGATGACGGGGGAAATCCGCCGCCGGGGAGTCCACCTGTGCACAGGGGTGAAGAACTTTGGAGACAAGGTAAGGGATGCTTACGTGTCGTAGTTATCTTGCTGGTGATCTGAGGTTGATTCACAAGCTTTGGAAGTACCGACGAGAACAGACGGCTCCAGACCGCAGCACTGGGCTGAGTGGGCTAAATAGCCCGCTGCTGACGAGGCGCAGGTGTGCGCGCAGCTGAAGCCGCTGATGAGCGGCGAGTCGTGACAGTTTGTTAATATCCTCTGCCAATTTCATGATGGCATGACTGCTCGGGTGACTATAGGAGGACAGGAATCTCCTTCCTTCCCCGTTTGTACAGGGGTTAGGCAGGGGTGTGTATTAGCACCAGTACTTTTTAACATCTTCCTGCTCTGTGTCACGCAGCTTCTCCACAAGGAAATTGAGGACAGCAGCGGTGTAACAGTGGACTTCCGTCTAGATGGCAACCTTTTTAATATAAGGAGGCTCCAGGCAACCACCAAACTGCAAAGGGTGAGAGTCATTGAGCTACAGTATGCAGATGACTGTGCTCTGGTATCTCATAGCCCACAAGATCTCCAGTCTGTTCTTACTGCTGCAGTGAGAGCATACAGCAGGATGGGACTGACGATGAACACCATCAAAACAGAGGTCGTCTGCCAATGGAGCACCAATATCCCATCTACTCCACCTACCTTCACTGTTGCTGGTGAACAGCTGTCTGTTGTTCCATCTTTCAGGTACCTGGGGAGCATCCTCTCTGTAGACAACACCATTGACAGTGAGGTCCAGAACAGGATCAGGCAGGCATCAGCTTCTTTTGGGAGACTCCAGCGTCAGGTCTTCCAGAACAAGAACCTCCATCTCCAAACAAAGATCTCTGTTTACCAGGCAGTCTGTGTCACTACTCTCTTCTATAGCTGTGAATCCTGGGTGACTTACAGCCGCCACATTAGGGATCTAGAACGGTTCCATATACGCTGCCTTCAGTGCATCCTGGGAATCACCTGGCGTGACCATGTGCCTCATTCTGAGATACTCTTTAAGACCAGCTGTAGGAGTATTGAGGCAATGATCACCCAGCACCAGCTACGCTGGCTGGGACATGTGGTGAGGATGCCCTCAAACCGGCTGCCTTGCAGGGTGTTATATGGCCAGCTACACCATGGTCGATGCTCTGCTGGAGGGCAGAAGAAGCACTACAAGGACCAGCTAAAAATGGCCTTAAAGAAGTGCAGGATCAGACCTGAGGCTCTGGAGGAGGCTGCTGCTGACCGGAACACCTGGCGACAGCAGTGCCTTGTGGGTACCCATATGATGGAGGAGGACAGGACAGCCAGGGGACAGGAGAGAAGACTGAGGAGGAATGCACCTGCAGCCCCTGCTGCCACTACCACAACTTTTACATGCCCTACCTGCAACAGGACATGTGGGTCCAGGATAGGACTACACAACCATCAAAGGACTCATCGATAGAAGTGGACGTCATCATTGGACTATAGTCACAGGCCCGTGGCTCTGAGAGAGATCCGTCGCTGCCAGAAATCCACAGAGCTGCTCATCCGTAAGCTGCCCGTCCAGCGCCTGGTGAGGGAGATCGCTCAGGACTTCAAGACCGTCCTGCGTTTCCTGAGCTTCGCCGTCATGGCTCTGCAGGAGACCAGCGAGGCCCACCTGGTGGTCTCTTCTTCGCTAAGGGGGTCACCATCATGCCCAAAGACATCCAGCTGGCCCGCCGCATCCGCGGAGAGAGAGCTTAGACTTTCTGCTGCACATTTTCATCTCTCGGCGCCACACCAGTCGGCTGCCTTTTGCAACAGCGGCTCGATTCCGAGTTTTTTTGTTTTTTTTTCCCTTCCTCTCTCTTTTGATCACTTTTTTTTTTTTTTTTCACCCCACTTATATCACGGACACACAGATCGTCCCAAATGTCTCCTGAGCCGGTGGACGGAGCCACTGTTTATAGCAGGATTCGATACAACAGGGAAGAGCTGCTAGCATTTAATCGCCACCCGGTCCCACTGGAAAAACTCGACATACCGAGAGAACTGAGGCGAAAACGCCGCGGCTGCCGGGCTGGAGTAAGGCGGAGGACAAAAAATATAAGGTACAGACCCTCCCTTCCATCTGTTGTCATGGGAAATGTACGGTCGATACTGGGAAAGTTAGATGAGCTAGCGGCTATCTCCCGTTATGATAGCACTTACCGGGAGTGCTCTCTCCTTTTGTTTACTGAGACGTGGCTAACTGAACTAGCAGCAGATGCTAACATTGAGCTGGAGGGTTTTCACATGATACGAGCTGACCGAACACCAGAGAGTGGCAAAACTAGGGGCGGTGGAGTGATAATGTATGTTAACAACAACTGGTGCAGACCGGGACATATCACTGTTAAACAACGACACTGCAGCAAAGACATTGAGTTGCTAGCTGTTAGCATGAGGCCTACATATCTCCCGAGAGAACACTCACACGTGATCTGCATTGTTGTTTATGCAAATCCGACGGCGAACGCTGGGACAGCGCGTGACGTCATCCATTCAGTAACCAGCAGGCTGCAGACAGAACACCCAGATGCTCTTCTCCTCATCTCAGGCGATTTCAACCACGTTTCACTGTCTCCCATTCTGCCCACTTTCACCCAGTATGTCACATGCCACACTAGAGACAATAAAACACTGGATTTGTTCTACGCAAACACTAAGGAGGCGTACACCTCATCACAACTCCCCCCACTTGGGAGATCGGATCACAACTTGGTTCATCTCCGACCGGTGTACAAACCCCTAGTGCACAGACAACCTCCGGCCATGCACACTGTGGAGTTATGGTCTGAGGGGACAATGGACACTCTAAAGGACTGTTTTGAAGCCACTGCCTGGAAGCAGCTCTGCGATCCACATGGTGAGGACATCGATGGCCTCATTCACACCTTCACGGGCTACCTCAGCTTCTGTGTGGACAAATCCGTTCCCACCAAGACCATACGGCGTCACTCAAACAACAAACCCTGGATCAACCCTGAGATAAAAACACTTCTGAGAGAGAAGAAGAGGATCTTCAGGTCGGGGAACAGGGAGATGCTGAAGTCCGTACAGAGGGAGCTGAGGAGAAAGATCAGAGAAGGCAAGGACAGCTTCAGGAAGAAGATGGAGGACAAGCTGCAACAGAGCGACATCAGCGGGGTCTGGAGAAACCTCAAAACCATCTCGGGGCTCCAGAATACCTCCCCCCAGGCCACGGGGGGCAGGGAGTGGGCGAACAACCTGAATATGTTTTTCAATAGATTTGACCAACCGCCCTCCCCCCTGTCTGCACAACAACCACTGCTGCCTCTAAGAAATCAAGTCCTGCTACCCACTCCCCACTCCACCGACACCCCCCCACTCCCAACACACAGCCCCCCATCCTGACCCTGACCAAGACCCAGGTGAGGACGGAGCTGAGGAAGATCAAGGCGAGGAAGGCGTCGGGACCGGACGGCATCAGCGCAAAGCTCCTCAAGTCCTGTGCAGACCAGCTGTGTGGGATTGTGACATATATCTTCAACATGAGCCTGAAACTGGGGAGGGTACCACAGCTGTGGAAAACATCTTGTGTGGTACCTGTACCAAAAACTTCCCACCCCAAAGACCTGAACAGCTTCAGACCGGTGGCCTTGACGTCCCACTTGATGAAGACCCTGGAGAGACTGCTCCTTGCTCATCTCCGCCCCCTGGTGGAACCAGCGATGGATCCACTCCAGTTCGCCTACCAGCATGGCATTGGGGTGGAGGATGCGGTGATCTTCCTCCTTCACCGTTCTCTGTCCCACCTGGAGAAGCCCGGGAATATGGTGAGGATCATGTTCTTTGACTTCTCCAGTGCTTTCAACACCATCCAACCGATGATCCTGAAGGACAAGCTGCTGCGCGCAGGGGTGGACCAGCACCTGTCATCATGGATCCTGGACTACCTCACGAACCGGCCTCAGTTTGTGAGAACCCGGGACTGTGTTTCCGACACGATCATCAGTAGCACGGGGGCCCCCCAGGGAACGGTGCTGGCTCCCTTCCTGTTCACTCTTTATACTGCGGACTTCTCACACAACACAACACATTGCCATCTACAGAAGTTCTCTGATGACTCTGCGATCGTTGGTCTCATCTCCAGCGGAGATGAAGCTGAGTACAGAGGGCTTATCCAGGACTTTGTGGACTGGTGCCATCGGAACTGCCTCCAGATCAACGCGAGGAAAACTAAGGAGCTGGTGGTGGACTGCCGCAGGCATGGGCAGCCCCTCACAGCACCAGTAAATATACAGGGAACAGACATCGAGATGGTGACATCCTACAAGTACCTGGGTATTCATCTGAACAATAAACTAGACTGGTCACACAATACTGACGCACTCTACAAGAAGGGACAGCGCAGGCTGTTCCTGCTGAGGAGACTCAGGTCTTTTGGTGTACAAGGGGCGCTGCTGAAGTCATTCTATGACACGGTGGTGGCATCAGCCATCACTTTTGGAGTGGTCTGCTGGGGCAGTGGCATTACTGCAGCCGATAGGAAGAGACTGAACAAACTGATTAAGAAAGCTAGCTCTGTCCTGGGGCAACGCCTTGATCCGATGGAGGAGATAGGAGAGAGAAGGACGGTGGCTAAACTGTCATCTCTGCTGGAGTCCGAGTTCCACCCTATGCAGGACATACTGGATGCACTCAGGAGCTCATTTAGCAGCAGACTACATCATCCCAGGTGCACAACCGAGAGGTTTCGTAGGTCCTTCCTACCAACGGCTGTCAGACTGTACAACCTAAGCAGGGCTGCTCGCAGAGATAGCAAAAAGACGTAACAAACTAATAGTTTTTTGAATGCAAAAGATGCAATAGACTTACACAATGGTCCTCTCCGGCATACAACTAGGAACATACCGGTCGCTATGGAGGGTGAGAATATGTATGGGCACATAATCATACCATGTAGGATAACTAAATAGACGGTTATGCTGTTTCATCCCACCTAGCAACAATGCTCTGCACTGTGTGTGTTTATATATTTACATATTTATTCCATCTAGCTACAATGCTCTGCACTGGGTGTGTTTATATTTATATATCTATATATTTATTCCATCTAGCTACAATGCTCAGCACTGGGTGTGTTTATATTTATATATCTATATATTTATTCCATCTAGCTACAATGCTCCGCACTGTGTTTTTATATATCTACATATTATTCCATCTAGCTACATTGCTCCGCACTGTGTGTGTTTATATACTTGCATATTTATTCCACCTAGCTGCAATGCTCCGTACTGTGGGTGTTTATATATTTACATATTTATTCCATCTAGCTACAATGCTCTGCACTGTGTGTTCATATATTCATATATTTATTCCATCCAGCTACAATGCTCTGCACTGTGTGTCTGTGTCTGTGTGTGTGTGTATATATATATTTTATAGTAATATGTACATATGTATATTAGCTGCTCTTGCTTGCTTGTTTTTTTTCTTGCCTTCTGATTGTTGCTCTGAGTGTTGCTATCCCTGTGCTGTTGCAATCCTGGAATTTCCCCGTTGTGGGACTAATAAAGGCTTATCTTATCTTATCTTATCTTATCTTACATTCACCAACCATAATGCTCTGCACTGTGTGTCTATATATATATACATTTATAGTAATATGGACATATGTTTACTAGATGTTGTTTTTTCTTGCCTTCTGATTGTTGCTCTGAGTGTTGCTATCCCTGTGCTGTTGCAATCCTGGAATTTCCCCATTGTGGGACTAATAAAGGCTTATCTTATCTTATCTTACTTCATCCTTCCCTCTGCTGAGAAGCTTTATGGAGAAGCTGATTTCATTTTCCAGCAGGACTTGGCAACCCCCCCCCCCCCCACACACACACACACACACTCTGCCAAAAGTATCAAAACCTGGTTTAATAACCATGGCATCACTGTTTGATTGGCCAGCAAACTCTCCTGACCTAAATCCCATCGAGAATCTATGGAGGATTGTCAAGAGGAAGATGAGAGACACCAGATCCAACAATGCAGATGAGCTGAAGGTCACTATCAAAGCAACCTGGGCCTCCATAACGCCTCAGCAGTTCCACAGGCTGATCACCTCCATGCCATGTCACATTGATACAGTAATTAATCCAAAAGGAGCCCTAACAAAGTATTGAGTGTGTGCATGGACATACTTTTCAGTCGGTCCACATTTGTATTAAAAAACTTTTTTTTAAATTAATTTTATGTAATATTCTAATTTTTTGAGAAACTGAATTTGGGTTTTTCATGGTCTGAAAGTTGTAATTGTCAAAATTAAAATAAATAAACACTTGAAATATATCAGTCTCTGTGTAATGAATCTATATATGGGTTTCACTTTCTGAAATGAGTGACAAAAAATATTGAACCCACAAACACTGAGGGAGGCTAAACCCTGGCATGTGGACACACATTCTAGGAAGAAATTACACACAATTTAATGCACAGCACCAAAGTGCAGCACGTACACAAACCAGGACTTTAACCAGGGTTAACAAATTTCATCGTTTTGCTCTCACAAGCGAATACTTAGGACAAAACAAGCGTGAATCAGCAGTTGGTACTAGCTAGCTACTAGCTAATACTCGTTAGCCAGCACAGGACAGCGCTGTATGGCTCAAAAAAAGTGAGCTTACCACCAACAGGATAAATAAGCGAACAGATGCACAATATTACAAATCACTCACCATCGATGGTTCTCTCACGTTCGTCTTCAGCTTGTTCGTACTCCGGTTCTATGCTGGGCTGCATCTGTATCGGTGCGGGTCGCGCCTCACTGTGGATCTGGCACCAAGCAGAGAAAACTCCGCACCTCTTTGTTGGACCACGGTGTAGATTTCCGCAAAACCTACAACGTTCTCTGTATTAATATCGTATTTACTCCGTGACCGAGTTAGTCCGTGAAATATTGCAAATGGCAGTCGTGTAAATTCCACTGAAGACGGATGCTTTCATGACGTTACGCACTAACCAATCAGTGGCTCGCAGTCTGTTGACGTCACATCTCGGCTCGACTCAGCACGGTTGTACCCTGCCCTCGATCAGGCACGAAAATAGCGCCTGTTAACCCGTGCTGGGTACAGTGGAAAAAGCTAGAAAGCGAGTCGAGTAGAAGTGAGTAAGGCCAAAGCGATACTAGTGGAAAAGGGCCATTAGAGGCTTGAGTGGATCAGATAGCTTACCAGCAGCAGACTACACTGAATCAGCTGGCACAAATTAACAGCCGGTTGGACCGTCTGGATGGGCAGCAGGCATTTCCTCCGGCCTCTAGAAGTGTGTTGGCTCCCGTTAGCGCTCCTCCTAGCCGGGCTAGTCAGGTCCCCTTGGCCCGACTCACACCAGTTCCCACGCCCGCTCATTTCGGTGGTAAACTTGGGGAGGCCCATGGGTTCTTACTCCAGTGTGAGACAGTTTTCCAGCGGGTCCCGGGGGATTTTCCAACGGATCATAGTCGCATAGGCCACATTGCTAACTTGTTGGAGGGGCGAGCTCTAGCCTGGACATACACCGTGATGGCTAAGCCGAGCTATGCTAACTTGACTTACAGGTAGTTTGTTAGCGAATTTAACGAGGTATTCGACCACTCCGACCGCGATAGCGTGCTCACCACTCGGCTGCTAAACCTTCGACAGGGGGGCAGGTCCGTTGCGGACTATGCTGTCGATTTCCGAGTGGTAGCGGCGAAGGTAGGGTGGGAGGATGCTTCGTTATGCAGTATCTTTACTAGAAGCCTGAGCCCTAGCCTGCGGGATGAGCTGGCCCGCCTAGATAAGCCTGAGAAGCTAACGGAGCTAATTTCCCTAGCAATTAATTTGGATAACAGGCTGAGGGAGCGGGTAGTCGAGCAGAGAGCTTCTGGATGCTTGGGTGCCCAGTTTCATCGCTCCTCTCAGCCTCCTCTATTGGCCCTGCCTTCGCTTGAGTCCTCAGACGCGCAAGAGGCTATGGTAATGGGGCGGACCAAGCTCTCGTTGGTCGATAGGCAGCGCCGCAGGGAACTAAACCTGTGCATGTATTGTGGGAGTGATGAGCATGAGGGAGAGTCCTGCCCCGTTCGGCTAAAAGAGGGGGTCCATGCGTCGCAGTAGGGGGACTCACGGACTCGTCTCGGCCTAATCCCCTCTCCAAATGTCTCCTGCCTATTAGGTTTATCTACAAACAGACTGAATTCCTCACACACACACTGATTAACTCGGGGGCTGAGCAGAGCTTTATATCGGGGGAACTGGCAACCTGACTGGGGCTTCCCTGCCGTCCACTTAAGTTCCCCCTAAGGCTTATTGCTCTGTCCAAGGCCACTCCGGTGACGGTGTCGTAACAAACCATCCCGGTGTCTGTCATCATTTCCAGCAACCATCGGGAGGACTTGAGCCTGTTTGTGTTACCCGCATCGGCCTCTCTTGCCATCCTGGGTTACCCCTGGCTCCGGCTCCACAACCCCACCTTTGACTGGCGTGCGGGGAGTGTCATCTCTTGGAGCTCCTTTTTTCTCAGCGCATGCTTGCAATCCGCAGCATGCTCCCCATCTGTGTCCCTGTCCACCCCCGCTTCCCCTCCTCCTGACTTGTCCAGGGTGCTGCCCGAATATCACAACCTGGGGGCAGTGTTTAGCAAGTCGCAAGCGCTATCTCCCCCCCCACACACACACACTGCCCATAAGACTGCGCCATCAATCTCCGGGTTGGCGTTCCGCTGCCGTCGAGCCGCCTTTACAGCCTATCGGCTCCAGAGTAAGAGGTGATGGACACCTATATTAAGGAGTCTCTCAGCTCGGGCATCATCCTGCCTTCTTCCTTGGTGGTGGGGGTGGGGTTTTTCTTTGTCTGAAAGAAGGATGGCTCCCTGAGGCCGTGTATTGACTTCAGGGCTCTTAACAATATCACCATTAAAGATAAGTATACCCTCCCGCTGATGGACACGGCGTTCGACTCCCTCCAGGGGGTCTCATGGTTCACCAAGTTAGACCTCCGCAACGCCTACCACCTTGTGCGGATCAGGGAAGGGGACGAGTGGAAGACGGGGTTCTGGACCCCAAGTGGCCACTTCGAATACCTTGTGATGCCGTTTGGGTTGACCAACGATCCGGCCGTCTTCCAACGCCTAATTAATGATGTTCTCTGGGATTTCCTAGGGTCTTTCGTCTTCGTGTACCTGGACGACATCCTGATCTTCTCCCAGTTGCTGGACAAATGCCGGGTTCAAGTGAGACGGGTCCTCCAACGGCTCCTGGAGAACAAGCTGTTTGTGAAAACTGAGAAGTGTGAGTTCCATGCCAGCAAAACCTCATTTCTCGGTTTTATCATCTCACACAATCAGATAATCCCCGAGCCCGAGAAGGTTAAGGCGGTGGTGGATTTTGCGCCGCCCCCCCCCCCCCCCCCCGTCGAGGAAGCAGCTTCAGCAGTTCCTGGGGTTCGCCAACTTCTACCGCCAGTTTGTTCAAAATTACAGTGTGATTGCCCTCCCCTTGACCCGTCTCACTTCCCCCAAAGTGGCTTTCTGGTGGACAGAATAGGCTGCAGCGGCATTCACCGCACTCAAAACTGAGTTCTCCTCCTCTACTATCCTGACACAAGTGGATCCCACTCTCCAGTGCCTGGTCGAGGTGGACGCTTCTGATTCTGAGGTGGGGGCGGTCCTATCTCAGCGCTCCCCGGTGGACGGGGTGATCCGTCCCTGCGCATTCTTCTCCCATCATCTGTCCCTGGCGGAGAAGAATTACGACATCGGTGACAAGGAGCTCCTGGCGGTGAAGCTCGCCCTGGAGGAGTGACGTCACTGGTTGGAGGGGGCCACCCAATCTTTTAAAGTATGGGCAGATCACAAGAATTTGGAGTACCTGAGGACTGCCAAACATCTGAATGCCCGTCAGGCCCGTTGGTCTCTGTTCTTCGGGCGTTTCAATTTCACGATCGCTTACCGCCCCGGGGCTAAGAACGCTAAGCCAGATGCCTTGTCCAGGCAGTTTGCTCCGGATGTTGCGGAGGGACATGAGCGCACCATCCTTCCTGCCTCTTGTGTCGTTAGCACCCTTTTGTGGGGCATCAGGGAGAGGGTCCTGAGGGCGCAGGAGACTGAGCCGGATCCGGGTGGGGGGCCTGCAGAGAGGTTGTTCGTTCCTTCGTCTGCTCGGCGCAAGGTGATCCACTGGGCCCACTCCTCTAAACTCTCGTGCCATCCAGGAGTGACCCACACAGTGGAGATTCTCCAGAGGACGTTCTGGTGGCTGGCGCTTCGGAAGGACGTCACCAACTACATCCACGCCTGTCCCCAGTGCGCCACCGGTAAGACACTGTCTTCTCCTCCTGCTGGATTGCTTCACCCATTGCCGGTCCCCAGCAGGACCTGGTCTCACGTCGCCCTGGACTTCGTTACCGGCCTTCCCCCTTCTAATCATTAAACCACTGTCCTCACCATTGTTGACCATTTTTCCAAGGCCGCCCACTTTGTCCCTTTGCAGGGGCTGCCTATGGCGTTGGACACAGCAGACCTGCTGGTGCAGCACGTGGTGCGTCTTCATGGGATATCCGTCGACATAGTCTCTGACCGGGGTCCCCAATTCATGTCCAGGGTGTGGAGGGCCTTCTGTAATGCGCTGGGGGCGACGGTGAGCCTGTCCTTCGGTCACCACCCACAGAGTAACGGGCAGTGTGAGCGGGCCAATCAGGAGCTGGAAGCCGCCCTACGTTGTGTCATCTCCTCCAGCCTCTCGTCTTGGAGCACTCATCTCCCCTGGATCGAGTATGCCCACAACTCGACCGTGTCTTCGGCGATTGGTATGTCTCCTTTTAAGGCCTCTCTGGGTTATAATCCCCCGCTTTTCCCCGAGGAGGAGAGGGACATTGCTGTGCCATAGGTCCGTGCTCACCTGAGACGATGTCGCCGGCTCTGGATTGCTACCCGCACGGCCCTTCTTCACACGGCTGAGCGCAATTCCAAGTCCGCAAATCGCCGCAGGAGACCAGCCCTGCGATATCAGGTGGGTCAGCAGGTTTGGTTATCTACCCAGCACATCAATCTGAAGGCAGAGAAGAGGAACTTGGCCTAATGCTTTACCGGCCCTTTTCCCATTGTTCGCATTATTAATCCCGTGGTTGTGCGCCTGCCCCCCCCCCCCTCCATATCTGTCCTACATTTCATGTCTCCCAGATTAAACCTTTCTGTTCCAGCCCTCTCTGCCCCCCTCCCAGGTCTCCAACTCCACCTGTGGTGACTGACAGCGACCCGGCGTGGAAGGTCAACGCCATCCTGGACGTCCGCCGCTGGGGTCACGGTCTGCAGTACTTGGTGGACTGGGAGGGGTATGGCCCCGAATAGAGATCCTGGGTACATCCGTCCTTCGTGTTGGATAAACATCTCATCAGGGACTTCCACCGGACGCACCCAGGTAGGCTGGATCAGGTGCCGGGAGGCATCTCTCGGGATGGGGGGGGGTACTGTAATGACTCGCTCTGTGCCATCTTCTACAGCTGTGCGCACACCTGCTCCCAATCATCCATGGGCTTTATAGCCTGCTCTGCCTGCAGTCTGGCACGGAGCCGTCTGTCTCCCTGACTACAGAATCTCGACTCTCGTCTTCAAGCCTACGTCCAGGCCTCTTCACTCCAGTCAAGGATCTCCTCATCCTGGCTTCATCCCTTTGAAGGATTCGGCCTCATCATATCAAGTAAGCATTATTGCTACTCACCCTTTCCATCCTTCTCCCCTGTGCACAGGCAGACTCCTCTGGCGGTGGAACCTGTTCTCCTCGGCGGCGAAACATGCCTTCCTCGCTCCAGCGGGCCACCTGTCCCTCACCGGTGTGTACAGCAGACACTGTCTTCCTGGCAGTAGCCTCCGGGCCAACCTGAGCGTCCCTCTACCACCTGCAAAGTAAGCCCCAGTCATTGCCTCACACATTCACTGGTGGACTGCACTAACATCTGTGCCTTTGTCTTGTCATAGGGTTGCCAGGCTAAACGGCGCTCTGCTCACCCCTGGCTATGATGTCACTGCTAACAGCCATCACCACATTCACCACACATACACGCACTCACACACTTCCACAGTATTAATAAAGATAATTCAATCCACTTGAGCCTGTGTCTGTTCCCTGGGTCTGGTAAATATGTCACAAACTGCTCCAGTTGTCTCAGGTTTGAAGGGTGCCTTCTCCAGACGGCATGTTTCAACTCCTTCCACATTTGTTCAATAGGATTTAGATCAGGACTCATAGAAGGCCACTTCAGAATAGTCCAGTGTTTCACTCTTAGCCATTCTTGGGTGTTTAGCTGTGTGTTTTGGGCCATTATCCTGTTGCAAGACCCATGACCTGCGACTGAGACCAAGCTGTCTGACACAGGGCAGCACATTTCTCTCTAGATAGTCTTGAGATTTCATTGTACCCTGCACAGATTCAAGACACCCTGTGCCAGATGCAGCAAAGCAGCCCCAGAACATAACAGAACCTCCTCCATGTTTCACAGTAGTGACAGTGTTCTTTTCTTGGTATGCTTCATTTTTGCGTCTGTGAACATAGAGCTGATGTGCCTTGCAAAAAAGTTCCAGTTTTGTCCGATGGCACTGATGGCAGTTCCGATGGCACCAGGAACTGTTGTGGCTTGTCAACATGCAGTTTGGCAAATTCCAGTCTGGCTTTTTTATGATTTGTTTTCAACAGTGGTGTCCTCCTTGGTCGTCTCCCATGAAGTCCACTTTGGCTCAAACAATGACAGATGGTGTGATCTGACACTGATGTACCTTGACCTTGGAGTTCACCATGAATGTGTTTAGAGGTTGTTCTGGGCTCTTTTGTTACCATTCGTATTATCCGTCTCCTCCTGCGGCCACGTCCAGGGAGGTTGGCTACAGTCCTGTGGATCTTAAATTTCTGAATAATATGTGCAACTGTAGTCACAGGAACATCAAGCTGCTTGGAAATGGTCTTATAGCCTTTACCTTTAACATGCTTGTCTATAATTTTCTTTCTAATCTCCTGAGACAACCCTCTCCTTTGCTTCCTCTGGTCCATGTTTAGTGTGGTACACACCATGTCAACAAACAGCACAGTGACTACTTGTCACCCTTTAAATAGGCCGACTGACTGATTACAAATTTGTAGACACCCGTGATGTTAATTAGAGGACACATCTTGGTGGAACATGTCCCTATGGTCACATTATTTTCAGTCTTTTCTAGGGGTACCATCATTTTTGTCCAGGCCTGTTTCATGAGTTTGTTTTTTAAAATAATTCTGTTGAACCACAATTCAAAAGCATTGTCTGATTTTCATCGGTTAATTTTCATAGAATTTTTATTTATTACCACTTTTGTCAGATTCAAGTTATTTCTGTGACCATTGTGGGTTTTTCTTTCATTAACAGAGGGGTACCAACAATTTTGTCCATGTCTGTATAAGCGTTATTTCATGCCCCTCTATTTTACCAGTAATTTTGATAAATCTTCCCTCCTCATCTTGTACTTCTGATATATGATCATAATTTAGCAAATTTGAATAAGTATAGCAACCCCTCGTCGGTGCCCAGCTTCATAAGAAGAGGAGAAAACAAATTTAAAGCCCTGCCTTTTTAATTTTGCATGTTCAGATTGACTCAAATGGGTTTCTTGAAGGAAGGCAATCTGTGCCTTTTCTCGTTTTAGTTTTGTCAAAATCTTACTCCTCTTTATAGGATTCAGAACTCCATTTACATTGAAAGAAACAATCTCAACCGGTTCTCCTTGCATTCAAATATTTACATTTAACCTCAGTTCCCTGTAAGCACTCCCTTGGAAAAGGAATAACACAATGAATAACAAAAACAAACTTTGTGAACATTGAACAGATTCCAAAACTAACTTCCAACCCTAAGGTCGATTTACTGACCCGTTGCTGGTTTGAGGGATAGCCTCTACACCTCCAGTGTGTCAGAGGGCCCTCCACTATGACGTCAGCCACATAAACAGTCAGTGTCCCCCTCGTTGTCCTTTCCTCCAACAAAAATTTTCGTAGTTCTTTTCTTATATATCTGTCTCATTTATTTCTTATCTTTGATCAAAAAAGACCAAAGCAACCTGTATCCTCCGTTGCTGTGCGTCTAAATGCTTGCAGCTTTTGCTTGAAGCTCTGCACGTTTCCGGCTGCGGTGGTCCGTTTGTTCCGTGCTGGCTGCCAGGCTCCTCGCTGAATCCTCTCCCACAACGTTGCTGATTGCTCAATCACTTTCACCGGCAGGCCACGGCTGACCATGTCCACTGTCGCCTCTTCCGCTGTGTCATACGTTATCTGCCCTTCTTCATAGTGAACTCTTAGGCGAGCTGGATAGAGAGTCTGAAATCGTATTTTGTTTTCTTTCAGGACTCGTCATGCCTCGGCATATACTTTCCGTCTGTGTAGAATTACCGGAGCATAATCATGATCCAAGTTTATCTTATGGCCATCCAGAGTAAAGCCTTTCTTCTGCCATGCCAAACGGATTACTTCTTCTTTCGTTCTAAAGCTCTGGAATTTGACCAGGATAGATCTCGGCTTGGCTCCGGGTGGGGGCTGTGGAGCGAGTGCTCGGTGCGCCCTCTCTATGTTCAGGTTTACAGTATCAGGGATGCCGTGGTTATCTCTAAGCACTTTGTCTATAAATGTAATCATTGTCTTTGGGTCCATTTCTTTTTGTTCGGAAATTCCATAAATCCTGATGTTTTCTCATCTTGACCTGCATTCCTGATCCGTTAATTTTTCCTGAAGTTGTTCTTGCAGTTTTAGCATTCCTGCAACCACTCCTTCCATGTCTTGTAGCCTTTCCTCGTTCCCCACAATTCTTTTCTCCGCTTCATCCAGTCTTGAATTTGTCTTGGCAAATTCTCTCAAGATCTCTTGTCTGTATTCACGCAGTTCTTTGAGTATTGTGTTGTTAGTCACCTCCCCTTCATCCTCATTTGCGTTGTTTTCTCCCTGGTTAGCAGCGGTAGAGTTAGCATTAGCTTCTTGATCTTGCGGCACATCCGTTTCTGTGGATGTCGCCACAGTGGTTGATTTATTTCTCACTTTTGGAGGCATCTCCTCTCCTTTGTAGACGTTAGGACTAGTTTTTGTCGGTTTTAATTTGACTTTTTCAAAGTAATTTCTTGTTTTTGGTCAGGAGACCACACTCTATGCTGACATCCCTTGGTGACCCGGAAGCGGAACCGCTCTCCATTTTTTATTTCCGTTGTGCTGACACATGGTATAGAGGAGACAATCTGCAAAAATTTGGTAACAACATCATCTGAAAGACATCTGCTGTAGTAATATTTTTCTTTAGGAGTCAAATAATCAGAAATAGGGAAATCAAAGGTTAACAGACAATGGTCTGACAGTACAGGATTATGAGGAGACACTACCAGATTTTCTATTTCTGTACCATAAGTCAGAACAAGGTCCAATGTGTGGTGGAGATAATGGGTAGAATTTTCTACTTTCTGGGAAGACCCCACTGAGTCTAATATTGAATTGAATGCTTTATTAAGACAGTCACCATCTACATCAACATGTATATTAAAATCCCCTACTATAATTATTCTATCTGATTTCAGCACTAAATCAGCTAAAAATTTGGCAAATTCAGAAAAACTCTTGAATAGGCTGAGGGAGGATGGTAAACTATGGCAAAGAAAATTGGGTTTAAGCTAAAATTACTAACATGCCCCATACTGAGGACCAGGCCCTCAAAGGAATTAAAACATGATTTTTGCTTTACATTAACTAGTAATTTAGAATGGTAAATTGCCACTACTTCACCTCCACGACCAGAACTTCTGGGATTATAATAGTTTAGAAAACCAGAGGGAGTTGATTCATTTAAACCAACATAATCATCTTGACCTAGCCAAATCTCTGTAAGGGATATTAAATCAATCTGATGATCAATTAATAGATCATGAACTAGTAGAGACTTGGGAGTTAGAGACCCAATATTGAAAAAAAACACATTTAATTTTTAAATTATGAGGAGGAAGAGAGGCCAAATCATTAAATTTAGAGACTTGATGTTTAATTTGAGTTTTACCAACTTTTTGTTTAATCACTTTGGGATGTTCATACATTATATTTTTATTAACTTTGGGGGGGAGTAGACAAAGGTTCTCTGAGGGGGAAGACAGGGGCTAAGTTGAGGGGTGGTGGATGAGGAGGAGCTGCAGAAAGGTGTGTATTTATCAAGTTATGTTGTATTTGTCTTGAGTTATAATATTTTGGGTAACAGGAGACAGACACAATCTCTATGGGGTTATAAATTGAATAAATTGTTTTTAAATAGTACATTTCAAAACAACAACAAGGTTGGCCAAAGTGCTTTACACATGATAAAAATAATAAAACACAGGGACCACTACATAACATAACCTGTAGGACTCAAACTGAACCTGAATTAAAAGCCAGATTAAAAAGATGGGTTTCAAGTTGTCATTTAAAAAACTGTAAGGATTCTGCGGTGCGTATGTGGAGTGGCAGGTTGTTCCATAATCTAGGGGCTGCCACTGCAAAGGCCTTATCCCCTCTGTTTTAATTTGCTTTTAGGCTGCACTAAAAGCAGCTGGTTGGATGACCTTAATGCTGTTGTGCAATACAGTGTCGGTGAAGAGGATCCCTCTGTCTACTGCGCAGTGGGGCCACCCTCATCTCAATTTTAGTTGCACTGCAGGCACTGAGAGCTTGGGGGGATGGTAACCCTGCTGCCCATAGCAGTGGCTAGCGGTGCCCTAATACACTATCCCCCAATTTTAACTGCACTTTGGTAGTTCACACACCTGCACACAATCACACCACACAACTAATACTCACCCATCACGATTCGTGCATGGAGGGTGGGGGTCTTACTTCCCCTGCTGCTCTCCTTCTGCCGGGGGCCTGGGTCCTGGCTGGTGTCCTGGGGTACGTCATGTCGTCATCCCTCTACGCTGCCGAATGAATAGGTGTGAGTAAGTGAGAGTGAGGGAGTGATGAATGGAGATGGTGGTGGTGGTGGTGGGTCGGATTTGTGTGGCGCTTTGTGTGTCAGGTGGCATCTCGGAGCGCTTGGAGTGGTCTGTTGATCATTCGCTCCTGGTAGGCGTTGGCGGTGGTGGTCTGCTTCTGTGGCTGCGGCCACCCGGGGCAGGTTAGCGTGGGTGTGGCTGCTTGTCGGCACCAGTGGTCTCCCCGGCCAGGCAGGTGCGCATTCACGCCCGCTACATCTGCACATGTCCCAAACATCTCAGCCTTGTCTTGCTTACTTTGTCTCCAAACCGCTCAACCTGAGCTGTCCCCGCTGATATACTAATTTCTAATTCTGACCCTCCTAGTCACTCCCAATGACAATCTTAGCATCTTCAACTAACTAACTAACTAACCTGCACTTATATAGCGCTTTTCTAGTCACAAAGACCACTCAAAGCGCTTTCACTAATACTAACCCTCTATTCTAAGGGCCTATAGGAAACAGATATCTAGGGACAACTCTGCCACCTCCAGCTCCGCCTCCTGTCTTTTTGTCAGTACCACCGTATCAAAACCATACATCATAGCAGGTCTCACTACAGCTTTGTATATTGATGTAATAATAATAATAATAATACATCAGTCTTATGTAGCGCTTTTCTAAATACTCAAAGACGCTTTACAAAGTAGCATAGGAACAAACATACAGTGAACGGGTAAACAGGCAAGGTAGGTACACATAGATAGAAGAGGCAGTCAATTTTCGTAGGTAGATTTGAAGTTTTATTATTATCTCTGCAAGGAGGTTATGTGATCATCGGCGTTGGTTTGTCTGTCTGTTTGTCTGTCTGTCTGTCTGTCTGTTTGTTAGCAAGATAACTCAAAAAGTTATGGACGGATTTTCATGAAATTTTCAGATTGTCTGAAATGGGGTATCCTACAGATGATTAGATTTTGGTGGTGATCCGGATCACCGTCCAGAAGAAAACCGCCATTACGGAAAATGACATTTTCGTCTATAACTACTGAACCACTAATCCTATCATTGTGAATCCAATTGCTAGTCATATGTTTTCATGGTCAAGGAATCTGAAAACGTACACACAAACACTGTATGGGGGGGAACTGTGGCGCTAAACTGCCATTACGGAAAATGCCATTTTCGTCAATAACTACTGAACCACTAATCTTATCATTGTGAATCCAATTGCTAGTCATATGTTTTCATGGTTAAGGAATCTGAAAATGTACACACAAACACTGTATGGGGGGAACTGTGGTGCTTGGCGGAGGTCTGCGCTCTCCGAGTGCTTTTCTAGTTGTATTTGTGTATGGTTTTGTTTGTATGATGTTCTGAGTCTGGCCTTTGTATCTGTTTGTTTTGTATAGTCCTGTTTATTTATATTATGCGTCTATGGCCATCTTGTTTTGGAGAATAAATTATATCCTCTGTGTGTGTCTGGGCGCACGCGCTCCCAACACAAACCCGGCACTTCATACATGCGGTCATTATGGAAACTCGAGGAGACGTTCACCGGTGGGCTGGGGTTGACGGATGAAGGAACGATGTGGAAAAACTCACAGGTGAGTGGTTTTTTTTTTTAAATCACACCCTTTTTTTTGCTGATGTGTTCGGTATATACTCAATGTAAGCACAGACGTGAGTGCGGTGCAGCGCTGCATTTGATTAGTCAGACTGATGACGTACACATCTGCGTGCTACTGAGAGACAAATTTGATTGGCGAAATGGGCATAAGTTGACAACAACTGGCCAAAATTGTGGTAAAGTTGCGGTGATTGGACAAAATTCAAATTATGCAGGACCTGCTGAAGTCACGGGAATTGGTAGAATCACAACTTTACGAAATCCTGGAGGGTCTGATCATTTATCTATTCTTTGTGTTCTATGTAAGGGATGCTGTCTCACAGCTCGGGGCGGCGTCCTTCACTTTGCATCCAAACACGAGTCCCACATCTATGCTTCATTGTTTTCCTGACGTGTGTCCCACGTCGCAGCCTAAGAGCTGTTCTATTTCCTCGTTTTCCTGCCTGTGCCTTGACTTATAAGTTTTTGTTTGTGCTTTGTTGGACTTTACGTTTTTGATTAAACAATTGCAAACTCACAGCCAGCGTTTGGGTCTCCATTCCTGGCGCGCCTGGGCAGTTCATGACAATAGTAAACACTGGAATAGAAATGTGGAAATATATTTCGCATATCCTAAATAAATATATAGCGGGGAAAATAAGTATTGGAAACATCAACATTTTTCCCATTAAACATATTTCTGATGGAGCCATTGACCTGAGATTTTCACCAGATATCAGTAGCAACTCAAGTAATCCATACAAAGAAATCAAGGCAACTGTCTTCACAAAACAAGTTATATTTAATAAAGTGAATAACACAGGGAATAAGTATTGAACACACTTGGTGAAATTCATTTAATATTTAGTAGAAAAGCCTTTGTTGGTAATAACAGCTTCCTGACCTCCTGACCTTGTTAACCTGGGCGACGTCCGAGCCGGTATGAGTTGCTTTCTGACTGACCATTTCATGAAACTGCTTGCAAAGTATTGAGTACCGCTAGCTTTTGCTGGACTAGCGGCACATTCTTGGCAGATAGAGGTATTATCAGTGGCAAGGACAGACCAAGACAAACTGACTCCAGTATCTGTTGCAGTGACTGACCAGATGATAGGTTTGTTTATCTCTGCTCTTTGTGTAGTGCATGGCACGATGCACCGACTGGCAAAAGTCCACCACAGACCTTGCGACATGTGTTTATCTGCCAGGATGTCCAGTCTCACCCCATGTAACTGGGAGCGGTCCACCACAGACCTGTGATAGATATTGTTTTTAGGCCTGCCAGGATGCCCAGTTTCACCCTCCACGCCCTCGGAAGGATGGAGTTGCCGGTTGAGTTGCCAACAGCCTGACCCATGAGACAGGTAGTACTGGTTTTCATGGTTATCCGGTAGCAAGTAAACCAGTGCCTGACCTGACATTTATAATATATAGGATAGGAGAGGTATTATACACCTAAAATCTGTTTATGTATTGTAATTGTCATTCGATCCACAAAAGAGGGTTTCTAATAAACCATTTATCACAAATTTTAAAAGAGTTTATCCAATGTGGATGGGGAAAAAAACAACGGCTAGCCCTCGACAGAAAAAGCTCAGTCTCTGAATTTAACGATAGTATGGATTTAATCACAAACGCAGCTAAATTCAACTCAAAGGCAATAGCATAACTACATCTGACTTCACTTGAAAAAAACCTTGATAACCCTTTAAAAGTATAATACAATATGCTTATTTATAGCTGTAATTCAGGAGATGCTTTTAAATTGATTTCAAAAGATATCCGCATCTGTTTTTTTTTAAATTATTAATAATTATGTTGTGGAGTGTGTGAAATAAGAGGCAGATTCATGGCAGACGGTTTATTACACACTTCACGTCTCACAAGCACAGAACTGAATGAAACATTTCAGCAGGCACTCTTCTTTTACCCAAATCACTGTTCACAAGTTTCATGGCATTTCTCCACACACATGACATTTGCATTACACTGCATTCAACCCCCTACGTCCTTGACTCCTTCCTGCTATCTCGCTAGGAACCTCCTGAGCATTGCTCTCCCATGCTTATCCACTGTCTCCTGTCTGAGATGCTAAATAATCTGACTCCCCCGAGGTGCTACACTGCCCCCCCCCCCCAGCATCTTAGATAGAACAATAGAACATCAGTCCACACGCCGTTTGGGCTTCCGTCTCCTCCCGTATCTGCTGTAACTGGGGTTTACTGCCTCCGTGGCGCTGCTGTGCCGGTGGGAGGCTGCTGGGAGTGTGTCTGACCGCGGGTGGGCCATGACCGGGGGGGGGGGCACTTCGGTCTGTCCATGTGGCTGCTCTGGTGAATCGTTTCCCTGGGGAGCTCTCCGTGGGGGTCTTCCACGCCGAGGGGCCCAAGCCAACAGCACTTGCTCGTCCGCCACAACGAAAGCGGGTTTGAGTCTGTCTATGCCAATTCTCTCCCTTCTACCCCCCCAAGTCTAGCAAAAAATGCTTATCCCCTGTTTCCAGCACTCTGAACAGCCCATCATACGGTGGACGCAATGGAGGGCAGTGGGCGTCGTGTCTGACGAACACGAACTCCGCGCTCTTCAAAGTTTTAGGCACGAAAACACGCGGAAAACTGTGGTGGGCAGGGCCCGGCAGCGTGCCTGTGTTTGCGCTACGCTGCAAAAGCTGAGACGGGGAGCTGAAATCTGGCAGAAATTCCCCAGGCAGCCGTAGGGGCTGCACAAAAACGAGCTCTGCCGGGGAAGCTTCCAGGTCCTCTTTTGGCGCGGAGCGCAACCCCAATAAAACCCACGGCAACCTGTCCATCCAATTTGCATCCGTCAGTGAAGCCCCGAGTGCTGCTTTCAGTGATCTATGAAAACGCTCGCATAACACATTGGCCTGTGGGTTGTATGCGGTTGTGCGGTGAATTGTAACCCCCAGGCTGCGGGCCATCGTGGACCAGAGTTCGGAAACAAATTGCGGGCCCCTGTCGGACGTAATATCCAACGGGACTCCAAAACGCGCCACCCATGCTGTTAAAAAAGCGCGTGCTACGTCCGCGGACGTGGTTGCTGCCAGCGGGACCGCTTCTGGCCAGCGCGTGCCACTGTCAGAAGGTGCGTGCACCCCTGTGATGGCGGGAGGGGGCCTACGAGGTCCACATGAACATGGTCGAACCTCGTAGCCAGTACCCGAAACGGCTCCAAGGGAGCCTTTGTGTGTCTGTGTACCTTGGCTCGTTGGCACGCCACGCAGGCTGCAGCCCACTCTTTTACTTGTTTGCGTAGGCTCGGCCACACAAACTTCTCTCCCGCCATTTTGACCGACGCACGCACTCCTGGGTGCGCCAGAGTGTGAACCAACTCAAACACGCGGCGGCGCCATGCGACCGGGACCACCGGACGCGGGCGTCCCATGGAGACATCGCAGATTGGGGGGGGCTGCCATCTTGCAGCACCCTGCTCTCCAGCCTTAACCCTGTTGGTCCAGACTGGAGCGCGTGCACGTTTGCATCGCTAATCTGCTCCGCGGCCATGGCTACGTAATCTATCCCCACGCAGACCAGGGCCACCACGGCGCGCGAGAGGCAGTCCGCCACCACATTCAGTTTACCCGACACATGCTGAATATCGGTAGTAAACTCTGAGATCGCGGCCAGCTGTCTTTGCTGCCGGCCCGACCACGGTTCTGAAACCTTGGCCATCGCGAATGTTAGCGGCTTGTGATCCACGAACGCGGTGAAGCCGCGCCCTTCCAGCCAGAACTGGAAGTGGCGTATGGCCAGATGGAGGGCCAGTAACTCCCTGTCAAACGCGCTGTATTTACGTTCGCTGTCGCACAAAGTTCTGCTGAAAAAGGTGAGCGGCTGCCAAGAACCGGCGACGCGCTGCTCTACGACAGCCCCTATGGCCACGTCTGAAGCGTCGGTGGTGAGTGCTATCCGGGCCGCAGGGTCCGGATGCGCCAGCAGTGCGGCGTTTGCCAGGGCTGCTTTAACCTCCGAGAACCTCCGAGAACGCCCGCTCTCGCTCCGGGGTCCATTCGACCCTATCCCTATCAACCCGGGGCGGCAGTGGCTCAGGAGGTAGAGCAGGTCGTTTAATAACTGGATGGTTGGCGGTTCGAATCCCGCTCTCCCCAGATATCCTGCCGTTGTGTCCCTGGGCAAGACACTTCACCCGCATTGCCTCCAGTGTCCATAACACTGGGTATGAATGTGTATAAATGTATAAAATGTTCGGTGGTCTCCGGAAAGGCCGTTGGCGCAGATTGGCTGCCACGTTTCCGTCAGCCTGCCCCAGGGCAGCTGTGGCTGCAGAAGTAGCTTGCCACTACCACTGTCTGTCTGTCTGGAGTGAATGAATAATGTATCTATTTGTAAAGCATCTTTGAGTATATATGATAAAGCGCTATATAAAATCGATGCATTATTATTATTATTATTATCCGCGGGTTTCTGTCTCTTGGGCGTGGCATACAATGGTTGCATGAGCTGCGCCGCTCGGGGAAGGAAACGGTTATAAAAGTTCACCATCCCCAAAAATTCCTGCAGCGCCCTGACCGTCTGAGGCCGGGGAAAATCCGCCACGGCACACACTTTGTTGGGCAGCGGGATCGCTCCTTCCGGAGAGACGCGGTGCCCCAAAAAATCAATCTCCGTCACGCCGAACTGGCATTTCGCCGGGTTGATTATTAACCCGTGCTCCTCCAACCTCCGGAAAACCGTCCTGAGGTGGGTTTCGTGTTCGTGTTCGGACGCACTGGCTACCAGGATATCGTCCAGGTAGACGAACACGAACGGGAGATCGTGCAGCACTGCATCCATCATGCGCTGGAATGTCTGTGCCGCTCCTTTTAATCCGAATGGCATGCGCAGGAACTCGAATAGACCGAACGGAGTTATTACCGCTGTTTTGGGTACGTCCTCCGCACGCACTGGGAATTGGTGGTAACCGTGGACCAGGTCTATTTTAGAAAAAACGCGCACTCCGGCGAGGTGAACGGAAAAATCCTGTATGTGGGGAATTGGGTAGCGGTCGTGCGCTGTGGTGTTGTTCAACCTGCGGAAATCACCGCACGGTCGCCACGATCCCTCAGCCTTAGGGACCAAGTGTAGCGGGGATGCCCATGGGCTGTTTGAATGCCTGATGATGCCCAATCTTTCCAGGTTGGTGAACTCCTCGCGCGCTATGGCCAGTTTAGCTGCGTCCAAGCACCGAGGTCTTGCAAAAACGGGCGGCCCGGTGGTGGTGATAAAGTGCTCCACCCCGTCTTTAGCGATGGCCGCCGAAAACGTCGGGACCGTGAGTGCTGGGAACTGAGTGAGCAGTGTGTGGAACTTACCGCCTGTAGCTGTGACGTTGGCTTGTGCTGTTGGCCGGGTCACTCGAGCTATACAGGGGAGAGAGTCAAAGGACAGTGCATTAACCAGGCGCCTGTTAGCAACATCAACCAGTAAACCATGTACACAGAAAGTCAGCCCCCAGTATATGGTAATTCAGTGCTGCTACGACAAAAATCCACTCATATGTACGGCCGTGTAGAGATAAGAGCAGAGTTCTCTCACCAAAGGTCCTAAATTTCCGAGCCGTTTGCTGCCAACATCTCGGGGCCGCTAGGTCCTGCCAGCCGGTCGGCGTAGGTCGGCAGGATGAAGCTCTTCTGGTCTCCAGTGTCCACGAGGAAACGCCTCCCCGAGTGCGAGTCCATCAGGTAGAGCAGCTTGTTCTCTTCACCGAGGGCCACAGCTACTACCGACTGCCAGCCTCGGTGTTTTCCCGAGCGCTTGAATTGGCACGGTGGCGCACATCTGCGTGCGTTCTCTCCGAAGCGGCGGTGGTAGAAACAGAGCGTGTCTCTCTGGCGCTCCTTGGCCCCCGCTGCTGCTACCATCGGTGGCTCCTCTGGTCACCTCGCTGGGCTCCGCCGCTGCCGCGTTGACTGTGATCGCCCGGCTGGTGAGGATGATCCGGTCTGCCTCCTGGGCTAGCGCACAGTAGTCACACGCGGCCAGCAACGGCGAATTGGCCAGAACCGCTCTCGCCACTGTTGGAAGGTTCCGGAGGAAGAGGTGGGCAAACAGAAAGTGCCCGTCGTCCGTGCCCATTAGCGCCAGCATCTTCTCCATCAGGTCTATGGCCGAACCATCTCCTAACTCGGCCCGCGTCAGGAGCCTCTCCACTCTCTCACATTCCGAGACCGTGTAGCGCCGGGTGAGCGCAGCCTTGAGCGCCTCGTATTTGTTGCTGGCTGGAGGCTGATTGAGCAGGCTTGTTACCTGCTGAGCTGTGCGGGCGTCCATCGCTGCGACCACATGGTAGAATCTGGTGTCGTCTGGTGTCGTCTACTCCCTGGAGTGCGAACTGGGCCTCGGTGTGGTGGAACCAAGAGCGCGGGTTGTGCTGCCAGAAATCCGGTAGCTTGACTGAAACCGCACACGCGTGGCTGGGGGTTCCAATCTGGGCTGTCTGTGGGATGGCTGCTGCCTCGCTGGAGCTTCCTGACCGGGCCGGCTCCGGGTTCTTGCCTCGTGTTCCATAATACGTCTTGGGTTACCAGTGTGGAGTGTGTGAAATAAGAGGCAGATTCATGGCAGACGGTTTATTACACACTTCACATCTCACAAGCACAGAACTGAATGAAACATTTCAGCAGGCACTCTTCTTTTACCCAAATCACTGTTCACAAGTTTCATGGCATTTCTCCACACACATGACATTTGCATTACACTGCATTCAACCCCCTACGTCCTTGACTCCTTCCTGCTATCTCACCAGGAACCTCCTGAGCATTGTTCTCCCATGCTTATCCACTGTCTCCTGTCTGAGATGCTAAATAATCTGACTCCCCCGAGGTGCTACAATGTAATGTTTAAAGTCAGACTGCTCCTGACTTTGTCTAGCAGCTGGTAGAGTGGAGATGCCCCTACAGCAAAATAAAGGCATTGTGGCAATGCATATTGTAGAGGAGTCAGCAGACAGCGTCTCAGTCAGGAGGCAGTGATTAAACATAAGAGAATAATGGACAAGGACGTCATGGGGAGTTGGCAGGAAGAGGGAGCTGGGGGTTTAAGGGAAATGTATTGTGGGGTTAGATGTCATGCAGTGTGATGTGAAATGTCATGCAGATAGATGTGAGATGATCTGTTGAGTTTATAAGAAGAACCTGGCTTGGCTGATTCATTCTTTTTCTGTGTATGGATGATGTGAGAGTGTTAATAAAACTTCGTCTGTTCGTAAACTGGCCTAATCATTTCCCACACTCTCCACACTGGTGACCTTAGACGTATTATGGAACATGAGGCAAGAACCCCGGAGTCGGCCCGGACGGGAAGCCCAAGCAACGCAGCAAGCATCCCACAGACGGCCCGGACGGGAACCCCCAGCAACACGTGCGCTGTTGCAGTCAAGCTACCGGACTTTTGGCAGCACAACCCGTGCTCTTGATTCCACCACACCGAGGCCCAGTTCGCCCTCCGGGGAATAACAGCAGACGACACCAAGTTTTACCATGTGGTTGCAGCGCTGGACGCTCACACAGCTCAGCAGGTAGTGAGCCTGCTCGACCAGCCCCCAGCCCACGGCAGATACGAGGCTCTCAAAGCTGCGCTGATTCGGCGCTACACGCTCTCGGACTGTGAGAGAGCAGAGAGGCTCCTGAGGCGTTCCGACTTAGGAGATGGTTCGGCCATTGATCTGATGGAGAAGATGTTGGCGTTAATGGGCACGGACGATGGGCATTTTCTTTTTGCCCACCTTTTCCTCCAGAACCTTCCAACAGAGGCAAGAGCGGTTCTGGCCAATTTGCCGTTGCTGGCCGTGCGTGACTACCGTGGGCTAGCCCAGGAGGCAGACCAGATCATCCTCACCACCAGAGCGCTCACGGTGAATGCAGCGGCGTCGGAACCCAGCGAGACGACCAGAGGAGACAAGGAGCCACCGACGGTAGCGGCAGCGGGGGCCAAGGAGCGTCAGAGAGACACGCTCTGCTTCTACCACCGCCGTTTTGGAGGGAACGCATGCAGATGTGCGCCACCGTGCTAATTCAAGCGCTCGGGAAATGCCAGGGCCAGCAGTCGGTAGCAGCTGCGACCGCCGGCGAAGAGAACAAGCTGCTCTACGTGACGGACTTGCGCTCAGGGAGGCGTTTCCTCGTAGACATTGGAGCCCAGAAGAGCATCATCCTGCCGACCTACGCCGACCGGCTGGCAGGACCTAGCGGCCCCGGGCTGGTGGCAGTAAACGGCTCGGACATTAAGACCTTTGGTGAGAGAACAATGGCTTTATCCCTACACGGCCATACATACGAGTGGACTTTTTTCATAGCAGCACTGAGTTTCCCAATCCTGGGAGCTGATTTTCTGTGTGCACATGGTTTACTAGTTGATGTTGCTAACAGGCGCTTGGTTAATGCACTGTCCTTTGACTCTCTCCCCTGTACAGCTCGAGGGGCCGGGCCAGTAACACAAGCCAACGTCACAGCTCCAGGTGGTAAGTTCCACACACTGCTCACTCAGTTCCCAGCACTCATGGTCCCGACGTTTTCAGCGGCCATCGCTAAACACGGGGTGGAGCACTTTATCACCACCACCGGTCCGCCTGTTTTCGCACGACCTCGGCACTTGGAAGCAG
The DNA here is from genome assembly GCA_020510985.1 of Pholidichthys leucotaenia. NCBI lineage: Eukaryota > Metazoa > Chordata > Actinopteri > Cichliformes > Pholidichthyidae > Pholidichthys > Pholidichthys leucotaenia. The sequence continues at coordinate 85,416,304 of CM035846.1, read as the reverse complement.
CTAAACTGGCCATAGCGCGTGAGGAGTTTGCCAACCTGGAAAGGTTGGGCATCATCAGGCGATCGAACAGCCCATGGGCATCCCCGCTACACATGGTCCCTAAGGCTGAGGGGTCGTGGCGACCGTGCGGCGATTTCCGCAGGTTGAATAACACCACAGCACACGACCGCTACCCGATTCCCCACATTCAGGATTTTTCCATTCACCTCGCCGGAGCACGCATTTTTTCTAAAATAGACCTGGTCTGCGGTTAGCACCAGGTCCCAGTGCGTGCAGAGGACATACCCAAAACAGCAGTAATAACTCCGTTCGGCTTGCTCGAGTTTCTGCGCATGCCATTCAGATTAAAAGGAGCGGCACAGACGTTCCAGCGCATGATGGACGCGGTGCTGCGTGATCTCCTTGTGTGTTCGTCTACCTGGATGATATCCTGGTAGCCAGTGCGTCCGAAGACGAACACATAACCCACCTCAGGATGGTTTTCCAGAGGTTGGAGGAGCACGGGTTAATAATCAACCCGGCGAAGTGCCAGTTCGGCGTGGCGCAGATTGATTTTTTTGGGGCACTGCGTCTCACCGGAGGGAGCGATACCTTTGCCCGACAAAGTGGGCGCAGTGGCGAACTTTCCCCGGCCTCAGACAGTCAGGGCGCTGCAGGAATTTTTGGGGATGGTTAACTTTTATAACCGTTTCCTCCCCCGCGCAGCTCAACTCATGCAGCCATTGTACACCGCGCTCAAGAGACGGAAACCCGCGGATGGAGTCGAATGGACTCCGGAGCGAGAGCAGGCATTCTCTGAGGTTAAAGCAGCCCTGGCAAACGCCGCACTGTTGGCGCACCCAGACCCGGCGGCCCGAATAGCGCTCACTACCGACGTCTCGTACATGGCCATAGGGGCCGTCGTGGAGCAACGTGTCGCCGGTTCTTGGCAGCCGCTCGCTTTTTTCAGTAGGGCTTTGCGCGACAGTGAGCGTAAATACAGCGCGTTCGACAGAGAGTTGCTGGCTCTCCATCTGGCCATACGCCACTTCCAGTTCTGGCTGGAAGGGCGCAGCTTCACCGCGTTCGTGGACCACAAGCCGCTGACGTTCGCGATGGCCAAGGTTTCGGAACCATGGTTGGGCCGGCAGCAGAGACAGCTGGCTGCGATCTTGGAGTTTACTACAGATATTCAGCATGTGTCGGGTAAACTGAATGTGGTGGCGGACTGCCTCTTGCACGCGGTTGTGGCCCCGGTCTGCGTAGGGATAGATCATACAGCCATGGCCGCAGAGCAGATTAGCGATACGGATGTGCGTGCGCTCCAGTCTGGACCAACAGGGTTAAGGCTGGAGAGCAGGGTACTGCAAGACAGCAGCCCCCCCCCCAATCTGCAACGTTTCCATGGGACGCCTGCGCCCGGTGGTCCCGGTTGTGTGGCGCCGCCGCGTGTTTGAGTCAGTTCACGCTTTGGCGCACCCAGGAGTGCCCGCGTCAGTCAAAATGGTGGGAGCAAAATTTGTGTGGCCAGGGCTGCGCAAACAAGTGAAAGAGTGGGCTGCAGCCTGCGTAGCGTGCCAACAAGCCAAAGTGCACAGACACACGAAGGCTCCTTTGGAGCCATTTAGTATACCGGCTAAGAGGTTCGATCATGTTCACATGGACCTCGTGGGCCCCCTCCCGCCGTCGCAGGGGTGCACGCACCTTCTGACAGTGGTGGACCGCACCACACGCTGGCCAGAAGCAGTCCCGCTGGCGGCAACCACGTTCGCGGATGTGGCGCACGCTTTTTTGACAACATGGGTGGCGCGTTTTGGAATCCCGTCGGACATCACGTCTGATAGGGGCCCTCAGTTTGTTTCCGAACTTTGGTCCGCGATGGCCCGCAGCCTGGGTGTTGCAATTCATCACACAACTGCGTACAACCCACAGGCAAATGGGTTATGCGAGCGTTTTCACGGGTCACTGAAAGCAGCACTCAGGGCTTCGTTGACGGATGCAAATTGGGTTGACCGGTTGCCGTGGGTTTTATTGGGGTTGCGTTCCGCACCAAAAGAGGATTTGGAAGCTTCCCCGGCTGAGCTGTTTTTTTCTCAGCCACTGTGGCTGCCTGGGGAATTTTTGCCAGATAATCCCGCGCCGAACAACTGCTCGTCTCAGTGTTTGCAGCATAGTGCAGACACAGCCACGCTGCCCGGCCCGGCCTGCCACTGTTTTCCACGCGCTTTTGTGCCAAAAACTTTGAAGAACGCGGAGTTTGTGTTCGTCAGACACGATGCCCACCGCCCGCCATTGCGCCCACCCTATGATGGCCCGTTCAGAGTGCTGGAAACAGGGGACAAGCATTTTTTGCTAGACTTGGTGGGGGGGGGGGCGTCGGGAGAAAATATGCATAGACAGACTTAAGCCCACCTTCGTAGTGGCGGACGAGCAAGTGCTGCTGGCTCGGGCCCCCCGGCGTGGAAGACCCCCACTGAGAACTCCCCAGGCAAACGATTCACCAGGACAGCCACACGGGCAGAGCGAAGTTCCCCCCCCCCTCGCCTTGGCCCACCCGCAGTCAGACACACGTCCAGCAGCCCCCCGCCGGCACAGAGACCCCCCGTTACAGCAGATATGGGAGGAGACTGAAGCCCAAAAGACATGGTGACTGAAACTCTGTCTGGGAGGGGTGGTGTGGCAATGCATATTGTAGAGGAGTCAGCAGGCAGCGTCTCAGTCAGGAGGTAGTGATTAAACATAAGAGAATAAAGGACAGGGACGTCATGGGGAATTGGCAGGAAGAGGGAGCTGGGGGTTTAAGGGAAATGTATTGTGGGGTTAGATGTCATGCAGTGTGATGTGAAATGTCATGCAGATGTGAGATGATCTGTTGAGTTTATAAAAAGAACCTGGCTTGGCTGATTCATTCCTTTTCTGTGTATGGATGATGTGAGAGTGTTAATAAAACTTTGTCTGTTCGTAAACTGGCCTCATCATTTCCCACACTCTCCACAGCATCCTAATATCGAAACCACTCAAAACTTTTAAAGACTTAAGAACAGACGTCATGGAGACAATACCTCCTCTGCTGAGAACCTGTCTTGCAAGAGTTCAATGGTCTCGCTAAGTTCAGCTCTGAAAACGTACCAATAATTTCAAAGTAGCCAAAAGCACAAAACAATGTAGAAACAGAGAAAATCTGCTACCTCTGACGCACAGTAACGACATGACCAAATGCTTCCAGCGAAAATCCCGGAGTTTGACAGAGTTTAAGAGCAGGCTCTTGGCACAGATTTACTCAGTCAGGTAACATTCATTCATTCATTCACATTATAAACAAAACAAAAAAAAAGTTGTCCATTTGCTTCGCAAAGCGCTGATAAACTCCCCGGTCTTTACAGGTGTTTTCTTGATACTGGTCCAGGGCGGAGAGCAGCTGCGATGCTTCCACGCCATTATTGAAAACCTTGTCCCGGATTTCCACTGACTGACAGCACAGAGCCGGGGGGAGGCGGGGCGAGCAGTGTCACCTGTTACTGGCGCCCGAGTTGTCCAATGAGAATGCAGGATTACTCGACTGGGCGGAGCCTCGCAAAGGATTCCGAGCAATTACTGAAGTGGAGGAAAACGCAGGTGACGCATCCCAGCACAATGCTTTTTTTAGCACTTTTAACAACAGTGTGACACCGGCTGTCACTCTTGTGGAGGAGCATAAAGTAGACTGAACATGCTCTAAAACTTATTCTGAAGTAAAGAAGAATATGTGTTGAAAAAAAAAAACTGTGTGTGGGTATTGTCCACATGCACACTCACTCCACACCTACCCCCCAGTCTCCCCGCGCAAAATTCCGTCTCACTCCAAGCTTTTCTGTGTCACGACCCGCCGCTCATCAGCGGCTTCAGCTGCGCGCACACCTGCGCCTCGTCAGCAGCGGGCTATTTAGCCCACTCTGCCCTCTGCTGCAGTCTGGAGCCGTCTGTTCTCATCAGCGTTTCCAAGGCTTGTGATTCTACCTCAGATCACCAGCAAAGATTCAACGACACGTAAGAACTCCTTACCTTGTCTTCCAAGTTCTCACCCCTGTGCACAGGTGGACCCTCCTGGCGGCGGATTCCCCCCGTCATCGCCATAGCATCTCCATCTTCTGCGCAGACCCAGCAGGACGCTGTCTCCCGGGCTCATCGCCTGCCGACGCCAGCCACCTGTCCCTGCAAGTAAGCAACACCATCACTTATATCCCCTGTCTCGGTGTGGTGCCCGTTACCCTTGTCCTTTGTTCTTGTCTCCATAGGGTTGTCCGGCTGTACGGCGCGCTGCTCTGCTGCCTGCGCATCGGCGTTCCCCCCAGCACATTCCCATACCGCATACATCCATGCATACACACCTGCTTGTTGAATAAAGCTGTTAAATCTATCCTGAGCCTGCGTGCGTGTTTCCTGGGCCTGTGTGCTACATTATGTCATTCTGAAAAGTTGGCATCTCTGTTGATATTGGTTATTGCTATACCTTTTTCTATTATAAATTGTGATATGTACGTATTTATAAATTAAAGACTTATTCCTACCTTTTCCCACTCATTGTGTCTTAAGGAATAATATTGCCTACAGTTTAAATGGCATAAATATTTAATAAATTATAAATAAATTTTCCTGTTTTTGCATTTATTTGTTTTTACATTTTATTTATTTGTTTTTACATTTTCTGCTCTAATATTCACTCACCCCCCCCCCCCCCACACACACACACACATAATCACACTGCTACACACCCACCAGCAGCAACTCAGCTTCAGTGTCTTGCTCAAGGACTCCTCAACATGCAGACCACAGAGCGAGCAGGAATCGGACCACTGACCGGTTACATATGAATTACAGCAGTAATATGGCGGCCCGGGTTGTACCGGGGAATAGAGGGAGGTTGGCGGCCCATTGTTCTGGTGGTGACATCAGCAGGAGTATAAAGGCAACAACCGAAAGGGGGACGTCCTCTTTCGCCGTAGACGCCTGGACAGGGAGTGCTGTAGCCCACTGCTGTAATGTTTGTCAGTTCATTAATAAATGTTAACAGCCTTCCGCCCTGCTCCTCATTTCAATAATTATGGACACAGCATTTGGCAATGAGGAGAACACGATTATGGAACATGCTGCAACTAGTTTTCAGCTGTTTCTGGAGGCCCCTGGCGAGCCTCCCGTGTCTTGGCCTTGGTGGTTTGCTGCGTTTAGCAACTACCTGGTGGCCCTCAACCTCAGTGAGTTGATAAAATTGTGGGCAAGGGCATGGAAGGGCAGAGAATCCTCGAGACATTAGGGGGAGCCGATAGTTCTGAGGAGGTGGATATTTTCGCGCGCCGGAAAATGTCATCGTCCGGCACATCCAGTTTTGACAGTGCCGCCAGCGGATGGGAGAGCCGGTGAAGAGGTTTGTGGCAGATCTGCGCCAACTGGCGGCGGAGTGTAAATTTGGAGCTCTACAGGACGAGATGATTCGGGATCAGTTGGCGGAGCATGTTTGCTGTCCCGCTGCCCGGTCATTGCTCCTGACCTACTTGGGCGAACTGACGCTTGCCAACGCTATCGAGGTTATTCAGCAGTTTGAGGCAGCTGAAGTTATAGCGAAGGACCTCAGTGGAGAGTCCTCCTCATCACTGCATGAGCCTCGGTTAAAGGCGCCGACAGCGGGCCCTGAGAGTGACGATGATGTTGAGGATGAGGAATACGACCTCCGTTGTCAAGATAAGGTCTACCCCAAGATGCCGAGATGTTACGGCTGTGGGTCCGCTAAACACAAATACAAATCCAGAGAGTGTCCGGCGAAAGGAAAGCGCTGTGGGAAATGTGGCCTGCTGCACCACTTCGTGTGGTCCTGTAAGAACTTTGAGCAAGGGAAACGTGGACAGGGAGGGAGCTCCTCCACGAAGACTCCCACTGTTATTCATACGGTGGCACTGGAGATGGGTGGCTGTATCTACTACATGGCATCACTGGACGGAGTTGAGGTATCGATGCTGGTAGATATGGGAGCGGTGGCTTCAATAATAAATCTACAGACAGTGAGGAATTTGTTTCCCTGGTACCGCATCCAGAGAACATCAGCCCCATTTTACGGCTATGGAAGTAATAGGATTGCCATATTGGGGTACATTGTGTTAATGGCAGAGTACAAGACCCAGAGCATGATGGATGTCCAGGTGACGGTGACTGCTACGGGATCCAACGTTATCGGATCCAACATGTTTTACGGCTTGGGCTTCTCCATTGCCAATGACACCAGAGAGGAGTGGTTGGGTGGTGGTTTGTGGGACTGACCCCTGCCAAGCATGGATGATGATGCAGTGTGGAACGCCAATTAGTCTGGATTGGGAGAAGACAACAGGGAGGAACGTCACGAAGCGCCTCCCCGGGATGGACCCGATGCCACAGCCCAAGCTGCCCTTGGTGTGGAAGCTGGGTGGCACGGCGGGGCCCCTGGGTTGATAGGTGGGACTGGGACATCAGTGCTGAACAGCACCAGGGCTAGACCATCGGGTGCACGTTTAAAACATACCAGGAGACGGCCTTCAGAAAGGGCTTCAGGCCGGGCTGGTACAAAGACCAACTCCAAATGGGAAGCCCCCCTACAACAGGAGGATCTGAGGAGACCTATTAGAGCTCCCCTGAGTATCGGTGACATGGTTTGCCCTAGGGTTAAAGCTCGGTCAAGGGGGATCCACAAGCGTCGTGGGCAGTATGATGACCAGGGGTGGCTACAGGTGAAAGGGACCCGGAGTGACGGCTAACTGGGCCTGTCAAACGAGACGTGGAGGCACCCCAACGAACTGCGTCGGGTGGTGGAGAAGAGGAGACAACGCAGTCCATCACCAGAGAGTAGGAAACGGAGACATTCTGGCTGGGATCCACGGGATGGTAATCCTGGAGGGGGTCTCGCCATGAGGTGTGTAAAATGACTGGGTTGGGTTAGTTTGTGTGTGTTAAGTTTTTCTGCCACATGTCATTATGTATATAGTTGTGTCTTTACTGGGTTTGTGCCCCAAACGTGTTCACTAAGAAATTTATTCAAACACTTCAATTACAAATATTGGAAAGGAACTTTGGTGGAATCATTTAAAAAAAACAACTTTTGATTTAAATTGTTTGAATTGAGTATGGGTAATGTCTATTTTGATGAGTAATATGGGGTTAATGAGTACTCGGAGACCTGACCCGTGGTGGTTCAGGTGAAATAATTGTGTGTTATTAACTGAAGCCCCAACAATGTATATTTTCATGATATGCCCAAGTGTGGGATGGGTGTGTTGGGGGGGGGGCAGTAAGGAATGTTCTTGATGTATATTAAGGTTTTTTATTGTTTGACATGTATTGTACATATGCTGTTTTAAAAATTGTTCTGGGATTAATTTTTGTTAGATACACGGCCTCCAGCCTTGGTTGTGTGAATGGATAGATTGTAGAGAGAGAAATGAGCAGGCGAGGCAGTGAGCTGGATCAGAGTAGACTTTATTCTCTCTCTATCCATCAGTCAACAAGAAGCATAACCCAGGTCGCTGAGCGTCTCTCTTTTATACCTTACATCCTCACCTAGCGACCTGGGGGGTTCACACCAATTACAATCCCCTTTGTCACCCAGCCTGTCGGCGCATTATCATTCAGTTCAGTGGAGAAGGCAAATTCTCATGCAGACCTATGGAGAAACCACAGTCTGCCCTGCATATCTGTCTAACAGCCTTTGTGCCATTCAGTCTGAGTGGAGAATGTAATGTCTTGGTCCCCCACAAGATTATTTATTTCGTTTTGTACATACTGTTTTCCCTGTTACAGTGTGAGTCGGGCGATAAATTTGGGGTGGGCTAATTTGTGTGCTTGGATTTTTTAAAGGGGGGTGGGTTTACATATGAATTACAGCAGTAATACGGCGGCCCGGGTTCTACCGGCAATAGAGGGAGGTTTGCAGCCCATCGTTCCAGTGGTGACATCAGCCGGCGTATAAAGGCAATGGCCGAAAGGAGGACGTCCTCTTTCCCCGTAGACACATAGACAGGGAGCGCTGTAGCCCATTGCTGTACTGTTTGTGAGTTCATTAATAAACGTTGTTAACTGCCTTCTGCCCTGCTCCTCATTTCAATAATTATGGACACAACATGACCCTCCAATCAGAGGACACTGTACACTTGTACTACTGCTCAGTAGTTCAGTGGTTGGCACTGTGGCAGGACAGAAAGAAGGTTGAGGGTTTGATCCCACCCCCTGACCTGCAGTGACCCTTCTGTGTGGACTTTGCATGTTCTCCCCGTGTCTGCGTGGGTTTTCTCCCACAGGCCAAAGACATGAACTTTAGGTTAATATGCATCAGCTGGGGAGAAACTGTCCTTAGGTATGAATGTAAAAGTGAATGGTTGTCTGTCTCTCTGTGTCGGCCCTGTGATGGACTCACAATGGATTGTTTGAAGATGGAAGGACTGCTCAGCCAGGTTAAATGTTTCACAACTCAACAACACTGCCCGCTGTCGGGAAAAACAGCAATCATTTCCCAACATTTATTTATTTGTCTTTGTTTGAGATGTATTACACATAGATGGTGTGTATCTATTCTTACCCAGTCTATGTAATTACGTCTCTAGTCTGTTTGAAGTTTATTGGAAAATAAAACAGCACCACCATGTGAATGCCATTAGTCATTACACTGTGTCGCTGAATAAAACAGGAAGATACAATTCACCATACTTATTAACTCATGGCTATTAGTGCACAAATTCAGACCATCTAAATGTACAGACATGCAGTAAAATTTAATCTTTAATTTCTTCTTGTGATTTTATCATTCATGAATATCGTGTGTGACCATGAATATCCATGATGGCAGCACATGAATATCCACGTGCTGCCAGCAAAGCCTCGATTCTGAGTGGAACTGATGCCACTCAGTCGTCAGTTTGAAGCAAAAGAATGTGGTCCCATTCAGCAAGCAGCTCAAATTCAGCATGATCTGGTGGTGATCCTGCCTGAGTATAAACCGATCCAGGACATCCATGTTCTGATGGGGAGTTTTATGTATTGAGATGACAGAGATTATTTTATTGTATGTGCATTAACACTGTATAAAAACACTTTAACAGTGTTAAAGCACATAATGATCATAAAGATATACAAGATTTTGTGTTCTTTGTGGTGTTTTTAATGCCTCAGTATAGATAGGTCTCACTTTATAGAGAGTATAATGAAGTAATTTTAACATTTCTTTGTCATCTTCTTCTTTCAACTGCCCCCTTTCAGGGGATCATCCACCTCCATCTCACCCTATCCCTGGCATCTTCCTCTCTAACATCAACCCTCTCCCTGCCCTCTTTCACTACATCCATGAATCTTCTCTGTGGTTGTCCTCTTTTGCTCCTGTCTGGCAGCTTTGTCCAATATATCCACTATCCCTCCGCTCCACATGTCCAAACCATTTCAGCCTTGCCTCTCTTACTTTGTCTCCAAACCGCTCGACCTGAGCTGTCTCTGATATACTCATTTCTAATCCTGACCCTCCTGGTTCCAAGGTTGTCATAGCCAGGAGCGGCACTGGGGTTAAGCTCCCAGTGCTCATAAAATGCTCCTTACGGCGTGCGTCTCGAAAAGCCTCTGACAACTAAGTCCAACTCCTAGCCTGCCCGTGTGATTTAGTCTCTAAGCCCGGCGGAACTGCTTTTACTAATAGGAGAAGGGGCGAGGGCGGATCTCTGGCGCCTTAAAACCAGATGCTTCGGGTAGATGGTGGCTCATCAACCTGGGAAGGTAGCCCATCTAGGGGAAGGTAAACCCTGATTTCAAACCTCCACTGCCTTGCGGCACACCCGGTCACGGGAAAGGCTTCGGGAGTCAACCCTGAGGAAAAATCCGGAGTCGGAGCCCCTAAGGCAGTTCTATGTTGTGCTCAACATCGTTCTGGCAGCTCCTGCGACGGCGCTGGTGCCAAACTATAGCAGCCCTGCTGTTCCTTTAGATTCATCAGTGACGTGGAGAGGGGGGACATGCTGCATGGGTAACATCTTGTCCTCCATATCTTCCTGCCCAGGCTTGAATCCTACCAACGCCCAACGCTGGAAGGTAGAACACCGGTGCGCATCGGCCTGTTCAGCCACAGGTGGTGCTGTTCCAGCAGAGTAGACGTTTAGGATTCTCTTCCATGGTCATCATAGACCGACGGAGGCCGACGACAATCCTGACCCTCCTAGTCACTCCCAGTGAGAATCTTAGCATCTTCAGCTCTGCCAACTCCAGGTCCATCTCCTGTCTTTTTGTCAGTGCCACTGTCTCCAAACCATACATCATAGCAGGCCGCACTACTGTCTTGTAAGTCTTCCCTTTCACTCTAGTTGCATCCTTCTTTCACAACTCACCCCAACACTCGTCTCCACTCACTCCACCCTGTCTGCACTCTCTTCTCTTCCTCTCTTGTGCATTTTAATAATAATAATAATGCATCTGATTTATATATTTTCCATTCCTTTGGGTGGTTGAACTCATCTACCTTCACTACCTTTACTCCTTGCGTTTTCACCATTATACCTGCATCCCTCTCATTCATGCACATGTATTCTTTCTTACTCCTACTGACTTTTATTCATCTTCTCGTCAGAGCATACCTCCACCTGTCCGGGTTCTCTTCCACCTGCTCGCTACTCTCAATACAGATAACAATATCATCAGCAAACATCATGGTCCAAGGAGACTCCTGCCTGACCTCGTTCGTCAGCCTGTCCATCACCATGGCAAACAATAAGGGGCTCAGAGCTGATCCCTGCTGGCTAATAATTTAAAATCAAATTATTAGCCAGGAATTTGATCATTTTATCTATTATTAGTTAGTCTTCTCATTCTTATTTTTTTTTAATTGTTATTTATAATGGACATTGGTTTCCTTTTTGTCATGGCGGCCTCTGGGCCGTCATTAGTGTCATTAGCCCCAGCTGCGCACAGACCAACAGGTGTGAATCAACGGCTGTTAAAAGCCAGTGTCGCTGACAGCCCGGCACGGAGTCGTCTGTCTTCCTCAACGGAGAATGAACCTGCACTCCGCTCTCTGGTCTCGTTTGTCTCGTCAAGAGCTTCACTTGCTGCATCCAGGAACTCTTCCCAGCGTCAAGCAAGTAAGCGCACCATTTGCTACTCAACGCCAAACCTTTACCCCTGTGCACAGGTGGACCACCTTGGCGGCGGACCTGCGTCCCCAGCTGACGGGGTAACGCCATCACGTCTTCGTAGCGGCTCGCTACCACCACGCCTACCGGTACGTCTTGCTCCTCAATTGCCAGAACTATTATTGTATCAATTACAGGAGCATTGGCCAACGTTATCGGTGGAATCACTGTCATCAGCATCAGCTGTGTCGTCATTGCCACTGTGTGTGGAGTCACTAACCTCGTCTTTGTCTGCATCATCATCTGTGTCATCGTCATCCCGGTCTGTGGAGTCACAGCCGGCGTCATCGTCAGGATCATCGTCATCCCGGTCTGTGGAGTCACAGCCGGTGTCATCGCCAGGGCTGTCATTGTCACAGCCACGGGTGGTAACCCCAGCACGGTCACGGACGCCTTCACCTCCACGCTGCCCGGCCGCTGGAACTCAGCAGAGCGAAGCCAGTGCTGCTCTCAAGTAAGCCTTGTTATCTGCAGCTCTTTGCTAGTGTGGAGCATTAGTAATTTGTCTCTGCTTATCTGTTCCAGGGTTGCCGGGTCTCCGTCCAGGTCGCTCAGCTCCAGTGACCAGAACGATATCCTCGCACTCACACTCGCATTACACTCACTCACGATTAAATAAAGATTATTGTCACTATCTGCTCGTGTCAGTGTCTGTCTCCTGGGTCCTGAAACATGTCACTTTTTTATTTATTATATTATTTTCATGTTTAAAGGCCAAATGTCACGTAATTTCTTTTTTCTAAATGACAACGAATTTAGATAAAATACACATAGCTTAAACCAAATATTCATACCGGAGACCATATCACCCACCTGTATTTACATAATTGCACAAAATACACCAGGTGAAGGCCCCACCTTGCTTGCTGGCTTGTGACAGCCAGTCCAGACCACGCCCACGTTTTTGACATCACCAGTTGTACCCTGGCTGCCCTGCCTATCCACATTCACACTTATCAACATTGGACAATCATGACGGAAAGTGACAGCGACTGTGAACAAATTAGTTTAGTTTTGTCTTTTTTTTTTTTGTCTTTTTTTTTTTTTGTCAGTGGTTCAGACAGTGACAGAGGCCTAGAACCTTACCGGTTCGAGCCGTCCGAGACGGAATCAGATGCTTTGTCTGACAACAGTTCCAACGATGACCAGAGAGCAGAACCAGTGGAAAATGTCATTGAACTGGACATTAATCGCCTCCAGAATTGCGAAGCCGAAGGGGGTCTGTCCAGGGCGCCCCATAAATATTGATTTTTCGGAAGCCATTATTATTACAGTGGAGGAGAGCCGCTGCTGTCAAGAAATTGACCAGATCAATATGAAAATGGAGGCGCATACCTGTCAAGTGAGACGTTTTCGCCGTATTTTAATACCGTAAAACGCGGCTATAAGGGACAGCGGAGTAATAATGGACATTTCTCTGGGAAATGTTTTCATACCTGTCAAGTGAGATGTTTTCGCCGTATTTTGGTGCCAAGCGCGGCTGTGGGGGACGGCGCAGTGGTGGACACTTTTCTGGGAAATGTTTTAAATGTAGTTCGTGTTATTGTCAAATATTTTAAGGAAAATACGGGGAAAATGCAATTTTAACAAAAACGGGTGTATTGCCATTTCTGTACGCCCAAAACAAAAACATACGGGAAAAAAAATTGAGTGTCTTGAGGAGCACTCCTGTGTGTGATCCCCCACAGCTGGTGCTGGCTCAGCCTGAGCTATCATCACTACAACGAGAAGTGTGAAGTCAGTCATTAGTTTGATTGTCTGGGCGGGCTGATCGCTCAGCTTGAGCTATTCTCACTACAATGAGAAGTCATTAGGACAATGGTTTAACACGTTCAGCTGTGCAGCGGTTGCGGAACAGACAGAGATCGCCTGACAAATACAGAATTCTGCTTTTTTTTTTTTATTTTGCGCTGGACGCTGAGTTGTGTTGTTATTGTCAAATATCCATGAATCCTTAAAATATTTGACAATAACAACATGAGTTGCATTTGGGGCATTTCCCAGAGAGGTGTGCCTTGTTCCTCCGCTGTTCCTTATAGCCGCTTTTTACGGTGTTGAAGTACGGCGAAAACGTCTCACTTGACAGGTATGAAAACATTTCCCAGAGAAGTGTCCCTTATTACCCAGCTGTCCCTGATAGTCCCGTTTTAAGGTATGGGTGAAATATCCAATTTTTTCTTTCTTGTTGCTCACTTCAACCTTCCAGTCTCCATATAAACAATCAATTGAAATACCCCAAACATCAAACTAGGGTACAATCGATTTCGTCACTTCCGCCTTCTTCCCCAGGCGATTCCAGGGGCCGTGTCAGGCCAAGCGCGGCAGTTTTAAATTAACGAATATTCCGTTGTTACTGAAGCATATGCACCAAGACCCGAACGGATCGGTTCCCTTTTATATCTAGTTTCAAGATATTTAAAGTACCCTGTTACGTGACATTTGGCCTTTAAGTTTTATAATAGTCATGTGGTTTCTCGGACCACACTGGCAGTAAGTGTTTTCACTTTTATGTGTCATTCTGGATTCTAAATGTTTTACGTATTTATACATTTCTTGTATACTGTGTATTGCAGCCCGTTGATCTGAATAAATAAACTAAAAAAAAACTAAACGATAAAAGGCGGGATGTACTGTGACAATATTAGGATGAAAAGTCAAGCAGTTAATATAAAACAACATCTGAGACCAGTTTTTGCTTTGTCACCTACAAAGGGGGAACTCATAATGCCATCGAGTTTTCATTGTAAACTTTGTATTAGCAATGCAGGAATACGTTTTGTGGTTGGCTGCCAGGACTCGTGGAGCACAAGAAGCAAAACATTTCTCATTTTACCACAATGCCCCCAACTGACTTCACTCTATATGAAACATTTAATTAAGCACAGTATAATTAGCATTAATTATTATTGAGAAAATATTATTACTGCATAATCGTCCGTGTCTCGGGTGATCCTAAATTTACGAGAAAGAAACACATTTCTATCTCATACATTACGAAAAGTGTCTAAATTTTTCTGGCGGAAATCTAGCCGTCTGTTTTCTGTTTCCTGAGGGGAGACTTTCAACGTTACACAAATGATGTAATTTTTACTTCCTGGTTTCCTGGTCGGCGAGGGCAGCAGTGTATGTACCAGAGCGGAGTTGGAGAGAGTGGACTTAAGCCAGCTGCGTCTTTTCTGGACTTAACAGGACTGAATCATGCTGCGGACGCTGTGTCGGACCGGTGGGCTCATTCTGCAGGTAAACTCATTTTGGGTCGACTGGAGGAAAGGCTGTGGTGCGGTTTGAAACATGGGCTGTCTGTAGTTCACGATCAGGTCGGAGTGGGCGGCCACCCTCGTGCTAATAATCCACATCACGCTGGGCTCGTCAGCCCACGTAACAAACGCGCAATGCATTATGGGATTAGTAGGTTCGGCGATAGTAAGCAGACTGCAAGGACACGGCGCCTCGACATTTCTTGTGAATGAACGAAAAAAAAAAACCTCACAAAATGTGTTTCACACAACAATGTTTTACTATATTGGGCTGCACGGTGGCGCAGTGGTTAGCACTGCGGCAGCACAGTTTACCCTTGGCCGGGGGATTGTGGGGATCGTGGGATCGTGGGTTCAATCCCAGCCCCCGACCAACAGTGATCTGTGTGGAGTTTGCATGTTCTCCCCGTGTTGCGTGGGTTTACTCCGGGATTTCTCCGGTTTCCTCCCACATGCCAAAAACATGCATGTTAGGTTAATTGGCTGTTCTAAATTGTCCCTAGATATCTGTTTCCTATAGGCCCTTAGAATAGAGGGTTAGTATTAATGAAAGCGCTTTGAGTGGTCTTTGTGACTAGAAAAGCGCTATATAAGTGCAGGTTAGTTAGTTAGTTAGTTATATTGACCTCGCCAGCCCACGTGACAAACGCGTAATGCATTCTGGGCGGGGTAGGAACAGCGATCGTAAACGGACTGCAAACACACAGCGCCTCGGCATTTCTTGTGAAATGAACGGAAAAAAAAAATCACAAAATGGACCATGAAGGAAAATTTAAAGGGACCATACTCCGCCAAATTGAATGGGACTGCAAAGGCACGCGATTTGGCGAAGCTTGAAGGGGTTAATGGACTAGATCCCTACCAACATATCACATGGAGTTCGGATGTAAACATTCTGCCAAACTTCGACCATGCCTTCATTTATAATTATATGACTGTAAGCATAAGTCCATACACGCATGAAGTTTTTAGTAACTTTAGGTCTTTGAAGCAAGCAGAAGTGCAGCTCACAGACGGATGGGTGCATGACTTGTAGATGTACAAGGTAGACTTGAAGACAGTTGTGCTCACAAAGGTGTTTTTTTTTTAAATTTCTTGTCTTGATTACAAGTATTTATTTACTAAATAAAATAAGTGCATGCCATAAATTGAATTATGCACCCAATATACATGTGAAAGTGTGCTTATAATATTTTTATAATCAACCCCTCCTTTCCTGAAGTTGGTGCAACCCCTGATGCACTTGTGTCCTGCACCTGTTGTGAAAAAGGCTGTGTGGAAATAAAATCCCATATAAGCACTGCAACAACAACATCCTGCAGGCCTGTGCAGACAATGATTTCTACCTGAAACTCTCTGATGGGAGACTAGAACTCAAGCAGTCACAAGTACTACAAGCAGGTACAAACGCAAATTTTTGTGACAGGCTCACATTTCTGTGACTTTGTTGTGTGGACCACAAAAAGTTGTGTTGTTGTACGCGTCACACCAGATTCTGACCTGTGGGAGCAAACACTTTTACCAGTGGGCCAGAACTTTTTTTATAAAGTTGTCCTACCTGAGCTTGTTGCCCGTCACTTTACTGACTCTGACCCCACAACACAAAAGAGGAAAGCTGCAGCTGATAAACCCACCCGGAAGCCTAAAAGACGACGTCTAACTGCATTACAGCCAGGTCCCACATACAATCCCAGAAGACAGGCACAGAACACAGCAGAAGTGTGGTGGACTTGCAGGCAGCCAGAAGAGCTGGATGACATGGTTGCCTGTGATAACCAAAACTGAAATTCAGTGGTTCCATTTAGGATGTGTGGGACTCTGAAGCACCAACCCCACAGCAGCCGTGGTTTTGCGACGTGCACATTAGAGTAGTGCTGTAACATGAGACAGTGATGCGCTATAACATTGTGTGAACAATGATACATGTCGATCATGCATGTCAATTTATATTCTTGTATTGTGTCATGGTTATGGTTACAGTTTTGCATCTTTGAAATAAAGAGCTGGAGTTTGTAAGCCATCGTGTACTTTATTCCAAAAATTGTTACAAAGCAAGCAAGTGTATTTATATAGCACATTTCATACACAAGGGCAACTCAAGTGTGATTTACATATATAAAAAGAGGAAAGAAAGCAAAATGTTTGAGCAATAAGAAAAATTGAAGAGGTGCTGCTTTAACTGCTTCAATATTATTGACACAGTTAAAGACATGATGACAAAATGGCTAAACCACACCAAAAACATGTCATGGCCTACATTCTAAAATTAAAAAGCAGTGAATAAAAACTGTGACCTTACTGCCAAACATTTCAACGTACTGATGTGGCATGCTAGCCTGCAAACAAGGTCTCTGGCCAGGACACCAAAGGGCTGAGGTGTGCATGGAGCACATTTATGGTGTCGCAGAACAGGATGGATGCGGTTTGTCTGCTTATGTCAAAAAGATGTGCAATATGTTCAAGAGGCAAATTAATCCACAAACGCATCATAGTTAAAAGGAGAATTTGAAAATGGGAAATTTTTCTGTCTTTGGTAGGCTGGGAAAAAATTGCATCAGCAGAGCCATTAAACTGAAAGATGGAAGCCCAGTGTAGTATTTCACCTTTGAGTCATCATCTTTGAGGAAATTGTCATCCAGAGTATTTCTGGAGAGCTCTCCCTTTAACTTTCTGTTCTCCTCTTGCAAGAGTAAAATTTCTTTAAGCCTAAGGTGACACATGCTGCAGTTCTGTAGCTCTTGTGCATTTTCCTCTGGAGCATCATCAGCCTGACAGATCAGTGCTGCTTCATCAGATGTTGTCTCCTCCATCTCAGCCAGAGGTGTGGTGTCATCTGTTGCTGATCAGGACAATAAACAACTGTAGTTAATATATTTTGTAATCAAAAGGAATCCCAAGACACATTTTAGAAAGAAAAACATAGGTTAAAAAAAAAAAAAAAGACTACCTGAAGGAGCTACATTATCCATCTCAGTCACGGGGCCAGTGATGTTGGGGGTCTGTGTTGGGGTTCACTTGCATGCCCTGCTGATTATTTTTGTCATCTTGTCCGTCTGCATAAGCGGTTAAACCTGTCAGGAGTGGCAGCTGGAAGCTCTGCATGCCCAAGGTTTAGAGAAGGTGCCCAGTCAGGATCACAGTCTAGCATTTCATAAGCTGGTCTGCTGTTAAAGCAAAGGAAACGGTAAGAAAATACTTTGGTGTAGAACAAATTAAACCCGCTCACACAGGTGTGTGGTAACTTTTTCTAGCTAGTAGGATATCGGAGTCTTTATTTAGCTTAGCTCTGTTTAGCTTAGCACTGCTGAGGGTAAAGGCTATGACCAGGCAAGTCTTAACCACGACACAAGCAAGTTTTAACAACAGACATACACAATAAATCATAACGTACCTTTATGAAAAGGCTTTGAGCACACCAACATCCATACAGGTGCGTGTTTGAAAGTTATGTCGGGTCTTCTGACTGCTGCAATCCAGGCCAGGCGTTGCCTCTTAGTTACATCCGAAACGTGAGCTGTGCTGTTCTTCTTCCATGCTGGAAAACGAAAAAAGCCTATTCCGTGGTTTCTTTTCTCCACGGCGGTTGTGAGAACGACTATTACAGTTTAAAACACAGCAAGACTTCGCCATGTCTGCTTTGTGACGATGTCTCCAGCTTTTACGTGATCTCAGCGAACGGTTCCTACCCTACCCAGCATGCACTTGGTGAATTCTGTGGACACTACGTAACAATGGCGGAATCAATAACCAGACTCGAGCTATAGAATTCTAGTGTTCACATGTCATATAGCCACGGCTGCTGTGGGGCTGCTGCTGGACTGAGTCCCACATCCAGATGGAACCACTGGATTACAGTGTTGGTTCTCACAGGAACCATGTCATCCAGCTCTTCTGGCTGCCTGCAAGTCCACCACAACACATTCAGAATTACAGCAGATTAAACAGAAGTGCTATAATCAGAACAAGCTAATTTGTATAATCAAAACAAAGTAAACAATTTGATAATGTTTCATATAGATTTAAAACAAATGACAAGTTCACACATTTTTCACAGTACTTGAAAATGATGTAATTTCTGTACATTCTGAAAAATATTTTCAGAGTGCTGCACATTTTAATTTCATCTGGTTGTATAGGGAAAGAACAATGTTTAGCATAACGAGAACATGCCTTTGTGCTCACAGATGTCTTCAGGTCAGCCTAGGTTTTCTATAATTCTGGGCTGTTTTTATTTTACTTGTGTGTTGTGTAACTGTGTTTAATCTAATCCTTCTCTTATCGTTAATTGCGCAGTAGCCTGGTGGAGCTCCCACAGTTTGGTTGTACTGTACAGCTGTACAATGACAGTGAAGCCTATTCTATTATGACTTGAAAGTGTTCCACATTTTATAAATCTTTTGAAAAGTATTACAGCCAAAAAGACCAATTTTTGGACTGCACTTTGCACACGTTTGCACTTTCTCTGTACAACTAAATTTGCACTCAGAATTTTGCACCTTATAAATAAAGAGCTGGAGTTGTCTTTACTGGGCTTGTGCCCCAAATGTGTTCACTAAGAAATTTATTCAAACACTTCAATTACAAATATTGGAAAAGAACTTTGGTGGAATCATCTAAAAAAAAAAAACAACTTTTGATTTAAATTGTTTGAACTGAGTATGGGTAATGTCTATTTTGATGAGTAATATGGGGTTAATGAGTACTCTGAGACCTGACCCGTTTGAGACCTGAACCATTGTGTACTTTATATTCAAATTGTTACAAAGCCGTTAAAGACATTATATCTGAAGGAGTAAACCATACCAAAACGTGTCTACATTCTAAAACTATGGCTTTATAACGACACTTGGACACATATTGGTCACAGGTTGCAGCAACAATCTTATCCAGTAAAGTCATGTCCTCACTTTCACATGGTACCACAAACGCCAAAAGTATAGTGTCATTCAGTATTGTATATTCAGGGATGAGAATGGGGTTTGGGGAAAAAAAAGAGGAAACTAAGCTGGGGGTCTTGGGGGACGCAGGCCCCCAAGCTGGATCCAAGGCGGAGCCTTGGTGGGGGGTGTAGGGGGGCGTTGCCCCCCAGAAGCTAACGAAATCTGGTGTTTTAGAATGCTCAAATGTGGTCTTATATTTAAAGTTAGAAGTAAGTACAAATGCATTTATAGTTTACCTTTTTAATCTGCTGCTGCATCACATGTGTAATCATGTTCAGTACTGTTTTGATTCCGTGTCACACTTGAATGAGAAATAGAAAATGTCACTTCCATATTTACATGCCTGTGCTACTACTCTATGAACTTGTGTACAAGTCAATGTATTCTTCACATCTAATTGTGCAATTTCTTCTTCTTGGCTACCAAAGCCTGGAGCCATTCTGTAGCCTTGACTATTGTGGGTTTTTCTTTCATTAACAGAGGGGTACCAACAATTTTGTCCACGTCTGTCGATTCGTTAAACAGAGAGTGACATATTTCAAGTGTTTATTTATTTTAATTTTGATGATTATGGCTTACAGCCCATGAAAACTCCAAATTCAGTTTCTCAAAAAATTAGAATATTACATAAAATTCATTCATTCATTCAGTCATCTTCTTCCGCTTAATCCTTTTCGGGAAGGGGGGGCGGCTGGAGCCTATCCCAGCATCTTTGGCCGATAATTAATTTTAAAAATTAGATTTTTAATACAAATGTGGACCGACTGAAAAGTATGTCCATGTACACACTCAATCCTTGGTCAGGGCTCCTTTTGGACTAATTACTGTATCAGCATGACATGGCAGGGAGGTGATCAGCCTGTGGCACTGCTGAGGTGTTATGAAGGTCCAGTTTGCTTTGATAGTGACCTTCAGCTCGTCTGCATTGTTGGCTCTGGTGTCTCTCATCTTCCTCTTGACAATCCTCCATAGATTCTCTATGGGGTTTAGGTCAGGAGAGTTTGCTGGCCAATCAAACACAGTGATGCCATGGTCATTAAACCTGGTTTTGATACTTTTGGCAGTGTGGGGGGGGGGGGGGGCAAGTCCTGCTGGAAAATTAAATCAGCTTTTCCATAAAGCTTGTCAGCAGAGGGAAGCATGAAGTGTTCTTAAATTTCCTGGTAGACGACTGCACTGACTTTGGTCTTGATAAAACACAGTGAACAAACACCAGTAGATGACCTCTGTTCAGATCAAAGTAAATTTTGCATTTCATTTGGAAACTAGAAAAGCACTCGGAGAGCGCAGACCTCCGCCAAGCGCCACAGTTCCCCCCATACAGTGTTTGTGTGTACGTTGTCAGATTCCTTGACCATGAAAACATCTGAGTAGCAACTGGATTCACAATGATAGGATTAGTGGTTCAGTAGTAAAAGCATTACCTCCTTGGCGGAGGTAATAAACTGAAGTGTTGGTGTTGTGTCCATGTCCTGCATCTGCAAACTCCCAGGCTGGGGGCGTTGCAATTGAATGAACGAATGAATTAATCTTTATTTCGAATAGATTAAGAGTACAGGTTAAAAGAAAGTGAATAATATAACAAAGGGGGTAATAAAATCCAACAAGGTCAAATTAGACAATAGCTCCTCTGATTATACAGTTCAACATAAATTATCCGAAATATGTGATGGCTGAATCCGCAGCTTATATTGCCCACCAATGTTCCATCCAAGAATTCAAAAGAAAAAACAAAAGAAGTCCTGACACAACTGCGTACAACCCACAGGCCAATGGGTTATGTGAGCGTTTTAGATCACTGAAAGCAGCACTGAGGGCTTCACTGACGGATGCCAATTAGGTAGACGGGTTGGCGTGGGTTTTATTCAAAAATCAAACGTTTATTTCAAACTCAGGGTTCATATTAAATGCAGAACTAAAAGGAGTAGAAAATAAATAAATAAATAAATAAATAAAAGTATATACAGATCAGCAGACAGTCGGCGGTCTTGTAACAACAATAACATACAATATTGGACTCAGTATAAAATGGAACGCCACCACTTCCAAATGCTGAAGTGTGAGTGACGAGTTGACAATTGCTGATATAAGATGATTGTTACATGGCAGCAACCTTCTCATCAAACTGTAAACATCGTTACGTATCAACTCGCCAAAAGACGGAATGTTCACAGACACAAACATCTTGCTTGCACTCGACCTTCGTGGTACATCTAATCTTTATTTTTATTGGGGTTGCGCTCCGCAGCCAAAGATGATTTGGAAAATTCCCCGGCAGAGAGCTTCTTTTTGCGGAGCTACTATGGCTGACCGGGGAATTTCTGCCAAATAATCCAGCGGCGGACAGCTGGCCGTCTGAGCTTTTGCAGCGTTGCGCAAACACAGGCACACAGCACGCTGCCGAGCAGCTGGTTTTTGCGCAGCGCCTATGGCTGCCCGGGGAATTTCTGCCAAATAATCCGGCGGCGGACAGCTGCCCGTCTCAGCTTTTGCAGCGTCGCGCAAACACAGGCACGGTGTTTTCCGCGTGCTTTTGTGCCTAAAACGTTGAAGAAGGCGGAGTTTATGTTGGTCAGACACGATGATCAGCGCCCTCCATTGCGCCTGCGCACATGTTGAAAATAGCCGTATGTCACAGTGTTAAAGAATGCTTTAAAAAATTCCTGTATCCAGACGGTGATCCGGATCATCCCCAAAATTTAATCAGTTCTTCCTTGTACCATTTCCAACAACGCCTGAAAGTTTCATGGAAATCCGTCCTAGACTTTTTGAGTTATCTTGCTAACCAACAGACAAACAGACAGACAGACAGACAAACAAACACACAGACAAACCCCGGCAAAAACATAACCTCCTCCTGGCCTTTTCGGCCTGGCGGAGGTAATCAAAGTCCCAGAGTCTGGAGAAAGAGTGGAGAGGCACAGAATCTAAGTTGCTTGAGGTTTAGTGTGAAGTTTCCACAGTCAGTGATGATTTGAGGAACCATGTCATCTGCTGGTGTTGGTCCACTGTGTTTTATCAAGACCAAAGTCAGCACAATCGTCTACCAGGAAATTTTAGAGCACTTCATGCTTCCCTCTGCTGACAAGCTTTATGGAGAAGCTGATTTCATTCTGATTTTGATTTGTGTTGAGTGTGTACATGGACATACTTTTCAGTCAGTCCACATTTGTATTAAAAAACTATTTTTTTAAATTAATTTTATGTAATCAAATTTTTTGAGAAACTGAATTTGGTGTTTTCATGGGCTGTAAGCCATAATCATCAAAATTAAAATAAACACTTGAAATATATCACTCTATGTAATGAATCTATATAATATATGGGTTTCACATTTTGAAATGAGTGACCAAAAATATTGAAGTTTTTCATGATATTCTAATTTTTGGAGATGAACCTGTATATCCTCAGCAATTCATCAGTCCCCCTTGCCTTTCCCTTCATATGAAGCTGGCTGCATTTGAATTCTAACCACATCTCTTAGCTAAGCGACTCTTCCATTATGGCTCCCATTTCCAGCAGGTTAAAACCATGATAAAGGCCAGTGCTTACATACCTCTTATGATTTTTTTTTTCCACGTTTAAAGTACTTTAAAAAACTCATGTTTCTGTCAGTGACGCTTAGTGAGACACTGCCTGCTGACTGACTGGAAAACTCGTGTGAGCGAGGCACTTCTAAACTCCGCACGGATGACGGCCACAGGCGTTGTTCGTGTGTGCGCTTGCGGAAAGTCATTGCTTCTTATATTTTTATTAATAAATTCATATCGCGTTGCGGTGGCGGTAAAATTTCTGGCGAGGCAGGCCAACACGGAGAAATGTTACCAGAGGAAACCCTGCAGTTCATCTCCTTCTTAATGCTGACTGAAGCCCTTTAACACTTTCATGGCTAAGAAATAGTTTTTCTCCCAGTCTTGAATTAAATGCTGTAACACAAATCTCACTCGGTTCAACATAACTAGTGCATGCCCGTAGAAAACAAGTATTCTTGTCTGAAAACAGGTAGGCCAATCAGACTTTACAAGTCCAAATGTAGGCTGTTTGAAAGTGGAATATGGGTGGTTTTTTTTTTTTTTGGGGGGGGGGGGGGTCCAGTGCACTATATCAGGGGTATCCGACTTTCAAGCGCTCTCTCTTTTTCTGTAATTTGCAGATGTCGGTTTCGTTTTTATAATATGCAAGGGAACATAAGAGTTTCAGACTTGCATTGCAATTTTAAAAAAAAAATCATTGATTTTGCCGTTAGAATCGAAACTATGGAATATTTGGGTACAGCCTAGAAATCCATTTGATCAGTGATTATCAAATAATCGGTTAAATAAAAATTGTGATAGTTTTTTGCTGCTTTGGTTGTCAGTGGGACAAAACAAGTGGCATAAAAATGTCAAGTGTGACATTGCAGACTTGTTGCCATTTTGCACCTTTTAGTAATTCATGTCATGTCATAAGATTGATAGAAAAATCTGATGAATTTCCAAGATTAATTGTGAGTTACTTCATTAAAACGAATACCTTTGTCATACAGTATGCTTCATTGGAAACGTGAATAAACATTAAATTAATTCAGCAAACCACACTACAGCCAGTGACATTCAAATAACTACAATATGGACATTTTTTTCCTCACTGTTTTTACATGATTGTGTTTCTGCAGCAAACCCAGCGGACTGTGCCGAGATTGTACGTGAACCCAGTCCAGCAGCGATGGGCGTCCAGCTTGCCCATGAACACCGTGATCCTGTTTGTGCCCCAGCAGGAAGCCTGGGTGGTGGAGAGGATGGGTCGCTTCCACCGGATCTTAGAACCGGTACCAATATTTTTAATGGAAATGTGCACCCAAAAAATGATGTAGAGATGCCTGTTTGTTTAGTATATGAATTAAATTTAATTATAATTTTTACAGCAATAACGGTCAGTTCTGATCCTAGATTGGCGTTAGATTCTTAAGAGGCTTGTATTTAGAAAACAGCCATATTATATTTTGGAGCTGTTCCACAATGTAGGATAATGTACTTCATCTTCTACACTGCAGGTCAGGTCAGTCCCCCTTCAGTCAAAGCCAAACAACATTACTTTGGCTTACATTCCAGTGCTTTCTCATCATTAAATTAATTTATCAACTTTCACTTATCGTCTATCTATAAATGCAAGGAATCTCTGTCTGTGTGTGTGTTCCTCACATATCTCTCAAACCGTTTGTCAGATGGACCTCAGATTTTATAAGTGCTTTGCTGAGGTTACGCAGGTGTGCATCCCCAAGTATGGAGTTGCTCAGTCCAAATTTGTAATTTTTATCAATAAAAGATTAGCCACCGTTCTGTCTCCTCATGGCCAAGCTTCTAGAAGTGTGGGCGGGGTTTAGGATTGACTCCGTGCTGATTGGATAATTTTATTTATTTTATTGGTTTAATTTTACAGGGACAATGTACATTAATAAACATTTCTGTAAATGTGCCAGTTTAGCCAATTGGCTAATTTTCAACTGCAGACCCTGGGTGGGTAAAACGTGTAAATTCAAGGGACATCAACATTGCACATGTAACAGGACACTTTTTTTTAAAGGACACCATCTACATAAAAAAACAAGACAACAGTCAAAAAAACCCCACACACTTCAGAATGCTCAGACAGATTACATAGACTGGTCACATATTTGTATTTTAACCATGATTTTAAGTTAACTTTAAAAGAATGGTAGGTGTCACAGTCTCTTAACAGCTATTGGCAGACTGTCCCAGGTGAGAACTGCTCTCACTGAAAAAGCTGAGTGGCTAAAAGTAGACCTAGTGTGTCTACCAAAAGATGTTCTCTGTTGTATAAAAGCACCAAGGCGGGGAAGGAGCCAAGCCATGTAGAATCTTATAAACAAGGCAGACGTCTGTGAATTTGGTAAGATTGTCCCAACTGAATAAATTGTGGTTTGCAAGGCAGTGACAGTGGCTATGTTTACATGGACACAAGTAACTGGATTAAAAGCCTGATCGGAATAAAAATGCTTCATGTAAACACGGCAATCTGAATATTCTAACCCAATCACGCTCATTCGGTTCAAAATTTCATTCTGATTGAGAGGGGTGGGTTATGCCGATTGTTAATCCGAATGGTGAGCATGAAAACACTTATTCCGAACGTAGGGCAGAAAATATGTTTACTGCGCATGTCTGTACACCAGCTGCACGTCGACGTGATGTATTTCCGCCTTAGCAGCAGCTAGCGGGAGTAAAAAAAATTGGTCTGTATCGTCCTGCTGTCTCCCTCTATTCGTCATATGCAGAAGTATGTACTTGTAGCTTCATTACCCGAAGTTGCTTCTTCTACTACCATTTTCGGAATGTCAATGTGCGCATGTCAAAATGATTTATTCTGTTCAGACGTGTGACACATGGAAATGCACGTCCTAATCAGATCAGCTTTTTCAGGATCCATGTAAACAGTAAAATTCTGATCTGAATTGTAATCAGATGAAGAAATTTTGCCCATGTAACTGTGGCCAGTGATGATGACAGTTTGGTTTCCTGTCGAGTATTTTCACAGCTTGATGGTAAGCTGACTGTATAGGTTTGAGTGCTGTATAGGAAGCTTGTGCCCAGCTTGTTGAGCAGTATGACTGATGTGACATTATCATGGCATTGAAATATAGTAGTGCTACCTCAATGATTGAACAATTTCTAATATGGCGAAAATTTCACAAACTTTATTATTTTTTTACAGTTTTAATTTTTTTTTTAAGGCAAAATTGGAATCAAGAATTACACCAAGATATTTATAGTCCAATACCACCCTTAGCTTTCCCCTGCAACACAGACATCAGGTGTGTCATCATCCGTTAACCTTTTGGAAAAGAACATACAGACTGTTTTTTTTTTATGTTCAAGTGAAGACAGCAGTTCTGAATCCATTGTGTGACATTGGCCATTACAGCTGTGAGCTTACATGCAGCTTGCTGTTTGTTTATTGCATGTACATAGATGATAGTGTCATCCACGTACATTTGGATTTCACAGCCCTGGCATTTGTTGGGAAGATAATCTTATGTCCAGGCTAAACAATAGCAGCCCCAGAATTGACCCTTGGGGAACACCAATGTCACAACAAAGGGCTGATGATGACTTGCCATTTATCCTAACCTTCTGTGTTCTACCTTCCAAGTAGGACTGCGTCCGTGTGAAAGCAAGATGGGAAAAATTAACCTTGAGAGCTTTGCCAGGAGAACACCATAGTCAGCAGTGTCAAATGCTTTTCTTAAATCTAGGAATACAGCCCCAATGACTCCTCCCTTATCTCATTTAGATTTGATGTTCTCAAAGCGAAAATGGGTTGCTGTTTCTGTTGATTGATGAAGCCTAAAACCAAACTGCATAGACTGGTTTTAAGATTATTAGTGAGTTGTTCTGCAACATGCCTTTCAGTTACCTTTGACACAATGGGTACTATGCAAATTGGCCTGTAATTGCATACCTCTGTAGAATCACCCGTTTTGTAGATAGGAGTTATTATCGCTGTCTTCCAGGCTCATGGAAAAACATCCTCATTAACGGATGTATTAATAGCATTTGTTATTGGTTGACAAACATTTTCATAAACATTGTATCTAAGCCATACAGTGCATCTGGAAACTTTTCACAGCGCTTGACTTTTTCCACATTTTGTTGTGTTACAGCCTTATTCCAAAATGGAATAAATTCATTTTTTCTTCAAAATTCTACACACAACACCCCATAATGGCAACATGAAAAAAGGTTTTTTTAGATTTTTGCAAATTTATGAAAAATTAAAAACTAAGAAATCACATGTACATAAGTATTCACAGCCTTTGCTCAATACTTTGTTGATGCACCTTTGACAGCAATTACTGCCTCAAGTCTTTTTAAATATGATGCCACAAGCTTGGGACACCTATCTTTAGGCAGTTTTGCCCATTCCTCTTTGCAGCACCTCTCAAGCTCCATCAGGGTGGATGGGAAGCGTTGGTGCACAGCCATTTTCAGATCTCTCCAGAGATGTTCAATTGGATTCAAGTCTGGGCTCTGGCTGGGCCAGTCAAGGACATTCACAGAGTTGTCCTGAAGCCACTCCTTTGATTTCTTGGCTGTGTGTTTTGAGTCGTTGTCCTGCTGAAAGATGAACCATCGCCCAGCCTGAGGTCAAGAGCACTCTGGAGCAGATTTTCATCCAGGATGTCTCTCTTCATTGCTGCATTCATCTTTCCCTCTATCCTGACTAGTCTCCCAGTTCCTGCCGCTGAAAAGCAGCCCTACAGCATGATACTGCCACCACCATGCTTCACTGTAGGGATGGTATTGGCCTGGTTATGAGCGGTGCCTGATTTCCTCCAAACATGACGCCTGGCATTCACGCCAAAGAGTTCAATATTTGCCTCATCAGACCAGAGAATTTTGTTTCTCATGGTCTGAGAGTCCTTCAGGTGCCTTTTGGCAAATCCAGGCGGACTGCCATGTGCCTTTTACTAAGGAGTGGCTTCCATCTGGCCACTCTACCATACAGAACTGCACGGTGGCTGCACGGTGGCGCAGTGGTTTAGCACTGTGGCAGCACAGTTTACCCTCGGCGGGGGGATCGCAGGGATCATGAGATCATGGGTTCGATCCCAGCCCCCGACCAACAGTGAGCTGTGTGGAGTTTGCATGTTCTCCCCGTGTTGCGCGGGTTTACTCCGGGATTTCTCCGGTTTCCTCCCGCATACCAAAAACATGTAGGTTTAGGGCGCTCGCGCACGCAGCGACCGGCAGCCGGTGGCTTGTCACCAGACTGCAAACCAAATCTACCTACGGGTACAAATAAGTAACAAAAAAAAAAAAAAAAAAAAAAAAGAACTGATTGGTGGATTGCTGCAGAGATGGTTGTCCTTCTAGAAGGTTCTCCTCTCTCCACAGATGAACGCTGGGGCTCTGACAGAGTGACCATCGGGTTCTTGGTCACCTCCCTGACTAAGGCCCTTCTCCCCGGATCGCTCAATTTAGATGGCTGGCCAGCTCTAGGAAGAGTCCTGGTGGTCCCGAACTTCTTCCATTTACAGATGATGGAGGCCACTGTGCTCATTGGAACCTTCAACAGCAGCAGAAAGGTTTCTGTACCCTTCCCCAGATTTGTGCCTTGAGACGATCCTTTCTCGGAGGTCTACAGACAATTCCTTTGACTTCATGCTTGTTTTGTGCTCCGACATACACTGTCAGCTGTAGGACCTTATATAAAGGATAAGGACCTGCACTTATATAACGCTTTTCTAGTCTCAAAGACCACTCAAAGCGCTTTGCTAGTACTAACCCTCTATTCTAAGGGCCTATAGGAGACCGATATCTAGGGACAATTTAGAACAACCAATTAACCTAACATGCATGTCTTTGGATTGTGGGAGGAAACCGGAGCCCCCGGAGTAAACCCACGCAGCACAGAGAGAACATGCAAACTCCACACAGAAAGGTTCCTACCCCTGCCAGCCTGGGGATTGGAACCTGGAACCTTCTAGCTGTTAGGCAACAGTGCTAGCCACTGCACCATCATGCTGCCCAGACAGGTGTGTGCCTTTCCAAATCATGTCTAATCAACTAAATTTACCACAGGTGGACTCCAATTAAGCTGTAGAAACATCTCAAGGATGATCAGTGGAAACAGGGTGCACCTGAGCTCAGTTTTATGGTTCATGGCAAAGGCTGTGAATGCTTAGTACATGTGACTTGTTAGTTTTTTATTTTTAATAAATTTGCAAAAATCTTTAAAAAAAAGTTTTTTCACGTTGTCATTATGGGGTACTGTGTATAGAATTTTGAGGAAAAAAATGAATTTAATCCATTTTGGAAAGAAGGCTGTAACATAACAAAATGTGGAAAAAGTGAAGCACTGTGAGTACTTTCCATATGCACTGTGTATATATCTTGAGCCTTTGAGTTCCTAAGAGTTTACGATTGATCTTATATTTCAGAAATGTCTCTGATGGTAAATGCAAGATGATTATAATTTACAGGCACTCTTCTTAACACATTAATCAAGGGTCTCTGTGTAAGTGTCTGCACTGATTCTGCAAAATAAGTATTAAAGCTTTCTGCTATTTTTGCTTCATCCTGTGTAATCAAGAGGGGCACGTAAGTGAACAACGAGATATAGCCACATACACACTCAAAAAAAGTGAACACCACGGTTGTTGAGGTTGGTCGTTTTCCTCCGCGGTAGGCATGTCCATACCGTGGTATTACATAATTGCGGTTATTGCAACAGCCCTCGTGTTTATTAAGGGAAAAAAAATCCATACCTACATGGCCCTCTGTGGAAAAAGTTATTGCCCCCTAAACCTAATAACTGGTTGGGCCACCCTTAGCAGCAACAGCTGCAATCAAGCATTTGCGATAACTGGCAATGAGTCTTTTACAGAGTTGTGGAGGAATTTTGGCCCAGTCATCTTTACAGAATTGTTGTAATTAAGCCACATTGGTGGGTTTTCGAGCATGAACCGCCTTTTTAAGGTCATGCCACAGCATTTCAGTCAGATTCAGGTCAGGATTTTGACTAGGCCACTCCAAAGTCTTCATTTTGTTTTTCTTAAGCCATTTAGAGGTGGTCTTGCTAGTGTGGTTTGGATCATTATCCTGCTACAGAACCCAAGTGCGCTTCAGCTTGAGGTCATGAGCAGATGGCCAGACATTCTGTTCAGGATTTTTTTGGGAGACAGCAGAAGTCATAGTTCCATTTACCACAGCAAGTCTTCCAGGTCCTGATGCAGCAAAACATCCCCAGACCATCACACTACCACCACCATATTTTACTGTTGGTATGATGTTCCTTTTCTGAAATGCTGTGACTTTTGCACAGGATATAATAGGCCACACACCTTCCAAAAAGTCCAACTTTTGTCTCGTCAGTCCACAGAGTATTTTCCCAAAAGTCTTAGGGATCATCAAGATGTTTCCTGGCAAAACTGAGACAAGCCTTTATGCTCTTTTTGCTCAGCAATGGTTTTCGTCTTGGAACTCTGCCATGCAGGCCATTTTTGCCCAGTCTCTTTCTTATGGTGCAGTCATGAACACTGACCTTAACTGAAGAAAGTGAGGCCTGCAGTTCTTTGAATGTTGTCGTGGGGTCTTTGGATCGCAGCATGATGTCTAGCTTTTGAGGATCTTTTGGTCTACTTCACTTTGTCAAGCGGGTCCTATTTGAGTGATTTCTTGTTTGAGAACAAGTTTGGTAGTAATCAGGCCTGGGTGTGGCTAGAGAAATTGAACTTCACTTTCCAAAGATGTGATACACCACAGTTAATATGTTTTAATGGTGGGGGGAGGGTGGCACAATCACTTTTTCACACAGGGCCATGTGGGTTTGGATTTTTTTTTTACCCTTAATAAACACCTTCATTTAAAAACTGCATTTTGTGTTTACTTGTGTTATCTTTGTCTAATACTTAAATTTGATGATCTGAAACATTTAAGTGTGACAAACATACAAAAAATGAAAAATCAGGAAGGGGGTAAACACTTTCACACCACTGTATACAAGAAATCAGGTGGGGGCAAATACTTTTTCACAGCCCTGTACATGTGATACTAAATACATTTCAAACTGTACCTGGTGCTTCTTCTTGCTTACATTTTCCCTTCTTTTTAAACTTCCTATAGGGTTTAAACTTTCTCATACCCATACTGGACAGAATCCGGTATGTTCAGAGTCTGAAAGAAATAGTCATCGATGTCCCAGAGCAATCCGCGGTAACTTTAGGTAAGTAATGCACTGTTTATTATTTCATTACTCACCTCATGTTGAGTCTAAAGCCTTATTCATGCTGCATTTCCCCTCGTAGTCCACTTTGGTCCGCGTGCACTTTGAATGAGCCCGGCACGCATGCGGCGCTGTTCATGCTCACTCTTTTCATCTACTCAGGCCAAGCGGTTGACGCATGTGCACGACCATTATTTGTAGTTTCACTCCCACCTAATAGGTAGCGCCAGTGCGCTGACGCACCAGGATTTTCACCAACGAAAAAATGCTGCTTGCTTTCTGCTGCTTGACTTCCCAGTTTTCACTCCTTTTCCACTAAGATGATGCTGCTCCTGCTTCTGCTGAAGTATTTATGTATGATTCATGTATGTTTATTCTCGTCTTCTGCTTCCTTGTTGTCTTCTTCGTATACTTTGTCTTGGTATTCTAACTAACTACTAACTAACTAACCTGCACTTATATAGCGCTTTTCTAGTCACAAAGACCACTCAAAGCGCTTTCATTAATACTAACCCTCTATTCTAAGGGCCTATAGGAAACAGATATCTAGGGACAATTTAGAACAGCCAATTAACCTAACATGCATGTTAGAATGCATGTAACATGCATTCTGTGCTGATATCACCACCTCGTGAATGGGACGTTAATCTTCTTCTATTAGATTTGATTGGCAGTTGGCAAAATGGGACATTCAGTCTTGCGCATGTGCTTTTCAGTGTGTTCAGGTTGTGGGCAGACGGCGTGGTCACAAAATTTAAGCTGCACACAGTTGTCCATGGTTGAGCACTGTGGACACTACCAGAGTGGAGACGATGTAAATTTTGTCACACAAGGTTTTCGGTTACACGTACAGTATATGGACAGCAGAGGTGCAGCATGAATCAGCTTAAAGGGTGAAGCATGGGGGTGGAAACATCATGCTTTAGGGCTGTTTTTCTGCAAAGGGACCAGGACGACTGATCCGTGTAAAGGAAAGAATGAATGGGGCCATGTATCGTGAGATTTTAAGTGAAAACCTCCTTCCATTAGCAAGGGCATTGAAGATGAAACGTGGCTGGGTCTTTCAGCATGACAATGATCCTAAACACACCACCCGGGCAACGAAGGAGTGGCTTCGTAAGAAGCATTTCAAGGTCCTGGACTGGCCTAGCCAGTCTTCAGATCTCAACCCCATAGAAAATCTTTGGAGGGAGTTGAAAGTCCGTGTTGCCCAGCGACAGCCCCAAAACATCACTGCTCTAGAGGAGATCTGCATGGAGGAATGGGCCAAAATACCAGCAAACAGTGTGTGAAAACCTTGTGAAGACTTACAGAAAACATTTGACCTCTGTCATTGCCAACAAAGGGTATATAACAAAGTATTGAGATGAACTTTTGTTATTGACCAAATACTTATTTTCCACCATAATTTGCAAATAAATTCTTTAAAAATCAGACAATGTGATTTTCTGGATTTTTTTTTCTTATTTTGTCTCTCATAGTTGAGGTATACCTTTGATGAAAATTTGAGACCTTTGTCATCTTTTAAGTGGGAGAGTGGGCGCAATTGGTGGCTGACTAAATAATTTTTTGCCCCACTGTAGCTAACACCAGTCCAGTGAGTAATGTTCCCCCTTGGCTGTTTCCGGGAATAGAAATAAATGCTAGTCTGCTAATGAGGAAAAAGGATTGGCATATGAGTGAAGTTGGTGTTGAAACGAGCATTTATCTCAGGAACAATTAATATAACTTCTTTCACCTCTATACTGACAGTTCAAAGAACAAAGAGGGCTCTGTTGGAGTTGGAGTATACATTACAGAGTTTAAAATGACCATCGCAAAAAGACTCTCCAACAATACATCCGTGTTTACAGCAGAGATGGTGGCAATAATTATTAGTTTGCAGTGGGTGGAGGAGGTCAGACCGGACCGGGTGGTGGTGTGCATGGATTCACTTACAGCTTTAAAAACCATACAGACACTAAAATCTACAAGGGAAGACTTGGTGATTGAGCTATATCACATTTTATTTAGGGTACACAGGGGTGGTGGAGAAGTTCAGTTTTGTTGGGTTCCTGCTCATGAAGGGTTGAAAGGGAATGACTGTGCAGACAAATTAGCAAAAAGCACTCTTGGGAAAGAAATAACTATACCATTGTCTCTTGGAGAAGGTGAAGAGAAAGCAGTAATCAAGAAAAAAGGAATTGAGTTATGGCAAAAAAGATGGGATGAAGGTCATAAAGGTAGATCGTATTACAGAATACCAATAACTGTTGTAGTTGTGAATTACATACCAACCAAAAGGATGGAAGACCTCATTATGGCAAGACTCAGACTGGATCATAGAGGTTTAAACGGCACTTTATTCACCATTGGGAAAAGCGAAAGTGACAAATGCAGAGAATGTGGAGTAAAAGAAAATGTCAAGCACACTTATTACACTGTTACAAGTATGGAAATGAAAGACAGATAATGAAAAATGAAGTTCGAGAAGCCGGTAGGGAATGGGATTTAACAGGGATTCTGGGAACAGATGGAGAGGCAATAAGAATCACGAGAAGGGCTCTTTTCTCTTTTTTAATTAACATGGGATTAAGTCATAGAATTTAGGGGTTGGGCTCAGATGATATAATGTTACACACACTTGTACAGTGGGTGGCGGTATGCACCTTTCAATTGTTTGCTATCCGCCATAAACTGAGAGAAGAAGAAGTTGCCACGGCCAAGATGTGTAGCGTGATGATATAGAGTGAAGTGATGATATAGATGAGTGAAGTGATGATATAAAGTACGATGTAACCCAGCTGAGAAAATGACCCTTTTTTTTCCTCAGATGTCAATTGTATTAATGCAATTGTGTGATTTTATTTTGAAAACCGACTATCTTGGGGAAGAGGAAGTGCGATCCTCGTCATCCAACTTTTAAATTTCCGTTTCATGGTCACGTTGGGTGATCTGGGTCTTTCCATTCGTTAAGAGCAATATAAGCCCCGCCTTTCGAGCAAAGTGCTGAGGCGCTCGGCTGGAAGTCGGTCTTTCACGATATGAGAGCGGTTGTGAAGCGGTCTGGTTCACACAGATACTTCTTCTTGTTGACGGGAGCACGAGCTTGAGAGGCCGTGAAGCGGTGACTTTTGCTGTGTTCACACTGAGACCTCATCTTGGCTAGGTTTTTTTGGTTGCCGATCAAGAACCTTCTGGATCCTGGATTCTCTCCGAATGGAGATGGCGAGCCTGACCCGAGACTGAACCGAGATTGATCTGAGATCTAACCAAGATCTCGATTGAAGAGCATCCTTCCTGTCTCCAGTGCCCAACGTTGAAGTGGTAACAACCCAAGTAGCCGCTTTAAAAGAGGAAAGGAAACCTGAGTCTGTAGATACAAGATATCTTGACTGGTCAAACGACTAAACCAAACGGACAAACAAACACTGAGCTCAGTAGGACATCTTTGGGGTTTTATTTCATACCGGCCGTTGTTTATTTGTATAGTTGTAAATTGTCTGTATATATTGCTCACTTTATCCCTATAAATAACAACCATTATTGCTCATTTCTTGCCTCCAGCTATTTCATTCCACACTCATTTTAATTCCGTATTGTAACCCTTACGAACCTAGCAACTGGTCTACACTTAATAATTTCTCTTACCTAATTAACATAAGGCAAGGGTTACAATAAGAAGTGGCGAGCCCAGCCAGGAGCCCTTTTCTTCTTTTCCTTACGTTATTTCAAGCCTATAACGTACCCAAAATGGATATTGTTGAACGTGAATCTGTGAAAATTCCAAATGCAGTGATAGTGAGTGAAATCGCTGGAGATGAGCAACTTGATGAAGTGACTGAGTTTTTGAAACGGTATGGATCGATTTCAAGAGTCATAAAAGTGGCAGATAGTAAGTCTGAGTTTTCCCATAGTGCTATTTTTGAGTATCATTCGGGTACTGCTTTTGAAACTCTTGACCCATTGCCATGTACTCATGTATCTGATAGTGGAGCCAGCTATATGATACAATCTCTTGCCAGTGTTTACACGCACCGTGTAGGGAACGATAAGACCAAGTCATATCTCACTAACGTTAAAAACCTTCTTGGATGAACCTCAACCTCAGCCTTCTGCAGCTGAGTCCAGTATTCAAGGTGCACAACCAACTAACCAGTCAAATCACACTACGAGCACCCCAGCTCGAAGTATTCCCACCATTTCTGCACATGATTTAAATCCCCCAGAAGTGCAACGTGTGGTAGTTGAGCACATTGTAAAAAGGGAAGATTTTCCCGTGCAGCCGTTTTCACAAAAGCTCGGAGCTTTTTCTGGCAAAGACCTCCGACCAACTTATGAGCTAGATTATGACACTTGGCGCTCCAGTGTAGAATTAATCTTGACTGATCCTGCTATGTCCAAATTGCAGCAATCCCGAAAGATCATTGAGTTTCTTTTACCCCCAGCAGCTGATGTAGTCAAGTACTTGAACCCCAACAGCTCACCATCAGAATACCTTCAGCTGTTAGATTCTGCTTATGGTACAGTTCAAGATGGCGGAGAGCTTTACGCCAGGTTTATTGACACTTTCCAGAACACTGGTGAGAAACCCTCGTCATATCTACAACATCTTCACGTAGCTTTGACTCACACTGTGAAGTGTGGTGGCGCTTCAAGCCAGGATTTTGACAGGCTGCTTGTCACGCAGTTTTGTCGAGGTTGTTGGGATGATTCCTTTTTAACTGCACTCCAGTTAAAACAAAAAGGAACAAGTCCCCCAACTTTTCCTGATTTTCTTCTCTTGCTACGCACTGAAGAAGACCAAATTGCTGTCAAAAACTTAAGGATGAGACAACATTTGAGCAGTTCAAAACAAAAGTGACCTCCCACGTGCAAACTGTGCAGTGCAGTTCAGATGAAGATGAGGACAATATCACGCTAAACTCACTCCAAGAACTCTCAAAAGTCGGAGGTTCGAAGACGACCAGATACCGTCGTCGTTCCGCCCATAAATGATACCGGATGGAGACAATACTGAAAATGATCACATTACAACTCAACCAATACTGACGATGGACAGTCTTGGTTGCACATGCAACGGGACGTGCATGATATTTAGCGCGGGAGAGTGTAACCCAGCTGAGAAAATGACCCTTTTTTTCCTCAGATGTCAATTGTATTAATGCAATTGTGTGATTTTATTTTGAAAACCGACTATCTTGGGGAAGAGGAAGTGCGATCCTCGTCATCCAACTTTTAAATTTCCGTTTCATGGTCACGTTGGGTTATCTGGGTCTTTCCATTCGTTAAGAGCAATATTAGCCCCGCCTTCCGAGCAAAGTGCTGAGGCGCTTGGCTGGAAGTCGGTCTTTCACGATATGAGAGCGGACGAGAGCGGTTGTGAAGCGGTCTGGTTCACACAGATACTTCTTGTTGACAGGAGCACGAGCTTGAGAGGCCGTGAAGCGGTGACTTTTGCTGTGTTCACACTGAGACCTCATCTTGGCTAGGTTTTTTTGGTTGCCGATCAAGAACCTTCTGGATCCTGGATTCTCTCCGAATGGAGATGGCGAGCCTGACCCGAGCCTGAACCGAGATTGATCTGAGATCTAACCAAGATCTCGATTGAAGAGCATCCTTCCTCTCTCCAGTGCCCAACGTTGAAGTGGTAACAACCCAAGTAGCCGCTTTAAAAGAGGAAAGGAAACCTGAGTCTGTAGATACAAGATATCTTGACTGGTCAAACGACTAAACCAAACGGACAAACAAACACTGAGCTCAGTAGGACATCTTTAGGGTTTTATTTCATACCGGCCGTTGTTTATTTGTATAGTTGTAAATTGTCTGTATATATTGCTCACTTTATCCCTATAAATAACAACCATTATTGCTCATTTCTTGCCTCCAGCTATTTCATTCTACACTCATTTTAATTCCCTATTGTAACCCTTACGAACCTAGCAACTGGTCTACACTTAATAATTTCCCTTACCTAATTAACATAAGGCAAGGGTTACAACGAGGAGACAAAGAAGAGTGATGTCTGAAGATAGAGTTCGATTGGACACAGCAATGATGATAGGATTACAGCTCCTGACCAGATAGAGTAATGATATAGAGTGAAGTACGTGGCGGCAATGCACCTGTAAGCTGGTTGCCAACTGCCAATCAAATCTAAAAGAAGAAGAAGATGATTCCTAATAAATATGCACTTAGCCATGGTTGTTCTTTGACAGAACTTTGTCTTTTAATTACAGATAATGTGACGCTGCAGATTGATGGTGTGCTTTACTTGAGAATCCTCGACCCTTTTAAGGCAGGCTGACAGAATTGCATTAAATGCTGGAAATATGGCTTCGATATGATGAACGGTTATCTAAATGTGTTTTGCTGTGGTTCACTTTCAGGCCAGCTACGGTGTTGAGGATCCAGAATATGCAGTAACGCAGCTGGCACAGACCACAATGCGTTCAGAACTGGGCAAACTCACACTGGACAAAGTGTTTCGGGTAACGAGCAGCTACACAAATTCACCTCATTCTTTTTTTTTTTTTTTAAATGACATGTTGTAAGTTGGATGTACACATTTATTTCTCAGGAAAGGGAGTCCCTCAATTCCAACATTGTCCACTCCATCAACCAAGCTTCAGACGAGTGGGGAATCAAATGCCTCCGCTATGAAATCAAAGATATACACGTTCCTCCTCGGGTCAAAGAGTCCATGCAGATGCAGGTAAACATTAGTGAAAGCATGAGTGCGTTTTTTTTTTTAATTCTGGTGATGCTTAGAGACAGATTTACAAGTATTTGATTGATTGATTTCTTCTGTGTAGGTAGAAGCTGAGCGTAAAAAGAGAGCCACAGTGCTGGAGTCTGAGGGGACGAGGGAAGCAGCCATTAATGTTGCTGAGGGTCGTAAACAATCTCAGATCCTGGCCTCCGAGGGTGAAAAAGCAGAGCAGATCAATAAAGCAGCCGGTCGGTGCATTTAGTATTTTTTTTTTAAATTTCTTTGGTTGTATCTAGTTATTTATTTTAGGGATGTGTCCATACCGTGGCTTGCAAAAATATTCATCCCCTCAGCATTTTTTCTTATTTTGTTGCACCCTGATGCTACAATTGTTTAAATTCTTTTTTTAAACCCTCATTGATCTATCTGTACTCTGTGCTCAAAATGACAAATTGAAAATAGAATTTTTGGATTTTTTTAAAATAAATTTATTAAAAGGAAACAAACAGAAAAAATAAACATCCCCCTCTGTGGATTGCCACCTTATTGTGGTGGAGGAGTTTGTGTGCCCTAATGATCCCAGGAGCTATTTTGTCATGGGACCCTTGCCCCTGGTAGGGGCCACAAAGAAGATGGTCCTGGGTGAAGGGCCAAACTAAGAGCAGCCCAGTGCAGCCCCATGAAAATGTTACAACAAGGATCTAGTATACTCCATCCAGTTTGGGGTCCCAAAGAGGACACATGGCTCCGCCCTCCAGTGGACTCACCAATTGCAGGTGGGTTCATGGGGATCATGGTGCGATGTGAACTGAGCGGAAGTCTGGGCTGCTTTGCTTGGACTGCTGCCGCCGTGACCTGGACCCCCAGATAAGCAGTGATGGATAGAAAACTGAGATGTTCAATTCAATTCAACTTTATTTATATAGTGCCATTTCACAACAACAGTCATCTCATAGCACTATCAACTGTAGGGGGGAACCCCACAGTTGCAGAAAGACCCCAGCAATCAGGCGATCCCCTGTGAGCAAGCACTTGGCGACGGTGGAGAGGAAAAACTCCCTTTTAACAGGAAGAAACCTCCAGCAGAACCAGGCTCAGGGAGGGGCAGTCATCTGCTGCGACTGGCTGGGGGGTGAGGGGATAGAGAAGAAGAAAAGAACAGACATGTAGAGAGCAAACAGCACGATGGGGACTCAATCTATGGGAGAGAACAAACAGATGTTAATGACCAGCAAAAAAAATATTTCATAGAGAGTGAGGAAAGGAGTGAGGCCCAGTGCATTACTGGAGGTCCCCCGGCTGACTAAACCTATTAGCAGCATAACTAAGGGAGGGTTCAGAAACACATGATCCCTCCCTAATTGTAGGCTATATCAAAAAGGTAGGTTTTAGCCCTATTCTTAAAAACAGAGATCGAGTCCGACTCCCGAATCCAGATTGGCAGCTGATTCCACAGGAGAGGAGCTTGATAACTGAAGGCTCTGCCTCCCATTGTACTTTTGGAGATTCTAGGTATTACAAGTAATCCTGCATTTTGGGAGCGTAGTGC
The DNA here is from genome assembly GCA_020510985.1 of Pholidichthys leucotaenia. NCBI lineage: Eukaryota > Metazoa > Chordata > Actinopteri > Cichliformes > Pholidichthyidae > Pholidichthys > Pholidichthys leucotaenia. Next base: position 85,377,005 of record CM035846.1, on the reverse strand, counting down.
TCTGTTAGGATAATACGGTAGTATCAGATCTTTTAAATAAAAAGGAGCCTGATTGTTTAGAGCTTTGTAAGTAAGAAGAAGGATTTTAAACTTAATTCTAAACTCTATGGGAAGCCAATGAAGGGAGGCCAGAACCGGAGAGATATGATCTCTCTTTCTAGTACCTGTTAAAACTCTTGCTGCAGCATTTTGGATCAGCTGAAGACTTTTTAAAGATGTTTTAGGACAGCCTGATAATAAAGAATTACAATAATCTAATCTCGAGCTAACAAAAGCGTGGATCAGTTTCTCAGCATCACTCTGAGACAAGATGCTCCTAATCTTGGCAATATTACGCAAACGATAGAAGGCAGTCTTAGAAACAAATTTAATATGTGAATTGAAGGACAAATCCTGATCAAAAATAACTCCAAGGTTCCTCACAGAGCTATTAAGAGAAAGAGTAACTGCATCCAAACTGAAAGTTTGATTTGGAAAGGAATTTCTAAGGTTTTTTTGGACTAACAAGAATGACTTCAGTCTTATCTGAATTTAATAGCAGGAAATTACAAGTCATTCAAGCTTTGATTTCCTTAAGACAGGCTTCTAACTTGGCTAATTGATTAGTATCATCTGGCTTCATTGACAGGTATAATTGTGTGTCATCTGCATAACAATGAAAATGTATACAGTGCTTTCTAATAATGTTGCCTAACGGAAACATATATAAACTAAAAAGAGTAGGGCCTAGCACAGATCCCTGTGGAACTCCATGACTAAGCTTTGAGTTGAAAGAAAACTCATTATTTACATGAACAAACTGGAACCTATCAGATAAATAAGATCTAAACCATTGCAACGAAGTTCCATTAAGTCCAACATAGTGTTCTAATCTATCAAGTAGAATATTATGATCGATAGTATCAAAAGCTGCACTAAGATCTAAAAGGACAAGTACAGAAACTAGTCCATTATCAGATGCAATGAGGAGGTCGTTAGTGACCTTCGCTAAGGCTGTTTCAGTACTATGATGGATTCTAAACCCAGATTGAAACTCTTCAAGTAAACCATTTCCCTGCAGGTGGTCAAATAATTGCGTAGCAACAACTCTTTCTAAGATTTTTGAAATGAAAGGGAGATTAGAGGTTGGTCTATAGTTAGCTAAAGCTCCTGGATCTAGCGTTGGCTTTTTGAGTAAGGGTTTAATTACAGCCGTTTTAAAAGCCTGCGGTACATGGCCTAAAGTTAATGAAGAATTGATTATATGAAGAATAAAGCTACCAATAAGTGGGAAGACTTCTTTAAATAACCTGGTAGGAATAGGGTCTAAAAGACAAGTTGAAGGTTTGGATGAGGAAACTATTTTGTCTAACTCACAAAGGTCGATTGGAGTAAACTCATCAAGACAGACATCAATAGAAGGAGTTGTAGTAGTTACAGTATTTAAGTTAACTGTGGGAAGAATCTGATTGATTTTATCTCTGATGGATGAAATTTTATTATTGAAAAAGTTCATAAAGTCCTGACTAGTAAGCTCTAAGGGAATGCTAGGATTGACAGAGTCCTGACTCTTTGTCAACTTGGCTACAGTACTGAAAAGAAACCTGGGATTATTCTTGTTCTCTTCTATTAATGCAGAGTAATAACTCGTTCTAGCTTTTCTAAGAGATTTTTTATAAATTAAAAGATGATTTCTCCAAGCTAAATAGATTTCATCTAAATTAGTAGAGCGCCATTTTCTTTCTAATTGACGAGTCTTCTGTTTTAAGCTACGAGTTTCTGTGTTGAACCAATGAGTTAGAAATCTCTGATTAGACTTTTTCTTTTTTTAAGGGGGCCACCAAGTCTAGAGTCTGATGCAGAGAAGCTGAAACACTATCCACCATGTTATCAATTACAGAAGGAGCAAGCTGTCTATAGTTTATTTCCGTTGTGTTGACACATGGCATAGAGGAAACAATCTGCATAAATTTGGAAACAGCATCATCTGAGAGGCATCTACTGTAATAATATTTTTCTTTAGGAGCCAAATAGTCAGAAATAGTAAAATCAAAGGTTAACAGACAATGGTCTGACAGTACAGGGTTATGAGGAGACACTACAAGATTTTCTGTTTCTATGCCATATGTCAGAACAAGGTCCAATGTATGGTGGAGGTAATGAGTAGAATTTCCTACTTTCTGAGAAAACCCAATCGAGTCTAATATTGAATTGAATGCCACATTAAGGCAGTCACTATCTACATCCACATGTATATTAAAGTCCCCTACTATAATTATTCTATCAGATTTCAGCACTAAATCAGCTAAGAAATCAGCAAATTCGGATAAAAATTCTGAGTAGGTTGATGGGGGACGATAAACTATGGCAAATAAAATTGGGTTTAACCTAAAATTGCCAAGTGCCCAATACTGAGGACCAGGCCCTCAAAGGAATTATAACATGTTTTTTGCTTTACATTAACTAGTAATTTGGAATGGTAAATTGTTGCTACTCCTCCTCCACGACCAGAACTTCTGGGATTTTGACAGTTTAAATAACCAGAGGGAGTTGATTCATTTAAACCAACATAATCCTCTTGCCCTAACCAAGTCTCTGTAAGGGAAATTAAATCAATCTGATGATGAATTAACAAATCATGGACTAACAGAGACTTGGGAGTTAGAGACCTAATATTTAATAAACCACATTTAATTTTTAAATTATGAGGAGGAACAGAGGCCAAATCATTCAATTTAGAGGCTTTATGTTTAATTTGAGTTTTACCAATATTTTGCTTTATCACTTTGGGATGCTTATACATTATGTTTTTATTTACTTTGGAGGGAGCAGACAACGATTCTCTGATGGGGAAGACAGGGGCTAAGCTGAGGGGTGGCGGATGAAGAGGAGCTGCAGAGAGGCGTGTAAGACTGCGACTCTGCTTCCTGGTCCCAACTCTGAGTAGTCATGGTTTTGGAAATTTGGATAAAAAAGATGCCAGATTATTAGATAAATGAGAAGCACCATCCAAAGTGGGATGAATGCTGTCTCGTCTTATAAGACCAGGTTTTCCCCAAAAAGAGCTCCAATTGTCAATGTAGCCCACGTCATTGTTAGGACACCACACAGACAGCCAGCGGTTCAAGGATGACAAGCGGCTAAACATGTCATCACTGGTCAGATTGGGGAGGGGTCCAGAGAATACTACAGTGGCAGACATCGTTTTTGCAAAGTCACACACCGATTCTATATTAAGTTTCGTGACTTCTGACTGCCGGAGACGGATGTCATTAATGCCAGCGTGAATAACAATTGTGGAATATTTACAGTTACTTTTAGCCAGCATTTTCAAATTTGACTCGATGTCGCCTGCTCTGGCCCCAGGAATGCATTTGACTATGGCCGCTGGAGTCTCTAGGTTCACGTTTCTGACTACCGAGTCGCCAATGATCAGAGTTTTTTCCTCAGCAGGTGTGTCGCTGAGCGGGGAAAAACGATTAGAAACGTGAACAGGTTGGTGGTGTACCGGGGCTTTGTGACTAGGCTTCCTTCTCACCGTCACCCACCCAGTCTCCTCGCTGCTGAGGAGAGCCGAGGGACCGCTGACAGTGGGGCCTAAGCTAGCTAGCTCCGCTGCAGCTAATGGGCGTCCGTCAAGATTAACTGGCGCAGACGGTGTTTCAATGCAGCGGAGCCGGGATTCCAAATCAAGACAACCTCGCCTCGAGCGCCTCAAAAAGACAACATTTATTACATTTACCGTTATCACTAAAAGAGGCAGAGGTGTAGCTAAACATCTGACAGAGAGAGCACACCAGAGGAGGAGAGGAAAGAGAGCTAGTAGCCATAGCTAGTGGCTGGAGAGCAAACCACAAAGCAAACCACACAGGCAGACAGCAAAACAGGAAGTGACGATACATTACCACAAGGAAGTGACGATCCACTACCGGATTGGTCGAGGCCCGAGACAGGACCTCGACCTGCCTCAAGGTGTCACATGTACTTAAGTATTCAGATACTTAGCAAAAACACTTTAAGACTGCATGTCCACCAAATGTGTTTTTTCAGCTCTGGGCAGCTATTTTCCATTCATTCTCTATGTAGTCCAGCATTTACAGCGCTAAAGCACTCTCGGTGGTGGCCATTTTTTGTCACGGCACTCAAAGCGCTCAGATTTAAAAAATGTTCAACTTTTCAGAGACTGCAGCTGAGCTCGTCACTGTCAGACCTTAAGCAGCCAATCAGAACTGCTGCGTGGGCGGGACATAGGACACCAGTACTAGTCTGTACTCAAGTCTCCTGCTTTCCGTGTCATCATATTTTACATCCAGATCTGCTAGAAAACATTTCCTGTCCATTGTTATTTAGAGACTGCTATTGAAAAAATCTGTAGAAAGTCTGATAATAGGAAAAGCGGGAGTGATGAGCTGAGAGTGACAAGCTGTTGCAGGAATATGGGGCACAGACTTTTTTTTCCCCCCCAGAGTGCAGCATACAAACGCTGAAAAAAAAATGCTCAGGGTGGTCGGGTGACAAAAAAACACATTTGGTGGACACGCAGCCTAAATTTAGCGTGCCTCCCAGTTCTCGATTATTGCGGTCTTGACAGATGATTTGGGAAGACACGCCTCTCTATAGAAGGCCTCACTGCTGATGATGTCAGAGCAAAAATCAAGAGATAAGGTTAAAGGAACTGCCTTCAGAACTCAGAGACAGGGTTGTTGCTCTGCACAGATCTGGGGAAGGCTACACAAAATCTTCTGCTGCACTGAAGGTTCCCAAGAGCACAGTGGCCTCCTTGGCACAACCAGAGCTGGTTGTCTGGCCAAACTGCAAGTGATGGAGAAGGGCCTTCGTGAGAGAGGTGACCAAGAACCTGATTGTCATTCTGACTGAACTCCAGAAATCCTATGTGGAGGTGGGACAAAGTTCTAGAAGGACAACCATTGCTGCAGCCCTCCACAGATCTGGGCCAGTATGCACAAAGTGTCCTAGTGACATATTTCTTAAAAAATCCTCAGAATTATGATGTTTCCTAAGGTGTTCCTCCTAAATTTGGGAGAAAATCCCAGTAAAAACAAAAGTTATTTAGAAAGTATCTTAGCCCTCAAGTGCTCGTAACCTGAAAACATGTTAGGATTGAGGAGGACTTTTATAAGGGGCTTAGGAATGGTGGCTGAGTTGGTAGAACATCTGCCTCACAACCGGGAGGCTGGGGTTCAAATCCCAGCCAGGCCATACCAAAGACCATATAAAAATGGTACTTTCCACCTTCTAGCTTGGTGCTCAGCATAATAGAATGGGGAAAGGAAAGTTAAACACAGAGCTACCAGAGGACTGACCTCCCCACTGTAGCTTTCACTAGTTACAGTAGCTGTGTGGCCTCGGGCCAGTGAAACAGAGAGCGGTGCCGCCCCATACACCACATGGTGTCCCACATTGCTGTGGAAGGGAATTAACTAACTTAGGAGTTTGAGGAGGAGAAAATGGAGGAAAGATAAAGACAAAGGAGAAATATTCAGAACTTGTTTAGTACTTATTCTAATCATAAAGACGATTCAAAGTGCTTCACTAACCCTCTATTCTAAGGGCCTATCAAAGACAGATACATAGGGACAATTTAGTGTCACCACTTTCCATGTACTTTCAGTGAACGTACACAGAGATCATAGTGCAATTGTTAAAACAAAAAAACATGACATGTTAGCCCAATGTTTCAACACTCTTACTGGTTTACACCTGTAATTTCACTGAAACTGCTGTAACTTATAAAGTGTTACTGGATAATGTTTTCACTTGGTCTGATTCAAGATGCATTTCCCCCCAAGCACAACGCCATGTCACTGGTGGTTGAACCTCACATGTACCACTGATCACGCTATCGTCTTCAGTAGCATGCATATGTTTAACTATATTCCTTCATATGATGGACAAGTTTCTGTCATTCGGATGGAACAGGTCACAGGTGTCACTAACGAGGCCTGGAGGGCAGATACAGCCCTCCAGTGTAGGTTGTATATTCTACAACTTTTTTCTCACTCATCATCATAGCAGTCTGTCGGGGGCGACAATGACTTGTTTCATTTAGGTCTGATCAGATTCCTCCATGCAGCTCTGTAATTCACCTTCCGCTGCCAGGAACTCCTGACCTTGCTAACCCGGGCGATGTCCGAGCCGGTATGAGTTGCTTTCCGACTGACCATTTCATGAAACTGCTTGCAAAGTATTTGAGTACCGCTAGCTTTTGCTGGACTAGTGGCACATTCTTGGCAGATAGAGGTATTATCAGTGGCAAGGACAGGCCAAGACAAACTGACTCCAATATCTGTTGCAGTGACTGACCAGATAATAGGTTTATTTATCTCTGCTTTTTGTGTAGTGCATGTCACGATGCACCGACTGGCAACAGTCCACCACAGACCTTGCAACAGTTGTGTTTATCTGCCAGGATGTCCAGTCTCTCTTTCTTCCGGCTTTCAGAGAGAGCAGACGCATTTCTCCTCCTCTCCTCTCCTCCTCCCTTGATACTGATCCCAGCTTGCTGTGTCCTGTCTGTGTCTCGCTCTTCTTCTGCTGCATCTCGATCCAAACGGAAATTATGGAATTTTTGGGCTTTAATGCTATTGTCACCACTTTTCAACAGGGAATCGGGCCAGGGGGGAGCCCAAGGGGAGAGACTCATGGAACAATTGGAACTCATGTGTCTGCGTGATTCGATCTGTTTTGGCTTCATGATCATAGGATTTCTGTTGTTTGGCCCTGGAGTTTTCCTGGTGTATCGAAAATTTAAGAATTGGGAGAGCTAATCAAAATGCGGACCCGGCGTAGCTCCTCCAACAAATTCGACCAGCTGGGGGGAGCACTGATAGCGGCAAATGTGACTAACATGGAATTTACCATCTGGCATGCACTGAAGAGAGATGGACTCTTGGACATGTTTATCTATGTTTCGGAAGGTGGGATACATCTGGAGTCGCTGGGTGCTCTCCAGGGAATGATTTTAAAGCCTGTGTATGTAAATTGTGATGCACAGATTCGCATAAGAGAGGAAATTTCTATGCTCTAAGTGATCTGTGCTTATCAGGCCTTGATTCGGCGTCCTTCCTCCAGGTGAAGAGATAAAGCAGTAGAGAGTTTTGGCTTCTTCTTTAACCCAAACAATTAACAACAACCTGAACTCTTCAAGGACAGCGTGATCATGTGTCTAATATGGAACTTTACCATCTGGCATGCACTGAAGAAAGATGGACTCTGGGGACATGCTTATCTATGTTTAGAATACATAAACATAACATCCAGCTGTTGCCTAGGAGATGTCCTTTGTTGTGCACCAGCAACTGATACATTCACACTGCATTCATACTGATATCTCGTGACTGATACACACACTGGTCTCTCTCTTGCTCTTGCTTTGTAACGTGTGTATTGTAACTTGTCTGCTAAGTGTGTATTGAGGGTTTTTTTTTCTATATGATCATAATCTTGCTCATTCGAGCGCCATTCTGATAAATATGTTTTTTTTCTCTCTGCCCAATGTGTTCCCTCCCCCTCCCCCTTCCCCTCTTTACCCCCCACTGTATGACAGGCGCCTTGCATGGCTGCCGCGTCATTAGGAAGCGCTTATCGAGCGCGCCTAATGTCAAGTCAAATTCCTTGTATGTTTACAATGTAAACATGCTTGGCAATAAAGCTCATTCTGATTCTGATTCTCACCCCATGTAACTGGGAGTGGTCCACCACAGACCTGTGACTGATATTGGTTTTAGTTCTGCCAGGATGCCCAGTTTCAACCTCCACGGCCTTGGAAGGGCGGGGTTGATGGTTGAGTCGCTAGTTAAGTAAATTTTCAACCTTTTTTCCACTCTTGTAAACTTTCGACTTTTTTACTACAGTTTACAGATTTGCCCCCCACACACACGCACAAAAATGCAACTTTTTTCCTTCTCTTTCAAATTTGCAGCTTTTCTTGCTCTCCTTGTACATATGACTTTAACCCCTGCATCACAAAATTGTGACTTTTTTCCTTCTCCTAAATTTCTGACTTTTGTTTTTACACGCACTCCTCATAAAGTTGCTACTCCCCACCTCTCCCCCAGATAAATTGCTACTTTTTCCACTCTCGTACATTTGTCCCCCCCTGGTGAATTTGTAGCTTATCCCTCCTTTAATAAATGTGAAAGTTTTACCAGTCTTGTAAATTTGCCTTATTCCTAACCTCATAAATTGCTATTTTTTTACTCTTGTAAGTTGGAAACGTTTGCACTTTAAATTTAAAACTAAAAGAGGGATAATAAAAATGAATATTCAGCCCTTGACTTTCTTCATTACCTCCTTGTTGGCCTTCAGTAAAACTGAATTTGACCCTCTGGAATAGATCAAAACAAGTAACAACTAGATGGCACTCAGAAAGTACCAAGGGGTTACGAGCATCCGCTTCCTGACCTGGATCACTTCCGAAATGTAATGGGTTCATCTGAAGCCCAGGGGCCACCTCTGGTGAAAATTTCCTCAAAATGTGTCCAGTAGTTTTTGTGTCATACTGCTGACAGACAAACAAACCTCCACAAAAACATCACCTCCTCGGCAGAGGTAATCGGTATGAGCTATTGGTCAACTTATTTTTATTTTAACATCATTCGGCCCAAAGTTTTACAGTTGGTGAATTCCTAAATGACTTGTTTTTAGGTTGCACATGATATTATTTAAATTTGTTTGTGTTTCTTACTTTTTTTTTATCTCCAGGAGAGGCTCAGGCAGTCCTCGCCAAAGCGGAGGCAAAAGCTAAGGCCATCCGTCTGCTGTCAGAGGCTCTGACTGAGCAGGTTTTGTTTTATTTTTATCTCACTGACTTGTTTTCTGTGTAACCCTGTTGGTTAATTGTGACTGCTTTCCTATCATACAGAATGGAAATGCAGCAGCTTCTCTAAGCGTGGCTGAGCAGTACGTGTCTGCTTTCTCCAAACTGGCCAAAGAGTCCAACACCATCCTGCTTCCCTCTAATACCGGCGACATTAGTGGAATGGTCTCACAGGTGTGTATGTCTAAAAAATCAGAGTCATGACTTCAACTTGTGCAAAACACCTTACTAGTTTAGTTTTTGACACTGCTGTTTCATATTCAGAGTCAAAATGTACAATCTAGACCAGGGGTGTCCAATCATGTGCCATGGAGGGCCAAGACCCTGCAGGCTTTACCTCCAACCAGTGTCTTCAACAGCAGATACCACTGAATTCCCCCCCCCCCCTGATTGCTGATAAGTGAAAACACCTGCTGAAGAGACTGGGTAGAAGAGAAAACCTGCAGGGTCTTGGCCCTCCATGGCACATGATTGGACACCCCTGATCTAGACCATAAAAAGTGTTTTGGGAGTCAAGAAATAAGACTCACTTATGGCTTTTTAAATTAATTACTAAATAACAGTGTAAATGCTTAGTGACAGTCAATATTTTTGTGATAAGAAATGATTATTATATGCAGCAAAGTTGCGGAGGGTGTAATGTTTTTGACAGTTTATGCTTTCGCCACTCTGGCTTCCACATTTCTCATTGGATTGACTTCAGATTTATACAGCAGCTTTAATTCATCAGTAGGGAGGAGTTTGATTTTCAGATGCATCTAACAAGAGGTTCCATCTTTTTTGGGGAGGGGTTAATTTTTATCCCCCGCCAGTCTTCGACCCCTTTAGTCGAATTTGGATTATGTTATGGGGCAGTCCGTCTGTCCGTTTGCATCCAGATTGTGATCAAGGTGAAAGGTCAGGAGATCTGAGCACACTCACGGTGCTTTTCAGCGTGCTGATGGAGAAGGCCAACTCTGTTCTGGGATGCCGCCTTTACCCAGTGGAGATGATGGGAGAAAGGAAGATGGTGGCTAAGCTGTCATCTCTGCTGAGTCCTACCCCATGCGAGACACGCTGAGAGCACTGAGCAGCTTGTTTAGTGGCAGGCTGCTCCAGCCAAAGTGCACAAGGGAGAGGATTCGCAGGTCCTACCTGCCGCTTTCAGACTTTACAATCTGCACCGCTCATAGAGACTGCACATAACACTACTACTTTGCACAAATAAGAAACATTCCTTTCCAATACACTGTTAATATAATTATTACTGACTGTTGAAATAACACTGTACTCATTCAACTGTGAAATATAAATAATTTAACTGCTTACTAGCTCTATAAATTCAAGGATTCAAAGATTTTATTTGTCAATACTACTATACATACAGGACATACAGGAGAATTGAAATGGCGTTTCTCTGTCTTCAGTGGTGTGCACAATATAAAAAAGAAAAAGGAATAAGGCTGGAAAAACAACAGCAGTCTATGTACAGTAATGCTACCCATAGTGCAAATGGCAACAAAAGATGGACCCAGACCTCCCATAGTGCAGGGATGGCAATTTTCCGCCGATCCGCGGATTTCCACCGATTTATTTTCAAATTGATAATTTCTGTGAATCGTCTAAATCCGTTGAGAAAATTTTAGGGGGGGGTAAGGTACCTTATTGTTACTGATTTTAGCGAAAAATCAACACAATTACATAAGCGCTCGGCGCTTCCCCGGAAGTCGTCTCCCGCGATAACCCGGATGTGTTGTGTTCAAGCTACTGCTGTATTGCAGTAGCTTGACAGCCCTGCGATTGGATAGTTGCAAACGATTGGACCAATCAAATGGCTCGTTGTATGCTTTTTCAAAAATTCATGGCGGCGTGTTCTCAGGGATGTGATTTTCTGCTAATTCACCGAATTCCGCTTTATTTTATCTTACAGGAAGATAAAGTACGTTAAGTACGTTAGCGGCTTGTGGTCCACGAACGCAGTGAAGGTGCGCCCTTTCAGGCAGGACTGGAAGTGGCATATGGCCAGGTGGAGAGCCATTAGCTCTCTGTTACTGGCGGCGTACAACGGCTGTATGAGCTGGGCTGCGCGGGGGAGGAAATGGTAATAAAAGTTAACCATCCCCTTTTATGATTCCAATCAGTTTGAAATTGACAGTGCACAGTGGACATTGACTCATAACTTTTGAATATTTCTAAGACTTGGCTACATCAGTGATTGTGCAAAATGAACTGCTCAAGTCTCAATGGAGATTGAAACTGGTGATCTGAAATGAATGCTGAAGTTATAAAAAGTAATGGTATGTTGGAATTTTATTTCTATTATGGAATAGATAAAATTAACTGATTTTGATTTGATCAAGTGTTAAAGCATGTGATGGATAATGCTTGTTGGAATATTTTAGGAATGCTATCTTCTTGGAACATAAGTCAATATTATACAGTAATAAGTGGCATTCAGCTGTTTGTTTTATGTCATTTAAGCACAGTTCTGGTACTTAAAAATCATAAAAACCCAGGAGCTTCGGGGGGCTTTGCCCCCCTTGCCCTCACACACACACCGGGGCTCTGCCCGGACCCCGCTGGGGGACTATGTCCCCCAGACCCCCTGCTGAATTTTCAGATAATTTCCCCAACCCCGGTTCGTGTTGGAATTCTGAGCTTTCGGTATTGTTTTCAGCGGAATTATGAGATTTTTATCGAAGGATCAGGAGTCATCAGTGCTAGAAATAGACAAAAGTGTCAAAAATAAGTTCCGATGGAATTGGCTTGAGAGAAAAGTGACGGCAAAGGTGAAAATTGGCTCAAAGTTCGACGAGGTAACAGAAACACTCGGACAATTTCTGAAGAAACCAGAAAAGGAGATGAAGTTCAAAGTTCAGAGACTGACACAGCTTGCTGCCAAAAGGAAGAAAGTTTCACATTAGAAGTGACTTGGTGACCACTGTAAATAGTGTAATAAACTCTTATAGAACTGTTAAATATGTTGGACTAAAGACAGTGAGACAACATTGAAGAAAAAGTAAGTTAACTTTTCATTAAATTTAATGATTTATCTAAGTCTAGTATTTCATTTTTTTTTTTTATCATTTTTTTCAGTCTAAATTACTTCTGTTTTACTGAAAACCTCCCAGCTTCAGGGGGGCTGCGCCCCCCCAGCCCCCCCGTAAGTCAGTCGACCAAATTGGATTTCAGCTGAAATTAGAATTTCCTGTTGCCATCCCTGATAGTGCAAATAACGATAAACGATGAGACCCAGCAATCCTATATACAGAAAAGTAGAGCAGTAATGCTCATAGTTGCAGTTCAGTGCGGTAGTGTAGGTGGAGGCGGTGACAGATAAGACTGCACATGATCAGTATTGCAGTGACAAACCGCAGCAGGTATGGCATTTGTGCAAATGGTTGCAGTTAAAGTGCAGAGACATACAGCAGCAAACGTATTCCTCTTGGTGTGCCAGTCTTTCTGTGCCAACAGCTGAGGTCGTTATTGTGTGGGTGAGTGCGTTACAGTCCGGGGGAAGGTGGACAGAGTTCAGGGTCCTGATGGCCTAGAAATACTATTTTACTTATGTTTTAACAGTAAAAACAATTTTTAAAAAAATTGCACTGTTTATTCTGTTTTTGCCATATTTAATTATTTTTCTGAGTGCTGCTATCCCTTTGGTGCTGCAATACTGTAAATTTTCCTGTTGTGGAAATAATGATCTCATCTTAGCTCATCAGACCAGAATGAGCTACTCCATCATTGACGGTCTGGTTTTGATGATATTAGAGGGTATATATGGATAGCTTATATTTTTCTACGCTCTAATATTTAAAATTAAAAAACCTAAATTGGCAGTCACAAATTTTCTCTTTTCAATTTTATGAATAAAATGTTGCAAACGAGCAAGAAAAAAAATCCACACATAAGAAAAGCTTTTTTATGATTGATTTATGTTAAAGAGGGAACTAATTTATAAGAGAAAATGTAATTCATGAAAATAGTCTCAAATTTACAATTAAAAAAAAATCAAACGTTTAGGATATAACTATTTTGAGGAAAAAAAATGCAAATTTCAAATGTACATGAAAAAGTAGCAAATTTTTGCAAACAAAAATCGTTAAACTTACGAGTTAAGAGAAAAATGTTATAAATTATAAGAAAAATGTCAAAAATTTGGTGACAGAAAAGTCTTGCTCGTACTCAAGTAACATTTTTTTGTGACTACTCTTAGTTGTACTTGAGTAATTAATAGCATAAGGCAATGCTACTTTTGGGTAAAATACTTCTTTTACTTGAGTGCAGTTTCTGGTGGTAGGGGCAGGAATCTGCAGAGGCCCAGTGATACATCATCATTACAGTCTACTGACATGTTGAGTATTGCAGTGTCATACAGTATATCGGGGTTTCCCAACCCCCATTTGTGTATTGTTCAACTCCCGACTAGATCTCACCAGTCACTCCGTTGGTGTGCTGACCTCAGACACTGAACACTTGGCACCATCTAGTGAACTCAAAAATCAACTCAAAATCTTTTTATTATGTGCTGGATTTTTTTAATGAATAAAATGTCCCTTTTTTCTGGTGAATAAGGAAAAAGCTGTAGTCCAAGATGCATATTTAGTGATTTATTTTAGTCAAAAAGGGGAAAAACACAATGCTGTACCCAGACAGCATGACGGGAAAATCTTCAGAATTGTATGAACAAGGCAAGTTTTAATACAGACGGGTAAGTGTGGAATGCTGAGTCAGCAGTTTCTGTCAGAGCGTCTTCAGGTCCAGGTTCAGGTTCAGGTTACTTTATCTGTACCCGTAGGTAGATTTGTTTTGCAGTCAAGTGACATCCTTTTAGACATATATTTACAAACCACAATTACATTCAACATGAACACAAACACAGGCACACATGAAGCTGACTATAAACATGATAAAAGTACTCAAGGCTCCACCAATCAGGACATAGGACAAAGAGATAAGAGAGAAGGGTCATATTAAAAAAGTTAAACACAAAGTCAAAGAGATTAAAAACTCAATAAAAGTCTGAAGTCTAAAAACCTACAAAAATAAATAAAAATGAATAAAGAGATAACTGAATTATGTGCAATATATTGCTATATCTTGTTCAACTCTTTGACAGCAGCAGGAACAAAGCTGTTTTTGTAGCGCAGGATTTTACATTTTGGGACAACAAACCTCCGTCTGGAGGGAAGAAGCTGAAAGTGGCAGTGCAAAGGGTGGGAGTCATCATTTAATATGGAGGTAGTCTTGTGAGGAACGGTAATCTTGAGGGTGAGGCGGGTATCCAGGAGAAAAATATATGTATTGTTTAGGGATATCAGGAATAAAGTGTAATAAAAATAAGCAAAAAAGTGAATCTTTCACAATTCTCTACTTCTGATTACGCTCTGTGATCGCCATCTTGCTTAAATAATCATATTGTGAAGTACCAATGCCAACATTTTACGGCTTTCTTCCATATATTGGAGCAAAAACCCTGGTTTATATTTTGTCAATAGCTGTGCTAGCAGGGAAAAATTCCAGTATCTAAAAAGCTGTATTTACAACATTTACTAATTTTTGATAAAAACATCACAATACTGGTGTTTCTAAATCCATACAATATCGCTGCAGCAAAGTATTCCAGTATGAAGCTGTATTGGTCCCCCACCACCAATGTGTGGGGAAAACTATGAAAACAAGACTTAGAAATGTCGTCTACTTGAATGACTTTAATGGTTTCCCTGTATTCCTGTCATTCAGGCAATGACCATTTACAGCACACTGGCAAAGCCCCGCCCCAAAGAATCAACAGAGGGAAGCGAAGAGTTTGACAGCGAGGAGCTCAAAAGCCAATCAGCATTGTCTCAAGAGCTGAGACCTCAGTGACCCCACAACACTGACTGTCGCATCACCAGGAGCAGCCGGTGATGTTTAATTGTTCGGCCTTTGCCGTTTCAGCAGTGTTCACAAAGCCTCTACAGAGAAAGTTGGAAGGACAAAACTTCCATCAGTTCAAACACTTCTGAAGTCTCACCCTGTTGGAAGTCACATCTTTTGTAAAAATGATTTGTTTGTGTTTACTAACTGCATTTTCTGATTGGGAAATAAATGTCAGCCTTTAGCCAGATAAACTCGGGGTGACACCTGCAGGTGGGTCTGTCTTGTGCATCTTCTTACATCTGATGAGTAATTTGTCATCACCTAAACCTGTGATACAACCCAGTTCCAAAAAAGGTGGGATGCTGTAGAAACTCTAAATAAACACATGATGCAATGACCTTTGAACCTCATAAACCACTTGTTTTATTCGCAGCAAAAGACAGAAGTAACAGATTTTGATTATAAGACATTTGACAATTTTATAGAGAATATTAGCTCATCTTGAAACTGGAAACATCTGAGGAGACCAGTTGTTGGACATTTATGAAAAGAATGTTGTCCCATTCTTCTCTGATAGGATTCTAGCTGCTCAACAGTCCTTATTCTTTGTCATATTTTGGGTTTCATGATGCACCAAATATTTTAATTGGTGAAAAGTCTGGAATGCAGGCAGGTCAGTCCATCAGATGCAGTTTGCAGACTTGCTGAAAAATTTGAGGCCTCCCTTAAAAAGACATCATCTGGATGAAAGTGTACCTACCATTCTGCATTGATACCTTTCCAGATGTGCAAGCTGCCAGTTCTACAGGTTGTCCCATAAGTTTCCATACATATGGTTTTTAATTTGTTTTAATTTTTTTTTCCTGTGGAGTGGCCTTCCAGATCCCCAGACCTTGCCCCACTTGATTTTTACCTTTGGGGGTATTTGAAGGCCATGGTGTATCAGGAAAAGGTACAAAACAAATCATCTCAAGCAACGTATCGCCAACGCCATTACAAGCATAACTCCAGCTGTGCTTGAACGTGTTCTTCAGTGGAGGACACGCATTGAAGAGTGTCTTCAACAGAATGGTAGTCATGTAGAGCATATTATATGAATAAAAATGGTTTTTCATATAAAAAGGTTTATTTTTCGTATGTATGGAAATTTATGGGACACCCTGTATAGGCACTAATGCACCCCATACTGTCAGAGATGCAGGCCTTTGAACTGAACACTGATGACAACATGGATGGTCCCTCTCCTTTTTATTCTAGAGGACTATTTTCAAAAAGAATTTCAAACTTGGATTTGTCTGACCACATAAGGTTTTCTACTTTTCCTCAATCCATTTTACCTGAGTTTTAGCCCAGAAAAGATGTTGGTGTTTTTGGATCACGTTCATAAATGTCTCATTTGTATGACAGCCCTCATTTGTGGATGGTACAATGAACCGTTTTTACAGACAATTATTTCTAGAAGTGGTCCTAGAGCGCATGCTCTTTTAATGCAGTGTTGCATGAGGGCCTGAAAATCAGCCATCCCATACTGATTCTTGCCCGTGTCCCTCGCACACAGATGTCTCCAGATTCTTGGAATCTTCGGATGATGTTTGTACCATAGATAATGTAATATTCATCTACAGTAAAGTCTTCACAATTTTACATTGAGGAGCAATTTCATGTTTCTCAATGTGTTGCAGTTTTTTTTTTAATCCCCCGCCGATTGAAGACCAAAGAGGGATTATGGTATGGGGCGGACCATACGTTTGTCTATCTGTCCATCTTGTCTGTCCCACTTTTGTGAAATCAAATTCTACTACAGTTGTGTTCTGATTGCTTTGAAATGTGGTTACCAGGGTTCAATATACACCGGTGATGCACATATTTTCCTAAAAATTTCCTAAAAATGACGTGGGCTACATTGACAATTGGAGCTCTTTTTGGGGAAAACCTGGTCTTATGAGACGAGACAGCATTCATCCCACTTTGGATGGTGCTTCTCATTTATCTAACAATCTGGCATCTTTTTTATCCAAATTTCCAAAACCGTGACTACTCAGAGTTGGGACCAGGAAGCAGAGTCGCAGTCTTACACGCCTCTCTGCAGCTCCTCTTCATCCGCCACCCCTCAGCTTAGCCCCTGTCTTCCCCATCAGAGAATCGTTGTCTGCTCCCTCCAAAGTGAATAAAAATATAATGTATAAGCATCCCAAAGTGATAAAGCAAAATATTGGTAAAACTCAAATTAAACATAAAGCCTCTAAATTGAATGATTTGGCCTCTGTTCCTCCTCATAATTTAAAAATTAAATGTGGTTTATTAAATATTAGGTCTCTAACTCCCAAGTCTCTGTTAGTCCATGATCTGTTAATTGATCATCAGATTGATTTAATTTCCCTTACAGAGACTTGGTTAGGGCAAGAGGATTATGTTGGTTTAAATGAATCAACTCCCTCTGGTTATTTAAACTGTCAAAATCCCAGAAGTTCTGGTCGTGGAGGAGGAGTAGCAACAATTTACCATTCCAAATTACTAGTTAATGTAAAGCAAAAAACATGTTATAATTCCTTTGAGGGCCTGGTCCTCAGTGTTGGGCACTTTAGCAATTTCAGGTTAAACCCAGTTTTATTTGCCATAGTTTATTGTCCCCCATCAACCTATTCAGAATTTTTATCCGAAGTTGCTGATTTCTTAGCTGATTTAGTGCTGAAATCTGATAGAATAATTATAGTAGGGGACTTTAATATACATGTGGATGTAGATAGTGACTGCCTTAATGTGGCTTTTAATTCAATATTAGACTCGATTGGGTTTTCTCAGAAAGTAGGAAATTCTACTCATTACCTCCACCATACATTGGACCTTGTTCTGACATATGGCATAGAAATAGAAAATCTTGTAGTGTCTCCTCATAACCCTGTACTGTTAGACCATTGTCTGTTAACCTTTGATTTTACTATTTCTGACTATTTGGCTCCTAAAGAAAAATATTATCACAGTAGATGCCTCTCAGATGATGCTGTTTCCAAATTTATGCAGATTGTTTCCTCTATGCCATGTGTCAACACAACGGAAATAAGCTATAGACAGCTTGCTCCTCCTGTAATTGATGACATGGTGGATAGTGTTTCAGCTTCTCTGCATCAGGCTCTAGACTTGGTGGCCCCCTTAAAAAAGAAAAAGTCTAATCAGAGATTTTTAACTCCTTGGTTCAACACAGAAACTCGTAGCTTAAAACAGAAGACTCGTCAATTAGAAAGAAAATGGCGCTCTACTAATTTAGATGAAATCTATTTAGCTTGGAGAAATCATCTTTTAATTTATAAAAAATCTCTTAGAAAAGCTAGAACGAGTTATTACTCTGCATTAATAGAAGAGAACAAGAATAATCCCAGGTTTCTTTTCAGTACTGTAGCCAGGTTGACAAAGAGTCAGGACTCTGTCAATCCTAGCATCCCCTTAGAGCTTACTAGTCAGGACTTTATGAACTTTTTCAATAATAAAATTTCATCCATCAGAGATAAAATCAATCAGATTCTTCCCACAGTTAACTTAAATACTGTAACTACTACAACTCCTTCTATTGATGTCTGTCTTGATGAGTTTACTCCAATCGACCTTTGTGAGTTAGACAAAATAGTTTCCTCATCCAAACCTTCAACTTGTCTTTTAGACCCTATTCCTACCAGGTTATTTAAAGAAGTCTTCCCACTTATTGGTAGCTTTATTCTTCATATAATCAATTCTTCATTAACTTTAGGCCATGTACCGCAGGCTTTTAAAACGGCTGTAATTAAACCCTTACTCAAAAAGCCAACACTAGATCCAGGAGCTTTAGCTAACTATAGACCAATCTCTAATCTCCCTTTCATTTCAAAAATCTTAGAAAGAGTTGTTGCTACGCAATTATTTGACCACCTGCAGGGAAATGGTTTACTTGAAGAGTTTCAATCTGGGTTTAGAATCCATCATAGTACTGAAACAGCCTTAGCGAAGGTCACTAACGACCTCCTCATTGCATCTGATAATGGACTAGTTTCTGTACTTGTCCTTTTAGATCTTAGTGCAGCTTTTGATACTATCGATCATAATATTCTACTTGATAGATTAGAACACTATGTTGGACTTAATGGAACTTCGTTGCAATGGTTTAGATCTTATTTATCTGATAGGTTCCAGTTTGTTCATGTAAATGATGAGTTTTCTTTCAGCTCAAAGCTTAGTCATGGAATTCCACAGGGATCTGTGCTAGGCCCTACTCTTTTTAGTTTATATATGCTTCCGTTAGGCAACATTATTAGAAAGCACTGTATACATTTTCATTGTTATGCAGATGACACACAATTATACCTGTCAATGAAGCCAGATGATACTAATCAATTAGCCAAGTTAGAAGCCTGTCTTAAGGAAATCAAAGCTTGAATGACTTGTAATTTCCTGCTATTAAATTCAGATAAGACTGAAGTCATTCTTGTTGGTCCAAAAAACCTTAGAAATTCCTTTCCAAATCAAACTTTCAGTTTGGATGCAGTTACTCTTTCTCTTAATAGCTCTGTGAGGAACCTTGGAGTTATTTTTGTTCAGGATTTGTCCTTCAATTCACATATTAAATTTGTTTCTAAGACTGCCTTCTATCATTTGCGTAATATTGCCAAGATTAGGAGCATCTTGTCTCAGAGTGATGCTGAGAAGCTGATCCACGCTTTTGTTAGCTCGAGATTAGATTATTGTAATTCTTTATTATCAGGCTGTCCTAAAACATCTTTAAAAAGTCTTCAGCTGATCCAAAATGCTGCAGCAAGAGTTTTAACAGGTACTAGAAAGAGAGATCATATCTCTCCGGTTCTGGCCTCCCTTCATTGGCTTCCCATAGAGTTTAGAATTAAGTTTAAAATCCTTCTTCTTACTTTCAAAGCTCTAAACAATCAGGCTCCTTTTTATTTAAAAGATCTGATACTACCGTATCATCCTAACAGAGCACTACGCTCCCAAAATGCAGGATTACTTGTAATACCTAGAATCTCCTAAAGTACAATGGGAGGCAGAGCCTTCAGTTATCAAGCTCCTCTCCTGTGGAATCAGCTGCCAATCTGGATTCGGGAGTCGGACTCGATCTCTGTTTTTAAGAATAGGGCTAAAACCTACCTTTTTGATATAGCCTACAATTAGGGAGGGATCATGTGTTTCTGAACCCTCCCTTAGTTATGCTGCTAATAGGTTTAGTCAGCCGGGGGACCTCCAGTAATGCACTGGGCCTCACTCCTTTCCTCACTCTCTATGAAATATTTTTTTTTTTGCTGGTCATTAACATTTGTTTGTTCTCTCCCATAGATTGAGTCCCCATCGTGCTGTTTGCTCTCTACATGTCTGTTCTTTTCTTCTTCTCTATCCCCTCACCCCCCAGCCAGTCGCAGCAGATGACTGCCCCTCACTGAGCCTGGTTCTGCTGGAGGTTTCTTCCTGTTAAAAGGGAGTTTTTCCTCTCCACCGTCGCCAAGTGCTAGCTCACAGGGGATCGCCTGATTGCTGGGGTCTTTCTGCAACTGTGGGGGTCCCCCCTACAGTTGATAGTGCTATGAGATGACTGTTGTTGTGAAATGGCGCTATATAAATAAAGTTGAATTGAATTGTATTGAATTGAATATTGCAATTTGGCTCTGATCGGATGACTTACAGACGTGGACAAAATTGTTGGTACCTCTCTGTTAATGAAAGAAAAACCCACAGTGGTCACAGAAATAACTTGAATCTGACAAAATTGGTAATAAATAAAAATTCTATGAAAATTAACCAATGAAAATCAGACAATGCTTTTGCATTGTGGTTCAACAGAATTATTTTAAAAAACAAACTCATGAAACAGGCCTGGACAAAAATGATGGTACCCTTAACTTAATATTTTGTTGCACAACCTTTTGAGGCAGCCACTGCAATCAAATGATTTCTGTAACTGTCAGTGAGACTTCTACACCTCTCAGCAGGTATTCTGGCCCACTCCTCATGAGCAAACTGCTCCAGTTGTCTCAGGTTTGAAGGGTACCTTCTCCAGACGGCATGTTTCAGCTTGTACCACAGATGTTCAATAGGATTTATCTCAGGGCTCATAGAAGGCCACTTTAGAATAGTCCAATGTTTCGCTCTTAGCCATTCTTGGGTGTTTTTAGCTGTTTTGGGTCATTATCCTGTTGCAAGACCCATGACCTGCGACTGAGACTAAGCTGTCCGACACTGGGCAGCACATTTCTCTCTAGAATACCTTGATAGTCTTGAGATTTCATTGTACCCTGCACAGATTCAAGACACCCTGTGCCAGATGCAGCAAAGCAGCCCCAGAACATAACAGAACCTCCTCCATGTTTCACAGTAGGGACAGTGTTTTTTTTTTTCTTGGTATGCTTCATTTTTGCGTCTGTGAACATAGAGCTGATGTGCCTTGCCAAAAAGTTCCAGTTTTGTCTCGTCTGTCCATAGGACATTCTCCCAGAAGCTTTGTGGCTTGTCAACATGCAGTTTGGCAAATTCCAGTCTGGCTTTTTTATGATTTGTTTTCAACAGTGGTGTCCTCCTTGGTCGTCTCCCATGAAGTCCACTTTGGCTCAAACAACGATGGATGGTGCGATCTGACACTGATGTACCTTGACCTTGGAGCTCACCATGAATGTGTTTAGAGGTTGTTCTGGGCTCTTTTGTTACCATTCGAATTATCCGTCTCCTCCTGGGGCCACGTCCAGGGAGGTTGGCTACAGTCCTGTGGATCTTAAATTTCTGAATAATATGTGCAACTGTAGTCACAGGAACGTCAAGCTGCTTGGAGATGGTCTTATAGCCTTTTCCTTTAACATGCTTGTCTGTAATTTTCTTTCTAATCTCCTGAGACAACTCCTTTGCTTCCTCTGGTCCATGTTTAGTGTGGTACACACCATGTCAACAAACAGCAAAGAGACTACTTGTCACCCTTTAAATAGGCCGACTGACTGATTACAAGTTTGTAGACACCTGTGATGTTAATTAGAGGACACATCTTGGTTGAACATGTCCCTATGGTCACATCTTTTCTAGGGGTACCACCATTTTTGTCCAGGCCTGTTTCATGAGTTTGTTTTTTTAAAATAATTCTGTTGAACTTTAGCACCTTGGGGGAGCCAGATTATTTAGCATCTCAGACAAGAGACAGTGAATAAACATGGTAGGACAATACTCAGGAGGTTCCTGGTGAGATAGCAGGAAGGAGTCAAGGACATAGGGGGTTGAATGAAGTGTGATGCAAATGTTGTGTGTGGAGAAATGCCATGAAACTTAAGAGGAGAGTGCCTGCTGAAATGTTGAGTCTGTTCTTTGCTTGTGAGATATGAGTGTGTAATAAATCGTCTGAAATGAATCTGCCTCTTCATTTACACACTCCACACTGGTGACCCAAGACGTATTATGGAACACGAGGCAAGATCCCCGGAGCCGGCCCAGTCAGGAAGCTACAGCGAGGCGGCAGCCATCCCACAGACAGCCCAGACTGGAACCTCCAGCCACGCGTGTGCGGTTTCAGTCAAGCTACCGGATTTCTGGCAGCACAACCCGCGCTCTTGGTTCCACCTCACCGAGGCCCAGTTCCCCCTCCGGGGAGTAACAGCAGACGACACCAGATTCTACCATGTGGTAGCAGTGCTGGACGCCCGCACAGCTCAGCAGGTAGCGAGCCTGCTCGATCAGCCAGCAGCAAATACGAGGCGCTCAAGGCTGCGCTCATCCAGCGCTACACGCTCTCGGACTGTGAGAGAGCGGAGAGGCTCCTGACGCGGACCGAGTTAGGAGATGGTTCGGCCGTAGACCTGATGGAGAAGATGCTGGCGTTAATGGGCACGGACGACGGGCAATTTCTGTTTGCCCACCTCTTCCTCCGGAACCTTCCGACAGTGCCGAGAGCGGTTCTGGCCAATTCGCAGTTTCTGGCCGCGCGCGACTACCGTGCGCTAGCCCAGGAGACAGACCGGATCATCCTCACCACCAGGGCGATCACAGTCAACGCGGCAGCGGCGGAGCCCAGCGAGACGACCAGAGGAGGCGAGGAGCCACCGATGGTAGCAGCAGCGGGGGCCAAGGAGCGCCAGAGAGACAAGCTCTGTTTCTACCACCGCCGCTTCGGAGAGAAGGCACGCAGATGTGCGCCCCTGTGCCAATTCAAGCCTTCGGGAAACGCCAAGGCCAGGGGTCAGTAGCAGCTGCGACCCTCGGTGAAGAGAACAAGCTGCTCTACTTGACGGACGCACAGAACGATCCCGATGACCATTACTACGAAGACGTACAAATCTTCGACATCTTCGATGGAAAGATCAGACAGGCACAAGAGTTTCCAATTACTTGTGTCCCTCAAATAGCCCGCAGCAGCCGTTCCTGCGGGGCAAACAACCTCCCCCGGGGCACTTTTCCTCGTTGAAAAAATAGTGTCAATTGCGTTCAAAGCCCAGCTTATTAAATCCATAGTTTCGTTCGATGATCAGCAGTAAGGACACGCAGACAGACGATAGCAAGCTGGGATCTAGTTAGTTAGAGGAGGAAGGAGATAAGTCAGAGCAGGAGAGAAGAAAAAGGCGTCTGCTCTCTTTGGGAGGCGGAAGTGAAAAACGGTGACGCTGACAAAAAGACGAGGCGGAACTGGAGGTGGCAGAGTTGAAGATGCTAAGATTCTCATTGGAGACAATGTAATTGTCATTGTTGTGGGTGACCCCCACAACAGACTGGGACAAGCAGAGCGCTCAGCTGGGGCAATTAGCAGAACAATGAGATGTGTGTATTGATATCAATAGGCAGCCGCTCTTTGTCTAGCTCCTTCCTGCCAGTTCCGCTGTTGATATGTATGACTCAAATGCAAACGTTCATGCTTCCTGCTCTGACTGTGATGCAAATGTCCCATGCCTTTCATGTGTAGGGAGCTTGAAATGAAGAAGCGATGTGATTTTATAAATCAAGATTTATTATCAGCTTCACCTCCCAAACATGTCTCATCTCAATGCAGAAGCAGAATCAAGAGGTCGAGCGCAGTCAGACCTTCATACTTATACCCACACTCAACAAAAGACCATTGCATATCAAAGCTGACATCCCGCATTAACATAATCCCCCTCCATTGTCCTCCATCTCCTCCACCTGACCCTGGGTGGTCAGGAAGTTCGATCCGGTCTCCACCGCTGCGACTCAGTCTGTTCTTTGATCCTCGCCGGTGGTTGAGACCTCTTGTCCTGTTCTGAGGCGTGAGGTCATTCCACATATGTAATCACTAAACATTCTAATATGTCTATACATATGTAGGTATGGAATATATGATTAATATAAGCCACAGCCCCCCCCCCAAACGACTAAGAAAAGGACAATCAAATTAAGTTTACAGTTTAAGATAATCTCTATGACATATTATACTGTTAAACATCTTGACAGGGAAAACAAGGAAAAAATCTTTCCAGCAGTCATGATCCTGTAGAAGATTCAGTGGTAACAACAACAGTATAGTAATGCCACAAATCAGCCTTAAAACTGTCACGGCACAATCTGATAACATAGTTAACAACTCTTTGTCAATTTTGCATCAGTCCCTGTGCCGTCTGGGTTTTAATCTTCTCCCGAATCTGCTGTAGGTCCGCTTTGGCGTCCTGGTGGGACCATCCTGTAAGGAATCTGCAGCTTGGGGAGGAGAGTGGTTATTTGTTCCCTGCAGGGGGGCTGAATTTTTTTTCTTGGGGGGTCTACCCCGCCGAGGTGCTCTTGCCACCCGTGCAGGCTCGTCGCTCAACAAGAAGGCAGGTTTAAGTCTGTCAATGCTGACTGTTTCTTTTCTGTCCCCTAAATCAAGCACAAAATGCTTATCACCAGGTTCCAGCACTCTGAATGGTCCGTCGTATGGTGGATGGAGGGTTGATTTTAAAGGTTCGTGTCTAACAAAAACGAACTCGGCGTTTTTTAAAGCTTGGGGGACAAAAACCCGTGGAAAAGAGTGATGTGCCGGTCCGGTGCTGCTTAAGGGCCCCAGGGCTGGAAGATGCCCGGGCTCTGGATGCTCTGGTAAGAACTCACCTGGGAGTCTGAGAGGTTGTGCAAAAACTAATTCTGCTGGGGAGGCGTCTAGATCCTCTTTAGGCACAGAACGCAACCCTAATAAAACCCAGGGAAGTTTATTCACCCAATCTGTATCCGTTAGTGAGGCCCTGAGGGCGGCCTTTAAAGATCTGTGAAAACGCTCGCATAACCCATTAGCCTGAGGGTGATACGCGGTGGTGCGGTGAATTGTCGCTCCTAAGCTGCTGGCCATGGCTGACCACAGTTCTGAGACAAATTGAGGCCCCCTATCGGACGTGATGTCCGATGGGACGCCGAAACGTGCCACCCAGTTTGTTAAAAAAACGCGAGCGACTTCCGCGGCTGTGGTTGACGCCAAAGAGACCGCCTCCGGCCAGCGCGTAGTACAGTCTATCATTGTTAAAAGGTGTGTGAAACCTTGAGACGAAGGTAGTGGTCCCACGAGGTCGACATGAACGTGGTCAAACCTCCTGGCTGGGATTCGAAAAGGCTCTAGAGGAGCTTTTGTGTGTTTGTGTATTTTGGCGCGTTGGCAAGACGTGCAAGTCTTTGCCCATTCCTTTACATTTTTGCGCAGGCCCGGCCAAACAAACTTTTCTGCGACCATTTTAA
Source organism: Pholidichthys leucotaenia (assembly GCA_020510985.1). Classification (NCBI taxonomy): domain Eukaryota; kingdom Metazoa; phylum Chordata; class Actinopteri; order Cichliformes; family Pholidichthyidae; genus Pholidichthys; species Pholidichthys leucotaenia. The sequence continues at coordinate 85,351,690 of CM035846.1, read as the reverse complement.
CCGAGGCGCGCACCCCTGGGTGCGCGAGGGAGTGAACCGAGTCAAAAATGCGGCGGCGCCATGCAGCTGGAACTACCGGGCGAGGTCGGCCGGTTGACACGTCGCAGATTAGGGGGGGTACACCGTCACGTAAACCCCTTTCCTCCAGTCTTAACCCTGTTGGTCCAGACTGGAGCGCGCGCACGTCCGCGTCACTGCTTTGTTCCTCTGCCATGGCTGCGTAATCTATCCCTATGTGAATTGGGGCCGCGTACGCGTCCGCGTTGGCGAAGAGTTCTGCGGCTGAGGTAGTATAATCTGTCTCCTCGTGCTCTGGCGATGTCACAGCGCGAGAGAGGCAGTCTGCTACTACGTTAAGTTTGCCTGCCACATGTCGAATGTCTGTGGTGAACTCTGAAATTGCAGCTAGCTGTCTTTGTTGCCTGCCTGACCATGGTTCTGAAATTTTAGCCATCGCAAAAGTGAGTGGTTTATGGTCTACAAAAGCTGTGAAACGCCGCCCTTCCAGCCAGAACTGGAAGTGGCGGATGGATAAATGAAGCGCTAGCAGCTCCCTGTCAAAACTGCTGTATTTGCGCTCGGTTTGGTTTAAAGATTTGCTAAAGAATGCTAACGGTTGCCAGGTTCCGCCAACATGTTGTTCCACAACTGCCCCTATGGCCAGGTCTGAAGCGTCTGTGGTTAGCGCTATGCGGGCCGAGGGATCAGGGTGAACCAACAATGTGGCATTCGCTAGAGCACTCTTTACTTCCGCGAAGGCGCTTTCGCGCTCCGGGGTCCATTCGACCGCGTTGGAAGGTTTTTGTTTTCTGAGTGCGGCATACAGGGATTGCATGAGTTGAGCTGCGCGGGGGAGGAAACGGTTGTAAAAATTCACCATTCCCAAAAATTCTTGCAGCGATCTGACCGTTTGTGGTCGTGGAAAATTTTTTACCGCACGGACTTTGTCTGGCAATGGGACTGCCCCCTTTGGTGAAACTCTGTGTCCCAAAAAATCAATTTGTGACACGTCGAATCGGCATTTGGCTGGGTTGATTATTAACCCGTGCTCTTCTAGTCTCTGAAAAACTGTAGTGAGGTGTTGTTCGTGTTCTTTCTCTGACGGGCTGGCTACCAGCATATCGTCGAGGTAGACGAACACGAAGGGGAGGTGGCGTAATACCGCGTCCATCATACGCTGAAAAGTTTGAGCAGCGCCTTTGAGGCCAAACGGCATTCGCAAAAATTCAAAAAGACCAAAAGGGGTTATTACAGCCGTTTTAGGAATGTCTTCCACTCGAACGGGGACTTGGTGATAGCCGTGGACCAGGTCTATTTTAGAAAAAATGCGCGCACCCGCCAGATGTAGTGAAAAATCTTGGATGTGAGGAATTGGGTAGCGGTCATGCGCTGTCGCATTGTTTAATCTGCGGTAATCGCCGCAAGGTCTCCAAGAACCGTCGGTTTTCGGGACCATGTGGAGTGGTGATGCCCAGGGGCTTTTTGAGCGCCTAATAATGCCTAATTTTTCTAGGCTGGCAAACTCGTCACGTGCTATGGTGAGCTTGGTCGCGTCTAAGCGCCGAGCTTTGGCAAACACGGGTGGGCCTGTTGTGGGGATGAAGTGTTCAACCCCGTGCTTCGCTACTGTTGCTGAAAATTTGGGAACTGTGAGTGCTGGAAATTGGGTGAGGAGTTGGTCAAACTTACCTCCTGCTGTGGTGATGCTGGCCTGCACGGGTGGTGGAGAAACACGAGCTGAGCAGGGGATAGAAGAAAATGACAGTGCATTAACCAAGCGTCTATTTGCAAGATCAACTAACAACCCATGTGCACACAAAAAATCAGCACCCAACAAGTTAAAACTCACCGCCGTTATAATAAACGTCCATCTATAGTTGCGGCCGTGAATGCAAAGAGGCAGGTTCCTTTCACCAAAAGTGTCGATGGTCGAGCCGTTGGCTGCCATCGCTCAGTTTTCCCGCGGTCCCATGGCCCAGTCTGCGTTGGAAGGGGTGATGAAGCTCACCTGAGCTCCGGTGTCGATAAGGAACTGTCTCCCGGTGTGTCCGTCAGTCACATAAAGCAGCTTATTCGTCTCGCCGAGAGCCGTAGCTGCTAACGTTTTCCTGGCTTTGGCGTTACCCGAGTTTTTGAAATTGCAGGGGGGCACGCATTTGTACGCCCTCTCGGCGAAACGCTGATGATAATAGCAGAGGTCGTTCCGCCTGCTGCGCCTTGGTCGTGTCGCTGCCATGGTGGGCGGGCTCTGCTCCGTTGTCTGCGGTTCTCCGCTGCTCTGGGCTTCCGCGCTGAGATCTGCAGATGCTGCTGTGTCCATCTGTTCGCCGCAGGCATTGATGAGCCGCTGCGCTTCTCGGGCCAGCGCGCGGAAATCCTGCTGGGTGTTGCACCGCATGTTGGCCAGTGTCCCTCTCATGTGTGGCGGCAGAGTGCTGAGGAAGATATGCTGGAAAAGGAAGTTGTCGTTGTCTGCTTCCTTAAGCTGCAGCATGTCCTCCATGAGGGCCTTTGGTCTGCATCCTCTGTGGCCGTAGATTGCCAGAATCTTCTCCGCTCTCTCCTCGGCTGAGGGGACGAAGTTCTCTATGATGGTCGCCTTTAATTCTCTGTATTTGTTGTGGGCGGGCGGTTGTTGAATTATGCTCCGCACGCATCTTGACGTGGCGGCGTCGAGTTTGGTGACGATGTGGTAAAATTTCGTCTCGTCCGCCGTTATGCCCGCCAGTGCAAACTGAGCCTCAGCTTGCTGGAACCACGAGCTCAGGTCGTTTTGCCAGAACTCTGGCAGCTTGACGGTGACGGCGCTTGTGTGGGCCGTCTCTGATGTGTCCGCCGGGTGAGGACGCCTTTCTTCTGTCCTCACGGCGGAGCTGGGGATGGTGCTCGGTTGAGCCCTCTCTGTGGATTCTGCCGTGGGGGAACGCCTTCCATCCGTTCCCCTGTCTGCATGGGCGACGGCGCTTGCCTGGGTCGCCTCCGATGAGTTCGTCTCGGGAGAACGTCTCTGTTCCATCCTCACGTCTGGTCACCAGTGTAGGGAGCTTGAAATGAAGAAGCAATGTGATTTTATAAATCAAGATTTATTATCAGCTTCACCTCCCAAACATGTCTCATCTCAATGCAGAAGCAGAATCAAGAGGTCGAGCGCAGTCAGACCTTCATACTTATACCCACACTCAACAAAAGACATTGCATATCAAAGCTGACATCCCGCATTAACATAATCCCCCTCCATTGTCCTCCATCTCCTCCACCTGACCCTGGGTGGTCAGGAAGTTCGATCCGGTCTCCACCGCTGCGACTCAGTCTGTTCTTTGATCCTCGCCGGTGGTTGAGACCTCTTGTCCTGTTCTGAGGCGTGAGGTCATTCCACATATGTAATCACTAAACATTCTGTCTATACATATGTAGGTATGGAATATATGATTAATATAAGCCACATCATGTATTGTCTGTAGTGGGGTATTTAAACTGCATATCACTCTGTAACTCTTTCTCTCTCTGACCACCACTTCTGACTACACGCATTGCCTGTATCTGCTGAGGAGAGCCTCCGGGCTCGCTCCGGCGCGCATGCATGGCGCTGGAGTGAGTTCTCGTGATGGCGGTATGATTAATAAACTCCCTTAAAAACTCTCAGTTCGCTGCTTATTATTTCATGCCGCCACAATTGTCATTATTGTAACTGGACAAAGGATGTTGAAGATGGAGCTGCCAGGCAGGAGGAAAAGAGGAAGACCACAGAGAAGATTGATGGATGTAGTGAAGGAGGACATGGAGAGGGTTGGAGTTACAGAGGGAGATGCAAGGGATAGGGTGAGATGGAGGCAGATGATCCACTGTGGCGACTCCTAAAGGGGGTAGCTGAAAGAAAAAAGATATTCTGTTATTAAGGTCTATTATTTTTTAATTCTGTTTTTTCTTAAATTCTTGTAAAAGTTTTGGGGAAAAAATTGCTTGGCAAGCTTAAGTCTGTCAGTTTGGAATCATTTTATACAAGAAATGACTGTTACTGACAAAATATTATCATTATGCTGATTTGCCTCTCAATGATTTGCAAATAATATGGCCATTATTTTTAGTTTTTTTTTTAATTAACAAATAATTACAAACGTAGAAATTATTATATTTTTTTATACATTGTAATTAGCTTTTGTTGTTTTTTTTCCCCCTACAAAAACAGCCGCTGTGTCACAGGGTAAAAGGTCCGCCGGTAATTTCCGCTGAGCTTCCCTTTACATTAAGGTTCCTCCCAGTTGCCGGGGCCGTCTCGTCTCATTGTACTGCGGTCCCAATGACGGTGAGCGTGTGGCCTCTTGTTTACCTGAGACACTAAAGCCCCTGTGCTGCTGTTGCCATTAACCTACACATTGACGCCCTCTGGACAGGAGAGGACGGAGACCCGCTGCCACAAGGTCAGAGACACAGACGGAGCCAGCTAGCTGCTGCTAGCACAGTCGTTCCAACCGTAGCTACCTGTAGTCTCGTTTTGGTGAATCAGTTGAAAGTTTCTGTAAAGTTAATGCGATACCAGCGCCAGCGGCTGCTTTAACAGACCGGCCACATCTGCTCAGCTTCATTCCCGCATTAATGTGAAGGTGAGCGAATAACAGCAGGCTGAACTGCAGGTCTACTGTGCTCACCTGCAGGATGAAGCGGGTGCAGCTGCTGTCCCTGCTCCTCTGGGTCTCGGCTGTCTTCTTCGTGGGCCTCTACCTGTTCGTCGGCGGGTTCCTGCTGGTGAGGCTGGAGGTGAACAGGACCAGCACCTGCTCGGACGCGCTGGAACCCGGAGAGGAGCCGGTGGACTTCTGCAGAGCCCCGCCGCGATTTCGTAGGGTTGTCGTCCTCATCATCGACGCGCTGAAGATCGATTTCGCCCGATTCAACCCCAGCAACAAGGCTCCACGACCCTACGAGAACAAGCTGCCTGTGCTGCAGGAGATGCTCACGTCCAGGCCCCTCCAGAGCCGCCTGTACCCATTCCGCGCCGACCCGCCTACGACCACCATGCAGCGGATCAAGGGATTCACGACTGGGTCCTTGCCGACTTTTGTGGATGTGGGAAACAATTTTGCATCCAGTGCTATACTGGAAGACAATCTTATCCAGCAGTTCAGGCAAGCGGGTGAGTAGTTTTCGACGTACACAATCTATGAAGGAAAGAATACTGCTAGAAACTGCTATGAATGGCACCTGATCCATAGTGGAATGATACCTTCTTATCCTGTTGGTAGAAGACCAAAGGGGGATCATGGTATGGGGCGGTCTGTCCGTCATCACACTGTGACCCTGACGTATGACTATGGTTTTGCGATTGCAAAATCAAAAGTTAGTGTCAAAATGCCAAATAAACCCTATCGCAACAACAAAGAAAGCCAGGGTCACCAAATTTGCTATGCAGGTTCACCTTGGGATCCTGACCTACAGCAGTTGGTTGTGTATATACAGTATATTTTGTATATTCATGGATGATACTGTAGGTTTGTCGTAATTTGGTTCTGCTTCAAAAATTCTATGGAAAAAGTTGAAAGCTGCTCTCTTTCAGTAACATATTGGGATCTTCCAAGAAAACTGAGGCGGGGAATATTGCCCTCACCTCAGTGCTCTTGTTAATATTTAGAGTGGAAATGTGATTGTCAAATCCAGTGGTGGCTGGTGAAATATTTTTGGTGGTGCTATTTTGAGTACCACTGAGTAGTACCTTACTTTTGAGTAACTATTGCAGTAAAAGGTTAAAAAGGTCTTGCTTGCTTGTTTTTTTTTTGTTTTTTTTTTTCTTGCCTTCTGATTATTGCTCTGAGTGTTGCTATCCCTGTGCTGTTGCAATCCTGGAATTTCCCCGTTGTGGGACTAATAAAGGCTTATCTTATCTTATCTTAAAAGAACCCAAACCAAAAGGATACCAGTGCTCTAGGTATAGATGATAATTATCTGTCTTGTAGAAATCAGCAGTTAAGCAGATAATGACATTAACATGCAGTTTTATAGAAGATGCAAACACATAGCTATCAATTATATTGGAGGACATAATATGACATTCTAGTTCTTGATAGATACTTAGAGTTTGATGATGATTAAAGTTAACTATAAACAAGTCACACTGCATCATGGGTACTGGTCTGTTAAAATACTGAGAGAGAGATGCACAGATTTGTTGAAAATCTTAAAATATTTACAGATACTTCACAGTTATGTTAATGTATGAGATCACTAGTGAATGAGTGACAGGAATGGAGCGTTATTACTTATACATTAACTTCTCTTCTATCGTTCTGAGTGGCAAAAATCCTAATGACCCTATTGTTGGAGTCTCTAATGTCATGTATGAGTTTTTTCTCTATGGAAAGCATAGCCAAAGCATTGAGGCGATCTTGTGCCGTGGAAATTTTTTTGTCCTGTTTAAAGTAAAGAAGCACCTCTCTGATTCTGACTAGGGCTGCAGCTATCAATTAATCGGACAAGCTTTTTGTCTTTTTTTTCTTTTGATTGAAGACCTTTTGACCAAAATCTTGCTGTTTATGTATTAAGCAAACTTGCACTGACCAATCTGTGCTGAAACTTCTTCCCTAAAGAGTGGAATCAGCCCCCCCTAAATCTAAGAGGTTAGCCTTCGGAGTTGGGAGACGGTAAGGTTAAAAAGGTGATAAATCGATATAATTTAAAAGATTGAAACAAATGCTTGAGATTTATGTACCTATAGCTGCTGCCTTTAAGATACAGCATGAATAGAATGTACTGGCCAATCAGATTTGATACCTATCTGTAGCAAGCATTATACAGCTACGGTTCAGTACCTGTAGCCACCACTTTTTTTTTTCCGAACCAGTCTTTCCAACAGCTGATTTTACTTCATTCCATCCCACTGCTGATGGGTAACAACACCTGTCTTAGTGGCTGGCTGAAAAAAATCTCACATGGGTGGACACCCCTGCATTAGATGAAAAATAGCCTCAAAAGTTTGTGCGCTCAAAATTTATATTTGCTGAGATGTATATGTTTTTTTTTTTTCCAGCAGGGGTGGATGATACGGCCAAAAAATGGTATCATGATATTTCTGTGAATTCTCACGATGATGATAATCGGGTCAGTATCACAAAATAGTTTTTCTTTTTTTTAAATTTATAACAAACAAATTTCACTTTATTTACCTTCAACATTTTCAGTAAAAACAAAAAAATTCTGTTGTTTCTCAAGTTTATAAACTGTAACTTTGAGTTTCAAATATTCATTCATTCATTCATTTTCAACCACTTCATCCTTTTTGGGTCGCGGGGGACTGGAGCCTATCCCAGCGTCTTTGGGTGAGAGGCAGGGTGCACCGTGGACACATCGCCAGCCCACTGCAGGGCCAACAACCGTTCACGCTCACATGCACGCCGCAGGACAATTTAGAAACCCCGCTTGATGCCAGTTAACCTAACGTGCTTGTTTTTGGCCTGTGGGAGGAAACCAGAGTACCCGAGAAAACCCACTCAGACGTGGGGAGAACATGCAGACTCCACACAGAAGGGTCGTAAAGGGTCAAAATGAAGTAAAAAATGTCTTGGAATGATCAAGAGAAGTTATGCCAACTAAAATGCGTGAGTCCTTTTTTCAGGCAAACGGCTGGTGTTTATGGGCGACGACACTTGGGAGAGCCTTTTTCCCAAGAAGTTCCACCGCTCCCTGCCCTACCCTTCCTTTAATGTCAAAGATCTACACACTGTCGATAACGGGATCCTGCAACATCTACACTCTACTAGTAAGTATATAATAATTGTTTATTACTGTATCACAGTTGCTTTTAACATATTGTTTGCTGACTGAGGTTGTGTAGGAACCATTTTCATTATTCATAGTACTCAGGCTAGCGTCCTGTTTCTGTTCTACTTGTTTCATATCTCCATGTGTCTTGCTGTTGGTTTTAACAGTGGTGGGTGATGACTGGGACATCCTGGTCACTCATTTCCTCGGGGTGGACCACTGTGGTCACAGGTTTGGCCCCGACCACCCAGCCATGGCTGACAAGCTCACCCAGATGAATGGAGTCATCAGGTCAGATAATACGGCGACTTGTCTTACAGCATTGCTCAGCTGCAATGTGGCCATAATACACCTGGGAAAATAAGAAAATATTAAGCTATTGTTAAAAAAAATTGTAAAGATGCATACAAGTGGACCGCTGCAAGAATCCAAGTGGCCATTTGTATTGTGTGCTGATTTTATGGGTTTTCCCTCCAGGTCTGTCATTGACTGTCTGCAGAACAACACCCTCTTGGTTGTGATGGGGGACCATGGGATGACTGACAGTGGAGATCACGGGGGAGAGAGTCTGAAAGAGACCGATGCTGCACTCTTCATCTACAGCACTTCACCCATCTTTTCAAGCCCCCCATCACAGGTGAGTGGAGCTTTCTTGAGCTGATCAGAGGATACCAGTAGTATGAAAGTAGGATCAGTGTTTGGAGACAAGTGCACATTTAGAAGCAAAAAGAGCTCACACCTTTGTATTATGTGAAGGCATCTTCTTGTTGATTCTCTCTCACCCCCCCCCCCCCCCCCAAAAAAAAAAAGATTAACAGCTCCTCTATACAGGTACATCTCAAAAAATTGGAATATCATGAAAAAGTTAAATATTTTTGGTCACTCATTTCAGAAAGTGAAACCCATGTATTATATACGTAGATTCATTACACAGAGAGTGACATATTTCAAGTGTTTATTTATTTTAAGTTTGATGGTTATGGCTTACAGTCCATGAAAACCCCAAATTCAGTTTTTCAAAAAATTAGAATATTACATAAATTAATTTTAAAAAATAGTTTTTTATAGAAATTTTGGCCGACTGAAAGGTATGTCCATGTACACACTCAATACTTGGTCAGGGCTCCTTTTGGATTAATTACTGTATCAATGTGGCGTGTGGCACTGCTGAGGTGATATGAAGGTCCAGGTTGCTTTGATAGTGACCTTCAGCTCGTCTGCATTGTTGGGTCTGCTGTGTCTCATCTTCCTCTTGACAATCCTCCATAGATTCTCCATGGGGTTTAGGTCAGGAGAGTTTGCTGGCCAATCAAACACAGTGATGCCATGGTCATTAAACCAGGTTTTGATATTTTTTGGCAGTGTGTGGGGGGTGCGAAGTCCATCCATCCATCTTCTTCCGCTTAATCCTTTTTGGGTCGCGGGGGGGCTGGAGCCTGTCCCAGCATCTTTGGGCAAGAGGCAGGGTACACCCTGGACAGATCGCCAGTCCATCGCAGGGCCAACACGGAGAGACAGACAACCATTCACTCTCACAGTCATTCCTAAGGACAATTTAGAATCCCCAGTTTTGATGCCAATTAACCTAACTTGCATGTTTTTGGCATATTGGAGGAACCGGAGAAATCCTGGAGTAAACCCATGCAGACACAGGGAGAACATAACCTAACCGGAGTGGTGGCTCAGTTGGTAGAGCATCCGCCCCACACCTGGGAGGCAGGGGTTCAAATCCTGACCGGGTCATGCCGAAGACCATATAAAAGTGGAACTTCCTGCCATCCAGCTTGGTGCTCAGCAAAAATGGAATGGAGGAGGATATTTGTGGTGGCGCCTTGCATGGCAGTGACCCTCTGATTCTACACTTGGGGTGTGTGTGATTGACACGGTGGATAGGTAAAGCACAATCTCGTTCTGCTGTACATGATTGGTTGTACAGTTGAATGACAATAAAGGGTGATTTAATTAATTTTTAATTTTAACATGCAAACTCCACACAGATCACTGTTGGTCGGGGGCTGGGATCGAACCCAGGATCCCAGTCCTCCTGCAAAATGAAATCAGCTTATCCATAAAGCTTGTCAGCACAGGGAAGCATGAAGTGCTCTAAAATTTCCTGTTAGACGGCTGCTCTGACTTTGGTCTTGATAAAACACAGTGGACCAACACCAGCAGATGACATGGTTCCTCAAATCATCACTGACTGGAAACTTCCCACTAAACCTCAAGCAACTTAGATTCTGTGCCTCCCCACTCTGTCTCCAGACTCTGGGACTTTGCTTTCCAAATGAAACGGAAAATTTACTTTTATCTGAACAGTGGTCATCTGTTGGTGTTTGTCCACCGTGTTTTATCAAGACCAAAGTCAGCGCAGTCGTCTACCAGGAAATTTTAGAGCACTTCATGCTTTATGGAGAAGCTGGTTTCATTTTCCAGCAAGACTTGGCACCCCCCCCCCCCCCACACACACACACACACACTGCCAAAAGTAACAAACCAGGTTTAATGACCATGGCATCACTGTGTTTGATTGGCCAGCAAACTCTCCTGACCTAAACCCCGTAGAGAATCTATGGAGGATTGTCAAGAGGAAGATGAGAGACACCAGACCCAACAATGCAGACGAGCTGAAGGTCACTATCAAAGCAACCTGGACCTTCAGAACACCTCAGCAGTGCCACAGGCTGATCACCACCATGCCACGCTGCATTGATACAGTAATTAATCCAAAAGGAGCCCTGACCAAGTATTGAGTGTGTACATGGACATACTTTTCAGTCAGCCAACATTTCTATTAAAAAACTTTTTACCTCCGCCAAGGAGGTAATGTTTTTGCCGGGGTTTGTCTGTTTGTCTATCTGTCTGTTACCAACATAACTCGAAAAGTTATGAACAGATTTTGACGAAATTTTCAGGAAAGGTGTGTAATGGCATGGGGAACAGATTATTAGATTTTGGTGATGATCTGAGAGTGCATACCTCCACCAAGGGCTTTTTTTGTATTTTTGCAGCAGGGTTACACAAAAACTACTGGATGGATTTGGATGAAATTTTCCCCAGAGGTGGTTCTTGGGCTAGAGAGGAACCCATTATATTTTGGTGATGATCTGAGAATGCAAACCTCAGCCAAGGCTCTTATCTTCTCAGTGTGTTAGCAACAATACTCCAAAACTGATGGACAGACTTTGATGCAATTTTCACCACAAGTGCCTATAGGCCTACGCACAAATCCATTACATTTTGGAGGTGATCCATGAGAAACGGAAGGAGCCTTGGCGGAGGTATGCGCTCTCTGAGTGCTTTTCTAGTTTTAAAATTAATTTTATGTAATATTCTAATTTTTTGAGAAACTGAATTTGGGGTTTTCATGGGCTGTCGGCCATAATCATCAAAATTAAAATAAATAAACACTTGAAATATGTCACTCTCTGTGTAATGAATATAATATATGGGTTTCATATATATATATATATATATATATATATATACTGTATATATATATATGTACGCCAAACCAAAACCCATATATGTGAAACCCATGTATATGGGTTTCATATACACTACCGTTCAAAAGTTTGGGGTCACTTAGAAATTTCCTTATTTTTGAAAGAAAAGCACTTTTTTTCAATGAAGATAACTTTAAACTAATCAGAAATACACTCTATACATTGCTAATGTGGTAAATGACTATTCTAGCTGCAAATGTCTGTTTTTTGGTGCAATATCTACATAGGTGTATAGAGGCCCATTTCCAGCAACTATCACTCCAGTGTTCTAATGGTACAATGTGTTTGCTCATTGCGTCAGAAGGCTAATGGATGATTAGAAAACCCTTGTGCAATCATGTTAGGTCTACAATACTGTAATTGCTGCAAATGGAGGATTCTTTGATGAAAGCAAAGTTTGAAGGGAAAAAAATTATTATTTCAAATACAAATCATTATTTCTAACCTTGTCAATATCTTGACTATATTTTCTATTCACTTTACAACTCATGGTGGTAAATAAAAGTGTGACTTTTCATGGAAAACACAAAACTTGTCTGGGTGACCCCAAACTTTTGAACGGTAGTGTATATGGGTTTCACTTTCTGAAATGAGTGACCAAAAATATTGAACTTTTTCATGATATTCTAATTTCTGAGATGTACCTGAATACTTCAGATAGATTCTTTACCAACCAACTAAAGAACCAGACATCCAGTTAGGGCCATGTATATTTGGACACTGACATAAGTTTTGTCATTTCAGCTGTTTACCAAAACTTATTCAAGATACAGTGCATCCAGAAAGTATTCACAGTGCTTCACTTTTTCCACATTTTGTTATGTTACAGCCTTATTCCAAAATGGATTAAATTCATTTTTTTCCTCAGAATTCTACACACAATACGCCATAACGACAAGTGAAAAAGTGTTGTTTTTTTTTCTTTTAGATCTTTGCAGATTTATTAAAAATAAAAAACTAAGAAATCATATGTACATAAGTATTCACAGCCTTTGCCATGAAGCCCAAAATTGAGCTCAGGTGCATCCTGCTTTCACTGATCATCCTTGAGATGTTTCTACAGCTTAATTGGAGTCCACCTGTGGTAAATTCAGTTGACTGGACATGATTTGGAAAGGCACACACCTGTCTATATAGGGTCCCACAGTTGACAGTGCACGTCAGAGCACAAACCAAGCATGAAGTCAAAGGAATTGACTGTAGACCTCTGAGACAAGATTGTCAAGAGGTACAAATCTGGGGAAGGGTACAGAAAAAATTCTGGTGCTTTGAAGGTCCCAATGAGCACAGTGGCCTCCATCATCTGTAAATGGAAGAACTTGGGAACCACCAGGACTCTTCCTAGAGCTGGCCAGCAATCTAAACTAAGCGATTGGGGGAGAAGGGCCTTAGTCAGGAAGGTGACCAAGAACCTGATGGTCACTCTGTCAGAGCTCCAGCATTCCTCTGTGGAGAGAGGAGAACCTTCCAGAAGGACAACCATCTCTGCAGCAATCCACCAATCAGGCCTGTATGGTAGAGTGGCCAGACAGAAGCCACTCCTTAGTAAAAGGCACATGGCAGCCCACCTGGAGTTTGCCAAAAGGGACCTGAAGGACTCTCAGACCATCCATCCATCCATCTTCTTCCACTTAATCCTTTTCGGGTTGTGGGGGGCTGGAGCCCATCCCAGCATCTTTGGGCGAGAGGCAGGGTACACCCTGGACAGATCGCCAGTCAATTGCAGGGCCAACACAGAGAGACAGACAACCATTCACGCTCACAGTCATACCTAAGGACAATTTAGAATCCCTCGTTTGATGCCACTTAACCTAACTTGCATGTTTTTGGCATGTGGGAGGAAACCGGAGAAATCCCGGAGTAAACCCACACAGACACGGGGAGAATATGCAAACTCCACACAGACCATGAGAAACAAAATTCTCTGGTCTGATGAGACAAAGCTTGAACTCTTTGGCGTGAATGCCAGGCTTCATGTTTGGAGGAAACCAGACACCGCTCATCACCAGGCCAATACCATTCCTACAGTGAAGCATAGTGGCGGCAGCATCATGCTGTGGGGATGTTTTTCAGCGGCAGTAACTGGGAGGCTAGTCAGGATAGAGGAAAAGATGAATGCAACAATGTACAGAGACATCCTGGATGAAAACCTGCTCCAGAGCGCTCTTGCCCTCAGACTAGGGCAACCGTTCTTCTTTCAGCAGGACAACAACCCAAAGTACTCAGCCAAGATATCAAAGGAGTGGCTTCAGGACAACTCTGTGAATGTCCTGAAGTCCAGCCAGAGCCCAGACTTGAATCCAATTGAACACCTCTGGAAAGATCTGAAAATGGCTGTGCACCGATGCTTCCCATCCACTCTGATGGAGCTTGAGAGGTGCTGCAAAGAAGAATGGGCGAAACTACCCAAAGATTGGTGTGCCAAGCTTGTGGCATCATATTCAAAATGACTTGAGACTATAATTGCTGCCAAAGGTGCATCAACAAAGTATTGAGCAAAGGCTGTGAATACTTGTATACATGTGATTTCTTAGTCTTTTATTTTTAATAGATTTGCAAAAATCTAAAAAAAAAAAAAAATTTTTTTCACGTTGTTATTATGGCATGTTGTGTATCAAATTTTTGGGAAAAAATGAATTTAATCCATTTTGGAATAAAGCTGTAACATAACAAAATGTGTATTTTCTGGATGCACTGTACAGTTACAGTATATAATCAATATGGGCTCAAAGTGCAGACTCCCAGCTTTAATTTGAGGTTATTAACATTGAAATTGGAGTTAATTTAGGAATTGTAACTATTTTAATATAAAATCTCATTTTAGGGGCTCAAAAGTAATTAGACAATTGGCTTAAAAGCTACTTCATGGGCTATTCCCTCCTTAATTCATCATCCATCAAGCAGGTAAAAGGTCTGGAGTTGATTCTAGGTGTGGGATTTGCATTTGGAAGCTGATGCTGTGAACCCACAACATGCAATCAAAGGAGCTTTCAATGGAAGTGAAACAGACCATCCTGAGGCTGGAAAAAAGAAGAAATCCATCAGCAAGATGGTGGAAATGTTAGGAGGGACCAAATCAACAGTTTGGTACATTCTGAGGGGGAAAAAAAAGAGCACACTGGTGAGCTTGGGAACTCAAAAAGGTCTTGGACATCCATGGAAGACAACAGTGGTGGATGATTGCAGGATTGTTTCCATGCTAAAGAAAACCCCTTCATCACATCCACCCAAGTGAAGAACACTCTCCATGAAGTACAGGTGTATCAGGGTCTAAGTCTACCATAGAGAGAAGACTTTATGAGTGCAAATACAGACAGTTCACAACAAGGTGCAAACATTAATCAGCCTCAAAAATGGAAAAGAAAAATGCATCTAAAGAAGCCAGCCCAGTTCTGGACCAGCATTCTGTGGACAGATGAAACCAAGATCAACCTGTACAAGAATGATGGAAGAAGAAAGTCTGGAGGAGTCTTGGAAGAGCTCATGATTCAAAGAACGCCACATCTTCTGTAAAACAAGGTGGAGGCAGTGTGATGCATGGGCATGCATAGCTTCCAGTGGCACTGGGCCACTTGTGTTTGATGAATTCTGGTGTATAGAGATTTATTGTCTGCTCAGATTCAGCCAAATGCAGCAAAGTTGATTGGACGGTGCTTTACAGTACAGAGGGACAATGACCCAATGGTTGATGATGGTGTTAGCAACCACACAGCCCGTTCTACAGCTGTTTAACAGCTTTGATAAATCATCCATATAAATGCTAAACAGAAGAGGAGATAAAATGCTTCCCTGCCTAACTCAGTTTCTTATCTTGAATGGAGCAGACGTAGAGTTACCCCATTTAACATGCTGTACATAGACTGATGAGCATACCAGCAAACTGGGATTCTCAGTAGAGATTTAGGGACGCCTCTGTCATGTAACTTAAAAAATAATTTATCATGGTTTACACGATCAAAGGCTTTAGAGGCATCAATAAAACATGTAAAAACAGTGGAATTATGCTTGTTATAAAAATCTAAAATCTCCTTTAAAACAAAAATGCTCATATCTGTACCATGTTTGGGTTTAAAATCAAACTGGTTGTCAGATGTTAAAATAAACTGCTGCAGCCTGTTCATTATAATCCTCTCTAAGACTTTGGATAAAAAACTGGCCAGAGCTGTAGGTCGGTATTTATCTGAGCTGTTGATTTTACCAACTTTGCCTCTGACAATAGGCACTAGTAAAACAGATAAAATAGAGTCCAGTGAAATGCCATGTACTAAAAAACAAACCAAATGTAAAACAAATAGCAAGTAGGCAACTGAGTTTTCTACTTGCAAATTTTAAGTGTTCAGCAGTTATTTTATTCTTGCCATATGCCTTATTATTGTTTAACATCGTGATTGAATCATATTTTTTGTGGGGAACTGGTTACATCTTCATTATTCCTAGTGTTACCCACTGTAAAAGAGTGATTTCTAACACAGCTGAATAACTCAATAATGTTTGTGCCACAACCGAGTCATTTCGTCAGTGCCACTAACACCATTAATATTAGTTGGCAGTGATGTTTTCCAATTATTCATTCTTTTAATTTCTTTCCAGAAATCAATACGGTTATTGTTTGCAGCTTCCTTGCAAGAGAGTCAGACCGTGTCATGTCTGCATTCCTTGTAATGAAACGCAGAGCATATTTAAAATTTGCATTTGCCCATTCTTTATATTCAAATAAGGGACCATGTCGATGTCTGCCTGACTCAATCCATGTTTTGAAAGCCCTTCTGGCCTCGGCATGAAGCTCCTCCACAAAGTCATTCCACCCTGGCTTGGCTTGGTGCAACCTGGTCTTGTACAGGGAACTACTTGAAGCAATGAGGGATTTGAAAGTGTTTTTGTATAAGGAGCACAACTCATACCAATTTTTCAGCATCTCGATATGACAAAAACCTCTTTTTTTATATATATATAATTTTGAGATGGAAGAACGATAGTCTGGTAATATTATTGATGTCGTGGTGGAAGATAAGATCTGCATCTGTGATGACACCAAGGTTTCTTGCATATTCTTTGGTGTTCAAAAGAGTGGGAAATGAGATGAGCGGCAATTTGTCTTTTTGATTTTGATCCTGTAGTTACAATTTCTGTTTGATCCCGTCTTTAACTGCAAAAAAGTTAGTTCATCCTTACAGTAATGTTGTTCATGCATTTGATTAGTGTTTCCACTAGGCTTAATTCATCAGGGGAAAGGGAGCTGCGATACAGCTGTGTGTCATGAAAGCACAATTCTTGTGAAAAAGTTACTTGAGTACATGTACAGTACTTGAGTAGATGTAACTAGTTACTACCCACCTCCATGTGTTATGAAATTCTGAATCACAAGAGAGTTGAAGGAGGAAAATTTGATGGCAGTAATACGGCATGAAGAAGATCAGTAGAATAGTAGAGGGAAAACGGTGTCTTGCTGTCTCATATATGCCACAATTTGGGAGAAATCCTAACCAAATTACAACTGTAGGCATCTACATTTCAGTATGTTAACATAGGATATTAATAACTGTATTCAGCTTTTTTTGTAGAACGTGGATCATTCAGAAAGCCAGGAGTAATTTTAACTTTCATCAAAAGTCACCCACAACTCACTAGTGTATTGTTCAGCATATACAACTAGAACAAGACCGCACATCACGCAGTCCACTTAAAGCAGGAGTGTCCAATCACGTGCCGTGGAGGGCCAAGACCCTGCAGGCTTTACCTCCAACCAGTGTCTTCAACAGCAGATTCCACTGAATTTCTTCCCGCTGATTGCTGATAAGTGAAAACACCTGCTGAAGAGACTGGGTAGAAGAAAAACCTTGCAGGGTCTTGGCCCTCCACGGCACATGATTGGACACCCCTGCCTTAAAGCAACCCACGGTTCCTTAAAAAAATAAGTAGACACTTTTGTTCACTCTCTTGCACTTGCGCTTAAAAAAATAACAGATGGAGAGAAACAATAATAAATTCCACTTTTCCAATTTTATTGTTTTTGGAAAAAGAGTCTCAGAACAATACTTTTTTTGTCAGAAAAATGGTGGCTAATCACCTAAATCATATCCAGTGTTTGAAAGAAAAATAGTTATCAGCTAACTGGGTATGGGTGCTGAAAATCTAAAAACATATTTAGCCAGCAAAATATATTCTGATACCATTTCAGTTTCCAGTCAGGGTGCTGACACACGGTGCTGTTTCTGAAGTTGTAGTACGCACTTTACACGACATTTTAAAGTGTGCACACAGTACTTGACTAAAAATTAATTCACAACTCTGTGTAGAAAAAGTGAGGTATTCCCACCAACATATGCAGACCATGCATAAGCTCCCAGTATGCTAAGAGGATATTATTATTATTTTATTGTTAGCTAGCTGTGAGCTTGTGTAGATTACTGGATGTAGACTTTTTTCTTATGATTTTTGTAAAAGAACGTAGTGGCTGACTTTTTCAAATGTATCTTTTGGGCACTACAGTGTGAATGCTTAATTAACACTTAATTATATTCAAAATAAAGCAGACATCTAATAGATTTGTATCACAGCTATCTTCATGTTTAACAAACAGTGTAATGGGAGTGAATAAATATGTACTGTAAATTGGATTTGGGGTAAATTGTCCCTTAACGTGCTTAATCATAATTGGACAGCCAAGCATTTTGATTACATAAGAATACATAAAAATAGCTCACGTGAGTACATTCCTTTTGCTAGCTAAATGGTGAATCTAAAAATCAATTCAATTCAGTTTAATTCAGCTTTATTTATATAGCACCATATCACAACAAAAGTCATCTCATAGCACTTTCAAATGTAGGGGAAACCCCACAATTGCAGAAAGACCCCAGCAATCAGGCAATCCTCTGTGAGCAAGCACTAGGCAATGGTGGAGAGAAAAAACTCCCTTTTTACAGGAAGAAACCTCTATCAGAACAAGGCTCAGGGAGGGGCAGTCATCTGCTGCGACTGGCTGGGGGTTGAGGGGATAGAGAAGATGAAAAGAACAGACATACAGTAAGAGAACAAACATTAACAGAGAGAAGCCGAGTACATTATTGGAGGTCACCCGGCAGTCTAAATCTAATAACAGCAAAACAAAGAGAGGGTTAAGAGACAGAAGATCATTCCCTAATCGTAGGCTATATTGAAGAGGAAGGTTTTTACCCTATTCTTAAAAACAGAAATCAAGTCTGACTCCCGAACCCAAATTGGTAACTGGTTCCACAGGAAAGGAGCTTGATAGCAGAAGGCTCTGCCTTCCATTGTACTTTTGGAGATTCTAGGTATTACAAGTAATCCAGCATTTTGGGAGCGTAGTGCTCTTTCATTTATTTATTTATTTATTTTGATTTTGTATACTTTATTGATCCCTAGAGGGGAAATTGAGGGCATCCACCTGTATGGATGAAGCAGCCACGGTACGGTGCTATCCCTTAACCATTCACACACACATTCACACCTAGAGCCACTTTAGAGTCTCCAATTAACCTAACCTGCATGTTTTTGGTCTGTGGGAGGAAACCGGAGAAATCCCGGAGTAAACCCATGCAGATACGGGGAGAACATGCAAAATAGGGTAATATCAGATCTTTTATAAAAGAGGGGGCCTGATTATTAAGAGCTTTGTAAGTGAGAAGAAGGATTTTAAACTTAATTCTAAACTCTATGGGAAGCCAATGAAGGGAGGCCAGAACCGGAGAGATATGATCTCTCTTTCTAGTACCAGTTAAAACTCTTGCTGCGGCATTTTGGATCAATTGAAGACTTTTTAAAGATATTTTAGGACAACCTGATTAATAATGAGTTACAATAATTTAATCTAGAGCAAACAAAATTTCTCGGCATCACTCAGAGACAAGATGCTTCTAATCTGGGCAATATTACGCAAATGATCGAAGGCAGTCTTAGAAACAGATTTAATATTTGAATTAAAAAATAGATCTTGATCAAAAATAACACCAAGGTTCCTCACAGAACTATTCAAAGTAAGAGCAGCCACATCCAAATTAAGAGTTTGATTTGGAAAGGTATTTCTAAGGTTTTTTGGACCAACAAGAATGACTTCAGTCTTATCTTTAATAGCAGGAAATTACAAGTCATCCAAGCTTTGATTCCCTTAAGACAGGCATCTAACTTGGCTAATTGATTACAATCATTGGGCTTCATTGACAGGTATAATTGTGTGTCATCTGCATAACAATGAAAATGTATATAGTGCTTTCTAATGATGTTACCTAACGGAAGCATATATAAACTAAAAAGAGTAGGGCCTAACGCAGATTCCTGTGGAACTCCATGACTGAGATTAGAGTTGGAAGAAAACTCATTATTGATATGAACAAACTGAAGTCTATCGGACAAATAAGATCTAAACCACTGCAGTGAAGTACCATTTAGTCCAACAAAGTGTTCTAATCTATCAAGTAGGATATCATGATCGATAGTATCAAAGGCTGCACTAAGATCTAAAAGGACAAGTACAGAAACGAGTCCATTATCAGATGCGATAAGAAGGTCATTAGTGACCTTCACTAAGGCTGTTTCAGTACTATGATGAATTCTGAATCCAGATTAAAACTCTTCAAATAAACCATTTCCCTGTAAGTGGTCAAATAATTGCATAGCAACAACTCTTTCTAAGATTTTTGAAATGAAAGGCAGATTAGAGATTGGTCGATAGTTAGCTAAAACTCCTGGATCGAGTGTTGGCTTTTTGAGTAAGGGTTTAATTACAGCAATTTTAAAAGCCTGCAGTACATGACCTAAGGTTAAAGAAGAATTGATTATTTGAAGAATACGGCTACCAATAAATGGGAAGACTTTTTTAAATAAGCTGGTAGGAATAGGGTCTAAAAGACAAGTTGAAGGCTTGGATGAGGAGATTATTTTATCTAACTCTAAAAGGTCAGTTGGAGTAAACTTATCCAAACAGATATCAGTTGAAGGAGTTGTAGTAGTTGCTGTACTTAAGTTTACAGTGGGAGTAATCTGATTGATTTTATCTCTAATAGATAAAATTTTATGATTGAAAAAGTTCAAAAAGTCCTGACTAGAAAGCTCTAGGGGGATGTGAGGATTGACAGAATCCTGACTCTGTCATCCTGGCTACAGTGTTGAAAAGAAACCTGGGATTATTCTTATTTTCTTCTACTACTGCAGAGTAGTAACTTGTTCTAGCTTTTCTAAGAGATTTTTTATAAATTAGGAGATGATTTCTCCACGCTAAATAGAATTCATCTAAATTAGTCGAATGCTATTTTCTTTCTAATTGACGAGTCCTCTGCTTTAAGCTACGAGTTTCTGTGTTAAAACCAAGGGGTTAAAAATCTGTGATTAGACTTTTTCTTTTTTAAAAGGGCCACCAAGTCTCTTCCGTTGTGTTGACACATGGTATAGAGAAAATAATCTGAAAAAATTTGGAAACAAGATCATCCGAAAAACATCTGCTGTAGTAATATTTTTCTTTAGGAGTCAAATAATCAGAAATAGTGAAATCAAAGGTAAACAGACAATGGT
Organism: Pholidichthys leucotaenia; assembly: GCA_020510985.1. Classification (NCBI taxonomy): domain Eukaryota; kingdom Metazoa; phylum Chordata; class Actinopteri; order Cichliformes; family Pholidichthyidae; genus Pholidichthys; species Pholidichthys leucotaenia. The sequence goes on along the minus strand of CM035846.1, from coordinate 85,330,910 downwards.
CTGACAGTACAGGATTATGAGGAGACACTACCAGATTTTCTATTTCTATACCATAAGTCAGAACAAGGTCCAATGTATGTATGGTGGAAATAATGGGTAGAATTTTCTACTTTCTGGGAAAACCCCATTGAGTCTAATATTGAATTGAATGCCTTATTAAGACAGTCACTATCTACATCAACATGTATATTAAAATCTCCTATATTCTATCTGATTTCAGCACTAAATCAGCTAAAAATTCGGCAAAATCGGATAAAAACTCTGAGTAGGCAGAGGGAGAACGGTAGACTATGGCAAAGAAGATAGGGTTTAAGCTAAGATTGCTAACATGCCTCATAGTGAGGACCAGGCCCTCAAAGGAAGTGAAACATGTTTTTTGCTTTACATTAACTAGTAATTTAGAATGGTAAATTGCCGCTACACCACCTCCACGACCAGAACTTCTAGGATTATGATAGTTTAGATAACCAGAGGGAGTTGATTCATTTAAACCAACATAATCATCTTGCCCTAACCAAGTCTCTGTAAGGGATATTAAATCAATCTGATGATCAATTAATAGATCATGAACTAGTAGAGACTTAGGAGTTAGAGACCTAATATTTAACAAACCACATTTAATTTTTAAAATTTTGAGGAGGAAAAAGAGAGGCCGAATCATTAAATTTAGAGACGTGATGTTTAATTTGAGTTTTACCAACTTTTTGTTTAATCACTTTAGGATGTTTATACATTATATTTTTGTTAACTGTGGGGGGAGTAGACAGAGGTTCTGTGAGGGGGAAGACAAATCAGAGTCTGAGATGTCTCTGTTTGGGTGTTTGTCTTTATCTAGCTTGAATACACTCATTTACATCGTGCCAAAACTCTCCAAATCTCCAGAATCGGTGCTGTATTATAAATATAAAAACAATAACCTCTGATGTGACCACATCCATTAAATTGGTGCTGGCAGGTGGTCCCCACCTTTTTATTTTTCCTATCTGGAATTATCTTAATTTAATCGTAAATTAAATTTAATCCTAAATAAGAGTAAGAGTTTCAGTAGACGCACAACGTCTGTAAAAAGTATTCACCCCCCTTGGATGTTTCAACCTTTTATTGCTATATAAAATGAAATCATGGTCAAAATAATTTAATAATAATTGACAGTAGTTTGTAAAAATTTGTTTTCACTTTGACATGAAAGATTTTTTTTTTTTTTTTTTTTTTTTTGCAAATTTTTGTCAAAGCCAAAGTATTTTGACCATGATTTCATTTTATAAAGCAATAAAAGGTTGAAACATCCAAGGGGGTGAATACTTTTTAAAGGCAGTGTATTTGTTCACGCATGGCTGCTCAGCTCCCCAAACCCATGAAATTGGGGCTGGCAGGTGGTCTCCACCTTTTTTTTTTTTTCTCTCTGGGATAAAAGTGGGTCTCACACTTGAAAAGAGAACTCCGCCGCTTATTTCCATAATTGCAGTGTCATTGGAAAGCTATATTATACTGTTGAAACTCCAGTCTTGCAAGAGAGAAATGATACTCCTAAAGAGGCAGAGACACAGTTATTGTAAATTCTTTTGAAGCATTTTGAATTATACCAAGAAAATTGATTGTATTACTTACTGTATTTCATCCTGCTATCCAACTTGAGACGTATGAAAATGCATACCGCTGAATTTGATTCATCACTCGGCTCTGGAGCTGAGTGATTTTGAACTTTAGATTGTAGAAACATGAAATGATCTAACATTGGAATTCCTCGACAGAATGAACCGGATGTGGTCCCGCAGACCGACCTGGTGCCCACCCTGGCTCTGTTGCTGGGCGTTCCCATCCCATACAGTAGTTTGGGACAGGTTCTGTTGCCTTTATTCCCATCAGACGGTGCAGTTGGAGGTCTGAGCCAGCTGGAGGCACTGTGGATCAACACAAAACAGGTAGTCAGAAGCTGCCTCACCTGCTGATCTTGTTTTCACTCTGAAAGCTTTTATGATTCACATATCCTGGAGCATGGTCTGTATTTTATTTTATTTTTCTGTGTGTGTTGAATTTGATCTATTTCTAAAGGTCAACCGCTTCCTGGAGACCTACTCCAGCATGGCCAAAGACATCCCGCCAGAGAGCCTCGCTCGACTGAAGAGAGAATTTTCTCTCCTCTCTTCTGAGTACCTCGCCACAGTCAGAGAGGGTCGCGTGCCCTCTCCACAGATGGCTTTTTCTCTGCAGGCCTACCTCACCTCTGTCAGAGACACCTGCCGAGCCTCCTGGGCCCGCTTCAACCCGCTGAAGATGGCCGCAGGTTTGGCCATCCTGGCGTTGGGCTGCCTGATGTGTTTGGTCGTGTCTGAACTGTCTTTGGTGCTGATCAGGGAGACTGGTGCAGGACTGAAGGCCCCTCTCTTCGGGGGGCTATCGGTGGTAGTTAGCACGGCTGCCGTTCAGCTGCTGACACAAGGCTATGTTGAAGCCATGTGGTGCCTGGCAGCTGCTGCCTTCAGCTCAGAACTTCTCTTCTTCTGGAGGGTGCTCCAAGTAAGCTCTCCACCTGTGACAAAGAATGGGACTAAAGCCCCGAGGCGCACTAGCTGGCTGACTCGACGCTGCCTTCTCATTCCTTCTCTCCTGGTTTTACTCCTCCGATGCAGCTCCCTGCTCTCAGACAGCTATGTGATAGCTGAAGGCCGGGTTGTAACCTTTCTGGTGTTGTCTCTGGCTCTGTACATTCCTGTCCAGCTCAACTGGGACGGCCTGCTTCTGCCCCCGAGCCATGACCCTTTGAAATCAGCCGGACTGCTGCTCTCTCCAGCTTTGTCTCCATCAACTGTGAGGAAAGAAAGCAGCACCCTCCTGGCCTGTTTAGGACTCCTTGTCAGCAGTCTCTACCTCTCCCTTTCATTCCATGGCTGCCGAGAAGAGCAGGGCTCCTGCCAGCCATCCCCATTCCTGTCACCTCTCTCCCGGCTGCAGGACAGCCAGGTAAAGAACCTCCACTACATCCTCTCCATCGCCTCCCTTGGCCTGTGGACCTATTTGCTGCGATTCTGCCTCTGCCACTATGGTAACATGAACTCCTCAGGTGGTACTGTGTTCACCGCACGCTGGATCCTGCCCCTGCTGTCCATCTCCCTGGGGCTCCACTGGGCCGTCAGTGCAACTCCCCAGGACAGCTTCAGGAATCTAGCCGAACTGATCCGCCTGGCGCAGCTGGCCCTCCCCAGGGCTGCCTTTGGCCTCCTGGGGCTGGGGTTGTTCCTGATCTGGCTCGACCCCATCACTATATTCATCAAGGTCAGGGCTGCAGCATCAGCCAGGAACCTGCCCCCGCCTCGGTATCGAGCGAGCACCGCCATCAGCGCCCAGGCAGAGCTGCACCACCTCATCCCCCAGATCTACCAGCGCATGCGTCATTCGCTTGATGACGGGGAGCTCAGCGGGAACAGCGAAGTGGCCAACAGGCCCGCTGTGGAGGCCTATGGACTGGGAACGGTCTACTCGGCCCCCATGCTGCTATTCTGTGGCCTGCTGGGAATCGGCCTGCTGCTGCTGCACCCCGAGGGCATGGCTCTGTCTTTTCTCCTGCTGCTGCTAGAAATGGGAGCTCTGTTGCACATCCACGCCTGCTCCACAACACTCAGAGGCCTGAATGGGGCAGATTCTGGTAAACTTGCAGTCACATGTGTTTTTCTTTCCTTTTTAGTTATGACATGGTATTCTTTTTCTTCTTACCCTCCTCCTATTGTTGCCCACAGGTGGTTTTTATGTGCCCTGGACTCCGATAGTGCTGTGGTCCCTGGCGGCCACCCAGTTCTTCCACGCCACGGGCCACCTTCCCACCTTCTCCTCTATCCAGTGGGGTGCTGCTTTTGTTGGATTTGAGGAAGGACATGAAGGCACCATGCTGCCTGCCTCGCTGGTTACCCTCAACACATTCGCCTCACACATCCTGTTTGCAGGTGGATCAATGAAATTTTATTTAAAGTGCATTGTGCTTTATAGTGGCATGGAAACATTTGAACACCCCTTGACATATAGCATATTTTTGCTTTTTTTCAAATTGGTGCCTTTAAGGTGTGTGTGGGGGGAGAGGGGTGTCATGCTTTTGCACATTTGACATTTGTGTAATTATTTTTTCTTCAATTTATGAAATAAAAAGTAGCTGCATCAGTGTTTGCTGGTAATATGGTTATGTACTTCCATATCTTACAGAGACTATTTCCACCTTTTCATTTAAAAAACAGGCTGTTAGTCAAGGGGCTTCCAAATTTTGTATACTATTGTATAGAAAATGAAAGCACCATAGGTGCTGATGCCTCAGTGCGGACAGACCGATACAGACCCGTTGACACACTACCGCATGCCTCTTCACAGAGGCATAAAAATGTGGTAGAGCAAGGATCTGTATTGATATTTTAAAATATAGCCTCATAAATTTTTGAAATATTATGTACTATGAATATGTATAAGATTTTAAACTTCCAAGGCAAACTGGTCTTGGATGAAGGGTCAGACCAAGAATGGTCCAATTGATCTCTTTCACCAAGTCCCCTTTGTGGGGACCAATAAAGGATTCAAAAATTCCTTTCATTGTTTTTCCTTTACTGATGTTATGGAGCAATCAGAAACAAATCCTGTGTGTTTGAAATTTTTTTTTACAAAATGTGTGGCTTTATGTATTTGTGTGGATTCTAGTTTAAATTTAATTTCTCCACTTCCGCTCAGTGGGTTGTCCGTTGCTGCTGTTCTGGCCCCTGGTGCATGAGGTGCGCAGGAGCCGAGGCCGAGCCTGTGAAGAAGGAGGAGAGGAAGCTGTGATGGAGATGAGACTGAGAGAAAACCCCCAGCTGTTCAGCTCTGCTCTCCTACAGCTCTCAACACGCTACCTCTTCATTCTAGGAGTGCAGGTTTGTGGCACGTTTTATCAGTACCCAATCTCAATTTGGTAATCTGATTGAAATATTCGTAAACCAGTTTAAAGTGTTTTGTTCTCATTTCTTTGGCCCAGTGGACTACTTGCACTAAACTCTGACATGTATTCAGATCTGGTCTGCATTCAGTGCAGCTTTGTGGTCAGATTTAGGCCGATTTACCATGAGTGTAGGTAGAAAAAAACTTTCCACAGATTCAGGACTTTTTAAAACAGCTAGACAGAAAATTTACAGCTATCGCAGTCTCTGAAACTTGGCTTAATGAAGAGCAGGCTCCTCTGATGGCAATAGAGGGATATCAGATGTTTCATATTAACAGATCTCAAAAAAAGGGTGGTGGTGTTGCCCTGTATATTGATGACCTGTATAGGTGTAAGCTTGTAAATGGAATGTCCTTTGCACTACCAGGGATTCTGGAATGTGTTACTGTTGAGATTGACCAAGATAAAACAAAAAATCTAATTATAAGTTGTATATATAGAATGCCGGGAACTTACATTGAGACATTCAGAGATAAATTAGTCGAGCTGTACAATAATATTACTAGTAAGAAAATGGTTGTAATTTGTGAAGATTTCAATATTGATTGACTAAATCCATTTCAACAAAATGTAATTACAGAGTTTATGAATTCTATGTGCTGTATGGGTCTGTATCCCACAATAACACATCCCAGTAGAATCACAGTTCACACTGCTACACTTATTGATAACCTGTTTGTTAATATTATTGATAAGAAAATAGAAAGTGGATTATTGATAAATGATATAAGTGACTATTTGCCAATCTTTGCACTTATCCATGGCCACACGGGGGCCAATACAGGAAAAAACTTTAAAATCGTTCAGATACAAATCACAAAATGCAATCAGTCCTTTTAAAGAAGACTTGCTGAAGCAAGACTGGAAAGTCTATGTATCAGATGTAAATGAAGCCTATGACACATTTATGAACATTGTAACCACTCTTTATGAAAAAAATTGTCCATTAGTAAAGAAAAAGCTAAAACATAAATTTGTTGACAAACCATGGTTAACCAAGGATTACAAAAGGCGTGTAAAAAGAAAAAATTATTATATAAAGCTTTTCTAAAGAAAAGGACAAAAGAAGCAGAGCAGCGGTATAAAACATACAAAAACTAGAAAAGCACTCGGAGATTGCAGACCTCCGCCAAGGCAGCTCAGTCCCCCATGCTGTGATCTACTCAAAAATTTAATTGCATTTAATTGCTGGACTTGGGAACTTATTATTCTGTATATTTTTTCCAATCACACTGACTAGTTATTGTGGAGCTACATGTGCATATACTCAAATAGCCCTATCTCCTAATGATAAAGAATCCTTTATAAAATTCCTGGATCCAGACGGTGATCCGGATCACTCCCAAAATCTAATTATTTCTTCCTTGTCCCAGTTCGGTCATTTCCTGAAAATTTCATCAAAATCTGTCCATAACTTTCTGAGTTACGTTGGTCACAAACAGACAAACAAACAAACCCAGGCAAAAACATAACCTCCTTGGCGGAGGTAATAAGTTAACATATATAATGAGATGTAGTAAAAGAGACTATTACAGTAAAGAGCTGGAGAAAAACAGAGACAATAGTAAAAGTACATGGACAATACGTAACAATATTCTTGGAAATAAAAACAGAAATACAACCTACCCAACCAATCTTTCAAAAAAAAAATAATAAAACGACTCAGAGTGTGAATGCAGTCTCACCTGCAGATGAATTTAATAACTTTTTTGTTAACATTGGTTCTAATTTGGCTCCAGAAATACCCATTACAGCACCTACAGGTGATACAATAAGCAAAAACATTGCTATAAAAGACTCCATTTTCATAAAGAACACAGACGAGAGAGAGGTCATTGAAATTGTTAAATCGTTTAAAAGTAAAACATCTACGGACTGTGATGGTATTGACATTCTCTTAGTCAAAACTATCATTGAATGCTTAGTGAAACCACTGACGTATATTTGTAACCTGTCTCTCCAAACAGGTATATTTCCCAATGCAATGAAAATAGCTAAAGTAATTCCGATGTACCAGACGGGTGACGGAGGGGAATTTTCAAACTGTAGACCAATTTCACTATTGCTGCAATTTTCCAAGATACTTGAAAAAATATTCAGTGAGAGAACTGACAACTTCATACTGAAGAATAATTTATTGTGTGAGCAGCAATATGGGTTCAGACACAAGAGGACAACTGCATTTGCTCCAATGGAATTTATAGAAAAAATATAAACTGCCGTTGAAAATAAAGAGTATTCAGTTGGGGTATTCCTGGATCTTAAAAAAGCATTTGATACAGTGGATCATAATTTATTATTAAAGAAACTACAAAGTTGTGGTATTAGAGGGGTAGCACTGTCCTGGTTATGTAGTTACTTAAAGAATAGATATCAGTATGTACTGTATGTGTTGGTAACAAAAACTCAGTTACTGAAGGTTACTTGTGGAGTTCCACAGGGTTCAGTTTTGGGGCCACTGTTAATCAATATGTATCTAAATGATATATGTAAAGTTTCGGAAAAAATGGATTTAATATTGTTTGCCGATGACACTAATTTATTATGCAGTGGAAGCAATTTGGAACAACTTTTGGATACACTCGGAAAGGGATTAGGAAAGCTTAAACTATGGTTTGATTCAAACAAATTAACGCTCAATTTAAGTAAGACAAAATTTATAGTTTTTAACAACCATCACAACAACTTAGTATCTAAACTCAGTGTAAATGGTATAGAGCAGGGGTCACCAACCTTTTTGAAACCAAGAGCTACTTCATGGGTATCGAGTCATGTGAAGGGCACCAGCTTGACACACTCCTCTAAAATAACATATTGTGTACACACACACACACACACACACACAAATAAATAATTATCAATAACTTAGAGTGGGTAACAGACAAGATCAATATTGAACACTTTATTTTTATTAATCTCAGCAATTGTTCAGATGATCACTTCTACATTTCATTAAAAAAATGTCCAGTTTTCACCAGTCCCTTTTAACCATAAAAAACTAAACCCTTTTAATTCATGAACTATGCTGAACCATGTTTGAAAAAGTTATGCACCATTTAAGAAAAATCAACTTTCATATTAAATAAATCTTACCACATTTTTAACTGAACAAATCTGCTGCAATTCTGCTCAAAATCTGTTACATTTAGTAAACACACTTTTGTGTGTTCTTCTTCACTGGAATTATATCCATACAGTTCTTGCCAAGAATCATGCTTGAGTAATAGTCTAGTGGCTAGGAGGGGTTCCCATGCACCCCCCGGAAATCAACTTTTAACCAGCATTTCTGGAATGCTCTGGATAACCTGTTAACGAAATGCCTTGTTCCCAAGCTTGCAAAATGTCCCACGTGACTTTTTTATGCTAATTTTATGTAAATTATTGCCGCCATTACCAGAAAATGCATTTTTTGTTATATCTCTTTAAATGTTTGAGAAAACTCCTTAATTATGGCTTCTACACCTATGTTATGAAGGTCAATTGTCACATTGAACCTATTTTCAGAATGCCCATATTTGTATAGAACAAGAAAATATGCAAATTAGGTCCGCCATTGTGCAAAAATCTTTTTTTCTCTATATCTCTGCCAGTCTTGGACATAACCTCACCAAAATGGTTTCTACCTCCCTTATTACATGGTCAAACAATACGATAACGTTATCATTGTTGTGAATACACGCGTTACTAGTATGTTATGAAATCCTGTAATTACGGCTGCCATTAAGAAAAAATAGTTTTTTCGCCCTATTTTGGCTCCTTTTAGAGATAAACGTTTTCTGGGAGCTTCTACCTCCCTATTAACATGGTCAAGGAACATGATAAAAACTAATCATGTGTTCATTTCTAACAGTAATATGTAAATATTACGCATCATCATCATCATCATCCTCTTCTTCTATGTCGTCTTCTGCTTCGTCTTCAGACTCTTCTTCTTCACTGTTGTCTTCACCAGCAGTATCTAGGATATCTACGAGTGAAGTAGGTAGCGCCTCTCCATAGTACCAGATGGGTTCTAGTACTTCCTGGTCTGTTCTTAACCAACCCTGACCCTCATCGTGTGGTTTCGGCTTTTCGAAGATAGCTTGGTGAGCTCATTTGTACAGCGCAACCCGGTAGTTTGCACGCTGGATGTGTGGCTTGAGCGCAGAGCGGCACGGAGGGAGACGTGACAGGTCGACTTTTGACTTGGTAGTGAGCCTCTCACCTTCACCAACCGTCTTTCAAAGCAGTTTGACACGTACGGTATCCACGGACGATTCACGAGGCTGCCCATACATGATACGGGTGAACTTCTCCAGCTGCGTAACCACTTCAGGGTCGACGTTCCAGTTCTCTCCAAGATGACGGAATGCCTCATGAAACCTTGGGCTCTTCTCAAGTTTTTTCAGAGGACCGACTTTTCCTTTTCCTTTAAAGGAGCTTGTACAATCTTCTCCAGTGAACACATAGAAGCCAAGTATGGTGGAACAGTAGCTGCGTCCCAAGGACTCAGCAATTTCCGAGAGATTGAGTAGCTTGCGGTGTTTGCCAGATCCTGTGTCCAAGTAGACAGTAAGGTTTATTGTATGGGCATGGTAGAGCAGAATCACGAAGATGTCCGTGTCTGGCGTACGGACCACAGCATTCTCATAGCCAATTCTGGCGGCAAAGTGAAGGTATAGCATCACCCTTGTGTCAGTTTCTTCCTGATCACTGTATATTTCGGGGAGTTCTCGCTCTTCCACCTGAAAGCAATAAAATACAAAGTTTTTTACTTCAGTAATTGCATGGGCATAAAAGTAATTGAAATGTTATCGACAGACCTCCCCGTTCGAAACGACCAGTTCATGGGCCCGTCCTTCAACAATAATCACTGCTTTCTGCGTGTTTTGGAGCCTCGATGCTGCTTCTCGGCTACTCCAAACGCGTAGTAGTAAATTACATAATTGCTTTTTGTTCTCGTCATTGGCGAGGAACACTTTGAAGTTGTATGGCTTCCTTGTCGCGGGACCTGCGAGAATAATCTTCTCTGATTTCCCGCGCCTCAACCTCTCCTGCGCCTTGATCGATTGTGGATAGTAGCTGTCAGTGGAAAACAAGAAATGCTTCCTGGCTACCATTTGGTCAAGTATTTGCAAGCAAATCTCACCGCAAGTGGGAGGAAGATTAGACAGCGTATGAAACAGAGCCATGCCATCTTGAATAAACAGGGCGTCTTTGGGGTAGGAAAGGTCTTCGCTGGCGTGGTCGTCAAGGATATAGTGAAGGACACTGGCCTTGTTCGTCTTAGAGAAGAAGCCATCTGGTGTTCCAAGACTGGGAGGTACTGGTAACAACGGAAATTTCATAAGTTCGTCTAGGTCCAAGGGATCTTCCTGGTCTTGGGACTTGACAAGGAGCAGAAAGGCAAGGTTACTCTGCTCTTGATACTGAATAACCTGAAACAATCAACAACTTCAGAATTTTAGTAACAGTTTGCTTATGAGCTGTTTACAAAGCTTAAGGCGTTAGAGTACCTTTCCCTGAGAGGATGTCAGGGTATATACAAATATGGGCATTCAGGAAATGGGTTCAATGTGACAGTTGACCTTCATAACATGGGTGTAGAAGCCATAATTAAGGAGTTTTCTCAAACATTTAAAGAGATATAACAAAAAATGCATTTTCTGGTAATGGCGGCAATAATTTACGTAAAATTAGCATAAAAAGTCACGTGGGACATTTTGCAAGCTTGGGAACAAGGCATTTCGTTAACAGCTTATCCAGAGCATTCCAGAAATGCTGGTTAAAAGCTGATTTCCGGGGGGTGCATGGGAACCCCTCCTAGCCACTAGACTATAATAACCAGCGCTGTCCTTTCATGAGAAGAAGCTAAACAGCACTGAGAGTGCTTATATGCACGGTGGCGCAGTGGTTAGCACCACGGCAGCAGTTTACCCTCGGCCGGGGGATCGTGGGTTTGATCCCTGCCCCCGGCCAACAGTGATCTGTGTGGAGTTTGCATGTTCTCCCCGTGTTTGCGTGGGTTTCCTCCCACATGCCAAAAACATGCAGGTTAGGGAGTTAAGGGGCGCTTGCGCACGCAGCGACCGGCAGCTGGTGGCTTGTCACCGGACTGCAGAACAAATCTACCTAAGGGTACAAAATAAGTCCAAAAAAAAAAGAGTGTGGGCAGCAGTTTCATGACGCGTAGTGAAGTGTCGCTCCACATAGTGCCGCTTCGCCGGCAAATGAAACACACGCAGCTTCCTTTCACGGTAGTAAAAAAGAACTCTTCCTCCCGCTCACTTTGAAAATGATAAATTTTCTGTCTTTTTTTGCCATGTTTCTGGGCTAGGAAACTGCACTCCGCTCACCATCTTCACTGCCCGCTAGCTTACTCTCCACAAGCGCGGAGGTTTTGTCATGCGCACAATACTGACCTTTGAACTAGGTCAGAGTTCACCTTAACTTTACGTATAATAAACATATTTTCATTTTTTTTATTTTTAAGACATTGTCATTTTAAAATCTATATAAATGCAAGTGTGATTTTAAAAAATAGCGGCAAAAAAAATTACATCTTAGACGCAGCTCACTTGCGAGTTGTACTATTTTTAGAACAGGCCTGTGGGCGACTCATGTGGTCCTTGCGGGCGACTTGGTGCCCGCGGGCACCGCGCTGGTGACCCCTGGTATAGAGATCAAAAGGGTATCCGAAACTAAATTTCTTGGAGTAATAATTGATAATAAATTGTGTTGGAAGTCACATATTAATTATATTAAGGGTAAAATATCTAAATCAATTGCAGTACTACACAGAGTGAAATATTTGCTGAATCAACCCACACTATATACTTTGTATCATTCATTAGTACTCCCATACATGACATATTGTACTGAAGTATGGGGAAATACATATAAAACAAACATATATCCAATCTTTATGCTTCAGAAGAGAGCTATTAGAATCATAAACAAAGCTGCTTACAGGGAACCAACAAACCCACTTTTTCTTAAATTAAAAGCTCTCAAGTTGAAAGATCTGGTTGACTTTAAAACTGCAGTAATAATGTTTAAAGTGAAGAATCTATCACTGCCCGCAAATATCCAAAAGTTGTTCCAAATAAGGGAGAAACAATATCATTTCAGAGGAACATGTATATTTCAAAAACCTTCAGTGAGAACTACCACCAAGCAACACTGTGTTTCAGTGCAAGGAGTCAGATTGTGGAACGCTTTTGGACCTGAATTAAAATCATGTACAACGCTTGGACAATTTAAAGTAGAACTGAACTGAACGGCATTGAACGGCACTGGGTGATAGTACATACAATTATAAAGATAATTTATCATTGGCACCCCCTCCACAAATTCCGGAATCTTGGAGAAAATCACGATTTTGAATTTCCCGCCCTGAAAAATCAGACAAATCCGCCGAAGTGCAGCCGGAGTTCCACGTGACGTTACGAGTGTGACCCAGTCCTCATGTTTACATTGCGAGCACGTCGACACTGGTTGTTTTTGGTGCATTTTGTCGTGATAGTCGACTACAAAACACTTCCAACACCTGGGAAGATCTGTTCAGTGGCCAAGGAAAGCTGTCATGGCGACGAAAGAAAAGAAAGGGGGAGGAAAAGCGACCGGGAAGCGATGCGTTTCTAGATATACAGTGATCCCTCACTTATCGCGTTTAATGGGGACCAGAACCGACCGCGAAAAGTGAAAAACCGCGAAGTAGCGTCACCCCCCCCCCCAAGGGCGTCACAAGCACTATTTTGCACAAAAAGGCACAAGAGAACAGCGAAAAGTGCCACTAAGCAACACGAGTGATAAAGAACAATGAATGCGGTCTTCCTTCGCTGGGTAAAACGTCTCGGCCAATCAGCTTGCGAGGTAAAACGTCTCGGCCAATCAGCTTGCGAGATTCCCGAGCGGTGAAGAGGTGGGCAGAGAGGAGTGGAGCGGTGGTCAGAGAGGTAGATTTTGAGTTGTGCGGGCTCTCCGTGTTGATACCTGATGTTCTAATGAGAAGGCAGGGAGACTACATTAGAACATCAGGTATCAACACGGAGAGCCCGGCTCCCCAGCCCGCTCGGGAATCTCGCAAGCTGATTGGCCGAGACGTTTTACCTTGCAAGCTGATTGGCCGAGACGTTTTACCTCGCAAGCTGATTGGCCGAGACGTTTTACCCAGCTTCGCTCCCTGCCTAGCGCCTATACCCAGCGAAGGAAGACCGCATTCATTGTTCTTTATCGCTCGTGTTGCTTAGTGGCACTTTTCGCTGTTGTCTTGTGCCTTTTTGTGCAAAATAGTGCTTGTGACGCCCTGGGGGGGGGTGGGTGACGCTACTTCGCGGTTTTTCACTTTTCGCGGTCGGTTCTGGTCCCCATTAAACGCGATAAGTGAGGGATCACTGTAATAAGTTGGAAAAATGCTGATGGTTTTTTTTCCCCTTTCTTTTTTATTGTTAATTTTCCTTATCCTGACACCCCAAACATGCCAAAGTAAAGACTCACCATTCTGTATTCAATAAGCGACTCTCCTCCCCATCACTGCTGCGGTCTGAGTCGGTGCCGGAATCCCCCGAAAATTCTGGCTCTAATCTGTACGGTTCGATGCCTCCCTCGCTCTCTTCCTGTTCACTTGACACTCCTGCATCCTCCTCTGTCTCGTCACCGATCCTGAATGCCTCTTCACTCTGAAAACTCTGGTGTTCTTGACTGCTGGAACTGCTATCATCTGCCATTGTTGTTTTGATAAGGGTCACACTCGTGACGTCACGCAGCGTCGTCTGCACTACTTCCGGTTTGTTTGGCACTGCCAGCCAGAGGCAAAAGTTTATCGGCTTATAGCTTGGCCATCGCACGGCCTAAAAATTTCTTTTATGTGTTGAAAAATACAATAGGTAATAAGGAATTAATCTGCTATTCTACTTTTTTGGCAAAAGGGTGAGTTCAGTTCTACTTTAAACAAAAACTAAAGGAAGAAATACTCCAAACATATATACAAGATGACATGTAAAATCACATAAGGATTATCATATTCAGTCTGTGTTGTGTTGTTGCTTAGTTTTTTGTCACGTTTTGTTTTAGCTTTGTTCTGAATTGTAATCGCTCTTGTTTTGTTTTTCTTTTGAATTCTTGGATGGAATATGGGTAGGCAATATAAGCTGTGGCTTCAGCCATCGCCCATTTTGGATAACTTATGTTGAACTGTATAATCAGAGGAGTTATTGTTTGATTTGACCTTGTTAGATTTTTTCCCCCTTTGTTATATTATTCTGTTTCTTTTTTTAATCTTTACTTTTAATCTATCCGAAATAAAGATTCATTCATTCATTCAAAACATTTAAGATGAAAAAACTGACAGATTTATAACATCATTTGGAATTTTAACTGCTGAAATGAACTTAAATCTTGTTCGTAAGATGAGACCGCTTGTGAGCCACAGGTATGTTCTTGTCACTGTATTATTGATGGTAAATGAACACAATGGTTTTTTTAAACAAATTATAAAAGTCACTGTTTATATTGATTAAAGAAAGCGGTTCCTACAAAACTGCATTAAAAAGCCCCTATTATGTTGGCACAGCTCCATAGGCATTAATGAAATGTCTGTGACATACTTTAATCACAACTACTCGGGGTTTAATTACTGCAATACCATTTTCACTTGGAGAAGGAGCTTTCCTTAAAACAGCCTGTTTTAATACATATCGGTTCTTTTTGCTAAAGAGCCCCAGCTCAACTTACCCTCCCTCTGGGCTGTACTACAGCGACGCAGTCCATAGTTAATTGTCTGAGGTACGGGGTGCATTTATGGGTGTTTCCAAGTTCATTTCGCTATTGCAGCAGTGCAAAAATTAATTTTACGCCGGGCGCAAAGTGCAAAGATGCTGTCCCAATGTTCTTACGTTTTCAGAGGTGTGTTGAATGAAATAACATGAAATCAATCAATTGCTATCTTTGCTCTCATTCCCTTTAATAAACAGGGGTGTGAGATCAAAGGCCCAATATTAATATGACAGTGTTTAAATGGGAAGGCAAATCCCATTTTTCACTGAGGACAATGCGGGCTCGTTCACAAAGTGAAAATGCATTTTAAGGGCAATAAGCTTTTTAATGGGGGCTGTGGTGACAGCTGTTGTCCTGGTACAGGGCAGACTAGTCCCGCTGCAGTCCAGTAGTTAAATTAAAAAGAGGATGATCTGCTGAATCGTAAACCCATGCACCATTTTTTACTCTGTGCAGTGAAAAACTCTGCTGTGTCTGAAAATAGTTCGTACTCAACTGTCCTTATTTAACAGAAAACAGTGGCTGAGTGTGTATTTTTCACTAATCAGGATGCACGTGCACAAATGGACACAAGGTACGAGATGGAGCTGAAAAGTTTGTAGGCTAAAAAGTTCATAGTCTTGAAATTTGACCAGATGTGGTTTATTTTTCAACAGCAGGGATCCAAGCACTGCAACACCGATGGAAGAAGTATGTGGACCTAAGGGAAAACTATGTTGAAAAATAAACCACATCTGGTCAAATTTGACCATGAACTTTTTGCCCCCCCCTCGTATGATGATGTGATACAGTGACGTGCACAGACATTTCAGGAGGCAGGTGCTCAACCAAAAAAAGAGCACTCCTAAATACTGAAATAGTAATAATAATATGGACTGGCGATCTGTCCAGGGTGTACCCTGCCTCTCGCCCAAAGATGCTGGGATAGGCTCCAGCCCCCCCGCAACCCGAAAAGGATTAAGCGGAAGAAGATGAATGAATGAATGAATGAATAAATTTATTTGCAGAGCACTTTTCACAGACAGGGTCACAAAGTGATTTTCATAAAATCAAACAGTAAATAAATAAGACAATAAAAGACATAAAAATAAAAAACAGTAAACAATAAAAGACACGAGAACAATGTACAACCAGCAAAGGATGAATAAAATACCAAAGTAAAAAGATGGGTTTTTAACTCCTTCTTAAAATGAGCAAGTGAAGGTGCAGCTCTTAAAGCGTGGGGTAGGGACTTCCATGAATTTGGTGCCACAGCTGCAAAGGCTCTGTCACCTTTGGTCTTGAGTCTAGTTTTTGGTATTGAGAGAAGGTTCTGACTGGAAGACCTGAGAGACCTGCTAGGAGAGTATGGATGCAGTACATCACAGATATAAGAAGGAGTCTCACCATGAATGGCTTTATATAACAAGAATTTTAAATTGAATTCTAAAATTAATGGAAAGCCATTGCAGGGAGGATAAAATGGGAGTTATATGACAGAACCTACTAGATCGAGTTAGGAGACAAGCAGCAGCATTCTGGACTGACTGTAAGCTATCTATGGAAGACTTATTCAGAGTAAAAAGAGCATTACAGTAGTCCAGATGTGAAGAGACAAAGGCATGTATAATAGTTTCCAGATGATTCTTTGAGACCAACTATCTAATTTTAGAGATATTTCAGAGATAGTAAAACTACAACTTAGTTAATGACTTTACATGTTTATCAAAAGACATGGACTGATCAAAAATAACTCCCTAGATTTTTAAGATGAGCCCGTACATGTGAGCTCAATGACCGGATACCATCCAACACCTTTGGAGCTATACTGTCCGGTGCTACAATGAGGACCTCAGTTTTATCAGTGTTAAGTTGGAGAAAATTGTTATTCAACCACTCCTTGATCTCAGACAGACAATCATAAATAAGTTTAAAATTAAGAGTGTGGTCTGGTTTAAAAGAAAAGTACAGCAAGATATCACCTGCATAAAAATGACACACCTTTAAATCTGTTTAAAATAAAACCCAAGGGAAGCATATAAATACCAACCAAAAGAGGATCCAGTATAGAGCCCCGAGGCACCCCACAAGTTAAAGCAGCAGACTCCGAGATAAAAGAACCATCATCATCAACATCATCATCATCATCATAGCAGTCTGTCGTGGGCGATGATGACTGTTTCATTTAGGTCAGATCAGATTCCTCCACACAGCTCTGTCCTTAGCCTTCCGCTGCCAGGAACTCCTGTCTATATCCAACTTCTTCAAGTTTCTTTTTACAGTGTCTTTAAATCTGAGCCTTGGTCTGTGAGTAGAGTAAATGCCGAGGGAGACGCTGGTGGTCCATCCTCTCAACATGTCCGAGCCATCTCAGGTTCGTCTGTATTAGCATGTCCTCCATTGATGGTAGACCAGCTCGTTTCAACACTGCTATGTTGGTTATCTTGTCTTTCCATGAGATGTTCACTATGGCTCGAAGGTGTCTCATCATGTACGCGTGGAGTTTCTTTACCTGCACTCAGTAGACAGTCCAAGTTTCAGCATCGTACAATAGAGTAGCCAGTACTGTCTGTCCCAGTTCTGTCATTGAGTCTGTTCAGTAGTACACGTGAGAGAATCTTATCAACAGTGGCTAGCAGTGATATACCTCAGTAATTTCCACAATCTTTCCTGTCACCTTTCTTGAACAAAGGCACAATACTTGCATCCTTCCAGTCTTGAGGTACTTTCTGGGCATCCCATATCTCTTGGATGAGCTTGTGCAGGCAGTTGGTCAGCTGAACACCACCAAATTTCCACACTTCTTCTGGAATTCTATCCTTTCCTGGAGCTTTACCATCCTGTGTTGTCCTGATAGCAGCCATTAGTTCATCAAGATTGGGTGGTTCACCCAGACTTGATACAGCTGGTTGCTGCACTAGAGCTTCTTTAGCCTCTTCAGTGAGATCTCCAGGGTTGTTTAGTAGTTGGTCAAAGTGGTCTGCAAAACTGTCCAGTATCTTGTCTTTCTCCTGCAAAACCGTTTCACCATCCATAGCCTTTAGTTGGATCAATCCTCTTGGTTTAGGGCCATAGATTTCTCTCAAACCTGTGAAGAATGTTTTCATGTCCTTCCTGTCTGCTGCAGTTTGAAGTTCCTCCGCTTTTTCATCCCACCAGTTGGACTCATCTCTCTGGCGTACTTCTGTAGCTCACTCTGAGCCTTTGAGTATTCCTTCTTCTTCGACCTTGAGTTACACTGTAGGTTTTCCTGCCTAGCTGTATTCCTCGCTTCTAGTAGTTTCTTCAGATATTCATCATGCTCATCAAACCAATCTTGATGTTTCCTCTCAGGGTGGCCTAATACATCACTCGCAATCTGATACACCATATCCTTCAGTGTTGCCCATTTCTCTTCTATGTCATTCTCTGAGTTGTTGCTGTTCCAGTCTTTCAAGTTTTCATCCATTTCCTGTGTAAGTTCTTCCTGCTTCTTTTGGCCTTTCAGGGCACTAGTGTTTAGCTTCCGTGGTGGCTTTGCACCAGTCCTGCAGTGCTGTTTTCGTCTGCAAATCCTTAATCTCGATCTCAGCATAACATGATCAGTACCACAGTCCGCACTTCTCATTGCTCTGGTGTCCAGTACATCCCTTATGTCTCTCTGCCTGACTATGATGGAGTCTAACAAGTGCCAGTGCTTGGATCTTGGGTGCATCCATGTCTTCTTGTATGTGTTCTTGTGCTTAAATAGAGTGTTGGTTATTACAAGGTTGTACTCTGAACATAGTGCAAGTAGAAGTTCTCCATTAGCATTGCACTTGCCTACTCCATAACTGCCTAGCACTCCTTTCTATTTCTCAGTGTCCAAACCAACTCTGTCATTAAAATCTCCATCGAGTATCAGCCTGTCATCAGTCGGTACACGCCTGATAGTCTCACGTAAATCACTGTAGAACTCTTCCTTCGCCTCCTCTGTGTTGGTCATTGTTGGAGCATATATACATGTGTAATGACAATAAAGTTGAATCTCATCTCATCTCATCTCATATACACTGATGAGTGTGGCATACATCTTCCGCTGTAGTGGGAGTCTCATAGTCATTATCCTGTCGTTGATTGGCACTGGTTCCTTATCAAGCATTGCTGCTCTCTCCTTTCTAACTGCAAAGCCCACTCCTGCTTCTCTCCTTTCTTGAGTTGATTTCCCACTCCAAAAGAAGGTGTACCCATGGTCTTCCAAGCTGTCATATCCAGGCAATCTTGTTTCACTCAGTGCAGCTGTGTCTACATTGCACCTGTTCATTTCCAGGGCCACAAGCGCGGTCTGTCTTTCTGGGCGCTGTGATGTTGTTCTGTCCAACAGAGTGCATATATTCCATTCTGCTATACACAAGGCTGCTGTTTTCCTCTTCTTTTGTCTTTCTGCTCCTAGCTTACTTTTCGCTGCCTGTTGGAGTGTGAACAGATCAGAGTTAAAAGAACCAACAGTTGCTGAAAAACATCTGTTTGCGAGATAAGAGGAAAACCATTCCAAGGCTTTCCCAGATAACCCTACCCACTCTCTAACCCAGGATTTACATTGACTGCAGTTGCAGTATGTTACGGCTGCGATCTGGCCTCCACAGCAAATAGTTCCCATTCTCATCAATTTTGTAATCCCCACCTGGTCTGGACCACTGTGGAACGAATCTGGCTCGTCAGATTTGGTTCGCTAATGAAACACAACAAGTCTAATAGCTGTTTGTTCATTAAAAATGATTTAAGGATTGTCCGCTATTTTCTGAGGTCTACTCCTCCACCACTGTGTCAGAGAAGGTAAAAACTTGACTTAACATACAAACGCTTCACAGAATTAAAATTAACGGGCTACTTGTGTTTTATTTAGAGGCCAAAAAGCCAGGTGGGGAGCCGCTACATCACACTTCCTTGTTGTCATCATATGATCGCGATCGGTTCATCTCAGTCACTCTCGGCACTCTCGGATCTTTCTGGAGATCTTGTGTTATTTTGTATAATTCTTGCCTGATCTTGTATTTCAAACTCTGTTCTCATCCATGCCGCTGCAAAACACAAACAGATTTGGTAGGGACAAGCACAAGGCTCCATCCGCACTGCATCTGCCCCATACTGCATCTGGAGTCAGTGTAAATCCTGGGTAAGCCTTTGTAATAAGATACAATCATCCACTGTATCAAAAGATCCAGTAGCACTAAAACAGAGCATTTGCCAGCATCTGATGACATTAAAATATCGTTAGACACTGAGAAGAGCAGAATCAGTTGAATGTCTCTGACGTAAACCCCACTGAAATTTATCAAACTTATCAACGTAAAGTTACGTCCAGTAGTGCAAATTTTACTGTACTTACTTGGTATATCCATTCTATTTTAATATCTATATACACTCATGGAGATATTCAATACCCCATAGGTTTCTACACAGTTATCAACTTACACAGAGACCATGGTCTTCATCATTAATGGGCAGCGGTGGCCTAATGGTTAGGGATGTGGACTGGTGAGCAGAGGGTGCTCGTTCGATCCCAGGACCGGCAGGATTAGATCTGGGTGGGACAGATAACATAGCAGTGTTTGCCCCACCCTCCTTAATCCCACTGTGGTGCCCTTGAGCAAGGCCTTTAACCCCAACTGCTCCAGTGGAGCTGCTCAGTGGCCACAGGTCAGTCTGTGGTTGTACTGGGCAGCTTCCTGGTGTGAATGTGTAACTGTGTGAGTGTGAACAAGGCGTCCTTGAAAAAGAGAGGTTGCCTCTCAATGGAACTACTCTGTATAAATAAAAGTTAAATACAATAAAATAGATTAATTATATAAAGGCCAATGACAAAAAATTGGCAGCTTCCATTGAAAAATAAATATCTGTTCAAAATAAATAGAATCTTTGCAAAAATCTGAAAATGGCTTTTCTTTCAATAATTAAAATATTAAACCTCCATTCAAATAATTAAATCTACAAAAAATTAAGAAGGCCATCAGTAGAATGATCCAAAATCTTCCCCTCTGTTAACCTGCCACTTTCCATCCCCATAAAGACTGTAGATAGTTGCAAACAGCTCAAGTGGGAGGCATCCTAATTAGATGCCCAAACCCCCTCAACTGGCTTCTTTCAATGTGGAGGAGCAGCGGCTCTACTCTGAGCCTCCCCCGGATGACTGAGCGCTTTGCCCTATCTCTAAGGGTGAGTCCAGCAACCCTACGGTAAAAGCTCATTTCAGCCACTTGTATCCGTGATCTCATTCTTTCAGTCACTACCCAAAGTTCATGACCATAGGTGAGGGTAGGAACGTAGCTCAAGTGGTAAATCGACAGCTTTGCTTTAGAGCTCAGTTCCCTCTTCATCACGGCAGACTGGTACAACATCTGGATTACTGCAGAGACTGTGCCGATTTGTCTGTCAATCTCTTACTCCATTTTCCCCTCACTTGGGAATAAGACTCCTAGATACTTGAACTCCTCCATTTGGGGCAGGACTTTATCCCCAACCGGGAGAGGAAAATCCACCCTTTTCTGGCTGAGGACCAAGGACTCAGACTTGGAAGTACTGATTATCATCCTGGTCACTTCACATTCAGTAGAAAACCCTCCCAGCAAGACCTGTAGGTCATTGCTTGATGTAGCCAACAGGACAACATCATCTGCAAACAGCAGAGATGAGATCCTGTGACCACCAAACATGAAACCCTCCATTCCTTGACTGAGCCTAGAAATCCTGTCCATAAATATTGTGAACAGAATTGGTGACAAAGGACAGCCCTGGCTAAGTCCAGCTCTTATTGGGAACGAGTTTGACTGATTGTTGGCAATATGAATGAAAACTCTCGCAATGGTCGTATAGAGACTGGACAGCTCGTAGCAACAAGCCCAATATGCCATACTCTCAGAGCAGCCCCCACAAGAAACCATGAGGGACGTGGTCAAATGCCCTCTCCAAGTCCACAAAACATATGTAGACTGGTTGCACAAACTCCCACAAACCCCTGGGGATCCTTGAGAGGGTGGTGAGTTGGTCTGATGTGCCACGCCCAGGACGAAAACCACATTGCTCCTTCTGAAACCAAGATTTGACCAATGGTTGGACTCTCCTCTTCAGTACCCTGGTATAGGCCTTCCATGGAGGCTGAGGAGTGTGATTCCCCCTAAAACTGGAACACACCCTCTGGTCCCCCTTCTTGAAGAGGGAACCCACCAGCACATTTAAAAATGACAACAAGGTTGGCCAAAGTGCTTTACACATGATAAAAATAATAAAACACAGGGACCACTACATAACATGACCTGTAGGACTCAAACTGAACTTGAATTAAAAGCCAGATTAAAAAGAAGGGTTTTAAGTTGTGATTTAAAAGACTAAGGATTCTGCAGTGCGTATATGGAGTGGCAGATTGTTCCATAATCTAGGGGCTGTCATTGCAAAGGCCATATGCCCTCTCTGTTTTAATTTACTTTTAGGCTGCACTAAAAGCAGCTGGTTGGATGACTTTAATGCTTGAGCAGGAGAATAAAAGTCCAGAAGCTCGGTTAGATGAAAATGTGCCAAGCCATTCAAAACCTTAAAAGTAAATAAGAAAATTTTAAAGTCGATGCGAAAATGGACTGGGAGCCAGTGAAGACCTGCCAGAACTAAAGTGATGTGACCATACTTTCTAGTGCCTGTTGAAAAGCATGCTGCGGCATTCTGGACTAACTGCAAAAGGTGGATAGTGGATTTTCCCAAATCAAAATAAAGTGAGTTGCAGTAGTCTAGTGGTGATAAAAGCATGAATAAGTTTTTCCAGGTCTTTGTGGGGTAAATAAGATTTGGCCTTGGCAATCTGACATAATTGATAAAAGCTTGACTGAACAACTGTGTTCATTTGCTTTTCCATTCTCCTCAACTTCCACACAAGGTTGCAGAGACATGTCAACCTGGAAAGCCCCACAACATCCAGAGCCTTGAGGTACTCGGAGCAAATCTCATCCATCCCCGGGGACCTGCCACTGAAAAGTTTTTTTTTAAAGTTCCTGACAAGTGAATCAGTAAATGTGACCCGTGCTGGCAAAATGAGTCGGAATGCACACCGCGTCATTACGAGCTGCAGGCACAAGAAGTCATAAATCATGACTCTTTCTTTGTTTGCTAGTGGCAAGTCCCGGGAAAACCCCCATGAATACCTGGTATCATTGGAAAGCTCAGAAAACGTACTTTCTAAAAATGCATATGTTTTTGCAAAAGACATAACTCCCAACCGATCAAACGCGAGTTTTAAGCCTAGCCAAAATATAAACAAATTGTCTTTTTCCGGGTCCGTTTTTGCACACCTTGTACTAATTAAATATCATTTTGAAGGTCTTTCAATACAGAATGTGGAAAAATGTTGCCTCACTTTTGATCATTTTCTCAAAGTGACTCATTTTGCCAGCATGGATCACAAATGTGTTTTGAGTCTACCAGACTACCAGTATGTTATTAACTGTCCAGTCAAATTTGAATATTTATCTCATCCCAGGCCTCCGCCCTGGGATGGTATCTGGCGGCAGTGGGTGGCCTCCAGGGCCAGTTTGGGAGCTGGCTTCTGGGGGGGACGGGCTCTCTTTGGGACTGCCTCCCTCCCATTCTTACCTCTCCTCCTCCCCCCAATTCTGGGTGGATCATACATCTTATTGGATACACTTAGGGTTTTGGGGTGGTGGTGTGCTGTACGGTGTCGGTGAAGAGGATCCCTCTGTCTACTGTGCAGTGGGGCCTCCCTCACCTTAATTTTAATTGCACTGCATGCACTGAGAGCTTGAGGGGATGGGAGCTCCGCTGCCCATAGCAGTGGCTAGTGGTGCCCTAACACACTATCCCCCCAATTTTAACTGCACTTTGGTAGTTCACACGCCTGCACACAATCACACCACACGACTAATACTCACTCATCACGATTCGTGCATGGATGGTGGGGGTCTTACTTGCCCTGCTGCTCTCCTTCTGCCGGGGGCCTGGCTGGTGTCCTGGGGCACATCATATTGTCGTCATCCCTGGGTACTGCTGAATGAATAGGTGTGAGCAAGTGAGAGTGAGGGAGTGATGAATGGAGATGGTGGTGGTGGTGGGTCGGATTTGTGTGGTGCTTTGCGTATCAGGTGGCATCTCGGAGCGCTTGGAGTGGTCTGTTGATCATTCGCTCCGGGTAGGCATTGGTGGTGGTGGTGGTCTGCTTCTGTGGTCGCGGCCATCCTGGGGCAGGTTAGCGTGGGTGTGGCTACTTGTCCGCACCGGCAGTCTCCCCGGCTGCTGCTGGGCATTGGTGCGCATTCACGCCCGCGACATCTGCGCCATGGCCACCCCAAGTGTTAAGGGTGAATGAGTGTGTGGGGGAGAGCACCAGTGGATGGGAGTGAGTCGGCGCGCGAGTGAGAGTGTGTGTATGGGTGAGCGTGGGTGAAGGGAGGTGCGAGTGGGTACAGGTGCCTGTGAGGGGAGTGGGAGCGAGATTGAGCAGGTACGGGAGTAGCTAAGAGTGGGTGGCTCTGGGTGTGGGAGTGCAAGTGTGGGAATGTGTGGGGGAGAGGGCGAGTGAGTGTGGGTACATGTGAGAGCATGAGGGTGAGTGCGTGGGAATGGGTGTGTGTGCTGGTCGGGGGGTGCTTAACTGAGGGGGTGGCATATCCTGGTGCATCCTGGTACCTCCTGGCCACGTGGGCTCCCTTGGACTGGGGGGGCTGGCCCCACGTGGGGCTCCTGAACCTTGCCGCTGCCTTCCTTGGACGTGGGGGCCTGGGAGTTCCTGAGGTGTGTGTCGGGGGCGCTTGGGTGGGCATGGGCTCACTGTGGGGGTGCCTCTGGGGGGAAGGGGGGGGGCACTGGCCTTCTGGCGCCTGGGGGCCCTGTTGCTGCTGTTGGCCCCGCTGGGGAGGCGCACCCCTGCCCTGGCTGCTTGGTGGCCTAGCATCCCTCGGCCGTCTCTCCTGGGGCAGATGCCTAGTTCTCCTGGGGCTTGTTGGCCTTGGGACATTTGTGCTGTGTGGGGGCTGGTGGTGCTGTCTTGCTTGCTCAGGGTTTTCGTGGGGGGGGGGGGTATTGCTGTGACCTGTCACCCTCTTTGTATGTTTCCTGGCAAACCACGCATACACTTTGTGTGCACTCTTATACACACGCACACACATGCAGACACGCATATGTCTCTCCTTTAACAGGTGCAGATACCAGACACGTGATGAGACCTTACCATGGGTAAAGCAATTTAAATAAAATATTAAAATTTATTACAAGAGGAGTTTATAAATAATATACAGTACATATACAGTATGTGTGCTGTATAAAGCGCCTTTTGGCAAAGTAAATCTGTTTGGCACAACAAGGGGAGCAGATTTCTGTTCTGCTCACCTAGCTGCTTGACAGGACAAGGGGAAAAAATGAATATTTACAAATATTGCCAATTATGTAAACAGTTTTAAAAATCTTGAAAAATCAGCCAGCCCTCTTTGCTCTGAGATGGTGGGGTCATGTCTGCAGCAGCGCTGAAACTACACCCATTCCCGGAACAGTGTCAAGTGTCAGCTGTCAAACAGCTGAAGCCTGGGAAAAGAATCAGAAATATACACTGTTGTTGTTGAGCCAGTAGAGCCATATAAGCTAACATTATTTCTAAACAGTCCTTCCAGGATTTCACCACATTGAGATCGCAGCAATTCCTGTGAATTTTGTCAATCCTGCAAAATTTGAACTTTGTCCAGTCACTGCAACTTTCCTGCAATTTTGGTCAACCTCATCAACTTCCACCAGTTTCGCCAATCAAATTTGTCCCCGAGTAGCGCTCAAATGTGTACATCATTAATCTAACCAATCAAATGCGTTGCTGCAGCATGCTTACTTCTGTGTTTACAGTGAGTATAAACAGAACACATCAGCAAGAAACAGAGTGTGTGATTTAAAAAAAATAACACTCACCTGCGAGTTTTTCCACACTGTCCCTACCTCAGTCTCCCTTGATCCGCTGGTGAACATCTCCCTGCGTCTCCATGCTGGCCGCGTGTACAAAGCGCCGGGTTTGTGTTTTAAAAAAGTCCACCTACCTGAAAGCACCCCTATGGTGGCAGCGCACGTGAGAAGAGACTGTAAAACCACAAACAAATGAGCAAATATAACACTCCAGCCAGTGTTGTAACATTTTATACATCTTTAGAGGTAAAAGTCACTACTACATCTTGTCAATAAGTTTTAAAGCTGTGAATGTCCAGTCTGGACACAGACTAATGCGCCATTCAGGCAAATACCCTGCAACCAGAGCCACACTATCAAAAAAAAAAAAATCCCGCAAAACCCCAGAGCGCATGCGTGGCTGGGGTTACGTCTGCATTACGTAGAGCAGCCCTGTTTTAGTCCCGCCTAAAATATCCTGGGAAGAGAACTGCCAGAAAACTGTTTCAACAGTTGAACTCTGCTGTTTAGCTCTGCGTACTTATAAACGACCTCAGCTCCTGTGATGGGCGAGTCGTCCCCCTCGTTCTCAGAGTCTGCTTCCACAGTGGAAGACGTGTTAGTGGGATTGAGGAGATCCTCGAAGTATTCCTTCCACCGTCCAACAATGCCCCCAGTCAAAGTCAGGAGCTCTCCATCCACACCATACACAGTGTGGACAGGGAGCTGCCCAAATAAATAAATCCGGGCAAAAAAGTTAAAAAAGGCCATTCCTCTTACCAGCGAAATGATCCAAAATCCTCCCCTCTATTACCCTGACCCCTTCTGTCCCCATAAAGACTGTAAGGAGAGTTTATACGGGACAACTTAGTATGTCAGTGAGAGGATAGTAGCAGATGTTCAAGAAAAATCATGAAAATTTGAGAAATAAGTTGCAAATTTTATAGAAGACTTGCAAATTTATGAGTATATTGTTGTAAATTTGTGTGGAAAAGCTAACAAGTTTATCACAAAACATGGCAAACTTGTAGGAAGAGTATTACATTTATTATTAAAGTAACAAATTTGTCAAGAAAAAGTTGCACATTTATGAAAAAGTTGCCAATAAAAATTCCAGTAAAAATGTTAAAGTTTGCAAAGAAAACCTCACTAATTTGTGAGGAAAAATTGACATTTACATTGGACATTTTACAAAAAGTTTAATAAAAGCTTAGAAAAAAACTCGTAAATTAGCATGTTTTATCATATTTTTGCACCTTTATTCTTGGAAATTTATACTGAAATTATGTTTACACCTTTGTAGTTGTGCCATGTGCTGACTTTGACTGTTGGACCATCCTCCTCGTTAAAGAATGTGAACTTTCACAACTGCAGCAAAAAATGTCGAGGTATACGGCAGTGATACACCAACCTTGCTGAAGGACAGGAGATGTGCTGCAGCTGCTGTGTGACTGGCGCGGTGTGTGTCGAGGGAGAGGAGGCGTCCGGGGCTCATGCACAGGCCACACAGAATTAATTGGACATCAATATATAGTCATCGGACATTAAAACACGTTTGATCTGCAGTTGGTGTCTCTGTGTGTTAGCGTCATCACCCAGGCCGGGTGGATGGGCGGCAGCGTCGGTGGCGGTGTAGGCACCTACCTGGTGAGCGTGATACCTAGAGAAAGAAATGACGTGGCCTTTTCAAGTTGATACCATGGGTCTATCTGTGAAAAATCAAGGACGAGTTTGAATTTTGGTGACCTCTGACTTTTAGGTGGAGTTCTCATGCCTAACTGTGTGTTGGTGTGTGTGTTATTAGCATCCATTAGTATTAGGATTGCGTTATTGTGTTATTACCTTATTAGTATCGTTGTGTATCTATTACCTTGGCATTCGTTTGGAGAGCAAAGTAAGAATTTCATTGCTCAGGAAATATAGCATTTCTTAAATGTACACATGATAATAAAGGCTTTGAATCTTGAATCTTTTATCTGATTGTGACGTTTCTATGTAAAGTTCTCATTTACATTGAGGGTAGAACATAAAACTGTAAGCCGTGGAACACTGAGTTAAATGCGGATGTTTTTGTACAAGTAGTCCATTGGACTGCAGAAGGCGCATCAGCATCGCATCACAATTACATCACATCTATCTCTGTTCACCTCTCAGGTCTTTTCCTCTGTCTGTGCAGCTGCTATACTCAGGAGGCACCTAATGGTGTGGAAGGTATTTGCACCCAAGTAAGTGCCCTCTTCCCCCCGGATGGATTTTCCAGCTCACACAAATTCACTGACAGTAAAGGCTTTTTGAGAATATGGACACTGTTAGAGCTGCCAACTCTTATCTGTGCACATTAGCAGAGTCAGGTCTGTTTTTCTACTGCAAGATGGGAGTATTTGCTTCAGGGATCTCTATTTATCTTTATGTGCAGATGATGTTGATGTGATGTTTTTTCATTGTAACTCACCTAAAAAATATTTAGAAAATGTGAAGTTCTCAGCTGCTTTAAACAGATATGGATGGATGAATAGATCCTTTCTTCATCCCCAAACTGGTAATAATTTACATTGGTACAGCAACAAGGAGGGATACCAAACCAGGATACCAAACCAGGATATTACAGCAAGCATGCCTTTTATTATCTTGCATTAAACTCTTAATTATATCATGATCATTTTAATTGTTGGGAGTGGGGGTGGGAGATGTAAACTGTGCAAATGGTAGACAGTATAAATCTGGCTATTTTGATATCCTAGCCAATTGTGCTATTTTTGATATATGGCGGCCTGCTCCAGTGCAGACGCACCTCCCTTGCTGCACAACAGAGTTAGAGCTCCTCAGTTTGTAGGTATATTAATGTTACAGTTGCATGTTCACAGTTGTCAGTCATTTATTGAGAGGAAATGATCGTTAAGAAATAAAATGCTCTTTCCAAAGTCCCCAGACAACTTAAAACAGCAGTTTTAACTTTGTATACAAACTGGAGTCTGCAGCAGTTTGTGACTTTTGCCTTTCAACGTGAGGTGGTGTCCAGACGCTGTGAGTTGTCCGTTGGCAGGTAAAGCGATGAGAATGCTCTAAATACAGAGTAAACTTGAAACCCATTTACTGTCATGTGAAAAAATCTGGACACCCCTTTAAATATTCAGTTCTTTATTAAGAAATATTCACAAATCTATGTCTAACCTCATTTTTGTTTTTATTTGCTGTTTTTTTTAAAAATTTATTTTAGCCATTTTAAGTGGGAATGAATGTGGGGGGTGTCCTAAAAAAGCTGGGGGGTGTCCTAATTTATTCCTCACTGTTTGTTTAGAATTGCATTTTACAGAAAATGTGGAAAAAGTCTTTAATTCATTTTTAATTGTGTAGTTGTATTATGTGAATCCCCCAGTATTTTTTAACATTGATATCCATATGTCCAAATATGTAAAAAAAAAAAAAAACACATACAGGCTTATACAGGGTGTCCTAATTTTTTCACAACTGTAGTTCTTTAAAAATAAAATCCTAGTAATGCTGGCATTGACTGTCAGTGTGTTTTGTCATTTCTGAGTTGTCTGGTGTATTGGAAGCCCTTTGAGTACTTATCTGCCTTCTACTGCATCCAGGGCCAAAATACCAAATTTTGGAGCCCATAGTGAAATCCAAATCAAAGTTTAACCTTTATTTTTAACAGGAAATCCCATTAAACTGGGAATATGTAACTCATATCACATCTGTGTTACACTGAAAACTTATATGCCTAAGAACATATTGCAGTGTAGTCTCTTTAGCATCTATACTTCAAACTATACTTTACTATTAGTTTTACTCATGCCACCCAGCCTAGTTGGAAGATGTCGATTTATTGCTCTGTTTTGTGTTTCAGGTTAATGTTTGAAGCATCAGGGTTCGTGGTGAGCACCGCGTTCCTGCTGATCGGGGTCACATTGGTGCTGAGAATAGACGTGGCCGTGAGCCGCTGGTTCAAGAGGCTCATCCCAGATCCCTGCAGGTAGCAGCCACACTGCTTCTGGTCCACCAGAACTCAATGTGCCATGGAGAAAACGGACTTGGTGACGGCTGCAAAGGAAAACGGTTGTTGCCATTAGTGATGTGGATCCCCCACAAACATGCAGTGTGAGGGTGCCTTTTTTAAACTGTAATTCTTGAGGGCTGCATTGACCTTGAATCTCAGACTGACTTCTGAGGACATTTTTAATACTGTGATTTTTTTTTTTTTTTTTTGTATGAAGACATCTCAGAAATTCGATGCAGCCACAGACCTTTGAATCCCTTGGAGTTTCAGTGTGTTTGTAGAGAGAACAGCTGCAGAAGGAATCAAATCTGCCAATTTTAGGAGTCAAAAGATTTGCCTAAATATTTCTTTGGTACAGCTGACGATAGTATGACAGCGCTGTCACCC
Organism: Pholidichthys leucotaenia; assembly: GCA_020510985.1. Taxonomy (NCBI): domain Eukaryota; kingdom Metazoa; phylum Chordata; class Actinopteri; order Cichliformes; family Pholidichthyidae; genus Pholidichthys; species Pholidichthys leucotaenia. Next base: position 85,300,956 of record CM035846.1, on the reverse strand, counting down.
CCACTTTGTATCTGAGCCTGCAGTTGAATGAAGTCTGCTCAAACAATGTTTCCTCTTGAGGTTTAATGTCTTACTACGGAATCTGTGGCTTCTCAGCTCCAGGTTGACGGTTTTATAAACGTGAGATTAATCCAAGTGCATTACAGCATGTCTGTCGAATGGGCTCTGTTTTCTATGTCTTTAATATGTTCACCATTTTGTTGGTTGCTGCCAATTCATATTGCTGTATTGTTTTTTATTGTTACTATTTTTAGGGCTGTTGTGAATACCAGTTTTGGGCCTCTGAGTATTTGGGGCAAACCAGAGTGATTATCCGAATATTCTGAACAGACTTTTTCATTCTTTCTCATCCTATACTGCATCAGCATCAGGGTTTTTCAAAACTTTCCTTGTGAATGTTGAACTTTCTCCATGTACACTTGATTTTTTTTTTTTTTTTTTTTAGCCTTGCAGCTTTTTTCATAAAGGTATATAATTTTTTTGATAAATATACAATGTTTTCTTTGTAAATGTGAGGTTTTTTTCTACTTAATTTTGCAGCTTTCCCTGTACATGTAGAACTATTTTTCTCATACATTTGCATTTCTGTCGTATTAATGTCAATCGCTTTTCAGCTCATTCCAGCAAAGCTGAGAGTGGTCAATGTGATGACAGTGTTCGTCACTCCATCCATCTATCCATCCATCCATTTGTCCACATTTCACAGGAATCGCTACTCCTCCTAGGCAACTCTCACTGATCCTCAGGTGGGTCTGCATTCAGGTTGTGCTTAAGGTCAGAGGTCAGGAGATCTAGGCACTCATTTGATTTCAGGAAAAAAAAAAAATGCTCCTCCTCCTCGGCAGTTGCCTCAATGCTCACCAAACTCGGGTTAAGGTCAAAGGTCAGGAGATCTGCACATTTGCATGATTTTTTTTAATCACTGCTCCTCCTAGACAATTGCCCTAATTCTTAACAGATTTATGCACAATGATCACCAAGTAGCTCCGTATGAAGGCTGTGCTCAAGGTCAAGATCAAAGCTCAGCAACAACATTTGCAGACCTATTCAATGTTTTGGGTTTTTTTTCAAAAATTTGACTTTTCTTATAAATTTGGGACGTTTTCCTGTAAATCTGTAACTTTTTACCGGGGGGTTTGTCTGTTTGTTTGTTGGCAGTGTTACACGAAAACTACTGAATTGATTTTGATGAAATTTTCACCAGAGGGTGGCCCCGTTAGATTTTGGAGGTGATCCTAGAGCACTTACCTCCGCCAAGGCCCCATCTCCCAACGTTAAAGAAACTGAAAAAGTGAGCAAGAATCCATACCCTGATCACATCATCCAGTAGTTTTTGCGTTATCTTGTGGGCAGCGGTGGCCTAATGGTCAGGGATGTGGACTGGTGAGCGGAGGGTTGTCCGTTCAATCCCCGGACCAGCAGGATTAGATCTGGGTGGGATGGATAACATAGCAGTGTTTGCCCCACCCTCCTTAACCCCAACCATGGTGCCCTTGAGCAAGGCCCTTAACTCCAGCTGCTCCAGTGGAGCTGCTCAGTGGGACCTCCCCCGTATGAATAAAGGTTAAATAATTTTTTTAAAGCTAGCGAGATGGACAGACAAACATTGGCAGAGGTATGTGCTTTCTAAGTGCCCGCTAGCAATTTTTTCTCTTGTTAATTTGAAAAGGTTTTTTGTAAACTTGAGATTTTTTCCCTCCAAATTTGTATTTCTTATAAATGGGTATTTTTTCTTTCTAATTGTAAAATTTTTTTTCTTACATTTGCAGATTTCTTGTAAATGTAGAACTTTTTCTCATAAATTTGCAATTTTTGTCAGACTAATGTTAAATTATTTTTTCTTATATATTTGCAGATTTATTAATCTAAACTGTTTTTGTAATAGAGAGCCTAAGTCACGCCGCCACTACTTCTGCATATGGAACCTTAAAACGGAAAAAATCTCCATTGAAATGGAATGGCAAGAGCCAGATTATCTTCTGATCCTGATGGAATTTTGCCATGAGTTACACATGTTTGTCAGTTTAAAAGATAATTTTCCACATAAATCACAGTGTAGGTTGTTGTCTGTTAAGGTGTAAGGTTGTGAAAATGCATAAATTAAAAGACTACACACAGACACTTACACTTACGTCATCGTTTTCAACGAGCGCCCTGGGGCAAGAAACTAACAGTGTGGTGGGTTAGCTCCAGCTCTCAAAATACAATATATTTGTGTTGTTTTTCTCCTCTTTGGATCCTTGCTTCATCGGTCAGAAAACAGGATGTGAGCTTTGAGAGTGGAACCGGCATAATTGTGTGTTTGGTGACGTGGGATGATGGGGGATGTAGTCCATTAAGCGTTTTCACAAAGACTAAATATTACTCTTTTATTATACAACAACTGACAACTTTGATTATGTGGAAAATTATCTTTTAAATCGACAACCATCATGTGTAACTCATGGCAAAATTCGATCAGGATCAGAAGATAATTTTGCTCTTGCCGTTCATTTCAGTGGAGACTTCCAATTTAAGGTCCCATCTGGGCGTGGCGTACAGTAGGCTCTATTTTTGTGACTTGATCATCCATTTGTTACTTTTTTTTTCATGTAAATTTGTGATATTTTTCTCCTAAATTTGCAGGGGATTTTTTAAATTAGGTAAAAGTAGATTTGTAATTTACCTGAATAAATATCGGAATACAGAAACTTAATATCTGTGTCCCAAACAAATATCTGGGTACAGCCCTAGGTTTTACACACTTGAGGTGTCTGGGTTTTTTTTGTTTGTTTGTTTGTTTTTTACTAATTATTCTTAAGTTTTTTTTTTTCCCTTTTATTTAAAAGAACTGTGGGTGATGTTTTTTTAATCGTAAATCAGCTTTTTGGGTTTAATAGGAATTGGTGCCTAACCTAAACGGATGCCCTTTTTCCCTGTGTACAATGCCATTAATTTGGCAGATCCATTAAATCCAGAAAGCCAGTAGTTTTGTCCATTCATATTGCTGCGCTGCAGCTGTGGTCAGCATCTAATGCTCATTAGCTGATGAAGGGTTGGGAGGTTGAGTGAGCTGCGCTGCACTGAATTCGTCATGCTGCTGCTGTATGGGAGCGACTCTGGTGTGTACTTCACTGGTGAGGGTCTGGTGGTATGAAGACGGTGTACATCGGTTTCTTTCTTTTATAAAGTTTAATATATAAATAACTTGTTAATTTATGGGGTTTCACATTTTGTAAAATAATGTAATAAACCATTTTTACTTGGTGTCTTGGCCTGGCATTAAAGAGAACTCCTCTTTAGCCTCAGCTGTGATTTACTGTGTGGTTTCCATTGTTTCCTTAAGGCATATTTATCGTTGCAATAGACGCTATTTATATGGCCCATAAAGGCAGTAATCAGAGTTCTGTTTATCAAGCTATGGCTTTGATGGAAGAGATGGGTGCTGCCATAACTTTTCAATAGCCATCAGTTTAGGTGCTTCATTCATTATTCACAGGGGCTCTTCACATTTCCACTTCCCATAATGTTGCAAGTTATATCACTCTGAAGTTTTTGGCCTGTCTTTATAGAAGACCAACTCTCACTAAAGTGTTACGTACAGCATTGTGTGGGTATTAAAATTATATTTGTATATGTTAAAATATCATAGAAAGCATAATTTCTTAATCGAAAGTCTGTATAAAGCAACTGAAAACACAAGGACTGTCCAAAACACCAGTTTTGGGGATCCAAATATTCAGGAGCAATTAGGAACTTTTTTTTCATGTACGTTTGCAACTATTCTTGAATTCATTCATTTTCTTTTGCGTCTAATTCTTTTCAGGGCTAGAGCCTATCCCAGCATCTTTGGGAGAGAGGTGGGGTACTGCCTTGACAGATAGCCAGTCCATTGCAGGGCAGTTTGTAACTAGTTTGTCATAAATTTGCAGCTTTTCTTGTAAATTTGAAAACTTTTTTATCCCCCAGCCTCAAAAAGGCTTGAGAAGTATTGTCCTCTCCAAGTCAGGCGGATGGACTGCGGTGTTGATGTTAACGCCTACCTCTTGAATGCGATAACTAGAGAAAGGAATGACGTAGGCTATTCAAGTCCATACCATTGTTGTGTCTGTGAAAAATCTTGAACGAGTTTGAATTTGGGTGTCAGTTTTTCCCCAAATCTTGTAAATGTGGTAACTTCTTTTTTCGGCTGCTCCCTTTAGGGGTCGCCATAGTGGATCATCTGCCTCCATCTCACCCTATCCCTTGCATCTTCAGATCTCTGAAATACCAACCCTTCTCCATGACTTCCTTCACTACATCCATGAGTCTTCTCTGTGGTCTTCCTCTTTTCCTCCTGCCTGGCAGCTCCATCTTCAACATCCTTTGTCCAATATATCCACGATCCCTCCTTTGCACATGCCCAAACCATCTCAGCCTTGCCTGTCTTACTTTGTCTCCAAACTGTTCAACCTGAGCTGTCCCTTTGATATACTCATTTCTAATCTTGTCCCTCCTTGTCACTCCCAATGAAAATCTTAGCATCTTCAACTCTGCCACCTCCAGCGCCACCTCCTGTTTTTTTGTCAGTGCCACAGTCTCCAAACCATACATCATAGCAGGTTTCACTACTGTCTTGTAAATCTTCCCTTTCACTCTTGATGCTACCCTTCTGTCACAAATCACCCCTGACACTTGTCTCCATCCACTCCACCTGCCTGCACTCTCTTCTTCACCTCTCTTGTGCATTTTCCATTGCTTTGGATGATTGACCCCATTTTATTTAAATTCATATACTTTCACTACCTCTACTCCTTCCGTCTTCACCATTACACCTGCCTCCCTCTCATTCACACTCATGTATTCTGTCTTGCTTCTACTGACTCATTCTTCTTCTCTCCAGAGCATACCTCCACTTCTCCAGGTTCTCTTCCACCTGATCCATATTCTGACTGCAGATCACAATGTCATCTGCAAACATTACGGCTTACGGAGACTCCTGCCTGACCTCATCTGTCAGCCTGTCCATCACCATGACAAACAAGAAGGGGCTCAGAGCCGATCCCTGATGTAATCCCACTCCAGGGTTTCCTCTGGTAACATTTCTCGGTGGTGGGCCACCTCACCAGAAAATTTACTGCCTTGCCAAGACAGAGATATGAATTTAAGAAAAATATATGAAGCAATGACTTTCCGCAAGCACGCACACGAACAACGCGCGTGGCTGTCATAAGATAAGATAAGCCTTTATTAGTCCCACAATGGGGAAATTCCAGGATTCCAACAGCACAGGGATAGCAACACTCAGAGCAACAATCAGAAGGCAAGAAAAAACAAGAACAGCTAGTATACATATGTACATATTACTATATACTGTATATATACAGTATATATATAGACACACAGTGCGGAGCATTGTGGTTGGTGAATGTGCAGCATAAAGTCTAAGCTCTCTCTCCGCAGATGCGGCGGGCCAGCTGGATGTCTTTGGGCATGATGGTGACCCTCTTGGCGTGGATGGCGCACAGGTTGGTGTCCACGAAGAGACCCACCGGGTAGACCTCACTGGCCTCCTACAGAGCCATGATGGCGGAGCTCTGGAAGCGCAGGTCGGTCTTGAAGTCCTGAGCGATCTCCCTCACCAGGCGCTGGAAGGGCAGCTTACGGATGAGCAGCTCCGTGGATTTCTGGTAGCAACGGATCTCTCTCAGAGCCACGGTACCGGGCCTGTAACGGTGAGGCTTCTTCACTCCGCCGGTGGCCGGAACGCTTTTTCCGAGCAGCCTTGGTGGCTAGCTGCTTCCTGGGGGGCTTTTTCCTCCAGTAGATTTTACGGACGGTCTGCTTGGTTCATCTTGGTGTCATCTGCACGGAGTTTTGAACCGCCCTGCTCACACGAGCTTTCCAGTCAGTCAGCAGGCAGCATCTCGCTAGCAGCAGCAGCATCTTCGTGGAAAAGGAGTGAAAATCGGGAAGTCAAACAGCAGAAATGGACTCTATTTGAAGAAAAACTTTGCGAAGAAGTCCGCCATTTCTTGAAAATCCTGGCACTACCTATCAAGTGGGAGTGAAACTACAAATGATGGCTGTGTGCATGTGTCAACCACTTGGCCTGGGTAGATGAAAAAAGTCAGCATGTACAGCGCTGCGTGCGTGCCGGGCTCGTCCAAAGCATACGCGGACCAAGGCAGACTAGAGGGGAAATGCAGCATGAATAAGGCTTGACTGTCCGACAGAAACATGAGTTTATTAAAATACTTTAAACGCGGGAAAAAAAATCATAAGAGGCATGTAAGCACTGGCATTTATCATGGTTTTAACCCGCTGGAAACGTGAGCAATAACGGAAGAGTCGCTTAGCTAAGAGATGTGGTTACAATTCAAATGCAGCCGGCTTCATATGAAGTGAAAGGCAAGGGGGACTACTGAACTGCTGAGGATATATTTCACCAGCCACTACAATATTAAGTTATATTCCCAATTATGTACCTGGCAAGTTAAGATGACCAAAATTCACCAAGTCAATGACTTTAATCCGTCAGCAGCCTTCAGACAAACTGAAAGTGCCAGCATTTGGATTTCAAAATAAGGGAGGTTTTTCTTGGTGGTGAGATTTCTAAAAAAAAAACAAAAAAAAAACAACAAAAAAAAAAACTATAACTATATAGAAATATAACAGAAATAACGGCATCCTTGGTCATTTAAGTTAATTTAAATCATTAAATACAATTTTATTTAATATTTTTTTCTTTGTAATAAGAGTTAAATCATTCTTCTGTTCTGACTGCAAAGTTATGGTCAAAAATATAAATTGTTATAAGGAAAAAATAAAAAAAAAATACCATAGTCTGTTTCAAATTTAACACAGTAATTTTATTTTAAAAAAAAACAGACAAAAATAAGCCATAAAATAATCCACAAATTTATAATAAAGTTTCAAATGTACAAGAAAAGTCAATTTTACAAGAGGAAATTACAAATTTGAGGAAAATGGTTTCAAATTTTGATAAATTTACAGAGAAAAGTACAAAACTAAGAAAATTGTTTTAAATTTTGGAGAAAAACCTCAAACCTTCAAGACTGAAGTCATTACTCAAGTTTTAAGTGGGTGCTCTTTGTACCCTTAACTAGAAATTTTTGGTTGTCTCCTTTAATTTACACAGCACTTGATATTTTCTAACCTGTTTGTATACCACCATAGACAGAGAGAGAAGCTGAATTAGACAGAGCTCAGAGAGGGCAAGATGAGACAGAAGAGAGGAGCCAAGGAGAGGAAAGTGTTCAGGCAGAGGGTCCAGGAGAGGTGAGAGCAGAGGAAGGAGAGAAGGATGTCACCAGTAAAAAGTCCAAATACAGGACGTCTGGATGGGACCCCAAATAGCCCAATATTCCAACATTCAAGCCTTGGTTGTACAATACTTCAAATTGTAAGTTCCACATGCACAGCAGTGGCTCAGGAGGTAGAGCGGGTCATCTAATAACCGGATGGTTGGCGGTTGTTTCTGGTGTCCTTTGACAGCTCTTTGGTCTTGGCCATAGTGGAGTTTGGAGTCTGACTGTTTGAGGTTGTGGACAGGTGTCTTTTATACTGATAACGAGTTCAAACAGGTGCCATTAATACAGGTAACGAATGGAGGACAGAGGAGCCTCTTAAAGAAGAAGTTACAGGTCTGTGAGAGCCAGAAATCTTGCTTGTTTGTAGGTGACCAAATACTTATTTTACCGAGGAATTTACCGATTAATTCATTAAAAATCTTTCAATGTGATTTTTCTGGATTTTTTTTTCTCATTTTGTCTCTCATAGTTGAGGTATACCTATGATGAAAATTGGAGACCTCTCTCATCTTTTCAGTGGGAGAACTTGCACAATTGGTGGCTGACTAAATACTTTTTTGCCCCACTGTATGCTCTGATCTGCCGCAATTTTTCACGACAGGTGGAAACTTTGCATCTAAACACGTAGATTCTCACATCACATTTGTTTTTATACATTCCACTGTGTGCGTGAAAATCAGTGTTGTGTTTTTGTGCGTGCACACCATTTATACATGGGGCCCCCTCGTCTTTGGCTGAATCTCAATCTTCTCAATAAACCCTCAAGCCCTCAGCCCTTGTAGACTTCGGCGGCAGTAGTGCTTGAGTGTGCCAGTCTATGAGGGGATATATAGCCTCCGTCAGTTGATGTCGACCACAGATGACGCGCTCCCTTGGTTTGCCATCATGGAGCTGTCTCAGCTGGTACAGTGTCGGCTGTGGCTGATGAGTCCAATGCAGGAATGGCAGTCTCTACCGCATCTGGTGCAGGTGTGGGTGCTCACAATATTTACCTCACAGGTGCCCGCCTTCCGTCTGGCTCTCTTTTCTTCAGCCAAGATCTGGAGTTCTTCCTCTCCTGCCTTGAGTTGTTTCTGGAGAGTGCTGCGCCATCTATTGTGGTCATCTGCTATATGCTCCCACCTCTCAGCCTAGGGCTTTCCTGTTGCGCTTACAGACATCCTTGTAGCACAGCTGGGGATGGCCAACAGATCTCTTGCCAGAGGCAAGCTCGTTGTACAGAACATCCTTAGGTCTGTGCCCGTCTTCCATTCGCCGCACGTGGCCGAGCTAGCACAGCCTACGTTGCCTGAGCAGCATATGCCATGGGGTGGAAGTATTTTATTGTGTATTGGGGGTTTTATATAGTTTTAAGTTTGTTGCATGTTTTGTAACTTTGCATGTTTTAGTAGTTTTGTATTTTAACCAATGCATTTTTAATTGGAAATCTTGTCTACTTCCACCCTGTGCCTCCCCTAATTGCTGATCCCCAACACCTTCTTCTTCTTCTTCTTTTGGATTTGATTGGTGGTTGGCAACCATCTTACAGGTGCATTACCGCCACGTACTTTGAATGAATGAATCTTTATTTCGGATAGATTAAAAGTACAGATTAAAAGAAACTGAATAATATAACAAAGGGGAAAAGAAAATCCAACAAGGTCAAATTAGACAATAACTCCTCTGATTATACAGTTCATCATAAGTTATCCGAAATGGGTGATGGCTGAAGCTGCAGCTTATATTGCCCACCCATATTCCATCCAAGAATTCAAAAGAAAAACAAAACAAGAGCGATTACAATTCAGAACAAAGCTAAGACAAAATGTGACAAAAAACTAAGCTACAACACAACGCAGACTGGATATGACAATCCTTATGTGATTTTACATGTCATCTTGTATATATGTTTGGAGTATTTCTTCCTTTAGTTTTTGTATAAATTGTCCAAGCGTTGTACATGATTTTAATTCAGGTCCAAAATCGTTCCATAATCTGACTCCTTGCACTGAAACACAGTGTTGCTTGGTGGTAGTTCTCACTGAAGGTTTTTGAAATATACATGTTCCTCTGAAATGATATTGTTTCTCCCTTATTTGGAACAACTTTTGGATATTTGCGGGCAGTGATAGATTCTTCACTTTAAACATTATTACGGCAGTTTTAAAGTCAACCAGATCTTTCAACTTGAGAGCTTTTAATTTAAGAAAAAGTGGGTTTGTTGGTTCCCTGTAAGCAGCTTTGTTTTTTATTCTAATAGCTCTCTTCTGAAGCATAAAGACTGGATATATATATATTTTTTTTCGATTTAGTATACTTTATTGATCCCCAGAGGGGAAATTGAGGGTCATCCACCACCTGGATGGATGAAGCAGCCACGATACGGCGCTATCCCTTAACCATTCACACACACATTCACACCTAGGGCCACTTTAGAGTCTCCAATTAACCTAACCTGCATATATGTTTGTTTTATATGTATTTCTCCATACTTCAGTACAATATGTCATGTATGGGAGTATTAATGAATGATACAAGGTATATAGTGTGGGTTGATTCAGCAAATATTTCACTCTGTGTAGTATTGCAATTGATTTGGATATTTTACCTTTAATATAATTAATATGTGACTTCCAACACAGTTTATTATCAACTATTACTCCAAGAAATTTAGTTTCGGATACCATTTCAATCTCTACACCATTTACACTGAGTTTAGACACTAAGTTGTTGTGATGGTTGTTAAAAACTATAAATTTTGTCTTACTTAAATTGAGCGTTAATTTGTTTGAATCAAACCACAGTTTAAGCTTTCCTAATTCCTTTCCGAGTGTATCCAAAAGTTGTTCCAAATTGCTTCCACTGCATAATAAATTAGTGTCATCGGCAAACAATATTAAATCCATTTTTTCTGAAACTTTACATATATCATTTATATACATATTGAATAACAATGGCCCCAAAACTGAACCCTGTGGGACTCCACAAGTAACCTTCAAGTATAAGAACATGTATACTTCACTCTATATCATCACTGCTATTGGGGATGTGCAGCACTTGTGGCTGCACACAATATAAAAGGTACTTTGGCAATCTAGATAAGAGAGCCCTGCCTGAAGAGAGCCAGCCAGACGAGGGCCTGCCTGGATGAGAGCCCTGCCTGAGGGGAACCCAACCAGACTAGAAGAGAGCCCTGTCAGATGTCGAAGCCAGGCTGGAGGGGAGCCTGCTTGGATGGGACCCTGGCCAGAAGAGAGCCCTGCCTGATGAGAGCCCAGCCAGATGAGAGCCCTGCTGAATGAGAGGATGCTGTTAGTCGCAGATAAAATGGCGTAGATGAAGGAAGGTATAACTGAGGAGGAGAAGCAGTGACTGCCTGGGACCACCATGACACCGACATTTGGGGGAAGACACTTCTGTGTGGAGCAGTTGGGGTGCTGCAGGTGGAGGACAGCAAAAGGCAGAATGGGGAGCTCTGCCTGGGCTGTAAATATTGTGGTTCCCAGATAGTAGCACCCCATGACGATGATAATGAGAAATATGAGTATACACTGCTGGCGTCTTCCCCTGTACAGCTGTCCTGAGGACATCAGTGTCGTGGTGGCAGAAGAAGTACGGTGCATGAAGAGTGGATCCTCCTCCTCAGCCTTTTAAGGACTTTAATTGATGTTTTATTAGTCCACTTTTATTTATTTATTTGCTTAGGGTTTTTTTAGTTAGCATTTTATTCTATTTTAGCTTTTAGCTTAGTTTAATGTAATTTTAATTCTTAGGTTTTATTTAGTTCAGGCTTTTTATTTACAGTGGGGAAAATAAGTATTGAACACACCAACATTTTTCTCAAACATATTTCTGATGGAGCCATTGACCTGAGATTTTCACCAGATATCAGGAACAACCCAAGTAATCCCTACATACAAAGAAATCAAGGCAACTGTTCACAAAACTAGTTATATTTAATAAAATGGGATGACACAGGCAATAAGTATTGAATACATGAAGAAAAAGAGGTGAAAAAGGCATAGAAAGCCAAGAAACCAGCTGAAATCCAAGAATTTAGGAAGCCATCCCATCCCCCATCAGTGCAAATTCATTTCAGCTGGTTAAGTCCTGACTGATAGCCTTTAAAAGGGTCTGTGAATATCAGATTGTCACACCACAAAGAACTCATGATTGGTAGAAGCAAAGAGCTCTCTCTAGACCTTTGCAACCTTATTGTTACAAAACATACTGATGGCATTGGCTATAGGCACATTTCTAAACTGCTGAATGTTCCAGTGAGCACTGTTGGAGCCATCATTCGGAAGTAGAAAGAACATCATTTTACAATAAATTGGCTACGACCAGGAGCTCCTCGCAAGATTTCTGACAGAGGATTCAAAAGAATTATCAGAAGAGTTATCTAAGAGCCAATGACCACTCATGGAGGCTCCAGAAAGACCTGGAATTAGCCGGTACTGCCGTTTTAAAAAAAATAAGTAATGCACTCAACCAACATGGACTTTATGCCTGCTCACCTCGCAAGACTCCAGTGCTGAAGAAAAAAACATGTTAAAGTTTGTTTAAAGTTTGCTGCACAACATTTGGGCAAACCAATAAAATACTGGGAGAATATAATCTGGTCAGATGAGACCAAAATTGAACTTTTTGGATGCCTCAACACACAACATGTTTGGAGGAGTAATGGCACCGTACATCCCATCATGGTGTGGGGGTGTTTTTCAGCGCATGGTACAGGCAGACTTCAGTAAAATACTGGGAGAATATAATCTGGTCAGATGAGACCAAAATTGAACTTTTTGGATGCCTCAACACACAACATGTTTGGAGGAGTAATGGCACTGTACATCCCATCATGGTGTGGGGGTGTTTTTCAGCGCATGGTACAGGCAGACTTCATATAATTGAAGGAAAGATGACTTGTTGCCACCTGCCAAGATGCTGAATATGAAACGATGGTGGAGATTTCAGCAAGACAATGATCCCAAACACACAGCCAAGAAAACTCTCAAATGGCTCCAGAGAGGGGAAAATAAAGCTGCTAAAATGGCCCAATCAGTCACCTGACCTGAATCCAATTGAAAATCTATGGAACGAACTGAAGATCAGAGTTCATACAAGACACCCACGGAACCTTCGAGATTTGACAGTTTAGCCACTTTTCCACTAGCGCTAACTCAGCTCGACTCGCCCCGACTCTACTCGGCCTGACACAGTTTAGGTTGTTTTCCATTACAACTGAGTACGACCTCAAGGTAGGTGGGTTCATTACAGAAAGTTGTTGATCCCATGCCACAACTTATACCATATGGGTGGTGCCTATCTCTGTTTTAGAGACCCTAGGCCACACAGCTATTGTAAGCAGTGAAAGCTACAGTGGGGAGGGTCGGTCCTTCTGGTAGCTCTGTGTGTTAACTTTCCTTTCCCCATTATTATGCTGAGCACCAAGTTCAGCATAATAGCCAGTTATGTTGACATGCTGACGTTTTCACTGATAATGTAAAAGAAGCTTAAATCACAAAACACTCACCATCTTCCCCATGAGCAACCATCAGCTTGGAGACCTCCTGGTATACTTTTTCATTTTGGGTTGCTCCACCGGCGACGGGGCTGAAAAGTTCATAGGCTGAAAAGCTCATAGTGGTCAAATTTGACCAAATGTAGTTTATTTTTCAAGTGCAGGGATCCAAGCACTGCAACACTGATGGAAGAAGTGTGTGGACCAACGGGGAGACTTGAAAAATAACCACATTTGATCAAATTTGTCCACTATATGAAGTTTTCAGCCTATGAAATTTTCAGCCCCATAGCTCCCTCCGGATTCTCTCATCAGCCAGCAAGCACAGAAGAGTCCGCACCTCCTTGTTGGACCACGACGTTGATTTGTGTGCAATCATTTATCACAGAAATAATAAAAACTCACGGCCAAATTTACAAATGGTGGTTTGAATCTTCTAAAGACGTCGCTCTCATCCACTGACATTACACCGTGGCTATCAGTAGCCTGCAATCTGTTGACGCCACATTTTCACCTTGACTCAGCATGGTAGGAACCAAAATAGTACCTGGTACCAGGTACTAGGTACTAATGGAAAACCATACAAACTGAATGGAGTCGAAGCGAGTCAGGCTTAGTAGGTACTAGTGGAAAAGGGGCTTTTGTGTGGAAGAATGGGCTAAAATCAGTCCTGAACAATGCCCGCGCCTAGTTTCTCCATACAGGAAGTGTCTGGAAGCTGTTAAGATAAAATAAGGTAAGCCTTTATTAGTCCCACAGTGGGGAAATTACAGGATTGCAGCAGCACTCAGAGCAATAGTAAATAAGATCAGAATTGGTTAGCCAAAGCAGTAAATAAATATACATATGTACACAGTGCAGGAGCATTGCAGCTAGATGGTATCAACAGCATTACAGTTAGTTAAATTACCCGGCAAAATATAAATGTAGACCCAGACAGTATATTTTCACATTTGACCCTGTTATTACCAACAAAGGCTTTTCTACTAAATATTAAATGAATTTCACCAAGTGTGTTCAATACTTATTCCCCTGTGTCATTACACTTTATTAAACATAACTTGTTTTGTGAACAGAGTTGCCTTGATTTCTTTGTATGTATGGATTACTTGGGTTGTTACTGATATCTGGTGAAAATCTTTGGTCAATTGCTCCATCAGAAATGTGTTTAGTGAGAAAAATGTTGACATGTTCTATGCTTATTTTCCCTGCTGTAAGTGGGCATCTGTTGTACACATTTTATGTAAATAAATTCGTTTTCACACATTTTAAAGTTTCCTTTTTGATTTCTACCTGTGACTCTAAACCTGTTTTTTAAAGAACCTGAAGTTACGTTTTTAACTACCTTTGACCTGCTTTTACACATATAAGCTGCGTCCAAGGGATGTTTCAGTCGCTCTACACCACCACAGTCATGCAGTGGAGGCTGAACCTCAGCTTAAATTTAAAGAAGAAAAGATAGATTAATTTGAAATGAGCCACAGATGCTCTCCTCTGTCACATTTTCTTCCAAACTGGAATCTGCTGCTCCCAGACCTAACCATGCAGCCGACTGCACCTCTCCCCCCTGCTCTAGTCTTCCCTTCATGTCCGTAACTGTCAAACAGGAGCCTGTTTCACCTGTCCACATCAGCTCAGAGCCTGACCATATGGATGTTTTGTCCCCCTGTCCTCATAGCACCACTCCAGGGCTGCCAGTCGCTACCGCTACTGCACCTTCTGATCCTGCTGTTCGCTTCCGTCCATCTCATGAAAGAAAAACTGAGCTGCACCAAACTAACTTTGAAGAGCCTGCAAAGAGCACTGAGGAACTGAAGGGTATCATTGCATCAATTGAAAAGGCCGTACGGCCAACCAGGAACTGTGGCACACCTTTGCCAGACTCTGAAAGCTTCATACAGCCTCTCCTAGCCAGCAGAGGCTCTGAGGTTGGGAGTGTTGATGGGTAAGCCGGCATTCAGATTATGTCCGTTCAGTCCCTTTCTTCAACCCAAGTCCCTACTGTTCCCCCCTTTCCACCTGAGATGAGGACTGGAAAGTGGATGAGGAAGCTGGGGAAGAGAAAAGCTCTGAAGAAGGCTTTAGGCGTAGAACAGCCCGAGACCAGTGACACTGAGATGGATGAAGAGGCCTCTAGACCGAAGTGGCTTGGACCCTGGAAAAGACCCAGTGGTGGCTCTCAGGTCAGCAATTGCAGTCTACCAACAGAAGAAAAAGATAACGAGATAAATACAGATAGCTATGACAAGGCACAAAGGATGCTGTCTCCTTATGTCAGACTAGAGTGGATTCATTTGACGTCCCCAAAACAAACAGCGCAAATACCACCCCCCCATTTCCCCCCCTCTGGTCTGTGGGAAACCTGAAAGCGCAATTGCTGGGTGCTCATTGAAAGATCGTTGAGAGAGCTGGCCATTTTTTCATCTCTCAACTATCTACACCCTATGTGCAAATGGGAGTTAAGAAACTACATATTAAACCATAAAAATAAGCAAGATGTATTGTTACATAAAAATTTCAAATGAAAAACTGGCTTCTCGAACAACTTTACAGCCTGCATATTCCCATTTGAAAAGTTCACAATCCACACTGGAAAGGTCTGTTTTTCTTTTGTGTTAGCTTGACTACTTTCTAGAATCAGAGAAATCACAGTTTGACTTCCTGTGACGCCAGATAAGAGACAGGCAAACTTCAGTGAGAGAAAACATGGTGTGATGCAGATAGATTTTGAGTTGTGGGCAGCACAGTAATACAGTGGTTAGCACTGTTGCCTAACAGCTAGAAGGTTCCAGGTTCGAATTCCCAGGCTGGCATGGGTGAGAACCCTTCTGTGTGGTGTTTGCATGTTCTTCCTGTGCTGCGTGGGTTTACTGGGAGCTCCTGTTTCCTTCCACAATCCAAAGACATGCATGTTAGGTTAATTGGTGATTTGAAATTGTCCCTAGGTATCCATCTCTGATAGGCCCTTAGAATACAGGGTTAGTACTAGTGAAGCGCTTTGAGTGGTCTTTGAGACTAGAAAAGCTCTATATAAGTACAAGTCTTTATACATAGTGGAAAGACCAGCATGTGCGAGGACCTGGGCATTTGGCACTTTGTTGCTCCATGTGATGCCGAGGATGTGATGTAGACAGCGCAGGTGGAAGCTGTTCAGCTTCTTCTCTTTCTTGGCAGATGTTGTCCATGCCTCGCTGGCATATAGCAGTGTGCTGATGATGGAGGCATTGTACACTTCCATCTTGGTTGACACTCTCAATTTGGGATTCTCCCACACGCGGATCGTGAATTGGCCTGTCGTTGCTGTGGTCTTTCCGATGCACTGGTTGATTTACGCATCAAGGGACAGGTTGTCACTGATTGTAGACCTGAGATATGTGAACTGGTGAAGAACAACTAGTTCATAATTGTCAAGGGTGATGACAGGTGGTGTTTCCATGTCTTGGCCCAACATGTTGGTCTTTTTCAGGCTGATGATGAGCCCAAAGCATTTGCATGCTTGGAAGAATCCATCCATGAGACACTGAGTTTTGGGGGGCCTCCTATTTTCAGGAGGATGTTGAAGAGCCCATCCCTGCTGACCAGGTCAAATGCCTTGGTGAGGTTGATAAAGGCAAAGTAGAGGGGCTTCTGTTGCTCTCTGCACTTCTCCAGTAGTTGGCATAGGGAGATCATGTCTACTGTTGAACGTTCTGCTCGAAAGCCACACTGGGACTCTGGATAAATGCACTCAGCTAGCTTATGGAGATGCACGAGCATGACACGGGCATAGAGTTTGCTGACAATTCTCAGGAGGGAGATACCCCTGTAATTACTGCAGTGAGGGGATGAAGTGGTTCAAAATGGCAGAAATGGGACACAATTTACATTACCTTAGAAACACAAAGTTTTTTTTAAAATGTATTTTATTAAAAGAATTAGGAAGCAAAAATAGTGTATATAAGAGATCACAAAAAATAAAATCACAGGACAAAATAAAAACAGATTACAGACAAAACTAAAATTAGAAACGGGTATATTGACAAAGGATAAAAGAACATGATCCTGAAAGTTCAAGGCTGTGTGTGTTTCCAGGGTCTTTAGAGGTTTTGTGTAACTTAAAATAAAATCCATATTTTGTTTTAAATTATTGCATTCTCCTTCATTTTTGCCCATCTACATTTATAACTAATATTTTCTTATTGAAATAAAGGGGATCAAATTATGTCTTACCTCATTTCAGTGTTACCATTTTAATAAAAATATACCTTTTTAATCTATTTATTTTAACCATACTTCTAGTTTGTGTGACATGAAAACATGTGACCAACTATTGTGGGCCTCAGACTTTTTATTTCAGACTTACTACTTTCTTCAGGAATGAACTGAATTACAGGTAAGTGCACTGCAGCCTCTTAAGATCATTTAATTGATTACAACTACAATCAATTAAATATTGTTATAATAAATAAATAGTGAAGATTAGTTAGTTTGCTAGGTATTACATACAGTGGGGCAAAAAAGTATTTAGTCAGCCACCAATTGTGCAAGTTCTCCCACTTAAAAGATGAGAGAGGTCTCCAATTTTCATCATAGGTATACCTCAACTATGAGAGAAAAAATGAGAAAAAAAAAATCCAGAAAATCACATTGAAGGATTTTTAATGAATTAATTGGTAAATTCCTTGGTAAAATAAGTATTTGGTCACCTACAAACAAGCAAGATTTCTGGCTCTCACAGACCTGTAACTTCTTCTTTAAGATGCTCCTCTGTCCTCCACTCGTTACCTGTATTAATGGCACCTGTTTGAACTCGTTATCAGTATAAAAGACACCTGTCCACAACCTCAAACAGTCAGACTCCAAACTCCACTATGGCCAAGACCGAGCTGTCAAAGGACACCAGAAACAAAATTGTAGACCTGCACCAGGCTGGGAAGACTGAATCTGCAATAGGTAAGCAGCTTGGTGTGAAGAAATCAACTGTGGGAGCAATTATTAGAAAATGGAAGACATACAAGACCACTGATAATCTCCCTCAGTCTGGGGCTCCACACAAGATCTCACCCCGTGGGGTCAAAATGATCACGAGAACGGTGAGCAAAAATCCCAGAACCACATGGGGGGACCTAGTGAATGACCTGCAGAGAGCTGGGACCAAAGTAACAAAGGCTACATCAGTAACACACTACGCCGCCAGGGACTCAAATCCAGCAGTGCCAGATGTGTCCTCCTGCTTAAGCCAGTACATGTCCAGGCCCATCTGAAGTTTGCTAGAGAGCATTTGGATGATCCAGAAGAGGATTGGGAGAATGTCATATGGTCAGCTGAAACCAAAATAGAACTTTTTGGTAAAAACTCAACTTGTCGTGTTTGGAGGAGAAAGAACACCATACCTACTGTGAAGCATGGGGGTGGAAACATCATACTTTGGGGCTGTTTTTCTGCAAAGGGACCAGGACGACTGATCCGTGTAAAGGAAAGAATGAATGGGGCCATGTATCATGAGATTTTGAGTGAAAACCTCCTTCCACCAGCAAGGGCATTGAAGATGAAACGTGGCTGGGTCTTTCAGCATGACAATGATCCCAAACACACCACCCGGGCAACAAAGGAGTGGCTTCGTAAGAAGCATTTCAAGGTCCTGGAGTGGCCTAGCCAGTCTCCAGATGTCAACCCCATAGAAAATTTTTGGAGGGAGTTGAAAGTCTGTGTTGCCCAGCGACAGCCCCAAAACATCACTGCTCTAGAGGAGATCTGCATGGAGGAATGGGCCAAAATACCAGCAACAGTGTGTGAAAACCTTGTGAAAACTTACAGAAAACGTTTGACCTCTGTCATGACCAACAAAGGGTATATAACAAAGTATTGAGATGAACTTTTGTTATTGACCAAATACTTATTTTACCGAGGAATTTACCAATTAATTCATTAAAAATCCTTCAGTGTGATTTTCTGGATTTTTTTTTTCTCATTTTGTCTCTCATAGTTGAGGTATACCTATGATGAAAATTGGAGACCTCTCTCATCTTTTAAGTGGGAGAACTTGCACAATTGGTGGCTGACTAAATACTTTTTTACCCCACTGTAAGTGCTTGCATTCACATGTCCTTAGCACACACACACACCTTCACACACCCAACTGCTCTGCTCTTGTATCAGCTGTTTCTTCCATATATGGGCATGGGGTGAGGGTCGCGCTGGAGGGACAGGAAGCAACAGGATGTGGGAGTCGTAAAAGTGCTGAGATGAAAACACCTCGAGAGGATAATGCAACAACAACAAAAGTGAGCACACCACTAGTGAAAATGACCGAATTGTGCCCAAAGTGTTAATATTTTGTGTGGCCACCATTATTGTCCAGCACTACCTTTACTCTCTTGGGCATGGAGTTCACTAGAGCTTCACAGGTTGCCACTGGAATCCTCTTCCACTCATCCATGATGACATCATGGAGCTGGTGGATGTTAGAGTCCTTGTGCTCCTCCACCTTCCGTTTAAGGATGCCCCACAGATGCTCAATGGGGTTTAGGTCTGGAGACATGCTTGGCCAGTCTATCACCTTTACCCTCAGTTTCTTTAGCAAGGCAGTGGTCATCTTGGAGGTGTGTTTGAGGTGGTTATCATGTTGGAATACTGCCCTGCGGCCCAGTTTCTGAAGGGAGGGGATCATTCTCCGCTTCAGTATGTCACAGTACATGTTGGCATTCATAGTTCCCTCAATGAACTGTTGCTCCCCAGTGCCGGCAGCACTCATGCAGCCCAAAACCATGACACGCCCACCACCATGCTTGACTGTAGGCAGGACACACTTGTCTTTGTACTCCTCACCTGGTTTCCGCCACACACGCTTGACACCATCTGAACCAAATAAGTTTATCTTGGTCTCATCAGACCACAGGACATGGTTAAAGTAATCCATGTCCTTAGTCTGCTTGTTTTCAGCAAACTGTTTGCAGGCTTTCTTGTGCATCATCTTTAAAAGGGGCTTCCTTCTGGGACGAGAGCCATGCAGACCAATTTGATGCAGTGTGCGGCACATGGTCTGAGCACTGGCAGGCTGACCCCCCACCCCTTCAACCTCTGCAGCAATGCTGGCAGCATTCATACAGTGGGGCAAAAAAGTATTTAGTCAGCCACCAATTGTGCAAGTTCTCCCACTTAAAAGATGAGAGAGGTCTCCAATTTTCATCAAAGGTATACCTCAACTATGAGAGACAAAATGAGGAAAAAAAATCCAGAAAATCACATTGAAGGATTTTTAATGAATTAATTGGTAAATTCCTCGGTAAAATAAGTATTTGGTCAATAACAAAAGTTCATCTCAATACTTTGTTATATACCCTTTGTTGGCAATGACAGAGGTCAAACGTTTTCTGTAAGTCTTCACAAGGTTTTCACACACTGTTGCTGGTATTTTGGCCCATTCCTCCATGCAGATCTCCTCTAGAGCAGTGATGTTTTGGGGCTGTCGTTGGGCAACACAGACTTTCAACTCCCTCCAAAGATTTTCTGTGGCGTTGAGATCTGGAGACTGGCTAGGCCACTCCAGGACCTTGAAATGCTTCTTACGAAGCCACTCCTTCGTTGCCCATGTGGTGTGTTTGGGATCATTGTCATGCTGAAAGACCCAGCCACGTTTCATCTTCAATGCCCTTGCTGATGGAAGGAGGTTTTCACTCAAAATCTCACGATACATGGCTCCATTCATTCTTTCCTTTACATGGATCAGTCGTCCTGGTCCCTTTGTAGAAAAACAGCCCCAAAGCATGATGTTTCCACCCCCATGCTTCACAGTAGGTATGGTGTTCTTTCTCCTCCAAACACGACAAGTTGAGTTTTTACAATAAAGTTCTATTTTGTTTTCATCTGACCATATGACATTCTCCCAATCCTCTTCTGGATCATCCAAATGCTCTCTAGCAAACTTCAGACGGGCCTGGACATGTACTGGATTAAGCAGGGGGACACGTCTGGCACTGCAGGATTTGAGTCCCTGGCGGTGTAGTGTGTTACTGATCGTAGCCTTTGTTACTTTGGTCCCAGCTCTCTGCAGGTCATTCACTAGGTACCCCCGTGTGGTTCTGGGATTTTTGCTCACCGTTCTCGTGATCATTTTAACCCAACGGGGTGAGATCTTGCGTGGAGCCCAAGATCGAGGGAGATTATCAGTGGTCTTGTATGTCTTCCATTTTCTAATAATTGCTCCCACAGTTGATTTCTTCACACCAAGCTGCTTACTGATTGCAGATTCAGTCTTCCCAGCCTGGTGCAGGTCTACAATTTTGTTTCTGGTGTCCTTTGACAGCTCTTTGGTCTTGGCCATAGTGGAGTTTGGAGTCTGACTGTTTGAGGTTGTGGACAGGTGTTTTTTATACTGATAACGAGTTCAAACAAGTGCCATTAATACAGGTAACGAGTGGAGGACAGAGGAGCCTCTTAAAGAAGAAGTTACAGGTCTGTGAGAGCCAGAAATCTTGCTTGTTTGTAGGTGACCAAATACTTATTTTACTGAGGAATTTACCAATTAATTCATTAAAAATCCTTCAATGTGATTTTCTGGATTTTTTTTTTCTCATTTTGTCTCTCATAGTTGAGGTATACCTATGATTAAAATTGGAGACCTCTCTCATCTTTTAAGTGGAAGAACTTGCACAGTTGGTGGCTGACTAAATATTTTCTTGCCCCACTGTACCTCTGTTTTCAAAAGACAACCTTTGGATATGACGCTGAGCACGTGCACTCAACTTCTTTGATTAACCATGGTGAGGCCTGTTCTGAGTGAAACCTGTCCTGTTAAACCACTGTGTGGTCTTGGCCACCATGCTGCAGCTCAGTTTCAGGGTGTTGGCAATCTTCTTATAGCCTAGGCCATCTTTATGTAGAGCAACATTTTTTTTTTTTCAGATCCTCAGAGAGTTCTTTGCCATGAGGTGCCATGTGACCAGTGTGAGAGACCAGTATGAGAGAATGTGAGAACAATAACTCCAAATTTAACACACCTGCTCCCCATTCATACCTGAGATCTTGTAACACTAAGGAGTCACATGACACCAGGGAGGTAAAATCGCTAATTGGGCACAATTTGGACATTTTCACTCGGGGCGTAGTCACTTTTGTTGTCAGTGGTTTAGACGTTAATGGCTGTGTGTTGAGTTATTTTGAGGGGGCAGCAAATTTACACTGTTACACAAGCTGTACACTGACTACTTTACATTGTATCAAAGTGTCATATCTTCACTGTTGTCCCATGAAAAGATATAATAAAATATTTATAAAAATGTGAGGGGTGTACTCACTTTTGTGAGATACTGTACAAATGTTGATGTGTTCAATACTTATTTTCCCAGCTCTGTGTGTGTATTTTTTTTTGGGGGGGGGGGAAGTGAAGGGGGGGGGGGGGTCAGTGATGAACAAGTGACAAATCAGGAGCTTTACACTGAGAAACCCCAACTTGATGCTCTGAACTGCGGGAAATTCCCTTACTTTAAGTCAATAGCATGGTATCTTGGAGAAAGGGGTCATTTAAGGGCTTAAAAAGTCAGCGAGTGCACAGTCAGCCAATTCCTGATTTCAGATTGGGACAGCTCTAAACCCTCACTTACTGTGAACGCGCCTGAAGTCAATGGGTCTGCAAGGGTGGAGAATGAGATTTGGCATTTGTCTCCAGCTGTAAGCTTAGATGGAAACTCGTCAACAGGAGGAAATGGGAGTTTGGACAGAACATATTATAGTGTTTGCCACCTCTGGGAGCATATCCGCTTCCTGAACTGTCAGTGAACCACCATTTACAGCCCACAAGTGAGGACTTTAATGGAGAAGAAGGAACAGCTCAATGCAGAACAATCTGAAGAGTCAAAGAGAGCAGAGTGAAAACCTAACTTCACAATTGTATAGAAGAGATTGTCGTAAAGAAAGATCCAATCAAGCAATTTGATTGGAAAATATTGATTTCAGGAGTTGCTATATTAAGCTCACTGGGACGCTTCACCAATAACTCTTATAAAATAATAAGTCTTAATTATGAAATTTAAAATCAGATTGCTCAAGCAAGGGCAACCATATGACCACAAAGTAAGCATCAAAGAACCACAACCAAAAACAAAGGCAGCAGCTTTACATTTTGTAGCACTGAAGTAACAGCAAACAGTAAATGATGTCCACATTTAACCTCTTCAAAAGATTTATATTACTTATTCACCAGTGTGAATGGAGTAGTTATTTTTATATTTAATAACACTGTGTGGTGAAGATGTGGGTAGTGTTAAGGTGCGTTCACACCAAATGCGAATGGGCGGTGCAAATCCATACAAAGTGAATGGGAAGAGGCGAGTACACACAAAATTGTGCAGTCGCATGTTCACATCCAAGGCTAGCTAGCTCGCTAGCTGCTAGCTTTGAGATTCTGCCATCACCGGCGTAAAGGTATCACCATTGCACAGTAAACTAGTTTGAAAATTTGACTCATTCACCTGAAGACAGGAGGACCAGGAGCTCTTCAGCTGGATCGGGATTTCAGAGTTATTTACCCACGGTTTCCTGCCACAAATGTGCTAGCAAGCTAGCAACGTAAACACCCATCATCTTGTGAAGTTTTGGAGCCTTGAAACAACATTTTCACGTGAGCCCCCAGTCGGATAATGTAAACATAAGCATGACGTTATTTTGGGAATTTCCACAGCAGGTTAAACACAGCTGCAGAAGTTTTAAAGGCAACTTCGCCTGTCTGTATCTCACTCAGAAGGGGAATTCATGTCTGTTTGCGTGTTTACATTGAGTTATAATGTAATCGTGGCGTGCGAAAAATTCGCCCGTTCGCGTTTGGTGTGAACGCACCTTTATGTCTGGAAAGCAGGGGAGCGGAGGCAGGAGTTGTACTGAACCCTAACTTTATTACAAAGACAACAAAGGTACACGAGTCACAGTGTAAGCTGTGCAAGCTAACTCTATTGTTAGACAGGCTGGTGTGTTTACCAAGGTGGAGTGCCAAAGAGGATGGCTTCCACCAACAGTCCCCTTAAATAGGCATAGCATGCTGATGTCACATCCGTGCTGCCTGTTAGTATGGGGGAATACCAAACATTTATCCCCCCCCCACACACAAAAAAAACCCCAAAACATTATCACACATTATGAACTTTTAATTCACAGCAACTGTTTTTTGTTTTTTGTTTTTACAACAGAGAAAACAGGACCTGGGACTGTCGATTAACCCTGCACGACTGTGTGAATTATTCTACCACCACTGAAACAGTCGTACTCTGTCAAACATATCAAAACACATTCGCTGCTTACAGTTCAACTTCAGGGACCTCAGTCGAGCACACGGTGGGTGTACCCCCAGAGATGGCGGCTGCAATGGACCTGGGCATCTCACTGGAGTCATGGCTCGCTCGTTCGTAACGTCCCAGCCCGGGTCCCATACCACCTGGCTCAGCTATAACGCTACATCTTGGTCCGAGGCAGCTGCTCTTACCTTCCGCAGACAGCTGGCGTGCCCTCTCGAACCATCGACCATCTGGACGGCAGCTGGCCGCTTTCGTGCTGCAATTCTCATCTGCAGTGACTGGAGCACCTGCAAGTGCTGACTCAAACCCAGTCAAACACTGTGAGCGTTGATCTGTTCAGCTGCACTTGGCGTTGCTGCTCTCTCATCTCTGATGTTGGTTGCTGCTGTGGCGGCGTGCCATCTACACCAGTGGCAGGACGTGCCCTTGGTTGGTGATGCTCTGCTGGGTCCTGCTGGGCCACAAACTCTCCATCCTGCTGTACTGTGGCGGCTCCCTTAAGCTGATACTTGGCGAGGATGCAGGATGAGTTCAGCTTCTGCTCGCTCTCTCCTCATGCTGGTTGTGGTCACAGTGATGTGTCGCTGTCATCGGCAATGGGACGTGCACCGGGTTGTTGTCGTTCACCAGGGTCCCCTTTCTCCACAAACTCCCTCTCCTGCAGCTCCATGGCAGCTGTTTAAAGCTTAAGTTGGGTGAAGATTGGAGGCGAGTCCGGGCTGTGCTCTCTCTCCGTGCTGTGTTCACTCTGTGCTGCATTCTTCGGCTGTACCCACGTCCGTGAAATCATACTCTCCCTCCTGTGATGAGGCTGCGGCTTGTGAACACTCGTGCTGAGCAGGGACCGGCTCCGGGTCCCACGTGACTGTGGACTGGGGCTCTTGTGGATGCTCCGGTTCTGTTGGGTTCTGTTTGGCGTGTGATGCGAGGCAGGAAGTGGCTGCGTCCACGTCTGCGTGAAGCAGACTTGAGTCGTCGCCATCCAAGCTGAGTTTACCGCTGGGTTGTTGCGCTGTGGTGCCCTGCTGTCCTGCGGTGTCTACCTCAGGGCCCTCGCAAGAAGGTGTGGGGTCGGCAGGCTCAGCAACCAGGGCCACCCTCTGTATCAGCGGAGCTAACTGTGGGGAATGTGGGCAGAGGCCCGACATTCATGATGCTATCTGGGCCATCATCAGCCGGGTCACTATCCATCATGGTCATCTCCGATAGACGGTACAGCATCCCCAACAGCGCTCTCCGTAGCCATTTCACCAAGGCTGCCACTGTCCGAACGTTCGGCCCTTCCTCCAACATGCACTCTATCAACGGATCCGCGGTGTACTTTTCCAACTGAGACCGTATCAGCCTGTCCTCCGTGTGCCCGAACTCCCATGGACTAGCCAAACAACGAAGGGCATCCACATACTGTACGAACAACTCATCCTCTCGCTGTTGGCGCTGGTAAAACACAAACCTCTGGGCCATCACGTTCTGTGGGACAGTGAAATGCTCGGCCATCAAAGCGGCGCATTTGCTGAAGGTCTCCACAGGGCCCAGTGCCTTCAACACCCACTGTCCCTTGAGGCCAACGCAGTACCATATCACAGCATGTAGACAACTCTCGCTAGCGTTAGCTAGGCCCCTAGCCGACACAAATGCCTGAAGCAACTCAACTCAACGGGGCCACGGGATGGGTGGCTCGCCTGGGGTGTCGAGGAATAGTGGCAGTGGTGTCAGACATGCTTCCATCTTCAGGAAAATAATCAGTTTTCCTCCAGAAGATTAAGTTTCCTCTTCTTCGCCAGTTGTTATGTCTGGAAAGCAGGGTAGCAGAGACGGGAGTTGTACTGAACCCAAACTTTATTGCAAAGACAACAAAGATACATGTGTCACAGTGTAAGCTATACAAGCTAAATCGTTATACAGGCTGTTGTGTTTACTGAGGCAGAGCGCCAAAGAGGACGGCCTCCGCCAACAGTCCCTTTAAATAGGCACGATGTGCTGACGTCACCCGTGCGCTTGACCTCACATCCCTACTGCCTATCTGTTAGTATAGGGGAATACCTAACAGGTAGTGCATTTGTGAGCTTTAAGTTGATTAAATGCAATTTCTTTGATATTAAAAGTGATTTAGGTGACATGAAACAGTTTATAGTTATGCAGTAATGTAAAGCTGTTAGGCACACTTACTTGAATAACTGTCACTGCCTAATGTCGTTGGTCTATTGTCCTGTCCTGCTATCAGAAAACGGCAGCAAATGATCTGCCAGCAGCATAGACCAGGGGTAGGCAATTAATTTTTACAAGGGGCCACCCCCAATAAGATGAACTCAATTCTGCTTGATATTAATTTTCACTTAAATTGTATAGTTTGGATAAACTTCTACAGGTAACAGTAGATATTACAAATGGGCAATGAAAATACGAAACAGGCACGGTAAAAATGCCAACATTAAATCATTTAGTTAACAATGGCAAGAACAATTTTGAACAAAATATACATTTTTGTGGTACTTCAAAGACCAGCATTAAATTAACTTTATGCAAATTACTGCTGCTATTCTGCTTATACTCTCCACATTGCACATTTTCAGGTTTGTCTTATTCAGTGGGATAGCTAATCTGTTTTGTAGTTTGAACAAGTGCACTGAAGTCAGGCTGAATGTCTGAGGAGGAAATGCAGAGGACAGGTGATCATCAGGGAGAAATGATCTGGATCTTGACTTGTTGAGTTTCATCACTGAGAATATTTGTTCACATATGTAGGTAGACCCAAAGAGAACTAAAATAAGAAAGTAGATGAGAAAAAAGTCTCAAATTTATGAGAAAAAAAAAATACAGCCCTAGTGATCCCAGGAGGTATGTTTTCCGGGGCATTTTGCCTCTGGTAGAGTCACCCAAGACAAACTGGTCCTGGGTGAAGGAATGTGAAGAATGATCCAACGGACTCTCATGATGAATGCTAGAACAAGGATTCAGTGTACCCTACCCGGTATGGGGTTACCGGGGCCCCACCCTGGAGCCAGGCCTGGGGGAAAGGTTTGATGGCTAGCGTCTGGTGCCCAGGTTTCTGCCCATAGGACCCGGCCAGGCTCAGCCCGAAGGAGTTACATGGGTCCGCCCTCCAGTGGGCTCACCACCTGCAGGAGGGACCATGGAGATCCGGTACTATGTGGATCAGGTGGCGGTCGAAGACGGAGACCTTGGCGGCCTGATCCCAAACTTCCTAAACTGGCTTTTAGGATGTGGAATGTCATCTCTCTGGTAAGGAAGGAGCCTGAGCTGGTGCATGAGGTTGAGAGATACCGGCTAGATATAATCAGCCTCACCTCAACACACAGCTCTGGTTCCGGAACCAGTCTCCTGGAGAGGGGCTGGAGCTTGGCCTATTCTAGAGTTGCCCTGGGTGAGAGGCGACGAGCAGGGGTGGATATTCTTGTATCCCCCCACCTTGCTGCCTCCATATTGGAGTTTTCCCTGGTGGATGAAAGGGTTGTTTCCCTGCACCTTCGGAATGGGAAATGGGTCCTGACCATCATTTGTGCCTATGCACCAAATGATGGTTCAGAGTACCCACCCTTTTTGGGGTCCCTGACTGGGGTGCTGGAGAGTGCTTCTCTTGGAGACTCCACTGTCCTACTGGGGGACTTCAAGGAGCACATGGACAACAACAGTGAAACCTGGAGGTGGGTGACTGGGAGGAACGGCCTGCCCGATCTGAACCCAAGTGGTGTTCAGTTATTGGACTTCTGTGCTAACCACAGTTTGTCCATAATGAACACCATGTTCAAGCATAAGGGTGTCCATATGTGCACTTGGCACCAGGATACTCTAGGCTACAGGTCGATGATCAATTTTGTTATCGTGTCAGACCTACGACCGTATGTCTTGGACACTCGGGTAAAGAGAGGTGTAGAGCTGTCAACTGATCACCACCTGGTGGTGAGTTGGATCCGATGGCAGGGGAGGATGCCATTCAGACCTGGTAGACCCAAATGTATAGTGAGGGTGTGCTGGGAATGTCTGGCTGAGGCCCCTGTCTGGGAGGTCTTCAACTCCCACCTCTGGAAGAACTTCAACCACATTTTGAGGGAGTCTGGAAACATGGAGTCTGAATGGACCATGTTCTCCACCTCCACTGTTGAAGCAGCCGTCCAGAGCTGCAGCCGCAAGGTCTTCAGGGTATCTCGTGTTGACAACCCCCGAAGCAAGTGGTGGACACCAGTGGTGAAGGGGGCCACTGAGCTGAAGAAGGAGTCCTATCAAGCTTGGTTGGCTTGTGGAACTCCTGAAGCAGCTGAGGTGTACTGGCAGGCCAAGCGTAGTGCAGCTCGGGTGGTTGCTTAAGCAAAAACTCAGGTATGGGAGGAGTTTGGTGAGGCCATGGAACAAGACTTTTGGTCAACCTCGAAGAGATTCTGGCAAACTGTCCGGCAGCTCAGGAGGGGGAAGCAGTTCCCTGTCCACACTGTGTATGGTGCGGATGGGGCACTGCTGACTTCGACTGGGGATATCGTCAGGTGGTGGAAGGAATACTTTGAGGATCTCCTCAATCCCACTGACACGCCTTCCACAGAGGAAGCAGGGCTTGTGGACGATGGGGACGACTTGCCCATCACAGGGGCTGAGGCCGCCAAGGTGGTTACAAATCTCTTTGGTGGCCGGACCCTGGAGGTGGACAAGATTTACTCTGAGTACCTCAAGGCCCTGGACGTAGTAGGGCTGTCATGGTTGGCACGCCTCTGCAACATTGCATGGAGGTCAGTTTGGCATGGCAAACCGGGGTGGTGGTTCCTCTCTTCAAAAAAGGGAACCGGAGGGTGTGCTCCAACTTTAGAGGGATCACACTCCTCAGCCTCCCTGAGAAGGTCTATGCCAAGGTACTGGAGAGGAGAGTCCGGCTGCTGGTCGAACATCGGACTCAGGAGGAACAATGTGGTTTTTGGCCTGGCCATGGCACACTGGACCAGCTCTTTACCCACTCGAGAATCCTTGAGGGTTCGTGGGGTGTTTGCCCAACCAGTTTACATGTGTTTTGTGGACTTGGAGAAGGCATTCGACCGTGTCTGTTATGGGTTTTTATGGGGGGTGCTTCGGGAATATGGGTATCGGGCTTGTTGTTACAAGCTCTTAGGTCTCTGTATGACTATTGTGAGAGTTTGGTTCATATTGCCAACACTCGGTCACATGCATTCCCAGTGAGAGCTGGACTCCGCCAGGGCTGCTCTTTGTCACAGATCATGTTCATAATTTTTATGGACAAGATTTCTAGGTGCAGCCAGGGAACGGAGGGTGTCATGCTTGGTGACCACAGGATCTCATCTCTGTTGTTTGCAGATGATGTTGTCCTGCTGGCTTCATCCAGCAATGAACTACAGGTCTTTCTGGGACGGTTTGCCACTGAGTGTGAAGCGGCTGGGATGAGAATCAGTACCTCCATGTCCGAGTCCATGGTCCTCAGCCGGAAAAAGGTGGATTGTCCTCTCCGGGTTGGGGACAAGCTCCTGCCCCAAGTAGAGGAGTTTAGGTATCTTGGGGTCTTATTCATGAATGAGGGGAGAATGGAGCAAGATATTGACAGACAGATCAGAGCAGCCTCTGCAGTGATGCAGAGATTGTACTGGTCTGTTGTGGTGAAGATAAGATAAGATAAGATAAACTTTATTGTCCCTCAAGGGGAAATTTGTCTTGGGCTTGTCACCCGTGCTGCAACCACACAATCCACATATACACAATGGATGTAGTACATAATAAATGAAATAAAACCCAATAAATAATACAAGTACATACATACATAAATATATAACAGCAGTCATTAAGAACAGGAGTTGTAAGTGTCCCTGACCTATTTATCTGAGTTTAAAAGTTTTACTGACGTTGGGATAAATGAGTTCTTATATCTATTGAACCTGTACTTGGGGACTCTGTATCTCCTCCCTGAGGGCAGCTGCACATATTCATTGTTTAGTACATGGCTCATGTCACTGATTACTTTTTGAGCTTGTCTACAGGCTGCCTGGTCATGTAAGATCTGCATGGGTAAATACTCTTTAACTCCAATAATTTTCCATGCTGTATGAATTAAACACAACACTCTGTTCTTTAGTTTCACAGAGAGGTTGCCAAACCAAGCTGTAATGCTGTATCTAATACAGCTCTCCAACACAGCCTAGTAAAATATTAACATAATCCTTTTATCAACGCCATGTATTCTTAATCTACGCAAGAAATGCAGCCGCTGTTGTAGTCTACTACAGAGGTAATCAATATGTGTGCTCCAGGTTAATGAATTGTCAATAAATACTCCCAAATATTTATAGGAACTAACCTGTGTTATAGTGTGGTTGTGGATGACCACAAGGGGGAGCTAAGCTCTAAGGCAAAGCTTTTTTTTTTTTTTTTTTTGTACTTATTTTGTACCCGTAGGTAGATTTGTTTTGCAGTCTGGTGACAAGCCACCAGCTGCCGGTTGCTGTGTGCGCAAGCGCCCCGTATCCCTAACCTGCATGTTTTTGGCATGCGGGAGGAAACCGGAGAAATCCCGGAGTAAACCCACGCAACACGGGGAGAACATGCAAACTCCACACAGATCACTGTTGGCCGGGGGCAGGGATCGAACCCACGATCTCATGATCCCCCGTGATCCCCCGGCTGAGGGTAAACTGTGCTGCCACAGTGCTAACTACTGCGCCACCGTGCAGCTGTTGATTTACCAGTCAAACTACGTTCCTACTCTCACCTATGGCCATGAACTTTGGGTAATAACCAAAAGAACGAGATCCTGGATACAATTGGCTGAAATGAGCTTTCTTCATAGGACTGCTGGACTCACCCTCAGAGATAGGGTGAGGAGCTCAGTCATCTGGGAGAGGTAGAACCGCTGCTCCTCCACATTGAAAGGAGCTACTTGAGGTGGCATGGGCAGCTGATCAGGATGCTTCCTGGACGCCTCCCACTTGAGGTGTCTCGGGCACGTCCCACTGGGAGGAGACCCCGAGCAGACCCAGGACTCGCTGGGGAGACTATGTCTCCCAGCTGATCTGGGAACACCTTGGTATCCTCTCTGAAGAGCTGGAGCAGGTGGCTGGGGAGAGGGAAGTCTGGGCTTCTCTGCTTGAACTGCTGCCTCCGCAACCCGAACCTCCGGAAAAATGGTAGAAGATGGATGGATGGATGGATGGATGGGCACTGCAAGCTCTTCAGAGTATGTAAGCCTAAAGGCCTATTCATATTCCACAAGAACAGAGAAATTTGTTCTCCCTCCCAGGGCTGCAAATCATTTTGTTCTTGCAGCCCTGGTTTGGGAGTTCTTGCAGCTTGTTCTTGATGCATCATCGTAGCAGAACTTTTTTCTTGCATGGTGTCTGAGAACTGATTGGTCAGAAATTTGAATTTCACAGGAGTTCTTCTCAAGTATGAAATGTCCTGGCCATAAAGAACTTTGTTCTTGTTCTTGCCACCTCAAGAAAAAAAATTCTATTCTTGCAGAGTATGTACAGATCTTAAGGGTGTGTGTCAACAGACAGCATTTCTTTCAAGAGTAAATGCTGTAGACTGAATTTTTAAGGGCCCTTCACAGGCACTCTTATAAAGTGTCAATGCCCATAATCCTAGCCACTGCTTGACCTGCCCTCAGTTTCTTTTACTGTATTTCATTCTCATTAATCACTAACACCATCTTTCATTTGTTTTTATTTTTTTTTGTGTGTGCATATATATATATATATATGTGTATATATGTCATGAATCTGGGTTTGGTGGTCCCAAACCCAGTTCTGACACAGTGGCTATTTTGGCCCGTTTCACTATTTATTTTCCATCAGGCGCTTCAGGGAGCCCTTTGGGTCCTCCGCTCCCTGACAGCTTGGGCACGCCTCCTCCTCCTGTCAGTGTAATCAGCTGCGTCTCATTATTGGTGTATCACACACTTACACACACACCTCATTCACACACTCAGACACTCACTCATGCACACGTTTTCAATTTTATCCAGCTCACGCTCTTTCACACTGGCAGTCTCTTCCCTCATTAGTATGATTATTACTTAAGTGCTGTTAGAGTAGGAAGAGATCGCCAGAGCATTGCACTTCTTACGCAGCAGAGTGCTCCTCTGTGTGTGTTAGCCATCATTCCCTTCATGTACTTTCAGCCTGACGCGCCTATCTTCTGTTACGCCAAAGACTGTTATGGTTTACCTGCGTAACGTGGTGCCCCCCGGATTGGGACCATCTCCCACAAAACTCCTGTCCTGGTCTCACACTGTGCGAGCTGACTCCTGTGAACCCTCGACATCTGGAGCTATCACTCAAACTCAATGGAGACGGTTGGCATGCCACACTGAACTATCTGTCAGCTGGAAGGTCGCTGGCCCCAGCTGTGCGGTGATCCTCATGGTCGCCAGTTCTGCTGGAGGTTGCATTGTAGGTGACTGTGGGTGTTGTCGCTCAGTTTTGCAGACCCGAACTCAGTCCAACACCACAACTGGCATTCTGTTTGGCTGCATTCTGTTTGTCGCTGCGGTTGTGGTGATGTAGTATCCACGTCTGTTGTGGGGCATCTGTCCGGTTGTAATGATTCTACTGTTACCTGGTGGGTTACGGACTCTTCATCCAGCGCTACTGCGGCGGTTCCTGGAGGCCGATGCTGGTCGTGGATTTGGAAGACATCTGGTGACGCTACTGTGTCTTGTATGATTGCGGACTCTTCATCCAGTGGCTCAGCTATGGCTCCTGTAGACTGGCGCTGTGTGAGGATTTGGAAGCAGTCCGGTCCCTTCTCTCTCTCACCTGGGGAATTTGGCAGTTGTAGTGCATCACTATCATTGTTGTTAGGATCTACGCCAGGTTACTGTGTCCCGTGATATGGAGAAGCCCAGTTGGTAGAAAAGGTCACATCCAAGTATGTTGTCTCCATGCGTGGTCACTTGAAACACGAAGCCAGTAGCGACTCTTAACTCGTAGTGGACTGTTAGCTTGATGATCCCTACATTGCTAAGTCTGTAGCCACCACACCCATACAGTGCCACTGGGTTCTTGCCAATTGTGTGGTTGGGGAAAAACTTCTTCACCGTGGCCCAATTCAACATCATTCTCACTGTAGCAGTGTCAAGCAAGAGCAGCAAGTTAACGTTGTCCATCCCCACCATGCAGAATGCATACGCCGTGCTTCTGGACCCTACCAAGTGGATGGTCGTCGTGGGTGGATGAGTCTGTTTGACCAGTGGGCTCGGTGGTGTCGCTGACCGGCAAACTTTGGCGAAGTGGTTAAACTTTCCGCACTTCTTGCACCGTTGCCCCCTTGCCGGGTAAAAGCGTGTTATCTCTTGGTGGGTCAGTGAACTACAGCTGCCGCATGTGAAGCATTTCGTAGCGGTCCTCTGGTCCACTGTGTTTGCTTTCATCTCTTCTGCTGTGTCACTGGGTTCCTCCATGCTTACTGATAATGTCAGCGGTGTGTGGTTTGGCTGTCGCTGCTGTTGCTGCACACCTAGTTCTGATGCTGATCTGTTGGCGGATTCTAACTGGAATGCTAGCTCAATGGTACTAGCTAGTGTTGTGTCGTTTGGCGCCGTTAGTGTCTTTGTCCGCAGCCACGGGTTGCTAGTGTGCTTGGCCAACTGGTTCCGCACCATTTCATCTTCCAACAAGCCAAACTTGCACATGCTAGCTAGGTGGCGAAGGTGCATGACGAATTGTTTTGTCATCTCTCCAACTTTCTGTCGCCATTGGCGGAACCTAATACACCGTGCCAACACATTGTCTGGTGTGGCGAAGTAGCTAGTTAGCAGCTCTACTGCATCAGCGAACAAGTCCGTTGGCCCTAGCATTTGAACAATGTGTTGTCCTTCTATGCCCAGATTGTGAATTAACAGAGTTTGTGTCTGTACCTTGTCTGGTTTGCCCAGGTCCAACGCTGACACATACATCTTGAAAGCATTGAGCCAACACGGCCAAGGAACAAGTGGCTCAACGAGGTACTCCAGAAACAGCTGTAGTGGCCTCATGCACGCTTCCATGGTTTAACTCTTGTCACCAAATGTTATGTCCGGAAACCCTGAATGACCAACGGAGAGTTGAGCTGTGTTGAACAAGAACTTTATTACAAACAGGCTGGTAATATACAATGCAGTTGGTTGTCACTGACTGAACGTCCTAAGAGAGAGACAAATGGGATCTGAATGTACCACATAATCTAGGTTTTGTTCCAGCCATGGGTGTACTTGTCATTGGCTAGTGTAATTTACCATGATGTACCATGGATCACACTACTATATTAGATAGACACCGCTGGGTCTAAATTCAACCTTCAGTTTGTTGCCTTTGTCTCAAGAGGATCTAAAGTAAATTACTAAGTTAATCTCCTCTATCAGGTCCTTTTAATTTTTTCAAACCATTACGAGTAAAGAAAAATCATCTTGCTGGATGATTTACTAAATGTTTCAGAGCTCTGTTTAGCCTGCAACCTTTCAAAAGTATAGCAGAGACATAAGAGAAGTCGAGGTATCCTGCAAGCCACAGCCAGCCTATAAAAGCATCAGTGAAATCCTTTTTCAGAAATCACACAAAGAAATGTTAGCAGAGATCACCATCTTATCACAGCCAATACTTCTCCTTCACGCCTCAAATGCCTACAAGCTGTGACGGAAACATAAGCAGGTAGCCAGTCTAAGCCTTGTGTCAATTGTAAGTCTATTTTTATTTGTTTAGGTTTTTTAATGGGTCAATATGATATCAGTCTCCTGAGACCACCAATTTATAGAGGGATTTGATACTATGTGCGAAATATGATAAGATGACACACTGCATTGAGGTCTACAGAAAAAAAAAGAACTCTGCCCATAGAATAGAAAGAACAAAGGAGGAAAAATGAAAAATGGGTTTGTGACAAATGATGCACAAGGAATTTTGAATAAACTTTAGTAGTGCCAGCTTCTATTAATATCAATGCTCCATTGGTGCATAGATGATATAACAATAACATTACTATTCATTTTCAAGCTACACAGGATAGAATTGGATGTGTCAAAACTTTTTAAAGTAGTGACAAACACCCTTACGAATGGCTGCAAACACTGTACGAACAATTTTTGGACCATTTCCTACAGCTTTCTTATGGCAGTTGTACAAGACTCCAGCGTTCGGAGATTATTCGTAAGTTTGTGGCCAGGTCGATGGTCTTGTCCAAGATTTCTATGAATGCCCCATGAAAACCCCTCATCGTAGGGCGGCCGTACGAATGCCATAGGAACAACGTAAGAACTACACAAGATGTTGGCCAAAAGTATGCCTGAAGAACACCTTAAGTTGTTCATGAGGACCCCTTACAACGGTGGTAGGAAATGCCATATGAATCCCTGTGCGTAAGGCAGTAGTGAGGCGCTCATAAGGTGAAAGTGCAACATTTTGGCCAACAAAATGTGCTGAAAGTGGTAAGATCTTCCTACCAATGACTTCAGAGTGCTGTGAGTTGCACAAGACTTTTTGTATGAAGGCAGTAAGGATGCTGTATGAAGATCCCAAGGCATCAAGCTGTCATCAGCGTGGGATGTGGCCAAAGGACGCCCACTTCTATGACTTTCTGTGACTCTTCCAGTCTCTCTGTATCTCTGTTGCAACCTGCTGATGATACTCTGTGACACTCTAAGCTCAGTGGCCACTTCCCTCTGAGAACATCCTGTTTAAAGCCTTGCAGTGGTGAGGTACTGTTGATCACTTGTGAGGTGCCGTCTTGGTCTCATGATGTCAAAATGTGAACAGCATGATGAAGAGGACTGTTTAAATACCAATTCTAATTGAACCAGAAAATGTATTGGTCGATTCATGGATGAAGCACCTGTTGTGAATTTTGCCATTAAGCACCTTGTTAGAGAACAGCAAGTTAGCAAAAAGTACTGAAACATTGAATAGCTGGACATGTGCATTCAAGAGGTTAGAGAAGGTCAAATTAAGTTCACCTGTAAAGATTATAGTGCATTTTAGGTGCATCTTGAAATTTCCCCTGAAAGCCAAATATCCCTAACTTTAACTTTGCGCGCAATGTAACTGCAACGGCACAACACACAACGCAGTACACAAAATACTAGGGAGCTGAAGAAGGAGTTGTGGACATGTGTGCAGGTGAGGGTCAACTGATGACAGCTGACCATACCTGATGTGCTGTCAGTTGTCGCCATAGATCCAAATGATGCTTTGAAATAGGGCTTTGCATCTTTAATATGCAATACTCAAAGATTGTGTCGAGGTGTGGCGTATTAGGGGGCCCACAGTCATTGCTGCCCTTGGGCCAGAGGTGGATAGTAACTAATTATATTTACTCAAGTAACTTTTTCACAGAATTATACTTTGTGAGTAGTTTAATTGTAGAATATTTTTCTACTGTGCCAACTATTCTGTCATCCTGCTGCCTCACAGTTCTTTTGGCCAGTTCCATTTACACAGCAGCAACCAACCAATTTACAGGAAAGAAGGATGACGTTGGTTCAAGTCTCGACTTAATGAGATTTCTATCTCCGCAGTGCTGATTGGATTGGCCTATAGTTAACAGCTTTAGTTCTTTCAACAGCAGCCTTGCTTTAAAATAAGTCAGATGGGGGGGGGGCATCTCAAGCACACACAGATATAGTGTTACAATCTGGTGATTTCACTACAGTTTGTCTTCATAGAGAGATGGTTGCCTGAAAGGCACCAAATTAGATTACCAAGTTTGAATCTGACAGAGGTACTCTTATTGACAGATGAATGGACTGCATTACAACCCTTCTCATGCTGAATGCATCATTAAAACCCTGAGTTCTACCAGATAATAAGCTGGCAGCTCAGACCATTGTCTGTGTGGCATTCGAAGAGATGAGAAGAGAGTACTTTTGTCCATTTCCATGTCCACTGTTTGAATGCTACACTTTCTCGAGGAATATTACTGGTTGTGTCTCCATAGATTAGTATCAAGTTAAATGTTTGATAATGATGAAGAACAAAATTAAAAAAGAGAATAAACTTTGGTGTGCATACCCTATAGCTGTAGCTTATTCGTTAATCAGTACTGTTTAAAAACCAGTGCTTTGATGTTTAATGGCAACATGGTGCATCAATGCAATTTATTACTTAGACTATATCCCAATAAAGAACAGAGCACCACAATTTGCTTTTGAATTTTCAGGGCCCAAACTGCACCATTTATACACAGGAGAATTGAGCCAATAGAGACTGGACAAACAATCAACTTTATCACTGCTTAAGGTGTTAACACAGCATGCATGACAGGTAAGATTCATTTTTAAACCAGAAAAGCACTCAGAGAGCACATACCCCTGCCAAGGCTTCTTCCATCCCTCATGGATCACCTCCAAAATGTAATGGGTTCATGTGTAGGCCATGAGCCACTTCTGGTGAAAACTGCATCAAAGTCTGTCAAGTAGTTTTGGACCATTCTTGTTAAAACACTGAGAAGGTAAGAGCCTTGGTGGAGGTATGCGTTCTTGGCTCATCACCAAAATGTAATGGGTTCCTCTCTAGCCCAAGGACCACCTGTGGTGAAAATTGCATCCAAATCCATCCAGTAGTTGTCTTGAAGCAGTCCTTAATATCTTGTGAATAACTGCACTGTGTGCCACAAAAATATTACAAAATAATATTTCTCAGCCCCAGATTTAAAGTGTAAGTCATGCAGGGTTTGGAAGCGATTTATGACTTGATTTTTTTTTTCCTGAGCAAAGTTTAAAATGATTTTTTTCTCTGGCATTATAAGTTAAGTATAAAGAGCAAATACAATAAGAACAAAAAGATTTAACCCCTCATCCTGTCCTCTGTGCTACTGTGACTCACATCCTGTAAACAGGCAGAGAGAGAGGAGTCTGCACTATATGTCTAGGCCAGCAGCTGAGTTCACAAGGATTTGAAAAACTTTCAGATTCATAACAAGCTAAGCTACACTTCCATAACCGCTGTAAAACAAAATAGATAGGTAGATACTTTATTTCAAACAAAAAAGCAAAAAAACAAAACAAATGACAAGTGCAATAAAAGTGACAGTATACAGTACTTGAAAGGGAGAAGGAAGTTAACACTTATTTACTCCAACTCATCTTTTCCCTAAATACAACCCATGTGAAATATATACCTATTACCTCAATTAAGACCCCAAGTAGACAATTAACTATATTTTGTACATATCAACATTGACACCCATCCATCCCAACATACATATGGTTCATACATCTATACCCAGCCCAAACAACACAGATATACACAGATATGCACAGTACTGTCCAACCTACCATACCATAGTGTCCCAGAGTGAGCATAGTGAATCATACATATTAATACTACCCCTCTAGCATATATCCTTTCAGCAAATAATGTTTATATCTATTTTTGAATTGATTTCTGTTTGTACATAGTTTTAGTTCCAGCTCCAGACTGTTCCACAAATCCACCCCACAGACAGATATGCACATACTTTCTTAATTGTTTGAACCTTAGGTTTTGTAAAGTTTGTCTCCTCTCAAATTATAATCATTGTGTCTTTTTTTAAATATTTTTTGTATATTAGTTGGGAGTTGATTATTAATTGCCCTGTACATTACTTGTGCTGTCTTATATTTAACTAAATCCATGAACTTTATGGCATGTGACTTTAAAAACAATGAGTTGGTATGGTCTCTATATCCTACATTATTTATTATCCTTAAAGCTTTTTTTTTGTAATGTGCATATTGGCTGTAGGTTGGTCCTGCAGGTATTTCCCCAGACCTCTACACAGTAGTTAAGATATGGTAGAAACAGTGAATTGTACAGTAAGAACAATGATTTATAGTCCAAAATGTGTCCTGTCCTCCCCAGTATCCCTATACATTTTGCCAACTTGGCCTGGATGTGACTGATGTGAGGTTTCCAGCAGATTTTATTGTCTAGTGTCACCCCCAGAAACTTATTTGAATGAATGAATGAATGAATGAATTGAATGATTTTTTTTTTATTCGGTAATAATAATAATAAACACATACAATACAATAAGAACACACAAAAGAACAATCGAAAGGGTGTAGGCTGAAGCTAGTGCTTATATAGTGCCTACCCCGTTACAATTTTAAAATCAGTAACATAAAAATTTAAGTCTTACCCAAAATCAACAAAGAAAATCAAATAGAACAAGTAGACAAAAAACCCTGTAAGTTATTACAAATTTATCTCCCAGCATTTACAGTGAGATACTGGGAGATTTTCTCATCTTTGTACAATTTTTTGAATTGCTTCAGAGTTGAACATGTTTTAATATTTTCAGAGCAACAGTTCCACAGTTTAACTCCAGTGACAGACATGCAATGATACTTTGTATTTGTTCTAACCTTTGGCTTATTAAAAACAGAGTTACCTCTTAGCTCATATTTGTGCGCTTTCCCTTTTTTTAAACAGTCTCTGAATATTTACAGGTAATTGGTTATTATTTGGTTTGTACATGATTTGAATGACATTATAATCTACCACATCTCTAAATTTAATAGTATGTAATTGAATGAATATTGGATTTGTTGGTTCACAGTAAGGTTTCTTTGATACAATGCGTACGGCTTTTTTCTGTAGTAAAAAGATTAAGTTTGTGTTTGTTTTATATGTGTTTCCCCAGATCTCCACACAGTATGTCATAAAAGGAACTATCAGTGATTTATATAAAATGCAAAGAGATTTCTGACACAGGAGATCCTTAACTTTATACAGTACGTCAATGGATTTAGACATTTTAGTTTTGACATAATTTGTGTGATTTCCAGTTTAGTTTATCAACAATGACACCTAGGAACTTGGTTTCAAAAACTGTGTGAATTTCAACATTGTTTATTTTAATTTTTTTGTGATTATATACAATTTGCGGTTTCCAAATATTATACATTTTGTTTTTCCAAGGTGAATAGATAATTTATTGGCAGTGAACCATTGATTGATTTGTTTAAGTTCATTTTCTACTGAATCCAGAAGCTGCTTAAGAGTTCCTCCACTACAAAAAAAAGTTGTGTCATCTGCAAATAAAATACACTTGAGCAATTTAGACACAGAGCATAAATCATTAATATACAAAATAAACAGCAATGGACCAAGCACAGAACCCTGTGGTACCCCACACGTCATCTTCAGCAACTCAGAGTCTGTATTATTCACATGAACATATTGCAATCTGTCTTCTAAATAGCTGTGTAACCAGTCAAAAGCAATTCCTCTGATGCCATACTTATGTAATTTACTGAGGAGTAATTTATGGTCAACTGTATCAAATGCCTTTTGTAAGTCCAGAAATATTCCAACTGTGTATTCTCTTCTATCTGTTGCATCTGTAATCTGTTCAACAAAGTCCATGAGTGCCAGTGAGGTGGTCCGGTTCTTCCTGAATCCATACTGTTGTTCACAGAGTATATTGTGCTTATCAATGAAATCATTTAGTCTCTTAACAAATATTTTTTCCAGTATTTTGGAGAACTGAGGTAACAAGGAGATGGGTCTGTAGTTTGATAATGAGTGTTTGTCACCAGTCTTACACAGAGGAACGACTCTTGCTAATTTCATTTTCTTTGGAAATTTACTAGCAGTAAGTGACATGTTGCATATGAAAGTGTTTAACAACACAATAATACATTTAACCAAGAACATACTGAAATCATTACAATCAGTTGATTTTTGTCTTTGAATTTGTTAACAATGCCAAGAATTTCTTTTTCATCTGTTTCTTTCATAAACATTGAGTAAGCGTTTATGTTGACG
This sequence comes from Pholidichthys leucotaenia, assembly GCA_020510985.1. Lineage (NCBI taxonomy): Eukaryota > Metazoa > Chordata > Actinopteri > Cichliformes > Pholidichthyidae > Pholidichthys > Pholidichthys leucotaenia. The sequence continues at coordinate 85,260,176 of CM035846.1, read as the reverse complement.
ACATTGTCAGCGCCACTTGTATTTGCTGATGATACAGTGGAGTGGATTTTCCTGTACTGTTTCAATTCTGGTATCATCTATCGTTATCATTATCTCATGATTACCTCCACCAGGAGGTTATGTTTTTGCCGGAGTTTGTCTGTCTGTCTGTCTGTCTGTTGGTTAGCAAGATAACTCAAAAAGTTTTGGATGGATTTCGATGAAACTTTCAGGCATTGTTGGAAATGGTACAAGGAAGAACTGATTAAATTTTGGGGATGATCCGGATCACCATCCAGAAGAAAACCGCCATTACGGAAAATGCCATTTTTGTGAATAACTACTGAACCACTAATCCTATCATTGTCAATCCAATTGCTAGTCATATGTTTTCATGGTCAAGGAATCTGAAAACGTACACACAAACACTGTATGGGGGGAACTGTGGCCGCCATTACGGAAAATGCCATTTTCGTGAATAACCACTGAACCACTAATCCTATCATTGCCAATCCAATTGCTAGTCAGATGTTTTCATGGTCAAGGAATCTGAAAACGTACACACAAACACTGTATGGGGGGAACTGTGGCCGCCATTACGGAAAATGCCATTTTCGTGAATAACTACTGAACCACTAATCCTATCATTGTCAATCCAATTGCTAGTCATATGTTTTCATGGTCAAGGAATCTGAAAACATACCCACAAACACTGTATGGAGGGAACTGTAGCACTTGGCGGAGGTCTGCGCTCTCCGAGTGCTTTTCTAGTTTATTTTATAATTTCCAAACAACATAATCTTTGTTTTTTCAGATTAACAGATAATTTATTTTTGTTAAACCACTGTGTTAACCTTTTCATTTCAGTTGTGACCACCTCTAAAACCTGCTGCAAATTCTCACCAGTTCAAAGGATATTTGTGTCATCCGCAAACAAAATAAATTTCAGAATTTTTGATACTTGGCATGCCATTTATATACAAGATAAAGAGTTTGGGTCCCAAAACTGACCCCTGGGGCACACCACAAGTGATGTCCATGAAGGGTGATTTGTGCTCACCAATTTGTACAAATTGTTGTCCGTTACTTAAATAACTTTCCACCCAACTCAGTCCGATCCCTCTTATCCCATACCTTTCCAATTTCCTCAGTACAATTCTGTGGTCAATGGTGTCAAAAGCTTTCTTTAAATCTATAAATACTCCTACAGCAAACTTTTTTTTATCTGTACAACTAGTAATTTCGTCTATGAGTTCGATCAGTGCCAAAGATGTAGATTTGTCTGCTCTAAACCCTATCTGTAAGAAGGTTGTGCTTTTCAATGAAATCATCCAGTCTCTTAGTGAAGATTTTTTTAAGTATTTTGGAGAATTGTGAGAGTAAAGAGACCGGCCTGTAATTTGTGAAATGATGACTGTCTCCTGCTTTGTATAGTGGTATTACTTTTGCTATTTTCATTTTATTTGGAAATTTACCAGTTTGAATGACAGGTTACAGATGTGGGTGAGTGGTTTAACAATTCCTTCAATTACTTTTTTTCACTATTGTTATGTCAGTTTCATTCCAGTCAGTTGATTTTTTGTTCTTAAATTTACTCACAGTCTCGATAATTTCCTTTTCAGTTACTGCACCCAAAAAGATTGTGTTTGGATTTCTATCTTCTATTTCATTTACAGATGTTTCTGGGATCACTATTGTTTTTGCTAATTCTGGACCAACGTTTACAAAAAATTTATTGAAACCACTAACCACATCCTCCATATTATTTATCAAACTGTCATTTTCAATAAAATATTCTGGATAATTAGCATTCTTTGATCGGTTACTAATAATTCCATTTAGCACTTGCCATATTCCTCTTAAGTTATTGTTATTATCCTCTAATATTCTGTTGTAGTATTCTTTCTTACAAGTCCTCATTATATTAGTTAGCTTGTTTTTATAGCTTTTATATTTGATCTCAGCCTCTACCATTCTACACTTAATGAATTGTTTATAAGATAAGATAAGATAAGCCTTTATTAGTCCCACAATGGGGAAATTCCAGGATTGCAACAGCAGAGGGATAACAACACTCAGAGCAATAATTTAGAAGATAAGAAAATAAGAGTAGTGAATATACTGTACATATGTACACATAAATTTATAAATACTGTATATATACACAGTGCGGAGCATTGTAGCTCGATGCAATAAATAGCATAACCATCTACTTAGTTATCCTACATAGTATGAATATGTGCCCATACATATTGTCACCCTCTGTAGCGACCGATATTGTCCTAGTTGTATACTGGAGGCGACCATTTGTGTAAGTCTGTTGCGTCTTTTGCATTCAATACTATTAGGTCGTCATGTTTTTTTGCTATCTCTGCGAGCAGCTCTGCTTAGGTTATAAAGTCTGACAGCTGTAGGTAGGAAGGACCTGCGAAATCTCTCGGTCACACAACTAGGATGATATAGTCTACTGCTAAATGAGCTCCTCAGTGCGTTCAGTATGCCCTGCATGGGGTGGGACTCGGACTCCAGCAGAGACGACAGTTTAGCCACCATGCTTCTCTCTGCTATCTCCTCCACTGGGTCAAGGCGTTGCCCCAGGACAAAGCTAGCTTTCTTGATCAGTTTGTTCAGTCTCTTCCTATCTGCTGCTGTAATGCCACTGCCCCAGCAGACCACTCCAAAAGTGATGGCTGATGCCACTGTGGCGGTTTGGGGAAAACCCCCACAAACAGACTAAGGACAGACAGCTCGCTACTCCTGGTTTTTTCCGCTACACTACTGTGATAATGTTACCTTTCATGCATTGTGTTCATGCGTCCTGTCCTTACTGTGACCTAGAGACTCAGATCAATATGTAGATGTGCCTGTTAACCTCTTTGTTCTGCAGCTGGAGCAGAGTCTAGCAAATCTGCCTATTGTGATGTATGTCTCACAAATGCAAATATCTCATGCCTGTTCTGCAGTCCCTTTGATCAGACCAACTGCTGTGAATCTGCTTTGATGTATTGTTTGAGTTGGGTATAAATACTGCACAGGTTCTGTAACACTTCCTCTCACTCTCACTCTCACTCACACTTCAACCTCTGCTGCAGACACACACTCTGTCCCTTCTTCTCCGAGAGCCAGAGGATCCCCATCCAGCCTGCACACACTTGGGCTGGAGAGGGGATCCCGTGACGGCGGTATGATAATAAAACTCTACTTAAAACCTCCAACAACGCCGCTTTATTTCATGCCGCTGCACTGGTGACCCGACGCTGAAACGAACACGCTGCCAGCGAACGCAACACCCGGCGGTGATTCTCCGACGACAAGCGAATGCGGCAGCCTGACTGATCTGCCCTCCCTTCTGCTTCAGGGAGACCGCAACGCGGAGCTTCCAGACGAAACTCCCTGGAGAACACCCACGACCGGGAAAGCTGAGCAACGTTTCATGGTGAGATCTGCACGCCTAGATTGGCACATCCACGCTGGACCGGCCGCGCTCACAGCTCCTCCACACGTGAGCGCATGCACCTTGTCCCCTCTCCACGACGGCGATCCCCATGGCCGATGGAGAACGCAGCGCGTGGACCTGAACGCACCATGGCCGCACGAGCGACAACGATCATCTCCTCCCTCTCACCGCTCCAACGCAGCTGCACGAGCCCGGGGCACAAAGATCGTCTACTGCAGGGGTGTCAAACTCAAATTCACAGTGGGCCAAAATTAAGCAGTGAAGTAAAGTCACGGGCCAAACTCAATATTTATTGAAAAATTAACTGCAACTGATATGTAATGTTTAACCTTTTCATATGGAAACAAACTTTAGTTTTGCTTAAACACAGAATCTGGAACAACCAAAGCTTGATATTACAAACACATGAGAAATTAAATTTGAAATAAAAGACACATCAGTGGAATTCATTTCTTATTTAAATAAATAAATAAAGTATGTCTCTCCCCGTATCCTTTCAAGTTCCTTTTTAAAGTAAATCTTTTTCAAAGCCAACAACAAAAGAACCAAAAATAATAATGTCATTCATAAAAATCCAACATTTCAACTATTAACAGACCATGCCTTGCAGTAGAAAAAGTGCATAAATAACAGATATATTCAAGCTCAGTTTGCTACACTCTGATTTACTCTGCACATTGGTCTAAGCCAGATACCTGGCATCTTTTCTTAGATGCAAGTTCATCAATGTCTGGGGTCAGGCTCTGAGCTGAGGAAAACCTTAGGACGGAGTGAAGGTGTTCATCAATGAGTCGACTTCTGTGAGGTGTTTTGTTCACCTTCATCATAGAGAACAGTTGTTCACATAGATATGTGCTGCCGAACATTGAGAGCATCTGAGCAGCTTGGGTGCGTAATTGAGGCATTGTGTCGGGGAGGAAACATGGAAACTGCGCAGCACCAACAGAGTCATATTTTGATTTGAGCATGTCATTACATTGGAGTTCAATTAGCTCCATTTGGAGGCTGGTTGGTGCGCTTTCCACGTCGATCGCAAACGGGTTACTGAGCAGTTCAAATCTCCCTTTCTGAGCCTCAAAGTCGGCAAATCGCCGGGAAAACTCGACGCTGAGCGCGTTGATTTTTTCAGCAAACTGTGCGCTAGGCAGCACGGCAGGAGAAATTTGCTCTACCATGGTTTGGCAGCACGGAAAATGACCCAAGTTTCCTTGCAGCATCTGAGTCTTCCACAGACACAACTTAGTTTTAAAGGCCCTCACTGCTGCGTACATGTCTGTGATGATGTGGCCCCGTCCCTGAAGCTGCAGGTTAAGCACATCGAGATGGCTCACAATGTCAGACAGAAATGCAAGCTCACACAGAAACTTTTTATCTCTCAGCTCTGTTGTGTCCTTCTCTTTGTTTTCCATAAACTGACAGATTTCCTCACGTAGCTCAAAACATCTGTTCAGTACTTTTCCTCTGCTTAGCCATCTCACCTCTGTGTGATAGGGCACATCTCTGTATTCCGAATCCAACTCCTCCAGAAAAGACTTGAACTGCCGGTGATTCAAACCTTTGGCTCTTATGAAGTTGACTACTCGCTTTATAGAGCTCATAACATGTTCCATTTGCAGAGCTTTGCTACAGAGCGCTTCCTGATGTATGATACAGTGATAAACTGTAAGTTCACCTGCATCTTCCTCCCGCATCTTCTCCTGAATCCTGCCGACCAATCCACTCTTTTGACCGCACATCGCGGGTGCACCATCTGTCGTCAGTCCCACAAGTTTATCCCAAGGCAGGATCATTTCAGTTATACATTTGGATACCTCTTCAAAGATATCTTTTCCTGTGGTGGTGCCATGTATTGATTTTAATCCTAAAAGTTCCTCTGTGACGCACAGGCTCGAGTCTACTCCACGGATGAAGATTGACAGCTGGGCAGTACCAGACGTGTCGCTGCTCTCATCCACAGCAAGGGAGTATGCAATAAAATCTTTTCCCTTTTTTATTAGTTGTTCATGTAGATTAGTGGAAAGCTCACACACGCGCTCAGCCACGGTGTTTCTGCTCAGGCTCACATTTAAAAATTCTTGCTTTTTATCTGGGCACACGATGTCGCAAACTTTGACCATGCACTTTTTGACAAACTCTCCCTCACTAAAGGGCCGGGCTGATTTTGCTATCTCTGCTGCCACAATAAAGCTGGCCTTTACAGCAGCTTCACTTTTTGATTTTGCTTTCATGAACATAGTCTGCCGGCAAACCAGACTTCTTTTCATCTCCTCCACCTTCTGCAGCTTCTGCTTTACCTCCAGGTCCTTGTACTTCGTACAAGTACTTGTACTGCGGCAGCACAGTTTACCCTTGGCCGGGGGATTGTGGGGATAATGGGATCGTGGGTTCGATCCCAGCCCCCGACCAACAGTGATCTGTGTGGAGTTTGCATGTTCTCCCCGTGTTGCGTGGGTTTACTCCGGGATTTCTCCGGTTTCCTCCCACATGCCAAAAACATGCATGTTAGGTTAATTGGCTGTTCTAAATTGTCCCTAGATATCTGTTTCCTATAAGCCCTTAGAATAGAGGGTTAGTATTAATGAAAGCGCTTTGAGTGGTCTTTGTGACTAGAAAAGCGCTATATAAGTGCAAGTTAGTTAGTTAGTTAGTTAGTACTTTTCATAATGTTTTGTTTCATAGTGTCTTCTTATGTTATATTCTTTTGTTACAGCCACGTTAGCTCCGCACACAAGACAAACAGGTCTGTCCTTTATATTCGTGAACAGATAATCTGCCTCCCACCTGTCTTGAAAGCTCCTGTTGTCCATCTTTCGTTTGGCCATTTTTGTGGAGGGTGAAATTAATTTGTCCGATGTGACTGGAGCATGGTTGTCAATGACTGTCAACAGAAAAAAGGAGCGCTTGCCGGTTTCGACTGCGCGCCAACATACTAGCAAAGCATTGTGGGATTTGTAGTATTAGCGGTACAGTATATACCGCGGGCCAGCTCTAATGCACATTTGATATGATCTCGCGGGCCAATTATAATTACACTGCGGGCCAAATTTGGCCCGCGGGCCTGAGTTTGACACATGTGGTCTACTGCCTCGCACCGCTCCAATGCATCTCCACGAGCCCGAGGCACAAAGATCGTCTATTGCCTCGCACCGCTCCAACGCATCTCCGCGAGCCCGAGAGACAGAGATCGTCTACTTCCTCACACCGCTCCAACGCACCACGACTGAACGAAGCAACAGACAACAGGGATGATCTCCAGCAAGCTCCCTGACCCTGGTTCTCTTCTCCAGCGGCCCACCCACGCACGGGACCCCGGCACACGCACCGGGGAGTCACGGGCACGGCGCACCACGCACGGGACATATACGGCTCTACAGACCGCCTTCCTTCTGCTGCACACTGGCCCTTCAGGCTTGCTCGTTCACCTGAGGCACGCAGCTTGCTCACTGGATTTTATGGTCTTAGCCACGGCACACAAAGGGAATTCAGCGGTTTGCGGTTCCCGAGGGCTTTAAGGTTGTGCCCGCACCTAAAGCCAACACGCCAGTCCCTCTGCTCTCATCACAGCCGCCACACAGCCTCGTCTTTTCTTCATGGCCGCTATTAATCCTTGCAGGACTTAATCGCGGGAGGAGCCAGTGACTAATTTTTCTTCTTGTGGACCTCTGCACGTTCAACGGGACCAGCCCTTCGACATCGCGGACCCACAAGCAATTTTTGCGCGGCCTGGACGTTTTCATCGTCTCCGGCCGGCTTTTACTACCCCCACCTCCCTCCACCCCCCCCTGCACAGAGCTTTTCCCTGCTCGCTGCCCAAGCTGCACTATCGAGGTCTCGACCACCTGCCGAGCCCTCTGGGGGGGAGCTGTGGCGGTTTGGGGAAAACCCCCACAAACAGACTAAGGACAGACAGCTCGCTACTCCTGGTTTTTTCCGCTACACTACTGTGATAATGTTACCTTTCATGCATTGTGTTCATGCGTCCTGTCCTTACTGTGACCTAGAGACTCAGATCAATATGTAGATGTGCCTGTTAACCTCTTTGTTCTGCAGCTGGAGCAGAGTCTAGCAAATCTGCCTATTGTGATGTATGTCTCACAAATGCAAATATCTCATGCCTGTTCTGCAGTCCCTTTGATCAGACCAACTGCTGTGAATCTGCTTTGATGTATTGTTTGAGTTGGGTATAAATACTGCACAGGTTCTGTAACACTTCCTCTCACTCTCACTCTCACTCACACTTCAACCTCTGCTGCAGACACACACTCTGTCCCTTCTTCTCCGAGAGCCAGAGGATCCCCATCCAGCCTGCACACACTTGGGCTGGAGAGGGGATCCCGTGACGGCGGTATGATAATAAAACTCTACTTAAAACCTCCAACAACGCAGCTTTATTTCATGCCGCCGCAGCCACCACCGTGTCGTAGAATGTCTTCAGGAGCACCGCTTGTACACCAAAAGACCTGAGCCTCCTCAGTAGGAACAGCCTGCACTGTCCCTTCTTGTAGAGTGCGTCAGTATTGTGTGACCAATCTAGTTTATTGTTCAGATGAACACCCAGGTACTTGTAGGATGTCGCCATCTCATTGTCTGTTCCCTGGATGTTTACTGGTGCTGTGAGGGGTTATCCTTGCCTGCGGCAGTCCACCACCAGCTCCTTAGTTTTCCTCGCGTTGATCTGGAGGCAGTTCCGATGGCACCAGCCCATGAAGTCCTGGATAAGTCAATATATAATGTATTCTTCTTTTTACATGCACTTTACATGCTTTTTATATGACCCATGGAATATTTTTGTTTTGTTGTCTGTCACTGTATTGTTTTATAGGACAGTTTTTATTGTACAATGATTGAAATATTTGTAAAAATTCATCATATGCTTTATTTATATCATTTTCATAACAAACTATCTTCCAGTCTTGCATTAATAATTCCTTTGCCAGTAAATACATAGATTCTTCAGTTCTTATTCTTTTATATGTTACGACCCGAGCGCTGGTCCTGTCCGCACTCGGGCTATGTATATTCGCTGCCGGCTTTGACAGCTGTGGGTTACATTCTGACTTCACCGGGCTCTTATTGTGAAGGCGCTCGGTGGGCTTTCCGGCTGTCAAAATCGGTCAGCTGTCTGTCATCACTGCTCGTTAGTGTTCGCCTTTATAAGGTGGGCACTGACGGCAGTTAAATTGCAGGAGTATCGTCAGACATCGTCAAACAATCCTCGTGAGGCCTCGTTAGACCTTCATGTCAGGTTTGTGTTCTTTCTGGTCTTGTCATAGTTTAGCTCATAGTGGCTGGGGTTAGCCCTACGAGCCCTTGTATCACTTGGTGTGTGTTTTTGCCCTTAGCAGCTCATATGCCTTGTGTTTTGTCTTGTTTAATTAATAAACTAGAAAAGCACTCGGAGAGCGCAGACCTCCGCCAAGCGCTACAGTTCCCCCCATACAGTGTTTGTGTGTACGTTTTCAGATTCCTTGACCATGAAAACATAAGACTAGCAATTGGATTGACAATGATAGGATTAGTGGTTCAGTAGTTATTCACGAAAATGGCATTTTCCGTAATGGCGGTTTTCTTCTGGACGGTGATCCGGATCATCCCCAAAATTTAATCAGTTCTTCCTTGTACCATTTCCAACAACGCCTGAAAGTTTCATCGAAATCCGTCCAAAACTTTTTGAGTTATCTTGCTAACCAACAGACAGACAGACAGACAGACAGACAAACTCCAGCAAAAACATAACCTCCTGGCGGAGGTAATTACCATCATTACAAAACTCACCGATGGACTCTTGGCGTCTTATGGTGATCTGCGAGGGTCACCGCATGACAGTATACTCCTGCCAGACGTCTAAACGGAGACGCCACACCGAGACGCCTTTTTCACTGTGAGTTTTTGCTTTTTGGACGTTTGTTCTTTTTCTGTCTGGGTACGGTGTGCTGGAGGAATGCCGTCGCGGAGGGGCCGTGCTCAGAGTCCGAGCCACGAGCTGGCGGACGTCCTAGAATACGTGGATGAAACACTCATCTCTGCTTCCCTCCTTGACTACGACAGCAAGGTACGCTGGTACCTGGACTGCGCTGAGGATGTGCTTAATCATTTTTCTCCCCACTACGCTGACCACCTTGAAGTCGGCGCGAGGAGGGCTGACATCGCTGCACAGCGCGAGATACTCCGTATGGTGGAGGAGGACTACGGCAGGAAGCAGCGGAGGAGGCATCCTCGCTCCCCGTGCTGGGGTCCGGCTCCTGCCCTTGACCTGGTCCAGGAGTTTGCGCCATCTGGGGGCCGACCACAACGTCGGCACCGTGGCCCAAGCCACCCTCAGCAGAATCCCCGGCTGGACCCGCTGCCGGCAAAGCCCGTCAGCGAACCCCTGAGAGCGGCTCCACCTCGTCCTTCTAGGGGGCCCTCTGTCGCCATCCAGCAGGGAGAAGGAGGAACAACGTCCCCTACAGCAGAAACCATCTCTTCTCTGGGAGAAAGGCAAGTGCATGTTAATTTATTACATCATAATTGTAACCTGCTTTGTCTGACTCCTGGGGGCGGAGTTCGGGGTTCGCAGCCCCCCGAGCTCCCTCCACCTGCTGTAGAGATAATGATTAAACCTGCTGCCTCTGTGTCTCCCCCTGTTGAGCGGTCCGCGACGCCAGGCCAACGTCGTCGGATGAAGAGGGGGCCTGCAGTGCTGGAAAGCCTGGATCCGGCCCTGCAGCCACATCGTGGACGGAGGAGAAGAACGGACTGCGGCCCGGAGCCTGAGCCGACGATGAAGCGTCCCCGGGTCTCCTCGCTGGAGCAGTCCGAGCCAGTTGGTCGAGTGTCCCCTGCCCCCATGCCATACGGGTCATCGGCGTGGACAGCAGCGCGGGAGGAACCTCAGGCTGCAGACAACATCTTGCCAGCTGCGGAGCCCGACGCAGCTGAGTTGGAGCCTGCTGATGAGAGTCGCCACCCTGAACCTGGATCGTCGAAGTCCTGGGTGGCAACAGAACCCGAGTGCAGGCAAGTGCTCCCTCTTGTGTCTCTGTCCCCTGTTTTGGAGCATTTTTGCCTGCCTCTCGGGGAGGCGAGTGAGGAGCAGCTGCCTGCTGCGCCCGAGCTCATCTCGCTGGGTTCTGTTGCTACTGTTGTTGCTGTTTTTTTTTTTTTTTTTTTTTTTCTTTTTTTCTCTCGGCGCCACACGAGTCGGCTGCCTTTTGCAACAGCGGCTCGATTCCGAGTCTTTTTCCCTTCCTCTCTCTTTTGATCCGTCTTTTTTTTTCACCCCACTTATATCACGGACACACAGATCGTCCTAAATGTCTCCTGAGCCGGTGGACGGAGCCACTGTCTATAGCAGGATACGATACAGCAGAGAACAGCTGCTAGCATTCAACCGCCACCCGGTCCCATTGGAAAAACTCGACATACCGAGTGAACTGAGGCGAAAACGCCGCGGCTGCCGGGCTGGAGTAAGGCGGAGGACAAAAAATATAAGGTACAGACCCTCCCTTCCATCTGTTGTCATGGGAAATGTACGGTCGATACTGGGAAAGTTAGATGAGCTAGCGGCTATCTCCCGTTATGATAGCACATACCGGGAGTGCTCTCTCCTTTTGTTTACTGAGACGTGGCTAACTGAACTAGCAGCAGATGCTAACATTGAGCTGGAGGGTTTTCACATGATACGAGCTGACCGAACACCAGACAGTGGCAAGGCTAGGGGCGGTGGAGTGATCATGTATGTTAACAACAACTGGTGCAGACCGGGACATATCACTGTTAAACAACGACACTGCAGCAAAGACATTGAGTTGCTAGCTGTTAGCATGAGGCCTACATATCTCCCGAGAGAACACTCACACGTGATCTGCATTGTTGTTTATGCAAATCCGACGGCGAACGCTGGGACAGCACGTGACGTCATCCATTCAGTAACCAGCAGGCTGCAGACAGAACACCCAGATGCTCTTCTCCTCATCTCAGGCGATTTCAACCATGTTTCACTGTCTCCCATTCTACCCACGTTCACCCAGTATGTCACATGCCACACTAGAGACAATAAAACACTGGATTTATTCTACGCAAACACTAAGGAGGCGTACACCTCATCACAACTACCCCCACTCGGGAGATCGGATCACAACTTGGTTCATCTCCGGCCGGTGTACAAACCCCTAGTGCACAGACAACCTCCGGCCATGCACACTGTGGAGTTATGGTCTGAGGAGACAATGGACACCCTAAAGGGCTGTTTTGAAGCCACCGCCTGGAAGCAGCTCTGCGATCCACATGGTGAGGACATCGATGGCCTCATTCACACCTTCACGGGCTACCTCAGCTTCTGTGTGGACAAATCCGTTCCCACCAAGACCATACGGCGTCACTCAAACAACAAACCCTGGATCAACCCTGAGATAAAAACACTTCTGAGAGAGAAGAAGAGGATCTTCAGGTCGGGGAACAGGGAGATGCTGAAGTCCGTACAGAGGGAGCTGAGGAGAAAGATCAGAGAAGGCAAGGACAGCTTCAGGAAGAAGATGGAGGACAAGCTGCAACAGAGCGACATCAGCGGGGTCTGGAGAAACCTCAAAACCATCTCGGGGCTCCAGAATACCTCCCCCCAGGCCACAGGGGGCAGGGAGTGGGCGAACAACCTGAATCTGTTTTTCAATAGATTTGACCAACCGCCCTCCCCCCTGACTGCACAACAACCACTGCTGCCTCTAAAGAAATCAAGTCCTGCTGCCCACTCCCCACTCTACCAACACCCCCCCACTCCCAACACACAGCCCCCCATCCTGACCCTGTCCAGGACCCAGGTGAGGACGGAGCTGAGGAAGATCAAGGCGAGGAAGGCGCCGGGACCGGACGGCATCAGCGCAAAGCTCCTCAAGTCCTGTGCAGACCAGCTGTGTGGGATTGTGACGTATATCTTCAACATGAGCCTGAAACTGGGGAGGGTACCACAGCTGTGGAAAACATCTTGTGTGGTACCTGTACCAAAAACTTCCCACCCCAAAGACCTGAACAGCTACAGACCGGTGGCCTTGACGTCCCACTTGATGAAGACCCTGGAGAGACTGCTCCTTGCTCACCTCCGCCCCCTGGTGGAACCAGCGATGGATCCACTCCAGTTCGCCTACCAGCATGGCATTGGGGTGGAGGATGCGGTGATCTTCCTCCTTCACCGTTCTCTGTCCCACCTGGAGAAGCCCGGGAATATGGTGAGGATCATGTTCTTTGACTTCTCCAGTGCTTTCAACACCATCCAACCGATGATCCTGAAGGACAAGCTGCTGCGCGCAGGGGTGGACCAGCACCTGTCATCATGGATCCTGGACTACCTCACGAACCGGCCTCAGTTTGTGAGAACCCGGGACTGTGTGTCCGACACGATCATCAGTAGCACGGGGGCCCCCCAGGGAACGGTGCTGGCTCCCTTCCTGTTCACTCTTTATACTGCGGACTTCTCACACAACACAACACACTGCCATCTACAGAAGTTCTCTGATGACTCTGCGATCGTTGGCCTCATCTCCAATGGAGATGAAGCTGAGTACAGAGGGCTTATCCAGGACTTCGTGGACTGGTGCCATCGGAACTGCCTCCAGATCAACGCGAGGAAAACTAAGGAGCTGGTGGTGGACTGCCGCAGGCATGGGCAGCCCCTCACAGTACCAGTAAATATACAGGGAACAGACATCGAGATGGTGACATCCTATAAGTACCTGGGTATTCATCTGAACAATAAACTAGACTGGTCACACAATACTGATGCACTCTACAAGAAGGGACAGCGCAGGCTGTTCCTGCTGAGGAGACTCAGGTCTTTTGGTGTACAAGGGGCGCTGCTGAAGTCATTCTATGACACGGTGGTGGCATCAGCCATCACTTTTGGAGTGGTCTGCTGGGGCAGTGGCATTACTGCAGCCGATAGGAAGAGACTGAACAAACTGATTAAGAAAGCTAGCTCTGTCCTGGGGCAGCGCCTTGATCCGATGGAGGAGATAGGAGAGAGAAGGACGGTGGCTAAACTGTCATCTCTGCTGGAGTCCGAGTTCCACCCTATGCAGGACATACTGAATGCACTGAGGAGCTCATTTAGCAGCAGACTACATCATCCCAGGTGCACAACCGAGAGGTTTCGTAGGTCCTTCCTACCAACGGCTGTCAGACTGTACAACCTAAGCAGGGCTGCTCGCAGAGATAGCAAAAAGACGTAACAAACTAATAGTTTTTTGAATGCAAAAGATGCAATAGACTTACACAATGGTCCTCTCCGGCATACAACTAGGAACATACCGGTCGCTATGGAGGGTGAGAATATGTATGGGCACATAATCATACCATGTAGGATAACTAAGTAGACGGTTATGCTGTTTCATTCCATCTAGCAACAATGCTCTGCACTGTGTGTGTTTATATATTTGCATATTTATTCCATCTAGCTACAATGCTCCGTACTGTGGGTGTTTATATATTTATATATCTACATATTATTCCATCTAGCTACATTGCTCCGCACTGTGTGTGTTTATATACTTGCATATTTATTCCACCTAGCTGCAATGCTCCGTACTGTGGGTGTTTATATATTTACATATTTATTCCATCTAGCTACAATGCTCTGCACTGTGTGTTCATATATTCATATATTTATTCCATCCAGCTACAATGCTCTGCACTGTGTGTCTGTGTGTGTGTGTATATATATATATTTTATAGTAATACGTACATATGTTTATTAGCTGCTCTTGCTTGCTTGTTTTTTTTTCTTGCCTTCTGATTGTTGCTCTGAGTGTTGCTATCCCTGTGCTGTTGCAATCCTGGAATTTCCCCGTTGTGGGACTAATAAAGGCTTATCTTATCTTATCTTATCTTACCGGTGATTCTGATCCCGGTTTTCTTGTTGTTTGTGAGCCTCGTTGCAGTGTCGCCGGCATGGAACCAGTCGGAGTCACTGGGTTAGAGGTCCCAGGTTCGGGGGTGGAGATCGTCAGCGGAGCTGCACCGACCCAATCGGGGTCTGACGTGGGTGCACCAGAGGCCCAATCGGGGTCCACCGCAGGTGCGGTTCTGGCCCAATCAGGGCCCAACGTGGGTGCAGCTGGGACCCAATCGGGGTCCAACGGAGGTACAGCGCCGGTGTGGTCCGCGGATGGGGGAGGAGCTGCAGACCTTTCGCTGTCGGACGGATTACGGGCTCATCCTTGCCTTCTTTCCCCTCTACTGAGTCACCGCCCCTGCGCATCATCGCCGGGGGCTATGGGGGTTCCTGTTCGCTCGCCCCGGCTCTCCCGAGTTTTGTCCTCGTCAGGGAGGCCGCCGCGGGCTTTTTTTCCCCCGGGACTGGTGGCTGAGGGACACGGGTCGGCCGCCTGAGGGACTGCTTTGCCGGTTCGGCGCCCCGGGTCGGCCACCCGACGTGTTATGTGTTTCGTTGGGCGACCTGTTTCGGCCACCAGAGGAGCGGACGTGCTGGGCGTTGGACTGTGGTGAGCCGCCTGGTCATGTTCCGCCTCCCATGACCACCCGCTGGCCGATGGACGCGGGGAGACCACCTGAACTGTTCCTATGGCGCCTGGTCTCCGCCGGTCGGCATAAACTGTCGGGGGGGTAGTGGTCATTTTCTGGTGATGATCTGTCCCAGTGATCTGTTTTTATTTTCCCTTGCTATCCTGTGTGCTTTGTGTTATGGCCATTTGGGTGTCTGCGGGTATTTGTTATGTCTTGCAGTTGCCCTATTTTGTTTTGTGTATAGTTAGGTATGAGCCAGTAATTGCTCTGTTTTTCTGTATTTGGCTATTTGAAAATTCGCATGAGAACTCACACAGGTGGGAAGCCATTTTCTTGTGTAACATGTGGGCAAAGATTTAATTTTCTCTTTCTGTCCTGTGCTGTTTCTGTAACTGTTATTTGGGGATCCTTGGCAATTTGTGTTATGTCCTACAGTTGCCTTATTTTCCTCTGTGTGTATTTTATCTGATTTGAATATTTGGCATTTTTTTTTGTCATTGTACTGTGTTTAGTTTTTTTTTTGCCTTGTCTGGTCTGGATTTTGTCTTTTTCCCATACTGATTCTGTGTTGGTCTTTTTTTCCCTCCGGACCTACCCCCATCTGCCCACCCTGGAGGGGGTGGGTTGGCAGGGTGGTCTACAGGCATTCTGGAAGCCCGCCCTCGGAGGAGGGTACTTTTATGACCCGAGCGCCGGTCCTGTCCGTGCTCGGGCTATGTATATTCACTGCCGGCTTTGACAGCTGTGGGTTACATTCTGGCTTCACCGGGCTCTTATTGTGAAGGCGCTCGGTGGGGTTTCCGGCTGTCAAAATCGGTCAGCTGTCTGTCATCACTGCTCGTTAGTGTTTGCCTTTATAAGGCGGGCACTGACGGCAGTTAAATTGCAGGAGTATCGTCAGACATCGTCAGATATCGTCAAACAGTCCTCATGAGGCCTTGTTAGACCTTCATGTCAGGTTCGTGTTCTTTCTGGTCTTGTCATAGTTTAGCTCGTAGTGGCTGGGGTTAGCCCTACGAGCCCTTGTATCGCTTGGTGTGTGTTTTTGCCCTTAGCGGCTCATAGCCTTGTGTTTTGTCTTGTTTTATTAATAAATTACCATCATTGCAAAACTCACCGGTGGACTCTTGGCGTCTTATGGTGATCCGCGAGGGTCACCGCATGGCATTATATGTAATATTTTTGGTATACTTTTTCTTCCTATAATCACATTGATAGACAACAAAAATTGGCAGGCGGTCACTGATATTTAATAAAAGCCCACTCACCATATTATTTTCCATAATGTTTGTGAATATGTTATCTATTAGTGTGGCACTGTGCAACGTGATTCTGCTAGGTCTGGTGATTGTTGGATGTAAGCCCATACTGTACATTGTGTTGATAAATTCTTCTGTCGAACTATGTTGTTTTGAATTCAAAAGATCTATATTAATATCCCCACAGATGAACATAACTTTATGAGTAAGTTTTACATACATTTTTTCCAATCCATTCCTTGAATAAGTCAATATTTGTCCAGGTGTTCTATATACACAGCTCACTACTATATTCTTCATATTGTCCAAACAGATTTCTATTGTCATACATTCAAATAAATCATCCACAGTCACTGACAAATTTTCAACAACCTTGTATTGCAAGCTCTTGTCAACAAAAATTGCAACTCCTCCTCCTTTTTTCACTTTTCTATTCATATAATTTAATTGGCAGCCATCCAATGTAAAATCCACTCCTTTCTCTTCACTGAGCCATGTCTCTGATATTGCCAATATACTGAATGGCTCTTTAAACTGATGTAAATAATCTTAAATGCTATTAAAGTTGGCATAGAGACTTCTACTGTTGAAGTGGATCATAGAAATATAGAAATCAGATATGACCATTGTGTTAAACTGTTCATCCGTGTAGTAACTACAGTTATTATTGATGGAGGTAAATAAATTATTATCAGGGTCTATGTTATATTCTACGTCCTGTGGGTTGTGATCCATATATTCAAAAACTTTCAGTTCCTGTTGATCCTGTTTATTGATCTTTTGTTTCATGTAGTTATATACAGTATATGTTTTGTGTAGTTATATGTCCTGTTGCAGATGAGTATAATCCTTCAGTGTCTTACAGTTATCGTTTGTTGCTGTCGACTCCAGTTCATAATGTTCATTGATATTTGTCCAGTTCCATAATATTTTGGTTAATGACCTTGGCTTCTTCAGGTGATGCATTTAATTTGATTTATATTTTACAGTTTGTTGTCCAGGTGTTTTGAATCGTTTTTTTGCTTTCTCAGGTATCTTGCTTTTCTGGCTATTTCTGCGTTTTCTTTTGTGAGGTGCTCGTTTATGTAAATGTTCGTTCCTTTCAGTTTCCTCCCTTGTTTTAGCAGCGCAGTCTTGTGTTTTCTGTTGACAAACCTCATGATTACAGCTGGTTTGTTGCTGTTTTTCCTGGGCAAGGGATGGCAGGCCTCAATGGTGTTACAGTCCAGCTGGATTCCTTTGGACTGCAGGAAGGCCGACACTTGTTGCTCCGTGGATTTGGCTTCCAGCTCATCGAGCCTCCTTCCGCTGTCCGTGGCCACCGCCCAAGCATATGATCGGGGTTTAATGTGGAACCCAGTGATGATCACGTCGTTCACCCAGGTGTATTGCTCCAGGTCAGCCACTCTGCCCTCCAGATACGCCAGTCTCTTGTCCTTCTTGGTGTTCTGGATCCACAGTGCTTTCACCTCCTCGACCAGGCCCAGAATGTTTTTTTTGCTGCAGCTTAACAGCAGAAATCTGTTCAGCCAAGAAAGTCGAGCGATCTTTTAATATCGTCCACCTCCTCAGTCTGCTGAGCTTTCTTGGGACCCATGATCCCGGACAATTTATATTGACAAAACAGCTACTGAACAGCTGTTTAGCTAGCTGAATGGTGGGCCACTCTGCTCCGCTCTCGTTTTCCCAGTCCGTAAATGCCGCTATCGGCGTCTTAAATCAGGCAGGAGTCGAAACGAGGATGTCCAGTCCGTAATCCAAATTCAGTTATCAGAAGCCAAAAAGTAGTCAAAAACCGAGCACCAAAAACACAGAAATCCACAGATTGACAGGATCTGACAGCAGGTTGACAGGTTGACAGGAACAGGAAGATCGAAAATAAGTTCGAAATAAGTCAAACAATAAGTTTAATTTCCCTTGTTTACCACTGTCGATCACTATTCGCTCACCATGCTCATGCTCTATGTCTCTTTCCCTCCAATGCAGCACACTTTTTCTTTGCTAACCTCTTCCTTTGAATACTTTCCTGTACCTCCTCATTCCACCACCAAGTCTCCTTGTCTTCATTCCTCTGTCCTTCCACATTTAAGATAAGATAAGAGATAAGAAAAGCCTGTATTAGTCCCACAATGGGGAAATTCCAGGACTGCAACAGCACAGGGATAGCAACACTCAGAGCAATAATTTAGAAAATAAGAAAATAAGAGCAGTGAATATACATATGTACACATAAATATATATACACAGTGCGGAGCATTGTAGCTAGATGGAATAAACAGCATAACAGTCTATTTAGTTACCTCACATAGTATGAATATGTATTCATACATATTGCCACCCTCCGTAGTGATTGATATTGTCCTACTTGTATACTGGAGGGGGATATATATATATATATATATATATATATATATGTGTGTGTGTGTGTGTGTGTGTGTGTGTGTGTATATATATATATATATATATATATATATATATATATATATATATATATATATATATACACTGTATATATACACACACAGTTGTATACTGGACTTCTCTCCTTAAAACCATACCTACTGTAATGCTATGCTTTATCATTCATTGTTTAGTGTCATTCAATGCACTGATAATTTTTTTTTATTGCAGTGAAGGCAACTTTAAGAGTTAGCTGATGATTGGTGCAGATCTGCCACATGACCCATGGGATCATTTTTAAGGCAGCCATTTTGTCAGCAGCATTTGTTTTAGAAAGTTGTTTCTTGTTAATCTGTGCCTTCCTGTTTGTGTGAAGCCCCGGAGAAGCTTTGTGAGTAAAACTGTTAGTCTAGAATGTCTAACTGCATATATGTGCATATTTAGCAGATATGTACATTTTGTGATGCTGTGCAACATAAGCAGCTCACTCCATGCTGCCATGCTAGCTTAGTTGTTTGTGCCGATGTGTGTTGCTAATGTTAGCTCATTGTTAGCTTATGCTAATGTTAGGTCAGCTGTGTAGCGTTAGTAGCCTTTGTTTATATTGTTTTCATGTGTGCGATTTTATACAGTTTGTGACTGAATGCTTTTTTTTTTTTGTTTCATTTCAGTTTCACAGAATCACAGTACTGAGAAAATACATGTTTGCTCAGGACATACAAGTAAAGATGGCTGAACTTTACTTCTGCGCTTGAGTCTTCATTAAAGCTTCTTTGTACTGGCTGTTTAGCTCTCTGTTCATTCATGTAACGTGGACATGCATGCAAGGGGACAGAATAGTGAAAAAACAGTATCACAGTGGGTGAAACACAACAGACGGCTGCCCCTCCCTACTCATCAGTCTTCCATCTTTGTCACATTCATCCCCCCACAACAAATACAAAATGGATGATAGAATACAGGGGTGCACCAAACGTCCAATGATGACATGTCAACTAGCCATATGGAAACCAGGTTAGTGGCATCCACTTCATCTAAAAGTTCAAGAAAATCGTCTGCAAGTATAGCAGCAGCTAAAGCACAGACAAAAGCAGAGGTGGTGTGGGCTCGCACTACATTTGTAAAGTGGGTAGCTGAAGTATTGTTAGAAAAAGCAAAATTGGAAGCAGAACAGCACTCACTACAGCATGAAAAATGTGCAGCAGCTTCAGTAGAAGCTGATGTTCTGGAGTCAGCGGTTGTGGAGCTAGATCTAGATGAGTGTAGATCTGTTAACATCACTGCAATACCCCATGAATTCTCAAAAAATAAGAACCAGTGACTATGTTGACTGTCTCTCGACATCACACTGCAGCCATGTATCACTCTCCAAAACAAAGCAGCACACCTGTTCCCTCTACAAGCCAATTCATGGTCAAATCCCGCTTCAAGACAGAGTAGACCACCCACACTCACCCCTTCCTGTCACAGCAGCATGCCAACCATCCACTCCAGATCACCCAGGCGTGGGTGATGTAGCCAGGTACTTGGTACGTTGTGAGCTCATTAACTTGGGGCTTAGAGGATTTGATGATTGCCCTAAAAACTATTGGGCCTGGAAGCCCTCATTCACCAGCACTATAGAGGGACTGGCACTGACTCCCAGCAAAGAGCTAGATCTTCTGATGAAATGGTTAGGCCCCCTGTCTTCAGAACCGGTGAAGAGACTCAGAGCTGTTCATGCTGCTGACCCCGCTGCTGGACTAAAAAGGCCTGACAACATATGAAAGAGTGTTATGGTTGTCCAGAAATCAGAGAGAAAGTTGTCTTTGATAAATTGAACAATTTCCCAAAAATTGGTAACAAAGAACCTTTAAAGCTAAAGGAACTGAGAGACCTGTTCACACAAATTGAATCTGCCAAACTAGAGGGCTACTTACCCGGTCTCGGTTACCTCGACACGGCAAGAGGTGTCACACCCATTATACTCAAGCTCCCTCATAGCCTCCAAGAGAAGTGGATGTCTCTAGGTTCACAGTACAAGCTCCAGCACAAAGTACCATTCCCACCGTTCACATTTTTTGCTGACTTTATCTGTTGTGAAGCCTATATATGGAATGATCCCAGTTTCACTCTGAATGCATCTGCAGCAAGTCTTGTGAAACAAGAGGGACCTGTGAGGAGGTTTGGGCAGTCAAAGAGCTTTATATCGGCTCACAAAACGGAGGTCTTTCACATGTAAACACCAAGCGCTACAAACATCCAAAGCAAAAAGTCAGACATAGATGGACATTGCCCCATTCACAAAAGGCCCCATCTTCTTAAATGCTGTAGAGGCTTCCGAGCTAAAAGTATTGACAAATGCAAAATATTCTTAAAAGAGAATAACATTTGCTTCAGATGCTACTCCTCAACCAAACACCCCGCAAAAGACTGTAAATCAGCCATGCAATGTTCCGAATATAACAGCAACTCACATCACAGCACTCCACCCTGGGCCTCCACCATGGGCAATTAAAACCCCTGATGCAGAGCATGGCAGGGAGGAAGAGGGAGATGGAGCCTCTACCAATGTCAACTCTAAATGCAGTGAGGTCTATGGAGATTCACTAAGCTTCCGGTCTTGCTCTAAAATCTGCCTCATCAAAGTTCACCATAGAGACCAACCAAATAAAGCTGTGAAGGTGTATGCAATACTTGATGACCAAAGCAACCAATCACTTTCAAGGTCAAAGTTCTTTGACCTCTTCAGCCTCAATACCACAGGCTCTCCCTACACTCTTTGCATGTGTGCTGGAGTTAGAGATGTCTGGGAAAAGAGCTGCAGGTCCCTGATGAAAGTTGTAGTGTACCACTCCCTACGCTGATTGAGTGCGACCACATGCCAGATGACAGGTCAGAGATACCTACTCCAGAAGCTGAAAAACATCATTCACACCTTAAGTCCATTGCCCATTTTGTTCCTCCTCTCAATCAAAATGCAAGGATTCTCCTCCTGCTTGGACGAGATATCCTTCAGGTTCACAAGGTGAGAGAACTGCGCAATGGACCACTAAATGCACCTTATACACAAAGTCTAGACCTTGGCTGGGTCATAGTTGGCGAGGTCGGTTTGGGTACTTCTCACAAACCTACAGCTGTGAATGCATATCACACAAACATTCTATGTAATGGTTGCCCATCACACTTCAGTCCTAGCCCAAACCACATTTCCTTGAAAGAGACACTGACGGTGCAAAACCTTTCGAAATTCCCACTCCATTCTCAGAGTGATCTCAGCACCCACCTTTTGCACAGCAGGGGTCTCAATGAGGACTCATTAGGTTGCACAGTCTTTGGAAAAAATAGACAATGACAACAAAATGGCTCCCTCAATTGAGGACAGACTGTTCCTTCAACTAATGGACAAAGAGATGTACATAGATGACACCAACAGCTGGGTGGCACCACTTCCTGTTCGTTTGCAAAGACCCTATCTGCCAAATAACAAAATTCCTTCCTCCGTCATACACTTGAAAAGAAGCCTGAAATGAAAGATCATTTTATTGCATTCATGCAGAAAATCTTAGAGCGTGAACACGCTGAACTGGCCCCACCTCTGCAAGATGGAGAAGAATGCTGGTACTTACCCCTGTTTGGTGTGTACCACCCATGTAAGCCCAGCCAAATAAGAGTCGTATTCAACTCCAGCACTCAGTACCTTGGAGTGTCATTGAATCATGTGTTGCTGACAGGGCCAGACTTAAACAACAGCCTGCTAGGAGTCCTGCTGCGGTTTAGAAGAGAGAAAATGGCAGTCTGCAGATATAGAACAAATGTTTCACAACTTTCTGGTAAAGGAAGGCCACAGGAAGTTCCTCCAATGATACATCCAAAGACATTGTAGAATACAGGATGAGAGTTCATGTTTTTAGCAGCAGTCCCTCACCTGCTGTTGCTATATATGGTCTCAGACGTACTGCTCTACACAGAGAATCTGAATTTCTATGTCGATGACGGACTCAAATCCCTTCCCTCTGTCACTGAAGCCATCGAGCTGCTCAAGACTACAAAAATATGCTTGCTTGTTCCAACTTAAAGTGCTGATGACACATTTTTGACTTCCTCTAATTTTTCAACACATAATACAATATGACAAAATAGGTTGGTCTGTGCAGTTTTAAGTCAAACAGGCTTTTTTTCATGCAAATATCTGACGTTTTCATGAGTGCCATGTCACCAATTGTATCAGTAGCTGGAAAACCCCGCGGCCATGTTGTCACGTCATCGGGAGAACACAGCGCTTGGCTGCCCATTGTACACACAGGATGGAAGCGGTTGAAAACATCGGCGATGGTTCCAGCACAAGTAGTCTGGAATTGGTTTGTGTTGTCCAATCTTCAGACGATTATAGTTCCGAAGAATGGGATCACAATGAAGAATCTGGGGGCATCAGACCTTATAAGTTTGAGCTGTGTCAAGCGGGCATCGTGCCTAGCGAGTCACACTCAGAGAGGGACGGTGGATAGGCACACATGCCCGCAGCAGCAGCAGCGACAAACACATGGCAGGGGAACACCTGGTGTTATTCTTTTGTTACAGATATTGTAAACAAATTATTTGTTCATAAATATAATTTATTTAAACCCGATTTTTCAATAAAATCATAGCAGTGCATTCTCTGTGGCTCAGGCATCAGGTTTATTATGGATTATATTTTGAGTTCTTGTTGTTTTTGTTTTGTACATGTGTTTTACGTGCGTTTTGAGCCACTTTCAGGTGGGCACAGTCCAAGATTCGCCGGTCCAAACACACACACCCTCTCTCTTTGACAATCAGCTGTTCATGCTTTGTGTGCATCATCTGCTATGTTGTCAGTCAGCCAATATTGCCAACACTATCACGACGTGTTAGCCACTCCACACAGCTGTGGTTCTGTTGCGCCCCTTGAAGCAATGTCGGCCCTGGGGCGCAACCGTGGTTAACACGTCTCCTCTCCATGTTTGCTGGGTGATGTCAGCCCTGAACGCCAACTGTAAGTGTTTCTGTTTATTTTTGTAAGTTTTCACCTTTTTGGGAACTGTTGTCATCATTCTTATGTTCAATACATGTGCTGTGGTGAATTCTGCGCGTAAATCCATTTATCATGACCCTCCTTGCACTCTTATGCAGGGCACGGAGAGGAAGGATGAAATAACGAGGATTTACGTGCAGAGTTCACCACAGCACATTTAATACAGAAAGACAGACAATTTCCTAAAAGGTGAAGACGTACAAAAAACACAAACACACTTACTGATGGCGTTCGGGGGCCGGTGTCACCCAGAGAACGAATGAGAGGGGACATGTTAGCCACAGGTGTGCCCCAGAGCCGACATCGCTTCAAGGACGCACGAGAACCACGGCGGACATGGAGTGACTAACACGTCGTGAGAGTGCTGAAAATACTGGCAGACAAACAGCATAGGTGACAATACTATGGACCAGTAGTGCATGACTGGCAAACAGCCGCGAAGTACACTCCCTGCTGGTGATGGTGTGACGAGAAGCACCTGGGCGAGGACCGGGAAACATGATCAGCGGGAGGGGAATCAGCTGGTGATAATAAGAGAGGGGACGTGGCCGGACCGGCGAGAGTCAGCATGCAATCACAGAAAGTAGGTCAAAGCTGTGCGTAAATCCATTAATCCTTCCCCTCCTCGTACGCTGCTGCTGCATAAAAGCGCACGAGAAGCGCATGAGGATGCTTATGACAGTTGGAGCTGAAGCGTGTGATGTGGTCTTTCATGGCTTGCTGTTTATCTAAGCCTGCGACACAATGCAAAGGCATAGCCGTAAAATTAAAACAAGAAACCAGAGAAACTGTGAGCTACAAAGCTGCTGTCATTCCAGTCAACAACACCGGAGTCCGTTCTTCTGCTTACATCATGGGGGTGCCACCCTTAATTCGGTGGGCGGCACCACAGTCCAGTCAGCGGCTGCGTTTTTTTGATGATAACTAGTTTTTGCAGGTGCGATTGTAAATATTATATTGATTATCAACAATGACTTTTGGGTTTACATATCCTAAAAAAATGTCAAAATTGTGTCATCAGCCCTTTAAGACTCCATAAGATAGCGTCCAACAGCCCAGCGGTCATGCAAGCATTCTCCTCAGCTGATTACGCAGAGGACCTTTAAGACCTCAACATAGAGATGAGATGAGATGAGATGAGATTCAACTTTATTGTCATTACACATGTATGAATACAAGGTAACGAAACGTGACTTGGCATTTGGGCACGCTCTGCAGAGCGCATCCAAGGCCGGGGCAGCCGCTAGGCGCCAGTCAATCTCCACTGACAGTGGAGCATCTATCTCCACTGTTGAACCAGTGGAGATAGATGCTCCACTGGTTCAACACAGCCTTGGACTGAGCTGGAACCTCCAAAATGACACTTTCACATTCTGTGTCACCAATAGTGAAAATCCATTTACACGCAGAGGTGTTCTATCAACTGTTAATAGCCTGTTTGATCCTCTTGGTCTCGTAGTACCAATTACCATCCAGGGGAAACTACTGCTGAGGGAATTTACAAGCTCAACTGTTGAGTGGGATGCTCCCCTCCCCACTGAAAAGGAGGCTGAATGGAATGCCTGGAGAGGCTTGCTAGAAGATCTCAAACAGCTTGAAATTCAATGAGTATACTGTTGTGTCCACAAACCTGGTATAAAGGAGACAGAGGGAGAGGTTGCACTAGAACACAGCTTTATTATGAGCTATGTACACTACATGTTACACAGGCACATGTGGAGTCACCCGGGCAAGAGAGAGCCCCAAAAGGTGGACGTCCCATATCATAGGGTGGTGTGATAATGCAACAGGAAGGCGGCATCATCACACTGCACTTCACAATAAATCCCCATATAACACATTCACTGCAACATTGCTCTTAAATTCAGTAAGGAAGGAGGTCCACATCTTTGCAGATGCATCCATGCAAGCCATAGCAGCTGTAGCTTATCTGAAGATTACAGATGACAGCGGTACATACCATGTTGGCTTCATCATGGGAAACGCTAAATTAGCCCCTCAGTCAAACCACACTGTTCCCAGACTTGAGCTGTGTGCAGCTGTCCTTGCAGTCGACATGGCAGAGCTGATTGTGCAGGAGTTGGACTCTAAGCTAGATGCTGTAGAATTCTACACAGACAGCAAAGTGGTGTTAGGTTACATCTGCAATGATACTCAAAGATTCAATGTACCGTATTTTTGGGACTATAAGGCGCACTGGATTATAAGGTGCACTATCAATGAACGGTCTATTTGATGGTCTATTTTCATACATAAGGCGCACCGGATTATAAGGCGCATTAAAGCGAGGTAGTGGGAGCCAGGAAAAAAATTTTTTTTGCGTGCATGGAAAGAAAATCCTATCTATAGTCATTATAGACACATATAGCGCGATTGTCTGCGAGTGTGAATGACCTGTTCCACGAGCAGGCGGAACGTTTTTAGTCCATGGCTGTTTATCGCCATATTGGCCAGGATACTCGCTGGGTACTCGCTCGGTATTCGATACGGCTCGCTCTCCGGCGGCGGCCCTGATAAGTAAACATATGCCGGGACGCTTGAATTCTTTCGTCCCCAAAATATCATTTTTGAATATTTAATTACAGCTAAACGGGAGCAGTTTCGATGTCGAAATTTCACATACAAATCCTAATATACGTGTTCTATACACCATCGGCTTTTGGGTATCGACTACCTCGCGAGGTAGTTGGATCTGGGAATTTTTTTTTTTTTTTTTGCGTGCATGGAAAGAAAATCCTATCTATAGTCATTATAGATACATATAGCGCGATTGTCTGCGAGTGTGAATGACCTGTTCCACGAGCAAATGTACGTTTTTCGGCCCGTGGCCGTTTACATTGCCATAGTGGCCAGGATACTCACTCAGTACTCGCTTGGTACTCAATACGGCTTGCTCTCCGGCGGCAGCCCCGAGAAGTAAACAATGCAAACAAATGCTGGGACGCTTGAATTCTTTCGTCCCGAAAATATCATTTTTGAATATTAATTACAGCTAAACAGGAGCAGTTTCGATCCACGATCCATTGGCAGATAGTGGCGTAACTCGCTAGCAATTTAACTTTGAACGACCTGTTGACACCAATATAGCGGTTGGAGTTCTTTGGTTAATCCACCTGGAATGATGGCAAGCTCCGAATTAGTTTGCTTCACTTGGGTTTTGACTATCGGTGAGATGGGCGCGCACGGAGTGGCAGATCAATAGGGATGGAGATTTGTGGAAAAAGGCATCCGGCCATTATGTTGAAGCACATATTACTCCGCGAGGCTCCTGACTACCGTAATGCTCCGACAATCCATCAAGCGGTTCGGCTTCGTAGCTTACCAAAGTCATACTAAAACATTTTTGACAGATTTTTGAGCGCCGTGTACCACATAAAATCGGTTCCAGGTCAGTAAGCACAACCAGAATTAATACATAAGGCGCACCGGATTATAAAGCACACTGTCGATTTTTGAGAAAATTAAAGGATTTTAAGTGCGCCTTATAGTCCAAAAAATACAGTATATGTCAGCAATGGAGTGCAAAGGATCCGAAGGTTCTCTCGCCCTGAGCAATGGCATTATGTTCCTATCTCCCACAATCCAGCAGATGTGGCTACCAAGTCAGTACCAGCAGCTCACCTCACTGAAACAAACTGGCTCACCGGTCCAGCATTCCTACTAAATTAAATTAAATTAAATCACCCTTTACTGTCATTCAACCATACATGTACAGTAGAATGAAATTGTGCTTTTCCTATCTACAGTGTTAATCACACACACCCCATGTGTAGAATCAGAGACCCGCTGCCATGCAAGGCACTGCCACAGATTTCCCTCCTCCATTCCATTATTGCTGAGCACCAAGCTGGACGGCAGGAAGTTCAGCTTTTTATATGGTCTTCGGCATGACCCGGCCGGGATTTGAATCCCTGCCTCCCGGATGTGGGGTGGATGCTCTACCAACTGAGCCACAACTGAGCCGCTACTACAGCCTGAATCCATGTGCATCACGGAACAAGTACCCTTTGAACTTATCCACCCAGCGTCCAACAAGGAGGTACGAGCTCACATCACCACATGCACAGACTTGAACAGTATTCTTGGCTGTCATTGCTTCGAAAGATTTTCTTCCTGGAAATCTCTTATCAGAGCCACAGCTTCTCTCATCCCCATTGTCCAAACGTACAAGAAGAAAGAGAGTTGTAAGGGATGGCATCATTGTGTAAAGTCTCACAATGTTGAACTACTTACACAAGCCAGAACTGTAATTATCACAAGTGTGCAGAGACAAGCATATAAAGCTGAATTTGCCTGTCTAGAAAAGGGACAAGACATATCAAGAGACAGTCAACTAAGAAAGTGAAATCCTGTTTTGGAGGATGGTCTTTTAAGGGTTGGAGGTCGACTTGAGCATTCCATGCTGTGCATGGCAAAGAAGCACCCACTCATCATCCCTGGCCACAGCCATATTGCTAACCTCCTCACAAAGTACTATCATGATACAGTCAAACATCAGGGCCGTGTCTTTACTGAGGCAACTATTTGTACAAAAGGATTTTGGATAGTTGGAGTGAAGAAGTGCATCAACAGTAATCTCCCCAAATGCCTAAAATGAAGCAAGCTCAGAGGGAAAATGGAGACATAGACAATGGCTGATCTTCCTTCTGACCGCCTCAGCACAGACCCACCCTTTACTAATGTGGGCCTGGACTTGTTTGGTCCCTGGAACATATCAACTTGTCACACTTGTGGAGGTCAAGCCAACAGCAAAAGGTGGGAGGTAATAGTCACGTGTGCGGGCTGTACACACTGAACTGATAGAGTCATTGAATAGTTCATCCTTCATTAATGCACTGTGCTGCTTCATCGCCCTATGTGGTCCTGCAAAACAAATCTACTCAGACTGCGGAACTAACTTCAGAGGAGCATGCAGAGAGCTGAAAATGGTCATGGACAATAAAGGTTATCAGGATATGTCAAGATACCTCATTGGAGGAGGGTGCACATGGCTCTTTAATCCACCTCACTCCTCCCACATGGGAGGCGCATGGGAAAGGATGATTGGGATCTCAAGAGGAATCTTAGATTCTATGCTTTCACAAGTCTCCCCTTCTCATCTCACTCACAAGGTGCTGTCAACCTTTATGGCCGAAGTGTGTGCCATCATTAATGCAAGGCCTTTATTACCCATCTTTACTGATCCTGAGGCTCCTTTCCTCTTGACACCAGCAATGATTCTTACCCAGAAGGTCTCCACACCTCACCTTCTTCCTGGACCAGTTGACAACAGTGATCTTCACTGACAGCAGTGGAAGAGGGTGCAGCATCTTGCCAACATGTTCTGGGAGAGATGGAGAAAAGAATCTCTGCCTACTCTTCAAGTGCGTGACAGATGGTAAAAGAGCAAGCCCAACATTAAAGAGGGTGATCTGGTCCTGCTAAAGGACAGCCAAGTGAAGAAATGAATGGCCCATGGCTGTCGTCACAAAGGCCATTGTTGACGCTGATGGGAAGGTCAGGAAACTGCAACTGTGTTTTGTGATATTGTGCATCTTTTTGCTTATTTATCCTGTTGGTGGTAAGCTCACTTTTTTTGAGCAATACAACGCCATCCTGTGCTGGCTAACGACTGTTAGCAGGGACTGCTAGCTAGCGAGTAGCCAACTCTGCTGATTCGCGCTTGCTTTGTCCGAAGTACTTGCTTGTGAGAGCAAAATGATAAAATATGTTAATCCTGGTTAAAATCCTGGTTTGTATACGTGTTGCACTTTGGTGCTGTGCATTAAGTTGTGTGTATTTTCTTTCTAGAATCTGTTTCCACATGCCAGGGGTCCACCTCCCCCTGCATGTTGTGTTTAGATTTTGGATACAGGTCAAAAGGACCCCAGGATCCAAAATCTCAACATATACAAGTGCATTTTCAAACCAGTGATTTGTAAAGTGGTTCATATAATTTCCTAAAGCCTCATAATAGACCCACATACCTATTCTGTGGATTTTCCAAAAAAAGTGTTGGAACAGTGTTGTCATGCTGTTTCTGTTCCACCATAAATCCCTGGATTGAAAATGTACTTGTACATGTACAGAGTGGATCCTGGGGTGCTCACTTGTCAGGGAAACAAAGTATTTTTGTCACATCCCGCCATTGACTTTCACAAGTGCATTTCCCTAATACAGGTACATCTCAAAAAATTTGAATATCATGAAAAAGTTCAATATTTTTTGTCACTCATTTCAGAAAGTGAAATCCATATATTATATAGATTAATTACACAGTGATTTATTTCAAGCGTTTATTTATTTTAATTTTGATTATTATGGCTTATAGCCCATGAAAACACAAAATTCAGTTTCGTAAAAAATTGGAATGGTGTGGGTGACCCAGTCAGTACGTTCTCTACTCAGACTGAATGGCACGGCAGGAGGAGATGTGTAAAAGCTGAGAAACGGCTATGCAGGGCAGTCTGTGGCTTTCTGCTTAAGACCGCATGATAATACAGTATGCATTCTCCTCTGGTCTGCATAATAATGTGCTGACAGGTTGGGTGACAAAGGGAATTGTCATTGTAAATGTATGTATGTTAATGCGAACACCCCAGGTTGCGTGGCGAGTTATATGGTATAAAAAGAGAGATGCCCGCGACCTGGGTCAGGCTTCTTCTTCTTGTTGACTGATGATAGAGATTAATAAAGTCTGCTCTGCTCCAGCTACTACCTCGCCTACTCATTCCTCTCTCTACACTGGTGACCCTTGACGCACAATGGAACTCGACGCAAACACACCAGAGACGACCCAGACTGGAGGCGCCAGCACCGCGTGCGCTGTTTTGGTCAAACTCCCAGACTTTTGGCTACATGACCTGAAGTCTTGGTTCCTCCATACCGAGGCCCAGTTTGTGCTCCGGGGAGTGACGGTGGATGACACCAAATACTACTACGTGGTTGCAGCACTGGACACATGCACAACACAGCAGGTGGTGAGCCTGCTCCAACAGCCCCCAGCCCACGACAAATACAACGCTCTCAAAACTGCGCTGACCCGGCGCTACACACACTCGGACTGCGAGAGAGCGGAAAGGCTCCTGATGCGCTCCGAGTTGGGAGACAGGTCAGAAGTTGAATTAATAGAGAAGATGTTGACGTTGATGGGCACAGATGATGGGCATTTCCTCTTTGCCCACCTTTTCCTCCGGAACCTCCCAACAGCGGCCAGAGCGGTCCTTGCCAATTCGCCGCTGCTGGCCACGCACAACTACCAGGTGCTAGCACAAGAGGCAGATCGGATTATCCTCACCACCAGAGCCTTCGCTGTGAACGCAGTGGCGTTGGAACCCAGCGAGACGGCCAGCGGAGGCGAGGAGCCAGTGATGGTGGCCGCAGTGGAGGCCAAGAAGCACCAGAGAGACAAACTCTGCTTCTACCACCGCCGTTTTGGAGAAGATGCACGCCGATGCGTGCCACCATGCCAAATCAAGTGCTCGGGAAATGCCAGGGCCAGCTCTCGGTAGCAGCTGTGACTGCCGGTGACACAAACAAGCTGCTCTATGTGACAGACTCATGCTCGGGGAGATGGTTCCTCATGGACTCCAGCTCCCAGAAGAGCCTCATCCAATGCAATGTTTTTTGATTCTCAGCCCTGTACAGCTAGAGGAGCCGGGTCCACAACACTAGCCAACGTCACAGTTCCAGGGGGTAAGTTCCACACACTACTCACCCAGTTCCCAGCACTCACTGTTCCGACATTTTCGGCTACCGTCACTAAACACAGGGTGGAGCACTTCATTACCACCACGGGGCCGCCCGTTTTTGCACAACCTCGGCGCCTGGATGCAGCTAAACTGGCCAGTGCACGTGAGGAGTTTGCCAACTTGGAAAGGGTGGGCATCATCAGGCACTCAAACAGCCCATGGGCATCTCTGCTACATATGGTGCTTAAAGTCGAGGGATTGTGGCGACCATGCGGAGATTTCCGCAGATTAAATAACGCCACAGCACACGATCGCTACCCAATCCCCCATATTCAGGATTTTTCCGTCCACCTCACTGGGGCACGCATTTTTTCCAAGGTAGACCTGGTCCGCGGTTACCACCAGGTCCCGGTGCGTGCAGAGGACATACCCAAAACGGCAGTAATAACCCCGTTTGGTCTTTTTGAGTTCTTACGTATGCCTTTCAGGTTCAAAGACGCGGCGCAGGCATTCCAACGCATGATGGATGCGGTGCTGCACGATCTGCCATTTGTGGTCGTCTACCTGGATGACATCCAGGTGGCCAGCGCGTCCAAGGACGAACACGTAGCACACCTCAGGACGGTTTTCCAGAGGTTGGAGGAGCACAGGTTAATAATCAACCCGGCGAAGTGCCAGTTCGGGGTTACGGGAATCGATTTTTTGGGCCACCGCATCTCACCGGAGGGCGCGATACCCTTACTGAACAAAGTGTGCGCAGTGGCAGATTTTCCCCGGCCTCACACGGTCAGGGCACTGCAGGAGTTTTTGGGGATGGTTAACTTCTACGTACGCTGCACTTAAGAAATGGAAACCGGCGGACAGAGTCAACTGGACTCCTGAGCGAAAGCAGGCATTTTCCGAGGCCAAAACAGCTCTAGCGAACGCTGCACTACTGGCGCACCCGGACCCGGCGGCTTGGATAGCGCTCACTACCGGTGCATCGGACATGGCCATAGAGGCAGTCGTGGAGCAGTCCGTTGCCGGTTCTTGGCAGCCGCTCACCATTTTTAGCAGGTATTTGTGTGACAATGAGCGTAAATACAGCGTGTTCGACAGGGAGTTACTGGCTTTCCACCTGGCCATTCGCCACTTCCAGTTCTGGCTGGAAGGGCATGTCAACTGCGTTTGTGGACTACAAGCCGCTAACGTATGCTATGGCCAAGGTTTCGGAACCATGGTCGGCCTGGCAGAAGAGACAGCTGGCCGCAATCTCGGAGTTTATGACCGACATTCAACATGTGGCTGGCAAACTCAACATGGTGGCAGACTGCCTTTCGTGTTCATTAGTGGCTCCAGTCTATGTAGGGATAGATTACACGGCCATGGCCGCCGAGCAGATCGACGATGCGGACGTTTGCGTGCTCCAGTCTGGACCAGCAGGGTTAAGGCTGGAGAGCAGAGTACTTCAAGACGGGCCACCCCAATCTGTGATGTCTCCACAGGATGCCTGCACCCGGTAGTCCCACACGCTTGGCGCCGCCGTGTTTTTGAGTCGGTTCACTCCCTGGTGCACCCAGGAGTGCGCGCGTCAGTCAAAATGGTGGGAGCAAAGTTCGTCTGGCCGAGCCTGCGCAAACAGGTGAAAGAGTGGGCTGCAGCCTGCGTAGCATGCCAATGAGCCAAGGTGCACAGGCACACAAAGGCCCCCCTTGAGCCGTTCCATGTCCCGGCTAAGTGGTTTGACCACGTTCATGTAGACCTTGTGGGCCCCCTCCCGCCATCGCAGCGATTCATGCACCTTCTGACAGTGGTGGACCACACCACGCACGGGCCCGAGGCAGTCCCGCTAGCTTCCACTGCGTCCGCAGAAGTTGCACGCGTTTTTTTGATGACATGGGTGGCACGCTTTGGCGCCCCTTTGGATTTCAAGTCTGACCGGGGCCCGCAGTTCATTTCCGACCTCTGGTCCACGATGGCCCAGAGCCTGGGTGTCACAATTCATCGCACGACTGCGTACAACCCCCAGGCCAATGGGTTATGTGAGCGTTTCCATTGGTCACTTAAAGCAGCACTCAGGGCTTACGGATGCAAATTGGGTGGACCGGTTGCCGTGGGTTCTATTAGGGTTGCGTTCAGCACCGAAGGAGGATTTGGCGACCTCCCCAGCAGAGCTGTTTTTTTCTCAGCCGCTATGGCTCCCGGGAGAATTTTTGCCAGACAACCCCATGCCGAACACCGATCCATCCCCGCTTTCACTACATAGCACGGAGGCAGGGACGGTACCCGGCCCGGCCCACCACTGTTTTCCCCGCGCTTTCATGCCAAGGACCTTGAAGGATGTGTCGTTCTTGTTTGTCAGGCACGATGCCCACCGGACCCCGTTGCGCCCGCCCTACGATGGCCTGTTCAGAATGCTGGAACCTAGGGAGAAATATTTTGTTAGACTTGGGGGAACGCAGAGAAACAATCTGTATAGACAGGCTTACGCCCGCCTTCGTACTAGCAGACGAGCAGGTGGTATTGGCCCGAGCTCCTCGGCGCAGACGACCCTCACTGAGAACTCCCCAGGTAAATTTATTTATTTAGCGAATGCAAAGTCCTTAAGCCAAGCAGTTGCCTCCTGGTTTGCTGTATGGAGGGTGTGTAATCCTCCTTCCAGTCTTTGGAGCGGGCAAACCTCTATGATGTGTTCCATTGTTTGCTCCTCTCCACATGCGCACAGTGGGCTAGGGCTACTGCCCCATCTGTGAAGGCTGGCCAAGCAGGGACCATGTCCAGTCCTGAAGCGATTGAGTGTAGACCACTGTCTCCTTGGGAGGTTGGTGCCCGGGACCTGTTGGTTGGGGTTTATCACCAGCTGTTTGTTTGGGACCTCCTTGGTCTCCCATTCCTCTTGCCAAGCTGTCTGGATGGTAAAGTCAGCTGGGGGAGGGTTTTTCCAAATCGGCTGTCTGGATGAAAGTCGGGCAGTGGGTGGGGTGTAGATATCTGCATGGATTGGTAAGTGAGGAAAATCTTTAACTTTTTGGAGTATCCTTTGAGTTAATGCTGCTCGCCGGATGTGTGGAGGGGCTATGTTTGACAGTACGGAGAGCCAGGGGAGTGGTGTTGAGCGGATTGTTCCAGTTATAGTTCTCATGGTTGAGTTGAGCTGGGTGTCTACATGGTGTGTGTAAGATGACCTGGACCAGACAGGGGCACAATATTCTGCTACAGAGTATGAAAGGGCCAGTGCTGAGGTGCGCAGGGTGGAGACTGCCGCCCCCCATTTTGCACCAGCGAGCTTGCAGAGCAGGTTGTTTCGTACCTTCACCTTAGCAGCCGTCCCCTTTAGATGTTCCTTGAAGGATAAGGTCCTATCAAGGGTCACTCCAAGATAAGTTGTATTTGGGGCATGCTTAAGCTTGAGTCCGCTCAGGTGGATGTTTAGTTCTCTGGCAGCTTTTGCATTGTGGAGATGGAATACACTGGAGACGGTTTTTGCTGGGCTTGGTTTTAGGCGCCAGATTTTGCAGAACTGGTCCAGTTTGGCAAGATCTTCCGTGAGCACCCGTTCCAGTGGTTCAAAGTCTGGTGCTTGGAATGCCAAACAGATGTCGTCTGCATAGATGAATTTGCGGGATTTTGTAGTAGGCAGGTCGTTTATGTAGAGGTTGAACAGAGTTGGAGCTAGAACTGAGCCTTGTAGGAGTCCGTTTTTCTGCATGCTCCATGCACTTGTGTTCTGACTGAGGTGGACTCTGAACCTTCGGTTGGTCAGCAGGGTTTTTATAATTGCTGTTGCCCAAGCAGGGATCGCCTTTATAAGTTTCAGGAGGAGGCCTTTGTGCCAGACCGTATCATAGGCAGCTGTAAGATCGAGAAACACAGCCCCTGTCTTCAGTCTGCTCTCGAAGCCATTTTCGATGAAGGTGGTTAGGGCCAGTACTTGTTCTCCTGTACTGCGGTCCTTGCGGAAACCTGCTTGATCCACATTTAGAATATCCTCTATTTCTGGGGAAATGCGTTGCAATATTAGGCGCTCCATGATTTTGTAAGGAACGCTGAGTAGGGAGATTGGGCGGTAGCTTGCTGGTAGTTTGTGGTCTTTGCCAGGTTTTGGGATGGCAATGACCTTTGCTGTCCGCCATTTCTTTGGGATCGAGTTTGTTTGTGTGATCCTTGTGTAGAATTGTATCAACCAGGTTAGGGCTCGGGGGCCAAGTTTTTTCATGAATTCTGGGAAGATGTTATCGTATCCTGCTGCCTTTCCACATTTCAGGCCCTGTAGGACTTTCTCCAGTTCAGCAGCCTCGAAGGGTTCAGGGTTCGTTTCCTCTACAGGCATTTTTTGGTGTTTTTTTAGCTCAGTTGTAACTGCTCTTCTGGTCCCAGGTAAATGACTCATCAGCTCAGTCACAATGGCATACTGAAGATGTTTCCCCCCCCCCCCCAATGTCCCCCCACAGACGGACGCACCTCCAGGAGTGCCCCACTGGCACAGCAGCGCCTCAGAGCTGGCAACCCCCCGTTACAGCCGCTACGGATGGCGGCTGAAGCCCACAGGACAGGAGGGTTAAGGCCCAGTCTGAGTTTCGGGGGGGGGGGGCGGTGGGGGTACCCAGTCAGTACGCCCTCTACTCAGACTGAATGGCACGACAGGAGGAGATGCGTAAAAGCTGATAAACGGATATGCAGGGTAGTCTGTGGTTTTCTGCTTAACCTCTTGCACTCCGGGATACCGTGGGCGGCCACGTCTCTGCGTCCTCGTGCGTCCTAGTGCGCACTGTGTGTCTCAGTGCGCACTGAAAAAAAAAAAGCTGCATTTCCGTTCTTCCACTACAGACACAGCCGCGAACAGAAAGCCAAAGGAGTGCTTTGATTGGTTTAGATTTGATTGACCTCTCATTTGACTAATAAGAGCCTTGAATTGGGTTTCTGAAACCTTGAAGAACCAATGACTGAAAACCTAGCAAGAAGGACCCGCCTACCAACGGCTGAGAATACAGCGGCCAATTGAAGCAGAGAAGTTCGACAATTGAAAGCGTGCGTCCTGTGCGTAAAATCTGTTTTGTGTAAGACGCTGTGTATAACGATAGCGTTCGCTAGTCTTTTTTTCTTACTACTGTTCTTATTTGTTTTGAAAAATCGTTCGCCAAAACCGCAATCATGGAAGCGCAAAACCGCAATCATGGAATCATGGTTTGACCGGGTCGCGTGACCAGAACCACAAGTCCGTATCAAGCGGACCAGCGTCATGTTTGTCTGACAATGAGGAACAGATGTTTGCCAGTGACACTGCTGTTGTGGACAGGTAAATGTTATAAGCTAAATTATTCTTTATCACTGAAAATAGTAACCAGAATGACTTTTGACCGATCGGTGATTACAACTGTGCGTCATCGCCACATGACGGACCTTTTTTTGTGCGCCGTGCTCCTCTGTAGCGGGGGGGGGGGGAGTTGTTATCCTCTACATTGCAGATATTTTAGTATAATTTTTATTGCACTGTAGGTTATTTTTTCTTGTAAAAAAAGGCCACACATTTTTTACGTGGCATGCTTCTTTGTGTGTGGGGGGCTTGTTTGTTCATTCATTCATTCATGAATGAATAAACCGCCCCCCCCCACACACACACACAGCCCTGAGTGTCACCTTTCATTTGAGCCCAAGATCAAGCTTCTATGTTGAATCATTCAAAAGTTACAGACGTTTTTCCAAACTGTGCCATTTGGCACAATTTGGCACAATTCAAAAATGCCTCAGAAAAAAGCTGTGTAATATATTCATTTTTTGTGGTATTGTTACAAAATTTTGACCTCAGCTGGATAACACTTGGTTTTACATTTCTGTTGCATTTTCCAGCCAGTATCTGACAGCTGTGTGTTATTTGCAAGCATTTGTATCTAAAAAAAACACCCAGGTGAACTTTATTTTCTTCAAGTTCAGTATGTTTAGATGACTGTTACTCAGTGGCAGGAGCACTTAGAGAGATTATGACTGTTTTGCCAAAAAATTCAAAGTGTTTTCTTTTAAATGAGACCAACCCCATGAAGATGCTGCAAAGGGTTGAAGAACAGCTTTTGATTTACTTTGGGTACGTTATTTTTAGGCGTTTTTAGGGAAATTGACCAGAGTGCAAGGGGTTAAGACCGCATGATAATTTGCATTCTCCTCCGGTCTGCATAATAATGCGCCGACAGGCTGGGTGACAAAGGGAATTGTCATTGTAAATGCATGTATGTTAATGCGCACACCCCAGGTCACGTGGCGAGTTGTATGGTATAAAAAGAGAGATACCCGCGACCTGGGTCATGCTTCTTCTTCTTGTTGACTGATGACAGAGAGAGATTAATAAAGTCTGCTCTGCTCCAGCTACTGCCTTGCCTGCTCATTCCCCTCTCTACAATATTACATAAAATTAATTTTAAAAAATAGTTTTTAAATAGAAATGTTAGCCGTTGAAATGTTGGTTAAAAACTATTTTTTAAAATTAATTTTATGTAATCTAATTTTTTGAGAAACTGAATTTGGGGTTTTCATGGGCTGTAAGCCAAAATCATCAAAATTAAAA
Organism: Pholidichthys leucotaenia; assembly: GCA_020510985.1. Taxonomy (NCBI): domain Eukaryota; kingdom Metazoa; phylum Chordata; class Actinopteri; order Cichliformes; family Pholidichthyidae; genus Pholidichthys; species Pholidichthys leucotaenia. Next base: position 85,222,348 of record CM035846.1, on the reverse strand, counting down.
TAAATAAACGCTTGCAATATATCACTCTCTGTGTAATGAATGTATATATGGGTTTCACTTTCTGAAATGAGTGGCAAAAAATATTGAATTTTTTCATGATATTCTAATTTTTTGAGATGTACCTGTATGTTTTAAACTTGCTTGAACTAACCACCATCCATTTCTGTCTTTCATTTAGGTATGAGGAACGTACTAGATTCCATTCAAGTGAATGTATTAACTCATTCTGATTCCTGAGGCCACAGTCAAAACAAATGATTTTAAATGCAACCCAGCCCTTGTAAGATCTACTTAACTGAAGCACAGCTACATGAAAATTGTGATTAAATACAACAACGAAGCACTTTTTTGTCACATTCCACCACTGGGTTTTAGCAACAAGTTTATTTCCCAAATATGTTTTAAACTTGCATTAATTAACCACCACCTAGTTCTGTCTTTCGTCTAGGCAAGAGGAAAATGATTCACCCCAGACCGGACCTTGTGTCACTATTTACAGAGATGCAGGGTGAAGATCTGCTGAACCGGGACCAGTGTGAGCGGGATATCCAGTTGCTTCCCAATGAGGCAGCATGGCCGGCGTGTGTGACCCATTCTAATTTTTTTTTTCCCAGTTTGAATTTTGCAGATTATGAATAATCTGGAATTTGCTGCTGATTGTAATAAACAATTTAGTGACATGTGTTTGCATCATGATTTTCTATTTTGTCTGTTCAGACACCGGTGGGAAAAGAGTCAACAGTACAAACCATTTATCAGTGACTTTGAAAATGGCTCATTTTTGTCATGGTATGAGCCCTGATATTGTCTGTGCTCAGATCATCCAGTATTTTCCCCGTTATTCTGTGTTGTGTTCCTTATGGCCGTCCAGGGCCTTTATTGTGACAGCGTCACGGCGGGACTTCCGGCTGTCAGAGCCAGCTGCGCCGTGACAGCTGATTCACATTACTTGCTCATTATCTGATTACTCCTTAGCTCTATTTAAGGGAGCAGCTGAGGTTACTCTGGGCTGCGACCTCGCACAACGTTGGGTTCTCACAACGTTTGGCTGGAGTCCTTATCCCCGGCTCCAGTCACCCTGTGTTTCTCCATGCTTCTGTAAGTTTATTCCTTAGCCTGAGTATATTCCTACTGTGCCTTTGCTGTAGTTATTGTTTGTGTTTTTTCCCCATGTGGCTGTTTACTTTGTCATCATTGTCTTTTGTTAATAAATACGCAAACTCATCTGCTGCCTATAGCGTCTCATTAATCAAGTATTTTCCATGTAAGATAAGATAAGATAAGATAAGATAAGCCTTTATTAGTCCCACAATGGGGAAATTCCAAGATTGCAACAGCACAGGGATAGCAACACTCAGAGCAACAATCAGAAGGCAAGAAAAAAAAGCAAGAGCAGCTAATATACATATGTACTTGTTACTATAAATATATATATATACACACACACAGACACACAGTGCAGAGCTTTGTAGCTGGATGGAATAAATATATGAGTATATAAACACACAGTGCGGAGCATTGTAGCTAGATGGAATAAATATGTAGATATATCAACACCCACAGTACGGAGCATTGCAGCTAGGTGGAATAAATATGTAAATATATAAACACACACAGTGCGGAGCAATGTAGCTAGATGGAATAATATGTAGATATATAAACACACAGTGCGGAGCATTGTAGCTAGATGGAATAAATATATAAATATATAAATATAAACACACCCAGTGCGGAGCATTGTGGCTAGATGGAATAAATATGTAAATATATAAACACACACAGTGCAGAGCATTGTTGCTAGATGGGATGAAACAGCACAACCGTCTACTTAGTTATCCTACATGGTATGATTATGTGCCCATACATAATCTCACCCTCCATAGCGACCGGTGTTTTCCTAGTTGTATGCCGGAGGGGACCATTGTGTAAGTCTATTGCATCTTTTGCATTCAAAAAACTATTAGGTTGTTACGTCTTTTTTGCTATCTCTGCGAGCAGCCCTGCTTAGGTTGTACAGTCTGACAGCCGTTGGTAGGAAGGACCTGCGAAACCTCTCGGTTGTGCACCTGGGGTGATGTAGTCTGCTGCTAAATGAGCTCCTCAGTGCATTCAGTATGTCCTGCATAGGGTGGAACTCGGACTCCAGCAGAGATGACAGTTTAGCCACCGTCCTTCTCTCTCCTATCTCCTCCACCGGGTCAAGGCGCTGCCCCAGGACAGAGCTAGCTTTCTTGATCAGTTTGTTCAGTCTCTTCCTATCAGCTGCAGTAATGCCACTGCCCCAGCAGACCACTCCAAAAGTGATGGCTGATGCCACCACTGTGTCATAGAATGTCTTCAGCAGCGCCCCTTGTACACCAAAAGACCTGAGTCTCCTCAGTAGGAACAGCCTGCGCTGTCCCTTCTTGTAGAGTGCGTCAGTATTGTGTGACCAGTCTAGTTTATTGTTCAGATGAACACCCAGGTACTTGTAGGATGTCACCATCTCAATGTCTGTTCCCTGTATATTTACTGGTGCTGTGAGGGGTTGTCCATGCCTGCGGCAGTCCACCACCAGCTCCTTAGTTTTCCTCGCGTTGATCTGGAGGTAGTTCCGATGGCACCAGTCCACGAAGTCCTGGATAAGCCCTCTGTACTCAGCTTCATCTCCATTGGAGATGAGGCCAACGATTGCAGAGTCATCAGAGAACTTCTGTAGATGGCAGTGTGTTGTGTTGTGTGAGAAGTCCGCAGTATAAAGAGTGAACAGGAAGGGAGCCAACACCGTTCCCTGGGGGGCCCCTGTGCTACCAATGATCGTGTCGGACACACAGTCCCGGGTTATCACAAACTGAGGCCGGTTCTTGAGGTAGCCGGTTCGTGAGGTTCGTGAATGTAACCTTGTGACTGCATTATTTTAATTGCTTTTAATCCTAGATCAAGTTTGTTTTAGCCTAAAATGCATCATAATTGTTAAATGTATCTTATTATACCAAACTCAGTACTGTTTACCTGTTGAAATATATATTTTATGGCTAATATAACCCCATAACTACAACCTGGCGACCAAGTTGTGGCAGCTGAACAGTTTTTGCCATGACACCACCACAGACTCAGTGCTGCTGGACCAAGTACATCTCATGATGCCTCAACAGTCTGTCCATGATTTTGACACAAATCAGAGCAATTTGTTGCACAGGAAGCTAAACATTTCTACAGACATTCTTAAGTTCTATAACCACTGATCATTTGTGAAGCTGGGGTGACATCAGTGAGAGGCTGTATTGAACACCAGACTGACGGTTTGAAGTGGTAATTTTCCCACAAGATAGCCATCTGAAACACACACACAGCATACACATTTTAGTACCTAATAGCGATAACTTGCAGACATTACAATGCAGTACGGCGGACTGAAAGCAAACTAGTATTAGCAATCATTCGCTTACCGTCATATGTGATCTAGTTTGTATCCTCACGTCTTTGGTTCTATGGCTTCCTAAACGCTCCAGTACTTTGTAGAGTGTGAGTGTTTCGTCTTGCTGCCTGTACCCTTGTCTGGCTCTCATTTTTTGCCTTTACTCTGACAAAAGCCAGAGACCGAGCAGACATTGAGCAGTCACCTCGTAAGCCAACATCTTGTGTCGTGTGTTTTACGTCTCGGGAATGTGGCGCCGCCTTGTTGTAAAAAAATCCTTCCCCAAGCGGGACTCTGCTGTAATGGAAACAAAACCATGCCGAACTGTGCAAAACCGTGTAGAAGCGTGTAAGGCTGACTAGGTACTAGTGGAAAAGGGCTTTAGATGTTTTACTGACTATTTTGGTTTGAGATTGTGCGTTTTAACACTGCTGAGAAACGTTTAGTGATATGTTCAATATCAGGCAAAGAGTGTAATGTTGTTTTATCATTCAGTGTCACTCAGTGTGCCGGTAATTTTTTTTTTGTTGGAGTGAAGGCAACTTTAAGAGTTAGCTGATGATTGGTGCAGATCATTTTTCAGGCAGCCATTTTTTCAGCAGCATTTGTTTTAGAACGTTGTTTCTTGTCAATCCATGCCCATCTGTTTGTGTGAAGCCCCACAGAAGCTTTGTTTGTGAGTAAAATTGTTAATCTAGATATTTAACTGCATATGTGTGCATATTTAGCAGATTTGTACATTTTGTGATGCTGTGTAACATAAGCAGCTCACTACTGTTCTCCATGCTGCCATGCTAGCTTAGTTGTTCGTGCCGATGTGTGTTGGTAATGTTAGCTCATTGTTAGCTTATGCTAATGTTAGCACAGCTATGTAGCATTAGTAATCTTTGTTTATATTGTTTTCATGTTTGTGATTTTAAACAGTTTGGAGTCAGACTGTAACATACTATATGCGTCAGCATAAGACTGAATGCTTTCTTTCTTTGTTTCATTTCAGTTTCACAGAATCACAGTACTGAGAAAATACATATTTGCTCAGGACATACAAGTAAAGATGGCTGAACTTTACTTCTGCACTTAAATCTTCATTAAAGCTTCTTTGTACAGGCTTTTTACCTATCTGTCCATTCATGCAATGTGGACACGCATGCAAGGGGACAGAATACCTACTCAGAACCTCCTCATCACCTTTGTTCCGTTCACCTACATGCCCATTAAAGTCCACTCCAATCACCACTCTCTCCAACTTGGGAACACTCTCAACCACTTCATCCAACTTACTCCAGAATTCCTCTTTCTCTTCTACCTGACATCCAACTTGTGGGGCATACGCACTGACAACATTCAACATCACACCTTTGATTTCTAGCTTCAAACTCATGATTCTGTCTTACTCCCTCTTTCCCTCTTTACCTCCTGAACACTCTTCACATACTCTTCCTTCAAGATTACTCCTACTCCATTTCACTTCCCACCTACACCGTGGTAGAACAGTTTAAATTCACCCCCAGTGCTCCTAGCCTTATTTCCCTTCCATCATGTTTCTTGAACACACAGTATATCCACCTTTCTTCTCTCCATCATATCTGCCAACTCTCTGCCTTTATCAGTGGTAGTGCCTACATTTAACGTCCCTACTCTCACCTCCACACTTCTACCTTTACTTTTCTCTCTCTCTCTTCCAACATGCCTTCCCCCTCTCCTCCTCTTCGATCTTCGACCAACAGTAGCCCAATTTCCACCAGCACCCTGTTGGTTAACAGCACTGGTGGTGGTCGTTGTTAACCCAGGCCTCGACCGATCCGGTATGAAAGTGTGATTCGTCATGATTCCCATGTTTGATTTGGCAAAGGTTTGACATCGGATGCCCTTCCTGACACAACCCTCTCCATTTACCTGGGCTTGGGACCGGCACTGGGAGTACACTGACTTGTGCACCCTCTGTGGCTGGGTTTTCCACATGTTAAAAATATTTTAAAAAATGGATTTTATCATCTAAACAATATAGCCAAAGTCCGCCCCTTTCCCTTTCGAGAAAACACAGACACTTTTGCATGCTTTTATTTCCAGTCGTATTGATTATTGCAGTGCTCTCCTTTCTGGTCTCCCTAAAAGGACGATCAATGACTTACAACTATTACAGAATTCAGCAGCCCATGTGCTGACGAAGACCAGAAAGAGCGAGCATATTACGCCAGTTTTAGAATCGCTGCATTGGCTACCTGTGAGTTTTAGAATTGATTTTAAGGTTCTTTTATTAGTGTATACAAGTCTTAATGGTCTTGGTCCTTCTTATTTATTTGATCTGCTTTTACCATACTGACCCTGAGGTCCTCTGGTACTGGCCTTATAGTGATACCTGAAGCCTGGATAAAAACCCACGGTGAGGCATCGTTGGAGTTTTTCGGCCCGCATCTGTGGAATGGCCTGCCAGAGGACCTCAGGGCTGCAGTGAGTGTTGATATTTTTAAAAGGAGGCTCAAGACCCACCTTTTTAGTTTAGCTTTTAACTAATTTTATCATTCATGTTTATATATTTATTTAGCTATTCTACTCATTTATACATCTTTACATTTTAAAATGATTTTAACTCCGTTTTGCATCACATTTTACATGTGTATATTTATTATTCTTTTAACCATTTTATTCTCTATTTTGTTCATGATCCTACTCTGCTTCGTATTGTATTCTATTGTATTTTATTGTATATTATGTTATTTTTAGCTCTAGTGTTTCCTCACCGGCGGGCTGTTGGCACTGGGAGCTGTAATTGGCTCTGGCGGTGCATGCTGCTGTGGTGGTGGCCCTGGCTTGGTGGGATGAGGGAGATCAGTCACAACCTCTTGGTTATAGTAGGGAAGCCTCTGTCTGCCTGGGCCGGGGTGGCCCCTGTGGCGGTGTCTCTGCAGCTGTGGGCTGAGACCAGCTCCTGGTGCTGACGATCCCCCAGTGATGCCGTTTCCTCACTCTGGTCCTCTGTGCTCAGCCATGTTTTAACTATGCCCATTATTACTGGTGGGTGGGGTGGGTCTGGGGTGAGTTGAGGGGTCGGGTGGATGGACGGGAGTAAGGGTGGGAGGGCTTGGGGAGTGTTCTCTTTGTCTTCTTTTTTTGTTTTTGTTTTACCTGGAATTGTTTGTTTTTAACTGTGAAACACTTTGAGTTGCACTTTGTGGCATGAAAGGTGCTGTATGAATAAATAAAGTTTTAAGTTTGAAAATGTTTGTTGGGTGAGTGCATGTATGTAAGAAGGTTGGCTGGCCTAAATACATCTTGTAAAGGAAAAAAATGCACAATGTAGATTGACATACTTCCGCATTCTGGTCCTCCCACAGCTCCGGTTCTGCTTCCATTATATTTGCCCATTCCCTGGTGCTTTCTCGTTTGGAATGGAAGAGATATAAACAATACAATAGCTGTGCTATGCTAACTGGGTGCTCTATTAAACAGCTCAGTATGGTTGCCAAAACCATCAAAATGTGAAACACAAACTTTATAAAGAAACTGCCTGTACACTATTTTCAATATGTACAATGATAAGTGAAAGTGATAAAAATGATTTATTGACATGAAAGCACCAGGGAATGGGCAAATATAATGGAAATGGAATCACAGCTGCAGGAGGACCACAGTGCGAAGGTACTGTATGTTACTCGATGTTGTGCAATAGGTCCACTGAGTCCAGGTTAAGATTTTTTTTTGTAGAGAGAAACATACAAGTTTAATGTTAATATCATAGATTTGTGTTACAATTACATCCTTCCATAATTATTTTTATCAGTGTGTGCACGTGTGATTTTGAAGGGTAACTGCTTTCATATTAGAATCAGACGACAACTTGTAATTATCAGTGTGACCTTTCAGTATATCTGATCTGATCAAACAGAATTGAACAGTATTGCTTGTGTGTGCAGTGGTGTGAAAAAGTGTTTGCCCCTTCCCGATTTCTCATTTTTTTTTATATGTTTGTCACTTAAATGTTTCAGATCCATCCATCCATCCATCTTCTTCCGCTTAATCCTTTTTGGGTCGCGGGGGGGCTGGAGCCTATCCCAGCATCTTAGGGCGAGAGGCAGGGTACACCCTGGACAGATCACCAGTCCATCGCAGGGCCAACACAGAGAGACAGACAACCATTCACTCTCACAGTCTGTCACGGCTGGCCCTCACGAGCCAGCATAAGACGCCACAGTTCAGTAAGTTGCAATTCAGTTCTTTTATTTATAATGCACAGGACTTAGGTGTACAACACAACTTTGCCACGCAGGCTTCGTTACACAACACAACATAAATTCACAACAGAGATTAGCGGCTAGGGCGAGGGGCACTCGTACGCCGCAAAGGCAGGGAATATGAAACGTGGAACAGGGAGAGAGTTATGGCAGAGACGAGGAGCTCTCGTCCGCCGTAATAAGGAAGGAACGTCAGCGAGGGAGAAGACAATTCCAAATAATAAATCACTTACATGCAGCAGGATACGTCGAGGAACCCAGGGAGCATGTGATAAGGAGACAGGGGTAAATCATAAGACTTCTGACGAGACAGCCGCAGAGTTCAATTCACTCGCACTGACATTTAAAGCCAGCTGCTCATGATTGGACACGCGGCGCAGCTGCTCAGGTTCTGACAGCTGAGAGCTCCCGAGCGTCTGGCCAATCAGAGCCCGGGAAGCCCGAGTGACGACACCTGCTGTCAAAACCTGACAAGGATGAGGAATAACCCGAGCGCGGACAAAAGCGCTCGGGATATGACAGAGCCCCTCCCTCTACGCGAACTCCTGGTCGCGCGTAACATCCAGGCACCCCCACCCCACCCCAGGGAGGGTGGAGGGGGAAGCAGGTGGAGGGGGAGCAGGGTCAACTCACAACAAGGGGACAAAAACATCGGGGAAGGGAGGGAGAGAAAAAAAAAAGGCAGAAACCGTACATAAACGGGGACAAAAGGATGAATAAAAAGAAAAGTCAACGCTAGATGGACATCTCTCACATATAACCACAAAAAAGAAAGCCAAGATGAGGATACATGGAACACCAGTCAATACCACAAGGCAGGATCAAGGAAATAAAAGGACAAATAATACCTTTTTCTCCAAGTTAAAGTGTACAAAAAATCTTCAAAACCAAAAGACAACACAGGTGCCAAAAAAAGAACTAGATCCGAGTAAGGGAGTAACATAGGAAATATACAATCACACCCTAAAGAAACATACAATACTCATGATAGCATACTGTCAAAATGAAAATGAAATTCTGCTCAGAAGAGTCTCAAATCGGGAGTGCAAGGAACAAACCCAAACAGTCATCCCAGAAAATAACATGAAAGACAGCTACGGCAAGAGAACATATGTCCATCAACGGAAAACAGTCACCTTAAACATGAAGTTCAATCCCCTGTGGGGTATTTCAGTCTGAGAGGGGAGGAGAGAAAAAGAAAACCAGTCACAAGTCAGTGGTGGGGCAAGAGAAGGAGAGGGAAAAAAACCATTGGGGAATAGAGTTAAATAATTCCGCTCAGTGGGCCTCCCAGCACCCAGCATCCAGGCCGCCAGCAAACGCTGCGGAACGTGCCCTAACGGCCCAGCCAAACCCCGGGCCGAGGGAAACCATGTCTCCGGCGGGCGGACCAGGGCGCCGAAAGAATCATCCTGCATGTCAGGAATCCAGGCCCGGACGCCAAAAGGACAGAGCCGGTCACCGGGTGGTCGGGCAGTATTGGCCTGCCAACAGAATGGCTGGGGGAAGGTCGGCGAACCGGGCCAGCTGGAATTAACTCCCGCAGTCTCAAGAGCGAGGAAGAAGGGGCCATGGCGAGGATGGGGCATGGCCTGGAAAGCGCTCAGCGGTGGGTCAGCTACACAATCTCCGAAACCCGCCTGGGTCAAAACGACCATGGCGCCGAGCTCCGATTGAGCGAGCGCGGCACCCGCGTCGGACCCCGATTGGGCCGGAACTTCCATGACGTCAAGCTCCGATCGAGCGAGAGCAGCACCCACGTCGGACCCCGATTGGGCCGGAACCTCCATGACGTCAAGCTCCGACCGGGCGAGAGCAGCACCCGCGTCGGACCCCGATTGGGCCGGAACCTCCATGACGTCAAGCTCCGACCGAGCGAGAGCAGCACCCGTGTCGGACCCCGATTGGGCCGGAACCTCCCTGATGTCGAGCTCCGATCGAGCGAGAGCAGCACCCGCGTCGGACCCCGATTGGGCCGGAACCTCCCTGACGTTGAGCTCCGATCGAGCGAGGGCAGCACCCGCGTCGGACCCCGATTGGGCCGGGACCTCCCTGACGTCGAGCTCCGATCGGGCGAGAGCAGCACCCGCGTCGGACCCCGATTGGGCCGGAACCTCCCTGACGTCGAGCTCCGACCGGGCGAGAGCAGCACCCGCGTCGGACCCCGATTGGGCCGGAACCTCCCTGACGTCGAGCTCCGATCGAGCGAGAGCAGCACCTGCGTCGGACCCCGATTGGGCCGGAACCTCCCTGACGTCGAGCTCCGCTTGAACCGGCGGAGCACTCCCGGTGGACCCCATGCCGAGAGCCGGAACCTCCAAGGTGGCACCTAGAGCAGGTTCGCCTCCAGTGACCCTGGGGAGAGGCTCAGACGGACAAAAGGAACCGGGATCAGGATCACCGGCAGCGGCAGGGCCCGGCGAGACAGGCTCGAGCGCAGCAGACGGCTGCACCCGGCTCGCCCCCCCGAGAGACAGGCAATAATGCTCCAGAAAGAAGATGAGGGAAAGAAAATAGAGCACTCGCCTGATCTTGGGTTCTGCCACCATCCAGGACTTCGATGCTCCGGGTTCAAACGGGAGGAGGTCGTCGTCCGGTTCCCACTCCGTCGTGACGTCATCCGCCCCTGGAAGAGGGGCTCCTGCAGCTCGAGGACCCCCAAACGTCATCGTCCACGCTGGCGGTTCATGTGGCGTGGAGGTGGGGGGCTCTCGGCCCGCTGGACCGGACTGTCATCTGCGGAGTCCCGGGGACGCTCCGTCGTCGGCACAGGCTCCAACCAGTCGTCCGATCTCCTCTGCCCAGAAAATGGCTGCGGGGCTGGGGTCTTCTGCCCGAGGGCCGCAGGCTCACTCCTCATCTGGTGACGCTCCTCTGAAGTCGAAGCGTGCTCAGCAGGGGGAGACACAGAGGCAGCGGGTTTAATTAACATATCAGCAGGGAGTTGAGGCTCGGGGGGCTGCAAACCCCGAGCCTCACCCCCAGGAGTCAGACAGAACAAATCACTATTAGATGGAAAAAAGTGAACTTGTACTTGCCTGCCTCCCGGAGGGGCGGTGGAACCTGCCGTAGGGAATGTCATTCCATCCTCCTCCCACCGGGTGGTGGCCGGAGACTCTCTTGAAGGAGGAGAGGGGGCCACTCGGGATGGTGTAGCCGCGCTGTCCACTGGAGCAAAACTTCTCAAACTCCCAGCCGCTGGAGAAGGCGTCGAGACGGAGGGGGCAACAGCCAAGTCGGGCCGGGCGTGACGCGCTGACAGCTCAGCGGGGGAAGCAGGCCCGGGGGGAAAGGCTGCAGGGATCTCCTCCTGGTGAGACGCTGGGGAGACAGCAGTGGGATGAATGGGGTCAGCCCAGTGAACCGGAGCGGGTTCCGGAAGGGAGTCGTGCTGAGAACGTCTCTGGCCACGGCGCCGACGTCTACGACGGGCCCCAGGTGGTGCGAACTCCAGGACTGGATCGAGGGAAGGATCCGGATTCCAGAGCGGGCAGCGGGAGCTTCGATTACTCCGCCTTTGGCCTCGTTCCTCCTCGATATCCTGGAGCGCCTCGCGGTGGGCGGCGATCTCTTGTCTCTTCGCTTGGACGTCCAAGTGGTCGGTGTAGCGGGGAGACAATCGGTCGAGCGTTATCTCAGCGCAGTCCAGGTAATAGTGCGCTTCGGATGAGTCGTCAAGGCTGGCGGAAGCGCTGATGAAGTCATCCACCTCCTCCAGCGCCTCAGGCAGCTGGAGCCAGAGATCACCCCACCTTGCAGCCTCCTCCTCTTCGTACAGCCGAATTATCTGGCGTTGGGCAGCGATGTCGAGTCTCCTTGCGTCGACCTCGGGGTGACCGTTGTAGCGGGAAGGCAGACAGTCAAGCACCTCCTCAGCCCGGTCTAGATACCACTGTTCATCGGGCTGATAACCGAGGAGAGGAGGGGCGAGGGAGGTGTCTGGATGCCCATCGAGGTCGGAGGCGATGATGAGGATTTCATCTACCTCCTCCAGTGCCTTGGTCAGCAGGCCGTGGGAACCCCGAGAACGACTCCGCTGAGATGGCATATTTCCAACGCCACGTACCTGGACAGGAAGGGGCAAAGTTCCCAGAATGCAACTTACTGAGAACGGCGTCTCCTTCTGGCGGCTGTCTACTGTCACGGCTGGCCCTCACGAGCCAGCATAAGACGCCACAGTTCAGTAAGTTGCAATTCAGTTCTTTTATTTATAATGCACAGGACTTAGGTGTACAACACAACTTTGCCACGCAGGCTTCGTTACACAACACAACATAAATTCACAACAGAGATTAGCGGCTAGGGCGAGGGGCACTCGTACGCCGCAAAGGCAGGGAATATGAAACGTGGAACAGGGAGAGAGTTATGGCAGAGACGAGGAGCTCTCGTCCGCCGTAATTAGGAAGGAACGTCAGCGAGGGAGAAGACAATTCCAAATAATAAATCACTTACATGCAGTGGGATACGTCGAGGAACCCAGGGAGCATGTGGTAAGGAGACAGGGGTAAGTCATAAGACTTCTGACGAGACAGCCGCAGAGTTCAATTCACTCGCACTGACATTTAAAGCCAGCTGCTCATGATTGGACACGCGGCGCAGCTGCTCAGGCTCTGACAGCTGAGAGCTCCCGAGCGTCTGGCCAATCAGAGCCCGGGAAGCCCGAGTGACGACACCTGCTGTCAAAACCTGACAAGGATGAGGAATAACCCGAGCGCGGACAAAAGCGCTCGGGATATGACACAGTCATACCCAAGGACAATTTAGAATCCCCAGTTTTGATGCCAGTTAACCTAACCTGCATGTTTTTGGCATGTGGGAGGAAACTGGAGAAATCCCGGAGTAAACCCACGCAGACACGGGGAGAACATGCGAACTCCACACAGATCACTGTTGGTCGGAGGCTGGGATCGAAGCCAGGATCCCCCGGCCAAGGGTGAGTTGCTATGCTGCCGCAGTGCTAACCACTTCGCCACCGCGCTGCCCATGTTTCAGGGCCATGTCGGTTTGAATTTTTTTTTTACCCTTAATAATTACTAACTAACTAACTAACTAACTAAATAACTAACCTGCACTTATATAGCGCTTTTCTAGTCACAAAGACCACTCAAAGCGCTTTCACTGGTACTAACCCTCTATTCTAAGGTCCTATAGGAAACAGATATCTAGGGACAATTTAGAACAGCCAATTAACCTAACATGCATGTCTTTGGATTGTGGGAGGAAACCGGAGCCCCCGGAGTAAACCCACACAGCACAGGGAGAACATGCAAACTCCACACAGAAAGGTTTCAACCCCTGCCAGCCTGGGGATTTGAACCAGGAACCTTCTAGCTGTAAGGCAACAGTGCTAACCACTGCACCACCGTGCTGCCCGGTAATAAACACCTAAATAATAATAAACACCTTCATTTAAAAACTGCAAGTAAACACAAAATACAGTTTTTAAATGAAGGTGTTTATTATTAAGGGTTAACCACTTGCGCTCCGTTGTTCCGCGGGCGGGCAAGTCTCTGCGTCCTATGACGCACGAGGGCGCGCGAGAGCGCGCTCGTGCGCCCTCGTGCGCATGACGCATGATGGTGGTGATGGTGATGTAGTAGCGTCCAAGCGCCACTCAAAAAAAAACTGCAGAGACAGCCGCGAACAGATTAGTTCATCTGATTGACCTCTCATTCGACTAATAAGAGCCTTGAATTGGGTTTCTGAAACCTTGAAGAACCAATGAATGAAAATCTAGGAAGGAGGACCCGCCTACTGTGAACGCAGGAGCCAATTGAAGCACAGAAATTCTGGCTGGGTGAAGCGATATTTACTGCTGCAGAAGGACTCTGTACGAATCTCCTACAGACCCAGGCTCACCCAGCAGCATGGAGAACACCCACAAGTGGGACCTGCACTCATTCCAGCAGAATAGACGGAGGCCGACGACAAAAGTCGTAAATCATTCGCCAAAACGGCAATAATGGAATTATGTTGATCGGGATCCACGAGCGGAGCAGCATCGCGTTCGTCTGACGCGTGGGAAGAGCTGTTCGCCATGACTGTGCTGCTTTGAAGAGGTAAGGTGTTACAAGCTAAATTATTATTTATCCCTGAAAACTGTAATCCAAAAATGACTTTTGACCGATCGGTAAATTACAACTGTACTGCGCATGAAATACGAAGTGCGTGTGCCGCGATAAATGGTTCATTTGCCGTGTTCGGACCGTGAATGCCCCCCCCCCCCGCTGCAGAAGAGGAGCGGGGGGGGCACGGTCCGAACGCTCCCCGGTCCGCGGGGGGGGAAGCATATCAGTCTATTCCATCATGTAGCGATGGCCCTCTTCTATAGCGAGGGGGGGGGGCGTTCACGGTCCGTTCACGGTTCCCCCCCCCCCACACACACACAGTAGCGAGGGGGGGGGGCCGCTGTGGAAAACATGCAAGGAAAAAAAAAAAAAAAGAGTGTATTCCGTCATGTAGCGAGGGCCGAATTTGGTCCTTGGTAGCGGGGGGGGGGGAACGACCCCCCGCCCACACACACACACACAGACACAGCCCTGAGTGTGACCTTTCATTAGAGCCTAAAATGAAGATTCTACATTGAATTATTCAAAAGTTACAGACGTTTTTCCAAACTGTGCCATTTGGCACAATTTGGCACAGTTCCATAACGCCTGGGAACAGCCTGAGAACAAAGCTGTGTAAAATATTCATTTTTGGTGGTATTGTTACCAAATTTGGATCTCAGCTGGATAACACTTGGTTCTACATTTCTGTTGCATTTTCCAGCCGGATCGGACAGCTGTGTGTTATTTACAAGCATTTGTATCCAAAAAAACACTGTCCAATTTTTTTTTTCTTCAAGTTCAGTATGTTTAGATGACTGTAACTCAGTGGCCGGAGCACGTAGAGAGATTATGTTTTTTTTTGCCAAAAAATTCAAAGTGTTTTCTTTTAAATGAGACCAACCCCATGAAGATGCTGCAAAGGGTTGAATAACAGCTTTCGATTTACTTTGGGCACGTTATTTTTTGGCATTTTTAGGAAAATTGCCCGGAGTGCAAGTGGTTAAAAAAAAATCCAAACCGACATGGCCCTGTGTGAAAAAGTGATTGCCCCTCGTTAAAACATAAATTAACTGTGGTTTATCACATCTTTGGAAAGCTGAGTTAATTTCTCTATCCACACCCAGGCCTGATTACTGCCACACCTGCTCTCAATCAAGAAATCACTTCAATAGCACCTGCCTGACAAAGTGAAGTAGACCAAAAGATCCTCAAACGCTAGACATCACGCTGCGATCCAAAGAAATTCAGGAACAAATGAGAAACAAAATAATTGAAATCTATCAGCCTGGAAAAGGTTATAAAGCCATTTCTAAAGCTTTGGGACTCCAGCGAACCACAGTGAGAACCATTATCCACAAATGGCGAAAACATGGAACAGTGGTGAATCTTCCCAGGCGTGGCCAGCCGACCAAAATTACCCCAAAAGTGCAACGATGACTCATCAAAGAGGTCACAAAAGACCCCACAACAACATCCAAAGAACTGCAGGCCTCACTTGTCTCAGTTAAGGTCAGTGTTCATGACTCCACCATAAGAAAGGGACTGGGCAAAAGTGGCCTGCAGTGCAGAGTTTCAAGATGAAAACTACTGCTGAGCAAAAAAAGAACATAAAGGCTTATCTCAGTTTTTCCAGAAAACATCTTGATGATCCCCAAGATTTTTGGGAAAATACTCTGTGAACTGATGAGACAAAAGCTGAAGTTATTGGAAGGTATGTGTCCCGTTACATCTGGCGTAAAAGTAACACAGCATTTCAGAAAAGGAGCGTCATACCAACAGTAAAATATGGTGGTGGTAATGTGATGGTCTGGGGCTGTTTTGCTGCTTCAGGACCTGGAAGACTTGCTGTTGTAAATGGAAACATGAATTCTGCTGTCTACCAAAAAATCCTGAAGGAGAATGTCTGGCCATCTGCTCATGACCTCAAGCTGAAGCAGACTTGGGTTCTGCAGCAGGACAAGGATCCAAAACACACCAGCAAATCCACCTCTGAATGGCTTAAGAGAAACAAAATGAAGACTTTGGAGTGGCCTAGTCAAAGTCCTGACCTGAATCCAATTAAGATGCTGTGGCATGACCTTAAAAAGGCGGTTCATGCTCGAAAACCCTCCAATCTGACTGAATTACAACAATTCTGCAAAGATGAGTGGGCCAAAATTCCTCCACAGCACTGTAAAAGACTCATTGCCAGTTATCGCAAACGCTTGATTGCAATTGTTGCTGTTAAGGGTGGCCCAACCAGTTATTAGGTTTAGGGGGCAATCACTTTTTCACACAGGGCTATGTAGGTTTGCATTTTTTTTTCCTTATTAATAAACACCTTCATTTAAGAACTGCATTTTGTGTTTACTTGTTTTATCTTTGTCTAATATTTAAATTTGTTTGATGATCTGAAACATTTAAGTGTGACAAACACAAAAAAATGAGAAATCAGGAAGGGGCAAACACTTTTTCACACCACTGTATCTCAAGCTGAATGTTATTCATGAATGTTGCCTTACATTTGTTGATGTAAATAATAAGGCTAGATATTCAGCATAAGTTCTTAATGCTCTTACCCCAACATCTGAAGTCTGAGTGAGCAGGTTTCGTCTCCAGCAAAGCCCAAGCTGAGCCATGCCCCACTTCTCAACAGTATACCACCTAATGGTTTCCCCGAGGTCTTGCATTGCCTCCTGAACTGCGTCAATGTGCAGGTTTTTACTTCTGTTGATTTAATTCCTGTCAATCAACCCAATGGGGAAAATTAAATCCTGAGTTTGACAAACTATAAAGATGTTCCATGACTGAAAAGTTGAAATGACATCTTGGAAATAAATGATCCATTACTCCACACACACACATTGCAAATGTAAAAGTAATTAGAGGGCAAAACTTGGGCTATTTGGCGTGGTACTTTTCCCCAGCTGGCAGGTGATCTGACAAATTAGTCTCAGCTGTTCCTCCTTCTTCTCTCAGGGAATATATTTCTCCTTCATGGATGATGAGATTTCAGGCTTCCTAGAGTGTAGATGTGCGCATGCACACACACGGCAAACGCGCAAATCTCACTCCAAATGCCTCTTGTGTGCTTGAAGCAAATATAGCAGTGATAAGTCAAGTTTAGCAAACCCATGTTTTCACACCAAATAAATCTTTTCATTTGATTTAGATATGACATTTGCGGAATCTTTTCCTTTATTTAAATATGGAAAACTGATGGATCCAAGGCAAATAGGATTTTAAAGTTTAACAGTGGGGGACATATTAGTAGTGGTACATTCTAACCCTTGTAACTTTTGAATACAACACCAGCCTGGAGCTGTCCAATAATGTGATTCTCATGGAAATTCCACACCTCACACATTTGCTAAAGTGGTAATGGTAGCTGATAGAATAAATGGTTTAATGAGATTTCCATGGCTGATTTCTCTCTAGAGATTCTGAAATTCTTGGGGCCTAGTTCTTGTCAAACTGGACAACTGGTTTGCAATGCAAGACTGCACTAATAACAGTCATTACTTTCAGCTATAGCACTTGGTGATATTACCATATACCGCAGGTGGTGTATAGTGGTCAAATCGCTTATGAAGCTCTGATCAAAAAGTCCTATAAATAAAACATGAAGAAAATCAAATCCACATATCCATATGGTATATATGTGTATAAGCCAGAGCAATGAAATAATATTCAAGGATCACTGACATCTGTGAAATTGGTTGGTTAGCCAGCCACATCAAAATGCTGGCCCATGACCCGCTGTTGCGACCCCAAATAGGGAGCAGCCGGAAGGTGTGTGTGTGTGTGTGTGTGTGTGTGTGTGTGTGTGTGTGTGTGTGAGACTGAGATCTGCAAAATTAACCCTTTGCAAAACTTGAGAAAAAAACATGGATATTTATCTTAACATTTTATATTTTAGTCTAGACATAAATTTTGACTGCCAAAACAAGATCCCAGCATTGGTATTGTTGGAAGGTTCAATGGAAACCTTTTCCTTAAAGCAGAAGCTTGCATATTGTGGCATAGCAAGTACTTGAAAATACTTGTGAAAATTTATTTTGATGCTCAATTATATATTAAATAAACACCAACTTTGTATTTTGTTTGAACTCTGAGAACATAAGATAAAAAGGAAACATGAAATCATTTTTTAATCACAAAAACTATGTGATCTCACAACAAACTGAATAAATATAAATAAATAAAAATAAATCTGAAGAAATAACCGGCATCACATGCCACATATTATAATCATGAAGTGCCATAATCTGCTTTGACTATCAAGTGCAGGGTTTCCCTGACTTTTATACGAACAGGCCCTGTAGACCACCAGGCCAATGACAGCCCAAAAAAGGGAAAGGCAAATGCAGTAACCAGACACCATGATTTGTTCAGAATGAAAATCTGAGTCATTCTTTGAACACTGGTTCTCCTGCTCCCCCATGCTCTTGTGTGCCTGCCTCACGTCTCACCTTCCTGAAGACCATACACGCCTTGGAAATCGTGTAAGCCTGCAACAGTTCTGTTAACTCATACCTACCTTGGATTTGCTCTCCTATCTACTGTGCTCCCAGCCTCCTGCCATCCTGGTTCACCATCCCTGCATCCACCCTGGAAGGAAAAAAACAAGTGAGTCAATATTCAATCAATTATCACTAATCAATAATCTCAGGAAATTCCCCAGGCCTGGGGTACCTCAACACTCGCCTCTGCTAAGACCGGAAGGGATCATCATACTCACCCTAAGTCCCCTTCTCTCCCTGCCATCTTCCCCTCGGATTCTGTCAATGAAGAGACCCAGATTAATCATTGTAACTCACTGTGGTCAACTACTGAGGAGGTTGCAGCAGCTACCGTCCTCACCTGCAGTAAGAATCTCAATTTACTGAACACCTCTTATTCTTAATATAAACATACTTTCATTCTCCTCAAGCTAAAAAGGAGTCAGATCAGTGATCGTTGCACATATGCTCATCACTCAGGCTGTGTATGACTGTGAGTCTCTTTTGGCCAAAAGATTAAACAATCATTTTTGCTTGCACTTGGTGATAGAAAAATTCCATATTATCTACATTATTATTGATATTAATAATGTATTATTATATTTGAGAAGTATCATACCTTTCATATGCCATGTTTAATGTTTATATGTGCATTCCATATAGGATAAGTTCATACACACGAGGACAAAATTGTTGGTACCCCTCTGTTAATGACAAAAAAAAAAAAGAATTCAACAGAATTACTTTAAAAAACAAACTCATGAAACAGGCCTAGACAAAAATGATGGTACCCCTAGAAAAGATTGAAAATAATGTGACCATAGGGACATGTTCAACCAAGATGTGTCCTCTAATTAACATCACAGGTGTCTACAAACTTGTAATCAGTCGGCCTATTTAAAGGGTGACAAGTGTCATGGCGGCCGCTGGGCCGTCATCAGCTTCAGCTGCGCACACACCTGCCGCCAATAACCAGCAGGCTTTAAAAGCCGGTGTCACTGACTGCTCTGCACGGAGTCGTCTGTCTTCTTCGCCACACAACGCGTCACGGACACAGCCTCAAGCCAGAGCTACTACAAAGCCTCTTCACCAAGCCATGTCACGTAAGCATCAGCAAACCTTACCTTGTCAAAGTAATTTCCCCTGTGCACAGGTGGACCTCCCTGGCAGCGGACTCGTCTCCCTGACAATGGGGCTTCTCCTCCTCCTCCTCGGATCTCCTCCTCACCTTCACAGCGCCAGGCTCCACACTTACCCTGCCACGTCAAGTCACGGAGCGGACAGAAGTCTCACAGCGGCACCTGCAAGTAAGCAGCACAAATCATACTTCCCCGTTGCTGCGAGCTGCACTAATCCCTTGTGCTTGTGTGTTTCCAGGGTTGCCAGGTCGCAGCGAGTCTCGTCCAGCTCCAGCTGTCTGTCAGCATTGCACTCATCCACACATCCACACACACACTAACTTCAATGGGTTAATAAATAATTGTCTTATCACTCTACTCGTGTCAGTGTCTGTCTCCTGGGTCAAGCAACCATGTCAACAAGTAGTCACTGTGATGTTTGGTGACATGGTGTGTACCACACTAAACATGGACCAGAGGAAGCAAAGGAGAGAGTTGTCTCAGGAGATTAGAAAGAAAATTATAGACAAGCATGTTAAAGGTAAAGGCTATAAGACCATCTTCAAGCAGCTTGATGTTCCTGTGACTACAGTTGCACATATTATTCAAAAATTTAAGATCCACGGGACTGTAGCCAACCTCCCTGGACGTGGCCGCAGGAGGAAACTTGATGAAAAATGGAAGACGGATAATACAAATGGTAACAAAAGAGCCCAGAACAACCTCTAAACACATTCGTGGTGAACTCTAAGGTCAAGGTATATCAGTGTCAGATTGCACCATCCGTCGTTGTTTGAGCCAAAGTGGACTTCATGGGAGACGACCAAGGAGGACACCACTGTTGAAAACAAATCATAAAAAAGCCAGACTGGAATTTGCCAAACTGCATATTGACAAGCCACAAAGCTTCTGGGAGAATGTCCTATGGACAGATGAGACAAAACTGGAAGTTTTTGGCAAGGCACATCAGCTCTATGTTCACAGACGCAAAAATGAAGCATACCAAGAAAAGAACACTGTCCCTACTGTGAAACATGGAGGAGGTTCTGTTATGTTCTGGGGCTGCTTTGCTGCATCTGGCACAGGGTGTCTTGATGTGCTGCCCAGTGTCAGACCGCTTGGTCTCAGTTGCAGCTCATGGGTCTTGCAACAGGATAATGACCCAAAACACACAGCTAAAAACACCCAAGAATGGCTAAGAGTGAAACATTGGACTATTCTAAAGTGGCCTTCTATGATTCCTGATCTAAATCCTATTGAACATCTGTGGAAGGAGCTGAAACATGCCGTCTGGAGAAGGCACCCTTCAAACCTAAGACAACTGGAGCAGTTTGCTCATGAGGAGTGGGCCAAAATACCTGCTGAGAGGTGCAGAAGTCTCATTGACAGTTACAGAAATCGTTTGATTGCAGTGATTGCCTCAAAAGGTTGTGCAACAAAATATTAAGTCAAGGGTACCATCATTTTTGTCCAGGCCTGTTTCATGACTTTGTTTTTTTAAAATAATTCTATTGAACCACAATTCAAAAGCATTGTCTGATTTTCATTGGTTAATTTTCATAGAATTTTTATTTATTACCACTTTTGTCAGATTCAAATTATTTCTGTGACCATTGTGGGTTTTTCTTTCATTAACAGAGGGGTACCAACAATTTTGTCCACGGCTGTATATTCTTGGCATGTTTCTGTGAGCAATTTCAGAGAGTTCAGACTGAAGATCAGTACAGGATCAATACATGTGTAAGGAATGATCTAAGCCACGTTTTGTAATCTCTTTGACATGTCCTGTGTCGGGTCACAGGAATGCACAGGAACTCCTCAGCTTATATAGATTAGTGTTTTATGGACGTTCTGTTAGATTTACATTCTTGTCTCCAGAGTGTCTGTGACATCTGCCCGGATAAGCTTTGATTATCAGGACTGTCCCGTTCTGTCCCTTCCCTTATCCTCATCCTCCCTCTCCTTTCTTCTACCTATATATATCAGACCTAAAGAAATGGATCCTTTAGAGATTCTAGGTGTGTCTGAATGCCATGCTTTGTAATCTCTCCCCCAAAGTGGCCATTGGGGTGACACCTTATATGTTTTTGTAATAAATGTACATAAATCCAACTTTCTGCCTGATTTTTTGACTTTGAATAATTTAAGCTCAAAATTATTCTAACATTTTGGCGCTCCGAACAGCGGATCCACATATTTCTGTCTTTCCGGTGCCTCTGCTTGATTCCAGCAAGTGCACAGATGATAAAAAGACCTTACCAGACTGAGTGTAAAAAAAAAAAAAAAAAAAAAAAAAAAAAAAAGGCTCAGTGTTACTGCAGTGAAGGCATTTCAGACTGGGGCACTGGAACTGACTGGGTGACTGATCTGAGAATCATACAGGCAGCTTGGATTTAAGTATATTTGTTGCTGTTGTTTATGGGTAAAAGATAGTGAGATTACCTGGACTGATTAAACATCGCGAATGCTGTTTGGATGCATTATTACGGCTTGATCGCTGGGTCATTCCTGCCCACGGTGAGCGATATTGCAATAATCCCTTGGGGAGAACGAGATTCTCTGCCAACGGTGAGCGTTATCACAAGACCCGGGGAGGCTTCTAGGGGTCCGCTGTCCTCTGCATCCTGTCAGTGTGGTGGAGGTGTCGGAAGTTGCATGCAAAGAAAAAAAAGGGAAAGATTCGTGCCCTTTTAACCACAGACGTTTTATTGCCTAAATAACTAGGCTCTCAACATCTTGTGGAAGAGTTTACGTGATCCCAGAAAAGTAGATTTTCACGGAAGATTCGTGCCCTTACTGTGTCTGCTTATCGCCCATGTGGCTTCCCCCACTACGGTGAGACCGGGGGAGGAGGTCTTATTGGGGCTTGCGGCATACAGCGGAGGGGTTACGTGACTGTTGAAATACTGGTAGATTTTATTTTGAGAATTTGTTGAAGTGCTGGATAAAAGTTACTGCAGTCTGGTTTGTTTTGTCTCTGTGCAATCTGCTCCAGTGTGAGTTCTCAATGGAGGGGGGAAAAGCAGGTTGTAAAATTGTTGTTTGTGATTTTTTCTGGTATTTGTGGAGCATAAAAGACTTGGTTAATTGCTTATTATCCTTTTGGGAAATGATTAAAAATGTGGACATTTGCAAATTATACTTTTGGGTGAGAAATTCTATTGTTTCTCATTGCAGTAGGGAAAAAAGTTGACATGAGAACGTTGGCTTGCCAGATTTGTTTCCCCCCCCCCCCAAGTATTTGGGGTTGCCATTTCAAGCTTGTTTTAAGGCTATCGTTCTGTTACTCTGCTAAACAGCTGCCTGACAGTAGCCTTGGAGAGATAACAGAATGGCGCTGCATATGTGTGTGTGTGTGTGTGTTGTATGTATGGGCCCTTGTGTTTAACAGTGAGTGAGGGAGTGAGAAGAAAAGAAAAAAAAGGAGTGAGAAGAAAAACAAAAATCTATATATGGGTATTTTTGCAAAGTTCTGGGGTTTCACTTTTTTTTCAGTCCAACTTTGTGGGTTTTGACTCTAATGTTGCGTACGTGATGACCTATTTACATATTTTTAAAGCCAATATTTTCATTTCCTCCGGTTTTTCTTTGGAAAATGAAAAACATTGAGCTATTTTATTCAATTTTTTGACATATCACTGACTTTTATTTACTCAATTGCCTTATTTCTCTGACTGAAGCATAGCAGTGAACTTTACAGGGAAAAAAGGACACAGGACTAACGACCAGCCTCTGGGACCCTCCCTCGCCATTGTCCGTGCCTCCCTCATCGAGACCACAGGCGCATAGAACATCTAAGTTAAGTAGAATTGCTTGCATCTTAATCAATGCTACCAGCACGACAATGATGAAATTAACTGAATATTACAATATCATGCTGCCACTTAATAATGCCTAATCACTGAAGGCTTTGTGTACACATTATATTACATGATTCAAAACACAGAAGAGGTTGATCATTACTGTGTTTGTACATGTGATTTGCCAGAGTCTACTGACTATTAAACACAGGTTTTGGTAATTCTATGTCGTATTGTTGCTTTGTTTCAATAACACTAAACTCACTTTTTAATAAATGGCATATGCAGTCTTATTTATATTTTGATCCTCAGTCTGTCCATGTAGAAGAAAAAAAATATAGCTTGTGTCAGACTGGCCTAGATAAGGTAACGGTAAACAGACAGAATCAGCCTTCAAAGGACTCAGATGTTTGTAATAAAAAGAAGGACGCTCAAGGTCTGACGGGTTTTAGGACATATAAAAAAACAAGCAAAAAACCCCCCACAGATTGTGGTCCTGTGCCATAAATTCCTGAAAACAGAGATTAGGTCTACACCTGCAGTTACAAATTCTAAATGTTGCATTGGTTTAAGGCTTCTAATATATTACACTGTTTTGTTTAAACATAATCCTAAACTAGTGATTACCCATGTCAATTGGTAAAACATTTACTGATTCACAGAATATTTAGCAAATACTTGCTGTGAATAGCAAAAACACATTCAAATTGTGGAAGCTTTAGGTGTAATTTAAAGGCTTTTCTGCTATTCTTCATTTTCCAACAGGAAAGGGAAAGCATTCACAAAATCTTTTAGCTTTCACCAGGAATTAGATTTGCCAAATTAACAAGGAATCATTACATCACCATTACCTTTCAATTTAATAAATCCTTGGTGACATATGCAATATGTAATAAAATAATAAAAAACAATAATTCACCTGTATTTCTTAACATTACATGTTATAATAAACAGTGGGATAAACAACTGGGATAAACATTTAAGGGACACAAAAATAATGATGATAACTGGAACATTAGTAAAATCAATTTATGAGGTGATAAAATTTGCACTCCTGTTGATGTAAATACTGATGTAACGATGGGGAAGCCGTGAGGTTTCCCCAAATTCTTCTTTGCAGGATGGCACCGACATTTGATTTTTGTGGGAGATGAGAGGAGGCCGGACAGTGTGTCGGTGATGGGCTCATTGGCGACAGGGGAAAGGACCTCTCAGTTGACAAGCATTTTTGAAGCTAAGTAGAACAAATGACATTGCAAATGACATAAAGCATAACAATTTAAATAACTCTGGCTTTAAAAATGTAGTGTTCATATGACTTCACACTGCAAGATACATCTGATGCCACTCACCACATAATGGTGTGACAATATCACATTTCAGAAATGTGACAGTAATAAGGAATGTGTTTTCTGTGCTCCCGGCGCTTAGCCATGGCCGAACTAGGCCTCGGGACTACAGTCTACCCTATAATTTACCAAGGAATATATAAAATGAGGCATTCCTTGTACAAAATTAAGCCAAATTCTAATTAGGCAATATGTCCACCTTTCCATTGACTGAAGGAGTGTGACACAACCTTTCACAAGGATTCACTTACACAAATTCAACCTGTCTGTGTTCAACTGGACAGACAGATGTGATCAACAGAATGTGACAGACAGACAGAAGTGACTAACTCAGAATGGTCACTCTAAATGCTAAATCACATCAAATCTGCACAGACAGATATATTACTTTTTAGACTAAGTCAAGAGATGACATGCACAGAAGAAGCTATGACTGTTGAAACCTCATTCTGAAGGAGCTATACTACTCACAAATTTTCATCTAAATTAACTGTGTGTAGCACATAAAAAGTGGTAACACGCTTCCTTCTAGTAAAAGACACTACCCTGTCATGTGGTGACCTTCGCGGATCACCATAAGATGCCAAGAGTCCACCAGTGAGTTTTGCGAAGATGGTGATTTATTGACACAACGAGACAGGACAAGACTGTGAGCCGCTCTCGGCAAAAACACACATAAATCAATACACAAGCTTGCAGGGTGAATCCCAGCCACTACGAGCTAAACTGTGATATAGCATGAGACAACAAACCTGACATGAAGGTCTAATGACGCTCTGACAAGGCTTGACGAGATTTTGACAATACTCCTGCAACCTTACTGCCGCTAGTGCCCACTTAATAAGGGCGAGCACTAACGAGCAGTAATGACACACAGCTGACCAGCCCTGACAGGCGGAAGCCCCACCGAGCACCTTCACAATAAGAGCCCGGTGAGGCCAGAATACAACCCACAACTGTCAAGGCCGGCAGCGAGTAGAGCTTAGCCCGAGCGTGAACAGAACCCAGCGCTCGGGTCGTAACAGTACCCTCCCTCTGAGGGCGGGCTCAGAACGCCCCAAGGACCACCCTGCCCCCCCACCCCCCAGGGTGGGTGGCTGGGGGTAGGTGCGGAGGGAGAGAGACCAAACCCAGAAACAAAACAGCGACAAGAACAACTACATACAGGACAATGACAAGAATTGACAATTAAAAACTGACAATTACTCAGAATAAATCGAAAAATGCACATGGAGAAAACAAAAAACCAGAACTACTGGGTCAGAAATACTAAACACAAGACTATGACAAAATACCAAATATTCAAAAATCAGAGGAAATACACAGAGAAAAACAAGGCAACAGTAGAACATAATACATACTAGGGCAACTGCAAGACAAAACCATAACACAAAATACACAGGACAGCCAGGACAAGAAACCCCCCCCAGAACAATCATTGTGATGGATTAACCCAGAAAAACCACTACCCCCCCGACAGTCTATGCCGACCGGCGGAGACCAAATGCCACAGGAACAGTTCAGGTGGTCTCCCCGTGTCCAACAGCCGGCGGGTGGTCATAGGGTTCGGAACATGACCAGGCAGCTCACCAGAGTCCAAAGCCCAGCACGTCCGCTCCTCTGGTGGTCGAACCAGGTCACCCGAAAACACACACAACACATCGGGTGGCCAACCTGAGGCGCCGAACCGGCGAAACAGTTCCTCAGGCGGCCGACCCGTGTCCCTCAGCCACCAGTCCCGGGGAAAAACAGCCCGCGGTGGCCTCCCTGACGAGGAAAAAACTCGGGAGAGCCGGGGTGAGCAAACAGGAGCCCCCACGGCCCCCGGCAATGATGCACAGGGGCGGTGACTCAGTAGAGGGGACAGATGGCCAGGATGAACCTGTAATCCATTCGATGGCGAAAGGTCTGCAGCTCCTCCCCCATCTGCAGACCACGCTGGCGCTGCACCTCCACTGGACCCCGATTGGGTCCCAGCTGCACCCACGTCGGGCCCCGATTGGGCCGGAACCGCACCCACGGTGGACCCTGATCAAGCCTCTGGTGCACCCACGTCGGACCCCGATTGGGCCAAAACCGCACCCGCGGTGGACCCCGACTGGGCCTCCGGTGCACCCACGTTGGACCCCGATTGGGCCAGAACCGCACCCGCGGTGGACCCCGATCGGGCCTCTGGTGCACCCACATCGGACCCCGATTGGGCCACAGCAGCCTCCACGACGGACCCCGACTGGGTCGGTGCAGCTCCGCTGACGATCTCCACCCCCGAACCTGGGACCTCCAACCCAGTGACTCCAACTCGTTCCATGCCGGTGACACTGCAACAAGGCTCAGAAACAAGAAAACCGGGATCAGAATCACCGGTAACAACAGAACCCAGCGAGACGAGCTCGGGCGCAGCAGGCGGCTGCTCCTCACTCGCCTCCCCGAGAGGCAGGCAAAAATGCTCCAACACAGGGGACAGAGACACAAGAGGTAGCACTTGCCTGCACTTGGGTTCTGTTGCCACCGATGACTCCGACGATCCAGGTTCAGGGCGGCGACTCTCATCAGCAGGCTTGAACTCAGCTGCGTCGGGCTCCGCAGCTGGCAGGATGCCATCTGCAGCCTGAGGTTCCTCCCGCGCTGCTGTCCATGCCGATGACCCGTATGGCGTGGGGGCAGGGGACCCTCAACCCACTGGCTCGGACCGCTCCGGCGAGGAGACCCGGGGACGCTTCATCGTCGGCTCAGGCTCCGGGCCGCAGTCCGCTCTTCTCCTCCGTCCATGACGTGGCTGCAGGGCCGGATCCAGGCTTTCCAGCACTGCAGACCCCCTCTTCGTCCGACGACGTTGGCCTGGCGTCGCGGACCGCTCAACAGGGGGGGACACAGAGGCAGTAGGTTTAGTAATTTTCTCTACAGCAGGTGGAAGGAGCTCGGGGGGCTGCGAACCACGAACTCCGCCCCCAGAAGTCAGACAAGGCAGATTATAATCATGATGTAATAAATTATCATGCACTTGCCTTTCTCCCAGGGAAGAGATGGTTCCTGCTGTAGGGGACGTTGTTCCTCCTTCTCCCCGCTGGATGGTGACAGAGGGCCCCCTGGAAGGACGAGGTGGGGCTGCTCTCAGTGGTTCGCTGATGGGCTTCGCCGGCAGCAGGTCCAGCCGGGGATTCTGCTGAGGGTGACCTGGGCCGTTACGTTGACGTCGTCGTCAGCCCCCAGATAGCGCAAACTCCTGGACCAGTTCCAAGACAGGAACAGGACTCCAACGCGGGGAACGAGGATGCCTCCTCCTCTGCTTCCTGCTCTCTTCCTCCTCCAGCCCACGAAGTATCTCGCGCTGCGTAGCGAGTTCTTCTCTCCTCATAATCACCTCCGGGTGATCGTCATAATGGAGAGGGAGGTTGTCCAGGAGTTCCTCAGCGCAGTCTAGGTGCCAGCGCATATAGCGGGAGTTGACGTCGAAGGTAGCGGCGAAGAGCATCCCGTCGACGTACTCCAGCGCGCTCGCTAGCTCTTTGCCCAGGTGCCAACCGCGGCCCCTGGATGACGGCATTCTCCCAGACGTTGACACCCAAACAGGGAAGAACAATTGTCCAATTACTGCAAAAACTCATGGTGAAAGGCGTCTCGGTGTGGCGTCTCCGTTTAGACATCCTGGCAGGAGTATACTGTCATGCGGTGACCCTCGCGGATCACCATAAGATGCCAAGAGTCCACCAGTGAGTTTTGTGAAGATGGTGATTTATTGACACAATAAGACAGGACAAGACTGTGAGCCGCTCTCGGCAAAAACACACATAAATCAATACACAAGCTCGCAGGGCGAACCCCAGCCACTACGAGCTAAACTGTGATATAGCATGAAACAACGAACCTGACATGAAGGTCTAATGATGCTCTGACAAGGCTTGACGAGGTTTTGACAATACTCCTGCAACCTTACTGCCGCTAGTGCCCGCTTAATAAGGGCGAGCACTAATGAACAGTAATGACACACAGCTGACCAGCCCTGACAGGTGGAAGCTCCACCGAGCACCTTCACAATAAGAGCCCGGTGAGGCCAGAATACAACCCACAGCTGTCAAGGCCGGCAGCGAGTAGAGCTTAGCCCGAGCGCGAACAGAACCCAGCGCTCGGGTCGTAACATACCCATCAAGCAAATACCCTGTAACTTTGCTGCATGTGTGTCTCTGTGCATCAAAAGGGGGGTACCAAAGAAATTAATTAGCAAAAATAATTAGCAATCCTCAGAAAAATAGATAATACATTAAAATGATCAATAAATGATCAGTAATGAAGAGAAAAATATAAATGAAACCGCTTGGTAATGAAATCACAACATTCAATAGGAGAAGTTAAAAGATACATCAATAAATTTCCAGATATTTAAGAAAATATTTGCAGATTATTGTAAAAGAAATATCATGTTTAAAAGAAACAAGGTAAACTGATAAGGAAGAAAACCATGCAAATTTATGAGAAAAGTTCCAAATGTCAAAGAAAAGTCCAACTTGTGCTGAATTTATGTTTACTGTGGGACTTAATTTAGAATCTACTTCAAGGACAGTACAGATTCTTACTCAATTAAGAGAACAATGCTTTAGGGAGCTCAAAGCAAAATAATTTGATCTTGACTGCATAAACTTAGTCTTTTCAAAACCTTCGCATGGATCTCATTGAGCTAAATAAGAGTGAAGGTAAAAATGTTTAGAAATTATTTACATACTTATTGAATATACAAAGGCTTTCCCCTACACTAATTTAAATATTGCTATGGTGACACTGAAACCCTTAACTGAAACAATATCAAGATTTAAAGGGCCTATATCATGCAAAATCGACTTTTTTGAGCTTTTAAGCATGTTATAATGTTAATTCCTCAACAAAAACACCCCCAAAGTGGTGGTCCATTCACACATCTCTGAGTATTCCTCCTCAACCCTGCTCTCTGAGCTGCTGCTCCGCCCTGTCCCTGATAATGACTGAGTCCCCATGTTCATACGTATGAATGTGAGTAAGCCACCCACTCCAGGAAGTGCCTGTGCTGCCAGCACTGGCCCCAGGCTAACGCACACACCCACTTTCTCCGCGCAGCAAACGGAGCGGTGATCGGCAAAACTCTTTCACTTTGGCATTGACGCTGTGAAGAAGTAATTCCTCTCACACCTAATCTGCTCAGTGACAACAACTGTTTGCTTTTTTACGTAAGACAATGCCTTCTAAGTGGCATAAATGTGTCTTTGGCTGTGAGAGATTTAGGAGTTTGTTCAGCCTTCCTAAAGAAGAGCCTACTCATCAGAAATGGTCAAAATAGACCAGAATGCAGAGGCTAAAATCATAATATTAAACGTGATTAACCATACATTACATAAGAATAATATTATAGGCTAAAATAATAACAGGAGGCTAAAGAGTTCAACATGCTCATCCATCTTTTCTAAAGTTTACTGTAGATGTTGTTTTCGTGGGCGGAACCCAGCGACACGATGCAGCAGCCGGCTCAGGGGTTACGTCAGGAAATGGGCGGCAGCCACAAGAAGGAGAGGCAGAGTCTCAGAGATCGAGGCATCTTACTTCCGGGCTCGCGAAAATAACTCATATTTCATAAGAAATTCATTCTCCAGTGTACCAAAGGTAATATACTATCACATACATGCATATAGTTTACTCTGAAAGGCTTAAAATAGCATGATATAGGCCCTTTAAAATAGCTGAAATGATTTACTTAGATAATGGAAATACAATACACTTTGTAAATCAAATCATGTCACATTTAAGTGCAGTTCATAAATTATTAGTACCAAACATTTACCTAGGAAACCATTTAGCTTACCATCAACAATCTACAAGATTAGTATAATATACAAATAAGAAAAATAGGGAAATTGTGAATGACAAACCCTATTATTGAAGCCATTTAACTTAAGTGATGAGGAAGGGTTTCTGGGTGATTATATGCAAAGAATGACAACTGACAGTGATGTCATCCATACTGCCCTTCCCAGGAGGGACCATGTGATGAAGGAACCGTGGGAGGTGCACCCATCTCTTGGGCTAACCAGGGGATCTGGTCATCAAAGGAAACTGGACCAAAACTCCCTGGCAAGGACAGCACAAAGGTTATCCTGCTGACCTAAACAGCCGCGGAAAGCGAAGGATGTGGCACTTGGGTGCATCTAACGTTTTACCCCACCTGAAACCCTCAGCAAGAGACTGTTTAATATATATATTGTATACTTATTTGAAAAAACAAAAACAAAACAATGACTGTTTAACTGTTTCTCTGTGCAAGTGTCAGCTGATGACTTGGCGTCCAGTAACGACCTCTGCTAATAGAGAAGCAGGCTGTTTGTTTATCATGACAAGGGAAAAAAATACAAGGGAAGGAAAAGTGTGGTTAGTGTTGTTACTTTATCATCCTCATCATCCTCTAGTAATACTTAACCACTTGCACTCCGGGCAATTTTCCTAAAAATGCCAAAAAATAACGTGCCCAAAGTAAATCGAAAGCTGTTATTCAACCCTTTGCAGCATCTTCATGGGGTTGGTCTCATTTAAAAGAAAACACTTTGAATTTTTTGGCAAAAAAAACATAATCTCTCTACGTGCTCCGGCCACTGAGTTACAGTCATCTAAACATACTGAACTTGAAGAAAAAAAATTGGACACAGTGTTTTTTTGGATACAAATGCTTGTAAATAACACACAGCTGTCCGATCCGGCTGGAAAATGCAACAGAAATGTAGAACCAAGTGTTATCCAGCTGAGATCCAAATTTGGTAACAATACCACCAAAAATGAATATTTTACACAGCTTTGTTCTCAGGCTGTTCCCAGGCGTTTTGGAACTGTGCCAAATTGTGCCAAATGGCACAGTTTGGAAAAACGTCTGTAACTTTTGAATAATTCAATGTAGAATCTTCATTTTAGGCTCTAATGAAAGGTCACACTCAGGGCTGTGTCTGTGTGTGTGTGTGGGGGCGGGGGGTCGTTCCCCCCCCCGCTACCAAGGACCAAATTCGGCCCTCGATACATGACGGATTACACTCCTTGCATGCTTTCACAGCGGCCCCCCCCCTCGCTACTGTGTGTGTGTGTGTGGGGGGGGGACCGTGAACGGACCGTGAACGCCCCCCCCCCCGCTACAGAAGAGGGCCATCGCTACATGATGGAATAGACTGATATGCTTCCCCCCGCAGACCGGGGGGCGTTTGGTCCGTGGCCCCCCCCGCTCCTCTTCTGCAGCGGGGGGGGGGGGGGACGTTCACGGTCCGAACACGGCAAATGAACCGTTTATCGCGGCGCACGCACTTCGTGCGCAGTACAGTTGTAATTTACCGATCGGTCAAAAGTCATTTTTGGATTACAGTTTTCAGGGATAAATAATAATTTAGCTTATAACACCTTACCTCTTCAAAGCAGCAGAGTCGCGGCGAACATCTCTTCCCCCATTGTCAGACAAACGCGACGCTACTCCGCTCGTGGATCCCGATCAACATAATTCCATTATTGCCGTTTTGGCGAATGATTTACGACTTTTGTCGTCGGCCTCCGTCTATTCTGCTGGAATGAGTGCAGGTCCCACTTGTGGGTGTTCTCCATGCTGCTGGGTGAGCCTGGGTCTGTAGTAGATTCGTCCAGCGTCCTTTGTTTTCATCTGTTGCAACAGTAAATCTCTCTTCACCCAGCCAGAATTTCTGTGCTTCAATTGGCTCCTGCGTTCACAGTAGGCGGGTCCTCCTTCCTAGATTTTCATTCATTGGTTCTTCAAGGTTTCAGAAACCCAATTCAAGGCTCTTATTAGTCGAATGAGAGGTCAATCAGATGAACTAATCTGTTCGCGGCTGTGTTTGCAGATTTTTTTTTCAGTGGCGCTTGGAGGGCACACCACCTACACCACCACCATCAATATCCTTATCATGCGTCATGCGCACGAGGGCGCACGAGCGCGCTCTCGTGCGTCATAGGACGCAGAGACTTGCCCGCCCGCGGAACAACGGAGCGCAAGTAGTTAATATTGGTTATTAAGTTGTTCCATTACTTATACACTGTAGAGAATTGTTATGTTTGCTCCTTAATAACACTAACAGTTAGGCAAAATATCTTTTTTGCTAAAATAATGCAGCTACTACAGGCTGTTTGGTTTTTTAAGAGAGGCTATATACAGAAATAACATAGCAAACTTCATTTTGAATCACACCTGACACAACACATCACTCCACTGATTAGAACCATGATGACACTCCTTACTCTGTGAATGCAAGGTTAATTTCATCAGGGAACTCCTATTTTGAAGTGGTGATGTCCCCTTTCCAACAGCTTAACAGTCTCTGAGTATGCAACGGCTTACAGTGTGTCTCTCCCCTGTACTGCTACCCTGCTTGACCAACGAAGCGAGCAAGTGTTATACCAAGGATCTACACTGAAAGGTCATTGAGTCATTGGGCGTATTTGCATTTGGCTAGGACACTGGGCAGATCTGTGTATCCCATTTTGGCAACTAACCGTACCCTCATCATGTCGGCAGGGCAGGTGGGCAGGGTGAAGAGAGATCCTTTTCTACCACATGATGCCATTTATGAAGCATGAATGCAATTTCAGATGGAAAGTACAGGAGTGAGGTTTTTGCTCATTGTTTCTTTGAGTGAGAGTGGAAACAAAATACCTTATGGATTAAAACACTTAATTGTAGACTACAGTTATTTACAAAATTATAACAAAGGATAGAACAGTCCTTGATCGACTAACTACCACCCGTAGGGGTGTAGGCCCTATTATAGGAGATTATTGTTTCACTTCTATCCATGAAAATGATACAAATGGTCATATTAATACCTCAGACACTCATAGAAGTTAGTGTTTCTCTTTGCTCATTGTTTCTTTGAGTGAGAGTGGAAACAAAATACCTTATGGATTAAAACACTTAATTGTAGACTACAGTTATTTACAAAATTATAACAAAGGATAGAACAGTCCTTGATCGACTAACTACCACCCGTAGGGGTGTAGGCCCTATTATAGGAGATTATTGTTTCACTTCTATCCATGAAAATGATACAAATGGTCATATTAATACCTCAGACACTCATAGAAGTTAGTGTTTCTCTTAATGGAGAAGTCTCATCATAAACTTGGTAATGATTTTTATAACTTCAGATTTTTCCTGTGTGAGTCCTTAATATGATGATGAGGGTGTTTTTGAAGGTTGCAATATAATTTAAGGCTGTTTTTAAGGCTGTTTCATATTATTTTCTATGTTCTTATTTGACACAGTCTAAAATTAATTTTAATCACTGCACATGTTCACTCTTAATGACATATTCTATACACGTTTTTAACCTCTTGCACTCCGGTGTACCGCGGGCGGACACGTCTCTGCATCCTAGAGCGCACGAGGGCGCACGAGGATGCTGCGTCATAGAGCGCACTGAAAAAAAAAGCTGCATTTCCGTTCTTCCACTACAGACACAGCTGCGAACAGAAAGCCAAAGGAGTGCTTTGATTGGTTTAGATGTGATTGACCTCTCATTCGACTAATAAGAGCCTTGAATTGGGTTTCTGAAACCTTGAAGAACCAATGACTGAAAACCTAGCAAGAAGGACCCGCCTACCAATGGCTGCGAATACAGCCAGCCAATTGAAGCACAGAAGTTCGAAAGCTGTTTTGTGTAAGGCTGGGTGACACACAGGCGTTTGCCAGTCTTTTTTTCTAACGACTGTTCTTATTTGTTTTGAAAAATCGTTCGCCAAAACTGCAATCATGGAAGCGCAAAATCGCAATAATGGAATTATGGTTTGACCGGGTCACATGACCAGAACCACGAGTCCGTAACAAGCTGACCAGCATCATGTTCGTCTGACAATGAGGAAGAGAAGTTCGCCAGCGACATTGCTGTTGTGGACAGGTAAGTGTTATAAGCTAAATTATTCTTTATCCCTGAAAATTGTAATCCAAATGACTTTTAACCAATCGGTAAATTACAACTGTGCGTTATTGCAACATGACGGACCCGGACCGCTCCGGTTTGGGTCCGTCATGTTGCGAACGGCCCCCCCCCCCATCATGTTGTGAACGCCCCCCCCCCCCGCTACTCTTCTGTAGCGGATTGCAGATATACTGCAGATATTTTAGTGCAACTGTGCGTAGTAGACCGCGGCGCACCATCACCGCTTTCCGTCATGTAGCGATGGGCGATGTCCGTCCTCTGTAGCGGGGGGGTGGGGGTGGGGGTGGGGGTGGGTGGGAGTTGTTATCTTCTACATTACAGATATTCTAGTGTAATTTTTAGTGCACTGTAGGTTATTTTTTCTTGTAAAAAAAAGCCACACATTTTTTACGTGGCATGCTTCTTTGTGTGTGGGTGCTTGTTTGTTCATTCATTCATTCATGAATGAATAAACACCCCCCCCACACACACACAGTCCTTCACCTTTCATTAGAGCCCAAGATCAAGCTTCTATATTGAATCATTCAAAAGTTACAGACGTTTTTCCAAACTGTGCCATTTGGCACAATTTGGCACAGTTCAAAAATGCCTGGGAACAACCTAAGAAAAAAGCTGTGTAATATATTCATTTTTTGTGGTATTGTTACAAAATTTTGACCTCAGCTGGATAACACTTGGTTCTACATTTCTGTTCCATTTTCCAGCCAGTATCTGAAGCTGTGTGTTATTTGCAAGCATTTGTATCCAAAAAAACACCCAGGCGAAATTTATTTTCTTCAAGTTCAGTATGTTTAGATGACTGTTACTCAGTGGCAGGAGCACTTAGAGAGATTATGACTGTTTTGCCAAAAAATTCAAAGTGTTTTCTTTTAAATGAGACCAACCCCATGAAGATGCTGCAAAGGGATGAAGAACAGCTTTTGATTTACTTTGGGTACGTTATTTTTTGTCGTTTTTAGAGAAATTGACCAGAGTGCAAGGGGTTAACTTGCAAGGACACATAACAGCATGGAAATTCTTACACATATCCTTATATTAATTCATTCACTCCCACTTTTGTTATTTTTCTTTTGATCCTGATGCTTTATTAAGCATCAAGGGGGAAAATTCCATATTATCTACATTATTATTGATATTAATAATGTATTATTATATTTGAGAAGTATCATACCTTTCATATGCCATGTTTACTGTTTATATGTGCATTCCATATAGGATAAGTTCATATATTCTTAGCATGTTTCTGTGAGCAATTTCAGAGAGTTCAGACTGAAGATCAGTACAGGATCAGTACATGCGTAAGGAATGATCTAAGCCACTTTTTGTAATCTCTTTGACATGTCCTGTTACGGGTCACAGGAATGCACAGGAACTCCTCAGCTTATATAGATTAGTGTTTTATGGACGTTCTGTTAGATTTACATTCTTGTCTCCAGAGTGTCTGTGACGTCTGCCTGGATAAGCTTTGATTATCAGGACTGTCCCGTTCTGTCTCTTCCCTCATCCTCATCCTCCCTCTCCTTTCTCCTACCTATATATATCAGACCTAAAAAAATGGGTCCTTTAGAGATTCTAGGTGTGTCTGAATGCCATGCTTTGTAATCTCTCCCCCAAAGTGGCCATTGGGGTGACACCTTATATATTTTTGTAATAAATGTACATAAATCCAACTTTCTGCCTGATTTTTGACTTTGAATAATTTAAGCTCAAAATTATTCTAACACTTGGTTTCCTTCTCTCATTTATTCCAACTTGGCATTAAACTCAGAATTTTTCTTACAAGTATGAAGCAGAGTCATCATACCCAGGGTATCTTTCAGTTACCTGGTTTCATTTGTCAAGTTGATGAATCTCAGCAGATGACCAATGGCTAGAATGGATAGGTCATGCAGTGGAGCAGAGAACCTCACTAATATAGAACAAAAAAAAAAAATCAGTTGCAGCACTCAAAGCCAGAAAAGAAGCATAGGGAACAAAATGTAGTGGGAATTCCTTAATTTGTTTTACACATTACTGTCAGTCACTTTTTTGTACCTGTGCTATCCAGCAGCTTGGCAAGCAGAACACATATGTGCACGCCTTGTGGGAAATATATTTACTTTGCTAAAAGAAGTTCTGCTCATATTTCCTATATACAGTGCATATAAATAGTATTTATAGACTACTCTTGTTGTATAATAACTTTAATACTTTATTTAAATTGTTTTACTTATGCTGGACCTGATGGGGGAATGGGGGAGAGAACTAAAGGGATATGAAGTGCGGGGTGGGGAGGGAGAGAGAAAGAAAAACAAAGGGAGAAAAAACACAAGAAACAGTTGCTACTTCTGAGAAGATTTCAGCATGAGCCTGATATCTGCACCTGAAAGAGAACAAACAGATGTGTGTGTGTGTGTGTGGTTTGACAGGAAACAAACCAAAACGAGAGGGCACTCACAGAGCACATACCTCCACCAAGGCTCCGTCCCTCCCTCCCTTTGTCCTCCCCTCCATCCTTTTGCCCGTCTATATCACCATCCGTCTGTACCTAGGTCACCTAGGCTCTTCTGTCCAGCCCAGCATGCGTAACCTGGGTGTTGTTTTTGACAGTGCTATGTCACTGGACTGCCATGGTCGGCAACTAGTCAGAAATTGCTTTTTTCGTCTGAGGAATATAGCAAAACTTAGACCTACTGTATGGTCTCAACACCTGAACTGGAAATGATCATTCATGCTTTTATCTCATCTCGCTTAGATTATTGTAATGCCCTTTTTATGTGTGTGAATAAAACTGCTGTTGCCCGCCTTCAGACGGTGCAAAATGCAGCAGCTCGGCTTTTAACCCGGATGAAGAAAAGGGAACACATTTCCCCAGTTTTATCGTCCCTTCATTGGTTTCCAGTTGCTTTTAGATTTCATTTTAAGATTTTGACTTTTAGAGCTCTTAATGGCCAAGCCACTTCATACATCTCAGACCTCTTGACTCCTTATGCCACGACACAATCACTAAGATCCTCAGACCAGAGACTCCTGGTGGTCCCTCGGACCAAATTCAGAACCTGTGGAAATCAATCTTTCCAGGCCGCTGTATCACGGCTTTGGAACGCACTTCCCCTGTCCTTGCACTGCCTTGAGTCTGTTAACTCTTTTAAGAAGGAGTTAAAAACTCATTTGTTTAGACAGGCTTTTAACTCTCATTGAATGGCTTTTATTTCTTCACTGTTTTCTTTTTTTTTTTTATCCCTATTAATATGTATATTTTATGTTATTTCTATTGATTTTAATTTCTGGGTATTTGTAAATTTTAACTTGCTGTGAAGCACTTTGTCATATACACTACCGTTCAAAAGTTTGGGGTCACCTCAGACAATTTTGTGTTTTCCATGAAAAGTCACACTTTTATTTACCACCATGAGTTGTAAAATGAATAGAAAATATAGTCAAGACATTGACAAGGTTAGAAATAATGATTTGTATTTGAAATAATTTTTTCCTTCAAACTTTGCTTTCGTCAAAGAATCCTCCATTTGCAGCAATTACAGCATTGCAGACCTAACATGATTGCACAAGGGTTTTCTAATCATCCATTAGCCTTCTGACGCAATGAGCAAACACATTGTACCATTAGAACACTGGCGTGATAGTTGCTGGAAATGGGCCTCTATACACCTATGTAGATATTGCACCAAAAAACAGACATTTGCAGCTAGAATAGTCATTTACCACATTAGCAATGTAAAGAGTGTATTTCTGATTAGTTTAAAGTTATCTTCATTGAAAAAAAGTGCTTTTCTTTCAAAAATAAAGAAATTTCTAAGTGACCCCAAACTTTTGAACGGTAGTGTATATCTGTGAAACGTGCTATACAAGTAAACTCTGCTACATTGCGAGATAGGGGCTTGGCATAGGTATGCACTCACGGATCACCTCAAACATCAAATGAGTTCATCTTTGGGCCAAGAACCACCACTGGTGACAATGTCATCCAAATCCATCTATGAGTTTTTGCGTGATCCTGCTTGGGCAGCAATGGTTCAGGAGGCAGAGCAGGTCGTCCAATAGCCAGAAGGTTGGTGGTTTGAATCCTGCTCTCCCTAGCCATCCTGCCATTGTGTCCCTGGGCGAGACCCTTTACCCATCTTGCCTCCAGTGTCCATGACACTGGGCATGAATGTGTATAAATGTTTGGTAGTGGTTGGAGAGGCCGTTGGCGCAGATTGGCAGCCATGTTTTCATCAGTCTGCCCCAGGGCAGCTGCGGCTACAGCAGTAGCTTACCACTATCAATGTCAGTGGAATGAATGAATAACGGGATCATTGAAAAGTGCTCTGGGTATCTTGAAAGGTGCCATATAAATGCAATCCATTATAATTAACAGACAGAGAAATGTCAGCAAAAACAATAGGACTACATTATAACATTAATAACAAGACCGTCACAGTTGTACTGAATGTACATCGGGACTGGACTCAAAAGCTATTTCATGAGCTGCATGGGCTATTTCCTCATTAATCCATCATCAGTCAAGCAGGTAAAAGAACTGTTTCTTGTTCTATTCAATGAAGAAAGATGTTTCATACCTTATTTGATATGTTTTGACTGTGACATGACCGAACTGCCAGATCCACCAGGTCGGAAACTAATGTATGAAATCAGTGTTATTGCTAATCTTTGACATCCCCAAGATTCTGATATAAAACAATGCCACATTCCTCCACCATGTATTATATGGAAAATATCTCATTTTTTGTTGTTTTTTCATAAAATGACTGGCATCATGTATTCAAA
Source organism: Pholidichthys leucotaenia (assembly GCA_020510985.1). Taxonomy (NCBI): domain Eukaryota; kingdom Metazoa; phylum Chordata; class Actinopteri; order Cichliformes; family Pholidichthyidae; genus Pholidichthys; species Pholidichthys leucotaenia. The sequence goes on along the minus strand of CM035846.1, from coordinate 85,183,216 downwards.
CTAGCATTTAAAGGGTTAAAATCCTGAAAATTATTGAGTATATGGTAGTTTTGAGCAGTGCTGAAGTGATTTAATTAATTTATGCAGAAAAGCTGAAAAAATATTGATATATGATGATTTTATAGACGTTTTTTGCATGTATATTTTTGGCTCGAGGGTCCCCAAAGGATGCAAAATTGTAATTCTCACACCACATAAAAAATACTAATGCAATGAAATCGGTGTTGCTGCTAGTGTTTTGACATATCCAAGACTCTAATCACCAGCAATGCTCCATCCCCCAATTATTCATTTTATAAAAAAAATCTAATATTTTGTGTTGTTTTTTTCATAAAACAAATGGCATCATGTATTCAAACTGGCATTTAAAGGGTTAAAATCCTGAAAATTATTAAATATTTGGTAGTTTTGAGCAGCGCTGAAGTGGTTTAAGAGATTTTTGCAGAAAAAAAATTGATATATTGTGGAGGAATAAGATCAGGTGAGATGCGACAAGCTGGAAGGCTGCAAAGTTTTATTTTCCTCCAACATAATGAGACGCACTTTGTAGCTCTGTGCGCTACTGTAACCTGAGGCATGTATCGTAAGCTCTCTTATAGAGGTTATACAGTACAAACAGAGAGAACCAGGATTCCCTCAGTAGCGGGGAGCGAAGAGGGAAGAGCCCAGCGCCGAATCCCCGGCCGTCTGGCGGCCGCGACCTCAGATCAGACGAGACGACCCGCTGAATTTAAGCATATTACTAAGCGGAGGAAAAGAATGCATGGCACATTAGCATATTGATATACATATCAGTCAATACATATCATTCGCATGACCAACTGGCACCCGGATGTCCGCTCCCTCATCCAGGGGATGTATATACAACAGTCCATTGTTCTGATTGCCCCCAGGGGCTCTCTGTCCATATGCAAATTGTCCTCCGTTTCCTCCTGCCCTGCTGAGCGTGAATTAGAGTCAATCTGCAGTGTGCTGGGTCACCACAGGGCTCCCCCAAGAACGCTCAGAAGGGGCTATGACCCCCCCCCCCCCCTGTCGTTTGGGCTCCAGCTCCAGTAGAACTGTCCTGCTGTAGAGGAGTGTTGGAGGGCATGTCAGTCCGTGGGGAGGGGTGGAAAGGACAGTGTGCTCCGCTCCGAGTTCCAGCACGTTGAACGGCCGTGGATTGTGGGTGCACGGGGCCGGTGCGCATTGTGCGTAATGGAACAAGACGGCGATCGGCCGGCTCTAGGGAGTGATGAGTGAAGAGCGCTGTTGGGGGGGGGGGGGGATGTCAAAGGTGTCTGGGCCGCACAAAAATTGTGTGTGGATCCGCGGTGGTGAGGGACTTTCCTGGTAAACCAGGAGCAGTGATCCGCAGTGGCTGTGAAAAAAAAAATTAAGTCTCTGACTCCGCTCGCGGCTCGGTTCAGCAAGGATGTGGGGAGGCGATGGCCAAATTCCCCGAGGATGCGTAGCGGCTGTGAAACAACTGCAGCTGTGTGAGGGACTTGGCGGTGTGGCTTTAGGGGTGGACGCAGCCCTAAAGCCCTCGGGGACAGCAATTGGCTAGGCTCCCGTTGTGCGCCGTGGCTGAGAAACCCATACAAAGTCCTGTGTGCGGGCTGCACGTCTGCTTCAGGTGTGTGAGCAGCCCTGAAGGTTCCAAGGATGGCGATCGGCCGTGTTTCTCGGGCATGTGCAGCGGCAGAGGATGATGTATCAGTCTGTGGAGCCGGTTTGTTCCTGTGCGTGGCGCGCGCTTGGCGCAGTGACCACATAGCTGGCAGTTAGTTGTGCTGTCCTCGTAATCCTACGGTGTGCGTGTGGAGCTTCTGTGCGCGGGAGGTCTGCTGTCGTGAGGTGAGTCAGGGTCGGGGAGCTTGGTGGAAATCAGTGCAGACGGCATCGATGAGTTCCCCATTCAGGCTGCTTCCTTCGGTTCGCTCGTGTCAGCGTTCATGGTGCGTGTCGGTCCCAGCGCTACCGCTGATCCTCGTGGGTGTGGATGAAGAGGTTGCAGGCGTTCGCTGGTCCTCTTGAGTCCACAGCGCGGTGAGAGGGAGCAGACGGTCATTCTCTCTCGTCAGGTCACCAGTGTGGAGGGAAAAGATCAGGCGAGGGGCGCACCATGACACATCGGGTCACCAGTGTGGAGGAATAAGATCAGGCGAGATGCGACGAGCTGGAAGGTTGCAAAGTTTTATTTTCCTCCAACATAATGAGATGCACTTTGTAGCTCTGTGCGCTACTGTGCCCTGAGGCATGTATCGTAAGCTCTTTTATAAATGTTATACAAACAGAGAGAATGCATGGCACATTAGCATATTGATATACTGTACATATCAGTCAATACATATCATTCACGTGACCAACTGGCGCCCGGATGTCCGCTCCCTCATCCAGGGGATGTATATACAACAGTCCATTGTTATGATTGCCCCAGGGGCTCTCTGTCTGTATGCAAATTGTCCTCCGTTTCCTCCAGCCCTGCTGAGCGTGAATTAGAGTCAATCTGCAGTGTGTTGGGTCACCACAATTTGATGATTTTTATAGCTGGTTTTTTTTGCATGTACATTTTTGGCTCGAGGGTCCCCAAAGGGTGCAAAGTTGTAATTCTGACACCACATAAAAAATACTAATGCAATGAAATCAATGTCATTGGTACTTTTTTGATATATCCAAGACTCTAATCACCAGCAATGCCTCACCCCCCACTATTCATTTTACAAAAAAAATCTAATTTTTTGTTTTGTTTTTTTCATAATCAGTGACATTGTGTATTCAAACTGGTATTTAAAGGGTTTAAATTCTAAAAATGATTGAACTTTTGGTAGTTTTGAGCAGAAGGGGTTTCAGGGTGCATTCACACGGCCACTGTTTGATCCAGACCAAAGGACCAAACAGTGGATTCTGCAGATAATTTGGTGCAGTTTGAACGCGCATTGGAACTCTGGTGCACACCAAACAAGCAAAGTCTGGTCCTCCTGAAAATGGGGGTCTCGGTTCTGTTGCAAACGAAATCTGTTGTGCTCCGCTTGCAGTGTGAATCCAAACGGAGTATCCAGCAGACCAAAGGGCGGAAGTGCCCCTCAGTGTTTGTGTAACCATAGCAACACGTAGTCTCAGAAGAGGAACTGGCGTTTACCATAGTGCATTCTGGGTAGAACATAACAATAAAGACAACTGCATGAATCCGAGAAATCCTTTTACAGCCGAGGAGAAAAGTTAAAAAATGTCTCGCTTGTGGAGGACAAACAACCCAGCGGAAGGGAACGGATTTCCATTTTCGGTCCTGGCCAGTCGATGAGCCTGATTTTTCTTCTTCACTGAGGTTTTTTCTTCCTGGTCAGTGGTGGTTTCGGCTACAGCACCCCATATGAACAGTTGTTGTAACTGTGTGATGTTGTTCGGGCAGTTTGGTCTGCTGCAGTGTGAATGTAAACCAAACCAAACGAAGGTTTGAAAATTCTTGGCATTCCTCACCCAGTCAAACCGACACCCCTAAACTATCCTGGTCTGAATGCAGCCTAAGAGATTTATATAGAAAAAAGCAGAAAAAATATTGATATCTGATGATTTTACAGCATTTTTTTTTTTTTTTGAAAGTACATTTTTGGCTCGGGGATCCCCAAAGGGTGCAAAAAGTGTCAGTAGTGTATAATAGACTTATAAGAGTAACTGACATGAGACTCAAAAACATGTCAAAAAGAAACATTCTTGCAGAAATTCATGTCATAAGCTGTAACACAGCCAAAATGATCACCAAATGGAAAAAAAAGGCAAAAATGTACACAAATGACCGAGGGGTCCATAAGGGTTATTTGATTTTTCTCAAAAACAATCTGTATGCTTTTCCCCTCCGTGAATCATCACCTTATTGTGGTGGAGGGGTTTGTGTGCCCTAATAATCCCAGGAGCCATGTTGTCATGGAAACATTCCCCTGGTAGGTTCTCCCAAGGCAAACTGGTCCTTGATGAATGGCCAGATTAAAAGTGGTCCAGTAGATCTCCATAAAAAAGCTGTATACTCCACCCAGTATGGGGTTACTGAGGTCCTGCCCTGGAACCTGGCCAGGAGGAGTTGCTTGATGGCAAGCGTTTGGTGACCAGGGGCCTCATGTAAAAAGACTTGTGTGGATTTCCTACAGAAAGATGAAAAATTCACATCTTGAGTTGAAGAAAATGTATAAACAAAAATCAAAAATACAGGTTGAAAAAACAAATATTAATTTTTAAATATATTTTTCAACTTTCTGTATCCTGATTTTTTGTTTTATACAATTCCAGATCTGTGAATTGTTTCCATACTTTTCTATTTATTTATCGTCTTTATGTATGTTTTTGATCTATGTTTTTAAATTTTTTTGATTTATACATTTTCTACAATCCAAGACTTATGAATTATTCTTGTTTTTGTCATGCGGTGACCCTCGCGGATCACCATAAGACGCCAAGAGTCCACCAGTGAGTTTTGCGAAGATGGTGATTTATTAATACACGAGACAGGACAAGACTGTGAGCCGCTCTCGGCAAAAACACACAAATCAATACACAAGCTCGCAGGGCGAACCCCAGCCACTACGAGCTAAACTGTGATATAGCATGAGACAACGAACCTGACATGAAGATCTAATGACGCTCAGACAAGGCTTGACGAGGTTTTGACAATACGTTGACAAGGTGTTGACAATACTCCTGCAACCTTACTGCCGCTAGTGCCCGTTTTATGAAGGCGAACACTTACGAGCAGTAATGACACACAGCTGACCAGCCTTGACAGGCGGAAGCCCCACCGAGCACCTTCACAATAAGAGCCCGGTGAGGCCAGAATACAACCCACAGCTGTCAAGGCCGGCAGCGAGTAGAGCTTAGCCCGAGTGCGAACAGAACCCAGCGCTCGGGTCGTAACAGTTTTCACATTTTTGTTCATCATGTGTCTCTGGTATGTACAATAATTGTTTTCACATCATTAACAGTTTCCCAGCATCACCTCTAAGTGTCCCCAACAGACTAATAACTGTAGAAACATGCATACATCAGCCATGAAGTTGGCGTGGGGCTGCGCACATTTCCAGTCATTTCATTCTTGATACATTTGAAATGTTGCATGGAAAAGGACATACGCCATGTTTTTGTGCACAAGTACCCTTTGTACATGAGGCCCCTGGTTTCTACCCGTGGGACCTGGCAGGGCTCAGGCTGAACAAGCCAATGGGTCTGCCCTCCAGTGGGTTCACTACCTGCAGGAGGGTTCATGGGATCATAGTGCTACGTATGTGAATTGGGCGGCAGTCTCAGCTTCTAAGCTTAGAGTAATGTCCCCATGATCTGGACCCCTGGATAACTGGTAGAGGGAGGATGGATGGATGGATGCTTTTCTAATTGACTCAAAATAAATGGTTATTATTTGAGTTACAAACAGGAGTTAATGGCTCCAGTGAAGGAAAATCCAGAATGCTTCAGCATTTTGACCCGTTTTGACATGTAACATTAGTGCACCAATAAAAAGACTAAAAAAAGACATACATTCTTTGATGTTACCTGATCCTAACACTTGCTAATATTTTTTCTACATCCCTAATAATACTCCAGAGCATGACTAATAAAAACCTTTACCTGACTCTTATTCATTACAAAAAGTAATCTCTTTCTGTAAAAAGCATCCCACGTGATCTTTTAGCAAATGTCCAGCATTACTTGGATGGATGGTGCATTAGCGTACAATAGTTATGATGGAGTTGAGACCGTGGGGGTTGAAGAGCAGTCCATTGGCTTCATCCATTAGCTTAATGTGTTCTTTTTGAACGCAGTACCAAATAGCCTGAATGCCTTAATGACTACTTTGCCCTGTGCTCTTTTCTTATCACCTGTCTGTTGCATTTGAAAAGATGAAACAGAAAATGTCCCACAGCATCATTCAGTTATGCATGCTCAGTAAACAAGAGCACATATTAGTGTATTACTATTTGTACACCACAAGGCACTTGGGAGATAAAAGATTTTATGAAAATATTTTCTTTTCTATCAGACAGTCAAAAAGGTTGTTTTTACCTTAACATGTTTCAGCCACTTCTTGCAGCCTTCGTCAGAAGGGTCACGTGATGTCTTGACAGTCAGCTGTTTTTATCAGCTGTTTTATCCAGGTTTACCAGACAGCAGAGGACGACTATGCCCCCTGCTGTCTGGTATCCTGTGGAGGACAGCATCCCAGGTGTAGGACAGGGTATAAGATCCCTCAATCCCGTTGATGGTTCTTGGGGTCTGTTTTCTGATCTCTATGGCTTCCCTGACCCAACGATTGTATTTGTTGCTTTCTGTGTGGATGACGTTTGCCTCTTCCCAGTCCATGATATGATTTTCTCTTTTGCAATGGCTGGATACAGCAGATTTCAGGTTCTGTTGTTCAGCTGTTGCTTTTTGTGCTCTTGTACCTTGCTGTTGTCTCTTGTTCACGTTCTTCCCTGTGTTCCATTTTTCTGGTTCCAAAGGTTCTTCCTGTTTCTCCTATGTAGGTTTTGTTGCATGATTGGCATGGTATTTCATTGATGACATTACTTTTGTTTTCTAAGGGTATTATGTCTTTGGAATGAACCAAGAATTGCCTCAAAGTGGTGTGTGGTTTGACTGAGCTGCTGATGTGATATTTTTTCATTGTCCTCTGTATTCTTTCAGTGATGCCTCTCAGGTATGGCAGTGTGATGGTTCCTTTGTTGTTTACTTTTTTTGTGGTCTTTCCTTCTCTCTGATTTATGTTTTTCATCGCTACTTGCTTCCTTCCCCTTTCTATGGCATATTTTTCTGGTTCCGGTTCTGCCGGACCGGTGGCGCCACACGAGTAGGCTGCCCGTTGCAACAGCCTTTTTTTTATCTTCCTTCTTCTTTCTACACCTTTCACTCTGTATATATATCACGGACGCACGGATCGCCCCGGGGGTCTCCCGGGTCGGTGGACGGAGCCACGGTTTGCAGCGGGAGACGTTACAGCGGGGAGGAGCTAGTGCTAGCTAGCACTTGGCCGCCGCCCGGTGCTAATGGGAAACTCGACATACCGGGAGCTGTAGCGAAAACGACGCGGGTGCCGGGCTGGAGTTTAGGCGGCGTGCAAGAAATATAAGACAGAATAATAAAGAGCGATGGCAAGAACCAAGCAGACCGCCCGTAAAATCTACTGGAGGAAGAAGCCCCCCAGGAGACAGCTAGCCACCAGGGCTGCTCGGAGAGGCACTCCGGCCACCGGCAGAGTGAAGAGGCCTCGCCGTCACAGGCCTGTGGCTCTGAGAGAGATCTGTCGCTACCAGAAATCTACGGAGCTGCTCATCCGTAAGCTGCCCGTCCAGCGCCTGGTGAGGGAGATCGCTCAGGACTTCAAGACCGTCCTGCGTTTCCTGAGCTTCGCCATCATGGCTCTGCAGGAGACCAGCGAGGCCCACCTGGTGGTCTCTTCTTCGCTAAGGGGGTCACCATCATGCCCAAACGACTTCCAGCTGGCCCGCCGCATCCGCGGAGAGAGAGCTTAGACTTTCTGCTGCACATTCACCAACCAACCATAATGCTCTGCACTGTGTGTCTATATATATACATTTATAGTAATATGTACATATGTTTACTAGATGTTGTTTTTTCTTGCCTTCTGATTGTTGCTCTGAGTGTTGCTATCCCTGTGCTGTTGCAATCCTGGAATTTCCCCATTGTGGGACTAATAAAGGCTTATCTTATCTTATCTTATCTTATTTGGGGTAGTGACAGTTTTTCAGAGCCTTCATTATGTGTGCCTCTTCCTCCTCTTTACCCTGTGGATTAGTAATGATGTTGGTCTGGTTGTATAATGTTCTGATAACGGAGAGTCTGTGGGCTGTTCCGAAGTCCATAACAAATACTGGTCAGTGTGTGTCGGTTTCCTGTATATTTTGATGTTGATGCCGGCGTTGTCTTTGTGGGTGACCATCAACAGGGATGAGGGATCCTATACCCAGTCCCACACCTGGGGTGCTGTTCTCCACAGGATACCAGACAGCAGGGGGTGTAGTCATCCTCTGTTGTCTGGTAAATCTGGATAAAACAGCTGATAAAAACAGTTGACTGCCACAACAACATCACGTGACCCTTCTGACAAAGGCTGCAAGAAGTGGCTGAAACATGTTAAGGTAAAAACAACCTTTTTCACTGTCTAAAAGAAAAGAAAATATTTTTATAATTATTTTACAAGACAGCATGAACCCTGTTGGAGTATTAAAATATTTTATGGTTGACGAAGACGCTAAAGTGTTCTGTGTCACTGCACAAAGTAGGTATACAGTACATACAGAACTGTCACTGCATGCAGTGTGGTAGACTACTGCGTAGCATTTCTCACTGACATCTGCTGAAGCCACAGTGGCATTCACTTCACAGCTGTCAAGAGCAGCTGGGTGGTCCAGAGCTCATTGCTCCGGGATGTAAATATGCAAACATTTGATCATTATGCTCATAAGGCTGTGCGGACTTTCTACAGTGTTATGCCACACTCATTTAAGATCTAAAATTAACTAATCATGAACACATTAGCTGTGATTTCTTAAAAATAAGATAAAAACTTCAATATTAAAGTATAACGGTGTTTTCACACCTAAATTTGTTTACTATGGCCCGAATCAGCTGATAAGTTTGTTAATTTGTATCATTTTCTCCTTGCCTCGGTTCCCTTTCACACAGGCAAAAATTCAAGTGGACCATATTACCTCATGTTAAATCCCATGAGACTTAGTACGTCAGAATGTTCTCTGTTCTTATTGGTCAGATTTTTTTTACTGCGAGAACAGGAAGGTACATACAGGAAGTAGGATGACTACTGTGCATTTATGCATTTCTGGGGAGAAAATAATACAGATCATAGCATGATCTATGAAGGGTTTTCATCGCCGTGGTTATCGTTTATTATATTACGTGCATATACCACTTTCAGCAAATCATACAGTTTGAAAATGAAGCACGGCTACAAATAGAAAATAACATCTTAATGTTCATTAATCCTCCAGAACCGAGACATGCTTGACCACAGATATTTTTGAAGCTCCATCAGGTATGTGTAACGGGTCCCCTTTTTGGGCACCCTTAACCACTTGCACTCCGTTGTTCCGCGGGCGGGCAAGTCTCTGCGTCCTATGACGCACGAGGGTGCACGAGAGCGCCCTCGTGCGCGCTTGGACGCATGACGCATGATGGTGGTGATGGTGATGTAGTGGCGTCCAAGCGCCACTGAAAAAAAAACTGCAGAGACAGCCGCGAACAGATTAGTTCATCTGATTGACCTCTCATTCGACTAATAAGAGCCTTGAATTGGGTTTCTGAAACCCTGAAGAGCCAATGAATGAAAATCTAGGAAGGAGGACCCGCCTACTGTGAACGCAGGAGCCAATTGAAGCACAGAAATTCAGGCTGGGGTGAAGAGAGATTTACTGTTGCAACAGATGAAAACAAAGGCTGGACGAATTTACTACAGACCCAGGCTCACCCAGCAGCATGGAGAACACCCACAAGTGGGACCTGCACTCATTCCAGCAGAATAGACGGAGGCCGACGACAAAAGTCGTAAATCATTCGCCAAAACGGCAATAATGGAATTATGTTGATCGGGATCCACGAGCGGAGTAGCGTCGCGTTCGTCTGACAATGGGGGAAGAGATGTTCGCCGCGACTCTGCTGCTTTGAAGAGGTAAGGTGTTATAAGCTAAATTATTATTTATCCCTGAAAACTGTAATCCAAAAATGACTTTTGACCGATCGGTAAATTACAACTGTACTGCGCACGAAGTGCGTGCGCCGCGATAAACGGTTCATTTGCCGTGTTCGGACCGTGAACGCCCCCCCCCCCCCGCTGCAGAAGAGGAGCGGGGGAGGGGGGCACGGTCCGAACGCCCCCCGGTCCGCGGGGGGAAGCATATCAGTCTATTCCATCATGTAGCGATGGCCCTCTTCTGTAGCGAGGGGGGGGGGGCGTTCACGGTCCGTTCACGGTTCCCCCCCACACACACACATACAGTAGCGAGGGGGGGGGAGAGCCGCTGTGAAAGCATGCAAGGAGTGTAATCCGTCATGTAGCGAGGGCCGAATTTGGTCCTTGGTAGCGGGGGGGGGGGAACGACCCCCCGCCCACACACACACACACAGACACAGCCCTGAGTGTGACCTTTCATTAGAGCCTAAAATAAAGATTCTACATTGAATTATTCAAAAGTTACAGACGTTTTTCCAAACTGTGCCATTTGGCACAATTTGGCACAGTTCCAAAACGCCTGGGAACAGCCTGAGAACAAAGCTGTGTAAAATATTCATTTTTTGTGGTATTGTTACTAAATTTGGATCTCAGCTGGATAACACTTGGTTCTACATTTCTGTTGCATTTTCCAGCCGGATCGGACAGCTGTGTGTTATTTACAAGCATTTGTATCCAAAAAAACACTGTGTCCAATTTTTTTTTCTTCAAGTTCAGTATGTTTAGATGACTGTAACTCAGTGGCCGGAGCACGTAGAGAGATTATGTTTTTTTTGCCAAAAAATTCAAAGTGTTTTCTTTTAAATGAGACCAACCCCATGAAGATGCTGCAAAGGGTTGAATAACAGCTTTCGATTTACTTTGGGCACGTTATTTTTTGGCATTTTTAGGAAAATTGCCCGAAGTGCAAGTGGTTAAACGGTTGTGATCGGGGACACTAGTGTATGCGTGTCGGCGGCATATGGATCACGATGACACCAGACTGATGTTTCCCACAATTTATTTGCTCCTGTTGGAGAAATAAAACAATACACATCACTCTTCGTCTGTACCTCGATCCCACACAGGCTCCCCCAGCAAAGCAACGCGGTACTGTGGGGGAAAGGAGGAACTACCAGAGCCTCGGAGGTACGGGAAGAGCGGATGTGGGCAGTGTACCGCCAAAATAAAAGCACTCAAGTAAATAAAATTCACAATAATAAAAAGAAAAACATGACTGAGAAAATGAATTTTTAAGGAGCATTTTCGACTCCGTTACACCCACCCCACTGAATTTTATCAAACTTGAGCCACAGCTACACAGAACTCATGACAATATACAAAACACCCAGGGTTAGTTAAAGAACACCATCTGAAAGAGTGTCCCACACAAGGACGAAGTGGCATGAGAGCAGCGCTTATCTCTCAACCCAACCACTGGTAATGGAATGCCTTGTACACCCCACCAAGAACCTCAACTATTAGTGTAGTAAAAGCTCATGTATAATAAAATAAAATAAAATAAAATAGCTGATCACTAGAATTCAAGGTCAAGTCCACTAAAGGATAGTCCACTCATGTAGCAATTAGTCAGTCAGGGTCTGAAACACAGACCTACAAACAGCCTTAACATTGAACTTGTCCTGAATTACATCTTGCCTGGACATTGTCTGCACTAGTCTATTTACAGGTCTAATCAGGCGACCAAATCTTGACCTGATTTGAGATTGTGCATTGGGACAGTGTGTATGTGACGTCTGGTCAACAGTACAGCGAACAAGGGGAGTGTCTGTCTGTCTCTCGGAGTCAGGAACAGAAACTAGTTGACTGTCAAGTGTTTGTCCACCATGAGTATCAGTAGCAGCTGTAGTCACAGGTCTAGAGTCAGAGGACATGGGATGATCTACACCTTGAGCAACAGGTGCAACTGAAGAGTTCTGGGGGTCAGAGGACACACTTGTTACATCAGAAACATCTACTTGTGACACAGATGGTTCAGTGAGCTGCGTGATCCACTCAACAGTTCTCCTTTCAGAGTCAACAGGTTCTGGATCAACTAATGGTTCACGTGTTTCTCCACATGAAGACGGATCACCTGTACTAGCCTCACTCTCTCTCTCAAAGAGGTCCACAGATGTATCTCCCTCATCACCAATATCTGTAGCTAAGGTTTCTGGAAGTAAGGTGGATGAACCATGGTTGGACACATCGCACACATCCACCACAGGAAGAAAATTTACCAGCATCAACAGATTCCTGTGGACCACTTTTGTCCGTCCAGTAAGAGTGTCACAAATTCTGTATGTATGGGTCTGCGGATTCACATCCATTACAGTGTAAACAGTTGATTCCCACTTATCAGCAGTTTTCTTTTTGCCTCTCTCCTTTCTGTTGGCCAAAAGCACCCTGTCACCAATCTCAATCTTGGATCCTGTCACTTTCCTGTTGTAAAGATTAGCATGTCTGTGTTGCTCCTTAGCAGCATGGTCCTGAGCAACCATCATTGCTTCTTTAAGCTCACAGGTGAGAGTTGCCACATACTTGTCATAACTGGTTACATCAGCATCGCGAAGAACAGAACGAAACATGACATCTACTGGCAAACGGGGCACACGGCCATACATGAGGTAAAAAGGAGGAAAGCCAGTCGTCTCATGGGCTGTACAGTTGTACATAAATGTCAAAGTCTGCAACCATCGTGGCCAGTTAGCTTTCACCTCAGGGGACAGTGCACGAATCATCCCACCCAGTGTCCTGTTAAACCGTTCGACACTCCCATTTCCCATTGGGTGGTAAGGGGTAGTGTGAGATTTCCTGACACCGGACACTTTGAGGAGTTCACTGATTAATTGACTTTCAAAATTAGGACCTTGGTCACTGTGGATTCTTTCTGGGAATCCAAAGACACAAAAGTACTTGTTCCACAGAACATTTGCCACTTGCTTAGCTGTTTGATCCTTACAAGGAAAGGCCTGAGCCATCCTGGTAAAGTGATCTGTTATCACTAGGACATCAATAGACTTGTTCCTAGAGTCTTCAGCTGACCAAAAGTCAATGCAGACCAGCTCCAGCGGTCTAGATGACAAGATGCTCTCTAAGGGAGCTTGTCCCTCAGGTTCAGCTGACTTGCTGAGGACACAACGCTGGCAGTGTCTGACATGGTCTCTAACATCTCTCTCAAGGGTCAGCCAGAAAAATCTCTGTCTGGATAAACTGAGGGTTCGCGACTGGGCTTGATGACCAGCATCATCATGCACACCTTTCAAGACCTCATCCTTAAGTGAGTCTGGGACAACATACTGAAGCCGTTTGGACTTGGTTCTCTGGTCTCTTGAAACTCTGTACAGAACACCATTGCTCACAGATAGCTTATCCCAGTGTTTCAGATATTTAATCACTGAAAATGATTCTTTCACCCTTTCTCTCCTTGAGGGTCTCCGATGTCTTTCAACATAAAACAGGACGCGAGAAAGAGTTCCATCCTCCAACTGTTTGTCACGCAAAGCCTTTTCAGAATAGGCAGGCAATGTGTCTTGACCTGGTGGGACTAACTGGGGCAAAAACTGCAAGGCTTCAATTGCCCGGGCCCTCGGACCAGCATCCCACTCAATGTGTGACTGCACCACAGCAGACACTTCTTCTGAATTCACAATCTGAGTGTGCACCCGGGAGGTATGAGCATTGTCACACATCGCATCCACGTGACCACTGGATGAACGAAAAGCATCCTGAACAGAGGCAGTAGACACATTTTTGACTTCACTGAGGAGTTTCACATATGGCTCATTGAACAGTCTGTGACCAATATTTTTCTTGACAAAAGGCACACGGCTTAATGCATCAGCCACAATGTTCTGCCGCCCTGGAACATACTTTATGTCAAAGTCATACGCAGCCAACTTGGCTACCCAGCGTTGCTCACAACAGTCTAACTTGGGCTTTGTCAATATGTGAGTCAAAGGATTGTTGTCAGTCCAAACAGTGAATTTGTGACCCTTTAGCCAATGACTAAACTTGTCAGTGATGGACCATTTCAAAGCCAGAAATACCAGTCGGTGCGCTGGATATTTTTTCTGAGACTGTGTCAGTGACTTACTGACAAAAGCAATAGGTCTGGCATGACTTTCACCTTCCTGGACTTGGGACAGAACGGCACCTATCCCATCCAGAGATGCATCAGTTGAAAGCATGAAGGGACGGTCAAAGTTAGGGTGAGCCAAGACCACAGCGTTAACAAGTGCAGATTTGAGACTTTCAAAGGCATGTATGTGCTCTTGGGTCCAGTCAGAAGCACAAAGCTTTCTGCAAGCCATCTTGGTTTTCTTACATCTGCCTTTAAATTTTCCACCTTTCAACAGGCTGAACAATGGCTTGGCAATGGCAGAACATCCTGGCACAAAATTCTGATAGTAATTAACCATCCCTAAGAAGGATCTAAGTCTTTTTTGGGACGGTGTCACACCATCAGTGTCCATATGGTCAGTACAAGTCATTTTTGCGATGTTTTCAACCTTACTTGGGTCGGTTGAAACACCATTCTCATCAATTACGTGACCAAGAAACCTCACAGATCTCCTGAGGAAAAAACACTTTTTGGGTGCCAACTTCAAGTTGTGCTTACGCAGCCTGCTGAACACCATCTCAAGGCGCTGCAATGCACTCTCCTCATCAGATGCAAAAACCAGCAGATCATCCAAATAGCACAACAAAGTCAAGTAATTCTGGTCACCAAAAATGGCAGTCATCATGCGCATAAAACTAGCAGGACTATTGCATAATCCCTGGGGCAGGCAATTGTACTCATATAAGCCCATCGGAGTGGTAAAAGCAGAATACTTCCTGTCATCCTCATGAAGCGGCATATTGTAGAAGCCGGATGTTAAATCCACTGTGCTGAAGAGGCAGTTACCACCCAGTGCTGCCAGACAATCTGCCTGGTGAGGGAGAGGGTGAGCGTCTTTCAGAGTCCTCTTATTTAGCCAGCGAAAATCCGTGCAAATGCGGAGGTCGCCATTCTTTTTGCACACAAGAACCAAAGGAGATGCATACTCGCTAGTTAATTTCCTGATAATGTCTTTTTCCTCCATTTCATTCAGCACCTGGCTTAATTTCTGATACTGGCTAGGGGGTACACGCCTGTATGGGAGTCTGAATGGTTTATTATCAGATAAATGTATGCGGTGTACAAAGCCCTTAGCTTCTCCGCAGTCTAGGTGGTGGCGTGAAAAGACATCCTCGTACTGAAGTACCAAGTCAGCCATTCTCTTTTTGCAGTCCTCTGACACTTGGCATGAATTAATGTCTATGTCACAAAGCCCCACTGACTTGAGTTTTTCTTTTACAGACTCCATACCGGCATCACATGCCGTTGTAGACTGTGTGTAGCAGGTCACTGGTACACTAGACTGCTCAGCTGCGTCCATGTCTTCAAGGGCTACACATGTGTAGACGTCAGCTAGCTTTGCATTGCGCCGTAACAACACAGGCTTGTTGGACATGTTGATGAGTTTGAGTGGGACCCACCTGTCACCCCACATAGGAGTTACAATCTTAGCTACTAGGACACCCCTAGTAGCTGAATGAGAAGATGTGGGCTCTGTCATGACTGTACTGCCTGGAGATACAACAGCGTCTTTAGGCAATTTACCCCAAACAAGGTACTCACGCCCAGGTTCAAGGTAGGTGGCTGAGTTACATCTGACAGTACCAACTTTGTCAGGAATGTCATTTCCTTTCCAGGGGTTCAAACCAGTGAGCATAGACAAGAACTGCTCAGCTTCCGGTTCTGCAGTTGGGCAGGGGACAGACACTGTTTTCCAATAGGACTTGCATTGTTTTGAATGGTGTAGGATGTGCTTTATAACATTGGTACCAATAATCAACTCATCATGCTGACCACAGACAACCAGAGTGGGGACTAGCATTTTACAACCATACACCTCCATCACAATGTCAAAAGCACTCTTTGGCCTGACACGCTGTCCACCACACCCAACCAGCATCACATTCACATCAATCTGGTTCTGATTTGTTATCACTCCAGCAGTTCTCAGTTTCTTCTCTGCATCCTCGTTGATACTGCAGGCCATGGAGCCACTGTCCAGCATGCCATCAATTATCACTGCACCACCAAAAGCCACTGATGTGTAGAAAAGGCTGGAACTATTGCCAATTATGTGAATGTTCTGATACACAACAACTACATCATCACATGAGCTTCTCACCGATGCAAGAATCGACTCAGCATCATATGTGTTACTGCAGTGGGAGCTTGAGGTGAGACCTGCACTGCCTCCCTCCAAGTACAGAATCAGAATCAGAATCAGAATCAGGTTTATTGCCATTGTTCATGTAGTACACAAACTAGGAATTTGTCTCGGTACAATGCTGCAACATTAAACATGATAAGATAAAAGAAATAAACTATACATGTAATAAAGTGTAGGATAAGATTAACTGATACTGGTCAACAGTTAAAATATATTAGCCAGCAGCAGATACTGTGGAGAACTATATAGTGCAGTCGGTAATGCAGGAAGAAAACAGTGATGATTGACATGAGTCTGGTTGAGCTGCTGTACATAGTGCACGAGAGTCAATAAGTCACTTAGTGTTCAGCAGTCTGATGGCAGAGGGGAAGAAGCTGTTCATGTGACGGGAGGTTTTAGTCTGGATGGACCGAAGTCTTCTACCAGAGGGGAGGGGGGCAAACAGTACATGACCAGGGTGTGAGGGATCGGCTATGATCCGGCCAGCACGCCTCCGGGTCCTGGAGATGTACAGATCCAGGAGAGATGGGAGCTTGCAGCCGATCACCTTCTCAGCAGTGCGCACGACGCGCTGCAGCCTTAGTCTGTCCCTGGCAGTGGCTCCTGCGTACCACACGGTTATGGGGGTGGTGAGGTGTTAGTTTCCCTGAGACTGAGAAGGAGGCTGACAGCTGTTGTTGGGACAGGCCAGTCTGGTATGACCAGGGGAAAGACAGGTAAAACACAGTTTCTCAGACATGCAATGTGAAATGGTGGAGTGACGTGTGTCATTACAGACCTTACAAGTTGCTTCTCTGGGGCGTCTCTGACAAGGGACACGTTTAAATCTGTTGCTCTCAGTCGGGTAAGGAATTGTACACTGCTGCAACTTCTCCATCATTTCCTGAAACATGTTAACCATGCGACCAAGGAGCCTCTCCTCTGACTGTTGGAGATTTTGAGCAACAACCGGCACACTAGCACAATCTGAGTTGAGAGGATTTGGGGTAGGGGCAGAGATGGGGAATGGAGAGGGACCCTGACATGTAAACTGTCGGGTTTGAGGAAGTGAAGAGGGAATGACTGGGGTGTGGCACTGTTCTGGCATGGTCATGGCTGAAGATGGCAACCCGGGTTTGCCAGATGTTACAGTGTCTGTGTGACTCATTAGCTGTGGACCATCAGGTGCTCTGGCACTAGCTCTAACCTCTCTCTGATAATCGTCAATTCTCAACTGAACATCATGTGAGGTCCATTCATGAGGTGGTTTCCACTTCAAGGTGCAAGACAGATCAGAATCAGGACAATTTTTGACGAACATGATAGCAATCTCTTTGCTCATGTCCTCAGTCTGCTTGCCTTGTCTACACAGGCCCTCAAGAGCCAGGTCTGCTGCTTTGTTCAGCCTTATCCAGTAGTCCACTGGGTTTTCTCTGTGCCTGGGCAGGGTTGCATAAAAATCTGCGAGCGGAAGACATGAGGAGGCATCACAGAAGTAATGGAGAAGAACATCATAGATTATCTCAGGTTTCTTTTTAGCATCTAGCTCCAGGTCACTACGCAGGGCAACTTTCACAACATCTCTGGCTTTGCCCAGTAAATGACTCATTATTTCTCCTGCTTGCTCACACACAGGAATCTCTCTCTTCTTAAGGTCAGTCTTAGACAAGTCAATCCAGTCCTGAACTGAATATTTGTCAGTACTGTCACCTCTAAATGTGGGTAGTTCTCTGTCTGACTTAACATGGACAGTCACGTGTGGACGGTCATATTTGGTAACATCACAATGTGCAGTTCGATCAGTAGGAGAAGTCTGGTTGTCATTGGTCATATTCACAACACCAGCAGACATTAACTTAGCAACTATAGACTCACCAATTTGAGCACCAAGCTGCCCTACCATATCTGTAAGTTGTTCAATGGCATCAACATTACTGCAGGGAGTGGAAACATGAGGACCTTCACCCATGAACTCACTAACAGGAATACAACCTGGGCTCTGACCTAACCCTGTATCCCCACCACTGTTCATGAATTTGGAATGTCCCACATCTCTACTATTAGCAATATCATCGCGCGCCAAACACCTCTTCCTTTTGGCAAAACAGGTGTTGTATAATTATCCATGTCTTTTTTGGTTGGTAGTACTACTTTACACAGTGAAATGTACTTGCGTTGTGAATAACTCCAAAGTAAAGTGACATAAATTACAGTACCGGATCACAATTATTACTACGACTTCACATACCATAAATGTACTATGGGTAATCAGTTAGAATGCGTCTCAACAGTCCTTTATATATCTGACCACATATACGTCCCAGCGTAGACCTAAGTAGGTAATGCAGCATCCACGGTGACCGGCGTCGAGTTGATCTGAAGATCCAAGGGTCACGGCACCAGTGTAACGGGTCCCCTTTTTGGGCACCCTTAAACGGCTGTGATCGGGGACACTAGTGTATGCGTGTAGGCGGCATATGGATCACGATGACACCAGACTGATGTTTCCCACTATTTATTTGCTCCTGTTGGAGAAATAAAGCAATACACATCACTCTTCGTCTGTACCTCGATCCCACACAGGCTCCCCCAGCAAAGCAATGCGGTACTGTGGGGGAAAGGAGGAACTACTGGAGCCTCGGAGGTACGGGAAGAGCGGATGTGGGCAGTGTACCGCCAAAATAAAAGCACTCAAGTAAATAAAATTCACAATAATATAAAGGAAAACATGACTGAGAAAAGGAATTTTTAAGGAGCATTTTCGACTCCGTTACATATGCATAGTGGCATAAAATGTTTTACAGTTTGCTGCTGGTCCTGTTTTAGTACAGTCCCTTTTTCACCTGCAGGACTGCACACTATCTTCTACTGAGTTCAGTTGGTGGCGGACAAATTCGTTCACTAAACTTGGATCATTCTGACCTTCAAGTAAGTTTCAAGCAGTATTAACTGTAACTACCCTAAGTCCCCATCTGGAGCAAACTCTCCAGATTTGCACAACCCGAGAGGAGGAAGAGCAACAACATGCAAAGATTCTCACCATGTGGTCTTCAGCTCCACATGTAAGAGAAGCAATCCTAATATTACCTGCAGTTGCTCAGCTGTATTCTCACCATTTTCCTTTTCTCTCCCATCTCCACAGGGGTTGCCAGTTCCTCTCAGATCACGTCGCTCTCATCTTGTAAAAAAAACCTCATTGCTGGATCACCATAAAAACTTGTTAGTGTCTGGTTTTGGGTCCATTACCTAAAAGTGTCACATTTGGCATAATCCTTGTTAAATATCTGGAACAATCTGAAACTAGTACTAGTGCTATACACTCAAAAAACACTATTTGACGAAAAATATGTTTTGATGGTCCTTCCTAAAATCAACTACTTATTTTCAATGATTCCAACCCAACCATCTATGCCATAGAATCTATGGCATAGATGGTTGGGTTGGAATCAGACCAGGCCATAGATTCTATGGCCTGGTTTAAGTCCCTAGACTCAAATATAAATAATTTTTTATGGAAGGATAAACCATCATGGATCAGTTTAAAAACTCTTCAAAAAGCAAAAGAGCATGGCGGGTTAGAGTTACCAATTTTTTTTTTAAACTACTTCTTAGCCAATAGACTACAGTTTGTTTCTAATTGGACAAAATCAGTCCCACTAGGAAACCCATGTCAGATGCTGAACAGGCTCTCTGTGGGTCACTAAATATATCTGACTTACCTTTCATGTGTCCCTGTATCAAACGCCATAACTGTTTTAAAAGCATTAACATTAAAACAGTTTCTTGAATACCAACAGCTTAAATCCATAATTAAAGCAAGATTCAATCTCAGTCAGACAGATTTAGAGGTAGCAGTTAAGGTGACAGAGTTTCTAAATCTTTGTTCCCCTAAATTGATATCGAAAATACACGGACAATTATCAAAACTGGATGAATCAGTATCTCTTCCAAAATCAAAATGGGAGACAGACCTATCAGTCAATAAAGATGACAGCTTTTGGACACAAATATGTTTCAACACTTTTAAGATGACTAAAAGCTCTAATTTACAACTCATACAGTACAAAGTCTTACATAGAACGCACTACACAGGACAAAGGATGTTCAAAATGGGCCTTAGTCACACAAATATCTGCTCCTATTGCACCAGCAATGTCCCAGATAGTTATATGCATGCTATGTGGTCCTGTGAACGGGTCCAAAAGTTCTGGCAGAAGACATATCGCCATGGCTTGGGTATCTATTTTTTTTTAGATTTAGAATCCTTTATTAGTCCCACAATGGGGAAATTACAGGGCATCCACATGAGTGGATGAGGCAGCCACTGCTGCAGTGCCCAACCCTTTCACCATTCACACACATTCACACCTGGGGCCACTTTAGAGTCTCCAATTAACCTAACTTGCATGCTTTTGGCATGTGGGAGGAAACTGGAGAAATCCTGGGGTAACCCACGCAGATATGCAAACACCACACAGATCACTGTTGGTCAGGGGCTGGGAACAAACCCAGGATCCCCCGGCCGAGGGTGAGTGGCTGTGCTGCCGCAGTGCTAACTTCTCTGCCACTGCGCTGCCCAACTGCCCTGTATCATGTCCCATCCTCTCTCACACTTTGAATACTAGGTGATTTAAGTGAAATGAGTATAGAGGCAAGGATGTCACACATGGTTCTCACTGCCTTATGCATCGCAAAGAAAACTATCTTTATGAATTGGAAATCAAGAAATAATTTGTGTACAACTCACTATAAAAACCTGCTATTAGATTATATTAGCCTGGAGAGAATAGCCCTGGGCCGGCTGACCTGGGAAGGGGGGGAGGGCTGCCCCCCCATTCTCCAGGGCCTGCGGGTGTGGGTGTTTGTGTCTGTATGGGTGTGAGTGTGTGTGTGTGCATGTGTGTGTGCAGGTGTGAGTGGGTGTCGTGTGTATAGGTTTGAGTGTGTGGGTGTGTGAGTGCGAATGTGGGTGCGTGTGTGTTGTGTATGGGCATGAGGGGTTGTGTATGGGTATAGGCAGGTATGTGTGATGGTGAGTGTGTGTGTATGTGCACATGAGGGTCGGCATGAGTGTGTGGGTGTGTAGGTACGGGTACATGTGGGCGGATGAGAGGGGATGTAGGATGTGTGTGTGGGTGGGGGGACCCCATTGGGCGGTGGGGATAGGGTGGGCCCATCTGGTGGCCTGGTGGCCTGCCTCTCCCGGTTGCCCTACCATTGTGACATGGGGGGGGGGGGCTTTGCTGCATTGCCTCCGGTGTCCTTGGTGCCAGGTGTGTGTGGGTGCCCGGGGGTGGCGGGGGGGGGGGAAGGGGGTGTTGCCGTTGGTTTGCTCCAGGGCGGCTGTGGCTGCGAGGCGGCCTGCTGCTGTCGGTGTGTGTCTGGGGTGGGTGCTTGGTGGGCTTGTGGTGGGCGCTCTGGGGTGTCACTTGGCATGTGTGGTGCCATATGGGTCCGGTTCACTGTTCATTATTGTTATTATTGTTGTTGTGTGGGTTTGTGTGTGCAAGATGAGTGGGAGTGGGTGCAGCTGCTCCATCATGCCTATGGTGCTGGGAGCACCGGGGTGCAACGCTGGTGGGTCCTGGGCTGCTCGGCCTGGCGGCCCTCAGCTGGGGTTGGGATCTGGGTGCAGTGGGTGGCCTCCTGAACCAGTTTGTGAGCTGGCTTCTGGTGGTGGATGGGCTCCCTTCTGGACCGACTCGCTCCCAGTCTTACCTCTCCCCTCCCCCCAATTCTAGGTGGAACATGCATCTTCCTGGATACACTTAGGGTTTTTTGGTGGGGGTGTGCCATACTGTGTCGGTGAAGGGGATACCTCTATCTGCTGTGCAGTGGGTCCACCCTCATCTCAGTTTTAATTGCATTATAGTCATTGAGGGCTTGGGGGGATGGGAGCCCCCCTGTCTATAGCAGTGGGTAGTGGTGCTCCAACCACCATCCTCCCAATTTTAACTGCACTCTGGTAGTTCACACACCTGCACACAATCACATCACACAATTGACACACATCCATCATGATTCCTGCATGGGGAAGGGGGTGGGGGTGGGGGTCTTCCCCCACCCCTGTTGCCCTCCTTCTGCTGGGGGCCTGGGGTCCCGGCAGGAGGCCTAGGGCCTGTCATGTTGTCAAAATCCCTGGGTGTTGCCGAATGAATAGATGCGAGCAAGGGAGTGAGAGAATGATTGAACAAGAGAGTAGGTGAGAGTGAGGGAGTGATGAGTGAAGATGGTGATGGTGGGGCAGTTTTGTGTGACACTTTGCATGTCGGGTGGTATTCTTGGAGTGCTTGTGGTGGTCTGCTGATCAGTCGCTCGGGTGGGCGTTGGGGATGGTGATCTGCTTCTGTGGCTGCGGCCGCCCTGGGGCTGGTTGGGGGTATGTGGCTGCTGGCCTCCACCGGTGGTCTTGCTGGCCACTGCCGGGTGCTAGTGCGTGTTCGTGCTCGCTGCATCTGCACCATGGCCGCCCTAAGTAATAAGGGTGAATGAGTGTGGGTGAGTGTGTGGGTGAGAGCACGAATGGATGTGAGTAGGTCGGAGCACGAGTGACAGTGTGTGTATGGGTGAACGTGAGAGAGTATGGGTGACTTTGAGGGTGAGTGGGAGCGAGATTGAGCAGGTACAAGAGTGGGAGAGAGTGGGTGGGTCTGGAAGTGCAAGTGTGGGATTGTGTGGGGGAGAGGGCGAGCGAAACCTACATGGCCTGTGTGGAAAAAGTGATCCCCCCCCACCTTAAAACATAAATTAACTATTGTTACAACTCGCCGCTCATTGGCGGCGCCAGCTGAGCGCACACCTGCACCTCGTCAGCAGCGGGGCATATAAGCCACTCTGCCCTGGGCTTCGGCCTGAAGCCGTCTGTTCCCTTCGGCTACTTGCTTCAGAGGAACCCCCTCGCCAACCAGCAAGATTGCTCTCGTAAGCATACCTCCACTTGTGTTCCAGTCTCTCCCCTGTGCACAGGTGGATCTTTCCCGGCGGCGGACTCCGCCTCTGCATCACCATCTCGCTGCTGCTGTCAGGTGCATCGTCAGGTCGCTGTCTTCTGGACTCTCCCTTGTGCACGCCTGCCACCTGCCCTGTCAAGTAAGCCAACAAATCCCTCATTACCTGTTGTACTGGTTTGGTGCCCATCACCTTCTCCCTGTGCTCTCTCCCCAGGGTTGTCTGGCTGTACGGTTTCCTGCCTCCGTGCCTGACGCTGACGTCCGCCACCAGTACATCCACATACCACAGACACGCATCCACACACACACTTGCTGTTAAATAAACTGTTAAACCTATTCTGAGCCTGCGTGTGTGTCTCCTGAGTCGTGCATTATGTCAGTACGGCTTCAGCAGAGCGGCTCGGCGGACAGTGGGCTCACGCGCCGTCTTACCATCTTAGAGGCTCAAGTAGATTTGATAGTTTATCAACAACAGGTGATGTTGAATCAATTAATTAAAATTACTGACCGGTTAGACCGCCTGGACCCCCGTCAGCCGTTCCCTCCGGCTCATCAGGGAGGCGCAGCTCCAGCTGCTTCAGCGGCCGTCCAGCCTGCTCCGGGTGGCCCAGCTCGACTCACTCCCATCCCGACCCCCGCCCGCTTTAGCGGTAAGCTTGATGGAGCGCGGGGGTTCATTATGCAGTGTGAGTCGGTGTTCCTGCGTGTCCCCGGAGATTTTCTCTCAGACCACAGTCGAATTGGCTATATAGGAAATCCCCTGGAGGGTCGTGCGCTCTCCTGGGCTTATGCCGTAATGGCGAAGCCCAGCTACGCCACCCTCACCTATGGCCAGTTCATTAATCTATTCCTGGAAGTCTTTGATCACTCTCGTTTCGAGGGTGTCCAGGTCGATCGCCTCCTCAGCCTTCAGCAGGGAGGCCGATCGGCCACCGATTACGCCATTGACTTCCGGGTTACAGCAGAGGAGGTTGGCTGGGAGGAACGCGCCCTCTGTGGCATCTTCCTCCGCAGTTTAAACTCTGGTCTGAGGGATGAACTGGTCGGGATCTCCCTGAAACATTTGCGGAGCTAATCTCTCTCACCATCAGCTTGGATAACCGGCTGCGCGAGCGCGCCTCGGAGCGGAAGTTGCCTTCTCGCTCGCGGGGTGCCTCGTCACGCCCGTCCCAAGCTCGCCCCCTGGCGTTACCGCCATCGGAGGTTTCCGAGGAGTCAGAACCTATGGTGACGGGCCGGGCAAAGCTCCCCCTTGCGGAGAAACAACGCCGCCGTGAGTTGGGTCTCTGCATGTATTGCGGAGACAACCAGCACACTGTGGAGCATTGCCTGGAGAAGCCCAAATGGGGAGGTCCGCGAATCACTGTAGGGGGCCTCGCGGAGGCTAACCGGTCAACTCCCCTCACTCATTTGTCGCTGCCCATCCGTTTCTGCCACAACTACACAGGGCATCTCACTCATGCACTGGTGGACTCAGGCGCGGAAGGCAGCTTTATTTCACAAAGCCTGGCAACCCGATTGGGCATCCGTTGCCAGCCCCTTAAAACTCCTCTCACCCTCATCAATCTCTCCCGTGCATCTCTGGGGAAAGTTCAATTCAATTCAATTCAATTCAACTTTATTTATATAGCGCCATTTCACAACAACAGTCATCTCATAGCACTATCAACTGTAGGGAGGACCCCCACAGTTGCAGAAAGACCCCAGCAATCAGGCGATCCCCTGTGAGCAAGCACTTGGCGACGGTGGAGAGGAAAAACTCCCTTTTAACAGGAAGAAACCTCCAGCAGAACCAGGCTCAGGGAGGGGCAGTCATCTGCTGCGACTGGCTGGGGGGTGAGGGGATAGAGAAGAAGAAAAGAACAGACATGTAGAGAGCAAACAGCACGATGGGGACTCAATCTATGGGAGAGAACAAACAAATGTTAATGACCAGCAAAAAAAAAAATATTTCATAGAGAGTGAGGAAAGGAGTGAGGCCCAGTGCATTACTGGAGGTCCCCCGGCTGACTAAACCTATTAGCAGCATAACTAAGGGAGGGTTCAGAAAACACATGATCCCTCCCTAATTGTAGGCTATATCAAAAAGGTAGGTTTTAGCCCTATTCTTAAAAACAGAGATCGAGTCTGACTCCCGAATCCAGATTGGCAGCTGATTCCACAGGAGAGGAGCTTGATAACTAAAGGCTCTGCCTCCCATTGTACTTTTGGAGATTCTAGGTATTACAAGTAAACCTGCATTTTGGGAGCGTAGTGCTCTGTTAGGATGATACGGTAGTATCAGATCTTTTAAATAAAAAGGAGCCTGATTGTTTAGAGCTTTGTAAGTAAGAAGAAGGATTTTAAACTTAATTCTAAACTCTATGGGAAGCCAATGAAGGGAGGCCAGAACCGGAGAGATATGATCTCTCTTTCTAGTACCTGTTAAAACTCTTGCTGCAGCATTTTGGATCAGCTGAAGACTTTTTAAAGATGTTTTAGGACAACCTGATAATAAAGAATTACAATAATCTAATCTCGAGCTAACAAAAGCGTGGATCAGCTTCTCAGCATCACTCTGAGACAAGATGCTCCTAATCTTGGCAATATTACGCAAATGATAGAAGGCAGTCTTAGAAACAAATTTAATATGTGAATTGAAGGACAAATCCTGATCAAAAATAACTCCAAGGTTCCTCACAGAGCTATTAAGAGAAAGAGTAACTGCATCCAAACTGAAAGTTTGATTTGGAAAGGAATTTCTAAGGTTTTTTGGACCAACAAGAATGACTTCAGTCTTATCTGAATTTAATAGCAGGAAATTACAAGTCATCCAAACTTTGATTTCCTTAAGACAGGCTTCTAACTTGGCTAATTGATTAGTATCATCTGGCTTCATTGACAGGTATAATTGTGTGTCATCTGCATAACAGTGAAAATGTATACAGTGCTTTCTAATAATGTTGTCTAACGGAAGCATATATAAACTAAAAAGAGTAGGGCCAAGCACAGATCCCTGTGGAACTCCATGACTAAGCTTTGAGCTGAGAGAAAACTCATCATTTACATGAACAAACTGGAACCTATCAGATAAATAAGATCTAAACCACTGCAACGAAGTTCCATTAAGTCCAACATAGTGTTCTAATCTATCAAGTAGAATATTATGATCAATAGTATCAAA
The DNA here is from genome assembly GCA_020510985.1 of Pholidichthys leucotaenia. Taxonomy (NCBI): domain Eukaryota; kingdom Metazoa; phylum Chordata; class Actinopteri; order Cichliformes; family Pholidichthyidae; genus Pholidichthys; species Pholidichthys leucotaenia. Next base: position 85,157,143 of record CM035846.1, on the reverse strand, counting down.
AGCTGCACTAAGATCTAAAAGGACAAGTACAGAAACTAGTCCATTATCAGATGCAATGAGGAGGTCGTTAGTGACCTTCGCTAAGGCTGTTTCAGTGCTATGATGGATTCTAAACCCAGATTGAAACTCCTCAAATAAACCATTTCCCTGCAGGTGGTCAAATAATTGCATAGCAACAACTCTTTCTAAGATTTTTGAAATGAAAGGGAGATTAGAGATTGGTCTATAGTTAGCTAAAGCTCCTGGATCTAGCGTTGGCTTTTTGAGTAAGGGTTTAATTACAGCCGTTTTAAAAGCCTGCGGTACATGGCCTAAAGTTAATGAAGAATTGATTATATGAAGAATAAAGCTACCAATAAGTGGGAAGACTTCTTTAAATAACCTGGTAGGAATAGGGTCTAAAAGACAAGTTGAAGGTTTGGATGAGGAAACTATTTTGTCTAACTCACAAAGGTCGATTGGAGTAAACTCATCAAGACAGACATCAATAGAAGGAGTTGTAGTAGTTACAGTATTTAAGTTAACTGTGGGAAGAATCTGATTGATTTTATCTCTGATGGATGAAATTTTATTATTGAAAAAGTTCATAAAGTCCTGACTAGTAAGCTCTAAGGGGATGCTAGGATTGACAGAGTCCTGACTCTTTGTCAACCTGGCTACAGTACTGAAAAGAAACCTGGGATTATTCTTGTTCTCTTCTATTAATGCAGAGTAATAACTCGTTCTAGCTTTTCTAAGAGATTTTTTATAAATTAAAAGATGATTTCTCCAAGCTAAATAGATTTCATCTAAATTAGTAGAGCGCCATTTTCTTTCTAATTGACGAGTCTTCTGTTTTAAGCTACGAGTTTCTGTGTTGAACCAAGGAGTTAAAAATCTCTGATTAGACTTTTTCTTTTTTAAGGGGGCCACCAAGTCTAGAGCCTGATGCAGAGAAGCTGAAACACTATCCACCATGTTATCAATTACAGAAGGAGCAAGCTGTCTATAGCTTATTTCTGTTGTGTTGACACATGGCATAGAGGAAACAATCTGCATAAATTTGGAAACAGCATCATCTGAGAGGCATCTACTGTGATAATATTTTTCTTTAGGAGCCAAATAGTCAGAAATAGTAAAATCAAAGGTTAACAGACAATGGTCTGACAGTACAGGGTTATGAGGAAACACTACCAGATTTTCTATTTCTATGCCATATGTCAGAACAAGGTCCAATGTATGGTGGAGGTAATGAGTAGAATTTCCTACTTTCTGAGAAAACCCAATCGAGTCTAATATTGAATTAAAAGCCACATTAAGGCAGTCACTATCTACATCCACATGTATATTAAAGTCCCCTACTATAATTATTCTATCAGATTTCAGCACTAAATCAGCTAAGAAATCAGGAAATTCGGATAAAAATTCTGAATAGGTTGATGGGGGACGATAAACTATGGCAAATAAAATTGGGTTTAACCTGGAATTGCTAAAGTGTCCAATGCTGAGGACCAGGCCCTCAAAGGAATTATAACATGTTTTTTGCTTTACATTAACTAGTAATTTGGAATGGTAAATTGATGCTACTCCTCCTCCACGACCAGAACTTCTGGGATTTTGACAGTTTAAATAACCAGAGGGAGTTGATTCATTTAAACCAACATAATCCTCTTGTCCTAACCAAGTCTCTGTAAGGGAAATTAAATCAATCTGATGATCAATTAACAGATCATGGACTAACAGAGACTTGGGAGTTAGAGACCTAATATTTAATAAACCACATTTAATTTTTAAATTATGAGGAGGAACAGAGGCCAAATCATTCAATTTAGAGGCTTTATGTTTAATTTGAGTTTTACCAATATTTTGCTTTATCACTTTGGGATGCTTATACATTATATTTTTATTTACTTTGGAGGGAGCAGACAACGATTCTCTGATGGGGAAGACAGGGGCTAAGCTGAGGGGTGGCGGATGAAGAGGAGCTGCAGAGAGGCGTGTAAGACTGAGACTCTGCTTCCTGGTCCCAACTCTGAGTAGTCAGGGTTTTGGAAATTTGGATAAAAAAGATGCCAGATTGTTAGATAAATGAGAAGCACCATCCAAAGTGGGATGAATGCTGTCTCGTCTCGTAAGACCAGGTTTTCCCCAAAAAGAGCTCCAATTGTCAATGTAGCCCACGTCATTTTTAGGACACCACACAGACAGCCAGCGGTTCAAGGATGACGAGCGACTAAACATGTCATCACTGGTCAGATTGGGGAGGGGCCCAGAGAATACTACAGTGGCACACATCGTTTTTGCAAAGTCACACACCGATTCTACATTAAGTTTCGTGACTTCCGACTGCCGGAGACGGATGTCATTAATGCCGGCGTGAATAACAATTGTGGAGTATTTACAGTTACTTTTAGCCAGCATTTTCAAATTTGACTCGATGTCGCCTGCTCTGGCCCCAGGAATGCATGAGACTATGGCCGCTGGAGTCTCTAGGTTCACGTTTCTGACTACAGAGTCGCCAATGATCAGAGTTTTTTCCTCAGCGGGTGTGTCGCTGAGCGGGGAAAAACGATTAGAAACGTGAACAGGTTGGTGGTGAACCGGGGCTTTGCGACTAGGCTTCCTTCTCACCGTCACCCACCCAGTCTCCTCGCTGCAGAGGAGAGCCGGGGAACCGGTGACAGGGGGACCTAAGCTAGCTAGCTCCGCTGCAGCTAATGGGCGTCCGTCGAGATTAACTGGCGCAGACGGTGTTTCAATGCAGCGGAGCCGGGATTCCAAATCAGACAACCTCGCCTCGAGCGCCTCAAAAAGACAACATTTATTACATTTACCGTTATCACTAAAAGAGGCAGAGGTGTAGCTAAACATCTGACAGAGAGAGCACACCAGAGGAGGAGAGGAAAGAGAGCTAGTAGCCATAGCTAGTGGCTCGAGAGCTGGAGAGCAAACCACACAGGCAGACAGCAAAACAGGAAGTGACGATACGTTACCACAAGGAAGTGACGATTACACAAAAACTACTGGATGGAAAGTGACCCACCGGACAAACCCCGTCTCTGTCATCGTCTCTGGGAATCACCGGGAGGAGATCTCCTTTTACATCTTGCCTTCCTCTGTGTCTCCGGTGATCCTGGGTTATCTGTGGCTCCGTCTCCATAACCCCGTCCTGGATTGGAAGACCGGAAGGGTGACAGCCTGGAGTACCTTTTGTATGAGCACCTGCCTCCAATCCGCTGCCTGCTCGCCATCCTCTCCTCCCGTGATCAAGGATGCCGCGCCCCCGGACCTCTCCTTGGTGCCCGTGGAGTTTCACGACCTGGGCGCAGTCTTTAGTAAGTCCAAGGCAATGTCCCTTCCTCCACACAGGCCTTACGACTGTGCCATAAACCTCCGCCAGGGGGCGCCTCTCCCCTCGGGACATCTCTACAGCCTGTCAGCGCCGGAGAAGGAGGCCATGAACTCTTACCTTAAGGAATCTCTCAGCACAGGTATTATTCGCCCATCATCATCGCCATTAGGTGCAGGGTTCTTCTTCGTGGGCAAGAAGGATGGCTCTCTTCGTCCATGCATCGACTTCCGAGCCCTTAACGACATCACGGAGAAGGACCGTTACACCCTGCCCCTGATGGACACTGCCTTCCACTCCCTCCAGGGGGCGACCTGGTTTACTAAGCTGGATCTCCGCAGCGCATACCACCTCGTCCGGATCTGGGAGGGAGATGAATGGAAAACAGCCTTCCGTACCCCGAACGGCCACTTTGAATACCTGGTCATGCCGTTCGGGTTAACCAACGCTCCAGCCGTCTTTCAGCGCCTGATAAATGACGTTCTCCGGGACTTAATCGGCCTGTTTGTGTTCGTCTACCTGGATGATATTCTCATCTTCTCCAAGTCCAGGGATGAGCACCAGGTGCATGTGAGACGGGTCCTGCAGAGGTTACTGGAGAATCGGTTGTACGTGAAGGCGGAGAAGTGCGAGTTCTATGCCAAGAAGACGTCATTTCTCGGGTTTGTCATCTCCCATGACCAGGTGCTCCCAGACCCAGCTAAGATTAAAGCGGTGGTAGATTGGCCAACTCCCACGTCTAGAAAGCAGGTGCAACAATTCGTCGGCTTTGCCAACTTCTACCGCCGCTTTGTGCCCAACTTTGGAGCCATCGTCGGCCCTCTGACCCGTCTCACCTCCCCTAAAACTCGTTTCCAGTGGACTGATGAGGCCGCGGCGGCCTTCCAGGCGCCGAAGGCAGAGTTTTCATCCTCCCGGGTCCTCAGCCAGGTCGATCCCTCTTTGCAGTGCATCGTGGAGGTCGACGCCTCGGATATGGGGGTGGGGGCGATGCTGTCTCAGCGGTCACCTGCGGATGGGGTCAAACGGCCCTGCGCCTTCTTCTCCCGGCGCTTGTCCCCGGTGGAACGCAATTACGACGTAGGGGACAGGGAGCTTCTTGCCATCAAGCTTGCGCTCCAGGAGTGGCGTCACTGGCTGGAGGGGGCCGTCCTGCCCTTCGTGGTGTTAACGGATCACAAGAATCTGGAATATTTAAGAACTGCCAAGCGCCTGAACGCCCGCCAGGCCCGTTGGTCCCTGTTTTTTGCAAGATTCCGTTTCACCATCACATTCAGGCCGGGCTCCAAGAACGGACTCCCTGACGCCCTCTCCAGGCAATTCGCCCCTGAGGATTCGGAGGGCGCTGTACATACCATCCTGCCCAGGTCGTGCATCGTGGAAGCCATTACCTGGGAGATCGAGGATAAGGTCCGGAAGGCGCAGGAATCGGAGCCGGACATGAGCGGCGGACCGGAGGGGAGGCTCTTCGTCCCGTCCTCCGTTCGGTGGGAGGTCATCCATTGGCTTCACACGTCCAAGCTAGCCTGCCATCCTGGGACCTCCCGAATGATTGACCTGCTCCAACGCTCCTTCTGGTGGCCGGGATTGCGCAAGGACGCTGCCCGCTACGCCCAGGCCTGCCCCGTCTGTGCCACCAGTAAGACCGGCAACTCCCCCCCTGCGGGTTTGCTCCAGCCCCTGCCCGTTCCTGGTAGGCCCTGGTTGCACATCGCATTGGACTTCGTCACTGGTCTCCCCGTCTCTAACAACTTCGACACTGTCCTGACCATTGTCGACAGTTTCTCCAAGGCTGCCCATTTCGTGCCATTACGGGGGCTACCCTCTGCCTTGGAGACGGCAGATCTTCTCATCCAACACGTGGTCAGGCTGCATGGGATACCAGCTGACGTGGTCTCCGACCGGGGTCCCCGATTCACCTCGGACGTCTGGCGGAGTTTCTGCAGGACATTAGGAGCCCAGGTAAGCCTCTCCTCCGGCCATCACCCCCAATCTAACTGACAGTGTGAACGGACCAACCAGGAGCTGGAGGCTGCTCTCCGCTGCGTCACCGCCTCGAAGCCTGCGTCATGGAGCAAACACCTTGCCTGGGTGGAGTACGCCCACAACACCGCTCGCTCCTCAGCCACAGGGATGTCTCCCTTCAAGGTGTCCCTGGGTTACGACCCCCCTCTGTTTCCCTCGCTGGAGAACGAGTCGGCAGTCCCCACGGTTCAGGCTCACCTCAGGCGGTGTCGCTCCATCTGGACAGCCGCGCGCAATGCGCTTTTACGCACGGCGGAGCGCAATAAGGCCACGGCGGATTGGCGTAGAAGACCTGCTCCTGCCTACCGGGTGGGCCAACCGGTCTGGATATCCACGCAAGATGTGAACCTGAAGGGTGAGAGGAGGAAGTTGGCTAAACGTTTCATGGGTCCATACTCCGTCACCAAGATAATCAACCCGGTGGCAGTGCGTGTTGCTACTTCCCCCTCCCTCCGCATCCATCCCACCTTCCACGTCTCCAAGGTGAAACCGGTGGTGTCTGATCCCATCTGCCCTCCTCCTGCTGCGCCGCCCGCGCCTCGAATGATTGATGGCCATCCGGCTTGGACTGTCTCGACCATCTTGGACTCCTGACTCCGGGGTCGCGGGCTACAGTATTTGGTGGACTGGGAGGGTTATGGTCCAGAATGGAGGCAATGGGTTCGCTCCTCGTTCGTGTTGGATCGCTCTCTCATCACCAAGTTTCACTGGAAGCACCCCGATAAACCATCGCCAGGATGCGCTGCTAGAGGGGGGAGTACTGTTACAACTCGCCGCTCATTAGCAGCGCCAGCTGAGCGCACACCTGCACCTCGTCAGCAGCGGGGCATATAAGCCACTCTGCCCTGGGCTTCGGCCTGAAGCCGTCTGTTCCCTTCGGCTACTTGCTTCAGAGGAACTAACTAACTAACTAACTAACTAACTAACTAACTAACCTGCACTTATATAGCGCTTTTCTAGTCACAAAGATCACTCAAAGCGCTTTCATTAATACTAACCCTCTATTCTAAGGGCCTATAGGAAACAGATATCTAGGGACAATTTAGAACAGCCAATTAACCTAACATGCATGTTTTTTTTTTTTTTGGCATGTGGGAGGAAACCGGAGAAATCCCGGAGTAAACCCACGCAACACGGGGAGAACATGCAAACTCCACACAGATCACTGTTGGTCGGGGGCTGGGATCGAACCCACGATCCCACGATCCCCACAATCCCCCGGCCAAGGGTAAACTGTGCTGCCGCAGTGCTAACCACTGCGCCACCGTGCAGCCCCTCGCCAACCAGCAAGATTGCTCACGTAAGCATACCTCCACTTGTGTTCCAGTCTCTCCCCTGTGCACAGGTGGATCTTTCCCAGCGGCGGACTCCGCCTCTGCATCACCATCTCGCTGCTGCTGTCAGGTGCATCGTCAGGTCACTGTCTTCTGGACTCTCCCTTGTGCACGCCTGCCACCTGCCCTGCCAAGTAAGCCAACAAATCCCTCATTACCTGTTGTACTGGTTTAGTGCCCGTCACCTTCTCCCTGTGCTCTCTCCCCAGGGTTGTCTGGCTGTACGGTTTCCTGCCTCCGTGCCTGACGCTGACGTCCGCCACCAGTACATCCACATACCACAGACACGCATCCACACACACACTTGCTGTTAAATAAACTGTTAAACTTATTCTGAGCCTGCGTGTGTGTCTCCTGGGCCGTGCATTATGTCAACTATGGTTTATCACATAATCTTTTTCGGGTCGTGGGGGGCTGGAGCCTATCCCAGCATCTTTGGGCGGAGGCAGGGTACACCCTGGACAGATCGCCAGTCCATCGCAGGGCCAACACAGAGAGACAGACAACCATTCACTCTCACAGTCATACCTATTTGGAAAGCTGAATTCAATTTCTCTAGCCGCACCCAGGCCTGATTACTGCCACACCTGTTCTCAATCAAGAAATCACTTAAATAGGACCTGCCTGACAAACTGAAGTAGACCAAAAGATCCCCAATAGCCAGACATCATGCTGCGATCCAAAGAAGTTCAGTAACAAATGAGAAACAATGTAATTGAGATCTATCAGTCTGGAAAAAGTCATAAAGCCATTTCTAAAGCTTTGGGACACCAGCGAACCACAGTGAGAGCCATTATCCACAAATGGCAAAAATTTGGAACAGTGGTGAATCTTCCCAGGAGTGGCCGGCTGACCAAAATTACCCCAAAAGCGCAGCGACGACTCATCCAAGAGGTCACGAAAGACCCCACAACAACATCCAAAGAACTGCAGGCCTCACTTGTCTCAGTTAAGGTCAGTGTTCAAGACTCCACCATAAGAAAGAGACTGGGCAAAAATGGCCTGCATGGCAGAGTTCCAAGACGAAAACCACTGCTGAGCAAAAAGAACATAAAGGCTGGTCTCAGTTTTGCCAGAAAACAGTTTGATGATCCCCAAGACTTTTGGGAAAATACTCTGTGGACTGATGAGACAAAAGTTGAACTTTTTGGAAGGTGTGTGTCCCATTACATCTGGCATAAAAGTACACAGCATTTCAGAAAAGGAACATCATACCAACAGTAAAATATGGTGGTGGTAGTGTGATGGTCTGGGGCTGTTTTGCTGCTTCAAGACCTGAAAGACTTGCTGTGGTAAATGGAACCATGACTTCTGCTGTCTACCAAAAAATCCTGAAGGAGAATGTCCGGCCATCTGTTCATGACCTCAGGCTGAAGCGCACTTGGGTTCTGCAGCAGGACAATGATCCAAAACACACCAGCAAGTCCACCTCTGAATAGACTTTGGAGTGGCCTAGTCAAAGTCCTGACCTGAATCTGATTGAGATGCTGTGGCATGACCTTAAAAAGGTGGTTCATGCTCGAAAACCCTCCAATGTGGCTGAATTCCAACAATTCTGCAAAGATGAGTGGGCCAAAATTCCTCCACAATGCTGAAAAAGACTCATTGCCAGTTATCACAAGCGCTTGATTGCAGTTGTTGCTGTTAAGGGTGGCCCAGCCAGTTATTAGGTTTAAGGGGCAATCACTTTTTCACACAGGGCCATTACAGCAGAGTTGGATTTTTTTCTCTTAATAATAAACACCTTCATTTAAAAACTGCATTTTGTGTTTACTTGTGTTATCTTTGTCTAATATTTAAATTTGTTTGATGATCTAAAAACATTTAAGTGGACAAACATACAAAAAAATGAGAATTCAGGAAGAGGGCATACACTTTGTCACACCACTATATGTGCTGTATAAAGCTCCTTTTGGCAAAGTAAATCTATTTGGCACAATAAGGGAAGCAGATTTCTGTTCTGCTCACCCTGTTATGAACCGGGCTTGGGATTCTCCCGAGCTCGGCTTCATGGCGTTTGTCTGTTCCTCAGTTGTCTGTGCTTGATGCTACCTTTTGAGTTCCATATTGTGTTTCATTGTTTAGCCATGTTCTGTTGTATTTTTGGTGCTTATTATTTGCTTTTGGCCATTTGATTATCTTTTGAGTTATTTGTAATTATTCCTTAGTCTGCGTTTGGTTTTGTGTTTACTTACCTTGTGACTGACAGCCACACCTCCCTCTCCTGTCTACTCTTGACAGCTGATTCCAATCTGTCATTGCCTCTCCCTGCTCAGGCTAACACACATCACTACACACATGCACACATACACGCACACACTCACTCACACCTGCACTCACTCAGCTCAGCACACGCCCACACATTCCTATTCGCACACACACACTCACTCACACTGGCAACCACTTGGGCCATTATGTTTTGTGTTACTTAAGCTCTGTCTTTCCACTTGTGTTTGCTGGATTATTGTATTGTCCATTTGCACAGCCACCTGTATTGCCCTCTACTTGTCTCTACTGCTGACTTGGATTGACTTGGACTGCTCCAGCCCTGTGAGTACTGTTTTGTTCCCCCTGCTTCCAGTTACATCTGGAGCACATTGGGTCTTCTCTTTTTCTTGCCCCCGCTATCGGTCACGTCTGTAGTGCCTTGGGTCCTTTCTCCATGTTGTACTCACCAGCGAGCTTGTAGAGCGTCCTATAGTCATGCCTGTCTGTCTTGTGCTATTTGTCTGTTTGTTTGTTTGGACTGTAATCACGTTTTTGTTCAATAAATACACACAACATCCTCCTGTGTTTGGGTTTCAGTCTCTCCTGCCTCAGATAGGCAGGAAATCATGACACACCCAGCTGCCTGACAGGACAAGGGAAAAAAAAGTTTTACAAATTTTTCTGTTGTCCTTTTATTGATGGTCTCAACTTGTGCTGCAGATGTCCACAGACAGCCCTGGTTAATCTGATCTTGAAAGCTCAGCAGGGTTTCCCTTGGTTTGTACTCAGATAGTAGACTGCCAGTTCATACCAGGTGCTGTGCTGGATGGTGCTTGTATAGGTGCACCCCATACACACATCCCCAAAGGATCAGATGATGAATGTTGATTACTACCTAATGACGTTTTTTTAATGACCTTAAAAAGGCAGGTTTTCATCTTTCACTTTTCAACCAAATTTAGACAATACCGAGATGCTTATATGAAGATGTCTTTTTCAGTGACCTTAAAATGTTTTTTCATCCTCATTTTCCAACCAAATTTAGACCATGCAGAGACATCTATATGAAGACATCTTTTCAACAACCTGATAAAGACTGCTTGTCACCTTGATTTCCATCCATCCATCTTCTACTGCTTTTCCGGAGGTCCGGGTCACGGAGGCAGCAGTTCAAGCAGAGAAGCCCAGACTTCCCTCTCCCCAGCCACCTGCTCCAGCTCTTCAGAGAGGATACCAAGGCGTTCCCAGACCAGCTGGGAGACATAGTTTCTCCACCGAGTCCTGGGTCTTCCCTGGGGTCTCCTCCCAGTGGGACGTGCCCGAAACACCTCAACTGGGAGGCGTCCAGGAGGCATCCTAATCAGATGCCCATACCACCTCAACTGACTCCTTTCAATGTGGAGGAGCAGTGGTTCTACTCTGAGCCTCTCCCGGATGACTGAGCTCCTCACTCTATCTCTGAGGGTGAGTCCAGCAATCCTACGGAGAAAGCTCATTTCAGTCGCTTGTATCCGCAATCTCGTTCTTTCGGTCATTACCCAAAACTTGTGACCATAGGTGAGAGTAGGAACGTAGATTGGCTGGTAAATTGAGAGCTTTGCCTTAGAACTCAGCTCCCTCTTCACCACAACAGACTGGTACAATGTCCGCATCACTACAGATGCTGCTCCGATCCGTCTGTCGATCTCTCACTCCATTCTCCCCTCACTCGTGAACAAGACCCCAAGATACTTAAACTCCTCCACTTGGGGCAGGAGCCTGTCCCCAACCCAGAGAGGACAATCCACCTTTTTCCGGCTGAGGACCATGGACTCGGACTTGGAGGTGTTGATTCTCATCCCAGCTGCTTCACACTCAGTGGCAAACCGTCCCAGCAAGAACTGTAGGTCATTGCTGGATGAAGCCAACAGGACAACATCAACCTTGATCAACCTTGATTTTTCAATCAAATTTAGACCATACAGCAACATCTATATGAAGACGTCTTTTCAATGACCCGAAAAAGGCACCTTTTCATCTTTCACTTTTCAACTGAATCTGTTTTTTTAGATGGTTGGCAAACCCATCTTTTCAACCAAATTGTGCTGGGATGGTGGGGTTCCACCTGTTCCTTGGACTCCACAGATGTCCAGGAGCAACCACGACCAGAGGTCCGGATTATAATGGCAGGTGAGCGGGCAGCAACCAAGGAGTCACACCCGACAGCTGGGGAGCATGGAACAGCTTTACCTGCAGACAGAGTTAGTATTCAAGAAGCAGGATGAATGGGTTTAGGATAAAGATAAGCAAAGCAGCTTTCTCTAGAACCTTTACCATAATGGACCCACTCTGAACTGAACTGCTTGGCCATGGGGCAGAGTGCCGCACAGATGGTCAACATCTGGAGGAGAAAAGGAATCAGTATGGCCCTTAAAGTTAGACTTCTTCATGTCCTGGTGTTCTCCATAGCCTCATATGAATGAATCTTTATTTCGGATAGATTAAAAGTAAAGATTAAAAGAAAGGAACAGAATAATATAACAAAGGGGGAAAAAAAAACATCTTACAAGGTCAAATTAAACAATAACTTCTCTGATTATACAGTTCAGCATAAGTTATCCGAAATGGGTGATGGCTGAAGCCGCAGCTTATATTGCCCACCCATGTTCCATCCAAGAATTCAAAAGAAAAACAAAACAAGAGCGATTACAATTCAGAACAAAGCTAAGACAAAATGTGACAAAAAAACTAAGCAACAGCACAACACAGACTGAATATGATAATCCTTATGTGATTTTACATGTCATCTTGTATATACTGTATGTTTGGAGTATTTCTTCCTTTAGTTTTTGTTTAAATTGTCGAAGTGTTGTACATGATTTTAATTCAGGTCCAAAAGCGTTCCACAATCTGACTCCTTGCACTGAAACACAGTGTTGCTTGGTGGTAGTTCTCACTGAAGGTTTTTGAAATATACATGTTCCTCTGAAATGATATTGTTTCTCCCTTATTTGGAACAACTTTTGGATATTTGCGGGCAGTGATGGATTCTTCACTTTAAACATTATTACTGCAGTTTTAAAGTCAACCAGATCTTTCAACTTGAGAGCTTTTAATTTAAGAAAAAGTGGGTTTGTTGGTTCCCTGTAAGCAGCTTTATTATTCTAATAGCTCTCTTCTGAAGCATAAAGATTGGATATATGTTTGTTTTATATGTATTTCCCCATACTTCAGTACAATATGTCATGTATGGGAGTATTAATGAATGATACAAAGTATATAATGTGGGTTGATTCAGCAAATATTTCATTCTGTGTAGTATTGCAATTGATTTAGATATTTTACCTTTAATATAATATGTGACTTCCAACACAGTTTATTATCAATTATTACTCCAAGAAATTTAGATTCGGATACCCTTTCAGTCTCTACAACATTTACACTGAGTTTAGATACTAAGTTGTTGTGAGGGTTGTTAAAAACTGTAAATTTTCTCTTACTTAAATTGAGCATTAATTTGTTTGAATCAAACCACAGTTTAAGCTTTCCTAATTCCTTTCCAAGTGTAACCAAAAGTTGTTCCAAATTGCTTCCACTGCATAATAAATTAGTGTCATCGGCAAACAATATTAAATCCATTTTTCCAAAACTTCACATATATCATTTATATACATATTGAATAACAATGGCCCCAAAACTGAACCCTTTGGAACTCCACAGGTAACCTTCAGTAACTGTGAGTTTTTGCTACCAACACATACATACTGATATCTGTTCTTTAAGTAACTACATAACCAGGACAGTGCTACCCCCCTAATACTATAATTTTGTAGTTTCTTTAATAATAAATTATGATTCACTGTATCAAATGCTTTTTTAAGATCCAGGAATACCCCAACTGAATACTCTTTATTTTCAACGGCAGTTGATATTTTTTCTATAAATTCCATTAGAGCAAATGCAGTTGTCCTCTTGTGTCTGAACCCATATTGCTGCTCACACAATAAATTATTCTTCATTATGAAGTTGTCAGTTCTCTCACAGAATATTTTTTCAAGTATCTTGGAAAATTGCGGCAATAGTGAAATTGGTCTATAGTTTGAAAATACCCCTCTGTCACCTGTCTTGTATATCGGAATTACTTTAGCTATTTTCATTGCATTGGGAAATATACCTGTTTGGAGAGACAGGTTGCAAATATACGTCAGTGGCTTCACTAAGCATTCAATAATAGTTTTGACTAAGAGCATGTCAATACCATCACAGTCCGTAGATGTTTTACTTTTAAACGGTTTAACAGTTTCAATGACCTCTCTCTCGTCTGTGTTCTTTATGAAGATGGAGTCTTTTATAGCAGTGTTTTTGCTTATTGTACCACCTGTAGGTGCCATAATGGGTATTTCTCGAGCCAAATTAGGACCATTCATTCATTCATTCATTCATTCATCTTCTTCCGCTTAATCTTTTTCGGGTCGCGGGGGGGTTGGAGCCTATCCCAGCAATGTTAACAAAAAAATTATTAAATTCATCTGCAGGTGAGACTGCATTCACACTGAGTCTTTTTTTTTTTTTTTAAGATTGGTTGGGTAGCTTGTATTTCTGTTTTTATTTCCAAGAATATTAAGTATTGTGCATGTATTTTTAATATTATCTCTGTTTTTCTCCAGCTCTTTACTGTAATAGTCTCTTTTACTACATCTCATTATACAGTATATGTTAACTTATTTTTGTATGTTTTATACTGCTGCTCTGCTTCTTTTGTCCTTTTCTTTAGAAAAGCTTTATATAATGAATTTTTCTTTTTACACGCATATACGAGTGAGTCTTGGGCCATGAATGCCAAGGACAAGAAATACATTGACTCATTTGACATGTGGTGCTATAGGAGAGTTCTAAGGGTCTCATGGAGAGATAGAAAGACCAATCAGTGGGTCCTAAACAGGACTGGAACCGTAATGGTGTTCAGGAAGGGAACTGCAAAACTGGAAAATGCATCTCTTTGGACATATAATGAGACATGGCGGAATTGAGAAGACACTTGTACAGGGTACAGTGAACTGTCCACATCGGAGAGGAAAACCAATAACTTTGTGGCAACAGGACATCTGAGACTGGACAGGTCTGGGCATTGCAGTTGCATCACATGTGGCAATTCACAGAGACAGATGGTGTGCAATCATGATGGCCACAGCAGCACATTTTTGTGTTATCTGCCTGAAGAAGAAGAGTCCTAACATGCTCTGGCATAAGGTCCAAGGTGTGATTTGCTCATCTTTAAAGTCATTTCAGATGTCTATGGCATGTTGAACAATTAATCTTGATTGTAAAATCGAATTTTCTGTCACGTGCTGAGTTCTGGATTTTCTGCCAGACTCAGCTTTGTGGCATTTGTTATTTATTGTATTTTTTGGCCTTGAGTTTCGTTATTGTTCTTTTTTGACCTCAGTTCTGGTTCTTGTTTATTTGCAGTGAATGATCAGTCTGTTTGTTTTTCATATGTGTTCTATAGTGTTTCTCTGGGTTGACAGCTGTCAGGCGATGTCTTCTGGGTTTGTGATCTGCAGGGGGACGTCACCTGTCAAGATATCAATTCAGCTGCTCCTCCCTCACATCTCAGCTGTTCTCTTGATTTCTCATTATTTCCTTTTGCTCGCTCAGGTGAACTCACACCTGTTACTTGTTGTATTATGGGGTTTTGAATCATATTTAAGAGCTCTGTTTTTCATTTCACTTTGTCGCCGCTTTGGCTGTTGTTTCCTCGTCTCCGCTAGAGCCCTGCTTTGCTCTGGCGTGTATTATTGTACGTACTCTCCTCCTCGTTTTCCTCTTTTTGAGCACATTGTGGAACTTTGTGTTTATCTTCTCTTTAATAAATTACACTAACGGCAGTTCAGCACCCGAATCTCTTCTCTCTGCCCTAAACGAGCAATTCATGACAGAAAGCAACGACCAGTGGACAATCAGCTGCTGTCGTTAGTGGGTTTGCCTTTTTCTTTTGCCTTTTCACTCTCCCATCTTGGTGCACCATGTCCTACCTGGACGATGCATAGCTGCGTGCGGTGTGCATCCTGGAGGACATTTTGTCTTGGGTCCAAGGTTTCTGTACTCCCGAGACAGTCCAAGAGGGTCGGGACAGTGCAGTGCGGGTGATGGAAGCACGCCCCAGGCTATGGGATCACTCAGAGACCACCGACATACTTCTCTCCATCTACACCCTCCTGTGTACAAGTGATGAGCCTGGAGAGGCCGCTCCGATGCCTGAGCTGGTCCCAACTAAGAGGAAGTGCCCACGCAGAAGGAAGCCTCCAGCTTCTTGCAGCTCTCCCGCGGCAGCTGTGCCTCCTCCTCCCGAGCCCTGGCCTGCTCCGTCGGCCGAGGAGCTGGAGGAGCGCAAACGGGTTTTGTTGGCAGAGACTGACCTCCTCCTGGAGGTGATGCCGTGGCTCCTTCTGGATTTGGCCCATGAATTGGAGGAGTTTTCTCTGAGGGAACCAGAGATGCAGCCGTTCTTCGAGCGTTCCCTGACCTCGGAGCCAATCCTCCTCTGTGATAAGCCAACGCCTCCATCCCCCACTCATCGCCACCGGTCCCAAAAGTCTTGGTGGAGAGACATCACCACAGACACGGAGAGGGATGACTGTGCTTCGGCTGCAGCAGAGAACATCACACACCAGGAAGACAGGCAAGTATCATTTGTTTCCTCTTTAATTCATGATGATGTGCCTTGCCAAATTCCTGGTAGGGAGACACAGGAAATGCAGCCCCCTGAACTCTCCCCACCTGCTGCAGCAAGCAGTCCTCACCTGTCCTCTCCCTCTGTCCCTGAGTGTCCGCCGGACCGCTGGAGAAATAATCAAGCCTCTCCGACAGCCACCTCTCTTTCACCGAAGTGAAAGCTCTCCTTCACGGTACAAACCTCTCTCCTCTCGTCTCCAGCTGGATCTCCAGCTTTCCCTGGACCTGTATCCGCCGACTTCAGCTTCACTCTGGTGCCTTCTTCCGCTGCCAAGAGGTCCTTCTTGGTTCCCCCAGTGACATCCGTCTCCATGAAGGCAGGGACGGCTCTTCCTCAGTCCTCAGGGGGGCCTACTTTGACCATGGCCACGGAGAGGGATGACAGAACACCTGACGCAGCAGACAACACCAAACGCTGGGAAAACAGGCAAGTAACTCTTCATTCCATCCCTATTAATGATGATACATCTTGCCTGATTCCCAGTGATGGGGCTCTGGGTCTGTAGTCCCCTGAGCTCCCACCATCTGCTGCAATAACTAATTGCTCACCAGCCCTCTCCGTGTCCCCTTCCCCAGGTCCTGAATGTCCACTGGCCCTGGAACAGGGCTGGCGGACATCGGAGGAGCCCCTGGCCTTGGAGGACTCTGTTCCTGTGCCAACGGTGAACCAACCCCCAGATGTTACGCCGGATGAGATATCGGCTGGGGGCTCTAGGATTGCTAAGACCATCATGCCTGCTGCGGAGGCCGCAGCAGCAGAGTGGGAGCCCAAGCTGGGTCTCCTGTGGGCTTAGCCCGAAGAGCCATTGTCACCTGGATCGTCGGAGTCCTGGACGCTGGTGGAGCTTGAGCTCAGGCAAGTGTTCTCTTTTGTTTTTCTCCTGTCTGCTCTAGAGCAATCTTGCCTGGCTGTTGCTGAGGAGAGCTCGCCTCGCCAGGCTCTGCCGCTGCTGGAGACCCTGACCCCTCCTCTCTTTGTGCTGGTCCTGAGCTCTCTCTCAGGGTCGATGGGAAGGATCAAACACCGCCTGATGTCTCCGTTGATCCAGATTTGCCACCGGAGGGTGGGTCCAGCTTCTCCCATGGAGGTTGTCACAGGTGCCCCATCCCAGCCTGGGGCTTCCGAGAGTGCAGCTAAGGCCCGGGCCGGGTCTACCAAGGGTGCAGCGTTGCACCTGCCTAGAGCCCCTGAGGGTGCAGCGTTGGCCCAGCCGGGGCCTACTGAGGGTGCAGCATTGGCCCAGCCCAGAGCCACCGCGGGTGCTGCAGAGCTCAAGCCCAGAGCCACCACGGGTGCTGCAGAGCTCAAGCCCAGAGCCACCGCGGGTGCTGCAGAGCTCCAGCCCAGAGCCACCGTGGGTGCTACAATGTCCCAGACTGGAACCCCTGTGGATACAACGTCTCTCGCGACCAAGGCCACCAAGGGCATCGTGGTCCCCCTTCCTCTTCAGCCAGATGCCGTCGGGGTCTCCGTTCCTTCCCTGCCTGATGCTGTCGTGATCCCTCTCCCTCCTCTGCCAGATGTTGTCATGCTCCCTCTCCCTCCTCTGCCAGACATTGTCACAGCTCCCCTTCCTTCTTCGCCATCAGATGTCGTCGTGGTCCCTTTCCCCCGGTCCCGCTTCCCATCAGGTTGCCTTCCTGTGGGGAAGCTGCTTCCTGGGTCACCTCTCTGGGCCTGGTTGCTTAAGAACTCAGGCCGGCTGCCGGAAAGACTGAGCCACTGGGTCGGGGGGTACATATTTTCCATCAGGCCACCCAACTCATACCACCTGGCCGTCTGGTCGACCTGGGACTTCAGCAGGCCACCTGATCTGTTTTCCCTTGCCGTCCGCCAGACCTGGGACTTAGATCAGCCCCCTGAACTCTAGAGCTCCTTGGGCCGGGGGTGGGGTGGGGTGGGGGGTTGTCTTCTTCCATGTTTTCCTGGTGAGGGTCCTGAGCGGGCCTTTTCTTTCATTCTCTGCTAGCCTGTTCCCCTCACCCTAGGTGGGTTATTGCTGTACTCTGCCGGGGGGGGGGAGCAGGGTTTTTTTCCTTTGATGTTGCCGTGAGGTGTCTGGAATCCACCCCTTGGGGAGGGGGGGTCTGTCATGTGCTGAGTTCTGGATTTTCTGCCAGACTCAGCTTTGTGGCATTTATGTTTATTTATTGCATTTTTTGGCCTTGAGTTTCGTTATTGCTCTTTTTTGGCCTCAGTTCTGGTTCTTGTTTATTTGCAGTGAATGGTCAGTCTGTTTGTTTTTCATATGTGTTCTATAGTGTTTCTCTGGGTTGACAGCTGTCAGACGATGTCTTCCAGGTTTGTGTTCTGCAGGGGGGCATCTCCTGTCAAGTTGTCAATTCAGCCTCTCCTCCCTCACATCTCAGCTGTTCTCTTGATTACTCATTATTTCCTTTTGCTCGCTCAGTTGAACTCACACCTGTTACTTGTTGTATTATGGGGTTTTGAGTCATACTTAAGAGCTCTGTTTTTCATTTCACTTTGTTGCCGCTTTGGCTGTTGTTTCCTCGTCTCTGCCAGAGCCCTGCTTTGCTCTGGCATGTATTATTGTACGTAATCTCTTCCTTGTTTGCCTCTTTTTGAGCACATTGTGGAACTTTGTGTTTATCTTCTCTTTAATAAATTACACTAATGGCAGTTCAGCGCTCGAGTCTCGTCTTTCTGCCCTGAACGGGCAATTCATGACATTTTCAACCTATCTGAGAAAAAGAATGCAAACTGTATTGGAAAAAAACAAGTCAAATAGAATCTGAATGATGTAAGTAAGTTTATGCAATATAGAATTTCTATTCCACTTTATGTGGAATAGAAATTCCTGGAATTTCCCCGTTGTGGGACTAATAAAGGCTTATCTTATCTTATCTTATCTTATCTTATGTAAGTTTTTTGAAGCAATCAGTTTGCATGCTTTTCTAATTACCCTCCCCCCCAGCTCAAGCCTTAATTTAGACATATTTTGGGCTAAATCCGGTCTGTCAGTTCAAGCCTTAGTTTAGCCCATAAATAGATGCTGGAAAGTGGACTGTGTTAGTCCATCTAATATGGACCATATTTTACCCAAAAACAGATGTTGAAAATTGGGTTGTGTTTAGTCTGTCTAATGTGGACCGTATTTAACCCAAAAATAGACGTTGAAAAATGGGCCATGTTAAGTCCAAAAAAGGTTGTTGAAAATTGAGCAAAAAAAATAGTCCAATAATTGTGCTGTTTACTCCAAAGAATTTGTCCAAAATTTATCCCCAAAATAGTTTTTGGCATTTGGTGATGGTGGTGAGGGTCTGTCTCTCAAAAGTCAAATATATTTTCACAACCACTGGAGTCTTTTAACTGTTAAAAGTGCTTTATAAAAATGCATATGTTTTAACCAGCATTTTTTTAGTTCAACATTTGGCATTAATGCTTGTGACATAATATCTGAAACAATCTGAAACCAATGCTAGTGCTATTGTGCTGTACACTTAAAAAAGCACTATTGGAATACAAGTACATTCTACAAATTTCTCTCTGTGTTGTGTCTTTTTATTGATGTCTGTTGTTTGTGGCAGCGCCTTGCATGGTAGCGACCCCTTGGATTCTACATGTGATTAACATTATAGATATGAGAAACGTAATTTCGTTCTACTGTACATGATTGGCTGTATGGACTGAATGACAGTAGAGATGGCTTTTTCTTCTTCTATACCTTGGTGTCATGATTTAATAAGCTGACAGCCCACGTGCATGATGCAACAGCACAGGAAATCAACCACATGAAGGGGCACGTTTGAAAGTTTTTTTTAATTTCGAAAATAAACGCACAGCTACAGAACAGTCACTCGCTAGAGGAATCCACCTGTGGAGAGAAGACGAAAGCTGTGAGTGGAGGAACAGAGTAAGGGGAAATGGGCAAGCCAAATTGCCACTTACTTGGGTTCCGAGGAAGAACCGGCAGGACCCCAGCGGGAAGTAGACGAATCAGTAGGGTGAGGGGAATGAGCTGATGGTGCCTGACTGGGTGGAGGTTGAAAGCCGGAGAATAGTGGAGATATGGCAGGAGAGCGCACGCAGTCCTGAAGACACACCCACACGGTGGCAACAACCTGAGGAAGAGAGGAAAACAAGATTAGATGGTGTGTCAAAACTTGTTAGAAGATACTTGCTTGTCCTTTAGACGGGCAGTATACCCAGACGAGCCAGCGTTGAATGCGTGGAGAGAGCCTCCTTAAGTACGCTGGCTGTAGAGCAGGGGCAGGTGCATCTTCTGCCTCAGGTGCAGTGATGAGTTGGTGAATGTGAGACAGGACGGGAGAGGCACGCTCTCGCTGCCCATGACAAGGTTCCCCCTTCTAGGAGCGCATCCTGGCGGTCCAGAGGGCTCCTCCGGGTGAGCCCGGTGGTAGGCCCGGAGCATCTGTTTGTCCAGGACCCGAGATGTAGGGAACCAGGAATGTTCCTCCGGGCCGTAGCCCTCCCAGTCCAACAGATACTGAAGGCCCTGGCCCCAACAGCGAACATCCAGGATACGGCAAACAGTGTAGGTGGGGTGGCCGTCAATGATCCGGGGAGGAGGAGACGGTTTCGGGGGGGGGAGAGGGGGCTGGCCGAGAGGGGCTTGATGTGGGAGACATGAAACGTCAGGTTCACCTGCTGGGTCGGCGGCAACTTCAGCTGGATCGACACATCATTTATCACCTGTGAAATGGTGAATGGTCCCAGGAAGTGGGTGGGACAGCTTCTTGGATCTTTCCTTGAGGGGAATCTGGCTCGCCGCCAGCCAGACCTGCTGCCCAATGACATACTTTGGAGCAGGGACCCACTTCCAGTCAGCAGCAGTCCGAGTACGTTCCGTGGAGCGGGTGAGGGCGGCCCTGGTAGACCTCCATATGCGCCGGCAGCGACAAACATGGACCCCCACGGATGGAACCGCGGCCTTCCTCTCGGCCATGGGCAAGAGTGGTGGCGTGTAACCCAGTGACGCCTCGAACGGGGTGAATGCAGTGGCAGTGGAGATGGCTGAGTTCATAGAACACTCCACCCAGGTCAGGTGCGTGCTCCAACATGAAGGGTTATCGGCCGCTACACACCGCAGGGCAGCCTCCAAGGACTGGTTGACGTGCTCCGCCTGCCCGTTGCTTTGCAGATTGTTACCGGAAGAGAGGCTCACTGTTGTTTCCAGGGTCCGGCAAAAGGCCCTCCAGACCTGGGATGTAAATTGAGGACCCCAGTCAGACACAATGTCCAAGAGGATGCCGTAGATCCGGGTAACATGGTTGGTGTGCATGACCGCTGTCTCCAAGGCTGAGGGGAACTTCGGGAGAGCAACCAGATGCACCGCCTTGGAGAAGCGATCCACAATGGTGAGAATCACCATCTTGCCACGGGAGGGGGGAAGTCCGGTGATGAAATCCACGGCAATATGTGACCATGGATGACCAGGGGTGGGGAGGGGATGGAGGAGACCAGATGGGGAGAGGAGTCTGATTTCCTGCAGACGCAGGTCTGACAGGCTTTGATGTATTCCCGTATGTCCCACCACAGCGTGGGCCACCAGAACACTCGCCAGACAAGGTCCATAGTTGGAGAGATACCAGGATGGCACGCGAAGCGACTGGTGAGCCCCCACTGGATGACATCACTGCGGAGGGCGGCCGGGACGTACAGACGGTTCCGGGGGCACCCTACTGGCTCAGGCGGCTGGGACTGGGCCTGGCGGACCCTCTGCTCGATATCCCAAGTAAGGCTCCGAGGACGCAAGAAGGCGGTATGATGGGGTTTTTTTGGGGGGGGGGGGTGCTACCTTTTGGGAATCAAACTGGTGCGATAGCGCGTCCGGTTTGGTGTTCCAAGTGCCAGGTTGGTACGTGATGGTAAAGTTGAATCTCTGAAAAAACAGGGCCCAATGAGCCTGCCTGGCATTAAGTCGGTGGGCCATCCGCAAATACTCAAGGTTTTTGTGGTCGGTCCACCCGACGATGGGGTGAATGGCCCCCTCTAGCCAATGCCTCCATTCCTCCAATGCCAATTTAATGGCAAGCAGCTCTCTGTCCCCTATGTTGTAATACCTCTTGGCTGGTGTAAGCCGACGGGAGAAATACGCGCATGGGCAGAGCTTCTCATCAGGGTGTGTGTGCTGCGACAGCACAGCGCCTACCCCCGCGTCAGGTGCGTCCACCTTGAGGACGAACTGAAGCTGCGTGTCGACCTGAGCGAAGATTGGTGTTTCCGTGAACAAGCGCTTTAATTTCACAAACGCCTGTTCAGCTGCCTCGGTCCAGTGAAAGGGGACCTTAATGGAGGTCAGCTGCGTTAAGGGCAGTGATGAACCAGCGATAGAAATTTGCAAGCCCAAGGAAACGTTGAAGCTCTTTATGGGAGTGGGGAGTTGGCCAATCAAGCACTGCCCTCACCTTGGCCGGGTCGGCAATCAGTCTCCCTTCAGCTACTATGAAGCCCAAGAAGGTGGTAGATGTTGTGGAGAACTCACACTTCTCAGCCTTGACGAAGAGCTGGTTCTCCAAAAGCTGTTGTAGGATGGCTCTGACATTGACTTCGTGTTCCTCTGGCGAGCGGGAGAAAATCAAAATATCATCCAAGTAGACAAAAATGAATTGATAGAGCATATTGCGAAGGACGTCATTAATTAACCGTTGAAAGATGGCAGGGGCGTTGGTGAGACCGAATGGCATCACCAGATATTCGAACTGCCCCTAGTGGGTTTTAAATGCCATCTTCCATTTGTCTCCTTCACAAATGCGGATCAGATGGCACGCATTCCTTAAGTGTAACTTTGTAAAGACCTGTGAGCACTGAAGGAGCTCGAACGCGGAATTAATCAAAGGCAGAGAGAACTTGTCTTTGGTGGTAATAGCGTTGAGCTCCTGGTAGTTGATGCACGGGTGCAACGAGCCATCCTTCTTCCCGACGAAGAAGAACCCGGCTCCGATCGGAGCCGAAGATGGCCGAATATGGCCGGTGTTCAGCGATTCTTTAATGTAGTTCTCCATCGCCTCCCTCTCCGGACCAGAAATACTATATAGCCGACTGGACGGCAGCTTCGCCCCGGGATGAGGTCTATAGCGCAATCGTAGGAGCGATGAGGCGGTAGCGACAATGCCCTCGATTTGCTAAAGACCTCCTCCAAATCATGGTATGCCTGGGGAACGAGGTTGAAGTCCAGCAGCTCAGCTGGAGGGAGGGAGACAGACAGAGATAGGGAACATTCTGCTGAGCGCATGCAGTTTGCCATACAAAAAGGACTCCAGGAGGAGATTGTATTCTGTCCCCAATTAATAATCGGATTGTGCCTCCGGAGCCATGGGTAGCCAAGAACCACCGGGGAAGATGAAATAGGAAGAACCAGGAACGTGAGTTCCTCCCGGTGGTTCCCGGAAAGGAGGATGGAGATTGGCACCGTGCTTTCGGTGACTACTGCAACTCCCGGCCAGATATGGTGGTAATTCTCTGGTTGTGGGGCAATTTGTGTGTGGGAATACCCACCTGCCGCACAAAGTGGGCAGAGACGAAATTACCCTCATACCCTGAACTCCCACCCTTTGCACTACCACTTTCAGCTTCTTCCCTCAAGACGGAGGTTTGCTGTCCCAAAAAGTAAAACCCAGCGCTACAAAAACAGCTTTGTTCCTGCTGCTGTCAAAGAGTTGAACAAGTTGTAACAATATATTGCACAAAATTTAGTTACCTATTTATTAACTCCATTTTATGTTTACTTATTTTTGTAGGATTTTTATTTGGGTTCTAAATCTTTTATTGGGTTTTAGACCTTTGAGTTTTTAACCTCTTTGACTAGTCTTTAACTTTTTAATATGACCCTTCTCTCTTATCTCTGGCTTTTCACCCATCTCTTTGTCTTTATATCCTGATTGATGGAGCCTTGAGTATTTTTATCATGTTTATAGTCAGCTTCATGTGTGTCCTGTGTTTGTGTTTATGTTGAATGTAATTGTGGTTTGTAAATATGGATGTCACCAGACTGCAAAACAAATCTACCTACGGTTACAAATAAAGTAACCTGAACCTGAATCAACCAGTGCCATAGTCCTCCTCTCGACCCCCGGCAATTGCACAAGGGCTGAAATTGAAAAATTACCGGGGGGGAGCAGATTTAGTCCCGCCCGCCAGACCTCCCATGGTTACTGATGGGCTGCGTCTTTTGGCCGCTGGCGGCATTCATCCAGACTGTGGTTCAGTAAACCGCAGTACGCACACGCGCCAGCCCTTCGCCTCCGCTCATCATTGGTCAAGTGCTGAGAGAGCTCCATTGGCTTGGGCGGAGAGCTGGTGCTGCCAATGTTAGTAACCATGGCAGGCGCATGCTCGGCGCGCGGGTGAGAGGAGGACTCGCGCTCCTTCGCTCGCTCACGGTATTGGTTGTCTAATCACACAGCCTGATCAATAAGACCGTCGAGAGTCTCAGGGACAGGGTGAACTGCCAGATCGTCCTGGAGTTGAGCGTTTAACCCATGGAGGAATGCGCTGTGCAAGGCAATCTCATTCCACCCCGAATCAGCCGCTACAACCTGGAACTCCACCGAGTACTCGGCTGCTAACCGAGTGCCCTGGCAGAGCGTTGTCAGGCGGCTCATAACGTTGCTCTGACTCTCAGTACGGCTAAACCTGCAGGAGAAAGTGTCCATGAATTGTTCAAACGTATACTGCTACCCCTCGGGGTTATCAATCATGGACCGTGCCCAATCAAGGGCTTGGTCTTTGAACAACAGAGTGAAAAACTGAATTTGAAAAACTGAATTTTAGTCACGTCCCCTGGGTACTCCTCCCTGACCTGCTCCAAATGCATACGAATTTGGATAAGGAACCCTTTGCACTTCCCCACCTTCCCCGCGTACGGGGTAGGCGTGGGAACGGAGGTAGTACGACGCACTGTAGTGCGGGGAGCAGGCTGAGGAGGAGGAGCCTGAGGAGGTGCAGTGGGCCAAAGCCGCATCATATTCTGAATCTGTTGAGTGAGAACGGCGAGCTGCTGCTCGGTCGCCGCTAAGTGATCCAAAGCGGACAGCTCTTGTGCCTCAGCACCGGCTGAGCTGAGGTCCTGGCTGGATCATTCTGTCATGATTTAATAAGCTGACAGCCCACGTGCATGATGCAACAGCACAGGAAATCAACCACATGAAGGGGCACGTTTGAAAGTTTATTAATTTCAAAAATAAACGCACAGCTACAGAACAGTCACTTGCCAGAGGAATCCACCTGTGGAGAGAAGACAAGAGCTGTGAGTAGAGGAACGGAGTAAGTGGAAATGGGCGAGCCGAATTGACACTTACTTGGGTTCCGAGGAAGAACCGGCAGGACCCCAGCGGGAAATAGATGAACCAGTAGGGTGAGGGGAATGAGCTGATGGTGCCTGACTGGGTGGAGGTTGAAAGCCGGAGAATAGTGGAAATGTGGCAGGAGAGCGCACGCAGTCCTGAAGACACACCTGCACAGTGGCAGCAACCTGACGAAAAGAGGAAAACAAGATTAGACGGCTTGTCAAAACTTGTTAGAAGATACTTGCTTGCCCTTTAGAAGGGCAGTATACCCAGACGAGCCAGCGTTGAATGCGCGGAGAGAGCCTCCTTAAGTACGCTGGCTGATGAGCGAGGGCAGGTGTGTTTTCTGCCTCAGGTGCAGTGATGAGTTGGTGAATGTGAGACAGGACGCGATGGGCACGCTCTTGCTGCCCATTACACCTTGGGCTCTGGGTGACCCCAGAAACCCCTGGTCTTGAAAGCAAAGCAGGTCAGTACTTGGGAGGGAGACTCTTTGGGAATACCAGGTGCTGTGATGGACTGGTGATCTGTCCAAGATATACTCTGCCTCTTGCCCAGATATGTTGGTGTAGGTGCCCTGCCTCAAAAAAGGATCAGGATGTTGGTGACTAATCTTTTTTTCTTAAACAACCTTAAAAAGATGACTTTTCCTCTTCATTTTTTAACCAAATTTAGACCATACAGACACATCTATATGAAGATGCCTTTTCAACGACCTTAAAAAGACGCCTTTTCATCTTTCACTTTTCAACCAAATCCATATTTTTTTTTAGACGGTTGGCAAAGCTGTCTTTTCAACCAATTTGTGCTGGGAAGGAAGTAAGGTTAACTATTTGGATCTTACAGTTATATACTTTTTACGTGTACAGTAAATATATATTTTTAGTATAGACCTTAAGTTATAGGTTTAAATCTACTCTTTTTGATGGGTATGGCTAACATGTTTGAACCGTCATTACATGAATAAATCAGTGCATAATGTGTAGCCCGCTAGCTTTGAAGCTAAGATCATATAATTCTTACTTGGGACTGAATGTAGTAAACAAGATTAGAGAAATGGTTGTACTGCAGCTAATGTTTTCATGCAGCTGTTCTATATTCAGTCTGACAGCAGTTGTTTTACACAGTGAAAAGCGCATCAGAGACAATTTGAAGCCTACAGCTGTAATTTCTTGAGAGACTTAAAACTTTGCTGTTAGGGTAGTGTCACTTCTTCCTGTCACAAAAGACAAGGACAATGCTGGCAGCATTGTGAGATTTCAAATTACTTTAGACCTGAGCAGTGACAGCAGAGGGCCTACGGGATTCTGAGAAGCAAGCAGTTATTGACATATACTCAGTTTCACTGACATGCCCATAGGGAAGGTGCAGGTAGAGCCACCTTCATCCAAGGTGGGCCTGACTGCATGGTGTGAAAGCAATGCTCCACTGATGCAGTTTGAATCACCCATGAAAAAGAACTGGGAATTCTTGAAAGGCAAAAACACCGCCCATTCCACTTTGATTCAGTTTTACTCCTGAAATCCTTTTATGGTAGTTCCATAAAAGGATGCGATTTTTGCTTCCAGTTGCTAATGTGTTACTTAGGTGTTTGGGCAACAGTTGTAGAAAGAATAACATCCACACTGAAACAGTGAAACAGGACTGTAAATCAGTGTTGATGCTCATCAGCATTATGACAATGGCAACCTACAGTGGTGTGAAAAAGTTCTTGCCCCCTTCTTGATTTCTCATTTTTTTGTATGATTGTCACACAAATGTTTCAGATCATCAAACAAATTTAAATATTAAACAAAGATAACACAAGTAAACACAAAATGCAGTTTTTAAATGAAGGCATTTATTATTAAGGGCAAAAAAAAATTCCAAACCTACATGGCC
This sequence comes from Pholidichthys leucotaenia, assembly GCA_020510985.1. Classification (NCBI taxonomy): domain Eukaryota; kingdom Metazoa; phylum Chordata; class Actinopteri; order Cichliformes; family Pholidichthyidae; genus Pholidichthys; species Pholidichthys leucotaenia. The sequence continues at coordinate 85,130,383 of CM035846.1, read as the reverse complement.
CTGTGTGAAAACGTGATTACCCTCCCTCCCGTTAAAACATAAATTAGCTGTGGTTTATCACATCTTTGGAAAGCTGAGTGACATGTTTCAGAAAAACCCAAGCGCAGACACAGACTCAATTACGACAGTGATCTTTATTAAAGTAATGAGAGTGAGTGTGAGTGTGTGAGTGAGTGGATGTGCGGGCCAAAGCAGAGCAGGACGAGTCTGGCAACCCTGTGAAGAGAGGAGAGGATAGGAATATTAGGTCTCAGCATCTAATGACAGAATAACCAGTGAGAGCCAAGTCTTACGGTGAATGCAGAGTAATTAATGCACTGAAGAGTAGCCTGTACTTCACCAGTCTCCAGGGTCCTGCTGATGTGTAGTCGTGCTCATGCAGGTAATTTACAGTGCAGGATGTCCGTGTAGAGGAGAGAGTTCAGTCCAGCAATTGAGCACTTCTGCAGTGGATGTGAAAAGAGCCCACCGTTCATGCATAATCCGGTCTGCCGCCAGGAGCGGGAGGAGGTCCGCCAAGAGGTTGGTCCACCTGTGCACAGGGACAAGGGAGAGAGAGAAGCAGGTGCAGAGGATGATTAAATCCATACAGTTGCTTACAGTTGAGTTGGGGAGGCGAAACTCCCATTCGCAGAAATGCTGAAGTGTGAGGAAGGCGAAACTTCCCGTAGAAGGAGAGGAAAGACTCTAGCACAGAGATCTTCACCCTGGAGGAGCGTTGACGTCTCTGTGCTAATTGTAGGGCAAAACTCCTTATAAAGTCTGCTTGATTGGGAAGAGTATGTTTGCGCACAGCTGTGGAGATAATTAGGAGCAGAGAACACAACGCGGATCACCACACTGAGTTCAACTTCTCTAGCCACACCCAGGCCTAATTGCTGCCACACCTGTTCTCAATGAAAAAATTACTTAAATAGGACCTGCCTGACAAAGTGAAGTAGACCAAAAGATCTTCAAAAGCTAGACATCATGCTGTGATCCAAAGGAATTCAGGAACAAATGAGAAACAAAGTAACTGTGATCCATCAGTCTGGAAAAGATTATGAAGACATTTCTAAAGCTTTGGGACTCCAGCGAACCACAGTGAGAGCCATTATCCACAAATGGCGAAAACATGGAACAGTGGTGAACCTTCCCAGGAGTGGCCGGCCGACCAAAATTACCCCAAGATCACAGTGACGTCTCATCCAAGGGGTCACAAAAGACCCCACAACAACATCCAAAGAACTGCAGGCCTCACTTGTCTCAGTTAAGGTCGGTGTTCATGACGCCATCATAAGAAAGATACTGGGCAAAAATGGCCTGCATGGTAGAATTCCAAGACGAAAACCACTGCTGAGCAAAAAGAACATAAAGGCTTGTCTCAGTTTTGCCAGAAAACAGCTTGATGATCCCCAAGACTTATGGGAAAATTCTCTGTGGACTGATGAGACAAAAGTTGAACTTTCTGGAAGGTGTGTGTCCCATTACATCTGGCATAAAAGTAACACAGCATTTCAGAAAAGGAACATCATACCAACAGTAAAATATGGTGGTGGTGGTGTGATGGTCTGGGGCTATTTTGCTGCTTCAGGACCTGGAAGACTTGCTGTGGTAAATGGAACCATGACTTCTACTGTCAACCAAAAAATCCTGAAGGAGAATGTCTGGCCATCTGTTCATGACCTCAAGCTGAAGCGCACTTGGGTTCTGCAGCAGGGCAATGATCCAAAACACACCAACAAATACACCTTTGAATGACTTAAGAAACACAAAATAAAGACTTTGGAGTGGCCTAGTCAAAGTTCTGGCCAGAATCTGATTGAGATGCTGTGGCATGACCTTAAAAAGGTGGTTCATGCTCGAAAACCCTCCAGTGTGGCTGAATTACAACAATTCTGCAAAGATGAGTGTGTTATGTATGGAGCAGTTACGTGTTATGTATGTATGTTTTGTATTATGTAAATAGACTATGAATAATGAGGCCAGGTGCACGACTGAACTTAGCTTTATTGTAGTCCTAAACTCCACACTACAACCGCCAGGCAGGGGTGTTGGCAAAGAGGCCCACCTTCCCTGCCTGCTGCTATTTATAGGCACGGTGTAGTGGCGGAAGTGGGAAAGTGGATGCCACTAGACCATACTTCACAAATAAGAGCATCTTGAACTATACAACACCCCTCTCCCCGTAGAAAAGTCCAAAACACACACACAAATGAGACCCTCCCCAATTTAGAACCCGAATCACGCACTAAAACTAAACTGTAATAACTAAAGGGCCTATCACATTCATACAACAAACAAAAACTAGGGGGAATGGGTAGACTACCATCCAGCCCCCACACGATGAGGTGGATTATTCTGCCACCTTCAATATGAATAATCCTCGTCCAATAATAACACAAAATCACTGCTGTGTTACCTAAACTAAACAAAACACATAAAATAATCCCCAGAACTACATACAGTAGTTCTGGGGATAGTTGTGGGGATTCACAACAAAACACTCTCTTTTGACAACAAAACCCCCCCCACACTATTATAACTCTTTTCACTCAGTCATATACAGTATATAGACTCACAGCTCACACAGCTGGGTATGGGAGGAACTGGCCTGTGGGGCCCCTGGACCGTCTCTCCATAAGTCCGCCCCTGGAGGTGGCATACCTCCTGGGCCACAGCTGATCGCATAAACAAGGATGTGTCTCCTCTTTCTCGCTGTCGGGCGTCCCTCTCATGTGGGCCCACCACCCGGAGTCTCCTCCCAGGCACGCCGCAGCTCACTGGCGTGCCTCCACGAACCATCCGACAGTTGAAAATAGGTAGCGCCTCGTTTAGCCATGATGTGCAGCTGCCCCTGGTGATCTTCAGACTGTCACTTGGTCCGTACTCGCCGTGGTTGTCCCTCCTCACGAGCCCGAACCAGATCCGCGACTCCCAGAAGGGCTTTGCATGGCTTGCGGTGTTGCTGCTTGGCATGCGGTTTCTCCGTACCTGATGGTCTGGCCCCGACCTCTTTTAAATCCGCTGCAGCTGTCACCATTGTAGCCCAGATTCACCGGACCACTTTAGCCGAGTTCCGGGAACAACTGGAGCTAGCTTCTCAGCGTCGTTTGTTGATGCAGGTGCCATGCCGTCACATCCAGTACCCTTGTCCAGGGAGACTTGAGCTCCGGCACTGAGGCCCTCCTGCGACGACCCTGAGCGAGGCTGGTCCTGCTTGACCTCCGAGGTGCTCGGTAACTCCTCGTCCCACATTGCATCGTCCTCCACTCTCAGAACTGGCCAGTTCCACAGTCCACAACCAGACCACTCCTCCCCAACGCCGCTCTTAATGGTGAACCCAAGACCATAAAATAGGTCACAGCCCATGATGTTGCCACCTCGCACCATCATGATGAACTTGAGGTCAGCCATCTCCGCCAACTTGTACTGCGCCATCAGCACCAGTGTTCCAACCGTGCACAGACGTCCACCTTTGTAACCATAGAACGGTGTCAGGTATCCTGCAATCCTATAGTGGGGAAAGAATGTTCTCAACGTAGCCCAATTCAGCAGAGAACCCTCCGACCCTGTGTTGATCAGCAGCGGCACCTCCACACCATCCAGCTTGACTGTGCAAAACGTGCACCCTTTGGAACTCAGAGACACCGCGTGGATGATTGTTGGGGCGGCGGGGGGGATCGATTCCCTTTGTGGGCGCTCTTGCTCAGACCTACGGCACACCCTGGCATAGTGGTTCAAGCGTCCACATTTGCCACAGAGCTTCCCTCTCACCGGGCAGTCCTTAGCCTTGAAGCGGTGTTTCATGGACCCACAATGCAAACCCATGGGTTTCCCTGGGGCAGACCTAAATTTTGCAGCGTTGGCCTCTGCAGTGTCGTCCTCCACGCTGTCATCACTGTCTAGGTCCGTTACTTATGTCGCGATGGGAAACTCCGGCTGACGTCGTGACAGATGCTCACTCAGCACTAGAGTTTTTTAGTTTATCTCTTTATCTCATCATGTTTTTAATGTTGCAGCATGGCACCGAGACAAATTCCTAGTTTGTGTACTACATGAACAATGGCAATAAATCTGATTCTGATTCTGATCCTCAGGACGATGACGCTGTCCGGGGCGCGATAATGGTGCGCCATCAGATCGACTGCGTCCTTGACCTCGTCTGAATCACCAAGTGTGCTCAGTATCCACTGGCCTTCAATTCCCAAAACTGTGCACCAGTACAGCGCGTGCCCTCAGCTTGTCCATCTTGCCCAGATTTAGCACCACAATGTATGTCTCGAAGGCATCATACCATCTTGGCCAGAGGACAGGCGGCTCACCCAGAAGCTCCAGGAAGGGCCGAATTGGAGACACACACATCCATAGTTTCTCCTCCTTGCCAAAATGTTATGTCCGTAAATAGACTATGAATAATGAGGCCAGGTGCACGACTGAACTTAGCTTTATTGTAGTCCTAAATTCCACACAACAACCGCCAGGCAGGGGTGTTGGCAAAGAGGCCCGCCTCCCCTGCCTGCTGCTATTTATAGGCACAGTGTAGTGGTGAAAACGGAAGTGGGTGCCACTACACCGTACTTCACAAATAAGAGCATCTTGAACTATACAAAAGAGTGGGCCAAAATTCCCCCACAGTGCTGTAAAGGACTCATTGCCAGTTATCGCAAATGCTTGATTGCAGTTGTTGCTGCTCAGGGTGGTCCAACCAGTTATTAGGTTTAGAGAGCAATCACTTTTTTACACAGGGCCATGTAGGTTTGGATTTTTTTCCCTTAATAATAAACACCTTCATTTAAAAACTGCATTTTGTGTTTACTTGTGTTATCTTTGTTTAATATTTAAATTTGTTTGATGATCTGAAACATTTAAGTGTGACAGACATACAAAAAAAATGAGAAATCAGGAAGGGGACAAACACTTTTTCACACCACTGTATGTGTTTCACAGTTTGATGTGAAATAGAGAGAACTGCCAGGAAAAAAAGGCTACAAACTGCTATCATAACATATTGTATCGAAAATATGGTGACTTTTTTTGTCAGACTTCCAATAGTACTTTTCTCTTCCAGCTGGCATCTTGTTAGCAAGCAGGTCTATTGGCTTTATTGTGATGTTCACCTGTTAAGAACTGCTAAATGCCTTTACACTAAGCAGTCTGAGGCTGAGGCAGGAAAATTCTGCATGTAGTCGTGGGTGGAGGTGGAGAAGAAAATGGACTTCAGTTGAAATGGTCTTGAGAAGTCACATCATGGTATTGGCAACAACCTCTGGGAAAAAAAAACAATAAGCACTGGAGAAATTTGATGCCTTACAAATGATGTAAGGCATAACTATCCACTCTAAACGTGTTTACCACACTTCCCTGTGTTGCAGCAGAAATATTAAACCGGTGTGAGGGACCCAGTCAGTATGCTCTCTACTCAGACTGAATGGCACGACAGGAGGAGATGCGTAAGAGCTGAGGAACAGATATGCAAGGCAGTCTATGGTTTTCGCATGAGAATATGCATTCTCCTCCGGTCTGCATAATAATGTGCCGACGGGCTGGGTGACAAAGGGAATTGTCATTGTAGATGTATGCGTGCTAATGCAAACAGTGACAAAGGGAATTGTCATGGTAAATGTATGTATGTTAATGCAAACGCCTGATCATTCCTCTCTCTACAATATTACATAAGATCAATTTTAAAAAATTGATTTTTTTAATAGAAATGTTGGCTGACTAAAAGTATTTCCATGCACACACTTAATACTTGGTCAGGGCTCCTTTTGCAGGAATTAATACTGCATCACTGTGGCATGGCATGAAGGTAATCAGCCTGTGCTACAGCTGAGGTGTTATGAAGACCCAGGTTTCTTTGATAGCGGCCTTCAGCTCATCTGCATTGTTGGGCCTGGTGTCTCTCATCTCCCTGTTGACGATACTTCATAGATTCTGTATGGGGTTTAGGTCAGGAGAGTTTGCTGGCCAGTAAAATATGGTGATCCATGGTCATTAAACCACGCTTTGGTACTTTTGGCAGCAGTGTGGGCAGGTGTCAAGTCCTGCTGGAAAATGAAATCAGCATCTCCATAAAACTTGTCAGCAGAGGGAAGCATGAAGTGCTCTAAAATGACCTGGTAGACAGCTGCATTGACTTTGGACTTGATAAAACACAGTGGACTAACACCAGCAGATGATATGGCTCCCCAAATCAGGTGCCAAGTCCTGTCACTTGGAAATCAAGGTCCCAGAGTCTGGAGGAAGAGTGAACAGGCACGGAATCCAAGTTGCTTGAGGTCCAGTGTGAAGTTTCCACAGTCAATGATGATATGTTGAGCAATGCCATCTGCTGGTGTTTTTCCACTGTGTTGAATCAAGTCCAACGTCAGTGCAGCCATCTAACAGGATATTTTAGAGCACTTCATGCTTCTTTCTGCTGACAAGCTTTATGGAGATGCTGATTTCATTTTCCAGAAGGACATGGCACCTACCCACACTGCCAAAAGTACAATTTTTTTTTGTTTTTTTTTGATTTTGTATACTTTATTGATCCCCTGAGGGGAAATTGAGGGCATCCACCTGGATGGATGAAGCAGCCATGGTATGGCGCTATCTCTTAACCATTCACAGACACATTCACACCTAGGGCCACTTTAGAGTCTCCAATTAACCTAACCTGCATGTTTTTGGCCTGTGGGAGGAAACTGGAGAAATCCTGGAGTAAACCCACGCAGATACGGGGAGAACATACATACTCCACACAGATCACTGTTGGTCAGAGGCTGGGATCGAACCAGGGATCCCATGGCCAAGGGTGAGTTGCTGTGCTGATGCAGTGCTAACCACTGCACCACCGCACCGCCCTACCTGGTTTAATGACCATGGTATCACTGTGCTTGATTAGCCAGCAAACTCTGCTGACCTAAATCCCATAGAGAATCTATGGTGTATTGTCAAGAAGAAGATGAAATACACCAGACCCAATAATGCAGACGAGCAGAAGGCCGCTATCAAAGCAACCTGGGCTTCCATAACACCTCAGCAGTAACACAGGCTGATCGCCTCCATGCCATGCTGCATTGATGCAGTAATTATGCAAAAGGAGCCCCAACCAAGTATTGAGTGTGTACATGGACATACTTTTCAGTCGGCCAACATTTCTATTAAAAATATATTTTTTTTAATTAACCACTTGCACTTTGGTCAATTTCCCTAAAAACGCCAAAAAATAATGTACCCAAAGTAAATCAAAAGCTGTTCTTCAACCCTTTGCAGCATCTTCATGGGGTTGGTCTCATTTAAAAGAAAACACTTTGAATTTTTTGGCAAAACAGTCATAATCTCTCTAACTGTTCCTGCCACTGAATAACAGTCATCTAAACATACTGAACTTGAAGAAAATAAATTTCGCCTGGGTGTTTTTTTGGATACAAATGCTTGCAAATAACACACAGCTTCAGATCCGGGCTGGAAAATGCAACAGAAATGTAGAACCAAGTGTTATCCAGCTGAGGTCAAAACTTTGTAACAATACCACAAAAAATGAATATATTACACAGCTTTTTTCTTAGGTTGTTCCCAGGCGTTTTTGAACTGTGCCAAATTGTGCCAAATGGCACAGTTTGGAAAAACTTCTGTAACTTCTGAATGATTTAATATAGAAGCTTCATCTTGGGCTCTAATGAAAGGTGAAGGGCTGTGTGTGTGTGGGGGGGGCGGTTGTTTATTCATTCATGAATGAATGAATGAACAAACAAGCCCCCACACACAAAGAAGCATGCCACGTAAAAAATGTGTGGCTTTTTTTTACAAGAAAAAATGACCTACAGTGCACTAAAAATTATACTAGAATATTTGTAATGTAGAAGATAACAACTCCCCCCTCCCCCGCTACAGAGGACGGACATCGCCCATCGCTACATGACGGAAAGTGGTGACGATGCGCCGCGGTCTAATACGCACAGTTGGACTAAAATATCTGCAATATATCTGCAATCCGCTACAGAAGAGTAGCGGGGGGGGGGGCGTTCACAACAACAACCGCTCCGGTCCGGGTCCGTCATGTTGCAATAACGCACAGTTGTAATTTACCGATCGGTCAAAAGTCATTTGGATTACAATTTTCAGGGATAAAGAATAATTTAGCTTATAACACTTACCTGTCCACAACAGCAGCGTAGCTGGCGAACTTCTCTTCCTCATTGTCAGACGAACATGAAGCTGGTCCGCTTGTTACGGACTCGTGGTTCTGGTCACACGACCCCGTCAAACCATAATTCCATTATTGCGGTTTTGCGCTTCCATGATTGCGGTTTTGGCGAACGATTTTTCAAAACAAATAAAAACAGTAGTAAGAAAAAAAGACTGGCAAACGCCTGTGTGTCACCCAGCCTTACACAAAACAGTTTTCGAACTTCTGTGCTTCAATTGGCTGGCTGTATTCGCAGCCGTTAGTAGGTGGGTCCTTCTTGCTAGGTTTTCAGTCATTGGTTCTTCAAGGTTTCAGAAACCCAATTCAGGTTCAGGTTCAGGTTACTTTATTTGTACCCGTAGGTAGATTCAAGGCTCTTATTAGTCGAATGAGAAGTCAATCACATCTAAACCAATCAAAGCACTCCTCTGGCTTTCTGTTCGCGGCTGTGTCTGTAGTGGAAGAACGGAAATGCAGCTTTTTTTTTCAGTGCGCTCTAGGACGCAGTGCCCTCGTGCGCTCTAGGACTCAGAGACGTGCCCGCCCGCGGTACACTGGAGTACAAAAGGTTAATTTTATGTAATATTCTAATTTTTTGAGAAACAGAATTTGGGGTTTTCATGAGATATAAGCCATAACCATCAAAATTAAAAGAAATAAACACTTGAAATATTTCAGTGTGTAATGAATCTATATAATGAGTTTCACTTTTTGAATTGAATCATTGAAATAAATCACCTTTTGATGACATTCTAATTTATTGAGATGCACCTGTATATTGGCTTCCTGTTTCTTGCAGCCAATTAGAAGTATTATTGCCATATGGCAGAGTGATAGAGCATATCAGGAACTAACTTATCATGACAGTTGTATTAATGGTTTGGCTAAGAGTTCAGCTACCAAGTTGCTATCTTTGAGAGCTTTCTCAGGCATCTTTGTGTTTTTTTTTTCATTAAAGTTACCCATTTCTCTGTGTGCTCAGGGACACAAACAAAGCAGTCCTCGTTCTTATTTTGAAGTGACATGTTTCGTTTGGAGATTACGTTAATGCCTGCTTGGGCATGGCACTGTTGGATAGCTTTTCCCCGCACACCGTCGTCGGCCTCTGTCGGTCTATGATGACCATGGAAGAGAATCCTAAACGTCTACTCTGCTGGAACAGCACCGCCTGTGGCTGAACAGGCCGATTCGCGAATGGCAGTCCCTGTCACACAGGTCGCACTTGTGGGTGGTCTCCGTGCTGCTGGGTCTGTGGCGGTTCTTCCTACGGGTCCTTTTTTCATCTGCTGCAGCAGTCAGTCTCTCTTCACACTCTCTTCCCCGCACACCAAGCATAATAGAATTGGTGCAGTCGGTTCCCTGGTGAAAGTAAATCCGAAGAACAGATAGCTTTCGCTGTACTGCCTTGAGCTTACCGTCTTAGCTGTCTTTTGACCCCCACTCAACCTTTCATCTGGGATAGAATTTTGTCCAGGGCCCAGATGACATATTATTTGGCCCAGGAAACACGCACGCAGGCTCAGACAGATTTGAAAGCTTTATTTTGCAGCAATGTTTGTGTGTGGATGCGTGTATGTAGGATATGAGTGTGATGTGGGTGGAGGATGCAGTCAGGACAGAGCAGTACGCCATACGGCCAGGCAACCCTATAAGAGAGGAAAGCAGGGATTAGCTGGGCAACCACATGGGAGAGTGAAGATGTACTGTGCTTACATGTAGTGGCGCGGTGGCTGGCGTGGCAAGTCCCAAGCCTGGGAGACAGCGTCCTGCTGTGCGTCCGGGATGATGCAGCGAAGTGGAGGAGCAGCGTGACGAGGGGGAGTGAGTCCGCCACCAAGGAATCCACCTGTGCACAGGGGAAGTCTAAACGGGAAAAGGTAGGCAATAATGACAGCTTACGTGTCAGATGAGTAGTCAGCAGGCCTGATGAGAAGGAAGTTGCTGAGTTGATTACGCAGGGAGACAGATGGCTCCAGACCGCAGCTCAGGGCAGAATGGAATAAATAGCTGAGCCTAACGAGGAGCAGGTGTGCGCGCAGCTGAGGTGGAAGCCCGTGAGCCGCGGGTGATGACACCAGATCAGAGTCAAAATCTTTACTCTTCATATATTTATCATCACTGTTTTCCATCTTGTCACCACCACCCCTTGCAGGTATCACTTAATAAGTTCATTAACCTATCATTGAATGAGAACCTTGATTTTAAAAAAAACACAAAGAAGAGGAAGAAATGAAAGTAACAAGGTGCTGATGCCTTGGTGCCAGAGCCTTGGCGGAGTTTTGCATTCTTGGATCATCAACAAAATGTTATGAGTTCCCCTCTAGCCCAACGACCACCTCTGGTAAAAAAATTTCATCCAAATCCATCCTGTAGTTTTGGAGTACACACATGCGCAGTGAAAATAATCTGCAGTTCACATGCCTGTACTGTCCCAAGCAGCCAAGGTCCACCAAACTGATTTGAACAGCTGCAATCCAAACACAAAAGAAGAGCACGGTGGCAGACATTTTAAATGGCGGAGGTGATGGAGGTACGTGAATACAATGACAATCAAGACAAACAGGAGCTTTTGCTGTTTAGTGGCAGAGAAAGAAAACAGGCGGGCAAAAAGACGGACATTTGTTCACCCAGTATTGGCAAAATGCTCCATACTTCCCTCTGGTGGGAGTTTCTGGGCACATGCACAGTTCACTGTGACCATTTGTGGGTGAAGAATGTTGGAACTTGTAGTGTTTAGTGAGTTTTTAATGAGTTTTACCTCGTCCTACCTCTGCAAAACTAAACAGCAAAACCAGTGTGAAAATGATGTGATGAATAAATGGTGTAGTTGCTGAATACGCGTTTTTTTCAGTAACTGCTATTTTATAACAGATCAGCTCCACATACTGTAAAAAAAATGTGCTGTGTTGTGCTGTAAAAAAGTCACACTGCCACCTCTAGTGGTCTGGCATAGTTATTACAATACCTTCTTCCCTGGCGCCATTGACGGTACAGGTGAGTTAAATTTGTATTTATTTAAAAAAACAAAGTCTTATCTCGGAATTCTGGCAAACAAGAAAATATGGCGATACAATGATACTGTCATGCCATATATATATATATATATATATATATATATATATATATATATATATATATAATATGAATTTCAAAGTTAAAGTGTGTTTTTTTTTTCTCCCGGAGTCCATGCAAGTCATCTGACTGGTATCAGCCAATTACCAGCCAGTCTTGGTTGGATGACGGCCCCTTTCATTCTACTGGTCAGTTACAAACAAAGAACCTCTCCCCGACTGGACCATAATCCATTCAAATCTCCTAGATAGATGATAAATGGTTCTTCCTGCTGCCAGTCAAGTGTTTTGACCAAGAAATGGCTTTCATTTAAAAGAGGGAAACTCCCTAGTCGCTCAGTTTTAGTTCCTGCTTTGAATTCATCTCCTTTTCTGTGTGCATCTGAGGAAAGATCTTTTTTCTTTTTTCCCTTTCGAGCTCAAACCTGGAGTAAAACTGTTTTTCTCAGATGTCTTTTTATAATTTAAACCTTTTTTCTAATTGTTTTCCTTAACTCACCGTGTTAAAGTGGACTGATCCTGATTTTCTAACTCCCAGTGGAAGCTGCTTTTTCCCAATTACCACAGCATCGGAAGAACTCAGATTTCGTGGCTTAAATAATTTTTCTCTCTTTGATTCTGTGACTTTGATCAGATGTTGAACGATCTCCAAATTACCTGGACCCAGGAAGAGCCGCTGAAAAAACAAACTCCTGTGTTGTCCTCCACATGACATACCCATCAGCGGGCCTGTAGTCTCTCGTCAGCGTCTTCGGATCTCAGCTCCCGACGGTTGCCTCTGGGAAGAAGTATCTGCGGGCAGATTTCTGTGTCATCTAAGCTTCAGCCACGGAACCAGCTGAAAAGCCCCATCTCGACCGATCACATGTGCAAGATCCCTTGTATATCTGCTGGGTTAATGCAATGTCCATCGCCCTTAAAGTATGTCAAAATTTTCTCATGTTAAAGCTAGTTCATAGACTCAGATCGAGGCTATAGAATTAAAGAGAAACAGTATCCCTCTTTTATTAACCTCCACTTCCTTTTAGAGCAGGGGTGTCAAACTCAATCCATGGAGGGCCAAGACCCTGCATGTTTTGCTTCTACCCAGTGTCATCAGCAGGTGTTTTCACTGATCAGCAATCAGTGGGAAGAAATTCAGTGAAATCACCTGCTGAAGACACTGGGTGGAGGTAAAACCTGCAGGGTCGTGGCCCTCCATGGAATGAGTTTGACACCTGTGTTTTAGAGTAACCCAGAATTTCCTTTTTCATATAATGAGCTTTTATGATTTTCTTCATAAGATTGCGTCCAATTTTCTTCATATTTTGGTTAGTTATTTCAGTCTCCTTTTTCATCACAGTTACAAATTCAAACTAGGGTCTTCCTTGGTTCTGCAAATGTGTGACTATTGACATAAGGTCAGACCCAGGGAACACGCACACAGGCTCGAGTGCAATTCAGTAACTTTATTGTGAGAATAACAGGTGTATGGGTGCGTGTTTGCGGGATGTAATGTATTGCAGGAGGACAGGATGCGTCGAGGGCGGAACGGAGCGCCGTACAGCCAGGCAACTCTAAGGACAGAGCAAACAGAGATTAACTGCCGGTGCACACCCAGCGGAATTAACGTACAGTTTTATGCTCACTTGCAGATGGTAAGGTGGCTGGCTCTGGCTAAAGCCACAGGTCTCCCGCCTGGAAGACAGTGTCCCTGAGCGCGCTCGGCACGGTGAGGAGAGTGATAGCGAGGAAGAGGGAGGTAATCCGCCGCCAGGGAATCCACCTGTGCACAGGGGAGAAAACTGGAAACAAGGTAAGAGGATGCTGAGCTTACGTGCTAACAGGAAGAAATCCAAAGAGCGCAGGCAGAGGGTTGGCATGCGCTGAGATGATGAGTGTTGGAAAGCAGACGGCTTCAGGCCGAGGCTCCAGGTGGAGCAGGCTATATAGCCCGAGACTGATGAGGCGCAGGTGTGCGAGCAGCTGAGGCGGGAGACAGGCAAGAGCAAATCGTAACAGTACCCCCCCCCCCCCCCCCCCCCCCCCGAGCAGCGCCTCCCAGCGCTGGCTTACCTGGGTACACCCGGTGGAACTCCGTGATGAGGCGTTTGTCCAGTACAAACAACAGGCGCACCCAGGATCTCCACTCAGGGCCATACCCCTCCCAATCCACCAGATATTGCAGGCCGCGACCCCGGCGGCGGGAGTCCAGGATAGAATTGACCCCCCACGCCGGGTCGCAGTCGATCATCACGGGCGGGGGTGGAGCCCTAGGAGGAGGACAGAGCGGGTTAGTCACCAGCGTTTTAATTTGGGAGATGTGGAACGTCGGACAGACGCGGAGGGAGTGGGGGAGAGCCAGTCGCACAGCCACGGGGTTAATTACCTTGACGATGGGGAAGGGTCCAATGAAGCGCTGGGCCAGCTTCTTCTTCTTGGCCTTCGGGTTGATGTGCTGTGTGGACAACCATACCTGTTGGCCCACTTGATAGTAGGGAGCGGCCCTCCTGCGAGGATTCGCTGTCCTGGAGTTGCGCTGCGCCGTGCGTAAAAGGGCCTGGCGGGTCACGGTCCAAAACAGCCGGCAGCGCCTGAGATAAGCCTGGATAGATGGTACTGCCACCTCCCCCTCCTCTTCAGGGAACAGCGGAGGGTCGTAGCCCAGAGACGCCCGGAAGGGAGACATCCCGATGGCCGATGATAGAGTTGAATTGTGGGCATATTCTATCCAAGGAAGATGGGCACTCTAGGAAGATGGACTGGAGGCGGTGACGCAGCGCAGCACAGCCTCTAGCTCCTGGTTAGTCCGCTCGCACTGTCCGTTGGACTGGGGGTGATGACCGGACGACAGACTCACAGCAGCCCCCAAGGCGTTGCAGAAGCACCTCCAGACCCTGGACATGAACTGGGGCCCCCGGTCGGAAACGATGTCCACCGGAATCCCATGTAACCTTACGACATGCTGGACCAACAAATCTGCCGTCTCCTGTGCCGTAGGAAGGCTGCGGAGTGGCACGAAGTGAGCGGCCTTCAAAAACCGGTCCACGATGGTCAGGATGGTGTTGAAGAGGTTGGACGTCGGGAGGCCGGTGACGAAGTCCAAGGCTACATGGGACCAAGGTCTCTCGGGGGTTGGCAGGGGATGGAGGAGAGGTTGAAGTCTTACCAGTGGCGCACTGGGGGCATGCGCGGATGTAATTGGCGACGTTGTCCCGGAGGCCCGGCCACCAAAAGGACCTCTGGAGGAGCTCCACCTGCCGGGAGATCCCAGGGTGACAGATGAGCTTAAACGTATGGGCCCAATGGATGACGTCACCCCGGACTGATGAAGGCACAAACAACCTCCCCACTGGGCCGCCGCCTGGGTCCAGTTTGGCCTCCTGCACCCTCCGGACCTTGTCCTTGATAGACCCTGAGACGGCGCCCACGATGCACGAGGCCATCAGGATGGTGTGTTCCTGTTCTTCGGGGGCCTCTGGGGCAAACTGCCTGGACAGCGCATCCGGCTTGGCGTTCTTAGAGCCGGGGCAGTAGATGATGGTGAACCTGAAACGGCCAAAGAACAGGGACCAGCGCGCCTGGTGGGCATTCAGGCACTTGGCCGTCCTCAGATACTCCAGGTTCTTGTGATCCGTCCAGACCACAAATGGTTGTGCTGCCCCCTCCAGCCAGTGATGCCACTCCTGCAGCGCGAGCTTCACCGCTAGGAGTTCTCTGTCGCCGACGTCGTAGTTCCTCTCCGTAGCAGACAGGCGCCGGGAGAAGAAGGCGCAGGGGCGGACCACCCTGTCCACCGGAGAGCGCTGAGATAGTACCGCCCCCACCCCAGTGTCGGAGGCGTCCACTTCGACAAGGCACTGTAGCGCGGGGTCCACTTGAGTCAGGACCCGGGAGGAGGAGAACTCCATCTTCAGGGCTGCGAAGGCAGACGCAGCCTCCTCTGTCCACCGGAACGGCACCTTGGGGGAGGTGAGGCAGATCAGGGGAGAAGCGATGGAGCTATACTTAGGAACGAAGCGGTGGTAGAAGTTGGCAAACCCCAGGAACTGTTGGAGTTGTTTCCTGGACAAAGGGGGAGGCCACTCGACTACCGCCTTGACCTTGGCAGGATCGGGGAGGATTTGGTTACGAGACATGATAAAGCCCAAGAAGGAGGTCTTGTCAGCGTAAAACTCACACTTCTCCGCTTTAACATAGAGTCTGTTCTCCAGAAGACGTTGCAGGACCCGCCTCACGTGAACCTGATGCTCCTCACGGGTCCGGGAGAAGATCAGGATGTCGTCCAGGTAGACAAAGACGAAAACCCCCAGGAAGTCTCGAAGGACGTCGTTAATTAGCTGCTGGAAGACGGCCGGAGCGTTGGTGAGCCCAAACGGCATAACAAGGTATTCAAAATGGCCGCTGGGGGTCCGGAACCCCGTCTTCCACTCATTGCCCTCCCGGATCCGAACGAGGTGGTAAGTGCTGCGGAGGTCCAGCTTCATAAACCAGGAAGCCCCCTGGAGAGAGTCGAAGGCGGAATCCATCAGCGGCAGCGTGTATTTATCCTTAATCGTGATGTCATTCAAGGCCCGGAAGTCGATGCATGGCCGAAGGGACCCATCCTTCTTTTCGACGAAGAAAAACCCAGCTCCGAGTGGGGACGAGGGGGGTCGAATGATACCGGCGCTGAGCGACTCATTTATATACGCATCCATGGCCTCCCGCTCCGGAGCAGATAAGCTGTACAAGTGGCTTGATGGTAAGGGCGCCCCCGGGCGGAGGTTAATGGTGCAGTCATACGGGCGGTGGGGGGGAAGAGATAGCGCTTTGGACTTGCTGAAGACTGTCCTGAGATCGTGGAACTCCGGAGGCACCTTGGAGAGGTCCGAAGGGGAGAAGTCGGAGGAGGAGAGGGGCAGCGAAGGAGCGCAGGCAGTGGACTGGAGACAGGCGCCCAAACAAAAGGTGCTCCAGGAGAGGACACTTCCGGATCGCCAGTGGAAGGCTGGGTTGTGGAGGTGTAGCCAGGGGTAACCCAGAATGACGGGGTGGCCGAGGTGGGCAGTACGAACAGGCTGAGGTCCTCCCGGAGATTCCCGGAGATAATGACGGGGACAGGGACTGTCTGGTGCGTTACCCTCTCTAGGGGTGTTTTAGAGAGGGTGACAAGATTGAGAGGAGCCGGGAAGGCTTGGCAGGGGATGCCCAGGTGGGTTGCCAGGCTCTTAGAAATAAAGCTTTGTTCCGCCCCCGAGTCCACCAGTGCATGAGTGAGGTGTTCGGTGAGATTATGACAGAACCGGATTGGCAAGAGGCATTTTGATAGGGAGTTAGGCGGGGATGAGTCCGCAAGGCCCCCTACAGCGACTCGCGGACTCCCCCTTTTGGCTTAACCGGGCAGGACTCCACGGAGTGCTGATCGTCTCCGCAATACATGCAGAGACCCAGCTCCCTGCGGCGCTGTTTCTCTGCCAGCGGAAGCTTGGTCCGCCCAATCAGCATCGCCTCTGATTCGTCGGCGGGCTCTGGCATAGGCAACGCCAGGGAGCGAGGTTGAGAGGTGCGGGGAGACACTCCACCCGAGCGGCTGAATGATTTCCGCTTGGCGGCCTGCTCTCTCAACCTGTTATCTAAGCTGATAGCTAGGGAAATTAATTCAGAAAGCCGTTCCGACAAATCCCGGCAGGCCAGTTCATCCCGGAGGCTAGGACTCAGACTATGGGCGAAAATGCTGCAGAGGGCAGCATCCCCCCACCCAACTTCCGCTGCTACCACCCGGAAGTCGACAGCGTAATCGGCCGCTGACCGACTGCCCTGGCGAAGGTTTAGTAGCCGGGTGGTTAGCACACTGTCACGGTCCGAATGATCGAACACTTCATTGAAATCGTGCACAAACTGGGCATAGGTCAGGTTCGCGTAGCTGGGCCTCGCCATTACGGCGTAAGCCCAAGCTAACGCTCGCCCTTCCAGGAGGTTAGCCACGTACCCAATTCGGCTGTGATCAGTCGGGAAGTCCCCGGGGACGTGCTGGAACACAGACTTGCATTGAAGAATAAACCCCCGGGCTTCACCGAGCTTCCCGCTGAAGCGCGTGGGCGTAGGAATGGTAGTGAGGCAGGTGAGCGGCCCCGGGTTAGCCTGGCTAGCGGGGAGACCAACGGGAGCTATCCTGCTGCGTTGAACCGAAGGGAACGCCTGTTGGGGATCCAGACGGTCCAACCGGCGGTTAATCTGAGCTAACTGGTTAAGGATTATCTGCTGCTAGTGAGTGAGTTGATCTACTCGAGCCTCGAGAGTGTTAAATCGGTGTGCGAGCCCGCTGTTCGCTGGGCCGCTCTGCTGGAGCCGTACTGACATAAGGTCCAACCCAGGGAACACGCACACAGGCTCGAGTGCAATTCAATAACTTTATTGTGAGAATAACAGGTGTATGGGTGCGTGTTTGCGGGATGTAATGTATTGCAGGAGGACAGGATGCGTCGAGGGCGGAACAGAGCGCCGTACAGCCAGGCAACCCTAAGGACAGAGCAAACAGAGATTAACTGCCGGTGCACACCTAGCGGAATTAACGTACAGTTTTATGCTCACTTGCAGATGGTAAGGTGGCTGGTTCTGGCTAAAGCCGCAGGTCTCCTGCCTGGAAGACAGCATCCCTGAGCGCACTCGGCACGGTGAGGAGAGTGATGGTAAGGAAGAGGGAGGTAATCTGCCGCCAGGGAATCCACCTGTGCACAGGGGAGAAAACTGGAAACAAGGTAAGAGGATGCTGAGCTTACGTGCTAACAGGGAGAAATCCAAAGAGCGCAGGCAGAGGGTTGGCATGCGCTGAGATGATAAACGTTGGAAAGCAGATGGCTCCAGGCCGAGGCTGCAGGCGGAGCGGGCTATATAGCCTGAGACTGATGAGGCGCAGGTGTGCGAGCAGCTGAGGCGGGAGACAGGCGAGAGTGAGTCATAACAACTATATACTTTGTGCTCAGTAATCCATTACCTGTTTAATGTGATGCTTGATACTTGTTGATCATTTCACCTTGCTTACAAATCAACTGAATGTAATTTCATTTAACCTGAGTTTAATCATTAAAACTGTTAATGGTAAATAGAAGTTTCTGTTTGATTTTTTTTTTTTGTGTGTCTGTTCTCTTGGGTCATGCAGAAGAATTCACGAATATTTGAGACTGATTGATAGAAGATATAAAGATTAGTTATTAATAAAATTGTCCATGTTTTTGGACTGGTGCCCCCCAAAAGTTTTTATGTGTGTATGTGTGTGGCACCGAAGTCAATCCTCATCCACACACACACACCTATACAGTATATACACTACCGTTCAAAAGTTTGGGGTCACTTAAGCCTGTTTTCCACTAGCTCAGCACACCTCGGTACGGCTCGATTCACTTCAGTACGGCTCGGAATGCTTCTGTCTCCATTAGCAGGGTGTTGTGCTTGTGCTGTGATGGTTTGTGTAAGCGAGGCAGCGGCAGATTCTCAGCGAGGCGGGGCCACACTCCCGTGATGTTACGCACCCGACTGAGTCCTTATTTACACGAGACAAAAAATGGAGGATCCAAGGATTATTGCCTTGCTCGCTGTGTGGATTTATCTCACAATTAATTTTATCTCATAATTAAGCTGCAACAACACAAGTCACTTTTGTTTTGAATTAACTGCCAAATGGCCTAGAAATAATGAGCTGAAACTTGTTTTTATTCATATTAAATAATGAGACAGTGGCACACTGGCCTACATCAAATTGTATTATTTTTTACATCCTAGGGCATTTTGGATGTACTGAATTAAAAAAATTCATGTTTTTCACCTTCAGGTCAACGTTTGGAACAACAGTATTATTATTTTCCGTTTAGATGATGCTACAATCCTTCTAAAGTATTGTAAATCTCTGAATTTGGAATGCCGATAGAACATTCAATTTACATATACTTGTACCTACTTTGACTTGGTGCTAATTTTTTATGATATTTCAATAAAAAGAACAGAAAGCTTACAAAAAGATTTGTTTTTTGGTCTAGTTAAAAATTGCATTACCTTTACAATGGTTGACCCCTGACAGGATGATCAGCATCATTTTAATCAGACTAGGCAATGGAATTTCTATGTAATTATACTGTTTTATAATTCAGCGTTATAACAGACAAACCACACTTTCCAAAACAATTCCATTTTATTATATACAAAATATTAAAAGAAAAAAAAAACTTTGCAACACAACATGAAGGTTAATCGACATTTTATACACGCCGACCACTGAGTGTCTACACCAGCTTCCCAAACTGAGTCACGAAGGCTCGGTTGAATGAATCCGTCTCTGCCAGCCATGGGTCAGGAAGGCTCGGTTGAATTAATCTGTGCGGGCTGTCGCGGCGGATGCGTGGGATGATTCTACAAGGAAAATGCACACAATAAAATACAGCACGAAAGTGCATGATATACAGAAAAGACAATAGTTTTTAACAAGAATACATAAGCTTATTTCAGCGTATTGTTCACATGAATAATTAAAATAAAAGCTTTAGTCCGCAGTGTGCTGCAATAAAGCAGCGATCATTATCCACAAATGAACAGCTTTTTTATTGCATAAATAAACTGAGCGTCTTACTGAATATATTTGCGAAAAAACGCACAATAAAAAAAAATTAAAACTCACCGTTAAAGGACTCCGATGTCGAGACCTCCCGGTATATTTTTTCATTCCGGGCGGCTTCGTCTAACTCGCGCTGGATACGTTCGTCTGACAATGCAGTGAGCAGACACTGCACCTCCTTATTGGTCCATGGAACACCCTTATTACGCGAAGCCATTTTTAATAGAGAATAAATGAAAATAGCACAGCAATACACTGAAAATAAACCGCCAACAGTGGTTGCGTGCTGAGTAAAGGCGGTCGTGAAGATTCTTTTTTTTTTTTTTTCAAAAACTTTATTGAGAAGGTCATGAAGATTCGGTAGAAGAGGAGGAGGAGAGGGGCGGTTACAACCTGACCAATCAGCGCCAGTTACGACCTGACCAATCAGTGGCGACCAGTCTGTTAACGTCACAACACGGCACAGCTCAGCACTGCTGTACCCTGCCCTGGAGCGGGGCTGAGAATCGCGGCTGTTAAACCGTGTTGGGGCTTGTGGAAAAGCGTACAAAGCGTGCTGAGCCGTCCCGTGTCGCGCTAAAGCGTGCTAGTGGAAAAGGGCCTTTAGAAATTTCCTTATTTTTGAAAGAAAAGCACTTTTTTTCAATGAAGATAACTTTAAACTAATCAGAAATACACTCTGTAGTATAGAGTGTATTAGACTACAGGGATCACTGTAGTCATTTACCACATTAGCAATGTGTAGAGTCTATACATTGCTAATGTGGTAAATGACTACAGTGATCCCTCGCTACTTTGCGCTTCACCTTTCGCGCCCTCAGTGCATCGTGGATTTTTCAAAAATATTCATCAAAAATTCAAAATTGAGAAAAAATACATTAGAACATCAGGTATCAACACAGAGAGCCCGCACAACTCAAAATCCACCTCTCTGATTCGCTGGCCAGCATCCCCCACCTAAGAGATCGCTCCCGACTCTAGATTTTGTTCTCGTGTTGGCTCGGCTCGGGAATCTCGCGAGAGATGCACTCTCGCGAGATTCTTTTCATTCTCTCACTCTCTCTCTCTCCCGAGAGAGAGTGAGAGAATGAACGTACGTATTATTTATATTATTTATACATTATTTTATGTATCAAAAAACTAACGAGATCAGGCTGGAATTCCACAAAGGGGGGTGACGCTACTTCGCGGTTTTTCACTTTTTGCGGTCGGTTCTGGAACCCATTAACCGCGATAAGTGAGGGATCACTGTATTCTAGCTGCAAATGTCTGGTTTGTGGTGCAATATCTACATAGATGTATAGAGGCCCATTTCCAGCAACTATCACTCCAGTGTTCTAATGGTACAATGTGTTTGCTCATTGCGTCAGAAGGCTAATGGATGATTAGAAAACCCTTTTGCAATCATGTTAGGTCTGCAATGCTGTAATTGCTGCAAATGGAGGATTCTTTGACAAAATCAAAGTTTGAAGGAAAAAGTTATTATTTCAAATACAAATCATTATTTCTAACCTTGTCAATGTCTTGACTATATTTTCTATTCATTTTACAACTCATGGTGGTAAATAAAAGTGTGACTTTTCATGGAAAACACAAAATTGTCTGAGGTGACCCCAAACTTTTGAATGGTAGTGTATATAAATTAAATAATCTTTGTGCCTTATAACAATAATTCACTACACCGTAAAACCATAAACAAACAAGAAAATATAACACTACAGCCAGTGTTGCCATTTTATTCTTCTTTAGAGGTAAAATCATTACTACATCTTGTCAATGGCCTTTAAAGCTGTTAATCTCCGGTCTGGACACAGACCAACACGTGCCCCAGCAAACCCCCAAGGACAGCCCCCGCCTCCCAGTATGACTCCCAGTGTGTGTCAAGATGTGCAGACAGATAGACAGACAGGTAGAAGTCAGGCATGGAAAGCAAGAGAATGTTGAGTATTTTTTTTTTTCAGAAAAACACAGACTTTGATAGACAATACAGAACAACAGAATAAATTACTTCTTTTTTCTCTGCGCTCCGTACAAAGTAGTTGGGGACTGCTGCCGTTAGGGAGTTTTCAAATGAAGCTTGAATTTCCATCTCTATACTATTTAACATGCATTCAATGCAGTTTAGCTGTTGTAATGGATATTGTGTTAAAGTCTGCATTTGCTATTGCACAAAAAAGTTTTTCTGTATAGCAAAAGTTTCTGCTAAATTTACACATCACTGTGTGGTAGGAATTTTTTTTTGAAATCCTGAGCTTTTCTTATGGTGTTATATACTGTAGAATATCACTGCAGTAGACTATAGAAAAAAACATCTGCTAAAAAATTTGCAATTCTTCCCACAACTTTTAGTGCAACCCCCCCCCCCCCCCCCAAAAAAAAAAAAATAAAAATACAAAACTCAAAACATTGCAACTTTCATTGCAACTTCTAAAAAAAAAGCTTCTGCAAATTCGGGCTTTTTGGGCTGCAACAATCATAAAAAAACATCAGTGGAAATCCTGGAGGGACTGATACTTCTCTATAGCTTTAACCCCAGATGCCAGATATTACCACTTTTCATTATTTTTCTCTTTCATTCTTATTAAATTAGAGGCTTGTATCAAAAGCATTCAGCAGACAAAAGAAAAATATAATGGAAGAATGTGAAAAGCACTCCAAATTATTAATGCAGTCTTATTGGAGGAGATATCCGTCTAACTTGTCTCCGTAATCCATTTTGTAGCATTACACGGAGACACTATGCAGAGCCAGTGGGTATGGCGTATGAAAGATTACACAGAGCAGTCATGAATCAGCTTTGATGAAGCATCAAATAAATCTTTCAGTCGTTGAGAAAAATGAGTGGTAAGACCTCTTTCCTTAAAAAGCAGACATTTTCTCAGATGGCCAAGATGTCACAAAATCGAAATGCCATGGGTAGAAGGAAAGGTCAGCATGTGCCCCAAGGAAAAAGCAGTGATCAAGACAAAAAGTACATAACCAGTGCAGTGTGGAAGATATCTTAAAATTTATTTTTGGCCTTTTAGGGTTTAGACAGAAAATTGGGTAAAAAGCAGGTGCCTCATGAAGGAATGCGCAGCTTTCATATTGAACATCAGCTGGCAGAACACACCTGTCCCTGCTCTCAGTGATCAGATCATCCGGACAAGTTACTGACCCTGATCACCTGTTGTCCCAGTGGTGAGTAGTAAATTTCCTGTCCCGTCAAAATAACTCAACACACAGCCATTAATGTCTAAACCGCTTGTAACAGAAGTGAGTACACCCCTAGTGAAAATGTCCAAATTGTGTCCAAAGTGTCAATATTTTGTGTGGCCACCATTATTTTTCAGCACTGCCTTAACTGTCTTGGGCATGGAGGTCACTAGAGCTTCAAAGGTTGCCACTGGAATCCTCTTCCACTCCTCCATGACGACATCATGGTGTCAAACACTTTGCGCTCCTCCACCTTCTGTTTGGGGATGCCCCACAGATGCTCAATAGGGTTTAGGTCTGGAGACATGCTTAGCCAGTCCATCATCTTTACCCTCAGTTTCTTTAGCAAGGCAGTGGTCATCATGTTGGAATACTGCCCTGCGGTGCAGTTTCGATCGTGCGCTGCTTCAGTATGTCACAGTATATGTTGGCATTCATGGTTCCGTCAATGAACAGTAGCTCCCCAGTGCCAGCAGCACTCATGCAGTCCCAAACCATGACACTCCCACCACCATGCTTGACTATAGGCAAGATACACTGGTCTTTGTACTCCTCACCTGGTTGCTGCCACACACACTTGACACCCTCTGAATCAAATAAATTTATTTTGGTCTCATCAGACCACATGACATGGTTCCAGTAATCCATGTCCTTAGTCTGCTTGTCTTCAGCAAACTGTTTGCAGGCTTTCTTGTGCATCATCTTTAAAAGGGGCTTTCATCTGCGATGACAGCCATGCAGACCAATTTGATGCAGTGTGCAGTGTATGGTCTGAGCACTGACAGGCTGAGCCCCCACCCCTTCAACCTCTGCAGCAATGCTGGCTTTTCAAAAGACAACCTCTGGATATGACGCTGAGCATGTGCACTCAACTTCTTTGGTCGACCATGGCGAGGCCTGTTCTGAGTGGAACCTGTCCTGTTAAACCACTGTATGGTCTTGGCCACTGTGCTGCAGGTCAGTTTCAGGGTGTTGGCAATCTTCTTATAGCCTAGGCCATCTTTGTGTAGAGCAACAATTCTTTTTTTCAGATCCTCAGAGATGTCTTTGCCATGAGGTGCCATGTTGAACTTCCAGTGACCAGTATGAGAGAGTGTGAGAGCGATAACACCAAATTTAACACACCTGTTCCCCATTCACACCTGAGACCTTGTAACACTAACGAGTCACATGACACGGGGGCGGGGATGGCTAATTGGGCAAGATTTGGACATTTTCACTTAGGGGTGTACTCACTTTTGTTGCCAGCAGTCTAGACATTAGTGGCTGTGTGTTGAGTTATTTTGACGGGACAGGAAATTTACACTGTCATACAAGCTGTACACTGACTACTTTACATTGTATCAAAGTGTCATACCTTCAGTGTTGTCCCATGAAAAGATATAATAAAATATTTACAACAATGTGAAGGGTGTACTCAGTTTTGTGAGATACTGTAAGTGTCATTGCATTTAAAAAGGTTGTACATTTAATTCAACTACATTTTGGCATGGGATACTCAGATTTGATCATATTAAACATAATGTGATGTTGTAAGGGGTTTACACAATAAGGAGAGATGACTGTGATGAAACAGGCTTTATTTGTACACACACTCACAACACAGAACGGAGGTCATTTACACAGGCCCTCGTTTAGCTCATGGTGGTACAGACACATGATTCGGCACATATATAGAAACAACACTATCACAACTGGTCTTATAACACAGTTATAATGGCACACACGAATAACGCTTAGAACACACAGATACAGTATCTGAATCCTCCGCGGCGCAAGCACACTGGGAGACTCCCGCCCCCTTATCACAGCCCCAACATTACACTGTCCCCCCTGGACTGGTTTCTGTCCCCAGAATAATGAAGTCCAACTCAAAAGTCCAACACAAATCTGTTCAGGTGTCGGGGTGGCCACCGTTGTCGGCCACCAGCATGCACAGGCCTGTTATTGTCCATTCTCCACCTCAGCCGGAGTATCTGGTCGGGATGAAGCCTCCGGCTCGACCATCCGGCTGGTACGGGGCGAGACGGTCATGGTGAAACACCACAACCCGGTTCCTTTTCTGCAGCCTCACCCTATACACTACATCTGACAGTCTCTGTAGGACCATGCATGGTCCCGACCAATGGCTCGCCAATTTTGGCGACAGTCCCCTTTTGTGCTCCGTGCAGAAAACCCACTCGATCCCCTGGTGCAAAGTCCCTCCCCTGGCAGCGGGAGTCATATGCCCACTTCTGTCGACTCCCCGCTGCTGCCAGGGCAAATCCAACCCTGGTTTGTCCTCCACCTCCGGCTCCGGGGGGGGGGGGGACACCAAATCCACTGGTGTACGCAGCTCGCGTCCAAATATCAATGCTGCACGAGTGCACCGGGTGGATTCCTGTGCTACCGTCCAGTATGCCCACAGAACAAAGGGCAGATGCAGGTCCCAGTCTTGCTGTCACTGGTTCACTAGGATGGCGAGCTGGGTGGTTTGGGTCCAATTAAAATGTTTGACCAGGCCGCGCTCTGTGGATGTAGTGGGGTGGTCCGGGTCTTCCGGATGCCCAGCTGCCTGCAGACCTCCCCAAAGACCTCTGCCTCGAAGTTCTGTCCCTGGTCGCTGTGCAGCTCCTCTGGTGTGCTGAACCAACAAAACATGTCGTTCACCAGCTTTGATGATGTGGTGGCAGCGCTCTGATCAGGGACCGCATACGCCTCTGGCCATTTGGTGAAGTAATCCATGGTGACCAGCACGTAGTGGTTCCCCCAATCCATGGTTGGGAAAGGGCCCAGAATGTCCACTCCTACCTGCTCCATGGGTGCTCCCACCCGGTACTGCTGGAAGGGGGCGTGGGATTGTTGAGTCGGCCCTTTCTGAACCGTGCAGGTGTCGCAGTGGTGGACATGGAGCTCTACATTCTGGTGACATCCGGGCCAGTAGAACCAGGCTCGAAGACGCTGCAGAGTCTTCGTTACTCCAAAGTGGCCCGCCCTCACTGCCCCGTGGACCAACTGGAGCAGATTGGGGTGGAGCTGCCGGGGAACCAGAAGCTGCCAGATGTGACGCTGCCCAGCTGGAGCCTGCTACTGCCAATACACAACGTCCTCGTGACAGCGGAGATTGGCCCACTGGGAATGCAGGGCCTTGGTCTCTGGGTCCAGTGTGGACACAGCCTCCCAGGTGGGCCGCTGGTCCACGTCCAGCCAATGCCGAGCCCGGGAGATGACCGGATCTCTATCCTGCTCGCTCTGCAGCTGCTGTGTGCTGAGGGCCTCTGTGATGTCATTGCTGGGGAGAGTTGACTGATTATCCAAGGAGGAGCTGTGCGCCGCTGTGATATTCCTACTCACAGTAGTCCGGAGTGTAGAAGAAAATATGAAAATTAATAAATATGATCAGGTATGAATTATTCAATTTATATTGATGTATTGGAGTCTGAGATCAAATCTCTTTTCATATACACCAGAAAAGTTAATAACACTCGTAGGGGGCACCAGCTTCTATCTTTAAGAAGCAATTTTAATTTTAATTTCACTTTATACCTGTTCAATCACTCAATAAATTAATTAATAATCAGTCTCAAGAATTTTTCCGTGAATTCGATACCTGTGCTTGAAATAGACTCAGAAAGAAATAAATTCTCAACAACTTCTCTCATTTTCACATATTTATTAAACGAAATGATTAACAGACATTGCAGTAATTTCATTAATCATAAAATCAATCTTGTAAATGATAGATTAACAATGGCAACATTTTCGGAACCAGGGTTAAACTGAGAAACCAATTTCTATCAGTTTGAGATAACAGATTATGGAAACAACGCAAATTTATGGAGAAAGTTTACTAATTATATGGAAAGTCCTGGATTAATCTTAAGAAAATAAAAACGGAATTTTAATGAAAAGAAGAGTTATGTTAATGGTTTCTTAATTTGCATCTGATTAGATACACAAATTATTACCGAACCTCAGACGTTTAATTCAGCAGATGAATTAAAGTTTGCAGCTCACGTGATTCCTCGTTCGGCGTCGTCCTCAGCCCAAGATTTCGTGGATGTTAGGGGAAATATCTGCCTGCAGATATTTCAGGGTCCACAGTTCGACCTTTAAAGTGAAGTGGTGGAAGTGGCTGGATTTTGGCTGTATGACCCACAGCTGTAACTTGGACGTTGATGGTGCCGACGTTTCTTCAGCGTGTGATGTGGGGAGCTGCGTCTTCTCAGAAGCCTTCGATAATAATTAATTAAAGATATCTAATCCGATCTCAAATGAAAGAGTTTCGGACTTAAAAAAAAAATAATAGCTTCTGGTTGACATAATGCACGGCTCAGGAGACGCACACACACAGGCTTAGAGTAGTTCAAAGAGTTTATTAACAGCAGGAGTGAATGAGTGCGTGTCTGCGGGATGTAAATGTGTTGGTGATGGTGTCTGCTCCAGGCACAGAGGCAGGTGACCGTACAGCCGAGCAACCCTATGGAGAGAGCACAGGGAGAGGGTGACGGGCATACACCAACACAGGAGGGATTTATGGCGAGAGAAGGACTTACTTGGTGGGTCAGGACAGCTGGCACAACAAGGGGGCGAAGCCCGGAAGACAGCCACCTGGAGAGCTCCGTACAGCAGCGAGGATTGGGCGATGGAGTGGAGATGTCCGCCGCTGGGGAATCCACCTGTGCACAGGGGAGAAGACTGAAGAAGAGAGGTAAGCGATCTTCTTACCAAAAAGGTGATGCTGAAGAGAAGTATGCTCACAACGGTGAGGGACGAAGTCTGACGGCTTCAGGCCGAGCCTCCGGGCGAGACGGCCTTTATCCCTCGCCGCTGATGATTGTCAGGTGCGTGAGCAGGTGGCGCCGCTGATGAATGGCGCGGCGTGACAGTACTCCCCCCTCTAGCAGCGCCTCCTGGCGATGGCTTATCCGGGTGCGCTCGGTGGAAGTCCGCGATGAGCGATGGGTCCAACACAAATGACGGGGGCACCCATTGTCGATGCTCGGGCCCATAGCCCTCCCAGTCCACCAAGTATTGCAACCCACGACCTCGGCGCCGGGAGTCCAGGATGGAGGAGACGGACCAGGCCGGATGGCCACCAATCATCCGGGGCGTGGGTTGCGCTGCAGGAGGAGGGCAAAGGGGGTCAGTGACTGCCAGTTTCACCTTCGACACATGGAAAGTGGGATGGATGCGGAGGGAGGGGGGAATAGCCACGCGCACAGCCACCGGGTTGATGATCCGGGTGATGGGAAAGGGACCCATGAATCGCTGTGCCAGCTTCCTCCTCTCGCCCTTTAATGTGACGTCCTGGGTAGACACATACACGAGTTGCCCAACTCTGTACGCCGGGGCAGGTCTTCTGTGCCGGTCCGCCACGGTCCTGTTGCGCTCCGCTGTGCGTAAAAGCGCATGACGTGCGGCAGCCCAGGTGGAGCGGAACTGCCTAAGGTGCGCCCTAACAGAGGGGACAGTTACCTCGTTCTCCTGCGCTGGAAACAGCGGGGGGTCGTAACCCAGGGACGCCTTGAAGGGGGACATCCCCGTTGCAGAAGAGCGGGCGGTGTTGTGGGCATACTCCACCCAGGCGAGATGGTTGCTCCAGGACGTCGGCTTGGATCTAGTAACACAGCGGAGCGCAGCCTCCAGCTCCTGATTGGTCCTCTCACACTGCCCGTTAGACTGGGGGTGATGGCCGGAGGAGAGGCTCACCTTGGCTCCGATGGCGTTACAAAAAGATCTCCAAACCTCGGATGAAAATTGGGGGCCCCGGTCCGAGACCACGTCCACCGGAATCCCGTGCAGCCTGACCACGTGTTGGACGAGGAGGCCGCCATCTCCAGGGCAGTAGGGAGACCTCGCAGGGGGATGAAGTGCGCCGCCTTGGAGAAACGGTCCACGATGGTCAGGACGGTGTCAAAGGAGTTGGAAACGGGGAGTCCGGTGACGAAATCCAGTGCGATGTGCGACCAGGGCTTGCCGGGGACGGGCAGAGGCTGGAGCAGACCCGCTGGGGGGGCATTTCCCGACTTGCTGGTGGCACAGATTGGGCAAGCCCGGGCGTAGCGGGCTGCATCCCTCCGCAGGCCTGGCCACCAAAAGGACCGTTGGAGGAGGCTGATCATCCGAGAGGTGCCGGGATGACAGGTGAGCCGGGAGGTGTGGAGCCAGTGGATGACCTCTCCCCGGACCGCAGATGGGACGAACAGTCTTCCCTCCGGTCCGCCGCCAGGATCAGGTTCCACCTCCTGCGCCTTCCGGATCTTGTCTTCAATGTCCCAAGAGATGGCTCCGAGGACGCACGACCTGGGCAGGATAGTGTGGGGCATCTCCTCAGCCTCCACGGGGGTGAACTGCCTAGAGAGGGCGTCAGGCAGGCCGTTTTTGGAGCCCGGCCTGAAGGTGATTGAGAAGCGGAACCTGGCGAAGAACAAAGACCAGCGCGCCTGGCGGGCATTCAGGCGCTTGGCAGATCGTAAGTACTCTAAGTTCTTGTGGTCCGTCAGGACCACAAACGGCAGGTCCGCCCCCTCTAGCCAGTGGCGCCACTCCTGTAAGGCGAGTTTAATGGCCAGGAGCTCTCTGTCCCCCACATCGTAGTTTCTCTCCGCCGGGGACAGGCGCCGGGAGAAGAAGGCGCACGGCCGTTTGGCGCCATCGTCAGGTGACCACTGGGATAACACTGCTCCCACTCCCGTGTCCGATGCGTCCACCTCCACAATGCACTGCAGCACGGGGTCGACCTGGCGAAGGACCCGGGAGGAGGAGAACTCCGCCTTCAGCGCCCTAAAGGCAGCAGCGACCTCTTCAGTCCACCGGAACGGGACCTTCGGGGACGTGAGGCGGGTCAGCGGTCCGACGATCGAGCTGAAATTTGGGACAAAGCGGCGGTAAAAATTGGCGAAGCCAACAAACTGTTGCACCTTCTTCCGGGATGCGGGAGTAGGCCACTCCACCACCGCCTTCACCTTCTCTGGGTCTGGGAGCACCTGGTCTTGAGCGATGATGAATCCCAGGAAGGATGTGGTCCTAGCGTAGAATTCGCATTTCTCAGCCTTCACGTACAGACGATTCTCCAGCAGTCTTTGGAGGACCCGCCTCACATGGACCTGGTGCTCGTCCCTGGACCTGGAGAAGATAAGAATGTCATCCAGGTAGACGAACACAAAAAGGCCGATGAAATCCCGGAGGACATCATTAATGAGGCGCTGAAAGACGGCAGGAGCGTCGGTCAGCCCAAACGGCATGACGAGATACTCAAAGTGGCCGTTTGGGGTACGGAAGGCTGTCTTCCATTCATCTCCCTCCTGGATCCGGACGAGGTGGTAAGCGCTGCGTAAATCCAGCTTGGTAAACCAGGTCGCCCCCTGGAGGGAGTGAAAGGCAGTGTCCATGAGGGGCAGGGTGTAACGGTCCCTCTCAGTGATGTCATTTAGCGCTCGGTAGTCTATGCAGGGGCGGAGGGATCCGTCCTTTTTCCCGACAAAGAAAAACCCTGCCCCCACGGGTGACGACGATGGGCGAATAATCCCAGCGCTCAGTGATTCCTTCAGGTATGTATTCATGGTCTCCTTCTCCGGCGCCGACAGGCTGTAGAGCCGACCAGATGGCAGGGGAGCCCCCTGGCGGAGATTGATGGCACAGTCATATGGTCGATGTGGGGGAAGAGACATAGCTTTCGATTTACTAAATACCATACCCAGGTCGTGAAATTCTGGAGGCACCAGTGACAGGTCCGGAGGTGCTGTATCCGCCACAGGGGGAGCCGCGGACGGGGAGCAGGCAGCGGACTGAAGGCAGGTGCCCATACAGAAGGTACTCCATGCCGATACCCCAGCGGACCTCCAGTCCAGGACAGGGTTGTGGAGGCGTAGCCAGGGATACCCCAGGATGACGGGCGACACAGAGTTGGGCAGGACGTAAAATACCATCTCCTCCCGGTGGTTCCCTGAGATGATGACTGAGACAGGCATGGTTTGGTGAGAAACTCTCCCAAGGGAGGCACGGGAGAGATGGACCAGGGAGATGGGGTGTTTTAATGCCTGACAGCGGATGCCCAATCAGGTTGCCAGGCCTTGTGAAATGAAGCTGCCCTCTGCGCCCGAATCCACCAGTGCGTGGGTGAGGTGCCCAGTGGGATTGTGGCAAAAACGGATGGGCAGCTTTAATTGAGTGAGAGTGTCTAACCGGTTGGGATCCGCGAGGCTCCCTACAGCGATTCGCGGACCCCGCCGACTGGCTTTCCGTGGGCAACGCTCCACAGTGTGTTGGTCACCTCCGCAATACATGCAGAGGCCCAACTCACGGCGGCGTTGTTTCTCCGCAGGGGAAAGCTTGGTCCAGCCCGTCACCATCGGCTCCGACTCCTCGGGGCATGATGCTGGCGGCGCCGCCAGGGGGCGAGCTTGGAACAGGTGCGGCGAGACTCCACGAGGGCGAGAAGAAGAAGACTTCCGCCCCGAGGAGCGCTCGCGCAGCCTGTTATCCAAACTTATCGCTAAGGATGTCAGCTCCGCTAGCGTCCCAGGGATATCCCGTCCAGCCAGTTCATCCCTCAGATCATTATTGAGGCTGCGGAGGAACAGGCCACAGAGGGAGCGTTCCTCCCAGCCCAATTCCTCCGCCGCTACCCGGAAGTCAACCGAGTAGTCCGCTGCCGACCGGCCTCCCTGCTGGAGAGCAAGAAGCCGATCGACCTGGACCGTCTCGGTTTGAGAATGGTCAAAGACCTCCAGAAAGCGCCTCACGAACTGGTCATAGGTGAGGGTGGCATAACTGGGCCTCGCCATTACGGCGTAGGTCCAAGTTAACGCACGCCCCTCCAGAAGATTCCCTATGTAACCAATCCGACTGTGATCCAAGGGAAAATCTCCGGGCACACGGTGGAACACGGACTCGCACTGCATAATGAACCCCCGCGCTCCGCCGAGCTTACCGCTAAAGCGGGCGGGGGTCGGAATCGGTGTGAGCCGAACCGGTGCCACTGGAGCCGGCTGGACGGCCGCTGGAACGGCAGGAGCCGCGCCACCCTGACGAGCCGGGGGGAACGGCTGTTGAGGATCTAAGCGGCCCAACCGGTTAGTTAAGTTTAATAATTGATTTAGGATAACCTGCTGTTGATAAGCAATCTGATCCACTCTAGCCTCGAGAGTGGTAAACCGGTGTGCGAGCCCGCCGTCCGCCGAGCCGCTCTGCTGAAGCCGTACTGACATAATGCACGGCTCAGGAGACGCACACACACAGGCTTAGAGTAGTTCAAAGAGTTTATTAACAGCAGGAGTAAATGAGTGCGTGTCTGCGGGATGTAAATGTGTTGGTGATGGTGTCTGCTCCAGGCACAGAGGCAGGTGACCGTACAGCCGAGCAACCCTATGGAGAGAGCACAGGGAGAGGGTGACGGGCATACACCAACACAGGAGGGATTTATGGCGAGAGAAGGACTTACTTGGTGGGTCAGGACAGCTGGCACAACAAGGGGGCGAAGCCCGGAAGACAGCCACCTGGAGAGCTCCGTACAGCAGCGAGGATTGGGCGATGGAGTGGAGATGTCCGCCGCTGGGGAATCCACCTGTGCACAGGGGAGAAGACTGAAGAAGAAAGGTAAGCGATCTTCTTACCAAAAAGGTGATGCTGAAGAGAAGTATGCTCACAACGGTGAGGGACGAAGTCTGACGGCTTCAGGCCGAGCCTCCGGGCGAGACGGCCTTTATCCCTCGCCGCTGATGATTGTCAGGTGCGTGAGCAGGTGGCGCCGCTGATGAATAGCGCGGCGTGACACTGGTGTGTGATTGGTCAGGAAAAATATTATAAAAATAAAGTCAAGATTAAAGTTTACATTAAAATTAAACAAACAGTGATTTTACAGAAAGTTTAACAAAGAAAAAGAGATAAATAAAAATTGGAGTTTAACTCCGATTAAGAATTGAGCTCAAAGAAATAGGAATTCCTAGGCATTTAAGAGAAAAAGAAAAAGACATTAAAATACAAAGTTACATAAATTACGAGTTATCTGCTCTGTGTTCAGAAAAGCGACACGTGGGAGAAGTCTTTGTTCTTCCCAAAGTTCTTTCTTGCTGTGTGTAGACAATGGACAATAGAGAGACAAGAGAGCGTCGAAAGAGGAAAAAAAAAAAGAGAACGAAGCACGGGCCTCCCTCCTTTTATAAGCTCTGTTGAGCTTTCGCGGGCTTCCGGGTTGACCGGAATCTCAGGCAATGAGTGTCCTTCGTAGGTGGGCTTGATGAACTTTTAGTCCAATAACAGGCCTCATCTGTGAGAGACCAATAGGATGAAGAAGCTGGGGTTCCGTGAAGACTGGGTGAAATGTGATATCGGTCCACATGAATACACACAATTTTAAATACACTGGAATATGCTTTTACACACTTATGTATAACTAAACTAACCTTGTGACTGTTTTCCACTAGCCCAGCACACCTCGGTACGGCTCGATTCACTTCAGTACGGCTCGGAATGCTTCTGTCTCCATTAGCACGGTGTTGTGCTTGTGCTGTGATGGTTTGTGTTAGGAGGTTTTAGAAGCGGGGTGGTGGCAGATTCCCAGCGAGGCGGGGCCACACTCCCGTGACGTTACACACCCGACTGAGTCCTTATTTACACGAGACAAAAAATGGAGGATCCAAGGATTATTGCCTTGCTCGCTCTGTGGTTTTATCTCACAATTAATTTTATCTCATAATTAAGCTGCAACAACACAAGTCACTTTTGTTTTGAATTAACTGCCAAATGACCTAGAAATAATGAGCTGAAACTTGTTTTTATTCGTATTAAATAATGAGACAGTGGCACACTGGCCAACACCAAATTGTATTATTTTTTACATCCTAGGGCATTTTGGATGTACTGAATAAAAAAAATTCATGTTTTTCACCTTCAGGTCAACGTTTGGAACAACAGTACTATTATTTTCCGTTTAGATGATGCTACACTCCTTCTAAAGTATTGTAATGCTCTGAATTTGGAATGCCGATAGAACATTCAATTTACATATACTTGTACCTACTTTGACTTGGTGCTAATTTTTTATGATATTTCAATAAAAAGAACAGAAAGCTTACAAAAACATTTGTTTTTTGGTCTAGTTAAAAATTACATTACCTTTACAATGGTTGACCCCTGACAGGATGATCAGCATCATTTTCATCAGACTAGGCAATGGAATTTCTATGTAATTATACTGTTTTATAATTCAGTGTTATAACAGACAAACCACACTTTCCAAAACAATTCCATTTTATTATATACAAAATATTAAAAGAAAAAAAAAACTTTGCAACACAACATGAAGGTTAATCGACATTTTATACACGCCGACCACTGAGTGCCTCTACACCAGCTTCCCAAACTGGGTCAGCAAGGCTCGGTTGAATGAAGCCGTCTCTGCCAGCTCTGGTTCAGGAAGGCTCGGTTGAATTAATCTGGACGGGCTGTCGTGGCGGACGCGTGGGATGATTCTACAAGGAAAATGCACACAATAAAATACAGCACGAAAGTGCAAGATATACAGAAAAGACAATAGTTTTTAACAAGATTACATAAGCTTATTTCAGCGTATTGTTCACACGAATAATTAAAATAAAAGCTTTAGTCCGCAGTGTGCTGCAATAAAGCAGCGATCATCATCCACAAATGAACAGCTTTTTTATTGCATAAATAAACTGAGCGTCTTACCGAATATATTTGCGAAAAAACGCACAATAAAAAAAATTAAAACTCACCGTTAAAGGACTCCGATGTCGAGACCTCCCGGTATATTTTTTCATTCCGGGCGGCTCCGTCTAACTCGCGCTGGATACGTTCGTCTGACAATGCAGTGAGCAGACACTGCACCTCCTTATTGGTCCATGGAACACCCTTATTACGCGAAGCCATTTTTGATAGAGAATAAATGAAAATAGCACAGCAATACACTGAAAAGAAACCGCCAACAGTGGTTGCGTGCTGAGTAATGGCGGTCGTGAAGATTCTTTTTTTTTTTTTTTTTCAAAAACTTTATTGAGAAGGTCGTGAAGATTCGGTAGAAGAGGAGGAGGAGAGGGGCAGTTACAACCTGACCAATCAGCGCCGGTTACGACCTGACCAATCAGCGGCGACCAGTCTGTTAACGTCACAACACGGCACAGCTCAGCACTGCTGTACCCTGCCCTGGAGCGGGGCTGAGAATCGCGGCTGTTAAACCGTGTTGGGGCTTGTGGAAAAGCGTACAAAGCGTGCTGAGCCGTCCCGTGTCGCGCTAAAGCGTGCTAGTGGAAAAGGCCCTTTAGTGTATCTTATAAGCAGTGCTTCTAAGTCAACATGCAGGAATAAACATTCATTTAAACATTTTTAACATGCGTATATATATAAAATCACAGATTAATGCATTTCACACATATTATTGATTTTCCACATTAAAAACATCAGAGTCCATTTGCTTTTCATAGTTCTGAAAAGAAGAGAAGGTTTAGAATTGAGTTTGTAATAATGTACTTTAAAGTTCACTGGTTAAATCCAGCATGTCCCAAAGTTTAAGGAAATTTTATTGAGCTGTGGATCGGTGTGGCAATGAGGGCTCCATGTTTATGGGGGCAATAAAACCAAAGCCGGACATTGGTGGAATTCCTTAGGCTGGTTTTAACAAAGGAATAGATTTTTGTTGTGGCCTGGGGAAGAAGATCCGTTCTTGACGGTCTTACACCTGGGTGGAACAAAATGTCTTTAAGCAGAAGAATAATTATTGCTGAGCCAAAGTGAGATGATGCTACAGGAGAGCAGCAGCCCATGAGACGGCTTGGTCTCAGTCCT
Source organism: Pholidichthys leucotaenia (assembly GCA_020510985.1). Classification (NCBI taxonomy): domain Eukaryota; kingdom Metazoa; phylum Chordata; class Actinopteri; order Cichliformes; family Pholidichthyidae; genus Pholidichthys; species Pholidichthys leucotaenia. The sequence continues at coordinate 85,094,613 of CM035846.1, read as the reverse complement.
CCGCCCGCTGGCAGTGCTGACACTCCTCCACAGCACAGGGACACTGAGACAGCGCGTCAGCATTGGCATGGAGGCCGCCTGCCCGATGCACAATCTGAAAATCATAATCCTGCAGTACCTCCAGCCATCTCGCCAACTGTCCATCCGGCTCTTTAAAATTCAGTAGCCAGGTCAGGGAAGCATGATCCGTCCTAAGCTCAAACCTCCCCCTGGGCGAAAATGACAACGCCCCTGGATGACAACCAACAGCACTCGGCAAGTAACACAATAATTCCTTTTGGCTCTGCTGAGAGTACGGCTGAAAAAAGCAAATGCCTGCTCTCCGTGTTCTCCCTCCTGGGATAACACCGCCCCGATGCCCTGGTTGCTAGCATCCATGTCCACGATGAAAGGGCGGTTCGGGTCGGGATACTGCAGGATGGGGGCTCCGATGAGCGCCAAGCGAAGCCGAGCAAAGCCGGGAAAAAGCAGCAGCAAAGCTCTCACTCCACTGAAACGCACGGCCCTTCTGTGTCAGCTGATGCAGCGGGCTGGCAACAGTGGTGAAATCCTTCACAAATCTCCTATAATAGGAGGCCAATCTGAGAAAACTCCGTAGCTCTCCCACATCCCGCAGGACCGGCCAGTTTTTCACCGCTGCCACTTTCTCTGGATTGGTGGCGAGTCCCGCTGTGCTGATGACGTGGCCCAGGAAGGTGGCTTCTCACTGAAATAAGTGGCATTTCCGCAGGTGCAGCCACAGGCAAGCCTGTCGGATGGCATCTAATACTTTCCGGAGGTTGGACAGGGCACCATCAAAGTCAGCTGCGTGAACCAGCAGGTCATCCAGGTAAAGAATGCAGCGGCTCTGGGGCACGTGAGCCAACACTTGCTCCATCAGACGTTCAAAGGTGGCCGGGGCATTGCAAAGTTCAAACGGCATCACTTTGAACTGCCACAGCTCCTGCCCAATGGAGAAGGCTGTTTTCTGGCGGGCCTCCGGTGACAGCTCTACCTGCCAATAGCCGCTGCGGAGGTCCAGCGAGCTGAACCAGCTGGAGACGGTGATGTAATCCAGCACGTCATCGATGCGGGGCAGAGAGTAGGAATCCTTGTGGGTGACGTCATTCAGGCGCCGGTAATCCACAGAGAACCGCCACGAACCGTCCTTCTTCTTAACCAGAACCACCGGCGCCACCCAGGGGTTGCTGGAGGGCTCAATAACATCCGCCTCCAGCATTTCCCGTATTTTTTGCTCTGCCGCCGCCTGCCTTGAAAAAGGCAGACCGCAGGGGCGGAGCTGGATCGGCCTGGTCTCACTGGCGTTGATCTGGTGCTGCACCAAGCTGGTTCGGGTGCACTCCTCATCCTTGGCAGCACAGACGTCAATGTAGCAGTCCAACAGTTCCCGTAGCTGGTGTCTCTGTCCTGATTCTAGTCCGCTGCAGCTCTGCTGGAACAATTCCTCGACCGCCTGCTGTGTTTCTGCTGACACATTGACCCGCTCCACTGCCCCCCCCCCCACTGTCTCTATCAGCGATTGTGCTCCCTCTGCTCATGCTGGTGGTGCTGCTGTGTTCAGCTCTGGTGGCGAACCGCCCAGTTCAGTCCGTTCTGGTGGTCCCTCGATCACACAGGCCCCCGGGTTCCTCCTCTGGGTCCCGCTGCAGAGCGTGATGGTCTGAGCCCCCAGCAGGAGAGACGATCTGACGGTGTCAATTGTTGCGTCCCATGCTGCGAGCAGGTCGAGTCCAATAATGCAGGGATCTTGAATGTCAGCCAGCCAGAACGGGTGGTTTGCATTCTGGCCGTCCACCCCCGCCACAAGAACTCTCCGCCCTCCCAGTTTGGCACGCTCACCGGTGGCTGTGGTGATGCAGCGCCTGGTGGGTTCCCATCCCTGTGGTTCTGCCTCGTCCATACTGGGCAGCACTCCGAGTTGGACCAGGGAGATGGTAGAACCGGTGTTGATCAAGGCCCGGATCGGCGTGTTGTCCAGGCTGCACTGTAGGTACATCCCTAGCGAGTGTCTAATTCGGCCCAAACGTGGTGACAGTTCATCATGGAAAGTGTCTGTGGGAGGGGGCAGGTCCCCGTCCATACCCCCTCACTCTAGTTTAAAGTTGGCGAGGGGGCGGTTTGTCGTGGGGTGGGTGCCGGGCAGTACCGAGCAATGTGTCCTGGCTCTCCGCAGTGGAAGCACCCTTCCTCACGTCACTGTTGCCATCTTCTCACCAGCACAGTTCCTCCTCCTCCTCGTCGCTCTCAGCTGTGGCCTGGAAAGCTCTCTGCTTTGGCGATGATGCATCAGCTGCATAATCCAACGGTCCCACCTACTCCGCTTCTGCCACAGCCGTCTCCCAGCTGCTCGTGGTGTGAATGTGGTTCTGGAGCTGGGCTGGGCGGAGCCCCCAGATGACATGCTGGAGGGCAGCTTCTCCATCGCCCCCAGCTCGAAATCTGGGTAGCCATGCCGCGTCAGCAGCCGTATTTTCGCTGCGTAGGCTCCCAGACTCTCCCGACTCCCTCGCCGGCGGTTGGCCAGCTGTTCCTGGGTGTGCTCAGTGTTGGCTGCTCTCCCAAACTGCCTCCGATGCGCTCCTTGTAGCTCTGGCCAGCTGCGACGTTCCTTGGGCCGGAGGTCAGACAGCGTGCGGAGAGCCCCTCCCTCCAGGGCCAGCACGACCTGCATGGTGCTCTCTTTGGGTGTCCAGCCATTCAGCGCAGCAGCCAGCTCAACCTGGACCAGATAGTCGTTCAGCAGGGTTTTGCCGTCAAAGTGGGGGAGTTTGGCCTGTTAGCGGATCGGTGGGATGGTCACCTCTTGGTTGATCGCCGCCCCTGGTTGCAGTGGAATCACCGGTCCATCCTGCCCTGAAAAGGGCGGGAAGTGGGGCCAGTTTGTTCTGCTTGGCCCGCTCTGCCTTGAGAAAGACAAAAGGTGGGGTATGCTGGCCCCATCTGGTCTGCTGCTCCATTCATCACGGCAAGCAGCTCCGGGGGTCGGTGTGTCAGCTCTGTTGTCCATCCCCAGCTGAGCAATGAGCCGCACAAGCTGCTGAATCTCTGTCCTAATTCTGGCTTCCATCTTCTCCGTGATCCCACTCCTGACACCAGTGTAACGTTGTAAGGGGTTCACACAATAAGGAGAGATGACTGTGATGAAACAGGCTTTATTTGTACACACACTCACAACACAGAACGGAGGGGAGGTCATTTACACAGGCCCTCGTTTCGCTCATGGTGGTACAGACATATGATTCGGCACATATATGGAAACAACGCTATCACAACTGGTCTTATTACACAATTATAATGGCACACACGAATAACGCTTAGAACACACAGATACAGTATTTGAATCCACGGTGCAAGCGTGCTGGGAGACTCCCGCCCCCTTATCACAGCCCCGACGTTACAATAATTTTCCAACCACAAAATTGTGGCTAGTGAAAAGGCTGAGTGGGTAGTAACTTTGGGGAAATCACTAGCCACAGTGGCTGCTGATGTGAAAGCACTATTGCTCTGCAATTACTATCCTCAGCAAGCAGCGGGTGCTACCGTGAGCTTCTCCCCATCCCAAAGCACTCACAAGCGGTCAGTCTTGCAGTAACCTTGTGCAGCAGTTAGTTGCAGTCAAAGAGGAGACCCACGCCCATGAAACTCACGTCCACACTGCAAATGGATTGCATGTGCACAACCCCCCTGCCAATCGAAGTAAATGCTTCTTTGCTGTCATTGTCACACTAATAAATCACTGCATTTGCCTAACAGCCTCAGTCACGTACTCACTTCGTCCACTCTGTGTGTGTGTGTGTGTGAGTGACATAAGCTAAACATCTAGCAGCAAGCTCGTCATGTCGCAGTCTAAACTGTAAGCACAAAAATACAGAAAAGAGTAGGAATCAAACCCTGAATTCAAAGGCTGGTTGAAGCTGTTTATTAGAGATGATACAGAAGTGACGGCCTATTTAAATGCCAAATTAAACAAACCAAGAATCAACAGAAAAAAGTTAATTTGTAGTTCTAAAGATATTTAGGGTGTTTTTTACTCCCTTTTTGTCTCTCCCACGACATTATTCTTCTCTCTTACAGCATCCTTTACAATTACATGCAAATGACCAATTATGCAAATTAGGTGGTGTCATTTGGCGACTTCGAGCGACTTTTAGGACAGCCAATAGCTACTTTCCTTACTGAAGAGTAGGCAACAGCGCGTTTTACTGCTACAGGTACTTATCCATGTATGAACGATAAAGATAACCAGTGTTGCCAATTTAGCACCTTTGTTCCTATATTTAGTGAGTATTCAGACCCCACTAGCAACTTTTTTTCCTCAAACATGACCAGTGACAAATCTAGTAACTTTTTCTGGTGTAACTGCAAACTTTTGGAGACTGACGAAAAAGTACATACTCTTCTCAACGAGTAGCGAGTGCTGCCATGGGCCTCTCCTCTGTCCCAAAGCACTCACCAGGTGGCCCAGTCCCAGTGTTGCCAACTTGGCGACTTTCTCGCTAAATCTGGCAATTTTTCAAATCCTCTTGGTGACTTTTTTTTTTTTGTCAAAAGTGACTATTGACAAATCTAGTGACTTTTTCTGGTGTTATTGGAGACTTTTCTGGTTTTGGAGACCCTGATGTGAAAGCACTATTGCTCTCACAGATGGTCAGTCTCACAGTAGCCTTGTGCAGCAGGTAGCTGCAGTCAGAGAGGAGACCCGCGCCACTCGTGTCCAGACTGCAAATGAATTGTGTGTACACCCCCCCACCCCCCCACCAATCATGCCCTGTTTTACAGGAAGCTGTTTATTGGAGATGATACACTGGCACACTGCCTGTACTGTTCCAAGCCATGATAAAGGAGGGTTGGACGTAGAGCTAGGAATTCCATCCCACGTAAGTCTTTTGATTAAATTTGATATTCTAACATTTAACAGTGCAAGATAAAATTGATTTATGTAATATGGGTCTAGACAAAGCATTAAAGTCATGAAGTTATTTTGAGAAGTGATGGGCTATTTAAATGGCAAAATTAAAACAAACAAACCAAGAATCAACAGAAGAAAGTTAATTTATAGTTCTAAACATATTTAGGGTGTTTTTACTCACTTTTTGTCTTCCCCACAATGTTATTCCTTTCTCCTACAGCAGGGATGGGCAACTGGTGGCCCATCCCCTTATCCACGACAACCCACCAGTCCATTTCAAAAAATCAATTATTTATTTATATCATGTTTGGAACCACATTCTTAAATGCAATTATAGAGTCCGCCAGCAGAGGGAGCTCCAATCAAAACCTAAGTGCCACTCTATGCCAGTGGTGAGTGAGAGGGCAACAGTGACGGAGCCACAGAGAAATATGAGGGAGCAGTGCCAGAGAACGTATTTGTAAGGTATGTGTTGGATGCTAAGACTGCATTAATAGGCTGTAAACAGTAGTAAATGCACAAAGTAAGATGCTTTTAAACAAGAATAAATGAGAGCTGTAGCATTTAGTCTTATTTGGCAGGTGAAGCCTCATGGAGCTCGGTGGCTTTCTTTCCTTCTAATTGTGCAGAAAAAGAATGAAAGCTTTGAGGTTTCTTTCTAAAGAGCGTGACTGAAGCACACTGTTTCAATCCCATGTCAGCAATAAAAGTTCAGAGACTGTGGTCGTTGAAATCTGCTGAATATTTTGTTCATTTATATCAGTGGCTCTTAAACTTTTTTTTATTCACCATTTTGGGGAGCCAGACGATCACAAAGCCCACTTGCCCCTCCACATCCACAATGAATCCAAGAGCAAGTTAAGCCTTGTCATATCTCCTTTTCTTCTTGTCATGAACTCTCCGTGCGCTTCTCCAACAGAGCACGGAGGAGGAGAAAGGACGAGAGGATTTAACTCAGGGTTACACCAAACACACATTTATTAACACAAAATGACACATACAGCAGACACAACAGCTCAGGTATGCTAAGAGTCCCTCAGGACGCCCAGCACACACACACACACCAGAGGATAAACTGGGCAAACAGCCACGGCGTAGCAGCTGTGCTGCACAGGGGAATGCTACAGAATGCGAGGCAGCACAGCGGCGAATAAACACACTGCAGTTTACTCACGGTGAGGGGGGCTGTCTGAGAAATCCCAGGATCCCAGCGAGCACACACAGAATACAGTCCTTAGATGAGGTGGTTTGACAGCGGAGAACAATCATCTAACTCACACAATGATCCAGCGGCGTCTGTCTAGCGATGAACTCCTTTAATACAGACGCCGCTGGTGTGACAAATAGGGAACACCTGGGCAAGCGCGGGAAAGGTGATTACCGGGGCGAACAGCTGGCTGTCAGAAAGAGGGGGGCGTGGCCGGACAGGCCAGAGCGGCAGCTACAGGCAGGAACAGAAACAGTGCGCAAAAATGAAAACAACAAGAAATCAAAACACAACTCCGCATAATAAACCCACTGCCCGAGCCACCAGGATCGATCAGAACTGAGCCCACAGGAAACATGGGCTCAGTTCATGACAGAGCCCCTCCTTCTAGGTGGATACCAGACACCCACGGTAACATCAAGGAACCCCCCCCGACACCACCAACCCCAGCAGGCACAACAATAACCCACGAACCCGGGTGGGAGGTAGGGGGAATAGGAAAGGAGGGAACACAATACCCTGCCCAGGGTCCACAATTAACCCCCCCAAATCCACGGGTGTTGGGGCTCAGCAGGCCGCCCAGAGTCCCAGGCCCAGCAGGAGTTCCGGTGGACGTAATCCGGCGGCCTGCCAGAAAATATGGGCCACCCGACCTGGAGAGTCAATTCTTCTGGTGGTCGGCCCACATTGCTCAGCCACCAGGATGGAGGGGGTGAAGCAGAAGGCGACCTGCCCACCGGAAGGCTGACTGGAGGGCAACCGGACCGGGGAGAGGGGACCTCCATGGCATCCTCAGTGGCCCCCGCGGTGGGCCCCAACCGGGCTGGCTCTGCTGCACCAGCGGTGGCCCTTGACCGGGCCGGCTCCGCTGCACCTGCGATGGACTCCAGCAAGAGCCTAGCTGTGCCTACAGTGGCCCCTGACCGGGCCGGCTCCGCTGCACCCACGATGGACTCCAGCGGGAACCTAACTGCACCCGCGGTGGCCCCTGACAGGGCCGGCTCTGCTGCATCCACGATGGACTCCAGCAGGAGCCTGGCTGCACCCACGGTGACCCCCATCGGGGGCCTCATTGCTCCCGCGGTGGCCTCCCCAGTGAGGGAGGTAGTGCTCCTAACGTCCCCTGGCGCTGGACCCCGATCCTCGGTGATCTCCAGCGAGATCAGCTGTTCTCCAGCGGCCCTGGCAGGGGGCTCCAACCCCGGAGGGAGAGAGAAAGAGACCAGGTCAGGGTCGCCGGCAGCGGCAGAGCCTGGTGAGGCGGACCCGAGGGCTGCTATGAGCTGCCCCGGGTCCTCCTCACCATGAGTCGGGCAGTGTGACATAGATATCTGGGGTATCGATATAATGGAGCACACTTGCCTGAACTTGGGCTCCACCGCCATCCAGGACTCTGGCGATTTGGGATGCGTAGCCTCCGTCGTTGCACTCGGTGCTGTGCCCCGGTTGACCTCCTCCGGTGCTGCCAACGTCCCGTCGTTGTCAGACGGCAACCCTGGTGATGGCAGCTCCTGCCCGGCGACCCTAGTGAAGGGCTTGGCAGGCATGGGAGAGAAGGAAAGGTTAGGGTCGCCGGCAGCGGCAGACCCCGGCAAGAGGAGCTCAGGCGCCACCAGGAGCCGCACCTGACTCTCCTCCCCAAGAGCCAGACAAGATCTCTTGATCAAAGGCTATTGAATTGCAGGAAAGACTACTTGCCTGTGCTCGTGCTCTACTGCCATCCAGGATTCCGACGCTGTCGATGATGACGGTCTGGGTCCCATCAGCTGGGGGTCTGGTCCTGGGGATGATTCTGCTGCGGCGGTCCCCGCAGCAGGCGTGATGGTGATCGCAGTCTCAAGGCTCCCAGGCGAAGTTCCCCCTGCTGGTGACCGATCCAGCATGGCGGCTGGGGGCTGCCTCTCCAAAGACCCTGGGAAAGGATCCTCCAGGGCCTCGGGCTCCTCCTCTGCCTGGTGACTCGGTGTGGAAACCGGAGAATTCCCCAAAACACACAGAGGAGACACGGAGAGTATTGGTGAGGAGCAGTTACATGCCGCTGGCGCAGAGAACTCGGGGGACTGCAGGACCTGAGTCTCTTGGCCAGGGAACAGGCAAAATTGTTCATTACTAATAGGAAAATGAGAAGGTTGCCTGTTCTCCTGGTTCGCAATGTCTCCAGCGGCGTCCGGAGCACTCCCATCCCCCTCCGTGTCCATGGCGACTCCGGGTTCCTCTATATATGGTGGAAAAGCCCCCCAGACAGGCACAGGGGCAGATGGATCCGGAGGGAAAAAGGGGCTCTCCACATTGGCAGAGGTAACAGCAGTGGAGGAGACAGCTGCAGGTGACACCTCGGGAGAAACAGGCGGCTTCGCTGCAGGATTCTCCTCGTCCAGTGAAGGAGGGGGGGTCGCTGGCCGGATAATGATGGAATCCTTAAGGCGAGACCTCCGGGAACGGCGATGTCGTGGAGGAGAAGGAGACTCTGAGGTGAACGCTTGCTCTACCTCCAGCAGGAGCTTCGGGTCCCTTGGGGCTAATTCCTCAAACTTGGTCGCCAATTCTGGGAGGCGCCACGGCTTCACCTCCAGGAGAAGCTCAGTCTCCGCCAGCAACACCTGTCTGCGTTCCTCCAGTTCTTCTGTGAGTTGAGCGAGCTCCGGCTCTGGAAGAGGAGGCGGGATAGGAGCAGGAGAGCTACGGGCAGAAGAAGGCCCCCTCCATTGTGAGCGTTCCTTCTGCGATGGAGACAACCCCAACACCAAAGACTCCTCCCCGAAAGGCAGAGAGAAGATGGCGTAGACCATGTCAGCCACCCCCGGGTAATTCCAAAGGCTGGGGTTAACCCTCATTACCTCTTCAGCGGAGTATCGAGCCACTCGGACGTCCTTCAGAATCAATGGCTCCCGCATCCAAGAGGTGGTTAGACGGAGGAGAACAATCATCTAACTCACACAATGATCCAGAATTAAAGGAGCTCATCGCTAGACAGACGCCGCTGGTGTGACAAATAGGGAACACCTGGGCGAGTGTGGGAAAGGTGATTACCAGGGCGAAGAGCTGGCTGTCAGAATGAGGGGGGCGTGGCCGGACAGGCCAGAGCGGCAGCTACAGGCAGGGACAGAAATGGTGTGCGAAAATGAAAACAACAAGAAATCAAAACACAACTCCACATAATAAACCCACTGCCCGAGCCACCAGGATCAATCAGAACCGAGCCCACAGGAAACACAGGCTCAGTTTATGACACTTCTTGGCGAATTTCTCCTTGCTCATCATTTTTGTGGAGAGTTTTAAAAATTAGGTCCTGACATAATTTTATCCATCCATCCATCCTCTACTGTTTAATCCTTTTTGGGTCATGTGGTGGTGATGGGGGGAGTAGAGCCTTTCCCAGCATCTTTGGGCGAGAAGTAGGGTACACCATGGACAGATCACCAGTCCATTGCAGGGCAGATATAATTTTATAAGTAATTTTAATTCTAATATGATAAAACACTGAGTAGCTTTTTTTTTTTTTTTTGTCCTGTCAGGCAGCTAGGCAAACAGAACAGGGATCTGTCACCCTACTGTGCCAAAACAGATTTACTTTGCCAAGAGGAGCCTATACAGTGCCTAACTTTGCACTGTATATTGTTGCAAACTCCTCCTGTAATAACTTTTAATACTTTATTTTAATTGCTTTACCCATGGAAGACCCAACAGGATGGGGAAGAGGGAAAGGATAGTGTGAAGGGGGGAAAGAAAAGGGAGGGGAACAGACAAAAAAAAAAAAAGACAACTAAAACAAACAAAAGAAACTGCTTCTTCCACCGGAGATGTCTCAACACGAGTCTGGTTTCTGCACCTGTTAAAGGAGAGACACTTGTACATGTATGTCTGTGTGCCTATACTGTATATGAGAACGCGCGCAAAATAAGTGTGTGCATGTGAGTGGTTTGTCAGGAAACATACAAGCGGAGGGCCGGTCGCAGCAGCCCTCCCCCCGAGGACCCCGAGCAGGCAAGGCAGCGCCACCAACCCCCAGCCCCGAGGTCAGCAAGCCCCAGGAAAGCCAAGCATCCACCCCCGGAGAGACGATCAAGGGAGGGCAGGCCGCCCAGCGGCCGGTGCGGTGAGCCCACACCCCTGGACCCACCCGACCCCCACCCCCCCAGCGGGGCCAACATCCGCCCCCGGGCCCCAGGCACCAGCAGGCCAGCGACCCCACCCCCCAGGAAAGAGGCCAGCCAGCACCCCACGGCGTGAGCCCCCCCAGGTACCCCCACAGCGGTCCCGCCCCAGCGCCTTGGCCACACACCCCGGGGACCCCCACGTCCAAAGAAGTCCCCTCGCCCAGGTGAGCCCACATTGCTGAGAGGCACTACCCCCCTAATCCAGCCCCTCCCGACTCGCAGGCACACCCCTCCCCATACCTTCACACCCACATGTTCCCATGCACACCCCTCTCACTCACCCAGACCGACCCATTCTCTCTCACTCCAGTACCCACTTAAATTCACTCCTCATTCACCTTTATTTCAAAAGCCGACTGTGAAGCAGATGCAGTGAGCCTGAACATGCACCAGTGCCCGGCAGTGACCAGGGAGGCCACCGGCGCAGGCCACAGAAGCAGACCCCCACCCCCCGGCGCCCATCTGAGTGAACAATCAGCAGACCACCGCAGGCGCCCCAAGATGCCACCCGGCATGCAAAGCGCCGCACAAAACCGACCCACCATCACCACCTCCATTCATCACTCTCTCACTCACACTTAAACTCATATTCAGCCCCCCGTCACTTCCTTGGTTGTATCTATATATTAGTAGCATCCAGGGATTTTAACAACATGATAGGTCCCAGGCTCCCCACCAGGCCCCCACGCCCCCAGCAAGATAGGGCAACAGGGGTGGGGGAAGACCCCCACCTCCTCCCCCCGCACAGAACATGGTGGGTGTGTGTCGGTTATATGATATAATTGTGTATAAATGTGTGGACTACTAAAGTGCAATTAAAATTGGGGGGATAGTAATTGAAGCATTGTTAGCCACTGTGATGGGCAGCAGAGCCCCCATCCCCCCAAGCCCTCAGTGTCTAAAATGCAATTAAAATTGAGGTGAGTGCAGCCCCACCACGTGGCAAAGGTATCCCCTTCACCGACACAGTGCGGCACACCCCCACCCGAAAGCCCTAAATGTAACAAAAAAGATCAGGGGGAGGAGGAGGGTGGGAAATAAGACTGGGAGGTAGGCGGTCCAAAAACAAGCCCCCCCCCCCCCCCCCCCCAGAAGCCAGCTTGCAGACTGGCTTGTGAGGCCACCCACTGCCCCCAAATCCCAACCCAGGGCGAGGGCCGCCAGTGGAAACAACCCAGGACCCACCAGCATCACGTCCCGGCGCTCCAGCACCACTAACATGACGGGGCAGCCAAACATACTACCACTCATCTTACACACACGAACATGGACAACAACAGTCACAATAGTGAACAATGGGCCAGACCCACACAGCGCCCAACACGCCAGGCGACACACCCGAGCGCCCACGCAGGCCCACGACCACCCACCCCAAACACACACCGACAGCTGCAGGCCGCCCTGCAACCACAGCCACCCTGGAACAACCCAATGGAAACACAGCCAACAACCCGCACCAATGACCCCCCCAGCCACCCCCAAGCACCAACGCACACCCGCTGCCAATGACATCAGGGGCGATGACACCGAGTAGCTTTTATTTTAATTTGCATTTTCAATTTTAATTGGGAAACTTTTAACACGAGAAGAAAACTGGTCAGGGAGGCTGCCAAGAGGCCGACAGCAACATTGAAGGAGCTGCAGGAATTTCTGGCAAGTACTGGCTGTTTAGTACATGTGATGACAATCTCTTGTCTTCTTCATATGTCTGGGCTATGGGGTAGGGTGGCAAGATGGAAGCCTTATCTTATGAAGAAAAACATCCAAACCCAGCTACATTTTTCAAAAAACACATTTGAAATCTCCCAAACACATGTGGGAAAATGTGTTATGGTCCAATGAAACCAAGGTTGAACTTTTTGGCCATAATTCCAAAAGGTATATTTGGTGCAAACACAACACTGCTCATCACCAAAAGAACACCATACCCACAGTGAAGTATGGTGGTGGCAGCATCATGCTTTGGGGCTCTTTTTCTTCAGCTGGAACTGGGTCCTTCGTCAAGGTGGAGGGAATTATGAACATTTCCAAATACCAGTCAGTGTTGGCACAAAACCTTTACGCTTCTGCTAGAAAGCTGAAGATGAAGAGGAACTTCATCTTTCAGCACGACAATGACTCAAAGCACACATCCAAATCAACAAAAGAATGGCTTCACCAGAAGAAGATAAAGGTTTTGGAATGGCTCAGCCAGAGTCCAGACATCTGGACTCCGAACATCTGTGGGGTGATCTGAAGAGGGCTGTGCACAGGAGATGCCCTCCCATTCTGACAGATTTGGAGCATTTTTGCAAAAAAGAGTGGGCAAATATTGCCACATCAAGATGTGCCAAGCTGATAGACTCCTACCCAAAAAGACTGAGTGCTGTAATAAAAGTCAAAGGTTCTGCAACAAAGTATTAGTTTAAGGGTGTGTATATTTATACAACCAGGTTATTATAAGTTTTTTATTTTTCCCCTCAAAAGATTTCAGTTTGTTTTTTTAATTGGGTTGTACATGTTATAGGTCACATTAATAGTGGAAAAAGTTTTGAAATGATTTATCTTGGTCTCATTTTTCACATCACAAAAACCTGGCATTTGAACAGGGGTGTGTAGACTTTTTATATCCACTGTATTTATTAATGAGTCCTGATTCATTACCTCAGATCATTACATAGATTATCCAGTTTATTCTTTGGAAATAAAAAACATAGTACCACAAGACTATTTTATTACACCATCTTTATCAAATTTAATATTGATTCATAATTGACTATTACACCAGCATCATTTGTGTATTTAAATCTAATCATAATGTCAAACTACTTTGTGTCACTCTTTGTCTGTGGTTCTGGACTCAGACCTGAATTTTAACAGCCACATCAAGACAGTAGTAAAGTGAGCCTATAATCACTTAAAGAACATATCAAGGATTAAAGGTCTAATGTCTCAGCAGGATCTAGAAAAACTTGTCCATGCATTTATCTTCAGTAAACTGGACTACTGTAATGTTGTCCTCACAGGTCTCCCTAAAAAGTGCATCAGACAGCTGCAGTTAGTTCAGAATACTGCAGTTCTAGTCCTCACCAAGAAACCAAGACCAAGAAAGTAGATCATTTAACTCCAGTCCTCAGATCTTTACACTGGCTTTCTGTCTGTCAGAGAATAGATTTCAAAATACTGCTGTTGGTTTATAAAGCTCTCAAAGGTTTTGGGCCAAAATACATTTCAGATCTGCTAGTCCATTATGAACCACCCAGAGCCCTCAGATCACCAGTCAGGCCTACTATCTGTGCCCAGAGTTAGAACCAAACATGGTGAGGCAGCATTTCGTTTTTATGCCCCTCACTTATGGAACAAACTCCCAGAAAGCATCAGGGCTGCTGAAACTCTCAGCTGCTTTAAATGCAGGTTAAAAACTCTTCTATTTGACACTGCCTTTCAGTCTTGGCTTGTTAAGATGTTTTTGATTAAAATAGCTTTTGTTTTCAGTAAATATGACCTCCTAATGCTGCCAATTCAACAAATGACCATTTTCAATTCTTTACAACTAATAAAATGTTTTGAAACTGTTGTGCATCATAATTTGGAACAGTGCATTTTTTTTTTAAAATTTTTTGCAAAAAATAGTTATCATGGAGGTTTGTTCAATAAAATTTGAATTATGCTCTAATGGTTGATGACTTGAAAATTATACTGACTGTCATTTGCATCAAATATTTAGGAAAATCTGAGAAAAATATCATTTGCATAATAATTTGGAATGCGATGTAATAAAAGAAAAATTGAGAGACCCCGAAAAATGAGACAAGAGTCAGCTTAAGTGAATGACGGTGAGTAAGTAACTTTAATCTTTTTAACTCCAGCTGAACTATGTACATTAATGACATTAATGATAATGATGATTAATGTGTAACAGTATATGAATTAATAATTATGATCAAGTATAAAAATTATTTAATTTATATTAATGTATTGGAACCGGAGATGAATTCTCGGTTCATATACACCGGAAAAGTTAATAACACTTGTGGGGCACCAGCTTCTATCTCTAAGAAGCGATTTAATCTTTAATTTCACTTTATATCTGTTTAATCACTCAATAATTTAATTAATAATCAGTCTCAAAATTTTAGTGAATTTGATACTGGTGACTTGAACAAGACTCAGAATGAAATAAATTCTCAACAACTTCTCTCATTTTCACATATTTATTAAATGAAATGATGACTAACAGACATCGCAGTGATTTCATTAACCATAAAATCATAAACTTGTAAATGATAGATTAACACTGAACATTTGCAGAACCAGGGTTAACTGAAATGAATTTAGATCAGTTAACAGATTATGGAAACAACGCAAATTTATGGAGAAAGTTTTACTAATTATATAAAAAGTTCTGGATTACTCTTAAGAAAATGAAAATGGGATTTTAATGAAAGAAGGAGTTATGTTAATGGATCCTTAATCTGCATCTGATTAGATATCAAATTATTATCGAACCTCAGACGTTTAACTCAGCAGATGAATAAAGATGCAGCTCACGTGACTGGCGTGATGGTTGAAGTTGAAAATCCTTCTGCATTGTCCTGTAGTTCTTAGATGGCACCAAAGGTCGGAATATATGAATATTTGACCAGCAAATATTCTTTGACGAGGGATGAGATTGGTATGTTTGATCCCAATGGTTGAAATCCAGCTGAGGCGTGCTGATTCCTTCAGCTGCGCGTGATCATGGGGAGCTGCGTCTCCTTTCCTCTTCGTTGGCAAGCGGCTTCCCAGAGGAATTCGATAATAATTAAATATATATAATCTGATCTCAAATTAAAAGAGTTTCAGACTTTAGATAAAAGGGTTTCTGATGTGGGATTTTTCAATAAAAATATTATAAAAATAAAGTCAAGATTAAAGCTTACATTAAAATCAAAAACGGTGGTTTTACACAAAGTTTAACTGGAAAAAGTGATAGAAATAAACATCTACAATTGAAGTTTAACTCCGGATTAGGATGAGCTTGGAAAAAGAAGAATCAATTCCAAGATGTTTAAGAGAAAAGAAAAACATTAAAATACATAGTTACAGAACACAAAGTTACGAGTTATCTGCTCTGTGATCGTCGAAAAACACGTGGAGTGGCACATCGAAAAACACGTGGCAAGTCCCTTTGTTCTCCAGTGGTTCTCTCTGCTGTGTAGACATGAAGACAGTGGAAGTCGAAAAAAACGAGAAAAGTGGTGCTGAAAAGAGAGTCTCTTCCCTTTTATCTGTGGAGAAGTTTCGCGGGACTCCGTGATTGACAGGAGCCCCCAGCCAATACGCTTCCTTTGTGGATGGGCTTTATGAACTTTTAGTCCAATAAACAAACAGTCTTTTGTCTGGAACTTTTGAGAGAGAGCTGTTGTCATGCAGAGATTGGCTGCTGGCAGTCACATGATTTGAGAGGTATTTTGCAAATCTTTAACACTTAATATTCATCTACACATTTATGTATATAAACTAAGCTAACCTTAGTGATTAATGTAACTCATACCCAGTGCTTATAAATTAACATGCAGGAATAAACATTCATTTAAACATTTTTAACATGTGTCCTGGAAAAGAAGAGAAGGTTTAGAATGGAGTTAAAACAGATGTGATTAAAAGGTTTGCTGGTTAAATTCGGCAGGTACCAGAGTTTAAGGCAATGTTGAGCTGTGGATCTTTGTGGGCCATGAGAGGCTCCAGGGGCCTGTCTCTTGTCCACCATTTATGGGTCATAAAAGTCAAAACAGGAAATGCATTAGTGTGAATTCCTTAGACTGGTTTTAACAAAAGAATGTGAGTTCAGTTGTGGCCTGGGGTAAAAGAGCAGTTTTTGACTGTCCTTTTCCTGGGTGAAACAATATCTTTAAGCAGAAGAATTCTTATTGATGAGCCAAGTGGGATGATATAACAAATGACAGTCAAGTTAAGACAATAATATGTCATTATGCAATAATGGAATAGTCCACACTCTGATGAAGATTCTCAGTCATCCAGGTGGGTCAGTATACTGTATGAAAGCTCAGTCTAGTCAACAGGAATCAAGTATTTTTTTTACTCTGAATGGTGAACTGGATGAATAGTAAAACATTTCAGAGTAAAAAAAAAATTATTTAAATCCAGTTGACTTATCTGAGCTTTCATACAGTATAGTTGTCCACATCCAAGCTTCTCACCAAATTTTGCCTCCTTTACAATATTTTAGATGAGCAACAACATACTTCAGATTGTCATGTTCTGCTGCGGGAAAGCGAAGTGAACATATAAATACAATAAAGCTGCCACATTGGCTGGTCTCGTAGGCCTGCTACTTATACACAGCCTTAATGACAGCAGGCAGACCAGCCGTGTGGCAACAGGTGTGTGACTGATTGGACCAGTGTATGGATGCGTGTGTGTGAGTATAAGAGTGAAAATGAATGTGTGTGGATGTGTGTGTGCATGCGTGAGTGTGTGAGTGAGTGTGTGGCAAACATACTGCCGGTGGATGCCTGGTGAGGGGGATGCCTGGCTGTGGGACTGGCAGAGAGGCAGATCAATCTGCCAGCTGGAAATGAACAAGTAATAATTAACCCACAGCCGACAATCATGCTCAGGGTCACGACCCTGAACATGACAGTGCCCCCCCCAACGGGTGGGTACCAGACATCCATGGAACCATCCTCCCCCCCAACAGGAGCAACAACACCAAACAATACAAACCCAGGTGGGAGGTAGGGGGAAAACAGGTTAGGAGGGACAGAACATGATAGGCAATACACCACAAAAACACCACAACACTCCCCAACCCCAAAACAAAACAACCCACCCCTCCCAAAGAGTCCTACAGTTCAGGGGGCCGCCCAGAGTCCAAGGCCCAGCGGGCTGCCATCAGTTCAGGAGGCCGACCAAAATCCCAGGGCCAGCGGATGACCCGCAAAGCAGTGTCCGGTGGCCTGCCAGGGCATGCGGACCACCCAGCAAGGGAGCCCTGTCTTTCGGGCGGCCTGCCCACATGATTAGGCTACCAGGACCGGAGGGGCAAAAGAGTCGGTGGCCTACCCACAGGGAGACTGAGAGGTGGGTGGCCGGGCAGAGGATGAGGAACCCCTGCGATCGCTGGCGGCAGAAAAAGGAAGACCCCGATGGTGCCGGGCAGAAGGAGGAGGAACACCCACAGGACCTCCAAAAGGGAAAAGAAGGCCCCGGCATTCCCAAGCTGTCCCGTGGCACCCCCGGTGGTCCAGATGAAGGACAGAACCTTCATAGCACCCGTGGTGGACCAGGGCTGGGCCATGGCAGCCTCCGCGATGGTCCCGACCTGGGACAATGTTGCACCCACGGTGGACCCCAACCAAGCCATGGTTGCACCCATGATGGAGTCCGGCTGGACCCCTGCTGCACCCGTGGTGGGACCTGGCTGGGCCACTGCTGACCCCAATGCCATCTTGGCCATGGGCCAGCTGACCCGTGTGAGCACCCGAGCAAGGAGATGGTTGACCACTGGTACCCTGGACTGGGGCCGGGTGCCCCCGATAACCACCTCGTCTAGAACCTCGGTGACCCCCGGTGGCGGACCTGGATCTGCAGCCTCGTCCAGCGACAGGAGACCCTCTCCGATGACTCTGGAAA
Source organism: Pholidichthys leucotaenia (assembly GCA_020510985.1). Taxonomy (NCBI): domain Eukaryota; kingdom Metazoa; phylum Chordata; class Actinopteri; order Cichliformes; family Pholidichthyidae; genus Pholidichthys; species Pholidichthys leucotaenia. The sequence continues at coordinate 85,076,723 of CM035846.1, read as the reverse complement.
TGGACTCAGAGAGAGAGAGGGAAGGGTCAGTGTTGCCGGCAGCGGCAGAGCCCGGCGAGTCGAGCTCAGGTGCAGCGTTTGGCTGCAGCTGGCTCTCCTCACCTAAAGCCATGCAAAAGTGCTCAATAATGGAAAGAAGAAAGACAAAAGAGAGCACTTGCCTTAGCTCAAGCTCTACCGCCGTCCAAGACTGCAACGAGCTGGGCGATGTCTCCGCAGGTCCAGGCTCCACTCGGGTTCCGGTAGGACCACCAAGGAAGGAAGAGAGAGGGCTGGTGAACATTTCTTGACAGCAGCAGGCGGGGAGAGCTCAGGGGACTGCTTACCCTGAGCCTCCCTACCGGGAATCAGACAAGACATTTCATTATCAATGTGAGTAAAATGAAAAGAAACTTGCCTGTTCCCTCGATTGGTGGTGAGATTCGCCTCCACTGCTGTTTAGGCGTCTCCACCCATCCGTCCGGGAAAGGCGGTGTCTAGCTCCTTGGAAGACAATTTTGGAGCCGCCCCTCTTGCGTCAGGGATGGAAGACCCCGGTGAGGAAGGGAAACACCCCACTGCCGCTGGAAAACGAGCCAGGGAAGATGACCTCGCTGCAGACGCAGAAGGGAATCCTGCAGACGGAACTGCTAGGACCTGGGGATTATCCGCTGCGGAGGCAACAGGGCTCGGTGTGGGAGCAGTTGGCGGGGCTGGATTAATCGTCCGGGAATCCGGGTGACGCCGACGTGGCCGACCTGGTGGACGCCATCTTGGGACGGAGATCGGAGGAGAGGAGAAAATGGTTGCTGACGAAGGAGAGCGTCTTGGCTTGGGCTTAGTCCGGAGCGTCCTCCCTGGCTCATCCTCACGCAGGGCGAGGATAGCATGGAATATGTCGGCCGATTTGGGGAAAAACAGGAGATCGGGACAATGCTCCAGGACCTCTGCTGCGGTGTTCCAAACAGCGCGAACGGCCTCGGGAGAGTACTGCCCTTGTATCCGGGAGAAGGCATCCTCCAGACGGGCCAGTCCGTGCAGCTCCGCGTCGCTCCAGTAATCCATTAAGACTACAAACCAGGTACGCGATGCACACAAAGAAAATGAGTAACACGTTACTTACTTGCCCGGGCCCTGTTGGTGGCAGCTTTCTGTCATGTTCTGCTGCGGGAAAGCGCAGCGAACATATAAATGGCAGCGAGCCCGAGATGCAGAGCAAGTAACATGTTTATTTACAATGGGTGAATCTGTACATAAAGTCCAAAAACAGTCACAACAAGGAAAGACACCCCGCTACAAGCTCGGTAGTTCCAAAATGTACCTCATGCGCTCGAACAGGCTGGAGTGGAGGGAAAGGCACAAAGCAAAGACTTACTAGGCATCGGAGTCGCAAGACTCTGGGAAAGCAACACACTTCAAAGTCCAAGGGAAGAACCAACCCAAGCGAGTCTGGATGTCCAAGTTGACAAAATAAAGCTGCCACATCGGCTGGTCTCGTAGGCCTGCTACTTATACACAGCCTTAATGACAGCAGGCAGACCAGCTGTGTGGCAACAGGTGTGTGACTGATTGGACCAGTGTATGGATGCGTGTGTGTGAGTATAAGAGTGAAAATGAATGTGTGTGGATGTGTGTGTGCATGCGTGAGTGTGTGAGTGAGTATGTGGTGATCATACTGCCTGGATGCCTGGTGAGGGGGATGCCTGGCTGTGGGGCTGGCAGAGAGGCAGCTCAATCTGCCAGCTGGAAATTAACAAGTAATAATTAACCTACAGCCGACAATCATGCTCAGGGTCACGACTCTGAACATGACAACATGAACATGACACAGATACAAATGCCCAACCAAACTGGGGTCTCTGCTCAACAAAAACAGATTCCAGTCTCCCTAAGAGCACCACATCTATAATAAATGTTAGATTGTCGTTATAGTAGATACAAATTTAATAGCTAATTATTACTAAAAAAAATGTATAAAAACAAGAACTAAAATGGAAAAAGAGGCTAACGTTATTAAAACTGCTGCTTTACCTCTTGAAATTTAAGCCACTGAGATTTATTTGTGTGTGACCCACCTTTACGCTGTGGTTTCTCATCCCATCTAGAGGCCCTACATCAAGGGTGCCCACACTTTTTTGGCTTGTGAGCTATACTTTTAAAATGACCAGGTCAAAATGATCTACCTCCAGCTAAAAAATGTCAAATATGGTAATATATGTTGGCGTACAATGTACGCTGAACATTATATAACTGCGTGAACCCTTATGTGTCAGGAACCGAGCCGGCTTGGTTTCCCCGGCTTGGTCCTGTCCTCCTTGTGGGGTTAAGTGCCACTGTGTATGTTCATTACGTATTTCAGTGCTGCTTCCGTATCCTTAGCCACTGCTCTCAGGCCGGCAGCTGTGAGGCAGTCCTCTTCGGCTCACTCTAGCGTAGCACTGGCTGACAGCTTGCCGGTCCGACCACATCCCCATCCACCCCCATCCGCCTTTCACTTCCGCCTCCCAAAGAGAGCAGATGCTTTTTTCCTTCTCTCCAGCTCCATCTCCTTCCTCCCTAACTGACTGGATCCCAGCTTGCTATCGTCTGTCTGCGTGTCTTTACTGCTGATTATCGAACGAAATTATGGATTTAATAAGCTGGGCTTTGATCGCAATTGACACTATTTTTTCAACGAGGAAAAGTGCCCCGGGGGAGGTAGTTTGCCCCGCAGGAACTGCGGCTGCGGGCTATTTGAGGGACACAAGTAATTGGAAACTCTTGTGCCTGTCTGATCTCTCTATCGAAGATGTCGAAGATTTATACCTCTTCGTAGCAATGGTCATAGGGATCGTTCTGATTGGATCTGGGATTGTCCTGGTGTACCGTAAATTGATGAAGATGGACGTAGCCTATCAAAATGCTGGCCAGGCGAGGCTTAACCATCAAATTGAACAAATGGGGAGGACTCTGACAGCGGCTAATGGAGAACTGTCTAGGAAAATGGATTACATCATGATCACGCTGAGAGCCGTCCATGAAGAATTCAACGTCCAGCACTGAAGGATTAAAGTACTGAATCTGTAAGAGAATATAAAGTCTTTTTCTCTGGGATCAGTACTATTCGACTAATCTGACCTGCCCTCACACAATGTCCTCCAGATTATCTGCAGTTTTTTGTTTTTTGTTTCCAAAACATTTGAGCTGCATTGACTCTATGGACAGCCAGCTGCCTGGCTCAAGGACAAATGCCAGCCGCTAGACAAAACATCTCCTGCCGAAGAGACTTTGTTGTTCTTAACTGATATAAACACCTCCACTCAACACTACACCCACACTGACTCAATAAACTGATGAGAAGATCATTCACTCACTGCTCCCTTTGTGTCTTTGTGTACATTCTTGTCTGCTAATTGTGCATTGAGGGCTTTTTTTCTTGTAATCATAATATTGATCATATATGACCGGTATTCTGACAATCAATGTTTTTTTGCTCTTTCCTATTGTGTTATCCTTTTCTTCCCTATGCATCCTGTACCCATCTGATGACAGGCGCGTTTCGACGCTGCCGCGTCACCGGAAATGCAGGTCGTTTTCTGTGTCAAGTCAAATCCCTCGTATGTTATCAGTTGTTTACTGTTAATGTACTTGGCAATAAATCCTTTTCTGAGTTCTGAGTTCTGAGTTCATTACTGTCAGCTGATTCCCACTCCCGTTAATCATCTTTCCTGGTCCTCGCCCAGGTGCTCCTCATCTCACCATCACCAGCAGTGCGTGTACTTAAGCAGCTTTTTGCCAGTCATGTATTGCTGGGTCATTACATAGTACTGTATTGTCTGCTTTTCTGTCAGTGAACTGTTTGTCTGCTGTCAGGACTTCTACGACATGTATCCACTCCGTGCAGTCCGTGGTTCTCTCACGCCCTCATAGCGATTCTGGCTGTGGGACGCCAGTGTGGGTACACGTCTCTCCTCATGCGTTTGTGGGGCAATGTCGGCCCCCGAATGCCAACCATAAGTGTTTCTTTGTATTTTTTGTATGTCTTCACCTTTTGGACTGTTCGCCTTTACTTTAATAAATGTGTTGTGGTGTTACCCTGCGTGTAGATCCTCATCATTTCTCCCCTCTCTGTGCGCTGCGTAAAAGCACACGGAGAGAGTCATGACAGAATGACCCAGCCGCCAGAAAAGAAGATTTAGCGGGTATACCCACACATCCCTTTTTCCCCCCTTTTTTGTGTGTCATTTTTTGGGACTCACCTGTGTTGGAGTTGGCCATAGATTCGGCAGGCTGGAGTTATCCTTTGAGCCTGGGATGGGAGTGCTGCCGAGCGTTAATGGACATCAACAGGCTCATTGCATCGGCCAGCAAATATTCCACCCTGGAGGACATTCTCTTGTACGTACACTACCGTTCAAAAGTTTGGGGTCACCCAGACAATTATTTTGTGTTTTCCATGAAAAGTCACACTTATTTACCACCATGAGTTGTAAAATGAATAGAAAATATAGTCAAGACATTGACAAGGTTAGAAATAATGATTTGTATTTGAAATAATAATTTTTTCCAGATACTCAACCTGCTCAAAGGAAGGTCAGTTTTATAGCTTCTCTAACCAGCTAAACTGTTTTCAGCTGTGCTAACATGATTGCACAAGGGTTTTCTAATCATCCATTAGCCTTCTGACGCAATGAGCAAACACATTGTACCATTAGAACACTGGAGTGATAGTTGCTGGAAATGGGCCTCTATACACCAATGTAGATATTGCACCAAAAACCAGACATTTGCAGCTAGAATAGTCATTTACCACATTAGCAATGTATATTAGATATTAGAGTGTATTTCTGATTAGTTTAAAGTTATCTTCATTGAAAAAAACAGTGCTTTTCTTTCAAAAATAAGGAAATTTCTAAGTGACCCCAAACTTTTGAACGGTAGTGTAAGTCTGGCGGAGGCAGAGGTCCGGTGGTGCCCTCAGCTCGCTCAGCATGATGAGGGAATGGAGAGGATCACCCGGTTGGCAGTGTTGTGGCGTGGGTGCGGCGAAGGGGTGAGGAAATCCCCTAAGAAGACTGAGCTTGCGCCGAGGGGGAAGCGCTCCTGGGGCTCCATTCTTCCTGCTTCCTGCCAGAGTGAGATGCCTGCTCCCGTTCCAGCTCATCCAGCTCCAGCATCCAGCTTTTGACTTCGTCCTGCGAGGAAGCGCCAGGAAAAGCCTTCTCCTACTTCAGCTGCCACTGTCGTTCCAGCTGCTGTGAGGTTTGACGGGGCCGCCCTGGGAATGCCCACCTCTGTCACCAGGGAGACGGCTCCTCAACCTTTGACGGAGAGGGATGGCAGTCAGCCTGCTGCAGCTGTGCACAACGAGCTCCGGGAGAACAGGCAAGTGTTTTTTCAATCCATTCAATTAAGTCATGAAGGACCTTGTCTGTCTCCTGAGGGAGAGGCCAAGCCTCAGCAATCTGCTGGGTCCCCTCCTCCGGCTGCAGTTAATAAATCATTCCCTATTTCCTCTGTGTTTCCTACCCTTATCCCTGAGTGCCCGTCGGTCCTGGAACTGAGTCGCCAGATGTGGGAGGAGTTTAGGGCCCTGGATGATCCTGCCCAGGGGCCCGCACAGAGGTGTTTTCCTTCAGCCACGCCGGTGGAGTCCCCAGCGTTGGAGCCGCTGCAGAAGTATGAAGAGACTGCAATCACCATCCTGCCAGCTGCCAAGACAGTCGCAGTGGATTGGGAGCCTGAGTTGGACCTCTTGGAGGCTGGGCCCGAGTCTTCATCACCGGGATTGATGGAGTCCTGGACGGCGGTGGAGCTCAAGCTCAGGCAAGTTTTCTTGCTTGTTTTTCTAATGTCTGTATTTGAGAGATCTTGCCTGGCTCTTGGGGAGGAGAGTCAGGTGCAGCCCTCGGCTGCATCTGAACTCACTTCACCGGGCTCCGCCGCTGCCGGCAACCCTAACCACCTTTCTTCTCCTGCTGCCTCTGAGCCTTTGTTTAGGGTCGCCGGAGAGGGTGTGTCGTCGCCAGAAGTCACCGAGGGTTTGGTCCAATCGGAGGAGGACGCCGCTGTCTCAGCCCCTCCAGCTGAGGTCATCAGTGTTCTCCTCATCGACCGCCTCCTCAGTCTGGTGCTCCTGCAGGTGGGCCTGCTTGCTGTGGGGGCAGCAGGGGCCCAACCGGGCTCCACCGCAGGTGCAGCAAAGGTCCAACCGGGCTCCACTGTGGGTGCAGCAAGGCTCCAGCTGGAGTTCACTGTGGGTGCAGCAGGGACTCAACCGGGTTCCACCATGGGTGCAGCAGGGGTCTGACTGGGCTCCACTGTGGGTACAGCAAGGCTCCTGCCGGAGTCCACTGCGGGTGCAGCCCTGGTCGAGTCAGGCCCCGCTGCGGGTGTTACGAGACCCCAGGTCGGGACCACCACAGGCACTACTCTCTCCCGAGTCAAGGTCATCGGGGACGCGGCCGGCCAGCTTGAGGACACCGGGGCCTACACTCCTCCGCCGGATGCCATCTTGGCCCTCGTTGTACCTTTCCGGTCTTGGGGGCTTTACAGTGTGGGCAGGCCACCAGAAGGACTGTCTCTCCAGATCAGGTGGCCCATGTTTTCCGGCAGGCCGCCGTACTCCGTCCACCTGACCTGCTGGGCCTGGGACTCTGGGTGGCATCCTGAGCCCCAACTCCCGTGGACTTGGGTGGGGGGGGGGGTTAGTGTCTTTCCTGTTTTGGGCCCTGGGCGGGGTATTGTGTTCCCTCCTTCCTGTTCCCCCTACCTCCCACCCTGGGGTTATTTTTTGCTATTGTTCCTGTTGGGTGGGGGGGTCCTCGGGAATGTTACCTTGGGTGTCTGGGAATCCACCCCTTGAGAGGGGGACTCTGTCAGGAACTGAGCTGGCTTGGTTTCCCCGGCTCGGTCCTGACCTCCTTGTGGGGTTAAGTGCCACTGTGTATGTGTTCATTATGTATTTCAGTGCTGCTTCCATATCCTTAGCCACTGCTCTCAGGCTGGCAGCTGTGAGGCAGTCCTGTTTGGCTCACTCTAGCGTAGCACTAGCTGACAGCCTGCCGGTCTGACCACGCCCCCTCTCTCATTACTGCCAGCTGATTCCCACTCCCATTAATTATCTTTCCCGGTCCTCGCCCAGGTGCTCCTCATCTCACCATCACCAGCAGTGCATGTACTTAAGCAGCTTTTTGCCAGCCACGCATTGCTGGGTCATTACATTGCACTGTATTGCCTGCTGTTCTGTCAGTGAACTGTTTGTCTGCTGTCAGGACTTCTACGATGTGTATCCATTCCGCGCAGTCCGTGGTTCTCTCGCACCCTCATAACGATTCCGGCTGTGGGACGCCAGCGTGGGTACACGTCTCTCCTCATGCGTTCACGGGGCGATGTTGGCTCCCGAACGGCAACCGTAAGTGTTTCTTTGTATTTTTTGTAAGTCTTCACCTTTTGGACTGTTCGCCTTTACTTTAATAAATGTGTTGTGGTGTTACCCTGCACGTAGATCCTCATCATTTCTCCCCTCTCCGTGCGCTGCGTAAAAGTGCACGGGGAGAGTCATGACATTATGGCACAATACAATTCAGCACATTTACGATCATTACCTTACACTGATGACTTGCACTACATGGAGTCAGCGAGGGTTGCATAGTCCAGACAATAGCTGCTGGAGTATGCTTAACAATGCAATGACTCACCCAGAACGATGCTTCAGTGGCTGCCTTTGCCTTTGAATTCAGCTGTGTGAAAAATGACTGCTGTTCGATTAACTGAGATTTCAGTTCCTTCACCTTTCTTTTTCTCAGCTCACTTTTCAGAGGGAAGTTAGTGTTGTAGTTTTTATGAATGGTTCGGAAGTGCCTCTCCATATTTCCCTTCTTTGGAAATGCAATGATAGATTGGCAGGTCAGACAAAGACACTTCAAAAATTACATTGTGAAAAAAAAATCTTCCTCCCATTCTGCATGGAAGTGGTAAGTTTTTGTCTTCTTACTGGGTTCAGCTCCCCCATTCATTTTTAATATCCCCCCTTTAGTTGATAGAAATTGGAAACGCTAACACGGTCACAGCTCGCTGGAGTTTAACAGTAGCTAGCTAGCATGTTTGACTTCGCATGCAGGGTGATCTATGACACACAGAGTCCAGGACCTCTCCTGATTGGCTGCCCTGTACATCAATCAAATGGTAAATGCCAATAAGAGGACAGATGGGAGGATAGGCGATAGAATTAAAAACTTGAAAAAAAAAATTAATGACACGCGATCTACCCGCAGTGCCTTTGCAATCTACCAGTCAATCACGATTGACGTATTGAGCACCCCTGCCCTACATCATTAAGGTTATTTTTATTTTGGGACCGGTTTAGAGAAATTATTTTTTTGGGGGGTGGGGGCTCATTGCATTTCTGGCTCCTGTTAGAGGCTTTAGTTTTCCTTTTAATATAATATCCCAAAAATTGGTTATCTTCTTCACAAGCAAGTTTCTCCAAGTGGTGCTTGTGAGTAGGTGGCTGTGTGTAGCATTGGAGAAATAACTGTTTATGGGAGATTTAATTATTGTTTTTATTTAAGTATTTTACCACTACACTAGTTTTGTGGTCTTTAATTGGTTAGCTCATTTTTATTGTACTGGACGTTTTGAGGTTGTTGTTTTTTCCCCCGAAACCTGGGAACAACAGTACAGGCGCTTTAATTCATAAAATGATAACAGGGGAGTTCTCAGCTTTGGGGATAACATAGAAACCTTAAACTCAGGAGATAATAAGCAGATGGTAACAGTGGAGCAAATAACATAGAAGTTCTCTCGCTCTAGAGGTAGTAACAGAAGAGCCTTTTGCTCTTGAGACAGTACCTGAGAGAACTTTGGTGGAGGGGCTAACAGTGACTGAGGAGCGGCAACCTCCTGGGAGACGACTGGGAAGCGCTGATCATACTGGGAGATGACTGCTGGGGAACATCGACCACAGAGGTAAGCTGATGCTGAGGAATGTCGACCATGGAGAGCGCTGGAGCTAAGGGGTACACCTCGGGAACAGCTGGAGCAGGCTCATGCACCTCGAATACTGCTGGAACTGCTGCATGCACCTCGGGGAGGACTGGAGCAGGTGTGTGCACCTCGGGGACAGCTGGTTGTCACCAGTTGGGGCTTAACTGCCCCTCTCCTTGGCTATGGCTCCCACCCCTGATCCACTGGGACCAGCCCCCTCACCTAGTGCCTCCCCGGCTTTCCTCTTCCTCGACTCAGTCAGTTCTCTGGGCTCTTTCTGCTGACCACCTTCGGCAGCCGAACAGTTCCCCTCATCGTTGTCCTTTTCGTCATCGTCCTCATCCTCCTCATTGTCTTCCTCTTCATCCCCATCGTCCTCCTTTAAGGCCTCACTATCTGCAATGTCATCGGAGTACACCTTGCTTCCGGGGCTCCTGGCTGACTGGCTAGCTTGGCTGGAAGTGGCTTCATTGCTGGAGGCCTCACTGTGGCCACTGCTGCTGCTTGGCCCACTGCTGCCTTCCTCTGCACTGTTAGCTGTCTCATCTGAGCTAACCTGCATCGACTCCTTGGTGTAAGAGAGCCTTGGTTTGCTCCTCTTGCTGCTGCTGATCATCTGGTCATCCATCTCCACATCACTACCTCCACTGTGCTGAGTGTCGCTGTTGTCATTCCTGTCGGGGCTGGCAGCTGGTGAACCTTTCTTGTTCCCCATGGGGATGTTGGTGTTGAGCAGGGAGGCAAAGGAGCTTTGCTTGGAGAGCTGGGCCTTTGCTGCCAGAGCGTTGTTCCACAGAGCCTTAATTAGCATGGAGGCCAGGTATAGTGTCTGCTGTGTGTGGGCACTTGGATGGAGGCCTGACACCAGGTTAAGGATGTGGTGCAAAGGCACTGGGTCCAGGTTTTCAATGAACAAAGGGAAAAGGTCATGGATGTACTGACTACAATGTTTCAACTGAGCAGCAGCCCAGATACAGTCCAGATGCTGTGTGCTGGGGCAACCCTCTGCAGCCAGGCAATTCAGGATCACATGGCACTGTTTAATGATCTTAATGTGCAAATTTGATCCAAAAATGTGCTCCACCATGCTGTTGTGAATTAGCCAGTCAGCTAGTTCCTTTGCTATGGATGTTTCTGTGTCGGACACCAAGGATTCATTGTTGCAGACATCATTGAAGGTGTGCAGCTGATTTGTGATTTGGTTTAGTCCAGCCAATCTCATGGTGAGGGTGGGGTACATGAAGTATTTGAAGGCCAGGTCCAGCAGTCCACAAACACTAGTATTTGGGCAGCCATGCTGTGACTGATGTCAACCTGGATAATGTTTGTAAAAAGGGCAACACTCTCCTGTGGGGCTTTGTTCAAAATGAAGATATGATTCATCTCTCTGAGTGTCTGATAAATGAAGCAGAGAAGCTCCTGTGCTCGGTGGTCTGCTGGTTCACTGACAGATAGATCCAAATGCGCATTATCGAGGGTTGCCTTGACAATATGGCCCCTCATCAGTCTGTTGTTGTTTTGCTGCATTTACTACCCAAACTTTCTGGCACTTTTCAGCAGTTTGGCTCCAGCTATGACACTCACTGGATCACCATGTGGGCAGAGAAGGAGCTGCACATGATGAATCTCTTCTTCGACAACCTGTAACACTACATCCAAGAAGTCCAGGAACACTGGCACAAGTTTGCACTGTACAGCCACAGCGCGGAGGTCCAGGTCCATCTGCAGTTCCTCACCTGCGTCTTCTTCACACTGGGATCTCCAGACCATTTCAGACTAAGTCTGGAGCAGGTGGACATTCTCTGGCATTGTCTGCTAGAAGATGCAGAATGTTACGATAATGCTCTGCATTGGTTCCTCAACCAGGTCTGCAGCAAGGACCAGCACGCTATGGGCATGGAGACCTACAAACATCTCTTCCTGGAGAAGATGCCCCAGCTAAAACCAGAGACCATCAGCATGATGGGTCTGGACCTCTTTCAGCACCTCTGTAACCTGGCCCGCCTTGCTACCAGCAGACTGGACAATGCCTCCAGCTGTGAGCTGTGTGGGATGGACCAGTTGTGGGGCATCACTCTGATGGCTCAGTGTGCTGATATCAGCCATGCTGCCATCCAGTACATCAACTCTTACGACATAAACAATGGTAAGACTGGCCTGGAGAAGGAGCAGGAGTATATTAGGAAGTGTATGCAAAGTCTCGTGATGGCCTTGACCAACATAGAGAAGGATGCCCACTCCAGCCTCACCAATTCAATTCAATTAAATACGACTTTATTTATATAGTGCCATTTCACAACAACAGTCATCTCATAGCACTTTCAACTGTAGGGGAAACCCCCACAATTGCAGAAAGACACCAGCAATCAGGTGATCTCCTGAGAGCAAGCACTTGGTGATGGTGGCGAGGAAAAACTCCCTTTTAGCAGGAAGAATCCTCCAGCAGAACCAGGCTCAGGGAGGGGCAATCATGGGCGAGGGGATAGAGAGGAAGAAGAAAAGAACAGACATGTAGAGAGCAAACAGCAAGATGGGGAGTCAATCTATGGGAGAGAACAAACAGATGCTAATGACCAGCAAAAATATTTCATTGAGAGTGAAGAAAGGAGTGAAGCCCAGTGCATTGTTGGAGGTCTCCTGGCTGTCTAAACCTACGTATTAGCAGCATAACTAAGGAAAGGTTCGGGGGCACCTGATCCCACCCTAATTGTAGGCTATATCAAAAAGGAAGTTTTTAACCCTATTCTTAAAAGCAGAGATCGAGTATGACTCCCAAATCCAGATTAGCAGCTACTTCCAAAGGAGAGAAGCTTGATAACTGAAGGCTCTGCCTCCCATTGTACTTTTGGAGATTCTAGGTATTCCAAGTAATCCAGCATTTTGGGAGCGTAGTGCTCTGTTAGGATGATAGGGTAGTATCAGATCTTTTAAATTAAAAGGGGCCTGATTATTTAGAGCTTTGTAAGTGAGAAGAAGGATTTTAAACTTAATTCTAAATTCTATGGGAAGCCAATGAAGGGAGGCCAGAACCGGAGAGATATGATCTCTCTTTTTCTATTACCTATTAAAACTCTTGCTGCAGCATTTTGGATCAGCTGAAGACTTTTTAAAGATGTTTTACGATAACCTGATAATAATGAGTTACAGTAATCTAATCTAGAGCTAACAAAAGCGTGAATTAGTTTCTCAGCATCACTCTGAGACAAGATGCTCCTAATCTTGGCAGTATTACACAAATGACAGAAGGCATTCTTAGAAACAAGTTTAATATGTGAATTAAAAACCAGATCTTGATCAAAAATAACTCCAAGGTTCCTCACAGAACTACAGTATTAATAGAAAGAGTAACCGCATCCAAACTGAGAGTTTGATTTGGAAAGGTATTTCTAAGGTTTTTTGGACCAACTAGAATGACTTCAGTCTTATCTGAATTTCATAGCAAGAAATTACATGTCATTTAAGCTTTGATTTCCTCAAGACAAGCCTCTGACTTGGCTAATTCATTACTATCATCTGGCTTCATTGACAAGTATAATTGTGTGTCATCTGCATAACAATGAAAATCTATACAGTGCTTTCTAATAATGTTGCCTAGCGGAAGCATATATAAACCAAAAAGAATAGGGCCTAGCACAGATCCCTGTGGAACTCCGTGACTGAGCTTTGAGTTGGAAGAAAACTCATTATTGACATGAACAAACTGGAACCTATCAGAAAAATAAGCTCTAAACTACTGCAATGAAGTTCCATTAACCCCTTGCACTCTGGTCAATTTCCCTAAAAACGCCAAAAAATAACGTACCCAAAGTAAATCAAAAGCTGTTCTTCAACCCTTTGCAGCATCTTCATGGGGTTGGTCTCATTTAAAAGAAAACACAATTTTTTGGCAAAACAGTCATAATCTCTCTAAGTGCTCCTGCCACTGAGTAACAGTCATCTAAACATACTGAACTTGAAGAAAATAAATTTCGCCTGGGTGTTTTATTGGATACAAATGCTTGCAAATAACACACAGCTTCAGATACTGGCTGGAAAATGCAACAGAAATGTAGAACCAAGTGTTATCCAGCTGAGGCCAAAATTTTGTAACAATACCACAAAAAATGAATATATTCAAAAAGTTCTATTTTGGTTTCATCTGACCATATGACATTCTCCCAATCCTCTTCTGGATCATCCAAATGCTCTCTAGCAAACTTCAGACGGGCCTGGACATGTACTGGCTTAAGCAGGGGGACACGTCTGGTACTGCAGGATTTGAGTCCCTGGCGGCGTAGTGTGTTTCTGATGTAGCCTTTGTTACTTTGGTCCCAGCTCTCTGCAGGTCATTCACTAGGTTCCCCCATGTGGTTCTGGGATTTTTGCTCACTGTTCTCGTGATCATTTTGACCCCACGGGGTGAGATCTTACGTGGAGCCCCAGATCGAGGGAGATTATCAGTGGTCTTGTATGTCTTCCATTTTCTAATAATTGCTCTCACAGTTGATTTCTTCACACCAAGCTGCTTACCTATTGCAGATTCAGTCTTCCCAGCCTGGTGCAGGTCTACAATTTTGTTTCTGGTGTCCTTTGACAGCTCTTTGGTCTTGGCCATAATGGAGTTTGGAGTCTGACTGTTTGAGGTTGTGGACAGGTGTCTTTTATACTGATAACGAGTTCAAACAGGTGCCATTAATACAGGTAACGAGTGGAGGACAGAGGAGCCTCTTAAAGAAGAAGTTACAGGTCTGTGAGAGCCAGAAATCTTGCTTGTTTGTAGGTGACCAAATACTTATTTTACTGAGGAATTTACCAATTAATTCATTAAAAATCCTTCAATCTGATTTTCTGGATTTTTTTTTTCTCATTTTGTCTCTCATAGTTGAGGTATACCTATGATGAAAATTGGAGACCTCTCTCATCTTTTAAGTGAGAGAACTTGCACAATTGGTGGCTGACTAAATACTTTTTTGCCCCACTGTATATATTTATGTGTACATATGTATATTCGCTGCTCTTGTTTTTCTTGTCTTCTTGATTGTTGCTCTGAGTGTTGCTGTCCCTGTGCTGTTGCAATCCTCGAATTTCCCCATTGTGGGACTAATAAAGGCTTATCTTATCTTATGTTATCTTATACACAGTTCCAGGAAAAAAAACCACATATCATCCCCCAACAGAGGAATCAGAATCAGAATCAGAATCAGAATCAGGTTTATTGCCATTGTTCATGTAGTACACAAACTAGGAATTTGTCTCGGTACAATGCTGCAACATTAAACATGATAAGATAAGAGAAATAAACTATACATGTAATAAAGTGTAGGATAAGATTAAGTGATACTGGTCAACAGTTAAAATATATATTAGCCAGCAGCAGATGCTGTGGAGAACTATATAGTGCAGTCGGTAATGCAGGAAGAAAACAGTGATGATTGACATGAGTCTGGTTGAGCTGCTGTACATGGTGCACGAGAGTCAATAAGTCACTTAGTGTTCAGCAGTCTAATGGCAGAGGGGAAGAAGCTGTTCATGTGACGGGAGGTTTTAGTCTGGATGGACCGAAGTCTTCTACCAGAGGGGAGGGGGGCAAACAGTACGTGACCAGGATGTGAGGGATCGGCTATGATCCGGCCAGCATGCCTCCGGGTCCTGGAGATGTACAGATCCAGGAGAGATGGGAGGAAGGAGGAAGGGAGGGAGAGAGAAAAAAAACACACTAGATAATGTTGACACCCTACAGTTTAAATCCATTCAAATAAACCATTACAGGCAGCGAATGGACATCTCCCAGCCTACGGAAAGAATAATTGCAACAGAGGGAAGAAAAAAAAAAACACACGCTAGGGAGCGGTGAGATATAGAGTTTCATTAATAAGACACCAGCACATCCCAAAAAGGTTACAGAAGCACAGAAAACTTGACTTGCTGCTGTTCATGGTGTGAGGCTCCTCACAAGCACAGCTACCTTGACGTTGATCTGGGATTGATCGTCACTTCCTTGTGGTAACGTATCGTCACTTCCTGTTTTGCTGTCTGTCTGTGTGGTTTGCTCTCCTCACTCTCCTGAGCTTTGGGTTAGCCACTAGCGATGGCTACTAGCTCTCCTTCCTCTCCTCCTCTGGTGTGCTCTCTCTGTCAGATGTTTAGCTACACCTCTGCCTCTTTTAGTGATAACGGTAAATGTAATAAATGTTGTCTTTTTGAGGCGCTCGAGGCGAGGTTGTCTGATTTGGAATCCCGGCTCCGCTGCATTGAAACACCGTCTGCGCCACTTACTCTTGATGGACGCCACTTAGCTGCAGCGAAGCTAGCTAGCTTAGGCCCCCCTGTTAGCGGTCCTCCGGCTCTCCTCAGCAGCGAGGAGACTGGGTGGGTGACGGTGAGAAGGAAGCCTAGTCGCAAAGCCCCGGTCTACCACCAACCTGTTCACGTTTCTAATCGTTTTTCCCCGCTCAGCGACACACCTGCTGAGGAAAAAACTCTGATCATTGGCGACTCTGTAGTCAGAAACGTGAACCTAGAGACTCCAGCGGCCATAGTCAAATGCATTCCTGGGGCCAGAGCAGGCGACATTGAGTCAAATTTGAAAATGCTGGCTAAAAGTAACAGTAAATACTCCACAATTGTTATTCACGCTGGCATTAATGACATCCGTCTCCGGCAGTCGGAAGTCACGAAACTTAATGTAGAATCGGTGTCTGACTTTGCAAAAACGATGTCTGCCACTGTAGTATTCTCTGGGACCCTCCCCAATCTGACCAGTGATGACATGTTTAGCCGCTCGTCATCCTTGAACCGCTGGCTGTCTGTATGGTGTCCTGCAAATGACGTGGGCTACATTGACAATTGGAGCTCATTTTGGGGAAAACCTGGTCTTATGAGACGAGACAGCATTCATCCCACTTTGGATGGTGCTTCTCATTTATCTCACAATCTGGCATCTTTTTTATCCAAATTTCAAAAACCTTGACTACTCAGAGTTGGGACCAGGAAGCAGAGTCGCAGTCTTACACGCCTCTCTGCAGCTACCCTTCATCCGCCATCCCTAAACTTAGCCCCTGTCTTCCCCATCAGAGAATCATTGTCTGCTCCCTCCAAAGTAAATAAAAATATAATATATAAGCATCCCAAAGTGATTAAGCAAAATATTGGTAAAACTCAAATTAAACATAAAGCCTCTAAACTGAATGATTTGGCCTCTGTTCCTCCTCATAATTTAAAAATTAAATGTGGTTTATTAAATATTAGGTCTCTAACTCCCAAGTCTCTGTTAGTTCATGATCTGTTAATTGATCATCAGACTGATTTAATTTCCCTTACAGAGACTTGGTTAGGGCAAGAGGATTATGTTGGTTTAAATGAATCAACTCCCTCTGGTTATTTAAACTGTCAAAATCCCAGAAGTTCTGGTCGTGGAGGAGGAGTAGCAACAATTTACCATTCCAAATTACTAGTTAATGTAAAGCAAAAAACATGTTATAATTCCTTTGAGGGCCTGGTCCTCAGTATTGGGCACTTTAGCAATTTTAGGTTAAACCCAATTTTATTTGCCATAGTTTATCGTCCCCCATCAACCTACTCAGAATTTTTATCCGAATTTGCTGATTTCTTAGCTGATTTAGTGTTGAAATCTGATAGAATAATTATAGTAGGGGACTTTAATATACATGTGGATGTAGATAGTGACTGCCTTAATGTGGCATTTAATTCAATATTAGACTCGATTGGGTTTTCTCAGAAAGTAGGAAATTCTACTCATTATCTCCACCATACATTGGACCTTGTTCTGACATATGGCATAGAAATAGAAAATCTTGTAGTGTCTCCTCATAACCCTGTACTGTCAGACCATTGTCTGTTAACCTTTGATTTTACTATTTCTGACTATTTGGCTCCTAAAGAAAAATATTATTACAGTAGATGCCTCTCAGATGATGCTGTTACCAAATTTATGCAGATTGTTTCCTCTATGCCATGTGTCAACACAACGGAAATAAGCTATAGACACCTTGCTCCTTCTGTAATTGATAACATGGTGGATAGTGTTACAGCTTCTCTGCATCAGACTCTAGACTTGGTGGCCCCCTTAAAAAAGAAAAAGTCTAATCAGAGATTTCTAACTCCTTGGTTCAACACAGAAACTCGTAGCTTAAAACAGAAGACTCGTCAATTAGAAAGAAAATGGCGCTCCACTAATTTAGATGAAATCTATTTAGCTTGGAGAAATCATCTTTTAATTTATAAAAAATCTCTTAGAAAAGCTAGAACGAGTTATTACTCTGCATTAATAGAAGAGAACAAGAATAATCCCAGGTTTCTTTTCAGCACTGTAGCCAGGTTGACAAAGAGTCAGGACTCTGTCAATCCTAGCATTCCCTTAGAGCTTACTAGTCAGGACTTTATGAACTTTTTCAATAATAAAATTTCATCCATCAGAGATAAAATCAATCAGATTCTTCCCACAGTTAACTTAAATACTGTAACTACTACAACTCCTTTTATTGATGTCTGTCTTGATGAGTTTACTCCAATCGACCTTTGTGAGTTAGACAAAATAGTTTCCTCATCCAAACCTTCAACTTGTCTTTTAGACCCTATTCCTACCAGGTTTTTTAAAGAAGTCTTCCCACTTATTGGTAGCTTTACTCTTCATATAATCAATTCTTCATTAACTTTAGGCCATGTACCGCAGGCTTTTAAAACGGCTGTAATTAAACCCTTACTCAAAAAGCCAACGCTAGATCCAGGAGCTTTAGCTAACTATAGACCAATCTCTAATCTCCCTTTCATTTCAAAAATCTTAGAAAGAGTTGTTGCTACGCAATTATTTGACCACCTGCAGGGAAATGGTTTACTTGAAGAGTTTCAATCTGGGTTTAGAATCCATCATAGTACTGAAACAGCCTTAGTGAAGGTCACTAACGACCTCCTCATCACATCTGATAATGGACTGGTTTCTGTACTTGTCCTTTTAGACCTTAGTGCAGCTTTTGATACTATCGATCATAATATTCTACTTGATAGATTAGAACACTATGTTGGACTTAATGGAACTTCGTTGCAGTGGTTTAGATCTTATTTATCTGATAGGTTCCAGTTTGTTCATGTAAATAATGAGTTTTCTTTCAACTCAAAGCTTAGTCATGGAGTTCCACAGGGATCTGTGCTAGGCCCTACTCTTTTTAGTTTATATATGCTTCCGTTAGGCAACATTATTAGAAAGCACTGTATACATTTTCATTGTTATGCAGATGACACACAATTATACCTGTCAGTGAAGCCAGATGATAGTAATCAATTAGCCAAGTTAGAAGCCTGTCTTAAGGAAATCAAAGCTTGGATGACTTGTAATTTCCTGCTATTAAATTCAGATAAGACTGAAGTCATTCTTGTTGGTCCAAAAAACCTTAGAAATTCCTTTCCAAATCAAACTTTCAGTTTGGATGCGGTTACTCTTTCTCTTAATAGCTCTGTGAGGAACCTTGGAATTATTTTTGATCAAGATCTGTCCTTCAATTCACATATTAAATTTGTTTCTAAGACTGCCTTCTATCATTTGCGTAATATTGCCAAGATTAGGAGCATCTTGTCTCAGAGTGATGCTGAGAAACTGATCCACGCTTTTGTTAGCTCGAGATTAGATTATTGTAATTCTTTATTATCAGGCTGTCCTAAAACATCTTTAAAAAGTTTTCAGCTGATCCAAAATGCTGCAGCAAGAGTTTTAACAGGTACTAGAAAGAGAGATCATATCTCTCCGGTTCTGGCCTCCCTTCATTGGCTTCACATAGAGTTTAGAATTAAGTTTAAAATCGTTCTTCTTACTTACAAAGCTCTAAACAATCAGGCTCCTTTTTATTTAAAAGATCTGATACTACCATATTATCTTAACAGAGCACCACGCTCCCAAAATGCAGGATTACTTGTAATACCTAGAATCTCCAAAAGTACAATGGGAGGCAGAGCCTTCAGTTATCAAGCTCCTCTCCTGTGGAATCAGCTGCCAATCTGGATTCGGGAGTCAGACTCGATCTCTGTTTTTAAGAATAGTGCTAAAACCTACCTTTTTTATATAGCCTACAATTAGGGAGGGATTATGTGTTTCTGAACCCTCCCTTAGTTATGCTGCTAATAGGTTTAGTCAGCCGAGGGACCTCCAGTAATGCACTGGGCCTCACTCCTTTCCTCACTCTCAATGAAATATTTTTTTTTGCTGGTCATTAACATTTGTTTGTCCTCTCCCATAGATTGAGTCCCCATCGTGCTGTTTGCTCTCTACATGTCTGTTCTTTTCATCTTCTCTATCCCCTCACCCCCCAGCCAGTCGCAGCAGATGACTGCCCCTCCCTGAGCCTGGTTCTGCTGGAGGTTTCTTCCTGTTAAAAGGGAGTTTTTCCTCTCCACCGTTGCCAAGTGCTTGCTCACAGGGGATCGCCTGATTGCTGGGGTCTTTCTGCAACTGTGGGGGTTCCCCCTACAGTTGATAGTGCTATGAGATGACTGTTGTTGTGAAATGGCGCTATATAAATAAAGTTGAATTGAATTGAAAAGAAAACCAGGGATGACGGCAGGCTAAGCACCATGGCATGAAAGCTGATAGTCTGGGGGGCCGCCCTGCATCTAGCGTCCATATTGCTGGCTGGGGGAAAAGGAAAAGTTTACGCGGCCTACCCCAGTCCCAGGCCAGGAAACTCAGTACTTCTGGTGGCCGGGCCAGATCGGCGAACGGACGGGAAAGTTTGTCGGGTGGCCGACCCAGAACGCCAAACGGGTGAGGCAGTCCTCCAGGCGGCCGACCCGCATCACTCAGCCACCAGGACCGCAGGGGAGAAATTGAAACCGGCCTCCCTGGAGAGGGAATCAGAATCAGAATCAGAATCAGAATCAGAATCAGGTTTATTGCCATTGTTCATGTGATACACAAACTAGGAATTTGTCTCGGTGCCATGCTGTAACATTAAAAACATAATGAGAAAAAGGGATAAACTAAAAAACTAAAGGACTAGAAACGTGCAATAAGTGTAGAAAAATAAGTAATAATTAGTAATAATAATAATAATACTAGTAATAATGAGTAGTACTAGACAAGGCAGTTTAAAAAATTAGCATGTAGCAGATAATGTGAAGTACCACATAGTGCAGTCAATAATGCAATAGAAAAACAGTGATGAATGACATGAGTCTGGTTGAGCTGCTGTACATAGTGCACGAGAGTCAAAAGTCACTTAGTGTTCAGCAGTCTGATGGCAGAGGGGAAAAAGCTGTTCATGTGCCGAGAGGTTTTAGTCCGAATGGACCGAAGCCTTCTACCTGAGGGGAGGGGGGCAAACAGCACGTGACCAGGATGTGAAGGATCGGCTATGATCCGGCCAGCACGCCTCCGGGTCCTGGAGATGTACAGGTCCTGGAGAGATGGGAGCTTGCAGCCTATCACCTTCTCAGCAGTGCGCACAACGCGCTGCAGCCTTAGTCTGTCCCTGGCAGTGGCTCCTGCGTACCACACAGTTATGGAGGAGGTGAGGATGGACTCGATGATGGCCGTGTAGAACTGCACTAACATCTTGGTGGGTAGCTTGAGCTTCCTCAGCTGCCGCAGAAAGAACATCCTCTGCTGGGCCTTTTTGATGAGGGAGCTGATGGTTGGCTCCCATTTGAGGTCTCGGGTGATGGTGGTGCCCAAGAAGCGGAAGGAATCTGCAAAGGTGATGGGAGAGCCTGTGATGGTGAGGGGGGGGGCAGGGGGGATGTGACTTTCCTGAAGTCCACAATCATCTCCGCTGTCTTCAGAGCATTCAGCTGCAGGTTGTTGTGGCTGCACCAGGACACCAGCTGGGCCACCTCTTCCCTGTAGGCGGACTCATCACCGTTGGAGATGAGCCCGATGAGGGTGGTGTCGTCCGCAAACTTAATCAGCTTAACAGACTGGTGGGAGGAGGTGCAGGAGTTCGTATAAAGGGAGAAGAGTAGGGGGGAAAGTACACAGCCCTGGGGTGATCCAATGCTGATGCTAACAGAGTCTGAGACAGACTTCCCCAGCCGCACATGCTGTCTCCGGTCCGTCAGGAAGTCGGTGATCCACCTGCAGAGGGAGTCAGGCACGTTGAGCAGGGACAGCTTGTCCTGGAGCAGATCGGGGCGGATGGTGTTGAATGCGGAGCTGAAGTCCACAAACAGAATCCTGGCGTAGGTTCCCGGGGAGTCTAGGTGCTGCAGGATGGAGTGGAGGGCCAGGTTGACTGCGTCGTCCACAGACCTGTTAGCACGGTAGGCAAACTGCAGCGGGTCTAGGAGGGGTGTGGTGATGGACTTGAGGTGAGACAGGACCAGGCGCTCAAAGGACTTCATGACTACAGAGGTGAGGGGGAAGACGAGGGAGAGCAGGGCCGAATATTGAGAACCCCAACGGCCCCCGGTGGAGATGAGTAGGGGGAAGGTTGATGGGCCAGTCCAGTGTCAGGCGGCAGAGGATCTGCAGCTCTCTCACCGACCTCAAACCGAACCAGCGCTGCACCCCTGCTGGACCCAGATCAGGTTGGCGCGGCACCCACGGCGGACCCCGATTGGGTCACGGCTGCACCCACGTCGGACCCCGATTGGGTCTCGGTTGCACCCACGTTGGACCCCGATTGGGTCAATGCCGCACCCGTGATGGACCCCGACTGGGTTGGCACAGCACCAGGAACGACCTCCAAAACCGAACCCAGAACCTCCAGCACAGCGACCGGGATTGACTCCGCACCGGTGACCCTGGGAGAAGGCTCAGGAGAGGAAGAAGAACTGGGATCAGGATCACCGGTAGCGACAGAGCCCAGTGAGACGAGCTTGGATGCAGCGGACGGCTGCACCTGGCTCGTCTCCCCGAGAAACAGGCAAAAATGCTCTAGGATAGATAGAAGGAAGACAAAATAGAGCACTTGCCTAAACTCGAGTTCAGTCGCCGTCCAGGACTTCGACGATCCGGGTTCCGAAGGCAGAAGAACGTCCTCTGGCTCCCACTCGGCTACGGCGGGCCCTGCAGCCGGCATGATGATGTCCACAGCCTGAGGACCCTCCAACGCTGATGACCACGCCGACGACCCGCATGGCATGACGGCAGGAGATCCTTGACCTGCTGTGTCAGTCTGCTCTTCTGTGGAGACCCGGGGACGCTTCATCATCGGCGCAGGCTCTAAACTGCAGTGTGCTCTCCTCCTCTGCCCATGACATAGCTGCGGGACTGGAACCAGGCTATACAGGGCCACAGGCTCCCTCCTCATCCGGCGGCATAGGCCTGGCACCGCGGAAAGCTCAGGGGAGGGAGACACAAAGGTAGCAGGTCCATTACTAATTGCTGCAGCAGGTGGAGGGAGTTCAGGGGACTGTGAATCCCGAACTTCACCCCCAGGAATCAAGCAAGGCAATTCATCCAACGTGGGAACAGAAGGAAAAGCTACTTGCCTGATCTGTAGAGGCCTGATGGAACCCACTGCAGTGGGCTTCGTTCCTCCCTTGCCCCGCTGAATGGTGATGGAGGGCCGCCTGGAAGGATGAGGAGGAGCTGCTTGCGATGGACCCATGACAGGTGTCGCCGAAGCAAGACCCCTAGTACTCACAGCAGCCGAGGAAGACGTCGAGGAGGAGGGGATGACAGCCGAGGTGATCCGGGCAAGATGAACTGACGGAACAGCAGGAAGAGATGACCTGGGGGGAGAGGCTGTGGGAATTCCCTCCAGACGAGACGTAGAGGAGGCAGCTGTCTGAGAGGTAGAGTCTTTCCGGCGACCCAGAACAGGATCCGGACGGGGTTCTTGCTGAGGCTTACTGTTAGCAGTGTGACGACGGTTACCGGCAGAGGGCGAGGCGAAGGAGAGGTTTGGGAAACGCCACTCCTGCGCGGAAACAGAAGCGAGCAGATCGGCGTACTCTGGATAGTCACTTAACGCCGGATTCCTCTCTGCCAGCCTGACTGCTGCCGTCACATGCTTTATAATCTGCGTAGGGTGAATGGCGGCGCGAGCTGCAGCCACTTGGTCCCGGATGGAAACAGCTGTCAGTTGAAGCTTGTCCGGGGGAATCCCGACTGACGTTTCACTCCTTTGGAGATCACCCCTGGGTGGTGCAAACTCCTGGCCTGGATCAGGGACAGGAATGGGATCCCGAAGCGAGGAGCGAGGGTGCCTCCTCTTCGGCTTCCTGCCGGAGTTTCCCTCCAGCCCACGGAGTCTCTCCCGTTGCGCAGTGATGTCTGCCCTCCTCGCTGTGATCTCAGGATGGTCGGTGTAGCGAGGATGGCGGTTGATAGTTGCCTCGGCGAGGTCCAGGTACCAGCGCAAGCCGCTGGGGAAGCGATGGCTACGAGCGTTGGAAAGGATTCCGTCGACCTCGATGAGAGCCATAATTAGCTCGTAGCCCAGGCTCGTAGCGTAGCCCTTGAGCGGCGATGCCATCTCTCAGCACACTGGTACACTGAACGGGGGAACTAACAAGACCAATTAAACAAACTTACGGTCACCGGTGTCTCTTTGGACTGCGACCTACTGTTATGGATGGCTCTCACGAGCCATCATGCAAGCAAGCACTCCATAGCTTATCTCTGAAACAATCTGCTTAAATTTGGTAACAGCATCATCTGAGAGGCATCTACTGTAGTAATGTTTCTTCTTCAGGAACCAAATAGTTGGAAATAGTAAAATCAAAGATCAACAGATAATGGTCTGACAGTACAGGGTTCTGAGGAGACACTACCAGATTTTCTATATCTATGCCATATGTCAGAACAAAGTCCAATGTGTGGTGGAGATAATGGGTTGAATTTCCTACTTTCTCAGAAAACCCCATCAAGTCTAATATTGAATTAAATGCCATATAAGGGCAATCACTATCTGCATCTACATGTATATTAAAGTCCCCTACTATACTTATGCTCTCCGATTTCAGCACTAAATTGTTATGGATGGCTCTCACGAGCCATCAATGAGACGCTGTAGGCACCCGTGAGTTCGTACATTTTTTGAATAAGGCACAATGACAAAATAACAAGCCTCGTGGGGCAAAACACAAATAACGACAAACACTTACATATGAACAGCGAGGGCGGAACCTGAACCTGAACGCTGGAAGAACTGACTTCAGGGTTAGGGAAGCCAGACTGGAAAGCAGATGTAGGTCGCAGCCCTAAGCAAACAGAGCTGCTCCCTTTAATAGGGCTGAATAGATTGATCAGCTGATGAAGGGTCATCAGCTGACTGGAATCAGGCTGTTCAGCGGGGCTCCATTGACAGCTGGAAGCCCCGCCGAGACGCTGTCAAAATAAACGTCTAGAAGCATGCCAGAGGAGAGAACGGAGAACTACCGCACAGCCCGAGTGCCGACAGAGTCAGCACATGACCCATGACATAAATCTGCTAAGAATTTGGCAAATTTGGATAAAAACTCAGTAGGCTGAGGGAGGATGTTAAACTATGGCAAATAAAATTGGGTTTAACCTAAAATTACTAACATGCTCAATACTGTTACAGTTAGAGACCTAATATTTAACAAACTGCATTTAATTTTTAAACTATGAGGAGGAACAGAGGCCAAGTCATTAAAATTTAGAGGCTTCTTGTTTCATTTGAGTTTTACCAACTTTTTGTTTAATCACTTTGGGATGCTTATACATTATATTTTTATTTACTTTAGAGAGAGCAGACAGTGATTCTCTGATGGGGAAGACAGGAGATAAGTTGAGCTGTGGCGGATGGAGAGAAGCTGCAGAGAGACGTGTAAGACTGCAACTCTCCTTCCTGGTCCCAACTCTGAGTTGTCAATGTTTTGGAAATCCATCTTCATCCATCCATCCATCCATCCATCTTCTACTGCTTTTCCAGGTTCTGGTCGCGGAGGTAGCAGTTGAAGCAGAGAAGCCCAGACTTCCCTCTCCCCAGCCATCTGCTCCAGCTCTTCAGAGGGGATACCAAGGCGTTCCCAGACCAAATGGGAGACGTAATCTCTCCAGCAAGTCCTGGGTCTGCCCTGTGGTCTCCTCCCAGTGGGAGGTGACAGGAACAACTCAAGTGGAAGGCATCCAGGAGGCACCCTGATCAGATGCCCAAACCACCTCAACTGTCTCCTTTCAATGTAGAGGAGCAGTGGTTCTATTCTAAGCCTCTCCCGGATGACTGGGCTCCTCACCCTATCTCGAAGGGTGAGTTCAGAAATCCTATGAAGAAAGCTCATTTCAGCCGCTTGTATCTGGGATCTCATTCTTTCGGTCATTACCCAAAGCTCATGACCATAGGTGAAGGTAGGAACGTAGATTGACCGGTAAATTGACAGTTTTGCCTTAGAGCTTAGCTCCCTCTTCACCACAACGGACTGGTACAACATCCACACCACTGCAGATGATGCTATGATCCGTCTGTCAATCTCTCGCTCCTTTCTCCCCTCACTCATGAAAAAGACCCGGAGATACTTAAACTCCTTCACTTGGGGCAGGAGCTTGTCTCCAACCAGGAGAGGGTAGTCCATCTTTTTCTGGCTGAGGACCATGGACTCAGACTTGGAGGTGCTGATTCTCATCCCAGCCACTTCACACTCAGTGGCAAACCATCCCAGTAAGACCTGTAGATCATTGCTGGATGAAGCCAACAGGACAACATCATCTGCAAACAACAGAGATGAGATTCTGTGGTCACCAAGCATGACACTCTCCGTTCCCTGGCTGCGCCTAGAAATCCTGTCCATAAAAATTATGAACATGATCGGTGACAAAGGGCAGCCCTGGCGGAGCCCAACTCTCACTGGGAATGAGTCCGACCGAGTGTTGGCAATACAAACCAAACTCTCACAACGGTCGTACAGAGAACGGATAGCTCGTAACAATAAGCCCGATACCCCATACTCCCGAAGCACCCCCCACAAAAAACCATGAGGAACGCGGTCAAATGCTTTCTTCAAGTCCACAAAACACATGTAAACTGGTTGGGCAAACTCCCACAAACCCTCGAGGATTCTCGAGAGGGTAAAGAGTTGGTCCGATGTGCCACAGCTAGAACGAAAACCACATTGCTCCTCCTGAATCCGAGGTTCAACCAATGGCCGGACTCTCTTCTCCAGTACCTTGGCATAGAACTTCCCAGGGACGCTGAGTGTGATCCCTCTAAAGTTGGAGCACACCCTCCAGTCCCCTTTCTTGAAGAGAGGAACCACCACCCTGGTTTGCCACACCAAAGGCACTGTCCCCGACCTCCACACAATGTTGCAGAGATGTGTCAACCACGACAGCCCTACAACATCCAGGGCTCTGAGGTACTCAGGACAAATCTCATCCACCCCTGGGGCCTGGCCACCAAGGAGCTTTTTAACCACCTTGGCAACCTCAGCCCCTGTGATGGGCGAGTTGTCCCCCTCATCCACAAGCCCTGCTTCCTCTGTGGAAGGCGTATCAGTGGGATTGAGGAGATCCTCGAAGTATTCCTTCCCCCGCCCGACGATATTCCCAGTTGAAGTCAGCAGCGCCCCATCCGCACCATACACAGTGTGGACAGGGAGCTGCTTCCCCCTCCTGAGCCACCAGACAGTTTGCCAGAATCTCTTTATAGCCAACCGAAAGTCTTGTTCCATAGCCTCACCGAACTCCTCCCACACCCGTGTTTTTGCTTCAGCAACCACCCAAGCTGCAATCCACTTGACCTGCTGGTACACCTCAGCTGCTTTGGTAGTCCCACAAGCCAACCAAGCTCGATAGGACTCCTCCTTCAGTTTAATGGCCCCCCTCACCATTGGCATCCACCACTTTCGGCACTTTCGGGGGCTGCCACCACGAGATGCACCGACAACCTGGTGGCCACAGCTCTGGGCAGCCGCTTCAACAATGGAGGTGGAGAACATGGCCCATTCAGACTCCATGTGTCCAGATTCCCTCGAATGTGGTTAAAGTTCTTCTGGAGGTGGGAGTTGAAGACCTCCCGGACATAAGCCTCAGCCAGACGTTCCCAGCACACCCTCACTATATGTTTGGGTCTACCGGCTCTGAATGGCATCCTCCCCTGCCATCGGCTCCAACTCATCACCAGGTGGTGATCAGTTGACAGCTCTGCACCTCTCTTTACTCGAGTGTCCAAGACATATGGTCGCAGGTCTGATGACACGATAACAAAATCGATCATTGAACTGTGACCTAGGGTGTCCTGGTGCCAGATGCACATATGGACACCCTTATGCTTGAACATGATGTTCGTTATGGACAAACTGTGATTAGCACAGAAGTCCAATAACCTAACACCACTCGGGTTCAGATCGGGCAGGCCATTCCTCCCAATCACCCCCCTCCTGGTTTCACTGTCGTTGTCCATGTACGCATTGAGGTCCCCCAGTAAGACAATGGCATCTCCAAGAGGAGCACCCTCCAGCACCCTAGTCAGATACTCCAAAAAAGGGTGAGGACTCTGAACTGTCATTTGGTGCATAGGCACAAATGATGGTCAGGACCCATTTCCCAACCCAAAGGCACAGGGAAACAACCCTTTCATTCACCGGGGAGAACTCCAATATAGAGGCAGAAAGGTGGGGGGATACATAAATACCCACCCCTGCTCGTCGCCTCTTGCCTGGGGAAACTCCAGAGTAGGCCAAGCTCCAGCCCCTCTCCAGGAGACCGGTTCCAGAACCAGAGCTTTGTGTTGAGGTGAGGCTGACTATATCTAGCTGGTATCTCTCAATCTCATACACCAGCTCAGGCTCCTTCCCCACCAGAGAGGTGACATTCCACGTCCCAAAAGCCAGTTTAGGAAGCCTGGGATCAGACCACCAAGGTCTCTACCTTTGACCGCCACCTGATCCACATAGCACCGGACCCCCATGGTCCCTCCAGCAGGTGGTGAGCTCACTGGAGGGCGGACCCATGTAACTCCTTCAGGCTGAGCCCGGCCAGGTCCCATGGGCAGAAACCCAGCCACCAGGTGCTAGCCATCAAGCCCCTCCCCCAGGCCTGGCTCCAGGGTGGGACCCCGGTAACCCCATGCTGGCCAGGGTACACTGAATCCTTGTTCTAACATTCATCATGAGAGTCTGTTGGATCGTTCTTCGTCTGGTCCTTCACCCAGGACCAGTTTATCTTGGGTGACCCTACCAGAGGCAAATTGCCCCGGACAACATAGCTCCTGGGATCACTAGGGCACACAAACCCCCACCACGATAAGGTGACAATCCATGAGGGGGAGGTTTTGGAAATTTGAATAAAAATGATGCCAGATTGTTTGACAAATGAGACACACCATCCAAAGTGGGATGGATGCCGTCTCCCCTAATAAAACCAGGTTTTCCCCAAAATGAGTTCCAATTGTCTATGTAGCCCATATTGTTGGCAGGACACCATACAGACGGCCAGTGGTTCAAGAATGGCATGCGTCTAAACATGTCATCACTGGTCAGGTTGGGGAGGGGCCCAGAGAATACTACAGAGGCAGACATCGTCTTTGCAAAGTTACACACCGATTCCATGCTCAGTTTTGTAACTTCCGACTGCCAGAGCCAGATGTTATTAATGCCGGCGTGGATAACAATTGTGGAGTATGTACAGTTACTTTTAGCCAGCATTTTCAAATTTGACTTGATGTCGCCTGCTCTGGCCCTGGGATGCATGCATTTGACTATGGCCGCTGGAGTCTCTAGGTTCACGTTTCTGACTACAGATGTCACCAATGGTCAGAGTTTTTTCCTCAGCAGGTGTGTCACTGAGCATGGAATAGTGATTAGAAACATGAACAGGTTGGTGGTGAACCAGGGGCTTACGACTATGCTTCCTTCTCACCGTCACCCACCCGTTCTCTCCTGGCTGCTCAGGAGAGGTGGAAGCCGGGTGACAGCTAAGAGGCCCTATACTACGGTGCTCCGCTGCAGCTAAGAGGAGTCCATCATTATTAACTGGCGCTGATAGTGTTTCAATACAGCGGAGCCGGGATTCCAATTCACACAACCTCACCTCAAGCACCTCAAAAAGACAACATTTATTACATTTACCATTATCACTAAAGGAGGCAGAGGTGTAGCTAAACATCTGACACAGAGAGCACACCAGAGGAGAAGGGGAAGGAGAGCTAGTAGCCATTGCTAGTAGCTAACCTGAAGCTAACACAAACACTGACAAAAGGTGAACAGAAGGCTAAAGAGGGTGATTAGGTGACACTGAGTGTGCACACAGGTGCAAGAGGCTTGTTGCTGACCCATGACTGCACGGTGGTGCATGACTGCACGGTGGAGCAGTGGTTTAGCACTGTGGCAGCACAGTTTTACCCTCGGCCCGGGGGATCGCGGGGATCATGAGATCGTGGGTTCGATCCCAGCCCCCGACCAACAGTGAGCTGTGTGGAGTTTGCATGTTCTCCCCGTGTTGCGTGGGTTTACTCCGGGATTTCTCCGGTTTCCTCCCGCATACCAAAAACATGTAGGTTTAGGGCGCTCGCGCACGCAGCGACCGGCGGCCGGTGGCTTGTCACCAGACTGCAAACCAAATCTACCTACGGGTACAAATAAGTAACAAAAAAAAAAAAAAAAAAACCAAAACAAACCACCAACTACATCGTCAAGTTTGTGGACGACACGACGGTGGTGGGCCTCATCACCAACAATGATGAGACCAACTACAGAAACGAGGTGAGTCAACTGGTCCAGTGGTATAAAGACAATAACCTCTTCCTGAACATGGGAAAAACAAAGGAGATTGTGGTCGACTTTAGGAGGGGTCACACACAACACCCCCCTCTGATCATCAACGGTGCAGCTGTGGAGAGAGTGAGCAGCACCAAGTTCGTGAGGGTGCGCATCTCTGAGGACCTCACCTGGACCAACAACACCACATCACTGGCCAAGAAGGCCCAAACTTGCCTCCATTTCCTCCGCAGACTCAGGAGAGCACAAGTCCCACCCCACATCATGCAGTCTTTCTACTGGGGCACCATTGAGAGCATCCTCACTAACTGCATCATGGTGTGGTATGGAAGCTGCACCGCTGCCTGACGGAAGACACTACAACGCATAGTGGATGCAGCCAGCAAGATCATCGGTGCCCCCCCTCTTGGACATCTACCCCACCCGCCTCACCCGCAGAGCCATCAACATCACAGGTGACACCTCCCATTCCCTCCACTCCCTCTCAGCCCCCTGCCCTTGGGGAAGAGGTGCCGTAGCCTCCGGGCCCACTCCACAAGACTGCAGAACAGCTTTGTTCATCAGGCTTTAGGACCCTGAACTCTGTTCACCCCCCCCTTCCAGACGGTAACACCTGCACAACTGCAACCATTTGCACAAATGCCATATCTGCTGCTGTCTGTATGTCACTGCAATACTGATCATGTACAGTCATATCTGTCACTACCTGCACCTACACTACTGCATTGAAATGCAGCTATTGGTATTCATCTCTAGCTGTCTGAATATAGGATTGCTGGGTTTATCATCACTAATCGTTTACCTAAACTAATCATTTACCTCTATGGAGGGCAGAGTCCTTCTGGCTGCCATTGGTTGCATCACTGTATATAGACTGTACATAGACTACTGCTGTTGCGGTTTATTCTGGTTTTTCTTTTTCTTTTTTTTAATCCAGCCTTATTACTTTTCTTTTTATAAAATGCACACCAATGAAGAGAGAGAGAAACACCATTTCAATTCTCCTGTATGTCCTGCACGTATAGTAGTATTAACAATAAAATCTTGAATCTTAAATCTTGAATCTTAAACAGAAGTGAGAGGTGACGGTAGATGAAAAAAGTGATTAAAATACAATTAAAGGCAATAATCCTCAGGAGATTGAGGAGAGCTAAGTGCAGAGCAAACCACACCAACAGCCAGCAACACAGGAAGTGATGATGTGTTACCACAGGAAGCAGGGGAAGCAGTTTTACCAGCATCAAGAGAGGGCTGTTCATGCTCAAAACTCACCTGGAGGCCTTCCGACGCAGGTTTGTGTACCACCTGTGACAGTGGCAGATCGAGGGGATGGGGATCAGCCGCCACCTGAAAGCTCTGAGTAACAAACCATTGATGCCCCTCCGGATCATCTGTCAGCCCGCCGGACTGCCGGACAAGATGACCATTGAGATGTATCCCAGCGACCAGGAGGTCAACCTTAACAAGAACCTGCAGAAGGAGCAGATAAACCAGCAGGTCCAGCTGCATGAGTTTGGCCAGAGTGGATGGCAGCCAGGAGACTTCCCAGGTGGTTTGATGGGACCTGTGAGGATGATCTCCTCTGGACATGAACTCACCACATAGTATGATGAGAAGACATTATATGAGCTCGGCTTTAAAGACATGCAGATGGTGTTTGTCTCTCTGGGATCCTGTTAGAGAGAGAGGAAGGGGGAGAGTGTCCAGCTACCAGTCTCCTACCTGACTCCTCCCCAGAAGGAGCACATTCTTATGCTGCTCCTCCTCAAGGAGACACATGTCTCAACACTCTTTGACCTGCTGGAGATGCTGGCCTGTTTCAAACCTCCCAGCCCCAATACAGAGAAGGTCCACAAGAGCCCAGAGAGCTCTTGGTGTAAGGAGCTCCACCTTCACACAGAGAATCTGTTCTGACGAATCTGGGAGATGCTCATGCTTCTTCCTACATGTCCCAAGATGCTACAGGCCTTCCAGAACATCTTGGATGACACGAATGGAGAAGGCCTGTGCTGGACGGAGCTGCTGAGGATCAGAAGTCCCCACAAGCGGCTGTATGCACTGGAGATCATCGAGGCTTTGGGCAACCCAACCGACACATCCACAGGAAGTCAACTGGCAGCTACAGTGACCTTTTCCCAGACTCTGAGTCCAGTGAAGACCAGATGGACAGCTGGGATGTGCCAACTTGTCCGTGAATACAAGCTTTCACGGCACCGCCAAGCTGGTGCAGTATTTCAGTTTCATGACCTACTGTCTCATCTCAAAGATGGAGAAGCTCATGTTCTCTGGATACTTCATGGACCTCTGGAATCTCTTCCAGCCGAAGCTGTCAGAGCCAGCCATTGCTACCAACCACAACAAGCAGGCACTGCTGTCCTTCTGGTACATGTGTGTGGACTGTCCGGAAAATGTCACACAGGTGGTACAGAACCCTGTGGTGACCAAAAACATTACCTTCAACTATATCTTGGCTGACCACGATGGCCAGGAGGTGGTGCTCTTCAACCGTGGCATGCTCCCCGCCTACTACGGCATGCTACGCATGTGCTGTGAGCAGTCACCCACCTTCACCTGCCAGCTGGTGTCCCACCAGAACATTCACTGGGCCTTCAAGAACCTGACACCGCACGTCAGCCAATATCTTGGAGCAGTGGAGGAACTCTTCAGCTTGATGCAGCTGTTTGTTGCTCAGCCAGCCGACATCAGGGTAGAGGAAGTGGAAGACATTAAATAGTTCAACAAAACAACCAGCAGCTGCTACCTGCGCTGCCTGGATGGACAGTCCTGCTGGACCACTCTCATCAGTGCTTTTAGAATCTTGCTGGAGAATAACGAGGACCGACTGCTGGTGGTCTTCAACAGAGGACTCATTCTCATGACTGAGTCCTTCAACACTTTGCACATGATGTACCACGAAGTGACGGCGTGCCACGTCACTGGAGACCTGGTGAAGCTGCTCTCAATTTTCCTGTCAGTCCTCAAAGCCATTCAGCCATACCTGCAGCATAAAGATGTGAAGCAGGCTCTGATTTAGTGGCAGAAGCGGATCGACTTTGCCAACAAGTTGCTCACTCTTCTCAACTGCTACAGCCCTCCTGAGCGCTGCAACACCTGCCTGGACCCTGGTCCCATTCTTGCACCACAACCACTACAACTACCACCACAGCAACATCCCCATGTAATCTGGTCCCTACCTGCCCTGCAGAGAGACCATCAAGCTGATGGGGGCCAAAAACAACATCTGGCCTCCCAGACCGGAGCTTAGCATGTGTCTGCTGCCCTCCTTGGTGGAAAGCAGCAAAGATAAAAACGAAGTGTATGACCAGATGCTGCTGGACTACTTCCCGTCCTATCATCAGTTCATCCATCTGCTGCGTCAGGTCACCATCAACTGTGAGAAATTCACAGATACTGTCATGAAACTGAGTGTGTTGATTGCTTGTGAAGGACTCCCTCTTCATCTTGCCCTCTTCCCCAAACGGTGGATGGAGCTCTGTCAGTCTGAGTCTGTTATGGCCAAAATGTGCGTGAAGCTGCTGTGTGAGGACCCAGCCTTCAGTGAGTACATAAAGTGCATCCTGATGGATGAGAGGGCCTTTCTCAACAACAGCGTGGCCTACTCCTTTCTCACCTGCTTTCTGCACAAGGTCCAGGCACTGTCCAGTCCCAGCTGCTCCAACCTAGTCAGTGTTTTGGTGACAAACCTGCAGAGTGAACAGAGCAGCCTGCAGCCTGAACTGGCAACTCACGACCAGGAACTCCACAAGACCAGCAGCCTGATCAACACTGATCTGAGGGGCACTGCTGTTGCTGCTGTCTGTCTAGCCACCACAGGCCCTTGAACCAGCTCTCTGCCTGGCCCTTCAGGAGCTGCTGGGTCACTGTTGGACTTGTGTACAGCAGCAGAGCACCCTGGAGCTGCAGGCCAAAGACCACAAGTAAAAAGCTGAAGATGAGGGGGCCACACCAGTGAAGTGGCGCAGGGTGAGCAGTAATGATGACAGACCCACAGATGCATCGATGTCACTCTGCATAGCCTTCACCACCTCCTCGGCCCTCCCACCCTGAGGTAAACCAAAGCCTGACCAGCAGGAGGTGTTGACTCCTACCAGCACCTCTTTATACAGAGACCCGAGACTCCTCCTTGCTCATTGACCCGGGCACCGAGCAGGACCTGCCTTCTCCTGACCCCACTCCCCGTCTTTTCAACAACCTTCACTCCTCCCCCAAAGAGCAGAAGATGGAGGCATCTTTTTCATTTTCTTCCTCATCCCTGCTGTAGGAAACGGGAGGAACTTGATCCACCACAGCCCACACCAGCTAAGGAGGAGGGAGGGGAGGACAGGAGGGGCAAGGCCATGTCCACCTCCTCGGAGGAGGTGAAAGAAGAGAAGGAAGTGGGCTCTAAGAGCAGCAGCAGCTTAGCCACACACCCCTCAGAAGACACTGCCTTCCAATCAGCCCTGGCTTTGGTGGGGGATGGGTCAGATGGCTGTGGGGGCCATGCCTCCTTCTCCCCCCCCCCCCCCCACACACAGGTGTACCTAAGTCCCGGCTCCCCATCCGACATGCTGGACATGCTTTACAGGACAGTGGAAGCCACCATCACCATAGTAACCAAGCTGTCAGTCAAAGGCTTGCCTTCCTGATGACATCATCAACTGCCATGAGAGCTTTAACAAACTTTTTTTTAACCTTTTTTTCTTTTCTTTCACCTTTTAGAATCTGACTACCACTCAGAGGAAATAAATTCTCTCATTTTGTTTTCCTGCTCTTTGTGCTACTCTGTTGCCTTCTGCTGACATTCACTCAGTCACTTTTTCCAGCTTCAGTGATTCCTGCTGTCATTTTGCTTTCCAACTCCATGTAGAATAGAAAAATACAGAAAAAAAGCAGAAATAAGTCCTTCAAGATACAACACATTTTTATAGGAGAAAGTTTTTTTTCGTGTGTGTGTTTTATACTGATTTGCATTTGTTTTGGAAAATGATTTTATTTTTTTGAGGTTTGCTGTAAGAAGAGGGAGAATACTGTGGCTGCAAACTGGACTGAGCAATGCCAACAAAGTTTTGAGGCACTCAGGACCAAGCTAACTACAGCCTCTGTTCTTGCTTATGCAAACTTCTCCTTGTGTTTCATCTTGGAGGTGGATGCAAGTTGTGTGGGCTTGGGTTCAGTATTATCCTAGGAGCAAGAAGGAAAAGTGAGACCAATAGCCTACGCTAGCCGAGGTTTGAGACCCTCAGAACGTAATATGACCAACTACAACTCAATGAAATTGGAGTTCTTGGCCCTTAAGTGGGCCATGACCGAGAAATTCCGAGAGTATTTGTTGGGTCATAAGTGTGTGGTTTATATGGACAATAATCCACTTAGTCACTAGTCCTCTGCAAAGCTTGGTGCTACAGAGCAACAGTGGACAGCCCAGCTAGCCTCTTTTGATTTTGAAATCCAGTATCATTTTGGTAGAACAAACAAGAATGCAGATGCTCTGTCCCGACTGTATCCCTCTGGGGCAGAGGATATTGGCCTTTTTGTTCCTGGTACTTTTGTTCCAAAGCCTCTACAGCAAACCCCTGCAGTCCAATAAGGTGGAAGGTTTTCAATCTGCTGTATCTGTCTTGCTCTGTCACATGCCTTCTGATATCCAGGAGTTTCAACAGGTTGATCCACTCATTCAGAAGGTTCTAGTGTTCTGGAAAAGGCAGCAGCATCCCACCTCTGAAGAGTGAACACAGATGTCTCCAGCTGCCTTGGCCTTACTTCGTCAATGGAATTGGCTGTTTGAGAAGGATGGAATCCTTTATCGCAGAGTGTTTCACCCAGATGGTGGAGAGGCAGTTTTCCAGCGTGTCCTGCCCACTGCATTGAAGGAACAGGTGCTGGTCCAGACTCATGAGGAGCATGGCCATCAGGGAGTGGACAGGACTCTAGCCTTGCTGCGCCAGAGTTGTTACTGGCCAGGTAGCCAAATGGTGTCAAGCCTGTGAAAGATGCCAACTTGCAAAAGACACTCAGACTGCTATTCGTGCATTTATGGGTCATCTGTTGGCTTCATGGCCGAATGAGATTCTGGCCCTTGACTATACATTGCTGGAACCTGCCCACAATGGCATGGAAAACATCTTGGTGATGACAGTGTTTTTAGCAAGTACACCTAGGCAGTTGCCACCAGAGATCAGTGTGCCTCCACGGTGGCCCAAGTTCTGGTGACAGAATTGTTTTTGAGGCTTGGTGTTCCTGCCCGTATCCACTCTGATCAGGGTCACAACTTTGAAAGTTCTCTTATTTAGCAGTTTTGCAGTCTGTATAACATCAAAAAGTCTCGTACTACTCCATGCCACCCTGAGGGTAATGGGCAGTGTGAGCACTTTAATAGAACCCTCCACAACTTGCTGCACACACTACCTGTGTCCTGGAAGAGAGACTGGAATGCTTGTCTGCCTCAGCTGCTGCATTGTTATAATACTACCCTACATCAAGCTACTGGTGAGTCTCCATTCATCCATTGATGTTTGGTCAAGAACCGAGACTGCCTGTCGACTTCCTGTTGGGCAGAGTACAGCACCCTTTTAGAGGGGAGGTCCATGAGTGGGTTCAAGAGCATCAGACCTGACTGCAGATTGCCTTTGAGGGGGCCCAGGAACACCTGAAGGCTGCTGCAGAACACAGGAAGATAAGCCATGACCAGCAGGTTAGAAGCCCATCACTGAGAGAGGATAAGTTGGTGTGGCTGTGTGACTTCAGCAAAAGAGGGCATCATAAGATTCAAGATGTGTGGAGCTCTGTGGTATATAGAGTACTGAAAGTGCCCCGGGATGGTGGCTCTGTGTACACTATTACACCAGTTCATGACCTAACTAAAAAGAGGAATGTTCATCGTACCGAGCTGAAGGCGGTAATAGGTCTACCTTCATCAGAGTGCCCTACCGTGGATGAACCACCTCCTACTGTTGCCCCACCACTGGAGGATGAGTTGTCTGGTAATGTTGATTTACTGATCCTCAGGCATTAAGCTCCTCTGGCTGTCTCCCTGAGGACTGGCACCTGGGAGGAAATGACCGACTTACCTCACACTGAATCAAATTCTCCAACTCCTAGTGTTTCAACAGGTCAGTCAGAGGCCTCCGCTGCAATATCGTCTACATTCCCTGATGGTGCCGTAGTTGTATGACAAACAACTAGATCAACCGTTGGCCAGCACTCCAACGTCCACCACCTTCCAAGGGCAGTGGGTGGTCTAGTTTGGGAAAATCCAACCTTTTCTGATCCTGTTTCTGCTCTTTTTAGGCCATGGAGTTAGTGTTGCTTGTTCTGTTATTGTCGGGCCGACAACTTATGAGGAGGGGGCAGATTGTAGTAGAATAGAATTTCTGATGGGTTCCTGTGTCTTTAATTGGCAGACGCTCATGAATGAGCGATTTACTATAAAGGCAGGTGGGTTTGTCTGGTGCGCCCTGCCTGATACTCGGCGTGCATTGTGCTTCCTGGTCAGGCGCTACTGTCATTACTGCTGCAGGTAAGCATGTCAGTGGGGTTCTGATTCTCTCGTCAAAGTGTAAAGATGGCGCCCACCATTGGTGAATGTCTTTGCTCATTCCGCTCCCGAATGCCAACTTTTCTCCTTTTTTGCATAGTTGCTGTTATTTCTACAGTGCATGGAGGTCATGCACTGCTAGCATACGACCGACAGACACTACTGGATATTGCCAAGTCAAGCAGCCACACGGAGTTTACTAGCTTTATACCACCCGACCCGCAATACATCGTCTGCCCCCACGGTGAACATCAGCACCCTCAGGAAGGCCCCGAAGCACTGAGCCTGTGTAAGCATGCTGACCCCAAGAGAGCGCGTCAGAGGTGGGGCCGAAGGAGCCGAAGGCGAGGCAAGAGAGGGGGGCTACATGCTAGGCTAAAGGCTTGCCCTACCTGGCTACCCAGTCTCTTAATGGCAAACATTCGGTCTTTGGAAAATAAGTTAGATGAACTAAGAGCAAGGATTGAAGACCAGCGGGAGACGAGAGTGCTGTGTCCTAATTTTCTGTGAGACCTGGCTTTCAGACAGAATCCCGGATAGCGCTATTCAGCTACAGACACACTCAACACACCGGGCAGACAGAACAGGAGACTCTGGTAAGATGAGGTGTGTGTGTGTGTGTGTATTTATAAACCACTCGTGGTGCGGAGATGTAACAAACTGTCTACAAGCACTGCTCACCCAAAGTGGAATTTTTACTGCTGAAATACTGTCCCTATTATCTACCAAGGGAATTTACCACTGTGTTTTTGGCCACTATATACATTTGTCCACAGAGCAGCTACACAGTAGCGCTAAACAAACTCCATGACATCATCAGCACAGTAGAGACGAAACATCCCAATGCTGCTTTTATTGTTGCTGGTGACTTTAACCAGTGTAATTTACAGACTGTCCTCCCCAAATATTACCAGCATGTGGACATTCCCACCCTCGATGAAAGCACATTGGATCATGTTTATTCCAACATAGGTGGCGCCTACAGAGCGGCACCCCACCCCCACTTCGGACAGTCAGATCACATCTCACTGTTCATGTACCCAGCTTACAGACAAAAGCTGAAACAAACAAATCCTGTTATTAAGCAAATTAAGTGCTGGACCCCAGAGACTGAGAGCACCCTACAAGACTGCTTTGCCTGCACGGAATGGGATGTGTTTAAAGCCGCAGCCACCCGAGAGGGCTCTTCTGTAAACATACAGGATTATACTGAATACGTGACTGGGTACATCAGCATGTGCGATGATACCATCGTATCCACCATACAGGTCAGGAAGTTCCCCAACCAGAAGCCCTGGATCAACAATCAGGTACGTCAGATGCTGCGTGCTCACTTTCGTGCATTTAAATCAAGCTGTGAGGTTGAGTACAAAGCTGCAAAGTATGGACTGAGAAAGGCTATAACAACAGCCAAGAGGCAGTACAGAGAAAAACTGGACAGTCTCTACGCTACTTCTGACCCGGGGCGCATGTGGCAAGGCCTGCAACAACACATCACAGACTACAAGAGGACCAACAGTTACACCACTAGCTGTACAGACAGCCTGCTGGACAATCTCAACATCTTTTACACCCGCTTTGAGACCACCAGCCACAGCACAGAGAAGAGACACACACACACTCATGCACCCCCCCCCCCCCCACTAAGAGTCTCACCAGGCCAGATAAACAAAGCGCTGAGGAATATCACCCCCCGCAAGGCAGCTGGACCAGACAACATACCTGGATGGGCCCTCAGAGCATGTGCTGCCGAGTCTGAATGATGAGATGAGATGATGAGATGAGATTCAACTTTATTGTCATTACACATGTATGAATACAAGGTAACGAAACGTGACTTGGCATTTGGGCACACTCTGCAGAGCGCATCCAAGGCCGGGGCAGCCGCTAGGCGCCAGTCATAAAGAAGAAAGGAAAAAAAAGAAAGAGGGAATGGATATGACACAGTAGGCGAGAATTTCGTTAGATGAATCAGCAGTAAGGCACGCAGACACAGACGATAGCAAGCTGGGATTCAGTCAGTTAGGGAGGGAGAGCGATAAGGAGCCGGAGCGGGGAAGAAAAGCGTCTGCTCTCTTTGGAGGGTGGAAGTGAAAGGCCGCCCTCCAAAGGGCCCTCCAAAGGGCGAATGATTACAGACCGGTAGCACTCACTCCAATCATAATGAAGTGCTTTGAGAGAGTGGTGCTGCTGCTCATTCAGGACAGCATACCGGGCACCCTGGACCCCTGGACCCCTGCAGTATGCCTACCGGCCCAACAGGTCCACATCAGATGCCATCGCTGCAGCACTCCATTATTCTCTCTCCCACCTGGAAGATAAAGACTCCTACATTAGGATGCTCTTTGTCGACTGCAGCTCTGCCTTCAACATGATCATCCCCCACAAACTCACTGACAAACTGTCTTCACTTGGCTTGCACCCCACCCTCTGCAACTGACTGCTGGACATTCTAACTGGCAGGCCCCAGTCTGTCAGGATGGGTAACAAGACCTCAGCCAGCATCATCACAAACACAGGTGTTTCACAAAGTTGTGTTCTCAGCCCCATCCTTTACAGCCTCTTCACCCATGACTGTGTTGCCTCCCACAAGGACAATATCATCTTAAAGTTCACGGATGACACAGCAGTTATAAGATGCATCACTGGTGATGACGAAGCATCCTACAGGAGGGAGGTGGCCAACCTGGTGTCATGGAGTGAGGACAACGACCTCACCCTCAACAAGGACAAGACAAAGGAGATAATAGTGGACACGAGGAAAGGGAGGAGGAGACCCCATTGGCCGCTGTTCATCCGGAAGCTTGAGGTGGAGAGGGTGAGCAGCTTTAAATACCTGGGCATCCACATCAGCGAGGACCTTAAGTGGACACACAACACCACAGAACTGGTTAAGAGAGCTCAACAGCGACTGTACTTTCTGAGGAGGCTGAAGAAGTCTGGCATGTTCCCCCGAATACTCAACAATTTCTACAGCTGCATCGTCGAGAGCATTCTGACCAACTGCATCACTGCGTGGTACGGCAGCACCACTGCTCTGGACCGCAAACGCCTGCATAGAGTGGTGAAGACAGTGGAGAAGATCATCAGGACTCCACTCCCCTCTCTGCAGAGCATCTACCACCGCAGAGTCCAAAGGAGAGCTGATGCCATCCTCTGGGACCCCACTCACCCCCAGCACAGACTGTTCACACTTCTACCCTCAGGCCAGAGGTACTGAAGTGTGAAATGCAGGACAACCAGACCGAAGAACTCCTTCTTTCCCACTGCCATCAGACTCCTGAACAGATAACAACTCCCAAAACTCCGTAACACAGCTTTGCATATAGGAACTCACACACCTGCTGCTAAATTTCCACACTGCTCACCTGTACAGTAGATATAGTCTCATTCGTCTGATGTCCATATCATCTCTGCTGCTAATTATCATCTCTGCTGCTACTTATCATGCACAGTCTACTGGTACTGGTACAGAAATTAGCACCAGGTGCTAATTTGTAATTATACACTGCTCGTTGCACAATGCTCATTTGCACACTGTACATAGGTTCATGCCATCTCAGGTTCACGTCGTCACTCATATCAATATATGACTATCACTTTAGTCATCCAGTGAATTTTCAATTTCATTCCTCTTGTCTGACTGCTTTAACTGTTCAAACTGCCTAGTGTGTTATTAGTACTCATTAGTTTTAGTATTTAGTATCAAGGTGTGCTTAAGGAGTCCTAGCTGCCTAACTGTGTGTTGGTGTGTGTGTTATTAGCATCCATTAGTGTTAGGATTGAGTTACTGTGTTAGTGTATCATGACCTTATTAGAATTGTTGTTTCTGTACCTATTACCTTGGCATTCGTTTGGAGAGCAAAGTAAGCATTTCATTGCTCAGGAAATGTAGCATTTCTTAACTGTGCACATGATAATAAATTCAATTCAATTCAATTCATCTTTATTTATATAGCACCATTTCACATGAACAGTCATCTCATAGCACTTTCAACTGTAGGGGAACCCCCCACAGTTGCAGAAAAACCCCAGCAATCAGGCAATCCCCTTTGATAAATAAATAAAGCCTTTGAATCTTGAATTTAGCAGTTTGTTAGATCATTTGGTCTCTAGGCTGTTGCCCCCTGGTCTGCTCTCTCTAATTCTCAGCGTGCATTGCACTTCCTGGTCAGGCATTGCTGTTATTACTGCGGCAGGTAAGCGTGTCAGTGGGATTCTGATTCTCTCGTCAGTTTAGCAGTTTGTTACATTGTTTGGTCTCTCTTTAGGCTGTTGCCCCCTGGTCTGTTCTCTCTGAGGCTCAGCATGCATTGCACTTCCCAGTTAAACGTCGTTACTACTACTGCTGCAGCCAAGCGTGTCAGCGGGGTCCTCATTTACTTGCCAAATTTAGCCATTTGTTGCTCGTTATTTAGACTGGCCTCTTTATAGGTTGTTGTCTTCTGCTCCTGCTCATCGCGACTTACTGCTGTGTCAGCACAGTAACAAACCCCTGGTGGACTCATGCCAACGTCTTGCTGGTGCAATGATTCTACCGCTGATCAGGGCTGTGGGTCACCATATGTGGCGCTATCCTGTGCTGCGTGCCCATTCACCGGAGGCTCATGTTATTAAAACTGCTACTTTACCTCTTGAAATTTAAGCCACTGACATTCATTTGTGTGTGACCCATCCTTTACGCTGTGGTTTCTCATCCCATCTAGAGGCCCTACATCATTAAGGTTATTTTTATTTTGGGATCGGTTTGGAGGAATTTTTTTTTGGGGGGGGGGGTGCTCATTGTCTTTCTGGCTCCTGTTAGAGGCTTTAGTTTTCCTTTTAATATAATATCCCAAAAATTGGTTCGCTCCTTCGAAAGCAAATTTCTCCAGGTGGTGCCTGTAAGTAGGTGGCTGTGTGTAGCATTGAAGAAATTTAATTAATTTTATCAGTTGTTTATGGGAGATTTAATTATTGTTTTTATTTAAGTATTTTACCACTACACTAGTTTTGTGGTCTTTAATTGGTTAGCTCATTTTTGTTGTATTGGATGTATTGAGTTTTTTTGTTGTTTTTTTTTCATATGGGTTCCTTCCTCAGTTGAAGGTGCATCCTTTTTGACTGATTTGTATTTTCTGTTTGGGTTGATTTTGTTCATTTGTAATTCTGGTATTTTGTTACATGCTTAAGTTACCTTCTGAATTTTTAATGTGCACTATTTAAGTAATTATTTCTTTTGGGTTTTTTAAATTTCTTTTCTTTTTTTTTTCAAATGCCTCCTCAGTAATTTTATGTCTTTTCTTTTTAGAGCTGAAGGCCTATGGTGGTGGGACTGGTTGCCATTGATGGTCACATCCCTTTGTGTACTGTGTGTTGCACCTTGGGCTTTGGCCCTTACACTGTGTGCGTGCACGTCATGTGATTCGGAGTGCCTTATTTGATGCCATTCCCTTTGGCACCTGCTCATTACCAGTAGCCTTCATTTCATTCTGTTGATGTTATTACTTGGCTGACCGATTAAGGTTTTACTTTGCTCATAAAAATTTCTGTAAATTTTGGAACATGTCTCTTGCTTCCTGAGTAAAACAAACCTGTGTGCCCAAAGTTAAGGTTTGAGGAATAATTCTCTGGGTGAAATTCCCAGGATGGTGTTGTTGGGTTTCCATTGTGTGACATTAAGGTTAGTACTTTGTACATCGCCCCTTATTTTGGGGATCTCTGCACCACAACACATGCATTTGGTTCTA
Source organism: Pholidichthys leucotaenia (assembly GCA_020510985.1). Classification (NCBI taxonomy): domain Eukaryota; kingdom Metazoa; phylum Chordata; class Actinopteri; order Cichliformes; family Pholidichthyidae; genus Pholidichthys; species Pholidichthys leucotaenia. The sequence continues at coordinate 85,033,904 of CM035846.1, read as the reverse complement.
ATGTTAACTATGGAATCTGTAACACACAAAAAAAAAAATACAGAGACATAATGTTATTATGCTTACCTAGCTGACGAAAATGCAGCCTTATCAGCCCATCTTTCTTTCACATTTACTTCCAACAATGACACAGGTCATTGGTTGAATTCAAGTCAGGTGACCATGGAGCGCTGTTTTGATTGGTCCGGCATATAGTGGTCCTTTGTGATGGCCTCATAGCCACCTTATTAGGTTTCATAACTAAAGTTTAATTTTCATAAAAATATGAACATACTTAGCCTGCCAACAAACAGATGTTTTGAAAAATATGCATTAGTATATCTGTGAAAATCAGCTACTCTCAGGATAGGGATCGATCAACTCAAAAACTAAAGCAGATAGAGCCACTCAGCCCACAGTCTATCATGATTAGACATACAGAACAGCTGGGACACACAGAGGAAAATCATCAGCGTAATGAGGTTGCATAACAAAGCGTAAATTGTGAATTATAACTACTAACTGGAAAGGCACACCACAAAAATAAAACTTCTTCTTCTTCTTTTAGATTTGATTGGCAGTTGGCAACCAGCTTACAGGTGCATTACCGCCATTGACTAGCGGCTGCCCCGGCCTTGGATGCGCTCTGCAGAGCGTGCCCAAATGCCAAGTCACGTTTCGTTACCTTGTATTCATACATGTGTAATGACAATAAAGTTGAATCTCATCTCATCTCATCTCATTGACTTGATTATCATCTCTCTAAACAAGGACAAAACAGGAAGTACTTCAAAATAAGATCTAAGATAAAAAATAAAACAAGGTAACAAAACAGACAAGGTAGACAAGACATGAGAGATGTAAGAACTAAGAAGCTAGACCATACTAAAGTATAAACTCATGCCTAAACAGAATAAACCATAAAAATAAACATACAATCTTAAAGGGTAGAGCATGAGCCAAAAATCAAGCTCCCCTGACAGAGCTCCCCTTTAAGGGGCAGAATCCAGACGCCCTCAACAAAACAAGTTCAGCAAAACCCAGGGGGGGGGGAGGGGGGAGGGTAGGAGGGCTCAAACAAAAAGCCTGAGTCAGAGACAGGGAGAACCAGGGGAGAGAAAGTCTCTTCCTTCTCCTTTTGTAATTTGCTTTAATCTAGTACTGGGGAGAACAACATTTCACTCAGAACATTCCCTTTTTTCTTTCTTTTGACTGCAGTCTTCCTCAGAAGTCTTCTGAGGAACATTGCAGTCGACTGTCAAAACATGTAAAGGTAAAAGCATCTCTTTTTTATGCTTGTCTGAAATACGAAAAACAAAAATGCTGGGACTTACTTCAGCATGTTTAAGATGGGAAGGCACACAGCCTTGTCTCAGTGAACTATTAATGATAGTGAGTAATGAAGGACCAATAGTGATTAAAGACCCAGTTAGGACAGAAAGTGGTAAAATCTCAGATGAGGATGATGAGAGTTTCAATTTGCTTATTATTTTAACTAAGTCATTAAGTGTTAACTGGGGAGAATGAAGTAAATGGCTCAGGGCACTGCAATTGACTGGCGATCTGTCCAGGGTGTAGCCTGCCTCTCACCCAAAGATGCTGGGATAGGCTCCAGCCCTCCTGCGACCCAAAAAGGATTAAGTAATAGAAGATGGATGGATGGCTCAGGGCACTGAGGACTGTCTTCATAAGGAGAGAACCTTATGGGGATTTTTACCGGTGTTGGTCGGTTGGTTTGTCTGTTGGCAACATTACTCAAAAAGTTCTGAACAGATTTTGATAAAATCTTCAGGAAAGGTGTGTAATGGCATGGGCAATAGATGATTAGATTTCGGTGGTGATCCGGATCACAATGTGCATGCAGGAACTTTTTTGGGGAAAAATAATAATAATATTGGCTTCCCTTTTAAGATGTGTTCACAAAGTTATGTTCACCTCCGCACCCGTACACAGTATGTAATAGTTGACATTATTTCATCTGAAGACGCCAAGTAAAAGCAAGCAAACTGTGTGGTTTATGAACAGATTTTGATTACATTTTCAGGAAAGGTGTATAATGGCATGAGGAACAGAGTACCGGCAGACAAGCTAAAGATGTCTTGCTAGGCAAGTTCCCCACATGGTATGTAAACACACAGCACTGGACAATGTTTCATTATTACCTCTGCCAAGAGGAGGAGGTAACGTTTTTGCCGGTGTCGTGCCAAAAAGTACATTGTAGTTGTCCATTGTTGACACACAGAATATGTATTTATACAGTATCTACATGTAAAAAAGTGCTATTTAAATACAGGTCCTTATCCTTATCCCTTATGTATATATCCAGTAAATCTCTGTATTTTTCCATGTAACCTTGTGACTGCATTATTTTAATTGCTTTTAATCCTACATCAAGTTTGTTTCCAGTTCAAAATGCATCAAAAGTGTTAAATATATCTTATTATATCTAACTCAGTACTGTTTACCTGTTGCAATATATATTTTATGGCTAATATAATCCCATAACTACAATATGGCACCTGGCGATTAATTTTTGGCAGCTGATCACTTTTTGCCACAACATTGGCATTACTTTGTCTGTCTGTCTCTTAGCAACATTACTCCAAAATTTATGAATGGATTTTGATGAAATTTTCAGGAAAGGTGTGTAATGGCGTGAGGAACAGATGATTACATTTTTGGATCCAGGAATTTTTAGGAAAAATCAGTACCAACTTGGTTAAATTTTACTTTTGCTGGTACACCAGAATTTCTGTAGCTATGTTACCTATTACTATTTATTTGTTATTTCAATAAATCTTACAGAAGGAAACTTGAATTAGTATTTTTCATGTATATCAAATGCAGAAATGTTGCATTTAGAAAATTGCTGCATTTGTAACAATGTCATTTGGGGGAAATTAAGCTGCTTGCCAGAGGTCTGTGCTCTCCAAGTGCTTTTCTAGTTGTTTTTGCTAGCATTTCTCTGTTAGCAGGATCACGCAAAAACTCATTGATGGATTTGGATGACATGTTCACCAGAGGTGGCCTTTGGCCCAAAGAGGAACTCATTACATGTTGGAGGTGATCCGTGAGTGCATACCTCCGCCAAGGCCCTATCTCACAATGTACAGATGGATGGCGATATGAACGGACAAAGGGACAGAAGGAAGGACAAAGGGAGGGAGGGAGCCTTGGTGGAGGTATGCGCTATCTGAGTGCCCTCTAGTTTCATAATTTTTTAAAGTACAATTTGCCAACCCAAATTCCTCTCAAGAAAGATGGATCCATGTGAGTTGCTTTGTGTGTTATGGATAGGTTATGCGTGGACCTCGGTAAATGTGTAGTCTTTGGCAAATCTTATTATACAACAGTTAGTTCTGACCAAGCAATTTGTTTGGATAACAGGGATTCCAGAAGTTACTATACAAATATTCCTCGATAATTGCACGTTTCACTGTACATGTATCACTCCACTTAAAAAGTGTTCTAGTCACCGTTAATTACTAACAGTTCTTAATTCTTAATTGAGACACTGTTTGAAAAGAAATCATACCTCCATGACCCAGCAGTACTACCCTTGTAAACATCTGCAAGGTATTTCATGTCAGTTAAAAAAAAACAGACAAGCTAGAGTTGGATTTATTGCCTTGTGTTACAGCCTGGAACATGAGTGTTCCTTTTTATGGCCCTGTTATCTGTGTGGGTGTGTAGGGGTGTGTATTCTGCTCTTCCCTCTCTCCAGGCATGTGAGTCCAGTAGGTGTGTGACATTCACAATCACACAGGTGTCCCACCTTACCAATCAGGCTGGGATCCTTAAATACTGGAGGAGAGTTGAGGAGTGGGCTGCTGGTGGGCAGTGACCACAAGTTAGCTACCAAGGCGGCCGAGGAGGACATTCCTTCCGGGCAGACTTCGACAGGTGGATGGTTGAGACGGTACATACTGTACGTCTGTGTTTGGTTGGCGGTAGGAGTGACTTGTTTGTGGCAGATAGCATAAGCTGTACTTTGACTGTAACATTATGTTATCTAGCTCTGATGGACTCAATAAAAATGAGATGGGGTGGATGGTATCCAGATCTGTGAGGCAGAAAAGAGCAATTACAGAGGCAGAAAGAATAGTAAGAGCTAGAAGCTGGTCAGGTGAGAGTGACGTGGTAAGGAGTTACACTGTTAAGAAAACACGAACCAGTCAACATGGATGTCAGCTGGATGATGTAGGAAATAAGTGGAAGATTATCATTGAATTCAATCAGGGTGGGGTGCACTATCACCCTGATAAACTAACAAAAGCTACTGAGGAAGAGATTGGGAGAGTTAAGTTTGCAAAGTTCTTGAACAGTAACCAGGTGTTAATACATGCATCAAGTAAACAACAGCAAGAGAAAATACTGAGAATGATATGTCTAAAAGGAGAAAAAAATGAAGGCTCATGTTCGTGGCACAACAGCAAAATTAAGGAGAGTTAAGTTATTTCAGGTGTCCCTTTGAGCGTGTCTATGGAAGAAGTAAAAAACGAGATACAAGGAGGAAAAGCGAATGATGTGAAAAGGCTAAAGAGTAAAAGAGGAGGTTCACTGAAGGACACACTGTCTGTAATGATTCTGTTACGTGTAGCTCTTGCGAGCCACACAACAAGAGCCGAGGGCGAGCCAGTGAGTTTGCGATGTTTATTAAGATGAGGAAAAGGGAATAAAGGAACAGGGCCTCGTGGAGCCAAAAAGCACAAATAACCATACAGGTGAAACACTCACATCTAATGCAGAACGATGAGCAGGGGGCTGGCGCCAGACGAAGGGGTTCGAGCCTATGATGTATGCGAAGTCACAGCCCCGAATGATCGGAGCTGCTCCCTTAAATACCGGTTAACAGCGCCTCAGCTGATGAGGATTAACTGGGCTCCAGCCGTCTTGTAAGGCTTGACAGCTGGGAGCCCGCTGAGACGCTGTCACCATAAGAGCTGGGTTGAGGGGGAAATATGGCCTGAGCGCCGGATAGCACGGCGTCTCATCCCATATGACACAGCCTTCCCCTCACGGCCGGACTACGAACGGCCCGTAACACCCAACCCCCCCCCCCCCCACACACACACACACACACCTAGAGTGGGCGGACGGGGTGCAGGGCAGGAGGGAGAGAATCAGAAAATGAAAAACAACAATTAACAATAACCAATACAGAGTACGAGGGGAAAACCCAAAGACAATACTCCATAGCCCCCAACATGAGGGAAAAAAAAAAAAAAACGTTTAGGCAGAGGACAACTGTGGAAATAATAGCCTGAGACACAGGGAAAAAAACCCACAATACTCCATAAACCACAACATGAGTAAGAAAAAAAAAAGAAAAAAAAACCCAGTGTAGGCAGAGGACAACTGTGGTAATAATAACTCGAGATACAGGGAGAGAAAAGACCACAATACTCCATAACCCACAACATGAGTAAGAAAAAAAAAACGTTCAGGCAGAGGACAACTGTGGTAATAATGGCCCGAAATACAGGGAGAGAAGAAAAAAAACACAATACTCCATAGACCATGAACAGGCAAATACAAAGAAAATCAACCCCGGAGACCCCAAAATAAGAGGAAAAACTCCTAAGGGCGAAAATTAACAATACAGACATCCCCCAAACAGGAGGGGAGAAGAAAAAAAAAAAGAAAATCACGCTAAATGCGGAGCGGTAACAGGGACTTAGCTGTACCCACCCAAACACAAGCACAGCAAAGGAAATTCAGTTCGGGGGGTCTCCCCGCACCCAGCGTCCATACCGCCAACAGGGGTGAAGGGAAAAGTTCTGGCGGCCTACCCGAACCCCAGGCCAGAAGACACAGTTCCTTGGGAGGCCGAACCAGATCGCCGAACCAGAAAACTAATGGGTTGGGCGGCCGCACAAACGAGCCGAATGGGCACGGCAGACCCTCTGGCGGCCGACCCGCATCGTTCAACCACCAGGCCCGTAGGGGAGAGAGAGAGAGATCCAAATGGGCCCTAGTGGAAGAAGCTTGGGGGAGAGCTGATGACGATGTGGTCCAACGTCTGATGGCAGGGGATTTGCAGCTCCCTCACCGGACTTGGACACCGTTGGAGTCGAACCCACATCGGACCCCGATTGGGTCTCCGTCGAACCCACGTCGGACCCCGATTGGGTCGGCGCCGCAACAGAACCGACCTCCGAACTCGAACCAGGAACCTCTGGCACCACAGGCGATGGCAGCTCCTCACCGGCGATCCTGGGAGAAGGCTCAGGAGAGAGAAAAGAACTGGGATCAGGATCACCGGCAGCGCCAGAACCTGGCGAGACAAGCTCGGACGCAGCGGACGGCTGCACCCGGCTGCACCCGGCTCATCTCCCCTGGAGACAGGCTAAAGTGCTCTAAGGTGAGAAGGAGAAAAATAAGGTAGAGCACTTGCCTGATCTCGGGTTCTGACGCCGTCCAGGACTGCGAAGATCCGGGTTCAAGCATCAGGAGGTCGTTGTCAGGCTCCCACTCAGCTGCGTCGGGCTCCGCAGCTGACATGATGGAACGCGCAGCTTGTGAGTCCTCCGGCACCGGTGCCCACGCCGATGGCCCAAACGGCGTGGTGGCAGGAGAACCTCGTCCCGCTGGACCGGACCGCTCCTCCGTGGAGACCCGCGGACGCTTTGTCGTTGGCGTAGGCTCCACACAGCAGTCCGCTTTCCTCCTCTGCCCACAGCGTAGCTGCGGAACCGGAACCAGGCTGTCCAGAACCGCAGGCTCCCTCCTCATCCCACGACGTTGGCCTGGCGTCGGGGACCGCTCAGCGGAGGGAGACACAGAGGATGCAGGATTAATAATTACAGCTACAGCAGGTGGTGGGAGTTCGGGGAGCTGCGAACCCCGAACTCCACCTCCAGGAGTTTGACAGAGCAAATCACAAGGTGAGTGTGAATGAACTGAGACTTGCCTGTCTCCTGGAGGCTGGATGGTGCCTGCTGTCGCGGACATTGCTCCTCCCTTTCCCCGCCGGGCGGTAACTGAGGACCCCCTGGGAGGACGTCAGGGAGCCACTCGTGTAGATTCCGGGATGGAGCTCGCCAGGTCAGGATTCTGGATGCACACAGCAGCCGGGGAGCGCGTCGAGGAGGAGGGGGCGACAGCCGAGATGAGCTGGGCCCGGAGCGCTGGCGTAACAGTGGAGGGAGATGGCTCGGGAGACGAGGCTCTCAGAAGAGGCGCAGGAATGACCGCTGCGTGGGGGAATGAGACCTTGCGGCGGCCCGGAACTGGATCCGGACGGGGTTCATGCTGAGGAGATTTGGCAGTGTGACGACGGCTACTCACAGGAGGCGAAGCGAAGGAGAGACCCGGGAATCGCCGCTCCTAAGCAGAGACCGAGGCGAGGAGGGCGTCGAACTCGGGGTAGTCTTGCAGCCCTGGATTCCTCTCCACCAGTCTAACTGCCGCCGCCACATGCTTCATGGTTGAGGACGGATGCACAGCGGAGCGAGCAGCAGCCACTCGGTCCCGGACCTTAATTGCAGTCAGCTGCAGATCCTCCGGGGGAATCCCGAGTGACATCGTGCTGGATGTGGAAAGCCCTCTGGATGGCGCGAACTCCCGGGCCGGAGCGGTGGCAGGAGCGGGATTCCGAGGTGAAGGAAGACGTCTCCTCCACTTCAGCTTCCTGCCGGGATTTCCCTCCAACCCACGGAGCAGTTCCCGCTGTGCGGCTATGGCGTCCCTCCTGGCACAGACCTCAGGGTGGTTGGAGTGGCGAGAGAGACCGTCCAGGAGAACCTCAGCATAATCCAGGTGCCAGCGTCTTTCATTGGGGTTGTCGTACAGGGAGGCGGTGAAGAGCGTCCCGTCGACATCTTCCAAGATGGCCGTCAGCTCATTGCCCTGGAGCCGAACGTGACTCCGGGGAGACGGCATGCTCTAGAGCAGACACCCAGACAGGGAAGACACAAGTCCAAAACGGCAAACTCACGGCCGCCGGCAACTCGTCTGGCTGTGACTTACTGTTACGTGTGGCTCTCGCGAGCCACACAATGAGAGCCAAGGGCGAGCCAGTGAGTTTGCGATGTTTATTAAGATGAGGAAAAGGGAATAAAGGAACAGGGCCTCGTGGGGCCAAAAAGCACAAATAACCATACAGGTGAAACACTCACATCTAATGCAGAACAATGAGCAGGGGGCTGGCGCCAGACGAAGGGGTTCGAGCCTATGATGTATGCGAAGTCACAGCCCCGAATGATCGGAGCTGCTCCCTTAAATACCGGTTAACACCGCCTCAGCTGATGAGGATTAATTGGGCTCCAGCCGTCTCATAAAGCTTGACAGCTGGGAGCCAGCTGAGACGCTGTCACCATAAGAGCCGGGTTGAGGGGGAAATATGGCCTGAGTGCCGGATAGCACGGCGTCTCATCCCATATGACAGATTCAGTTTGAGAAAACACTCCCTAAATCAGTTCAAATAGGATACCTGTATTACAGTGTCAGAGAATATGTCCCAAAGCCACTCAGGTGTTACAAATGTCAAAGGATGGGTCACGCTGCTCAGTAATGTAAGGGGAAGTTAAGATGTGCTAGATGTGGAGGGGAGCACGAATACAGTAAATGTGAAAAGGATGCCAAAGTATGGTGTTGCAACTGCAGGGGTGAGCACAATGCTGCATATGTAGGATGTGTTGTGCAAGGGGAAGCTAGAAAAGCCCAGGAAATTAGAATCCATCCATCCATCCATCTTCCTCCGCTTAATCCTTTTCGGGTCGCGGGGGGGGGGGACTGGAGCTTATCTCAGCATCTTTGGGGGAGAGGCAGGGTACACCCTGAACAGATCGCCAGTCCATCGCAAGGCCAACACAGAGAGACAGACAACCATTCACTCTCACAGTCATACCTAAGGACAATTTAGAATCCTCAATTGATGCCAGTTAACCTAACTTGTATGTTTTTGGCATGTGGGAGGAACCCGGAGAAATCCCGGAGTAAACCCACGCAGACATGAGGAGAACATGCAAACTCCACACAGATCACTGTTGGTCAGGGGCTGGGATCGAACCCAGGATCCCCCGGCCAAGGGTAAGTTGCTGTGCTGCTTCAGTGCTAACCACTCCGCCACTACGCTAGAAAATCTCAATACTGACGCTCTAAAGAAAGTTAGAGGCAAGAACAGTCAGAAACACAATGGACCTTCCTCAAAGAAGTTCAGTTCAAAGGGAAGCACATCCATCAAGAAATCCCCCACAAAACCCCCCCCCAAAACACTGCAACTACAGTGAAAAGAGCTCAGCAGAGGCTGTACTTCATCAGGCAGTTGAAGAAGGCCGGACTTAAATGTCAGCCCCTCACCCAGGCCTACAGAGGACTCGTTGAAAGCATCCTCACCAGCAGTATCATAGTATGGTACGGCAATACCACCCTGGCAGAGAGGAAAAAGCTACAGCGGGTCATCAAATCTGCAGAGAGGCTCATCGGCTCCATCCTCCCTTCCATGGATATCATGTACACACAGCGCTGTAGGAGAAGGGCACAGAGCATTCTCAGGGACAAACACCACCCAGCCCATGCTCTGTTTCAGTGGGTGGACTCAGGTCACAAGCTCAGGCACCGCAGACCTGAGAGCATCAGCACTCACAAGGCCTGCTTCTACAACAGCTTTTTTCCAGCTGCTGTCAGGCTAGTGGCACAGGACATTAAAGACAGCAAATATCCATAACCCATTCATATGCTGGATAATTATCCCTTCACTGACCCCTCCCTCACATACACACAATTATCCACCCGCCCCTCACAAACATACACATCCAAATACAGTCCTCCTGTCCTTCCCCACATAAACATAATTTTCCATCCATTCCATAATACTGTGTGCAATAGCAAAACTACCTCTACACAACCTACCGCATGTGCAATAAATTAAAAATCTCAGGACATTCCTATCTCTTAGTATTGCTGTTATATAGCTTTTTAACTATAATGTACATGTATATTCTTACATGATTGCACCTTTTATTTAGTCAGTGTTTATTCTGACTTTGTTTCTTTTACCTTTTTATTATTATTCCTTTTATAACTGACTCAGAGAGAGACGCACAAGAATTCCAATGTACCTGTTTTTTACTTATACAAATGGCAATAAACTTTAACTTAATTTAACAAACACAAGATCATGCTGCTGAAAGGAATTTTTCTGTTCACAGATGCAGAATAGATGGTGACACATTGCTAGTTAAAAGGACAAACTTTGTAGCTTTTATCTGCCACACTATTAATGTTGCAGCACAGCTTAAGAAGAAAAGTGACAGAATCAAAACCATTGTGGAAGCAGCAGGAAGATTCCTAGATATGAAAGATGTCAGAGCTGACCAAATTCATGTCTTATTGACAGCTGAAACTGGGAAGAATGCACATGTTGAAACTTAAGATTTTAAATATTGTACGACACATACTACAGTGGAATGCAAGGAGTCTAATAGCAAATGGACAAGAACTCATGAAGTATATTTATCCCTTTAAGGTTCTGCACAACCGTTTGGTCGACCACACTTTGAGTCACAATATCTCATTGAATAATGCATTGAGCTTAACTCAACCTGAATGAGCCATCTCTGCCACTTGGTTTAGTTGCGCTATGCTAAAAAAATCCTCTAGATGGCACTGCGTGTTTGAGCAGTCCCTAACCCTAACCCTGAATGAATGAATGAATGAATCTTTATTTCGGATAGTACAGGTTAAAAGGAACTGAATAGTATAGCAAAAGGGGGGAAATAAAATCCAACAAGGTCAAATTAGGCAATAACTCCTCTGATTATACAGTTCAACAAAAGTTATCCGAAATGGGTGATGGCTGAAGCCGCAGCTTATATTGCCCACCCATATTCCATCCAAGATTTCAAAAGAAAAACAAAACAAGAGCGATTACAATTCAGAACAAAGCTAAGACCAAGTGTGACAGAAAAAAGTAGGAAAAAAAAAGAAAAAACAAAAAAACTAGGCAACAACACAGCACAGGCTGTATATGACAATCCTTATGTGATTTTACATGTCATCTTGTATATATGTTTGGAGTATTTCTTCCTTTAGTTTCTGCTTAAATCATCCAAGCGTTGTACATGATTTTAATTCAGGTCCAAAATCGTTCCATAATCTGACTCCTTGCACTGAAACACAGTGTTTCAGTGCAAGGAGTCAGATGAGCAACCCATGAGCAAATTCTACTCATTTGTTGAAGAAAATTAGCAATTTATTTGACTTGTTCTCAATGTTTTTTGTATGCATTTAAAGGTATATAATACTTTTACTATGAACAGACCTCCCAACTGTTTGGTAGAGGCCTATATCTAAAAAACTGTGGGTCTGATTTTGGAAAAACAGTTGATTGTTGTTATTGCTATCGTAAGTGAGTAAAAAATGCAAAGAAAAAAATTTTCCATTGCTTTTTTTCTTGGTGCGGACCTTAAAGGGTTATGAACTAGAAGTTGTTCCAGAGGTAGTGTGTGTACATGTCTCCTGTACACACACTACCTCTGGAACAACTTCTATATATATGTATATGCAGATGATGCTGCAGAATGAGGGGAAGAATGAGAAGCTTGTGTTCAAAAACATCAGGAGAGCAATGGAGAAAGTGAAAAAGTGGTCATATGAGTGGGGATTTAAATTTTAACAGTAAAACCTGCTATATGACTTTCACAAAAAAAAATAATGCAGAACTGGTACAGAAATAATATTATACAATCAACCGATAGAAAAAGTGAGTGAGTTCAAATAGCTGGGACTGTAGTTTGATAGTGCATAGACATGGAGAGTTCATGTAAAAAATCTGGAGACAAAGTGCAAAAAAGTCATTAATCTCATAAAAGCTGTAGCTGGACATGATTGGGATGCAGATAAACAGGCATTATTTGACATTTACAGAGCACTAATGAGGTCAACAATAGATTATGGATGCATGATTTATGGAGCAGCAGCAAAGACAACTCTGGAAAGAACAGATAGAATACAGCACAGAGCGCTTTACCTGTGCATTGGAGCCATCAAAACGACACCAAACAATCCAGTTTTAATAGAAGCAGGAGAAATGCCAATGGATTTGAGAAGAGATAAACTCACATTATCATACTGGGTCAAGCAAAAAGGAAGTGAGGAAGGGAACACATTGGTGACCCTAAGACGTGCAATGGAGAACAAGCCAAGCACCGCCCCGGAGACAACCCAGAAGGAGAACAGCAGCGCGGCATGCACTGTCACAGTCAAGCTCCCAGACTTCTGGTTTCACAGTCCGACCGCTTGGTTTCTACACGTGGAAGCCCAATTTGCACTCCGCGGGATCACCATGGACGACACCAACTATTATCATGTGGTCGCTGCGCTAGATGTGCGCGCCACGCAGCAGGTGACAAGCCTGCTCCAGGAACCACCAGCCCAGGGGAAATACGACGCGCTCAAGTAGATGTTTCTTCAGCGGTATACCCTGTTGGACAGTGAGAGAGCAGAAAGACTCCTAACCTGTTCAGAGTTAGGTGACAAATCAGCTGTGGAGATGATGGAGAACATGTTAGCATTAATGGGGAAGAACGGCGAATCCTTCTTGTTCGTCCACCTCTTCTTCAGGAACCTACCTGCTACAGCGAGGATGATCCTGGCCAACTCACCGCTGCTGGTAACCAAGAACTACCGCGCTCTGGCGCAATAAGCGGACCGCATCATCCTAGCAACCAGAACTCTCAGCATGCATGCAACGGCACCGGCATCCAGGAAGGACTCCAGAGAGGTTGAGGAGCCGTTGGTGGTGGCTGGGACGGACGCCAAGAGACGCAGGAACGGGACGCTCTGTTTCTATCACCGCCACTTCAACTCAAATGCCTAATGCTGTCTGCCGCCGTGCCAATTCCAGAAGCCAGGGAATCGCACAGCCAGCAGTCAGTAGCAGCTGTGACCACTGGTGACAGGAACAAGCTGCTTTTCATCACAGACACACTGTCAGGAACTTGCCGAGCGGTCAAGGTACATCACAGAAGGGCGAGACTTCCAAAGTTTGCAACAAGTATTTTCCCATTTATTACAAATACTTTGCAGGCAACAACTTACATAGAACAACCGACACCTAGCAACACCAACCAAATGAAAAACACCTGTTAATATACTTAGTAAGATAATGAATCAAATTGGAACATACCAATGTCCCAGGTAAGACAATAAATATTCACATTCCCACCTATACCCAATAGTATCTAAAAAGAGTCATAAATACATAAATAATTCCCACAATATTTACACAATAAATAAACACCATAAATAATACAATAAATAGTATACAGTGATCCCTCGCTACTTCGCGCCTCACCTTTTGCGCCCTCAGTGCATCGCGGATTTTTCAAAAATATTCATCAAAAATTCAAAATTGAGAAAAAATGGGCGGGCGCTAGCAGAAGGCAGGGAGACTACATTAGAACATCAGGTATCAACACGGAGAGCCCGCACAACTCAAAATCCACCTCTCTGTTCGCTGTTCTCGTGTTGGCTCGGCTCGGGAATCTCGCAAGCTGATTGGCCGAGACGTTTTACCCAGCTTCTCTCTCTGCCGAGCGCCCATACCCAGCGAAGGAAGACTGCATTCATTGTTCTTTATCACTCGTGTTGCTTAGTCTCGCTGCGTGGAACTTTTCGCTGTTCTCTTGTGCCTTTTTGTGCGAAATAGTCTTCCCGTCGAGCCACTACGCCGCCTCCTGCAGCTTCTCCAGCTCTATCGGAAGCTGCCCTCGACGATGCTGCGCCTCTAGCACCTGACGATGAGGCGTCACCTGAGGAGCAGTAAAGCTCTCATTAACCTGTGCAGTAAATCATCTTCATCTTGAGTTACGTATCTTGTTATAAGAATAAAAGAGTTCTAAAAACATACTTATGTACACTTTATTTACATCTACGTATGTATGTACACTTACACACACACACGTATCATATGAGAGAGAGAGTGAGAGAATGAACGTACGTATTATTTATGGGTGACGTCATTAGGGGTGACGCTACTTCACGGTTTTTCACTTTTCGCGGTCGGTTCTGGAACCCATTAACCGCGATAAGTGAGGGATCACTGTAAACCCCTATTTACAATATAAATCCACCAACCTTCCCCCTCTACTCAACCATTACATACTTCCCCCTCCTGGCATCCTTTAAAGGGCACTCAAACCCCTGAGGAATCTTTTGCCCGGACACCACCAGGAAGCATGCTGGCAAAGGTTCGTGGTTTTCAGATTATTCATTTGCCTCACCCAATTAACATAATTAACATTAGCATTTATCTCACACAAGTGGACTTCAATTCACCCAAAACAGATCTCAAACTATATGGGCATTTATACATTACAATGCATGTTGACATTTGAAAGATATAAATCCTTTTCCACATATAATATAACACTTAATTAAAGAGGTCCATAGCAGTGGCGACACTCCGTCGTCACACACATGTTCAGGGAGACGTTTCTTAGTGGACTCTGGCTCGCAGAAGGGCCTCATTCTGCCGGTTAGCGCACACAGATTGGCAGGAGGCAGCGGTCCTAAGCTCACAGCTGCCAACAGATCCAACATCAGGACATCTGGCAAACGGACATTTACGGTGTGCTTACATGGACGCAGTTACCAGTGGGACTTTGTGGTGACCACATGTTCTGTTCCCATTTTAGGCACAGATTTTTTATGTGCTTATGGGTTGTTAGTCGATGTTGCCAACAGACATTTAGTGGATGCTGTCTCTTTTTCCTGCTTGCCCTACACAGCTTGGGGAGTTGGGCCAACAACACAGGCTAGCGTTATAGCTCCGAGGGTAAGTACCAGCATTTACTTTCACAGTTCCCAGCACTCACAGTTCCGGCGTTTTCTGCTACAGTAACCAAACATGGGGTTGAACATTTCATAACCACAAAAGGCCTGCCTGTGTTCGTGCGGCCTTGGTGCCTGGACGCGGTTAAACTAGTCAGCGAGCATGAGGAGCAGCTGCCCCCCCTTGCTCTGCAATGTCTCCACCGGATGCCCACGCCCAGTGGTTACAAGCTCTTGGCACCACCACGTTTTTGAATCAGTCCACTCCCTTTCACATCCCGGCATGTGTGCCTCGGTAAAACTTGTGGGGGGGCGAAATTTGTCTGGCCTCACTTACACAGGGACGTGAAAGAGTGGGCTGCAGTGTGCATCACATGCCAAAGAGCTCGTTCAAAGAGCTCATTCGTCCCAAAGAGCTTACAGAGCACCAAGTTTGTTTTTGTTAGGCACGACACACACAGAACCCCACTGTGCCCACCGTATGACAGACTGTTCAGAGTGCTGGAAACTAGGACAAAGCATTTTGTGTTAGACTTGGGGGGGGGGGGGTCTGCATTGACAAGCTTAAGCCCGCTGATGTGTTGGCAGACGGACAGGTGGTGTTGGCTCAAGTTCCCCAGCGCAGACGCCCACCTACAGTGGCTCTGCAAGTTGGTGCTCCCCCTGCAGAGAACTGTTGGCAGTAGACTAGGGTTTTCCCTTCTCCACCCTTTCCCCCTCTGCAGAACTGTGTGCCGGAGACCGAGTTTGTCTCCTGCCTAGACACTTTGGCCGGTCCACGTTACAGGCGTTATGGGCGCCGGCTCAAGCTCAAGATGCCAGAGGGTTAGAGCCCCTTCTGGGTGTTTGGGGGGGGGGCTGTGGGGTGGACACAATACACATGGTACTCCACCCTGGAAAAGGGGGTTGGTGGGGGAGAAGCTAGTGAGAGATGCTAATGGGAAAGCTGAGAGGAGCCAACCAAAGATGTGCCTTTCGCCCCCTGCCGTGCCAGGCTGCCACCTGAGGACGCAAGGGTGCAAATGTATTGTAGCAGGACCTGCTCTGTGACATGTGGGTCAATGTTATGCTAACGTGTGTGCATGTCTTGCAGTCTGAATGTTAATGTGTTTACCCTGAGTGCCGGAGGCGGGAATTAAAGTGTATAAAGGAGTTCGCTCAGGCACTCAGGTTTCAGAGTTTCTGTGCTTATGTTGGAAGTGGAATAAAGTTTGTGTGTCATCTAGCTCGCTGCCTCGTCTGCTTCCATCTTCCACAACGTGTGTGAAATGACAGTATTCCTGTTCTTTTCTATATTGTGCTCATTGAGGTCTATAGCAACTGTTTACTCGGTATATTTAGAAGGGACTATTTTTCTCATCCTGTTCTGCTGTCATTTAATAAATGGTGATTGTGGAACTGCTGCATAAAAGCAATATTACATGAGAGGAAGTGCAATATCAATGAATATAGTAACTGTGGTGATTCGTCGTAGGCCCGACGTGACTGCATTTACTATATTCATTGATGTCACATCCCTCTTGTGTAATATTGTTTAAATACAGTGTCTCTTGGTAACATTTACAGCAGTGTTACAGTGAGTGAGGCAGACTGTCTGAGGCTTTTCACTGCACTCTGTAAGCTGAGTCATGGAGAAAAATCATAAAATTGTTGTTTTTTTCATTGACTAATTCATAGCCAAAACATTTTAATGTACGGTAAGTGGAAACACTATTTTAACACACTTTGTGAGTGTCAGTTGCTTTGTAGTTTGGCAGACACACCTGATAAAGCTAAGCAAAACATTTTCTGGACAGCCCACAACTTCTCACGGCATGTGGAAACTTTGCGGCTCAGTCCGCAGATTCTCATGTCAGTTTTGTTTTTATACATCCGACCATGTGTATGAAACCAGTACATGACATGTTTTTATGTTTGCAGCATTTATACATGAGGTCCCAGGGGAAGGACATGCAGGAAAGGATGCTCTGGCTTGGATATGAATCAGCAATCATAGTGTTATGTCTCAATAATGGAGAACGGAGACAGGACTTGTCTGAACATCACACACACTTTATTAGCTTCTTTCACATATATTTATATCCAGCCGCAGCCCGCCTGACGTCACTCAACTCCCCGCCCCAGCCAAGCTATGGCAAGCCCTGAGGCCCGACTCCCATATACCCCCCACACACACACACACACCTTGGAAAAACTCAACCACACCAATTAACCCACCAGGAATTGTCACCTGACGCACCCCCTAAACACACAGAACAATGAACAATAACAATATAACCTAACACATTCACACTAGAACAACCGAACTCAAGCCTCAACCTCCAAACTAACAAAATAACCATAATCATGTATGAACACACAACATATTAACATTCTTAACAACGTCCATGCTTTAAAAAACAAAACAAAACAAAACAAGACAGGCCTTACGGGTGCCTAAGAGAACTACCAAGGCACCCCGCCAGGTTGGAGTGGGTACCCTACCGCTGAACCCAACAGTTATCAATTAATTCAGTCACAAAATCGTCCAAATACCTGGGTTTCCGACGCACTCTAGCTGGGTGTCCCTCGGGAGAAGGCGTTGCCTCCGGCACCGTCGATCCTGCCTGCGGATCGGCGTCTGCCCGGACCCTCCAGTCCCAGACATCACTGAAACAGTCCACGGTGGGGCTACTCGTCACCTCCGGTGGGGACCTTCTCAGCCTGCTCGTATGCCACCGGGACCCATCATCCAGTTCAAAAGTGTCAGGTCCTTTCCGCTTCACAATCCGCCATGGTCCCACCCACAGCGGTTGGAGTTTATGGGCATGGACAGGGTGCTTGATCCTTACCCGATCTGCCACCCTCAGTCTGTGATCTCTTGCCCGATTCTTCCTGTTGAACCTTACTGTCATCTCGCGCTGCTGATTAGCAACTCAGTGCCGCAGCGCCCCTAAGTCTTCCATTCTGTCCGCATGTGCTGGCCCCAGTTGTCTCACTGCAACTCTCGCCCCAGCATGAGAACTGCTGGGGAGTATGCTGTCGTGGCATGCACTGATGCCCTGTAATGGAGCACGGTGCTGTTCAGGGCATCAGCAAATGTGAAACCGTCTGCCAAATGGGCCCTCAGTCCATTCTTTAGCTTCTTATTGAACCTTTCACCCCCCCGCCCCCCCGTTAGCCTGCGGGTGGTACACCGCCGTCTTTATATGCATCACTCCTCTAGCACTCAGGAACTCCTGGAAAGCTCCAGAGATGAACTGTGGGCCATCTCCGGTGGAGTGGTGGCTCAGTTGGTAGAGCATCCACCCCACACCCGGGAGGCAGGGGTTCAAATCCTGGCGGGGTCATCAGAATCAGAATCAGAATAAACTTTATTGCCAAGCATGTAAAAAAAAAAAAACACACGAGGAACTTGACTTGACATTGGTGCGCATGCGCGCGACCCAACGACACGGCAGCCATAATAGGCGCCTCATCAAACAGAGATAGATAAGAAAGGGAGGGGAGGGGAGGGAACGACACAAGGGGGGAGGAGAGAAAAAAAACTTCGTTATCAGAATACAGCTTATATTTAAGCAGATTATGATTACAATGAAAAAAAATCTCTCAATAGCACAGAGCAACAATCAACCACAAAAAACCAAAAGACCAAAAGTCAGAGAGAATCAGTGAATGGATGGGTGTAATTCAGTATTATGAATCAGTGTGTTCGTGTATGTTGAATGCAGGTGGGTGTTTATCAGTTACTGGAGGCAGCAAAATCTCTCCCAGCCGAGATGTTATGTCTTAGTGTCTGAAACTCGGAAGCATGTCCTTGAGGCATGGCAGATGGAAATTTCCTGAGCCAGTCACATGTCAATGAGAGTTCAGATGCAGACCCAGAATGTTTATGAAAGAGAAGCACAATCTTCTGTTTTGTCTTAATCCAGGAGGAAAATAGACAACAGGGCGAATTCAAGGTCTGATAGACACAGATCACTCAGAGCATAGATCATGCCGGTCATGCCGAAGACCATATAAAAGTGGAACTTCCTGCCATCCAGCTTGGTGCTCAGCAATATTGGAATGGAGGGGGGATCTCTGTGGCGGCGCCTTGCATGGCAGTGGCCCTCTGATTCTACACTTGGGGTGTGTGTGATTTGCACTGTAGATAGGTAAAACACAATCTCGTTCTGCTGTACATGATTGGTTGTACGGTTGAATGACAATAAGGGTGACTTAATTTAATTTAATTTAATTGTCCATGGTGACCGAGTTCGGGGTCCCCCACCTGACAAACAAGGACGCCAAGAACCCCGTGACCACCTCCATCGTCACTGAGTTCGTCGGGAGCGCCTCGGGCAACTTCAAAAACACATCGTAGGCCACAATGAGGAACCGGCTATTGGGGGGGGGTGCTGCATGCAGTTCACCGCAAATGTCCAACTCAACATGTTCCCAGGGCCCGGCAGGGAATGGGACCGGTCGCAGAGGCAGAGGAGTGGGTCCACCAGTCTTCCCACTCTCCAGGCACAGCACGCAGTGCTTCACCATAGCCTCAATGTCTTTGTCGATTCCCGGCTCAGCGGCCTATGACCCGACCCCAAAGTTTCAAGTAGGGTCGTGAGCGCCCGATGGTCCGTTCTCAATGTGAAGTGGCGCCCATAGAGGTAAATATGCCACCTCTCGCAGGCCCAGACACAGGCCAGTGCCTCCCTTTCACCCATGACATACTTCTTTTCTCCTGTCGACAGGGACCTCGACGTGAAAGCCACTGGATGCTCCGTACCATCCTGCACCTGTGACATGACCACCCCCAGGGCAGAACCAGATGCGCCACATGTCACGATGGTGGGGCAGTTCAGATCAAAACTGGACTGGTGGAGAGGTGAGCTGCTGTTTTAATTTCTTTACAGCTGTCGTGCAGGCCGGGATCCAGTTCCAGGTAGCGTCCTGCTTCAGCAGCGTCCAGAGCAACTCGATTTATCTGAGTACTGGGGAATAAATCGGCCATAGAAATTTACCATGCCCAGGAATGATAAAACCTGAGCTGGCGAGGAAGGGTCTGCAATCCACAGCACCGCTTCCACGTTCAAAAACAGCAGTTTCAGTCCATTCCCAGTCAGCTGGAACCCCACAAAGTCCACAGCGTCCACTGCGAAGACACACTTTTCTCCGTTCAGCGTGACTCCGTACTCCCTCAGTGTCTCCAATACTCTTTCCAGCCTCGTGTTGTGTTCTTCTCTCGACGCCTCGTGCACCACGATGTGGTCCAGATATACGACAACCCCCTTTAGTCCAGACAGCATGGTTGCCATGACCTTCTGAAAGCAACTGGGTGCTGAGCTCAGTCTGAAAGGCATCCGGGTGTAACGGAAAACCCCCATGTGAGTCACGAACGCCGTCAAATTCCTGCTGTCTGGGTGCAGTGGCACTTAGAGGTAGCCCTGGCGCAGGTCCAACTTTGAAAAAACCTGCGCCCCGCTGAATGCCGCCATGAGTTCCTCCATGGTCGGTAGTGGATATTTGTTGAGGATGACTGCCTTGTTCACTGCCCTGAGGTCAATACATGGTCTAATCCCCCCACCAGATTGGAGATCCACGATGACGTGTCCACCCTTTCGATGACTCCAGTCTCCAGCAACTTGCTCAGTTCTGTTCACACCTCCTCTTTCAGCGCCAACGGGAGATGCTGCAAGGGTTGGATCTTTGGGGTGATGCTCTCGTCGATTAGGGGTTTGTGGTGGAACGCTTTGATGTGGCCCAGCCCTCTAAACAACGCAGGCCAGTGGAGGTGCCAGTCCGGGCCCACGGCCAGCACCGTCGACCCATCAAGGTCCCTAAAACTAGTTCTCCCAATAGGTCGATTCCTAACAGGGCGGTTCCCTGACGTGCCACCTCGAAGGTGAAACTGGGAACCCTCTTCGCCCCACATGTCACCTCAAAGTCCGCCGTGCCTGCCATTGCAATCTCCGCATGGCCGTACCCGAACAACTTCACCCCTCCATCTTTGATCTGCTTAGTGGGGAACAACCTCCGCAGCCTGGCCAGGCTAAGAATTGACCTCCCGGCCCCCGAATCCACCATGAGTAGCACGTTGACCCCATCAAGCTGGAGCACGTACCATTTCAGTGGGCCTTTTCCCATACGCGCTGTGTGGACCTGGACCGAGCCCTCGGGTCCTCTCACCCCCGGGCTCCTCACCCGCTTATCAGCTCTGAGTTTTATCCTCTTCTTCTTCTTTTTCTTGGCCCTGTCCCAAGGTCTAACCAGCATGCTAACCTCCGCTCTCGGTGGGAAATTGCATGCGGTCAGCCCCTCGCTAGTCTTAGCCGTTAGCTCACGTTGGGCCATGAACTCCCTTCTCTTCACCAAGTCCAGCACTTCCTCCAGCAAAAGCGGCTCATTAGCTACCCTTAGCATAATCTTCAGCCAAGCGCTATTGGTGCCATGGGCTAATTTGTCCCTCACTAAGTGGTGCTCGATAGCCCCAAACTCGCACTTCCTTGCTAGGCTACGTAGCTCTAACATGAATGACTGAAGGGACTCACCCGTCCGCTGTTGACAGCCGAAAAATTCGTACCATCTCTCGGTGACATTTGAAGTGTCGCTGAACATGCTGTCTATTAACTTCAGACTGTCCTCCAACGAACCTCCCTGGCACAGCCCGAAGAAAGTCTGCTGTTCTTCGGCGCCAAGGAATTGGACCAGCAAACTTCTCCGTCTCTCCTTGTTGACAGAATCCAGGCCTGCTGTTGTTATGTATACCTCGAACATTTGTTTCCACTGAGCCCATGGAATCGCCGGTGAACCCAGGTGTTCCAGAAAAAACGGCAACTGTCCAACGCACGCCGCCTTTGTACAACTCGTCGCCAATTGTTATGTCTCAATAATGGAGAACGGAGACGGCACTTGTCTGAACATCACACAAACTTTATTAGCCTCTTTCACATATATTTATATCCAGCCGCAGCCCGCCTGACGTCACTCAACTCCCCACCCCGGCCAAGCTATGGCAAGCTCCGAGGCCCAGCTCCCATATATAACTCATAGTAGAACTGCATACTTTTTAATAGTATGTGTCCATTACCGCAAGGTCACTGTGTGCCCGATGGAAGATATCATTAAAGTAAGGTGAGACAGAGATTGCTGACCTGCACCTCGGACACAGTCCAAGGACAGATAATTTTTTCACACATAGGGAGTTGCTCAGAACCTCTTATACAAAGATATAGAGTGATGATAATCAAAGTCAGTGGCAGTAATGAACCTATGAGCAGGTTGCCAACCACCAATCAAATCTAAAAGAAGAAGAAGAAGAAGAAGAGGAAGAGAAAGTAAGGTGACAGTCTGTGATCAGTGACATAAATGGAAGCAAAACACATTGCTCTGTCAGATATGTTCCCAAATTTTTCATTGCTTTTTACTATGGAAATGTGCAGTGACATTTTTTCTATTAAGGTATAACACGTCTTCGCTTTCTTTCTTTCTAAAATGGAAAAAGTGCTGAAAAAGGGAATAACTGCCTTCAGTTATATTCAAACACAATATGTTCTAAAAACATGATTGAGTCATTTCTCTCCTTAGTCAAGTAAGTGCTCAGATCTTATTCATATGACTTGATACACTGTTCTCTTTATGAATTTTCTCTGTTAACATTTTGACCATCATGCATCCATTTTGGTAACAGCCAGAGTATCCTCGACCACCAAACAGGACATCCATAATGAGCGCATCTGTGATAACTGGCCGTCCATTTCCTTTCACATTAGGGCTCAGCTAAAGGAAAAGGTTTTTTTTCTGCCTTCTCATTATGCACAAAAGGCATATCCATCTTTCATCTAACCCAGCAACATGATCAATTATGCATGCAAGCGAAGCACGCTTTTCTTACTGAAATACATGAGAGGATCACGGCTGACATTATGATGCGGCGCCAAGGATGTTTAAGCATAATAGAACCAGCTTTATTTTTCACCTACTTGTGGCTAAGCAACTGTTGCAAGTGTCATCATGAAAGTTTGGAGTTAATTTACTTTACATTTTGAAGGAGCTTTTAGCAGTAAATGCTTCTAAAAATAGATATGCCCTCTATCCTGAAAGGCATGCATTATAAAACACACCAGAACTTAAACTTAGCGAAGGCATTTAAAGGTCTTAAAACCTATTATCTCAGTCCGTCTAGCTACTACCCCTGGCAAAACCTGTAATCAGTCTTTAAAGACCCTGACATGTGAATCAGTAAATGCGTTTTGAGTCTACCAGACCAGACAAAAGCGTATTATCAACTGTCCAGCCAAATCTGAATGTTTAAAAATATTGCTAATTATGTAAAACCGGCTTTAAAAATCTTGAAAAATCAGCCTGCCCTCTCTGCTCTGAGATGGTTGGAGTGTGTCTGCAGCAGGCGCTGAAACCACGTCCACTCTGGGAACAGTGTCAAGTGTCAGCCGTCAATCAGACACGGCTGAAACCTGGGGAAAGAATCAGGAATATACACTACTGTTCAAAAGTTTGGGGTCACCCAGACAATTATTTTGTGTTTTCCATGAAAAGTCACACTTATTTACCACCATGAGTTGTAAAATGAATAGAAAATACAGTCAAGACATTGACAAGGTTAGAAATAATGATTTGTATTTGAAATAATAATTTTTTCCTTCAAACTTTGCTTTCGTCAAAGAATCCTCCATTTGCAGCAATTACAGCATTGCAGACCTAACATGATTGCACAAGGGTTTTCTAATCATCCATTAGCCTTCTGACACAATGAGCAAACACATTGTACCATTAGAACACTGGAGTGATAGTTGCTGGAAATGGGCCTCTATACACCTATGTAGATATTGCACCAAAAACCAGACATTTGCAGCTAGAATAGTCATTTACCACATTAGCAATGTAAAGAGTGTATTTGAATGAATGAATGAATGAATGAATTTATTTCGGATAGTACAGTACAGGTTAAAAGAAACTGTATAATATAACAACAAGGTCAAATTAGACAAAGACTCCTCCTACTATACAATTCCACGTAAGTTATCCGAAATGGGTGATGGCTGAAGCCGCAGCTTATATTGCCCACCCATATTCCATCCAAGAATTCAAAAGAGAAAAAGGAGAAAACAAGACAAGAGCGATTACAATTTAAAACAAAGCTAAGACAAAATGTGACTGAGAGAAAAAAGAAAACTAAGCTAGGCTAAGTTAAGCGGTTACTATTCAAAAACAAATCTAAGACAAAATGTCACAGAGAAAAAAAAGAAAAAAAAAAGAAAAAAAACTAAGCTACAACACAACACAGGCTGGATATGTCAATCCTTATGTGAGTTTACATGTCGTCTTGTAAATATGTTTGGAGTATTTCTTCCTTTAGTTTTTGTTTAAATTGTCCAAGCTTTGTACATGATTTTAATTCAGGTCCAAAATCGTTCCATAATCTGACTCCTTGCACTGAAATACAGTGTTGCTTGGTGGTTGTTCTCACTGTAGGCTTTTGAAATATACATGTTCCTCTGAAGTGATATCGTTTCTCCCTTGTTTGGAACAACTTTTGGATATTTGCGGGCAGTGATAAATTCTTCACTTTGAACATTATTATTGCGGTTTTAAAGTCAACCAGATCTTTCAACTTGAGAGTTTTTTGTTTAAGAAAAAATGGGTTTGTTGGTTCCCTGTAAGCTGCTTTGTTTATTATTCTAATAGCTCTCTTCTGAAGCATAAAGAGTGGATATATGTTTGTTTTATATGTATTTCTCCATACTTCATTACAATATGTCATGTATGGGAGTATTAATGAATGATACAAGGTGTATAGTGTGGGTTGATTCAGCAAATATTTCACTCTGTGTAATACTGCAATTGATTTGGATACTTTACCTTTAATATAATTAATATGTGACTTCCAACACAGTTTGTTATCAATTATTACTCCAAGAAATTTAGTTTCAGATACCCTATTTCTGATTAGTTTAAAGTTATCTTCACCGAAAAAAGTGCTTTTCTTTCAAAAATAAGGAAATTTCTAAGTGACCCCAAACTTTTGAACAGTAGTGTACATCGTAACTTTTTCAGCCAGAAGAGCCGCAGGACAATGATTCATCAAAGGATGAACCCTATCCATCCTATCTGTAACAGAATGGTGAAAAAAATCCTCCTGTTTATGAGAGTTAACACTATGTATTAGAGACTAGTGTTTTGCTAACCTAGCATTAACACCAGCAACACTAGCAAAGAAAATGTTTTCATCTGTAGTTTTATTTTTCTGTAGGCTATAGATCAGGGTAGGAGCTAGGGCTGTCTTGGTGGAGGAATTTCCCCTGTGGTGATGGTGGATAGCTCAACAGCGTGGTATGTGGTATTATTGCAAATGATTTTAGGACCCAGTGGTCTTGTAATTTAGACAAGGTTCATAACTTATGTGGCAAATGATGGAAGCTACAGTATTGTAATGTTGGGGCTGTGAGGAAGGGGCAAGGATTCTCCTGGCATGCTTTGCGCCATGGAGAATTCAAATACTGTTATTATCCGTGTGTTCTAAGTGTTATAGCTGTGCTATTATAACTGTGTTATAAGACCAGTTGTGATAGCGTTGTTTTCTCTGTGTGTGATAGATCATGTGTCTGTGTCACCCTGAGTGAGATGAGGGTCTGTGTGAATGACCTCCCCTCCGTTCTGTGTAGTGAGTGAGTGAAGAATAAAGTCACAATCCTCTCTCATTATTGTGTGAACCACATGAAACGTCACACTGGTGTCAGAAGTGGAATAATTGAGAGATGGAAGCGATGATCAAGGCGGCGATTCAGCAGTAGAGCGGCTCATCGCCCAGATAGAGATGGAGTTGAACTACGGAGCAGACACACCAGCCTCCAGAGATGCTTGCTGTGACAAATGGGGAAGCGGACCAGAGGGAGAAACCGTACCCCGCTTTCTGCCCTTGTCAGAGCAGAGTGTATCAGAAAGAGCAAGCATGCCCCGTCCTCTGCCTTTTTCAAGCTCTGCTGGACGATTACCTGGTCCAGGTCAAAGTGGCTGCTGTGCTGAATGGCTGGACACTGGAAGAGACAGCTGTGCAGGTCGTGCTGGCTCTGGAGGGCGGAGCTTTCTGCACGCTGTCTGATCTCCAGCATGAGGAATGCCACAGCTGCCCAGCGCTACAAGGAGTGCTGCGGGGGCGGTTTGGGAGAGTGGCCCATGCCAATCACGCCCAGGAACAGCTGGCCAGCTGCCGGCGGGACAACCGGGACAGCCTGGGAGCCTATGCAGTGGATGTATGGCTGCTGACACAGCGTGGCTACCCAGATTTTGAGCTGAAGGTGGTGGAGGAGCACGCTCTACAGAACTTCATCCATGGGCTCCGCCCGATCCGGCTTCAGGAATACATCTGGACTCACGTAGCCAGCAGTTATGAGATGGCCGTGGCAGAAGCTGTGCGGGTGGAGCCATTGATGGATTATGCAGCTGATGTGTCATCATCAAGGCAGAGAGCTCTTCAGGCCACAGCTGAGAGTGAGGACGAGGAGGAGTGGGATTTACGCTGGACCACAGCTGCGTGGTTGGCGAGAGTACAACAATGGCGGCACGAGGAGGGATGCTTCTGCTGTGGAGAACCAGGACACATTGCGCGCTACTGCCCTGCACCCACCCCACGACAACCAGCCTCCTCACTGGCTTTAACCCTAGAGTGAGGTGGCACAGACGGGGACCTGCCCCCTCCCACAGACATTTTCAACGATGGATGGCTGGGCCGACTTGGACAATCACCAGGGCTGTACCTACAGTGTAGCCTGGATGGCACACCAATCTGGGCCCTGATCAACACCAGTTCCACCATCTCCCTGTTCCGATCTGGGGTGCTGCCCGGTACAGATGGACTTGGACTGCAAGGGTGGGAACCCACCAAGCGCTGCGTCATCACAGCCACCAGTGAGCGTGCCAGACTGGGATCCCACCTTGGGGTGGGAGTGGCCGGTCAGAACACAAACCACCCATTCTGGCTGGCTGACATCCAGGATCCGTGCATCATTGGACTAGATCTACTCGCAGCATGGGGCGCGAAGGTTGACACCACCAGCCCTTCTCTCCTGCTGGGGGCTTAGACCATCACGCTCCATGGCAACAGCCAGATGAGGAACCAGGGGGCCTGCGTGATCAGAGGGCCGGTGCCATCAGCGCAGGCTGAGGAGCGTGACCCAGCAGTCTCACTGGCTCTCCAGACAGCGATGGCCCGGGATAGCACAGCGGCTCACAGTGCTTCTTCAGATCATTGGGCACCTCTCCCCAGCGATGACATCACAGAGGCACTTGGCACGCAGCAGCTTTGGAGCAAGCAGGATAGAGATCCTGTCATCTCCTGGGTCTGGCAGTGGCTAGACACAGACCAGCAGCCCACCCGGAGGGCTGT
Organism: Pholidichthys leucotaenia; assembly: GCA_020510985.1. Taxonomy (NCBI): domain Eukaryota; kingdom Metazoa; phylum Chordata; class Actinopteri; order Cichliformes; family Pholidichthyidae; genus Pholidichthys; species Pholidichthys leucotaenia. Next base: position 85,006,783 of record CM035846.1, on the reverse strand, counting down.
GGCTGAGCTGGACCCGAGACCAAGGCCCTGCATTCCCAGTGGTGAAACCTCTGCTGTCATGAGGGTGTTGTTTATAGGTGGTGCCAGCCTCCAGCTAGGCAACACTGCATCTGGAAGCTGCTGATCCCCAACGACTCCACCCCAAGGTGCTCCAGTTGGTACACAAGTCGGTGGCCACTTCAGGGTGAGGAAGACTCTGCAGCATCTTCGGACCCGGTTCTACTGGCCGAGGTGTCGTCGGGACATGAAGCTTCATGTCCACTGCTGTGCCACCTGCATGGCTCAGCGAGGACAGCCACAGCAATTCCATGCCCCCCTGCAGCAGTATGAGATGGACGGCAAGCCAGGGTTGGATTATTTGTTCTGCTCGAGAGGACACCTGCACATGGTACGTGAACTGGCTCGGGAGACCCCAGTAGCAGCAGGGAGTCGACAGAAGCAAGGGTACGACTCCCACTGCCAGGGGAGGGACTTTGTTGGACTTTTTATGCCTGGAGTGGAAAAAGGGGCCATCACCAAAGCTGGCTAGCCACTGGTCGGGACTGTGCGTGCTTGTCGCTGACAACAGCAGCCACCCTGACGTCTGGACGAATTTGCATTGGACTTTTGAGTTGGACTTATTATTCTAGGGACAGAAACCAGTACAGGGGGGCACAGTGTAACGTCGGGGCTGTGAGGAAGGGGCGGGGATTCTCCCAGCATGCTTTGCAAGCAAGCAAGCAAGCAAAGTTTATTTATGTAGCACTTTTCACAGATATATATCACAAAGTGCTTCACAGCAAATTAAAATTTACAAATACACAGAAATTAAAATCAATAGAAATATCCATCCATCTTCTACCACTTTTCCGGAGGTCCGGGTCGCGGAGGCAGCAGTTCAAGCAGAGAAGCCCAGACTTCCCTCTCCCCAGCCACCTGCTCCAGCTCTTCAGAGAGGTTACCAAGGCGTTCCCAGACCAGCTGGGAGACATAGTCTGTCCACCGAGTCCTGGGTCTGCCCCGGGGTCTCCTCCCAGTGAGACGTGCCTGAAACACCTCAAGTGGGAGGTGTCCAGGAGGCATCCTAATCAGATGCCCATACCACCTCAACTGACTCCTTTCAATGTGGAGGAGCAGCGGTTCTACTTTGAGCCTCTCCTGGATGACCGATCTCCTCACCCTATCTCTGAGGGTGAGTCCAGCAATCCTAATATAATGAATATTTTATCAATAGAAATAAGATAAAATTCGTTTTGTGGAGGAACAAATAAGTTCAGGCGAGGTACAACGAGCTGAGAGGTTGCAGAGTTTTATTTTCCTCCAACATCATGAGACACACTGTAGCGCTGTGTGCTGTGTTGTGCTGTGTGTGCTATTGAGGCATGTATAGCAAGCTCTTTTATACATGTTATACAAAGAGAGAGAATGCATGGCACATTTGCATATTGATATACATATCAGTCAATACATATCAATCGTGTGATCAACTGGCGCCCGGATGTCTTCTCCTTAATCTGGGGATGTATAAACAATAGTCCATTGTTCTGGTTGTCCCCCCAGGGGTTCTCTGTCTGTATGCAATCCCTGCTGAGCATGAATACTATCAGTCTGCATTGTGCTGGGTGACCACAATATTAATATTTGTGCCACGGAGGATTCAAATATTGTTATTATCCGTATGTTCTAAGTGATATTGCTGTGCCATTATAACTGTGTTATAAGACCAGTTGTGATAGCATTGTTTTCTCTGTGTGTGATATATCATGTGTCTGTGTCACCCTGAGTGAAATGAGGTTCTGTGTGAATAACCTCCCCTCTGTTCTGTGTAGTGAGTGAGTGAAGAATAAAGCCTGTTGCGTCACAATCCTCTCTCATTATTGTGTGAACCCCATGAAACGTCACAGTATGTTGAGAATCGCTGCAGTGCCGCTCTCAATTTATGTGCGTGTGTGATGGAGTTCTTGCTACAGTCATGAACTGCTGAGTTGGTAAAATTTTTTTTTTTTTTTTCGTAAAGCAGTGGCGGTAACTCCAGGGTTTCATGTACAGGGTGTGTGGATTGCTTGGAGACTGTACTGTTATCACTACGTGTTATATACACTGAGTATGTTTAATGCAGTTCAACAGCAAGCCAAACTCATTTTTCACGAGCCAGGAAACCGAGCATCCTGCTCACTTTATTTCAGTCTTCACAGACAGTTTACAGTACCTTAATACTGTGGCTCGAAGCTCGTTGAAAAGCCCGAGTGAAACTGAAAAAGAAATAAAAACAAAAATAAATACATACAATTAAGCTAGCGGGCCCCCGGGATAGGACTAATTCCTGAAACAACGGAAAACACAATACACTTGATAAGCTAGCGGGGCCCTGGGGTAAGACTAATTTCTGAACAATTACACTCTAAAAACGATACAAAACTCACGTATGACAAAGCTTATAAACTGACAAAAATACTAATTAAACTTACAGCCATTGCTTTCGATGGCGTGGAAAAGGGGTTAAACACACAGGAGGAACATTTCGGACGTTTGCAGGCAGGTTATATGCTTGTCTGCCTTTTTTTCTTCTCCCTACAATGTCTGCTTCTCCTACCCATAAATCCTAGCGGCAACTGGCTGCGCTTTCAATATAAAATACAAAACAAACTACTAATAACTATACAGAAATTATTTTTAACACAATGACTATTTTTAACATGAATTATTACAAAGAATTATGATATACAGTATTTTAACATGAACTTATGAACTATTCTTAACTGTATAAAACTCACTCTACTGAGGGCAGAACACTCCCCGCCTGGCATTACTAATGCCACTACTTCCTTGTATCTATTACCCGACATATGAAAACGGAGGGCATGTTTTGAGTCTCTCAGGTGGGAGATCTGCCATCTTCTGAGTAACTAGTTTTCTCCTGAGTCTCCTGCACGTTGCACAATGGTGGATAATGGACGAGACCAGTCTTTTGCAACCTACAATCCACAGTCCGGCTTGCCTGATTGCACTTTCCGTGAACTGCCTTCTTTGATGCACAACTTTGGCATGATAGTGACGGACAAGCAGTTGAGTTACGTGATGCTTGTTTGGGAGAATGGTTGGATTCTTGGATGCTGTGTTCAATGAAGCATGTTTGAGGCGACCTCCAACCTTGATGAGGCTTTCATTCATATAGGGATCAAGAGCTACGATGGGACTTGAACTGCGGACGGTTTGGTTGGCATGGAGAGCAGCATACTCGTCGGGAAAAGCGTCTTTTTGAACAGACTGGAGGATGAGGTTACTGGCAGCATCCAGCTCCTCTGGAGTGCGTGGCTTGCTACATCGATGCCAGCCCCTGCATGAATGATCTGACAGGTTGCTTGATGAGTGAGAATGAGCTTGGTGAATTAGGAATGCAATGGCACGTACTAATGAGTTCCAACTTGAAAAGCGCTGGAAGCATTCTGGTGAGAGCCCGTTCTTCTGAATGTGAGTAGAAAAGGTAGCGACCTTTCTGATTTCAGAGTCTACTTCAGGCTCGATTAACTCAAAGGATTCAGGTGTCCCGGATTCAGGTGGTTTGTAAAGGAAGTCTGGTCCCTTAAACCACATAGTGTCAGTGAGATGTGATGCAGGTATTGACCTGGTGGCTAGATCAGCTGGGTTTTGCTCTGATGTGATGTAGTGCCACTGTTCAGGGGATGTGGACTGACGTATACGATGAACGCGGTTATGCACATAAACATAGAAGCACTTCGAATCGTTGCAGATGTACCCAAGAACCACCTTGCTATCACAGTAGAATTTGACAGCGCTTGGTTTGTGATCAAGTTCATCCAGAATGAGCTCCGCCATCTCAACCGCTAGAACTGCTCCACAAAGTTCAAGGCGAGGTATCGTGGGCTCTGGTCGTGGTGAAAGTTTTGCTTTTCCAAGCACAAATCCGACTTTGCATTGTCCTTCTGCATTGACTGTCTTCAAGTATGCTACTGCCGCAATAGCCCAGCTTGAAGCGTCGGAAAAGATACACAGCTCGGTGTAAGTGGACTTAGAGAGGGAAGCTGGTACATAGCAGCGTGGCACTTTAAGACTGCTAAGATCTTGGAGGGACATTTTCCATGTTTCCCATGTGTCCACTTTGTCCTGAGGGAGAGGAGCATCCCAACCTTGGACACCATTCGACAGTTCACGTAACAAGAGTCTGCCTTTGATTGTCACTGGTGACGCTAGTTCCAAGGGGTCGAAGATGCTGTTAACTGTTGACAGAACCCCGCGGCGGGTGCAGGGTTTGTCATCGACGGCAACCTTGAATGTGAAAGAGTCAGTGTTTATGTCCCAGCACAGGCCTAGACTTCTCTGAGTTGGTAGAGTGTCATCGCCGAGACTCAAGTCTTTAATACCGGTGGCCAGGTCTTCTGGCTTGAAGGCTTGCATGACTGAGACACTATTCGAGGCGATTTTGTGGAGCTTGAGGTTGGACTCGGCCAAGGATGCACATGTGCGCTTGAGCAAGTCTATGGCTGCCGATTCAGTGGGGAGCGAAATCAATCCGTCATCTACATAAAAGTGTCTCTCAACAAAGTTTCTTGTGTCTGCTCCAAACTTTGGCTCACCTTTCTGGATAGCCCTGTGTAGGTAATAGATAGCTACCGCTGGCGATGGGCTGTTTCCAAAAACGTGCACCCGCATGCGGTACTCCTGCACCTCTTTTGACAAGTCGTTTTCCTTGTGCCACAGGAACCTCAAATAGTCTCTATGGTCTGGTCTGACTAGGAACCCATAGAACATTTGTTAGATATCGGCAGTGACTGCGATGAGCTCCTTCCTAAACCGAATCAGCATGCTGAGGAGGGTATTATTAAGATCTGGACCTGTTAACAGTACTGAGTTGAGTGACACACCAAATTGCTCGGCACTTAAATCAAAGACAGCCCGTATCTGACCGGGCTTCTGAGGATGGTATACCCCGAAAATGGGCAGGTACCAGCATTCAGTGTTATCGGTGATGGGTGGAGCGATCTCTGCGTGATTGTTCTCAAACAGCTTGTCCATAAACTCTGAGAACTGTTCTTTCATTTGGTTTTTTTTTTATTAAGTTGCGTCTTAGTGAGCCGAGTCTAGACAATGCTTGGTCCCTGTTATTTGGGAGCAGCAAGCGAGGACACTTGAATGGCAGAGAAGCGATCCAGTTGTTATTTCCATCCTGGTGGACTTCTTCCTCCATTATCTTTAGGAAGGTCTCATCTTCGAAGGACGCGGCGCATTGTTATCGTTCTCTGTGCACTCAAAAACTTTGTCCCCAAGCCTTTCTTCTGCTGCGTTGGGTTTTGAGCTGCGTTTAGAGAGGCCGTCCTTGTACTCCCCACCGTAGCATGGTTTCTCTTTGATGTTGATGCTGTTAGGACAAGGAGTGAAGAAGGATGGGCGTCCGTTGGAGAGCATGTACGTTTTATAAACGTTGAAGGTTGGCTTATGAGCATTAAGGCACACCTCTCCCACAATTACCCAGCCTAGGTCCAGGCGTTGAGCAAAGGGAGCATTGTGGGGTCCGTTGACATGTTGTCTTACTTTGTGGACTCGTAGGATGTCTCTGCCCAGTAAAATTGCCATCTGTGCATCTGGGTCATACTTGGGGATGAGAGGAGCGAGGTGTTTTAAGTGGGCATGAGCAAGAGTGACTTCGGGCGTAGGTATTTCACCCCTACTGAACTTTATCTCGTCGCATTCAAGGAGAGGAGGGAGGTCTAAGCGTGGGCCTCCACCTACTGGCTCGATTTGGAACCTCACTGCTTCCCTGCCAAGCTTTTCAGTTAAACCAGCACATGTTCTCATGAGATATGTCAGAGGGCTACCTTTGATCCCAAACAGCTCGAAGAATTCAGGACGGGCCAGCGATTTATTACTCTGATCGTCAAGGATTGCATACATCTTAACGGAGCGTTCTGGTTGGCCTTTAGGGAAAACTCGAACTAGACATACCTTTGAGCAAGAACGTGGAGGATTACCTTCGCCGCAGATCTCAGTGCACTGTGACGTTACCTCAGGTGGCGTGTTGTCTCGGGGCTGAGGCTCTGGTTCAGGTGTGTTTCCTGGCTGGGGTTGCTGACTTGAATCAGGATGCATGGCAGAGCAATGCCTCTCACTTTGGCACTCCTCGCACTTGAGTTTTATGTCACAGTTCTTTATTGCGTGCGTGGGAGAGCAGCAGCGAAAACATCGTTTGTATTCTTTGAGTATGCTTCGCCTCTCTTGTAGCGGTTTATTCTGAAAAGCTCTACATTTGGCTAGAGGATGCATTTTCTTATGGACTGGACAGTAGCGTGTTAAATCGTCCTCTTTAGTACTAGCGGGATCAGTTGTGTCGACCTCTGTTTTGTTTACAGTTAGAGGTGTTCTGTAGCTAGTTTGTTTGAATGGTGGCCTCTCACCTTTGCTGAAGGGTTGGCTGCTGCATGTCGTAAAACTTGGGTCATTTCTTGCTTTAGCCTCGTCTTGGAAACTTTACAAAACATGAGAAGGGAGGGAAGGTTACCTCATATTCTTGTTTGTATTTTGAGCCCGCGTGCAGCCATTTATCTTGTAAATTTGGAGGCAACTTTTCAACTATGGGCTTAACCCCACGGAGTGTGTCAAGGTAGGCGAGGCCTGGGAGATAAGCTTCATCTTTAGCGACCCGCAGCTCTAAGAGTAAATCTCCAAGTTCCCTGAGTTTTACATTGTCTCTGTTTGTAAGGCGAGGGAAGTTATCTAATTTTTTTTGAATAAGGCGTTTTCTATTGCTTCTGCCATAGCATAACACTCTTCTAACCTGTCCCATGACAACTGGAGAGCAGCTTTGGGGTTAGTGGCATAGACAGCTCTGATTCTTTTAACATGCTCTGAGGACTCTTTACCAAGCCACTTGACTAGGAGATCTAACTCCTGGCTATATGTGAGACCAACGTCTTCAGTTGCATTTATGAATGACGACTGCCATGCTCTAAAGTTTTCGGGGGTGTCATCAAACTTAAAGAGTCCGGTCGTGATTAGCTCTCTGCATGCGAGGAACCTAGCAAAGTCTGCCATAGGTGGGTCACCATTGTGGGAAGCATGGTAGCTGTTTGGCCTGACATAGTCTCTCGGTATGTCGATGGATTCATTTTTCACGTACATTTTCTTGAATGCTGGTGGAGAGAGAGTTTGTTCGGGTCTCCTCGGAGTGAATGATTGCGCCCTTTGTGCGGGTTCGACTTGAGGTGTTTCTTCTTCAGCTTGTCGCGCCTGTGACTTTAGCTGGATTTGGTGGTGCACATACTCCATAGTTCTCTGTCTGACAACTTGTGGTGGAATTGCGCTCCTTACACTCTCTCCTTCATCCGACTCGGCAGCTGCAGCAGCTTCTAGAACTTCTGCTTGTGCTGTGGCGGTCGCTGTTTCCTTCTCTATCTCCAGCATCCCCAGATCCAGCTCCAGCTTTGCTTGTTGCTCTGCTTGTTCTAGCTTTGCTCGTTGTTTAATTTCTAATTGTTTCTTACTGTACAAGGCTCTAGCATTCGCAGCTTCAGCAGAGGCTCGCGCCATGATGGCCGCTTCCATTACATTGGACTTTGAGAATAACTTGGCGCTAGAACGTTTGGAGCGGGAGCTAGTGTTGTATGATAATTTGGCTTCAGAGTTCGCTTTCTCTTCTGCCCTCTTCTCTTGAGTGTCGTCCATCGCTGTGTCGTGAATCTTCTCTTCACCAACTGCTGACGTGGTTTTTTACTCTTGAGTGTCGTCCCTCGCTGTGTCGTGGACCTTATCTTCACCAACTGCTGACCTGGCTTTTCACTCTTGAGTGTCGTCCCTCGCTGTGTCGTGGACCTTATCTTCACCAACTGCTGACCTGGCTTTTCACTCTTGAGTGTCGTCCCTCGCTGTGTCGTGGACCTTATCTTCACCAACTGCTGACCTGGCTTTTCACTGTACTGTTATCACTACGTGTTATATACACTGAGTATGTTTAACGCAGTTCAACAGCAGGCCAAACTCGTTTTTCACGAGCCAGGAAACCGAGTGTCCTGCTCACTTTATTTCAGTCTTACAGACAGTTTACAGTACCTTAATACTGTGGCTCGAAGCTCGTTGAAAAGCCTGAGTGAAACTGAAAAAGAAATAAAAACAAAAATAAATACATACAATTAAGCTAGCGGGCCCCCGGGATAGGACTAATTCCTGAAACAACGGAAAACACAATACACTTGATAAGCTAGCGGGGCCCTGGGATAAGACTAATTTCTGAACAATTACACTCTAAAAACGATACAAAACTCACGTATGACAAAACTTATAAACTGACAAAAATACTAATTAAACTTACAGCCATTGCTTTCAATGGCGTGGAAAAGGGGTTAAACACACAGGAGGAACGTTTCGGACGTTTGCAGGCAGGTTATATGCTCCTCTGCCTTTTTTTCTTCTCCATACAATGTCTGCTTCTCCTACCCATAAATCCTAGCGGCAACTGGCTGCGCTTTCAATATAAAATACAAACAAACTACTAATAACTATACAGAAATTATTTTTAACACAATGACTATTTTTAACATGAATTATTACAAAGAATTATGATATATTTTAACATGAACTTATAAACTATTCTTAACTGTATAAAACTCACTCTACTGAGGGCAGAACAGAGACGGTTGCGACATTCAGCTTACTTTAACAGGACAGACTCTGTGCAGGACCCCGCGTGGCTCCTGTCTCCATGCCTAATGCCGCTGTCTGAAAAATTGCGTTCACACAGCAAACAAGCAATGCACTATGCAGTAGCCAAAATTAATTGTCAGGATCATAAACACTCAGAAGAAGCTCATCCAGCCATTATTTTATAAAATTTAGTTTATTTTCTCACCTCGTCCCCCCCACCCCCATCTGCCACAAGCAATCTGATCTCACCAGAAGTAATACAAATAACACGCTTTATGCCCTGCTGCTGGCAATAAAAATACACTTAACATTTAACAGTTTATTTAATATTCAATAAGTGAACAACAAGATTTAGCCACACACAAAAAAGTGAACACTGCGGTTGTTGCTGTTGCTTGTTATCCTCCGCGGTAGGCTTGTCCATAGCGCGGTATTACTTAATAGCAGTTATCGTGACAGCCCTAGAAGGAGCCATCATGCTTTCATTTTTCAAGATTATCTTGTCTACAGTTGAGTTAAATTTAACAGGTGGTATCATGATATTGTCAGTTTGAGACAAGTGGAGGGCTGCCTCAAGCTTAAACAAACAACTTTAAACAGATTTAAAGTAAATAAAACCTTAATTTTTAAAAAAAAATATACTTGCATATTTTTCAAAAATACACTCTTTATAGTCTGAAGAAGTAGATAATAATGTGGCAGTCTTTCACAGGTCTTCTGACTGCTGTGCTGATTGCTGAACGTCATTAAAACATAACTTGCCATGCGGTGATCCTCGCGGATCACCATAAGATGCCAAGAGTCCACCAGTGAGTTTTGCGATGATGGTTTATTTAACACGCAAGACGAGACAGGACAAGACTGTGAGCTGCTCTCGGCAAAAACACACAAATCAATACATGGGCTCGCAGGGCTGACCCCAGCCACTACGAGCTAAACTGTGACATGAAACTCACGAACCTGACATGAAGGTCTAACGATGCTCAGACAAAGCTTGATGAGGTGTAGACCATAACTGACAAGATCTTGACAATCTGACAATACTCCTGCAACATTACTGTCACTAGTGCCCACTTTATGAAGGCGAACACTAACGAGCAGTAATGACACACAGCTGACCAGCCTTGACAGGCGGAAGCCCCACCAAGCACCTTCACAATAAGAGCCCGGTGAGGCCAGAATACAGCCCACAGCTGTCAAGGCCGGCAGCGAGTTGAGCTTAGCCTGAGCGCGAACAGAACCCAGCGCTCGGGTCGTAACAGTACCCTCCCTCCACGGGCGGGCTCAGAACGCCCCAAGGACCACCCTGACCCCCCCCCCCCCCCAGGGTGGGTGGCCGGGGGTAGGAACAGAGGGAGAGAGACCAAACCCAAAGACAAAACAGAGGCAAGAAAAACATACAGGACAATGACAAGAGTAGCTACTCAGACAAAATCAAAAAATGCACATGGAGGAAACAAAAAACCAGAACTACTGGGTCAGAAATATTAAACACAAGACTATGACAAAAAACCAAATATTCAAAAATCAGACAAAATACACGAAGAAAAAAAACAAGGCAACAGTAGAACAAAACACATACTAGGGCCACTGCAAGACATAACCAAAACACAAAATACATAGAACAGCCAGGACAAGAAAAAAAACAGAACAATCATTGTGACGGATTAACCCAGAAAGCCACTACCCCCCCGACAGTTTATGCTGACCGGGGGAGACCAAGCGCCACAGGAACAGTTCAGGTGGTCTCCCCGCGTCCAACAGTCGGCGGGTGGTCACAAGAGGCGGAACATGACCAGGCGGCTCACCAGAGTCCAACGCCCAGCACGTCCGCTCCTCCGGTGGTCAAACCAGGTCGCCCGAAGACACACACAACACGTCGGGTGGCCGACACGAGGTGCCGAACCGGCAAAACAGTTCCTCAGGCGGCTGACCCATGTCCCTCAGCCACCAGTCCCGGGGAAAAACAGCCCGCGGTGGCCTCCCTGACGAGGACAAAACTCGGGAGAGCCGGGGCGAGCGAATAGGAGCCCCCATGGCCCCTGGCAATGATGCACAGGGGCGGTGACTCAGAGGGGACAGATGATGAGGATGAGCCTGTACTCCGTTCAGCGGTGAAAGGTCTGCAGCTCCTCCCCCGTCCGCGGACCACGCTGGCGCTGCACCTCCGCTGGACCCCAATTGGGTCCCAGCTGCACCCACATCAGGCCCCGATTGGGCCGGAACCGCACCCGCGGTGGACCCCGATCGAGCCTCCGGTGCACCCACGTTGGACGCCGATTGGGCCAGATCCACACCCGCAGTGGACCCCGATTGGGCCTCTGACGCACCCACGTCGGACCCCGATTGGGCCGGAACCGCATCTGCGGTGGACCCCGATTGGGTCGGTGCAGCTCCGCTGACGATCTCCACCCCCGAACCTGGGACCTCCAACCCAGTGACTCCGACTCGTTCCACGCTGGTGACACTGCAACAAGGCTCAGAAACAAGAAAACCGGGATCAGAATCACCGGTAGCAACAGAACCCAGCGAGACGAGCTCGGGTGCAGCAGACGGCTGCTCCTCACTCGCCTCCCCGAGAGGCAGGCAAAAATGCTCCAACACAGGGGACAGAGACCCCAGAGGGAGCACTTGCCTGCACTCGGGTTCTGTTGCCACCCAGGACTCCGACGATCCAGGTTCAGGGCGGCGACTCTCATCAGCAGGCTCGAACTCAGCTGCGTCAGGCTCCGCAGCTGGCAGAATGGCATCTGCAGCCTGAGGTTCCTCCTGCCCTGCTGTCCACGCCGATGACCCATATGGCGTGGGGGCAGGGGACCCTCGACCCACTGGCTCGGACCGCTCTGGCGAGGAGACCCGGGGACGCTTCTTTGTCGGCTCAGGCTCTGGGCCGCAGTCCGCTTTTCTCCTCAGTCCACGACGTGGCTGCAGGGCTGGATCCAGGCTTTCCAGCACTGCAGGCCCCCTCTTCATCCGACGACGTTGGCCTGACGTCGCGGACCACTCGACAGGGGGAAACACAGAGGCAGCAGATTTAGTTACATTCTCTACAGCAGGTGGAGGAAGTTCGGAGGGCTGCGAACCCCGAACTCCGCCCCCAGGAGTCAGACAAGGCAGATTATAATCAAGATGTAATAAATTATCATGCACTTGCCTTTCTCCCAGGGCAGAGATGGTTCCTGCTGTAGGGGACGTTGTTCCTCCTTCTCCCCGCTGGATGGCGACAGAGGGCCCCCTGGATAGAGGAGGTGGGGCCGCTCTCGGCAGTTTGCTGACGGACTTCGCCGGCAGCAGGTCCAGCCAGGGATTCTGTTGAGGGTGACCTGGGCCGTTGCGCCGACGTCGTCGTCGGCCCCCAGACGGCACGCACTCCTGGACCAGCTCCGGGACGGGAACGGGACTCCAACGCGGGGAACGAGGATGCCTCCTCCTCTGCTTCCTGCTCTCTTCCTCCTCCAGCCCACGAAGTATCTCGCGCTGCGTAGCGGGTTCTTCCCTCCTCATAATCACATCCGGGTGATCGTCACAATCGAGGGGAAGATTGTCCAGAAGATCCTCAGCGCAGTCCAGGTGCCAGCGTATGTCGCTGGGAGTGTCGTACAGCGTAGCGGTGAATAGAGTACCGTCCACATACTCCAGAGCCTCCGCTAGCTTTCGGCCCAGGCGCCGACCGCGGCCCCTGGATGACGGCATTCTCCCAGCAATAGACACCCAGACAGGGAAGAACAACAGTCTAATTAAGGCACAAACTCACGGTGAAAAGGCGTCTCGGTGTGGCGTCTCCGTTCAGACGTCCTGGCAGGAGTATACTGTCATGCGGTGATCCTTGCGGATCACCATAAGACGCCAAGAGTCCACCAGTGAGTTTTGCGATGATGGTTTATTTAACACACAAGACGAGACAGGACAAGACTGTGAGCCGCTCTCGGCAAAAACACACAAATCAATACATGGGCTCGCAGGGCTGACCCCAGCCACTACGAGCTAAACTGTGACATGAACCTCACGAACCTGACATGAAGGTCTAACGATGCTCAGACAAAGCTTGACGAGGTGTAGACCATAACTGACAAGATCTTGACAATCTGACAATACTCCTGCAACATTACTGTCGCTAGTGCCCACTTTATGAAGGCGAACACTAATGAGCAGTAATGACACACAGCTGACCAGCCTTGACAGGCGGAAGCCCCACCGAGCACCTTCACAATAAGAGCCCGGTGAGGCCAGAATACAGCCCACAGCTGTCAAGGCCGGCAGCGAGTTGAGCTTAGCCCGAGCACGAACAGAACCCAGCGCTCGGGTCGTAACATAACTGAGTTTTAGATTATGCTCTGAACATATCAAATATCACAAATATCAAGATTGTTTATATGAATTAATGACACAGAGGTGGGGGATATACAAACTATACTAGAGTAAAAGTAACAGTACTTTAAGACAGTAATTAGTCAAGAGTCATGATTATAGTCTCACCAATTTGAATTTTTTTTCACCATTAATTTTCCCCAGTAATTTCCCCATTGTGGGACTAATAAAGGTTGGTCTTATCTGTAGTAACAACTGATTATAAGTGTGATAAGGTATAAGGATTATTTAATTTATATTTAGAGGTGTGTGTGTGGAGACTGAGGTTTACTTCGTCACCACAAACACAAACAACACAGAAACACTCGTAGGGACACCAGTCCAAGCCTGGACAATTTATTAATTAAATCACTCTTATTGTCATTCAATCGTACAACCAATCATGTACAGTAGAACAAGATTGTGCTTTACCTATCTACTGTGTTCATCACACACACCCCAGTGCAGAATCAGAGGGCCGCTGCCATGCAAGGCGCCGCCACAGATTTCCCTCCTCCATTCCATTATTGCTGAGCACCAAGCTGGATGACAGGAAGTTCCACTTTTATATGGTCTTCGGCATGACCCGGCCGGGATTTGAACCCCTGCCTCCCGGGTGTGGGGCGGGTGCTCTACCAGCTGAGCCACCACTCCGGTATTAATAACTAATCCTTGAACCTCTCATTAACCAGTCTCAGTATTCGTGAATTCTTCTGCCGTGACCCAGAAAAGCACACACACAAAAGAAATCAAGCAGAAACTTTTCTATACCGTTAACAGTTTTAATAATCAAACTCAAGTTAAGTGACATTACATTCAGTTGATTTGTAAGCAAGTGAAATGATCAACAAGTATCAAATATCATATTAGCTGTTAATGGATTCCTGAGCATAAAGTCTATATTTAAACCTTTGTGGAAACAAAAGAAACCAGATTTTGAATTTGTAACTGTAATGCAATGGGAGACTGTGAAGTAACTGTAACAAAACTGTGCATAAAATTGGACACAATTTTATGGAGAAAATGATCAAAGCTGATTATATGAAAAAGAAAATTCTGAGTTACTCTAAAAAAATGGAGGTTATTGAAAAGAGGAATATTAATTTTCCTTCAGCTTATAGCTCCTATCGTAGCTTATGGACTAACTTTTAACATGAAAAATTGGTCATATTCGATTAGAATTAGACATCACATTTAGCCCAGCTGAAAAAAGTGGGAGTCTGGCTTACGAACAGCTGAGTCTTCAGAGTCCAGTGATGATCTTGAATGCCAGCAGATGGGGAAAAAGGAGGAAAGACTGCCAGCAGTCCTTTTCAGTTGTTACAGCGGTTATGGCACAGACTCAGCAGCTGGTGTCTGGAGATTGGAGCCAGCTGTAGTGAACGGCTGGCCCCTGGGCAGGTGTGACGTCGCCTAGGCAACAGATCCTTTCCTGGCTCGCAACTTTAGGATGTCCATCAGCCGATAAGAAACCACAGGCTGAAGGAAAAAGTGTAAACAGTTCCACCCACAAAATGTTCTTCTAATGTCGTGGTACGTGGGTGAGGCAGTCTCGAGGGAAAAAGTTCAAAAAAATCACTATCAGTCCACTTTAACGGTGAGTTAAGGGAAATCAATAGAAAAGGTTCAGCAGAATAAACATGGTGTCTGAGGAGAGGGAAAAACGGTGCTTTGGAGTTTCACTCCAAGTAAGAAAGGTTGAGCTCAACAAGAAAGGATGATCTCTCCTCAGATACCAGGAAAACAGGAAAAGACTTAACGTCAAGACAATGAAAGACAACTTAAAGAACACAAGGCTTCTTAAACTGACAAAAACAGAAAATTCGACAAAAACCAAAAAACTAGGGCATTTCTCTCTATTTAACTGAGGGTTCTTCTTGGGTCATAAAATATGACTGGCAGCAGGGAGAACCAATTATCGGCTATCGTGGGAGATTTGAATGGGCTATGGTCCAGTAAGAAAGCAGTTCTTTGTCTGTAACCGACCAATAGAATGAAAGGGGCCATCGTCCAACAGAGACAGCCTGGTGATTGGCTGGTACCAGTCAGATGACTGGCATAAGTTTTCAGAAGGCACATACACATTTTAACTGTGAAATTCATTATATATTTAATATAAAATCTAAGCTAACTTCAGTGATTCATGGCTAACTTTCAGTGAGCATGCACTTTATAAACTTGTCCTTCTATAATTAACATGCATTAGAATAAGGTTCATTTAAGCATTTTCAAACATGCAACACATTTAAAATCAATGATTAATGAAACATTTCACACCAATCATTGTCCAACATAGAGGTGGTCATCTTCAACAGTGTTCTGAGCAGTATTTCCTGGAAAAATATCAACGTCTTGAGGAGAAAGGATTATTTCAAGGCAGACAAAACAAAAATTCCAATGTTGATTAAATGCAACATGTCCCTGAGTTGAACAGAATGGGGCAATGTTGAGCTGTGGATAATTCCTAGCGACCTGTGGAATTCAGTCAAGGGATATGGGATATTTCAAACCGTACTTGAAGCATAAAACTGCCTTGTTGGGGAGGAAGTTCTGAGATTTATTGATTGCAAACTAATCAGTTCCTGGCACGAAATGGGATCCTGATCGGCCCTTTCAACATGGAATGTGTTTTCAAACTGTGGTCCTTAGGTGGAGGAAACAATTCTTGACCAGACTTTTGGGTGAAACAATTTCTTTAAGGTGAAGAGTTATTTTATAGATTGGAGCAAAAACGATTGATGCTACATATCTTATATGGAACTTTTTCCTGTTAAATTTTCAACTTTCTCCTAATTTTGAATTTGTCTTGTAAATTTAAGAACTTCAAAATTTGTGAAATTTTACTCAAATTTTAGACTTCTTGTGAGTTTACAAGTTTTGGTTTTATAAACGTTCACTTTGCATAAATTTGTATTTGTGATAAATTTGCCCCCCCCCCCCATAAATTTACAACTTTTTCTTGTAGATTTGTGAGTTTACGCTCACCATCAGTGGATTTTTTTTCTTCAATGTCATTTAACACCTATATGTTCTACTCTAATATACCCCAGAAAGGTTCCACAGGTCCTTCCTACCTATGGCTATCAGACTTTATAACCTAACCAGAGCTGCTCGTAGAGGTCATATTGAATATACTAAATGTAACAACCTTGCACAATAAACCATACCCTCCATTATACAGCTAGGATAATATCAATCATTACTAAGGGTGGCAACAACACTGTTGATTCAAATACAAAATATACTGTCTGGGTACATATTCATATTCTGCAGGGTAACTTAACAAACCGTAATGCTGCTTATTTCATCTAGCTGCAATGCTCCTATACTGTGTATATATCTGTGGAGTTTGCATGTTCTCCCCGTGTCTGCGTGGGTACTCCGGGATTTCTCCGGTTTCCTCCCACATGCCAAAAACATGCAAGTTAGGTTAATTGGCATCAAAAACTGGGGATTCTAAATTGTCCTTAGGTATGACTGTGAGAGTGAATGGTTGTCTGTCTCTCTGTATTGGCCCTGCGATGGACTGGCGATCTGTCCAGGGTGTACTCTGCCTCTTGCCCAAATATGCTGGGATAGGCTCCAGCCCCCCCCCCCCCTCCCCGACCCAAACACACACACACACACACACACACACACACACACACACACACACACACACACACACACACACACACGCACGCACGCACGCGCGCGCGCACACACACACATATTATTTTGGCTATCCAGTTTTTATCTTATTAACTATTGCACTGAGTGCTGCTTTCCCTTTGCTGCTGTAATTCTGGAATTTCCCCATTGTGGGACTAATAAAGGCTTATCTTCTCTTATCTTAAATATCATATAAGTAAAAAGTACACAATTACAGATTGCTCAGTGTAAAATTATTAATGATGCAGTTATTTGGTCAAATATTACAGTGCAGATATTTCTGAACATTTTTCAAAATCAGCGAAAATAACAGAGTAAACCAAATGTATTTCAGTAAAAATACAAGTTTTTGTTCATAATTCTACTCAAGTAAGAGTACAAGGTATCCTGCAGTACTGGTAATGTTTTTTTCTGAAAAAGTTACTTGAGTAAATGTAACTTTATTCTCACCTTTGAAAATTGAAATGGCTGTATAGTTCCACAAATAAAATCATTTGTACAGGTACAGGAGAAGGTTTATGCATTAAGAAAACAGAGTGATGTATGATTATAAAAATACTACAGTAGATGAGAAGTACTAAAATGTCTTAACAAACTGTGGTAACCTGTAGGAATGAAGGAAACCAAAGAGACACTTGCAATATTCCAGAACTGCCTTATCGTACCGACAGGTTTAAGCTACAGTCACGTGAAAAAATTAGGACACCCTGTATAAGCCTGTGTTTGTTTGTTTTTTTTTAACATATTTGGACATATGGATATTTAATATCAATGTTAATACTGGGAGATTCGTGTAATACAACTAAACAATTAAAAATGTATTAAAGACTTTTTTCAAATTTTCTGTAAAATGTAATTCTAAACAAATAGTAATAAATTAGGACACCCCCATCTTTTTTAGGACACCCCCACATTCATTCCCACTTACAGTGGCTAAAATAAATGTAAAAAACATGCAAATAAAAACAAAAACAAGGTTAGACATAGATATGTGAACATTTCTTAATAAAGAACTGAATATTTAAAGGGGTGTCCAAATTTTTTCACATGACTGTATATCATACAACAGCAGCTATGCTCAGAGCGTGCCATAACAACAGGGGATAAAAACAGGAAGTACTGGCACAATAGAGAGCGCCCCTAGCGTAAGCATAGATATGTTTAACTGTTATCCATAATATTACTCATGTTACAACATCTCCCTCCTCTTAAATTGCAAAATCGTCTTTACCCAAACAATATTAACCAGGGAGAGAAATGAGGGCGTACCCTTGTCAACACACTAAAACATGGAAAAACATCAGTAAATAAACATTCATTCCCAAATCTCAACTAATAAGTCAGTTTATCAGGAGGCCGGCGAGTATGCTATGACCTCCTCACAGCAACTGGTGTCCCCACTGTCTCTGGGAGTGATGTCACAACTGGGATTGGCATCTACATGTGTGACTGGCTATCTGATAGAAAAATTCCATATTCATATTATTATTACATTGTTATTCTTACATTATTCCATGACTTTCCCATTTCATGTCTGGTCTTTATATGTGCATTCCATGTAGAATAAGTTCATATATTCCTTTATATTATTCTTTCATATCTGATATATTTTGGTGTGTTTCTGTGAGCAATTATTCTCTATCTGTGGCCTTCAGTGGATGTGTGTGTGAGTGAATGCAGGTCAGCAGAGACGTAAAGGGTGACCTAGATAATCTATTTTTGTTTTGTTAACCTGCTCTGTTAAGTGTCTGTGACCAGAGGAATGTGCTATAGATTGGATTTATAGACACTTAGACTGTCTTCAGGAGATGTCTCCAAGATGCCAAGGACTCTCCCCCCTTTTTTTTCTATCCTGAGGGGCTATAAATACCAGACTCAGAAAATGTATGGTCAGAGGTTCTGTGCGTGTGGACTGAAGGCCATGCTCATGTAATCTTTCCCCCAGTGGCCATGGGGTAAATAAATATACTTACATTCAAATATTCCACCTGATTTTTGACTCAGAATGATTTTGCTGAAAATTATCCTATCATTTGGCGCCCGAACAGTGGATCCAGATAGCTCCATCCTTCTGGCGCCTCTGCACGATTTCAGCAAGTGCACAGCTGACGAAAGACCTTCCCAGGCTGAGTACAAAGCTCAGTGTTACTGCAGAGAGGGCATTTCGGAACTGAGGTGCTGGAACGGACTGGGTGACGGGTCCAAGAACCCTAAAGGGGGCTTGAGTGTAAGTACATTTATTTGTTGTTGTGTGTAAACCTGGGGTGTGAATAGTGCCCGAGGGAAAAGATTTCCTTAGCACTTGACACCGCAAAGTCTGGTTATGTTTCTGCTCACCCTTTTGGTCTGGAGCAGTTCAGGTTTCGATGAGGTGAATGCTTAGGTGTGTTGTTGCGCGCGTGATCAATGCAAGAGGCTTCAATATTGTTGCAGTGAGCCCTGAGATATTAATAGGGGCAAGATTCTCCCACAATGTTGCAGAACAGGTAATTTGTTACAGCGCTGATTTAAATAAAGTTACTGCAGTTTGTCCGTTTGTTTGTCTATTTGTATTTTGGAATCTGCCCTTGTGAGAAAGAACAGGGAGATTCCGCAGACCAGGAGTTTTAAAGTTGTTGTTGTGGATTTTTTGGTCATTGTGGAGTATAAAAGGGATGGTTAGATAATTATTGTTCTCTGGGGAAATGATGAAAATTGTGGGAGCTTGCAAATAATACTTATGGGTAAGAAATTGAATTGTGTTCTCAGGGCGGTAGAGAAAAAGTTGACATGAGAACATGGGGTTGCCAGATTTGTTTTTGCAAGTACCTTGGGAGTGTTTTTTTTTAAACTCTTGGTTGCCATTTCATGCTTGTTTTAAGGCTATCTTACTGTTTCTGTATGTGTGAGCAGCTGCCCAAAAGTTACCTTGGACAGATAAAGGGAGAGAGCTGCATATGTGTATGTGTGGGCCCTTGTGTCTGGGAGTGAGTGAGTGAGAAGAAGAAAAACATACATATGGGTATTTTTGCAAAGCTTAGGAGTTTTTACACTTTCTTTTTGTGGGTTTTTGAATCTAATGTTATGTAACTGGTAAATATTCTCATATTTTTAAAGCCAACATTTTCAGTTACCAGATTTTTTTTTCCTTTCTTTTTTTTCTCCCTTTTATCCTTTGGGATGCCTGAGGGCAGATGAACAACATTGGGCTATTTTTATTCAATTTTTTGAAGTATCAGTGTAATTTTTATTAATTCAGTTGCATTATCTCTCCGACCGAGGGATAACAGTGAACTTTACAGGGAAAAAGGACGACGGACTAAGGGTCTGATATGGTTCCTCCTTCCCCCTGCTCCTTGCTCTTCTGCTGCTCAGCCATGACCCTGCCTCAGGAGCCCAGCGAATGACATCACCTCACCCCTGCTCACTGCACTCCTCCCGTCGGTAACCAAGCCATGTCGGATAGCCAATAAGTTAGTGCATGCATATTAATCACTGCAACCATCATCAGTATGACAAATTAAACTGGAGATTATGGAATAATGCTGTCACTAAATAATGCCCATTGACTGAAAGCTTTACATACAGCTAAAATGACATGATTCAAAGCACAGAAGGAGGTGAAAATGACAATGTTTGTGCATATTATTTACCTGAGGCTGCTAAATATCAAACAGAGGTTTTAATGCTTCTGTGTCATATTATTGTTCTTTTAGACATAGTAAGGTCGCTACAGGGGCTGATGCTGTGACCGCGAGACATCTTGAGACAATTTGCGCAGTAATCCAAACGGTGACTGCTGTCGTCCGAGCTTAAAAACAAACTTTTCCACAGGTAGTTTTTTTTTCTTTTTTGCAATTAATTCATTAACTAATTGTCTGTGCTCATCTTTCTTTTTTCGTACGGAGCTGGAGGAACTAAAGAACTACATCGACAAGTTGTATTACCGTTGCTGTGTCATGGAGCAGGCGAGTGTGCGTTCCATCCCTACTTCTCAGTCTAAACAACCGAGACCCGCAGATTCGCCAAAAATAACTCCCAAGAAATCACAGCAGGGCACCGAGGTTAGTGACATCCTTTTCTCCATTGAGAATAAACTTACCAGCATGGATGGTAGACTGGTGCTGGTTGAACTCCTTCATCAAGAGTTCCAGAGTTTGTGGGAGAGTTTAGAGTTCAGTCAAGCACAGCTCGTCTCTCTCGTAGAGGAAAATAACAGCCTGAAAAAAATCAGTAAACACACTAGTCACGTGGCTTGGCGTTGTTGAGGGAGAAAACCGAAAAATGAAGGAAACAGTTCTCAGTTTGCAGTCACGCAGCATGAGAGATAACCTCGTTTTTTCTGGAATTGTTGAAAAAAATAATGACAATCCAGAACAGCTGGTCCGTGAATTTATCTCATCACAACTAAAACTATCCCCCAAAGTCACAAATTCAATTACTTTCCACTGAGTCTACCGAATGGGGCAAAAAATTTCCCAGAATAAACATCCCAGACCTATTGTTGCCAAATCTGAGCATTTTAAGCAAAAAATTTTGGTACAGAGGCAGGGCAGGCAGCTTTAAAACACCAGTTATGGTCTAAATGATCAATTTCCGCAGGAAATCTTGGAAAGGAGAAGGAAGCTTTTTCCCATTAGGAAACAAAACATCCAAGAAGGTAAACGAGCTATTGTTTCTGTGGATAGACTATATATAGATGACAAGCTGTTTATGGATGAAACTATAATGCCCTGGCTATTCTAGAGCCTATTTTGTTTTTTGTTGATTTTTTTTTTTTTTAGCTACAGGTGGAAAAAGAGTGTGATTGTGGGCAGGTCTCTTACGCTTACCCAATCTCAGTTTAATTTGTTAACATTTGTCAAAATGTTTATTTTTTTGTTGTTGAGGTTGTTTGTTGTAGTTAATTTTTTTTGAAGTTCATTGTTGTATGTTATCTGCATTTTTTCACCACTTACTAACCTTTATGTCTATTTTTTCTCATACTTCTGGTTCATAGGAAATAACTTGAAATACATGTACCCCATTTGCTTGCAATTGCAGGCAAATGGAACAGAGATATCATGCGCGCACACCCAATTATATATGCGTAGGTGTATACTTTACACACAACATATATATACACATATATGCATACATTACAGACATATAATCATATAGGCACATTTAGTTGGTCTTTAGTACATAACCAGTTAGTGAAAACATGTCCACATTTAAGTTTGTCACGTGGAACATATGTGGAATTGGTACCAGGGAGAAGAGGCTAAAAGTTTTTAATCGATTGAATGATCTACAGGCAGACTTTGTCTTATTGCAGGAGACACATGTCTCTAAGTCGTCTGTAGATGCGCTCACCTCCCCGGAATTCCCTCACATGTACTCAGCCGGCTTTAATTCTAAACAAAGTGGGGTAGCTATACTGGTAAACCGAAGAATACGCTTTGTTGTGAATAGCACCATAACAGATCCGGAAGGTAGATTTATAATACTAAAAATCTCAGTAAAAAATTTGGATCTATGTATTGCAAGCGTTTATGGCCCAAATGTTGACGACCCATCCTATTTTCACACTTTTTTCACTTCTCTTTCTGAGCACTTGGACACTACACTTATAATAGGAGGGGACTTCAACCTGGTATTAAACCATGCAATTGACAGGCTCAGTACATCGGGGGATCACCAAAAATGGCAGGCTACTGACACTCTCAGAATCAGAATCAGAATCAGATTTATTGCCATTGTTCATGTAGTACACAAACTAGGAATTTGTCTCGGTGCAATGCTGCAACATTAAACATGGAGTAGAACTAAAGATAAAAATAAAAACCTATGCATGCAATAAAATGTAGAATATGAGTAATACTAATCTATGCAATTTTAAATATATTAACAAGCAGCAGATATTGTGGAGTTCCACATAGTGCAGTCGGTAGTGCAAAAAGAAAACAGTGATAATTGTCATGAGACCGGTTGAGCTGCTGTACATAGTGCATGAGAGTCTAATAAGTCACTTAGTGTTCAGCAGTCTGATGGCAGAGGGGAAGAAACTGTTCATGTAGCGGGACGTTTTAGTCTGAATGGACCGAAGTCTTCTACCTGAGGGGAGGGGGGCAAACAGTACGTGTCCAGGGTGTGAAGGGTCGGCTATGATCCAGCCTGCACGCCTCCGGGTCCTGGAGATGTACAGGTCCTGGAGGGATGGGAGCTTGCAGCCGATCACCTTCTCAGCAGCGCGCATGACGCACTGCAGTCTTAGTCTGTCCCTGGCAGTGGCTCCTGCGTACCACACGGTTATGGAGGTGGTGAGGATGAACTCGATGATGGCCGTGTAGAACTGCACTAACATCTTGGTGGGTAGCTTGAGCTTCCTCAGCTGCCGCAGGAAGAACATCCTCTGCTGGGCCTTTTTGATGAGGGGGCTGATGGTCGGCTCCCACTTGAGGTCCCGGGTGATGGTGGTGCCCAGGAAGCGGAAGGAATCTGCAGTGGTGATGGGAGAGTCTGTGAGGGTAAGGGGTACAGAGGGGTTGTGACTTTTCTGAAGTCCACGATCATCTCCACTGTCTTCAGAGCGTTCAGCTGCAGGTTGTTGTGGCTGCACCAGGACGCCAGCTGGGCCACCTCTCTCCTGTAGACGGATTCGTCGCCGTTGGAGATGAGCCCGATGAGGGTGGTGTCATCCGCAAACTTGATCAGCTTGACAGACTGGTGGCTGGAGGTGCAGGAGTTGGTGTATAGGGAGAAGAGTAGGGGGGAAAGTACACAGCCCTGGGGTGAGCCGGTGCTGATGCTCACAGAGTCTGAGACAGTCTTTCCCAGCCGCACATGCTGCCTCCGGTCCGTCAGGAAGTTGGTGATCCACCTGCAGAGGGAGTCAGGCACGTTGAGCAGGGACAGCTTGTCCTGGAGCAGAGCGGGGCGGATGGTGTTGAATGCAGAGTTGAAGTCCACAAACAGGATCCTCGCATAGGTTCCCGGGGAGTCCAGGTGCTGCAGGATGGAGTGAAGGGCCAGGTTGACTGCGTCGTCCACAGACCTGTTGGCTCTGTAGGCAAACTGCAGCGGGTCCAGGAGGGGAGTGGTGATGGTCTTGAGGTGGGGCAGGACCAGGCGCTCAAAGGACTTCATGACTACAGAGGTGAGCGCTACAGGTCTGTAGTCGTTAAGTCCAGTGATCCGTGGCTTCTTGGGGACAGGGATGATGGTAGAGGTTTTGAGGCAGGTCGGCACGTGGCATAACTTCAGGGAGGTGTTAAAAATGTCTGTGAAGACATGAGTCAGCTCTTCCGCACAGTGTCTCAGGGTGGAGGGAGACACGCCGTCTGGACTGGGGGCTTTGTGCGGGTTCAGTCTGGAGAACTGTCTGTGCACGTCCTGCTCACTGATGGCAAGGGCAGGGGGGAGGGGGGGCGCCTTTGATGAAGTGGGGACCGTGGAGGCAGTGGCGCTGGGGGGAGAGGGGGAGTTGGACATTGCTGACGAGGTGTCAAAACGGGCATAATGTTGGGACAGTCTTTGACAAAGGGCTTTGTCATCCTGACCTTTAGAAGCCTGAGGCCGATAGTTGGTGATTTGCTTCAGTCCTCTCCACACAGAAGCAGAGTCGTTAGCAGTGAACTGTTGCTGGAGTCTCTCAGAATACACAGATTTAGCTCTCTTCAACTCTCTGCTAAACCTGTATTTGACCTCCCTGTAGCAGTCCCTGTCTCCACTTTTCAACGCTGTTTCCTTCTCCTTCCTGATCTGTCTGAGCTTAGCTGTAAACCAGGGCTTGTCATTGGAGTAACTCACCCTGGTGCGCGATGGAAGAATGCTCTCCTCACAAAAGTGGATATATGAGTTCACAGTGTCCGTGTACTCATCCAGATCATGCGTGGCTCCTTTAAACATGCCCCAGTCAGTTATTTCCATGCACGTGCGCAGCTTCTCCCCAGCTTCACTGGTCAATTTCCTCGTAGTGCTCACAACAGGTTTTGTGAGCTTCAGTCTCTGTCTGTATGTGGGAATCAGGTGGACCATCACGTGATCAGATAGTCCAACCGCAGCGTGGGGAACAGCGCGATACGCGTCCTTCACTGTAGTGTAACAGTGATCCAGCGTGTTCTTTCCTCTGGTGAGGCATTTAATAAACTGTTTGTATCGGGGGAGATCGTGGCTCAGGTTGCTCTGGTTAAAGTCGCCAACCACAATAACCAGAGAGTCCGGAAAAGTCCGCTCCGCTTGTTGAATGTGATCAGCGATCGCGCGCTGAGCCTCGAGCACGTCTGCGTCGGGCGGGACGTAAACAGCGGCCAGGATGAATGAAGCGAACTCACGCGGGGAATAAAATGGCTTGCAGTTGATGAATAGATATTCCAGAGCGGGAGAACAGTGTTGGGAGATCACAGTTACATCGGCACACCAGCTGCTGTTGATGTAAAAGCAGACTCCTCCTCCTGTGGTCTTACCGGAGAGCTCTTTGTCTCGATCTGCACGAAACAGCTGGAATCCCTCGAGGAGGAGCGCGCTGTCCAGAGTCGATTCCTTAAGCCAGGTCTCAGTAAAGCAGAGAGCACACGAGGTGGAGAGGTCCTTAAAATGCATCAGCAGTCTCAGTTCATCTACCTTGTTATAGAGAGAATTAACATTGGACAGAAATATCCCAGGCAAAGCCGTGCGCGTGCCCCTCCTGCGAAGCTGCACGAGGGCGCCCGCTCATCTTCCTCTCTTTCGCTGTCTCACTTTTTGGGCTAAAAAGTGAACCAGATCGGCGGCAGGAGCCAAAAAAACTGGGAGTAGGTCCGTGGGAGTGAAAGTCCTGATATTTAGTAGCTCTTCACGGGTGTAAGAGCTGGCAGACACACAACTGATGAACAAAAACATACAAAGAAAAGCGCCGCGAAGCACCATGGCGACCACTGTGGGCGCCATCTTGGATCAAGAGACTCAGACAGTACATGAATGATTTTGGTCTTTGCGATGAATGGCATTCTCTTCATCCACCTCTTTGGGAATACACTTTTTTTCATCAGTTCATAGTTCACATTTGCGTCTAGATTTCTTTTTAGCCAGTAACTCTATTGTGAGGGACATCACAGACACTGAAATATGTTCAAATCAAGCTATTAGTGATCACCATCCAGTATTTCTTACACTAGTAAGTAAGAAAGCTACAAGGGAAACTAGGAGCTGGAAATTTAATGTATCACTACTGAAAGACAAAGACTTTATTAACTACTTTAATAAAGAGTGGGAATCATATCTGGAATATAATGATGTGCCAGGAATATCCCCAGGTGTTCTTTGGGAAGCAACAAAAGTGGTCATGCGAGTTAAAATAATCTCTTACTGTTCATATAAGAATAAAAAAGAAAAAGCACTGGTACTGGACTTAGAACAGAAAATTAAATCACTGGAGACAACCTGTGCCGTTTCCCTACAGGAACAGACACTTAACGATCTGAGAAAATTAAAGCTGGAATTAAAAGAAATTACAAACAAAAGAGCACAGTTTTTAATACAAAGACTGTGTCTTGAGAAGTTTGAACACAGTAATAAATTGGGGCGATATCTTGTGAACCAGCTTAGATTAAATAAAGAAAAACAACTATCCACTCTTTCAAGGATATGACTGGAAATATTACCAATGAGCCTGAAGAAATAAATAACTCTCATACACACTACTGCACCTACGGACATTATGTATATTATTTGTATATTATAGTTAGTTAGTTTTTCCCAAGTATGTCTCAGGGATGTGTGAATGGATGGGGGGGTGGGGGTGGGGGGTGAAGATATCTGTGAGTGTGTCTTATATCATGTTGCTTCTATTTATATGGATGCCGAGAGAAACGCAATTTCATCTTGCCTGCACTACAGTTGTATGTACAGCAATATGACAATAAAGTTTGATTTGATTTGAACTCCTTCAGAAAGTTTTATGAAAACCTCTACTCATCTCAGGTTAACCCATCTGACTCAGAAATAAATAAATTTTTGAATGATATTAATTTACCACAATTAAATAATGAACAGATTGCAGCTCTGGATGCACCTCTTCAGGTGTCTGAACTCCTGGAGGCACTTAATTACATCTCAAACAACAAAGCCCCGGGACCAGATGGTTTTCCAGTAGAATTTTATAAAGAATTTTGGCCTGTGATGGCACCTACTTTTTTTTTTTTTAAATGGTGAATCAAATTAAAGAAGATAATGTAATTCCTCCAAATATGAATTTGGCTAGTATTATCCTGCTCCTTAAACCTGGAAAAGAACCTACGCTTCCATTCAGCTACCGTCCCATCTCACTTATGAATGTTGATCTTAAAATAATTTGCAAAGCTCTCCCCAAAAGACTGGAAAGGGTAATTCCGTTTATTATACACCCAGATCAAACAGGTTTCATCAAGGGTAGGCACTCAGCTGATAATACACGTAGGCTATTTAATTTAATAGACTACTGCAAGATCAATAACATAGAAACTACAATCTTGTCTCTGGATGCAGAGAAAGCCTTTGACCATTAAACATCTTTCATAAACTGGATTAAAACACTATATAGGTGTCCCGCTGCATCTGTCCGAACAAATGATCAGACTTCCCAAAGCTTTAATCTCCAGAGAGGTACTAGGCAGGGGTGTCCACTCTCTCCCTCACTTTTTACCATCTTTATTGAACCATTAGCAGCAGCCATACGACAAAATGTTGATATCAGAGGTATTCAAACTGGAGAAAAGGAACACAAGATAAGTCTTTATGCTGATGATGTATTGATTTTCCTTGAAAACTCACAAATATCTCTTCTTCAGACAGTGGTGCTCATTGATAAATTTTCATCATTATCAGACTACTCTATTACTATCTACCTATAAATTGCAATTTCTCAACTACGTCTACTATTCCAATGCAATCAGGAAATATTAAATATTTAGGAGTAGATATTTCCCCCAGACTCTGAGTTATTGCGACTAAATCATATTCCCCTTTTAAAAACAATACAAGACGACCTTACGTGGTGGAGGACCCTACCTTTATCATTAATGGGAAGAGTTGCAACCGTTAAAATGATGGTCCTTCCTAAAATCAACTATTTGTTCTCAACGATCCCTACCCAACCATCAATGGCCTGGTTTAAGTCTCTAGACTCAAATATAAGTAAATTTTTATGGAAGGATGAACCATCACGGATTAGTTTAAAAACCCTCCAAAAAGCGAAAGAGTGCGGAGGCTTAGATTTACCAATTTTTTTAAATTACTTTTTAGCCAATAGACTGCAGTTTGTTTCAAAATGGACAAAATCAACCCCACTAGGAAACCCATGGTTAGATGCTGAACAGGCTCTCTGTGGGTTGCTAAATATCTCTGACTTACCTTTTATAAGTCCCTGTATTAAACAGCATGACTGTTTTAAAAGTATTAATATCAGTTCCTCTTTGATGGCTTGGTGGAAATTTTTAAAGATAACTGGGTCTTCACTTGTCCCTTGTAAACTCACGCCCATTTGGAATAATCCTGATATCTTGCAACAAAAGAGGACATTAAAGTTTCCACTATGGCAAGAGAAGGGAATAAATAACTTAGAACATCTTATTCAAGGTGGAAATTTTATCCAATTTCAGGAACTTGTGCACAGTATGACATCAGTGATAAAAAAGTATTTTGAATATCAAAAGCTTAAATCCATAATAAAAGCAAGATTTCATCTTAATCAGACAGATTTAGAGAGCTGGATAAGTCCGTATCTCTTCCAATACCAAAATGGGAGACAGACTTATCGATTAATAAGGAGGAAAGTTTCTGGACACAAATATGTTTTAACACTTTTAAGATGACTAAAAACTAACTTACAACTTATACAGTATAAAGTTCTACATAGAATTCATTACACAGAACAAAGGATGTTCAAAATGGGCCTGAGTCACACAAATATCTGCTCTCACTGCACCAGCAGCGTCCCGGATAGCTATATGCATGCTATGTGGTCCTGTGCACCAGTTCAAAAGTTCTGGCAGAAGACATGTGAGGACTTGTCAGCATGGCTTGGGTATAGTGTTCCACCATCACCCACACTTTGCATATTAGGTGATTTAAGTGAAATAAATATAGATGCAAGGATGTCACACATGGTTCTCACTGCCTTATGCATCACAAAGAAAACTATCCTCATGAATTGGAAATCAAGAAATAACTTATGCATGACTTATTATAATAACTTACTATTGAATTATATTAGCCTGGAGAGAATGTCAGCCTCCTCAAATAATCAATTGGCAGAATTCAATTCTCTCTGGTCCCTGCTTATTAATTCTATAATCTGAGGGGTGGCAGGCGGTGGCTCGCTCTCCTTGGCACCTCTGGCGGCTGGCTGTGCCCCGACCGCGGGTGTCCGGGGGTCCTGTTCTGGGGTGGCCGTCTGTCTGGCCCTGGGGGGAGGGGGTGGTCAGGGGGCTGTGGGGTGGGCCGGAGGGGGTTGGGCTGTGGCCCCCGGCCGGCTGGCCTCACCCCTCGGGGGGGGGCTGGGTCTGGCCCTGGGACCCTGGTGCTGGGGGGGTGCGGTCCCCCCCTGGGCCGGGGTCGGGTGTGCGCCAGTGGTGCGGGTTGGCCTCGGTGCATCCTTGTGTGGTGGGGTCCTGTTTTCCCTGGGGCCCTGGTGGCACCGTGGGGTTGGTGCCTGCATCCTGGGTCACCCTCCCCGTCCACTGGGGTCTGTGGGTGTGGGTGTGCATGTGTGTGTATGGGTGTATGTGTGTGAGAGTAGGTGTGAGTGGGGGCTTGTGTATGAGTGGATGCGGAAGTGGGTGTGTGTGTTGAGTGGGCAGGTGGGGCTGTGTATGGGTGTAGGTGGGCATGTGTGATGGTGGGTGGGGGTACGTGTGTGTATGGAAGTGGTTACTTGTGGGTGGATGTCTGGGGGTGGAGGATGTGTGTATGGGTAGGAGAACTTTATTGGGTGGCAGGGGTTGGGCAGTCGATCTAGTGGAATGGGGGCTGGCGTTTTGGGGCCTGCTTGTCCTGGCCACCCTGCTTGTCCCGGCCACCCTGCTGTTGTGTTGCGGGGTGAGGCGCCTTGTCACATCGCCCCTGGTGTCATTGGTGGCGGGTGTGTGTTGTTGCTTGGGGGTGGTTGGGGGGCTATTGGTGCGGGTTGATGGCCGTGTTTCCATCGGGTTGCTCCGGGGTGGCTGTGGTTGCAGGGCGGCCTGCGGCTGTCGGTGTGCGTCTGGGGTGGGTGGTCGTGGACCTGCGTGTGTGCTCGGGGGTGTCGCCTAGCATGTTGGGCGCCGTGTGGGTCTGGCCCATTGTTCACTATTGTGACTGTTGTTGTCCATGTTTGTGTGTGTAAGATGAGTGGAAATATGTATGGCTGCCCCATCATGTTAGTGGTGGTGGGAGTGCCAGGGCGTGATGCTGGTGGTTCCTGGGCTGCTTCCACTGGCGGCCCTCGCCTTGGGTTGGGATTTGGGGCAGTGGGTGGCCTCATGAACCAGTCTGCAAGCTGGATTCTGGTGGGGACGGCCTCGTTTTTAGACCGCCTACCTCCCAGTCTTATTTCCCGCCCTCCCCCTCCCCCTGACTCTGGGTGGAATATACATCTTTTTTGTTACATTCAGGGCTTTGGGGTGGGGGTGTGCCGCACTGTGTCGGTGAAGGGGATACCTTTGCTGCATGGTGGGGCTGCCCTCACCTCAATTTTAATTGCATTTTAGACACTGAGGGCTTGGGGGGATGGGGGCCCTGCTGCCCATCGTAGTGGCTAGCAGTGCTCCAATCACTATCCTCCCAATTTTAATTGCATTTTGGTAGTCCACACATTTACACACAATTATATCATATAACCGACACCCACCCACCATGTTCTGTGGGGGGGGGGGGGGTGGGGGAAGTCCCCTGTTGCCCTGCTCTTACTGGGGGCATTGGGGCCTGGTGGGGAGCCTGGGACCTATCATGTTGTCAAAATCCCTGGGTGCTACTGAATATATAGATTCAACCAAGGAAGTGAGAGGGGAGCTGAATATGAGTGTAAGGGAGAGTGAGGGGGTGATGAATGGAGGTGGTGATGGTGGGTTGGTTTTGTGCGGCGCTTTGCATGTCGGGTGGCATCTCGGGGCGCCTGCAGTGGTCTGCTGATTGTTCGCTCAGATGGGCACCGGGGGTGGGGGTCTGCTTCTGTGGCCTGCGCCGGTGGTCTCCCTGGTCACTGCCGGGCACTGGTGCATGTTCAGGCTCACTGCATCTTCTTTGCAGCTGCCTTATGAAACAAAGGTGAATGAGGGGTGAGTTGGGCTGCACGGTGGCGCAGTGGTTAGCACTGTGGCAGCACAGTTTACCCTTGGCCGGGGGATTGTGGGGATCGTGGGTTCGATCCCAGCCCCCGACCAACAGTGATCTGTGTGGAGTTTGCATGTTCTCCCCGTGTTGCGTGGGTTTACTCCGGGATTTCTCCGGTTTCCTCCCACATGCCAAAAACATGCATGTTAGGTTAATTGGCTGTTCTAAATTGTCCCTAGATATCTGTTTCCTATAGGCCCTTAGAATAGAGGGTTAGTATTAATGAAAGCGCTTTGAGTGGTCTTTGTGACTAGAAAAGCGCTATATAAGTGCAGGTTAGTTAGTTAGTTAGTTAGTTTGAATGGGTACAGGAGTGAGAGAGAATGGGTCGGTCTGGGTGAGTGAGAGGGGTGCGCATGGGAGCATGTGGGTGTGAAGGTGTGGGGATGGGTGTGTCTGCAAGTTGGGAGGTGCTGGATTAAGGGGGGTAGTGCCTCTCTGCAACGTGGGCTCCCCTGGGTGGGGGGACTTCATTGGACATGGGGGTCCCCAGGGTGTGCGACAGAGGTGCTGGGGCAGGCCCGCTGTGGGGATGCCTTGGGGGGCTTGCACAGGGGGGTGCGGGTCGGTCTCCACCCCATGGGGTGGGGTCGCTGGCCCCTTGGTGCCTGGGACCCAGGGGTGGACGTTGGCCCTGCTGGGGGGGGGTCGGATGGGTCTGGAGGTGTGGGCTCACCGCGCCGGCCGCCGAGCAGCCTGGCCTCCCTTGATCGTCCCTCCAGGGGCGGATGCCTGGCTTTCCTGGGGCTTGCTGACCTCGGACATTTGTGCCCTGTGGGGGTTGGTGGCGCTGCCTTGCCTGCTCGGGGTTCCCAGGGGGAGAGCTGCTGCGACCTGCCCTCCGTTTCGTATGTTTCCTGACAAACCACTTACATGCACACACTTATTTTGCGCACATTCTCATATATATATGCATGCAGACACACACGCACAAGTGACTCTCCTTTAACAGGGGCGGAAACCAGACTCGTGTTGAAACATCTTCGGTGGAAGAAGCAGTTTGTCTTTTGTTTGTTTTAGTTGTTGGTGTCATGGCGTCCGCAGGGCCTTCACCTGTTTCAGCTGTGCGCACACCTGTTGCTGATTGTCAGAAGCCTTTAAGAGCCAACCCTGCCTGCGACTCAGCACAGAGTCGTCTGCTACACTCAGGAAGGTACATTGCCCATCCTCAGTCTCGTTCTGATTCTCCGTCCAAGGAAGAGCAACACGTCTACACACGTAAGCGCTCCTCACCCTTACCTTGTCAAGCTTCTCTCCCCTGTGCACAGGTGGACCCCCCAGGCGGCGGACCCTCTCTCCCCGGTGGCAGCTCAGCATCTCCCAGGCGTCAGAGTCACCTCCCCGCTTCACGACACTGAGCAGGACGCTCACCCCCTGGCAGCCACCAGTAAGGCAAGCTGAAGCTCTGCATCGTCTCCTGCAAAGTAAGCAGCAGACTCTTGTCACACCCTCCGCACTGGTGCAGCGCTAACACCTCTGCTTTGTGTTTCTAGGGTTGCCAGACGAAGCAAAGACCTGCTCAGCTCCAGCACGAGTCCTGCATCACACCTCACACTACACATTCACACACTCATACACAGCTCACTGGGCAATAAAAGGTTAACTATACCTCCTCGAGTTTGTCTTCTGTTCCCTGGGTCCAGAAAACATGCCAGTACGGCTCCATCAGAGCGACCCAGCGGACAGCTTGCTAGCATGCCGTCTTAACACCCTAGACGCTCGAGTGGAGCAAGTTATTTACCAGCAAAACGTTATCCTAGCCCAGTTATCTCAAATTAACAACCGGTTGGATCACCTGGAAGGACAACAGGCTTTTCCACCGGTTTCCGGGGCTCCCCCAGGCCCCGCTAGCTCCTCACCTAGCCAAACGAGTCAAGCCCCGTCGACCTGTCTCACACCGGTGCCCACGCCTGCTCGCTTCAGTGGCAAGCTTGGGGAGGCCTGGGGGTTTATCCTACAGTGCGAGACGGTCTTTCAGTGGGTTCTGAGGGATTTCCCCACAGACCACAGTAGAATTGACTACATTGCTAACCTGCTAGAGGGTAGGGCGCTAGCTTGGGCCTACACCGTTATGGCTAAGCCCAGCTACGCCACGCTAACTTACCAACAGTTCCTAGCTGAATTTACGGAAGTTTTTGACCACACCAACTGGGACACTGTGCTAACCACCCGGTTGCTTAATCTCCGACAAGGCGGCAGATCCGCTGCAGATTATGCGGTTGACTTTCGGGTTGTAGCCGCTGAGGTCGGGTGGGAGGATGCTTCTTTGAGCAGTATATTCATCCGTAGCCTAAGCCCTGCCCTGAGGGATGAGCTAGCCACACGGGATAAGCCCGAGAGATTACATGAACTAATTTCACTCACCATCAGCTTAGACAACAGGCTGAGGGAACGAGCCGCCGAACGGAGGGCTTCCAGCTGCTCGGGCATGCAGCCCTTTCGTGCCCCTCAGTCCTCGC
Source organism: Pholidichthys leucotaenia (assembly GCA_020510985.1). Classification (NCBI taxonomy): domain Eukaryota; kingdom Metazoa; phylum Chordata; class Actinopteri; order Cichliformes; family Pholidichthyidae; genus Pholidichthys; species Pholidichthys leucotaenia. The sequence goes on along the minus strand of CM035846.1, from coordinate 84,973,409 downwards.
AGCTGGCCCTGCCCTCCCCGGAGCAACTTCCGGGGCAAGAGGATATGGTAATAGGGCGCTCCAAGATTCCTCCTGCCGAGAAGCAGCGCTGTAGGGAGCTAGGATTATGCCTTTACTGTGGAAGCAGCTCACACGATTTGGCTGATTGCATGAGCTGGTTAAAAGGGGAGGTCCGTGGGTCACAGTAGGGGGGCTCACGGACGTTTCTCAATCTAAACCCCTCACCTGCTGTCTCGTGCCCATTCGCCTTATTTACAAGCACGCTGAACATTCCACTCACGCACTAATTGACTCGGGAGCTGAGCAGAGTTTCATATCAGGAGACCTGGCAACCCAATTGGGGCTCCCGTGCCAAGCTCTTCAGCCTCCGCTCAAGCTCATTGCTCTATCCAAAGCCCCTCTGACTACCATCTCCCAACAGACTGTGCCGGTGTCAGTGATCGTTTCCGGGAATCATCGGGAGGACCTGCGTTTCCTGGTGCTGCCTACGTCCACTTCCCCGATCATCCTGGGTTACCCCTGGTTATGGCTGCACAACCCAACTGGCAGACAGGGAGCATTTCTTCGTAGAGTACGTTCTGCCTCAGTGCGTGTCTGCAGTCCACAGCCTGCGCCCCGTCTGTGTCTATGGCCCCGCCCACGTTCCCTCCCCCGGATCTGTCCAAGGTACCAGTGGAGTATCATGACCTTGGGAGGGTTTTTAGCAAATCACGGGCGCTGTCTCTTCCCCCCCCACCGCCCCTACGACTGTGCTATTAATCTCTGGGCTGGTGGCCCGCTTCCAGTGAGCCGTTTGTATAGCCTGTCGGCCCCGGAGCGGGAGGCGATGGACACTTACATCAAGGAATCGCTCAGCTCGGGGATCATCCGTCCAGCATCCTCGGCGGTGGGGGCAGGTTTATTTTTCCATGGGAAAGAAGGACAGCTCCCTGCGACCCTGCATTGACTTCAGGGGGCTTAATGACATTACAGTTAAGGACAAATATACCCTGCCCCTCATGGACGCTGCCTTCGATTCCCTCCAGGGTGCCTCGTGGTTCACCAAATTGGATCTTCGCAACGCATACCATCTCGTGCGGATCAGGGAGGGAGACGAGTGGAAGACGGGCTTCTGGACCCCAAGAGGCCACTTTGAATACCTGGTAATGCCGTTTGGGCTGACCAATGCTCTGGCCGACTTCCAGCGTCTGATCAACGACGTTCTCCGGGATTTCCTGGGTACCTTCGTCTTTGTGTATTTAGATGACATCCTCATCTTCTCCTGTTCGCTTGAGGAGCACTGGGTGCACGTGAGGCAGGTCCTCCAGTGGCTTCTGGAGAACCAACTATTCGTGAAGGCTGAAAAGTGTGAGTTCCACACAAAGAGGACATCTTTCCTCAGGTTTGTAGTCTCACACAATCAGATTCTCCCCGACCCGGCCAAGGTCAAGGCGGTGGTGGAGTGCCCCCCCCCCAAGTCCAGGAAGCAATTGCAGCAATTCCTAGGGTTTGCCAATTTCTACCGCCGCTTCGTGCCTAAGTACAGCACGGTGGCCCGCCCGCTGACCGATCTCACATCCCCGAAGACCCCTTTTCGCTGGACGGAGGAGGCCGCGGTGGCATTCGACACCCTTAAGAGGGAATTCTTGTCATCTCGCGTCCTGACGCAGGTGGATCCGGCTCTCCAGTGTCTGGTCAAGATGGACACATTGGACTCTGGGGTGGGGGCAGTACTCTCTCAACGTTCCCCAACGGACGGGGTGATCCGCCCCTGTGCTTTCTTTTCATGCCACCTGTCCCCAACAGAGAAGAACTATTGCATCGGTGATAGGGACCTGTTGGCGGTGAAGCTCGCATTGGAGGAGTGGCGCCATTGGCTGGAGGGTGCTGCCCAGCCGTTCGTGGTTTGGACCGACCACAAGAACCTGGAGTACTTGAGGACAGCGAAACGGTTGAATTCACGTCAGGCCCGCTGGTCTCTCTTCTTCGGTCAGTTCAACTTTACCATCACCTACTGCCCCGGAGGGAAGAACACCAAGCCGGACGCCCTCTCCAAGCAGTTCTCGGCTGAGACCTCCGCGGACCAGGAGCAGACAATCATCCCCCCGTCCTGCGTCGTGGGTGCCCTTTTGTGGGACATTCGGGAGAAAGTGGTGAAGGCGCAGGAGGCTGAGTCCGATCCAGGAGACGGCCCCCCGGGTCGGTTGTTCATCCCCACGTTGGTCCGGGGTGAGGTCATCCACTGGGCTCACACCTCGAAGTTAGCATGCCATCCAGGGATTTCACACACAGTCGGGCTCCTCCAAAGGGCCTTTTGGTGGCCGGGCCTGCGGAAGGACGTCGGTGACTACATCCGGGCCAGCGCTCAGTTCACCACCGGGAAGTCTTCCTCCTCTCCTCTGGCCAGACTGCTCCACCCCCTTCCGGTCCCGGGTCGCACCTGGTCGCACATCGCCTTGGACTTTGTGACAGGCCTCCCACCATCTAACCAGTGCACCGCAATCTTAACCATTGTCGATTGGTTCTCCAAGGCGGACCATTTTGTCCCTCTCCGGGGGTTGCCAATGGCGCGGGAGACAGCGGACTTGCTGGTTCAGCATGTCGTCCGCTTCCATGGAATCCCCGCGGACTTTGTCTCGGACCGGGGGCCGCAGTTTGTCTCTCAGGTATGGAGGGCGTTCTACCAGGCGCTGGGAACGACGGTGAGCCTATCCTCTGGTTACCACCCTCAGAGTAAAGGGCAGTGTGAGCGAACGAACCAGGAGCTGGGGGCCGCCCTGCGATGCGTCATTGCTTCCAGTCCCTCTTCATGGAGTAACCACCTGCCCTGGATTGAATATACCCACAATTGCACGGTCTCATTGGCGATCGGGATGTTCCCCTTCAGGGCGTCTTTGGGGTATGATCCCCCCCATTCCCGGAAGAGGAGAAGGAGGTGGCGGTGCCTTCTGTCCTTGCTCATCTCAGGCGCTGCTGCTGGCTCTGGACCACCACCCGCCGAGTCCTCCTCCAGACCACGGAGCGCAATTTGAAGACTGCCAATCGTCACAGGAGACCGGCTCCCAGGTACGAGGTGGGTCAGCAGGTATTGCTCTCTACTCTTAATATCAATCTGAAGGCTGAAAAACGCAAACTGTCCAAGCATTTCATCGGGCTGTATACTTTTTTTTTTCTCCCGGCGCCACATGAGTCGGCCGCCCTTTGCATCAGCGGCTCGATTCCAAGTCTTTTTCCCTTCCTCTCTCTTTCTGATCCGTCTTTTTTTCACTCCACTTATATCACGGACACACAGATCGTCCCAAATGTCTCCTGAGCCGGTGGACGGAGCCACTATTTATAGCAGGATACAATACAGCAGGGAAGAGCTGCTAGCATTCAACCGCCACCCGGTCCCATTGGAAAAACTCGACATACTGAGAGAACTGAGGCGAAAACGCCGCGGCTGCCGGGCTGGAGTAAGGCGGGGGAAAAAAAATATAAGGTACAGACCCTCCCTTCCATCTATTGTCATGGGAAATGTACGGTTGTTACTGGGAAAGGTAGATGAGCTAGCGGCTATCTGCCGTTACGATAGCACATATCGGGAGTGCTCTCTCCTTTTGTTTTCTGAGACGTGGCTAACTGAACTAGCAGCAGATGCTAACATTGAGCTGGAGGGTTTCCACATGATACGGGCAGACCGAACACCAGACAGTGGCAAAGCAAGGGGCGGTGGAGTGATAATGTATGTTAACAACAACTGGTGCAGACCGGGACATATCACTGTTAAACAACGACACTGCAGCAAAGACATTGAGTTGCTAGCTGTTAGCATGCGGCCTACATATCTCCCGAGAGAACACCCACACGTGATCTGCATTGTTGTTTATGCAAATCCGACGGCGAACGCTGGGACAGCACGTGACGTCATCCATTCAGTAACCAGCAGGCTGCAGACAGAACACCCAGATGCTCTTCTCCTCATCTCAGGCGATTTCAACCATGTTTCACTATCTCCCATTCTACCCACGTTCACCCAGTATGTCACATGCCACACTAGAGACAATAAAACACTGGACTTATTCTACGCAAACACTAAGGAAGCGAACACCTCATCACAACTCCCCCCACTCGGAGATCGGATCACAACTCGAGTGCACAGACAACCTCCGGCCATGCGCACAGTGGAGTTATGGTCTGAGGAGACAATGGACACTCTAAAGGGCTGTTTTGAAGCCACCGCCTGGAAGCAGCTCTGT